>CM062811.1:700054605-702454605 GCA_031772625.1 Pinus tabuliformis
TTTATCGGACTTGCTCTTCGATATTCACAGTTACATCTTGTAGATCTCACTAAAACATGTAAGGAAATATGGGAACACTTGATTCAACTATTTGGCGCTAAAGCTACAAATGCAAAATTTTCCCTAAAATCGCAATTATTTAGACAAAAAATGAATGAGGAGACATTTATGTCCAGTAATGTAAATAATTTAATGTCCCTTTTAAGAAAATTAATTGAAGCTAGTGCCAAGGTGGAGGATGAAGATGTTAAAGCAAGATTATTAAATAGTCTTCCTTCAAGTCATAGTAATGTTGTCTTCACTTTGAGTCAAATGTCTACACAAAAATTGGATGAAACAATTGCAACACTTTTCATAGAGGAAAAGAGATTAAAACCAGAGGACACATAAGGCAATTCTCAAATAGAAAATGCATTATTTTCAAAGGTAAGATATGGAATTTAAAATAAAAGTGAACTTGAATGCTACTATTGTAGGAAAATTGGGCATACAATGTGGAATTGTAAAATTCGTGCCAACGATCATTTAAAACGGAAGATAAGAGAATCAACAAACATAGCGACAAATGAGTATTCATTTAATTTTGATGATGATGAATTCAATGTAGAATTTGGACCTCTCAAACTCCTTTAGAACAACTACAGTTTAGTGAAAAGGCTCAACATGGATGTTTGTTGAGATAGATTGGAAATTATGGATCTAGGGAAGGATCCCTCATTGTTGAAGATGTGAGAGTGGTCTTCGAGTGAGATTATGTGACAGCTTGGGATGTTGTTCAATAATTGATTTCTGGAGTTACATGATTTGAGAGTTTAGGAGTGGAACTCAAGAATCCAACTTACTGACTACACCGTTTTGAGGGTTATGAGGTAGCTTGATGGAGCCGATGTTGATCTAGAAGTTGTAAACCATTTAAAGAATGATTGTGTATTTTGTTGTTTATGAGTGGTTTCAATAAGTTTATGTAATGTAAGCATTAATGGGGGGAGTTGCGTTAATGCTTTCTATATCTTAGATTTTGGTTAAGAAATTCTCTTAACCTCTCCTCCTAAACCAGGAATTAGTTAGATCCGAGAAACTCTATATATTAGAGTAATATATGAATGTAATTTGGTGTGTGTGTACGCATACATTACCTTATGAAATAATACAATGTGAGCTTTCAATCATTCTTTCTCATCCCAACCATCAGATTAAAAGGCAATTATGCAAAAACACATTCCAACTTTAATAATGTCCAGCTTGCTCTGTGTTCCTCATGAGTCACAACAGTTCACCCGACGATCCTCACCTGTCTTCATTTTGTCACAACATGAACATGGTCTTTTATTATACCTGCCTATGGCAAGGTATATTGTAATAATTTTATAGTCAAAATGGTTTGACTTTCAATTAGTTCTGAAAACTTTAAAAATATTTTATAAATTTTATTAAACTTTTGAAGAAAATAACTATACTGAATATTTTGAAAATTAGAAATAATTTTTGAAATTTTAATTTTCTAATTTCTTATTTGTCAAAAAAAATTTATTTTAAAACTGAAAAATAAAAATAAAAAATTGTATGTCACCAAGTGTCACAATAGTGAGCACATCAAATCTCAATATTTATGAAACACAGTATACAAATTAAATCTCAATATTTATGAAAAAAAATCTATATGTGGTCAAGTGTCGAGATAATACACTCATTAAATCTTAATATTTATGAAAAACAGTACACACATCAAATCTCAATATTTATGAAAGCACAAAAAGAAAACTATATGTGATTAAGTGTCATGATAATATACACGTTAAATCTCAATATTTATGAAAAACAATACACACATCAAATTTCAATATTTATGAAAATTTTATTTCTAGATAAGTGTGTCAAACTCATTTTTGACTTTTAATTAATGTGTAACTTTTGAAAATAATTTACAAAATTTACTCAAGTTTTTGAAAAAATTTAACAATCCCATTTTTATTTTATGATTTTTTAGTTGTTATATATATATATATATTATATATATATATATATATATATATAATGTGAAATCACTTTATATATAGATTCACCTTTATATAATATTGACATACATATTCTACTTAAGACAAGAAAAACATCTAAAATTATCATGTCACTACTTAAATAAAATATTTCTAAATTATGGTGAAAAATATTTATAAAAATCCATTTTAACACTTACAACCTTAACACAACCTTCATAAATTGATTTCTAATTAGAACTAATATTATAGTCTCAAATTTACATTTATTTCCTACCTAATCTATTAATAACTTAAAGTCTCCCAATAACTTAAATATTTTTCTATTGTTTTTTCATAAAAATATAAAATGTCTAAAACATAAATATTCCTTTACTAACAATATATTTTAAAATACCATAATGTACTAATTAGAAAAACAATGTCCCCTCCATTATAAACCTTTATAGCTCGTTGGTATGCCCCTTAGTCAACCTGCATTTTAGTAATTAATTATGTGTTACTTTAATATTATATAATATTTTTATTTCAAACTTTTGTACCTACCTTTAATAGCTAGCTTGATTTTATGATATTAAATGTTTTTCTTTCAAACATTTTTACTCACCTTTAATAGCTTGCTTGATTTTATAGGCAACTTGTGTAGAAGTCATAGAAGGCCTTGGTATATGAAGTTGTCAAATAATGCAAGATAAATACGTATAAGTATTTGTAGATGCATTAATTATTTAAGAATATAGAGCGTAAACAAAAGTCAATTGATGTCATTTGTTGTGGAAATTTTTGTTATAAATTATTTTAATGCAAAAAAGAAATTTCATTGTTTTAACTAAACACTTTTCAATTTTAACTTTGTCAGTTCAACTATTAAAAATCTCTCTACTTAAAAAGTTAAACAATTATATTTGTTTTAATATTTTGAAAATTTGTTTTAATATTATGAAGTAAAAACTTAAATTCAAATGTCAAAGAAAATATAAACTATTATAATGTTGCCTACAAAATGGAACCTTGCAAATCACAAGTTTTAAGAATTAAAAGAAATTAAGATTTTTATGCATCAGCATAAGGGGAATTTTCATCATAAATACAATAAATTTTGCTATCAATAACTTTTTTCCTAACAAGCAGGCACCCCTGCAGAGATAACATTTATTAACGGTAGAGATAACACATCGTTGGAGGCGTTGTCCTCATTAATTCTCTTAAATTACATTCCCCTTAAATGGGCAATTGAGTACCAAAAAGGGTTTCATAGGGCCAAAAGAACGAAAACCCCTTCCATTAAATGCAAAGACAGGTCATCACAGGTGGGCCAAGTTAGGGAAAATGGTTTCTAGTAATGAAGGGGTGCGATTTACAAGGACATCGTTTACGGAGGCGGAGGAATTCTCTGGATGGTCAAAAGTGGCTCGAACCGGGACAAAAGAATTTCAAGAAATCTTGCAGTAACAGAGTTTGAATTGTGTTTTTGATGGTGAACATAGATTCATTGATGGTGAACATAAATTCAGTACCATGATAATTCTTTGGAACACCTAAAATCTTGAAATTTAATTTATAACCTGGATTCATAAAAATCTTTAATAAATTTTATTAAAATTTCTTTAATTTTCAAAACAAAAAAAGTGTAGTTAAACTAAGACTTTTACAAGTTGATTCTATTCGAGTTAGGGTGGACATAGCGAGGACGATGACCTCCCTCCTTCCATGGCAGCGAAATCACGTTGTTTCTGCCAAATCCCCATCATATAACAAATGTGACACGGGCTGAGTGTTACAGGGAGCATGACAATGACCCTTCCGTGAGAGAGAAATCCTATAGCGTAATTAGGAATTTAATATAATTTTCTGATTTTGTGAGTTACATTTCTCAAGAATGTTTTTTCCAATTTTCAAAATTCTGTGTTATAAATTTTTATTTATGTAATTTAATATTCACAGGAATAAAATGGTAAAAATAAATAATAATAATAATGAAAATTAGAAAAATAAGTCTTTTCCAATTTCCAAAATTATGTGTTTGAAGCTTTATTTATATAGTTTAATATTCACTGGAATAAAATGGTAAGAATACATAAATAGTGAACATCTAGTGTATAGAAAAAGAAAATTAAATCATGGAACTTTTTAGCTCTTGCAAATAATTTTAATTTTCTTTGGCGTTGGAGAAAAAAAATGTAAAAGAGTTGTAAATTTCGGTAATAATTTTTAATATAATTCATTAAATTTTAATTAATAATAATAATATATTTGATAATTTTTTTAAATATAATTGTTGAGAATTGTTTTTAAATTTAGGTTGACAGAGTGTATAGAAAAATATTTTAAAATTATTATAATTTTATTGAGTTAAAAGGTAAGGAAATTTGATGGGTTTCAAAATTTTAATTTAATTACTAATAATTGTTAGATGGATGGTCTATACTTAGTAGTAGTCACAAACAAAGGGTTAAGATTTATTTTAAAAGTACTTATGTCATTTCTATCTTTTTAAATAAATTGATTAATTAAGAAAAATGTAATATGAAAAAGTCTTATATAAAATGAGCTATAGTTTTTTGGGCACAAGATATTGATGAGACATGGTATTGACTCATGTTATTGTAACAAAATCTATTTATAAGTTAAGAATCTCCATGGTTAAGGATTTTGTTACATGTTTTTGAAATGTATATATGTTTAATTCATATATTAATTATTTTTATAATTAATAATAATAATAATAATTTAAAATAAAGTTGTAATTTAGTTGATCTTTATGATTTCCCCCTGGATGGGGTGTTATCTAGAGAAGAGGAGGGGTGGGGGATGGAGAAGGGTTGTCGCCATTCCACTTGGTCAAAAAACCTAGGGATGTGGAAGAATAGCCCACAGTTGGAGCATGTTAATCATTACTCAGCGTCACATGCAACCAGTCCTCAGTGAAACTCACATTGCCTTAATGGTCATTCACTTGCTCGCTTCTGTTTTCTAGCAAAGGATGCATTTTTCTATGGCCTTGGAGTACACAATCTGATCTATCATTTGATTCTCCGTGTTCTACAAGATCTGCAAGTGGCTTTAGGAAATTGATGTGACTACTTTCAGTTCTTCGATAAAATATGGCACTGCCTAGAAGTTTGACACTTATTTCAAGGAAACAACATCCTTTGCAGTTAGATTACTGCTTTTTCCTAGCATGCTTTTAGCATTCACTCCATTTTCAATGCAAGGAGAATTGTATCGTTCCACCCCCCTCGTAATTTGTTTCCTTTTCCCTAGTCTTTTTCTCTTACATGCTAATCAAATTACTTGTTGCTTCGAGGTTCATTGCCTTCATCTCTTTGTGTTTTCCCCTGTGCTTCATTCTTCCATCTCCAGACATCTCCATCCTTGGCCCCTCTTGGCACCTTGGATTCCTTTGACTCATCACTCCATCCCCCATTCTCAGAATTACCTTTCCTCATTTGCTCCTTTATTTTCTTGTCATCATCCCTCTTCTAGGCTCTCCTAGAAATTCTTTCCCTGACCATCTGCAAGTAGCGATTGGTATACCTCAACCAACAATCCCCTTGTTTTTGTTGGGATAGGTTGGCAGATTCTTCTAGTGTTTACTCCTTTTGTTATGTCCTCCCCTCCTCCATAATCCTATGATGTGGTGCCTCCTTGGTGCTCTTCTAACCTCTTTCCTCCCCTACCCCCCTTAGAGTCTTATTTTTCTAGTCTCTCGGCTCTGATTCCCTTGCCTCGTCAGCAAACTTGGATGAATAGAGGGGCAACAAGCAGATGCATCATCATTTGGAGGAAGAAACCACCCAATATAGAGAGCTCACACCATGCCCCATCTGGGAAGAACTCATCCATGCTGAGGTAGAGGGCTCTACTCGAAGACCTCACCACCTGGACATGGAAGTCCTTGCAGAAATAACAGAATGGGTTCTTCAAACTTGTCACACTCCACGTAGGTATAATTAATACATGCAAATAGTCAACCTCTGTTGGCATATTAAACTTCTATTGGGTATAATTCTTTCAGATTGGCTTGAGCATCACAAAGATATTCTCCACACTCTCAAGCACCTACATCGACATATGAGACTTGGACCGATAGATGGAGCGCATAGGCAAGCATCTCAAAATCCTGCCCCTATTGGACAACAAAGCTCCCATCTAGGTTGTTGCTACTCACTCATGCCCATCTGCGTGATAATATATCATGATCTCATCATATTGGTATTTTTTTCGTCATGTTTTCTTTTGGCTAGTTAGGCCTCACACTCTTTGTTGTAAGATTTTAGAAGATTCTTTTACTCACTTATCATGTACCTCTCTTTAGAGAGTTTACTTTTAGTGATGGTTGGTTCTCCCCTACAAGAAACTAACCTAAGACTTTCAGCACTTCTATGTAATAGAATTCACCACAGTTTATATATATGTATATATGCCTATCAATGTTTAACAACCATTTAATTTATATGGTTGTGATGTAATTTGTTATATCCACAATCTTGTAAGACAAAGTGATTTTCATCATCAATTTTTTAGTGTCACAATGCTGACAATATTTTTCATCCCATAATGACCAATATATAATTTCGCCATAAAACTCAAGAAAATTTATTTTCATTTTAGCAATACTAAAGTTAAATGCTAATAAAAAACATATAGAGTTATTGGAAATGCCTCAATAATAATAGTAATAATAATAATAATAATAATAATAATAATAATAATAATATTAGTTTTCTCGTAGATTTCATTAAGAGTGCCATGCATTTTTGTCTTGAATTTTCAATATAAAAGTGCTTTTGAGTAGCTAATAAGTCATTTTATTAAAGTCAAACCCCAATAAAAATACAATTGTATCCCTTTTCTCACTTAATTTTTATCTATTTACTAACTTAATTTGTATACTAGTGGATAATTAAATTATATAAAATTTTAATTTTATAAAAAACAAACTAATTATATATATTATAACTCTTAATCAAAATGATGGGTTTGGAGTATGTCCTAAAACTATTTTTTCTTAGTTAAGAGACGATATTTTTTGTCCGTTAGCGAATAGGTTAATAGCCAAGACCAAGTGGCATCCGGTAGAAGTGAAATTCTGCAGATTAAGATTACAGACCACCAATCTAATAATTTTATGTGACATAGTTTTCCTTATATAATAGTGATGAGTCAGCATATATTCACTCATACCAGTCAATAATAATTATTCCCACTAATAATCTGATAGCTCAATTAAAGTCAAACAGATAAAAATATATCATTTAAAGTCAAAGCTACATTAATTTTGTCCCACCTTTGACAACTTTTCCCGGCACTTCTTTTTGCTTAAAACCAATGACGCAAACCGTACCTTAAGTTGCTTAAAAATAATTTTGTTTTAAACCATGTTTTCATTAATCAAAATTTTGAAAAATAACAATTTTAAATGGTTCAATTTACACAATCTTAATATTAATACTCTGGATTTGCTGGAATAACGTAATGACCGAAGGATATAGGATGACATATTTCCCAGCCCATGGTTCTTCTAACTCACAATCCATTGCCGAAAATGTGGGGAGTAGATTTTCAAGAATAATGAATTGACCAAAGGATAACAGGTACATATTTCCCAACCTTCGATGCGTCTCTCTCACAATCCATTGCAAAAAATGTTGGAGCAGGGCACCTATCCCACGCACACTATTCACGAAAAACTCAGAAAACTGAACCTGGCACCAAAACCTGTGGAACATTCCAATGATCGCAATGCATATCACATGATATCGTATCCGTATGCATTTCACATGTATATGAGGGGACTCGAGGTGAAACATACCGTAGAAAACGAAAAGGAATTATAATAATTTTTTTTTTTTTTACAGAGGAGGGAGTCCTTGATCCCCTAATCGTGGATTGGCAGTTCCTATCGTATTCTGTGAGACTGAGGGGAGTCCTTTATACGCTCAATGTGGAAGGCAGTTCCTACGCCCCTTAAAGTACATAGTTTTCTATATGTAGAAGTGGGCGGCATTGATAAATGTTTGAAGGGCTCTAGGATTCTGAAGCGATGACTTGTCTGTACGAGATGGTTTTTCCACGGAACGCCATAACGCAATTTTGGGCTCTAAAGGACAGCGCTTGCATTATAATAGCCGTAACTGACTATTTTTTTGCCCTGGAAATTTTGCTATATTTTAATAAAATTTAGTAAAGATTTTTGTAAATTTAGGTTACACGATTTTAGCTGTTTAGACACTTTGGACATTTCTGATGGATAGTTTTGATAAAACTAAATTTATTTTTATTATAAAAGCATCATTCAAACACTACTAAGGCCCAAATTCCAACCACTTTTAGCAACGCGGTCCAAGCAATTTCTCCGGGTAGGCGACTCCTCGATAATAGTTCGACCAAGAGCGGTGGGCCGTAACTCAGGATTTCAGGGCCGTAACTCGGGGCTTCAGATGCGGGCAATTCCTATTTCCAACCCCATTGAAACATAAATGCAGCCTGACATGCAAGGATATAGCAGTTCTCTTGTATTTATATTTCCCTCAAAATTGACTTTGGCATTTTAGCAACAAAGCAACTGTTATTCCCCTTGCATGTCAGGCTGCATTTATGTTTCAATGGGGTTGGAAATAGGAATTGCCTCAGATGCGTAGCAATGCAAAAGTTGCACGGAATTGCAGTTGAAGTCTAGCTGTCGAGCTATAACAAAACACTGAAACTGGCCATTCTCTGCTGTGGAAAGTACTCAAAATGGGAAAGAAAAAGGTGGAACTGTGGAGCTAAACAGTATTCAAAACCCCAGCAGCTGCCATGCTATTTTCTGGAAAGGAAAATACTCGTTTCTACAAAAACAAAAAAAGACTATTCGAACCCGGTAATGTTCGTTGTGGTTGCTGAAGTCAGCCACGTCCAATTTCTTTGAGTTTGCAACCCAAATCGACAACGAGTAAGTTGTCTTCTTCTGTTAATTGCAATCTCATTCTTGTTTCGGGTACTTATTTGGCATTCAATTTCAAAGTTCCGTTTCGTCAATAGGTGAATTATATGTTATGAATTTATCCTAATAATTGGGTATTCACAATGAGCAAGGCGTATCTCCCGATGTCCGTTGTCAACCAAAATTTGGAAGGGAAGTAGTATTTCCCGCCGGGTAAAACTAAGTCCGTCAGAATTTTAAAGAATTATTTGTATTTTGTTCCACAATGAAGCCAACACTCCATCTCAATAAAAATCTGAGAAAAAAAGCAATATACTTCTGTACTTTTGGTGATATAGTGGTAGATATAGTGGTAGATAGGATATATTCTTGGTGATATAATAGTAGCGGAAAGGTAGGATCTAAGTTACTTATCCACTCTGATTTAAAAAAAAAAAAAAGAGTATATGGGTTAGAATTTACTAATAGAGATATTGTAAAGAGTTTTTAGGCTGAAATTTTTTAGGCAACCTAGCTATGGATAAAGTCGAAGAAGAAATACCTCATTGACGGTTTTTTTCCAACTAGTGTGTATGGAGCAGATCTCAGGGATACATAGTTTTGCCCAGGATTGGACCACGAGAACCAATGACAAGATTCTCGTGTCTTTGCTACATTTGCTTGCATTATGTCTTTGAAATGTCAAATGCTTCATTGGGTAATTTTTCCAAGGAAGGCTTGGGTGGATCGATCGCTATCATGCCTCTATCTTAGTGGTAATCTTTCAACCACACATAGGTGAGTGCGGCACTGTCATACTTTTTCTTTTCACCAATACTCAAGCGCACGTCCATCCGTTCATGGTCGTGCAGTGCTCCGCACTGCAACATGCTATGTCTGTCGTTCATCTCATTATGCAACCTTGCCCGCCGAGAGGATGCATTGCCCAGGCTAGTGGCACATGGCCTTGCCTGCATGCGCCCTGCTTGCCTGCCTGCGGAACTCGACCTCCTCTACCTGACCTATGACTTGACTCAAGTCTTTGTTATTCTTTTCCTTCGCTTTGTTTTATGTAAGTAAAGCGAGTTGCTTGGATGCCTTAGCTCCTCCAACTCGACTTCTACTTATATGCTTCTCATCTAAAAGCATTTCATTGAATATTCATGACGTTTGGGCTACCCATGGATTGGCCTGCCCATCTCTATGTCAGTCGACCTGTCCATCCATCGCCACACTTCATCGCATAATGAATCGTCGTGTGCCTTCTTTGCGTCCATGGGTCAACTCTGCCATATAACTATTCTGCCGACTATACATGACTCCGCATTTCGCCAAGAAGACTACTTGAGTTGCCTTGCTCGTGCGCTCACCCTCGCCCAATTTGTCGCACATGGTTGCCTCGTCTGCCCAGGCACGCATGCCCGCCCAAGCACCCAACACGGGTTGCCTGATGCTCCCTCATTTGATGACATGCCCATCGTGTACACATCAAGGGGCAAGCGCTCACCCAACATGATGCTTCTGTTATGTGCGCATCCATCATCGTCAAATGTAACCGAATGTCATACCAATTCGTCATACGTGCAAGCTATCTACTCGAGTTGGTGCAACACACGCGCCCATTGCACATGGGTGCAACCGCTATGACTCAGTCGCACATCTTCTCGACTCAGAGGCCTGGCATCCTCCCCCACTCCAAATAAGGTTGTCCTCCTCGACAACACCATCATCATAAAAACATCACAAATTGTTGCTAGCTCCAACATCCAATGTCCATGCTGCCCAACTTTACTCTCCATCACACAAACCTCCTCCAAGGCTCATGTCTAAAAAAGGGAAAGCCTCCTCAATCCATGATCATCAACCACATCTGCCACAACCCTTATGTTGCTCCATCGTGGAAGGTTGGCCCATCCAACTCAAGCTACATGATACCGCTGCAACATATATCGTGTCAAATCGTCATGTATCATCATCATGTGAAATATCTACCATGATAATCCATCCCAACACAATATATCTCGATAAAACCTCAATACATCTCTGACATAGCTCGGTGCACTGCATTCCCCCATGACTCGAACTAGTTAGGTAGCTAATCCAACTGTCACGCCCAAACCATGAGAATGCTCCTCCTCGTGCCACCGTTGGTCGTTTCTCCAATATCCTATCACAATATCAACTCAATCAAGAATCATCCCATCTCTATCCAAATGTAGAATAAACCATGCTGAGGTCCATGAAGTAGTCATTCATCCCATCTGCAACATGTTGTCCGTCAATGCTCTAAGTAACCCATATTCATGTCTATGAAGTAGCCTCCATATCATCTACAATATGCTGCCATCAATGTTAATGTCCATGTGCTGCTCATGGTGATGTCCCAATAGCCACATCCATCCAAGAATCATTATCTCAATGTGTGAGAGGCCTTTTCCCCAAAGACCCCTTTGTCAAGGTGGTGTTGTCCTTCTCATCATTCAGGCACTCCACACACCCATCTCCAAAGGACTATTACATAATAAGGGTTAGGAAGTTTCCTCCCTGACTCTCATCAACCGAAGTGTGAGAGTGATGTTGCGTCCTTAGGTACTCATGCACAACAACAACCTCCTCTAGTGTACATCCAAGCTTGGCTTTCATCAACTGAAAGACATATATATGCCCATAGCATACATGCAAAAGTCCACAAAGCCAGTTGGATCTCTACTTGCATAACCTTCCCTAACATATGCCTTAGAAAATGTACTTAGACTTCCTTTCTCATCAGCAACCTCATGGTGAAGTAGCCTAGTAGAAGATGCATCTGCCATTTTCTCCATGATGGGTGGAACTGCCATTACACCTCCATCCTTGTTTTTCTTCCTAACTCTTGCAATCATTAGATAACTTTTGAGGTCTAAAATGGGCCTCCTAAGAAAAATGTACAACCAAAATAAAATTTATAAGAACCAATAAGATTCAATATGATAATGTCAACCATGGGGATGATTCACCATTTTTGGGGTAAAAAAATAAAAAGATTAGACAATAATAAAATAGTAAAACTATTTTTTCAACTTGTATTTTCAACTTATCTCCCTAAGGTTTTACTCAAATTTCAAGTGGGAGTACTCATTGGATGCAAAATTTAGTTCCTCGTCTAAGGAATACCCGTGTTGCATTCTTTTGATGTACCCTACTACACGAAAAATGAGAAATACATGAAAAAACGTGATTGCAATCACAAATTTCATGTATTTCTCATTTTTCTTGTAGCAAAGTCCATCGAAAGTATGCAACATGAGTACTCCTTGGATAAAGAATCAAATTATACATCTAACCTAAGTTCTCGCTCGAAATATGAGTAAACCTATAGGAAGATAAGTTGAAAATATGAGTTGAAAAAGTAGTTTTTCCTTTTTTTCCCTCTAAAATTTGATGATGTAATCCAATCTTAATTTATTATTTTCATTATTATTTTGTAATTTCCTTAGGAGGCCCATTTTAGAGCTCAAAATTACCCTAATGAAAGTCGATCATCCAATTCTCCTTCGTTACTTGAGTCACACATCCAATCTCTTTTTGTTCCACATTGTCATGCTTCACATTTGGGTCCTTTCGATATAAAGTCATCGAAGCAATCCTTGTTCTATGTCCCAAGCGACTCTTCCTTGTCAATGGAACGATCATGGATCCCGAGGGTGATACACTTGGGCGAATGTATCCCTTATCAAGTAGTTCTTGTAGTTGCGTCTTTAGCTCGATTAGTTCAAGTATGTTCATTCGATAAGGGGATTTGACACAAGGGTAGCTCTTGGAATTAATTCTATAGTAAACGGATGTCTTGCTTGAGAGGTAGCACCGATTTTTCTTTTCGAAACATGTTATCAAAATTTTTAACAATTGGAAGATTTTCTAAGGTGGTTATCTTATCATTGGAATTGGTATATCCTACTTGAACAACATAGATTTGGCAGTTTTTCCTAATACATTTTCTTAGCTGGGAAGTTGTAATTGGTTGCAAATTTATAGGTCTCCTCATCACTTGAATTTCTTGTTTGACACTATCTTCAGTGAGATAACAAATGGTTTTGACCTTGTAGTTCACTAAGGACCAATGCCCTTCTAACTAGTCCATACCAATTAAAATATAGTAAAACCCTAGGGGTATCACATTCAAGTTTACACTAATTTGCTGGCCTGCTATCTCAATAGGAAAATTCTCTACTTTAGCTTACCCTCTTCTTTTCGCCCTAGTGACTAGTTGTACCAACCAGGGATTTTTAAATTTATAGGTCTGTAGATGACACATTTATGTTATCGTAGGACTGATATAACTTAAACTTTCCTCTGGATGTATCAAAATAAATAAATCATGGTTAGATAACTTACCTTAAAACTTTATCATAGTAGGTTGCTATTATGCTTGATGATTTTCCAAAGCAGTATTAATTTTGGCTATACTTCTAGACACCTTGCTAAGTGTAGAAGCCTCTTGAAGATTAACGATCTGCTCTGGTATGGTGGAGACATTTTTTATAATAATGAGGCTCCCCACAACCTCAACACTATAACAAAGGTCTTTGTGATTTACTATCCTCTCATTTACTTGACATTTCTACCGGCTTTGGTTCATTTTTTAATCTGAATTTCTCTTGATTCTTTCGAGGACGTTTGTTTCGTTGATTCTTGTGTAGATTTGTGTTGTTTACATTTTTTGTATTTTTAGTACTCTAGCAGTTTTTATGTCCTTTCTTATTTACATAATTCTTATTGCCTTCCCCTTTTTGCTTTACTGAATGGCCTCAACCCTAGTTTTAGGATTATTTAATTTCAAATGTTCTTTCATAAATGAGTAGGCTACTCATAAAATGTTGCACCTTAGCCTTTTTCTCACTTATGTAAGGCAAGTATCTTAATAAGGATGTGAATTTAATCATGAATTCATCCATGAAAAGTTGCCCCAGTTGAAGGTCATGAAACTCATTTACCTTATCAAAGGTCATGAAATTTTTACACCATTCAAAAATAAATATATAAATTTCATTCTAAAAATCTAAAATTCCTTTCATAATCCCCCAAAGAAAATTACCCTTTTTAAAAACCAAAAATATAAAAATTAGTACATAATGGAAGATAAAAGAAACTATAACAAACACCTCTTCCATCATTAGAAATGGTACTTTATAATTAATCTTTCACCAACATTATAAAACCAAAAGTATAATAATCAATACATATAAAAACCCATGATAAGTAAGAATCGTTTATATGCATGACAAGCTTTCTAAATATGTGTCGATAAGATTGAAGGATGAAAAATAATCAATTGATCTTCAAGGGCATATTTATATATACAAATGAGACTAGACACCTTTCCTAAATAGAGGACGGTATTGCTAAACCTATCATTTGTTCACTTTTTCCTAGTACTTTTCTCTTACAAGCTAATCAGATTACTTGTTAGTCTTTTTCTCTTACAAGTTAATTAGATTACTTGTTGCTTCAGGGTTTGTCACCTTCGTCTCTCGGTGGCTCCCCTTGCACTTCACTCTCTAGTCCCATAACATCTCCACACTTTGCCCCTCTTGGTACCTTGGATTCCTTCGGCTCATCCTCAATCTCCATTCTCAGAATTACCATTCTCTTCCTTTCCTCCTTTCCTTTATGCTTAGCTAGCGATTCTTTCCCTGACCCTTTGTAACTAGCAACGATATCCCTCAGCTAGTAGTTCCCTTGTCTTTGTTGGGCTAGGGTGGTAAATTCTTACGATGTGTATTACTTTTGTTGTCTTCCCCCTGTACGCTCTTGTGATGTGGAGCTCGCTTGGAGCCCGCCACGCCTCTTTTACCCTCTCCCTAGAGTTTGATATTTCTAGCCTTTCGATTCTCACTCCCTTTCCTTGTCTGCAAACTCAGGTGCATGGAGGGGTAACCTACTTTCAAGAGAGGGCCCACAAGGGAAACACATGGATGCATCATCATTTGGAGGAAGCAAACACCCAATATCGAGAGCTCACCCTATGTTCCATTTATGAACTCACTTGTGTAGAGGGAGAGGGCTCTACTTGAAGACCTCGCCTCCTAGACATGGAAGTCCTAGTAGAGCTGGTCGATTGTGTTCCTGACATTGGCCATAATCGAGGCAGATATAATCAATACATGTCGACAGTCGACCTCTACTGGCATATGCAATTCCTACTAAGTAGAATTCTTTCGGATTCACATGAGCATCAGGCAAATATTCTCCACTCTCTCAAGCACCTACATTGGTATATGAAGGACTTGGACCGATAGATGGAGCGCATAGACAGGCATCTCAGAATCCCGCCCTCATTAGGGCTACAATCGGGAACAACAAAGATCCCATCTAGGTTATTGTTACTAACTCAAACCCATATGCGTGATAATATATCATGATCTCATCATATTGGTATTTTGTTCTTAATGTGTTCTCTTAGCTAGTCAGGCTCAACATTGTCTATTGTAAAATTTTAGAACACTCTTCTACTCAGTTATCTTATACCTCTCTTTAGAGGGTTTATTTTTGGCAATGGCCGGGTCTCTCCTGCAACAAACTGACCTATGACTTCTAACGCTTCTATGTAATAGAATTCACCACACAAAAAAGGGATTATATTTTTTTTAATCTTGACTATTTCAAATGTATCATGAAGTAAGTCTTTTGATGTGTATCATAGATTGATGCCTAGTGATGTTTACTAACCATTTAACTTATATGGTTGTGATCTAATTTGTTATATCATCAACGTTTTAATGTCACAATGTTGACAATTTTTTTCATCCCATAATATTTTGGAAATCAACTAATATATAATTTCACCATAAAAACAAGGGAATTTATTTTCATTTTAGCAATAATAAAACTCATTTTATTAAAGTTATCCTAGGAAAAATAAAAGTTTGTCCCTTTGCTCACCTAATTGATATCTATTTATTAACTTAATTTGTACCATGTCACTCATTGATAATTAAATTATATTAAATTTTAACTATATATAATACATCATAAAAAATAATCAAAATTATTTAAAATAATAATTATATACATTATCACACTCAACTTGAATGATGGGCTTGAAGTGTTTCTTTTTTATTTAGGATTTTTTTTTGATTAAGAAAACAAGTTAATAAACAAAATAAAGTAATATATCACAAGAGTGAAACCTGACCACCAGTAAAATAATTCTAAATTACATTCCCAAATAACAACTAATAAGGATGGTTCCCACTACTATTATTACCACTTAAGATAAATTTACCCAAAATGAAGTTTTCCCAAATTGAATAAAGTCAAACCGATAAAAATATATTATTTCAAATCAAAGCTAAATTAATTTTGTCCAAACATTCACAACTTTCGCTGCGATTTCTTTTGCTCAAAATAATTAGGCTAAACGTATCTTAAAGTTTGCTTATAAACGATATTTTGATTGATGAAAAATGGGGAATAATAATTTTAAATAGTTCAATTTACACAATCCTAATACTAATACAGGTCTGGATTTTCTGGAATCAAGGTCTGGATTTTCTAGAATCATGGATTGACAAAAAGACAACGGATGGACTGGTTTTCACAATACATTGCGGAGAATGTGGGGACTAGATTTTCCAGAATAATGAACTGACCAAAGGATAAGAGGTCACATATTTCCCAATCCATGGTTGACCGATGAAAAATGGGGAATAATAATTTTAAATAGTTCAATTTACAAAATCCTAATACTAATACAGGTCTGGATTTTCTGGAATCAAGGTCTGGATTTTCTAGAATCATGAATTGACCAAAAGACAACGGATGGACTGGTTTTCACAATACATTGCGGAGAATGTGGGGACTAGATTTTCCAGAATAATGAATTGACCAAAGGATAACAGATCACTTATAATCCAGCGCTGAAAATGAAAATGGTGTAGCAAGGCACTCATCCCGGGTATTTTTAGCTCGATTGTTGATTCCCAATATTATTTTAAATATTTTTTATGTTGATTACTGATTTCTTAAATATTCAGTAATCATACAGACAGGACCGCAGTCAATTATTTAACCATGCCGATCTCATTACAAAATATTCCAGAAATCAGCAATCGCCATGCACACTATTCACGCAAAACTCAGAGAACTCAACCTGGCACCAAAACTTCTGAAATGTCACATCTGAAAACCTGTCGAACATTCCAATGGTCGCATTATGCGTACACATGCTATCGTATCCGTATGCATTTCACATGATTTCCATACATGTTCAGCGTAATGTGAGGGGACTCGAGGTGAAACATACGGTAGAAGTGGAATCGACTCAATCAATCATTGAAAATAAACTATGGTAACTTTTTTTATAGAGGGAGGGTAGTCCTTGATCCCCTAATCGTGGATGGGCAAGTCCTATAGCCTAATATGAGGGGACTCTAGGTGAAACATACATTAGAAGACGAATCGACTCAATCAATCATTGAAAATAAACTATGGTAAATTGTTTTATAGACGGAGGGTAGTCCTTGATCCCCTAATCGTGGATTGGCAGGTCGTATGGTATTCTGTGAGACTGGGGGAGTCCTTTATACGCTCAACGTGGATGGCAGTTCCTACGCCCCTTAAAGTACATAGCTTTCTATATGTAGAAGAGGACGGCATAGATAAATGTTTGAAGGGCTCTAGGATTCTCAAGCGATGACTTGTCTGTACGAGATGGCTTTTCCACGGAACGCCATAACGCATTTTTGGGCTCTAAAGGACAGCGCTTATATTATTATGGCTCTACCAGAAGCGGTAGGCCGTAACTCAGGGCTTCAGATGCGTGGCAATGCAAAAGTTGCACGGAACTGCAGTTGAAGTCTAGCTGTCGAGCTATAACAAAATACGGAAACTGGACCTGCTCTGCTGTGGAAAGTACTCGAAATGGGAAAGAAAAGGGTGGCACTGTGGACCTAAAACATATTCAAAACCCTAGCAGCTGCCATGCTAGTTTCTGGAAACCAAAACCAAAGAACTCATTGCTACAAAAACCATTCGAACTCGGCCATCTTTTCTGTGGTTGCTAAAGTCAGCCACATCAAATTTCTTTGAGTTTGCAAGCCAAAGCGACAACGAGTAAGTTGCCTTCTTGAGTTAATTGCAATCTCATTCTTGCTTCAAGTACTTATTTGGCATTCAATCTTCAAAGCTTTTTTTCGTCAATTCATGAAATATATGTTATGAATTTATCCCAACAAGGGGTGGGTATTCACTAGGCAAGGGTATCTCTGGACGTCCGTTGTCAACCAAAATTGAGAAGGGAAATAGTATTTCCAGCCGGGTAAAACTAAGTCCCCCAAAATTTTAAAGAATTATTTGTATTTTGTTCCACAATGAAGCCGGCGATTACCATATGAAAAAAGGATTATATTCGGAAGTCAATACACGTCATACTCTGGGCGATATAATGGCAGATCGGATATATTATTGGTGGTGATACAGTAGCCGCTCTGATATATGTTTGGTGATATAGTGGTAGCCAAAAAGTTGAATCATAGTGGTAGCCGAAAGGTTGGATCTGGAGCCAAGCCTAGATCACACCCACTAATTACCGTTCCACACTGATTTAAAAAAAACAGAGTAAGTTATATTTGTTATGACTAACGGATAGAGATCTGGTATTGCAAGGCATTTGTGGGCTGAAATTTCTGGAGGCAACCTGCCGACAGATAAAATATAAAGAGAAAAAGCCAACGACGGGATTCTCGCGTCTCTGCTAAATATACGTTTGTGGTTTATGGGCGTTTGCATTATGTGAATGACAGGTCTTCGAAATGCCAAATGCTTCATTGGGTGATCTGTCTAGAGAAGGCTTGGGTGGATCGACCGCTATTTCATCTCACGGCTCCTCTCACAAATAGCTGTTTGTAGGATTTTAAACCTTGTTGTATAATGTCAATCGACAATTTTTCGTTTTTAAGTTAGTTAAACGGGGAGGATGCAAGTGATAATCCCCACTCCGGGAGATGAAAGGAGACCCTTTTGAAAGGGAGACGGCCGGAGATAATAAGTAATGATATTGTTTACCGTAGGGTTTAATGGGACAGATTGTTTTATGCTGTTGGTTAGGGTTTACCTGTTTATTTCGTTGTATAGCGTAGAACACTTCCTTTCCTTTCCTATTAGCGTAGAATCTAAGCAGACCACGGATTCTCTCTGCAGAAGACTTCTCCAGCATTAGCGTAGAGTGTAGAATGAGACTTACCGTAGAGTGTAGAATGAGAAACGAATGTGTATTTGATCTTTGTCATTTTATACTTTCAAATATTAATTATAAATTAGTCATTCCAAACTCTTTCGCACGATGGTAGTTATGGAATATTTTTTTTAACGAACACATTTCAGCTCAGCGTTGAATTGAAGGTTTGTGGAAAGTATCAGATATTCAATTGTACTTATTCCTTTCAGTTTTTATTTTCAAATGTTAAAACTTGTTTGTATTAACAATGTCATTCTAAATGTCGGCAGGGCTGCCAGTCAATTACTTGACTATGTGTTTTATGAAATATTATTTCTTTAGGGATAAGTGTTGCTGAGTGTTTGATACCGCATATCATATTCACAATTATTATATTATTTAGTTTATGATATATTTTCCTAATTTTATAATACATTTCCTTTATGACTATTTTTTTATAATAATTAGATTTATTTTAATGGTGGATTTATCAAGAATTTTTGAGACTCGAATTATTTTTTTACTCGTAAAAAAATTAATTTCTCAATGTTTGACGGGTTTAGTTATTAACTATAATTATAATTATTAATTTTAGGTTTTTATTTTATTTTAAAGTCAGCTTAAGTTAATTTTTTTTTATAAATCAAAATGTTGAACATATTACAGTATCTTTATGAGAGTAACTTTTAAGTGCAACTTTTTGGAAAATTTTCCAGTTTATTTTCCTATCTAATTTGTCTAGTTTATCAAGTGAACTCTTCACAATCAAGTGCCCCGAGGGTTTTTGAGGGTGCTGAATCCTTATATGTAGTCAAAAAATCAGTTTACTTGACTTACTTGTTACTACTTGTCACTATTTTTTTCCAAAGTAAACTTCACATAGAAACTCAATGAATGCTCTCACACATTCTTCGATATTATACCTACTAAACCTTTCATCACAAGTGCTCCTCATCCAAGGGGATTTGAAATAAGAACTTAAGGACATGAAACTAACCAAATGCCCAACAACAGTGGTGACATTAATTGAGTTAACCTCTTGGATTTTTTTTTTCCATCAAAAATGCCCTCGTTCAAACCCTCTTTGCCATTTCTCCAATTTCATGAATCAAACACATGATAAATGGCATAACGGAAAAATATGCACTCCTCTTATTCCAAAGGGACTTGGTTAGACTTGAACCCATGAAATCTCAACAGTATTTGCCTTGAATCTAGGTCGGCCCAACCAATATTAGATTTAACCTTGTATGTATTATAGATGAAGCATTTTCCTCAATACCAAAATGTATTGGTTTTCTATCCCCATGAAGATCACATCCTTTGTGTACATTTCTAGGTTTCCAAGTATTATTCTAGACACACCAATTGGCACCACATATACCTCCACTTCATTAGTGTAGTTTTCACATATGGAAATATGATCGTGTAATGCTTAGTACCTTTGAGTTGTAGATCCTTAATCACCTATCCTAGTGGGGATGAGTGAGAATGGGCAAATACTTCCAATCGAAGCTTATTCACTAGATCCTCTTTTATGAGGTTGGCTTATAAACCAATGTCAAATAGAGAATCCTTGTTTTTCTCATTTAACACGGATATAGATCTAGAATAATTTAGTTATCTCCTTCACTTCCTTGCGACAAATTATTTCCTTGTTAATCGTATCTAGTTTCGACAATATCCATATCTACATTTGAGTTTCTCTATACCTAGTTACTCAAATACATGTTTACAATGTTCTTCTTAGATCTTTCTTATGGTTCTCTATATCCATCTTAGCATGTATAACAAAACACTTATCTTCAGTACGACCATCAATGTTACAATGGTTATAACAGTTGTTTGGATCCTTGTATTGGTGTAAAATGAAGAAAACATCCATACCTTTTATTTTCCAATTATTCCTTTCTTCCTTGGAACTGCACTATTGATCAATATACTTGGAAACACAACATTGTCCTTTTTATATGTTCATCTTTGGATATTTTGTTTGCATGCAAGTTTTACTAATAATCTCAGGTTTAAAGAGAATCAATTACCTTCTTAGACAACTCGACTACATTAGAGTTGTTGGGAGATATTCCATATAGAATGATTCTTTCATAAACTTTATTATTTACTCATGCATACACGTCCCTTTATTTTTCTAATAGAAGTGCTCATAGAATAATCTATCCTCTTGGTACCCAATACGATAAAATTAGGACTTAATGAGAGTTTTAAACATGTCCTACTTAGCTATTGGTAGATTTCCATACTAGTGTAAGCGTCTGACCCTTTAGCATCAAAAGTTTTATTCCCTGAATAGTTCTTTCCAACATGATATCATACACCCCAAATGTATATTCTATGAAAATGTTGTGCCCCCAAGAAGTTGATTTACCACCTAACCACCTCAAGGCCTATAAACCTTTTGGAATTTAACTTTATAGGGTTAGGGTTTTGACCTATAGGGTTCTTACTTTGTGTTAAAATGCATTACGCTTGCCTCTTGTAAATTTTTTTTGAATGTGTATAGGCACTAACTCTCCCATTTCAGAGATAGCTACCACTATTCTAGCTAGATGGTGTTCTACAATTTTCTGTTATTTATTTTATTAATAGAAGTTGGGTTTTCACAATGTTATTTTGTTTTATGTTATATTTATACACGCATGTTTTATTTCATTGTTTATCTTTCATTTCATTCATTGTACAATTTGGATCAATGGTATCAGAGAGATCTCTTTGTTGGTATTTCTTGATGCATGTCCCCAACAAGGTCAAGGCATAGAAAGTTGGGTCTCAAGCTAGTTTCACTTGAAAACAATTGCTCTCACCAACCCAAGTGACCTCTAGTAGAAAATGAAAAGAGAGATGATGGAGTGGGAGATCATACTAATTTGTTGCTCAAGGAAGGACTCACGTCACAAAGAAATGAGATGATAGATAATTTTTCCTAGATCCTTCAATGAATTTGAACAACAGTGGGGGAACCTTCAACTACTGGCAATTTCAAAGGTGTGACACCATTCAAGGTAAAAGTTAACTTTGGTATCCTTATATTTCAAGACAAAATAGATGTTATGCTTCAATGAAATGGTTAAATTTGTTAGAGAGATATTACTTTGTCCAAAAAATTTCCAACAATGAGAAGATGACCTTCACGCTCCTAAAAGTCCTTCCCCATGTGAAAGATTAGTGGAAAGGTTACTTGGAGAAATACAATCGAGATGAGTCTGGGATATTCAATGCAGACCCTACTTGGGAAACAATTTTTAATTCCCTTAAGCAAGGGTTCTATCTTGTATGTAACTATAATTACCAATAGATGAGATGGACAACCCTATAATACGAAAGAGACCAGAAAGTGTCAGAATACACCAATATTTTCCACATGTTGCGCTCAAAGCTAGGTATCGAAAACTACGAGCGGCACTTGGTTTTGAAGTACTGCAGTGGTATACACACATACATCCAAATTGAGTTGGATTTTTTGGACATAAACCTCACAAGGAGCCACTTATCGATATGCTATCAAAATTGAGAAGAATTTGTAGTAGAGGAATAAGTAGAAGTTCATGTCTACAAAACCACCACAATAGAAGCCTAAAAAAGGTGGCCCAAACTCACAAAACAAGGGATGGAGCAAGGACATTCAACAATAAGACAACCATCCCAAGTCATAGAGAAAGAATGGTAATGGGAAGTCAAAAGAAAACTAGGAAGTGGTGTGAGTTCCACAAATCCCTTGGCACAATACTGATGAATGTTGCTTGAAACATTGTAGGCGAAACTTAAATAAAAGGAAATAGGCTCTAGCTTTGATTCTGATTTAGAGGAAGATAAAGAAAATCATATTATCAATTAAAATCCTAGTGTTACCATCACGACCAAAAAGATGCAAGAAAATGATCTGGGTGGATATTGGTGGCTACTCGTCTATTCCACCTAGAACCCCCAGTTAGTTTCGTATGTTTCCTTGTTCATTTTAGCATTTACTATGATTAGTAGTTTTTTGGGTCTTGAACTTCCGGAGCAGTTTTGACCACCTAAACAACGTTTTTTTTGGGTTCTGCAGCAGGATTATAGCCATCTGCATGAGCCTACAGTGAAACCCATAGTACTCAATGAGACCTCTCCAATAAGGTATCGTACGTGCCAAATGGAGATAATATGACCAAGTTACGACCTCGAGAAGTTGGCTGCCCAACTAACCCCAACAGGGCCCACAAACTCTTGGTGTTACATCTCCTGGGGTTAGGGTTTTGTCATGTTTTCCAATAATAAATAGGCCCCTGAGCCTCATTGTAACACAATTTAGAGGCATGTAGCTGCCACATATTTTATCAGAGATAAGCTACCATCGCCCAAACTATCTTATTTCCATTATGTTTGTAAGCATAGTTCAACATTTTTCTATTAATGAAATGGAGTGTTTTTCTTTTTCAGCTTTTTGTTTGTGGTTATGTCTTTAAGTTGTTGTGTTCCTGTTTAAGTTCAGATCATTGGTATCAGAGCGGTCTACTCTTTCTCTATTTTTCTTTGCATGTCCCAATGAGGTCATGGTATAAGGAGTTAGGGCTTGATTTGGTTGAACCATTGCAAGATTAGCCTCACAAAACCCAATGATCTCCCATGGCAAAAGAAAATAAAGACAACAAGATAGGAGATCCTTTCAAAATGTTGCTTGAGGAAGTCCTTGAGTGATAGAGGGATGTGATGATGGATAACTTTGCCTAGATCATTCGACGACTACCCACAGGCAATGCATCTTCATTCAGCAGCCACTTTGGAGGCGCCACTCCTTTTAAGGTACAAGTTAACTTCGATAATCCCATATTCGAAGACCTGATATATGTGGACGTCGTAGCTAAATGGTTAAATCTGTTGGAAGGATATTTTTGAGTTCATGATTTTTCCAATTGGGAAAACATTACTTTTGCACTTCTCAAAGCCGCCCCACACGTCAAGGACTGGTGGGAAACCTACTCTGAACAAAAGGGTGAGAGTGAAATCTTTCTATATTCAGCTACACCCACTTGGAATTCTTTCCGAGACGCCATCAAGGGATAATATTACCCTATCGGGAGCTATGGTTACAAATACATATAGTGGGCCATGCTATGGCAACAAAGGGACCAAGATGTGCCAAAGTTCACAAATATTTTCCATACCCTTCGAACGAAGCTAGGTATTAAGGATTTTGAGTGGCATTTGGTGTTGAAGAACTGTGACTATCTACAAAAGTATATCCAGGACAAGATGGAGTTCCTAGACATTTCCTTGCTCAGCATGGCGTATTAGTACACTGTCAAGATTGAGCAAAAGTTTAAACAGAAGAAGCGAGACTTTGAATTTGCAAATCCAAAGTAAGGAAAAGGCACCCCTCAAAGCATAAAACAAAGGACCAAGCGAAGGTGGAACTACATAGGATAGCCCGCTGAAGCCACAAGCAAAGAACAACACCATGAAGACGAAGAAGGAAAAGGGAAAATGGTGTGAGTTCCATAACAGCTCCACTCATAATACAAGTGAGTGTTAGGCCAAGCAGTCACTTGTGGCCGAGCTAAAGGCTTCCAAATTAGATGCAGGTCCCGTCTCTGAATCACAACCCAATAAGGCAACTAACAAAGGGAAGCAAACCATTGATGCATAGCCCAGTGCCACCACCAAGATCCAAAAGATCGATCCTAAAGATTCTGAGGAGGGGGAACGCCTCTTCCAGTCATAGATGTGGGTGAAGGGTTCTCCGTTGTAGTTCATTGTCAATAGAGGGATCTAAAAGAACCTCATTCAACAGAGGTTGCGAAGCATCTGAGCCTAAAGACTACAACACATCCACAGTCGTACACCATGGGGTGCCTTCACCAGGGACAAGATCTTCGCTTTAGTCAACATTGTCGCCTTCCCTACATCATCAGACCCTTCACGCATGAGGCATTGTGTGACGTTGCTCCTCTTGAAGTTTGTGATGTATTTTTAGGAAAACCATACTTGTGGAAGCAAAATGTTGTATTTGAGTCTAGACCTCGCTCTCTGATTGTTACTTTGGCTAATAAGTTGTACAGGATACTGAAGGTAGCCCCGTCTACTAGCATCTCTTTGATCACTGCAAAGCAATGCAGTAAGATCATTTACCACAATAGGAAATTTGGTTTCCTTATGATTCACCCCTAGGGCAAGAAGAAGGTTGTGGCCATGCCTTCGAGGCAGAGCTCCTTTACACAACAGCAATAGATGGACAAGGTCGTGGAGGAGCACAAGGATATTTTTGCCTCAACCACAAGGGTAACTCGACACTGACAGGTCAAGCACTCCATCAATCTGACCCTGGGTGCGCTGCTGCCCAATGGACCGATCTATCGATGCTCTATTCTAGAGAACGATGAGATCAAGTGGCAGATTTAGGAACTATTGTAGAAAGGGTACATCAGGCCAAGATCATGACCTTGTGGGACCCCGATTGTATTGGTACAAAACAAGGATGAGACCTGGAGGCTCTATATTGACTATTGGGCATTGAACAAGGTCACTGTCTAGAATAGGTACCCAATCCCACGGATTGATGACCTTCTGGAATAGCTCAAAGGGGCCAAATATTTCAACAAGATTGACTTGAAGTCAGGTTATCATGAGGTGCCTATCGAACCCTTTAACGTGTGGAAGACTGCCTTGAAATCCAAGGAGGGCCTTTTTGAATGCTTGGTCATGCAGTTCGGATTGACGAACGCCCCTGCAACCTTCATGAGACTGATGGACGACATCTGGCTATCCTTCACCAATGCATTCATGGTGGTGTATTTAGATGACATCTTGATCTTCACCCAGAGTTGGGAAGGGCACCTCCACCATATTCAACAAGCCCTTCAAACCCCGCGACAACACAAGCTATGTGCTAACTTGGAGAAATTGACCTTTGGCCTGACCTAGGTTCAATATTTAGGATACATCATTGATGAGTAGGGTGTACATGTGGACTCATCCAATATACAAGTCATTCGGGATTAGGCAGCGCTAACCACTCTAACAGAGCTCCGCATCTTTTTCGGTCTTGCTAATTTCAACCATGGGTTCATGTCGAGGTTCTCTCATATCACTTTGCCTTTAAGTCAAGTCACCAAGGGAAAAGCGAAAAGATTTTTTTTTGTTTGGAAACCCAACAGAAAACGTTCTCTGAGTTGAAGAATCACCTATGTTGTGAACCAATTCTCACATTACCAGACCTATAACAACCATTTGAGATTGAGACAGATGCCTCTGACTATGCTCTTGGTGTAGTTCTTACTCCGCATGGGCATCTATGGGCTTACCACAATGAGAAACTTTTAGATACTGTCCAACTGTACCCCACCTACAACAAAGAAATGTATTCCATTATGCAGGCCTGCCTTCAATGGAAGCATTACATTATGGGGAAGGAAACGGTAATCCACACAGACCACCGACCTCTATAGTTCATACAGACAAAAGGGAATTTGCACAATGATTGCCATCAGAAATGGTCCACCTATCTGCAGTAGTTCCATTTTAACATTAAGTATAAGAAGGGCAGCACTAATAACGTCATTGATTGCCTCAGCCGACCACCGGTCATGGTGCTGATCACTATGCTCGACTCCTGTGAGCACGAGACATCGGGATGGCCACATCTTTACAAGAGTGATCCAGAATTCGGCATCATATACTAGACACTCTTGGAAGAGAAGCAAGTTCCAAATTTTCACCTTTAGGATGCACTATTATGCCACCTGGGACACGTCTCTGTTCCTTCAAGTGAGTGTGCCAAGATGATTTAGGAGGTGCACTACAGTCGATTCACTGGACGTTTCGAAGTAGAGAAAACAGTGGCGATATTGCAGATGTATTTTTATTGTCTGAAACTTCGTCAAGATGTTGGGAAGTACATTAGATCCTGCACTGCCTATGCCATTGCCAAACCAACCATAAAAAATCAAGGCTTGTATACTCCTCTACCTACTCGTAACTAACCTTAGGGATCTGTCTCCATGGATTACATGCTAGGCCTTCCTGCTACTGAGCACAACAAAGATTGTGTTTTTTGGTCATCGACAAATTATCTAAGATGGCCATCATGGGGGCCTGCAAGAAGAGTATCATAGTAGAGGCCACTACTAAGCTCTTCTTTGAGCGAGTGTGGGTACATTTTGGCATCCCATAGTCCATTGTCTCAGGTCGGGACGCCAGATACCTAAGTGCATTTTGGTCAAGTCTCTGGTCAATGTTGGATACAAAACTTAGTAATTCCATGACTTTGCGTCCCCAAACTGATGGCCAAACAAATGTTTTCAACATGATGATCGCACACATTCTATGCACGTACAACTTGAAGCATCCACGCACTTGGGATGAAAGTGTCCCCTATGTCCAACATAGTTGTAACAGAGCTATCCACAGCTCAATGGGCCACATCCCCTTTCAGGTAGGGTTGGAATTTCAACCATTATGACCCATTGATGTGGCCATACCATTTGCAGCCACTTAGGTAGATTTGGCTCACGTTCAGTTTGAAGATGAAAGGGCTGAGAGCTTCATTAAGTGCACTCAACACATCGACCAATAGGTCCATGATATATTAGACAAAGCTAATGCTAAGTACAAGCAGTGCCATGATCAACATCGAGTGCCGCACAAGTTCTAAGTGGGCGACAAAGTTTGGCTACATTTGCAGAAGGAGTGCCTTGCTGGACCGCACCGCAAGCTTCACCCACTCTGATATGGGCCATACACCATCACCAAGGTTGTCAGTGACAATGCCTTCGAGCTTAGCATCCCACCGTTCCTTGGCCTACACCCAGTGTTCAATGTTGATTGCCTTCGGCCATACTTTCCACCATTATTGGACACATTTGACATAGCAGAACAACTCACACCAACAAAGGTCAACCCGGACTGCATGGAATAGGCCAAAAATAATTAGATCATGGACACACAGATCAAAAACACTCGACAATAGAGGATACAATTATATCAAGTTGTCAAAGTAGTCCAACTCCTTCACCAAGGCAGGCCGTTCACCAACGAAAAGGTTCAATAGAAATTCCCTCACATCATGGAGGCTCTACACGCAATGGGGACCATTGCTCCCTAAGGGGGAGAAATGATCTAGGCGGATTTTAGTGGCCACCCACCTATTCCACCTAAATACCCTAGTCATTTTCATATGTTTCCTTGTTCCATTCAACATTTACTATTTTTAGCAATTTTTTGGGTCCTGAACTTCCGGAGCATGTTTGACCCCCTAAACAATGTTTTTTTTGGGTCAACGACAAACCTGTAGCCATAGGCAGGGTTCTGCGCAAAACCTATAGTACTCAGCGAGACCTTTCCAACAAGGTAACATAAGCGCCAAACATAGATAATATGACCAAGTTACGACCTTGGGAAGTTGGTTGCCCAACTAACCCCAACGGGCCGACAAAATCTTGGTGTTAGATTTCCTGGGGTTAGGGTTTTTGTCTTTTTAGTGTTTTCTCATGTTTTCCAATAATAATTAGGCCCTTGAGCCTCATCGTAAAACAGTTCAGAGGCATGTAGCTACAACATCTCTTCTCAGAGATAAGCTACCATCGCCCGAGCTATCTTATTTCGATTCTGTTTGTAACCATAGTTCAGTATTTTTCTATTAATGAGATGAAATGTTTTTCTGCTGCATCTCCGTGTTTATAATTATAACTGTAAGTTGTTGCATTCTTGTTTAAGTTTGGATCAGCAAAAGATCCAAATGAGCTTGAATAAGGGGGGTGCCTCTTCCATTTGGAAATGTGAGTGATGGGGACCACACTATTTCATCATTACAACAAGAGCCAGAAGAACCGAATATCAGTCAATGTCAATAAGAGATTGAAGTTGTGGATAGTGCCACACCCCCAACCATACACCATTTGTTGGTTGAGCCATGGATGAAACATTTGTGTCAACCAATAGTGCTTCTTGTCCTACGACATCAAACCCTTCAAAGATAATGTATTGTGTGATGTTGCCCCACTTGGAATTTCTAATGTTCTTTTAGGAGAAATTTTTATATGGAAATAATCACATTGTTTATGAGACTCATCCCCATAGTGTTATTGCTACTCTTAAAGGTTAGCTTTATATGATACCAAAGATAGCTCCAATTACTGTAATTTCATTGATCTTAGCAAAATATTGCCAAAAGGTAATCTCTTAAACTACAAAGTTTGATCTCTTCATGGTTCAATCAAAAGGTGAAAGGAAGGTAACTAAAACCACCACAACATCTACATGAAGCCTCTATACACAATAGAAGTAAGTGGACAATATCATAGAGACATAAAGAAATATATTCACTCCACTTATGGGGGTGCCTCTGTACTGCTAGGTCAAACACTTAATTGAATTGATACCTAATGCTCCTTTACCTAATGGTCCAATATATAGACACTCTTTTAGAGAATGAGAAAATAAAATGTCAGATTCATGATTTCGTCCAAAAGGTCGAAATTCAACTGAGCTCCTGACCTTATAGGAGTCCAATTGTATTGGTGCAGAAGAAAGATGGAACATGGAGACTTTCTAACGATTATAGATCCTTGAACAAAACCATTGTCAAGGACATATACATGATCCCTAAAATTAGTGATATTCTTAACTAG
Source organism: Pinus tabuliformis (assembly GCA_031772625.1). Classification (NCBI taxonomy): domain Eukaryota; kingdom Viridiplantae; phylum Streptophyta; class Pinopsida; order Pinales; family Pinaceae; genus Pinus; species Pinus tabuliformis. The sequence goes on from CM062811.1 coordinate 700,084,321, forward strand.
CTTAATATTTCCAACTTTAGTAATATTGATTTCGAGTTAAGCTACCACCATGTTCCAAACTAGAAAACAAATGTATGGAAAACAACATTCAAATCTAAAGAGAGTCTTTTTCAAGTAGCAGGTCATACCCTTTCGCTTGACTAATACTCCAAAAACATTTATGAAAATGATGAATTATATCCCACAACCATTCAAAAATCTTTTGTAATTGTACGGTTGGATGACAAAATGTGAAGATCAAATAGGCTTCCATGTGCAATAAAACAACGAGCTAAATGAACACGATGGTTGTAGTGTGCAATAAAACTACTACATGAAATGGGAGCGGTTGGCCTAAACATCGGTAAAAATAGACACCAAATTGACAATGGTAGATTCAACACTAAACTAAACGAGTAGCAAAACAAAGATGCAGAGGACAGAGTAAAACCGAGACAGAGACAATGAATGATGACACGGACAAACGCAGAGAAAGTAGCGAAGGAGAAAGGATGATACTTGTAGTGTTTAGTGGCTTGCCTTTTCATGTTTGGGTGTGGAGGCTTAGTTTTTTAATATTTTTTTAATTCTTAAAGTGCAAGTGGGCCGAGAGATGGTCAAACGTCTCGGATTTTTTCCTGGGACAGTTGAAATGAAGGAAGAATTCGGAACACCTTGCATGTCCCCAAGTCCCTTGATATTGAGTTATCTAGGCTAAATGAAGTTTAATACAATTTCATATATCATAACTTTGCAAGTTGTGGCTGCAAACTCTCGGGCTTTTTAGATCCTTTTACTTTTAATACCAATGTGATGGAAAATGAGAGGAAAAAACAAATTCCCACACAAAAATTATTTATTAAATTTTTCACCTACACATTTACCGATGTGCTGCTTTTTGGGTTTTCTGGTCTCATACATCTCACAATGACTCAATCACAGCTATATAAAACTTTAACCTACTAAATATGAAAACATGCTATTCCTAACTAGACTCGACTCAACTATGACTAACTTATTTATTCATGGGAAGTAGTTGGCTGTTTCCAGCATGTGTTTAGTTCGTCACAAGAATATCACCAAAGCCTTCCTTGATTTTGTCATTTTCGCTGCTTTCTTCTCGCTGTTGGCTTTTACGGTTTCCTCAATTACGGTTTCCTCAACGTCAGACTCTGTGATGACCCAGATGGATTTCAAAATTCTCATCTCTTATTCCCTGTTCACAGATTTCAACTCTTTCTTCAGCAACTCATCGATTTTATCAAATGGCAACTTTGACACCTTTCCTTCAAATAACGATTGGTTCTGCTGTCCTCGTGCAACTTCAATTGTCTAAATTATTTCGTTAGTGGTAGTTAAACATAATGATGGCCTACGCTTTATGTGGTGAAATAACAAATATTTACCAAATGTAAATATTTGCTTTACATTGAGTGACTTCTTTATAGTGGGTAGAAATCTTCCATGCGGATGCGACTGTTCCAATATCAGGCCGCAATACGATTCATCCTTGAAACAGCACAAAACACTCAATGTACAACATGGCTCTCACAAAACAACATGATGGCACACTTTCTCTTTAGGAATTGAGCTCTGGTACCGACTTGCCTTAGCTCTAAACACACCTTTCATGCATTCTATAACCTGCCTGTCCAGTCACGAGATCTATGCAGTGCATGATCACATGGTAAATGTTGAGCCTGTGAAGTGCAAGGGCTTGCCAGAGATACTAGTACCTCTCTCATAGGTGCACAACGGGCCGAAGTTCTCAGCAATCTTTGGGACCACGTGGGTTTACAGCTCCATCACTATTCGACCGGTTGGAGCGGTTTCCACCTTGCTACAAAGCCTCATTTACTAGAACCTTTAATAACTCAACAATAGTGTCATTCATGGATTTGATAGATATCATGGGCTTCATCACATTCTAATTCTCCAAATCGAGGGAAACTATGGTCTTTAACAGACAATTTTACTCTAGCCTTATTAGAATAACAATTATAGAAGTTTTGCTAATAATTTCTAAGAATAAAAAACTAACTTTATCTAATTATAATTATATATGTTTAACTTATATATTAATTATTTTTATAATCAGTAATAGCAATGAAAAATTACTTATTTTTTTAATATTTTTTTTGTCAGATTGATTGTTATTGACACAGTAGGGGGATGCAGAGCGGGCTGTTGCAGTCCCACTTGGTCGAAGAACTGACAAATGTGGTAGCACACCCCATAGATTGAATTAATAGCTCGGAGTTAGAGTATGTCAACCATTACTCAACACAATGTGCCACTAGTCCTCAACACAACTCACATTGCTTAAGTGGTCTTTTACTTGCTCGCTCGTGTTTTCCATCGAATGATGCATTTATCTATGGCCTTGGGGTATGAGATCTGGTCTTTCATTATCTTCTTTGTGTTTGGTGGAATCTGTAAGTGGCTTTGTGAAATTGTTGAGCCTAGCTTCAGTTCTTCGAGTAGCATGGCCCCACCTGGAATTTTGATGCTCATGTTGCGGAAACAACACCCATTGTAGCTAGATTACTCTTTTTTCCTAGCAAGTTGTTAGCCTTCACTCGTAAAGTAGTGTAAGGAGGACAATACCATTCCCCCATCTATCATTTGTTTCCCTTTTCTTGGTCTTTTTCCTCCTGCAGGCTAATTAGATTACTAGTTGCTTCAAGGTTTCTTGCATTCATCTCTTTGTGGCTCCCCTTGCACTTTAGTCTCTAATCCCGAGCATCACCATGCTTGGACCACCTTGGTACCTTGGATTCCTTCAGCTCGACCCTCCATCCCCTGTTCTTAGAATTCCCTTTGCCCTCCTTTCCTCTTTTCTTCTCGTGCCCTCATCCCTCCTTTGGGATCTACTGGCGATTATCTCCTTGCCCCTCTATAGCTAGTAGTTGGCATCCCTCGGTCATCAATTGCATTGTCTTTGTTGGGTTGGGATGGTGGATCCTTGTGGTGTTTATTCCTTTCGATGTGTCCCACCTCCCTCCATGTTCCTATGATGTAGAGCCTCCTTGGATTTAGTCCAACCTCTTTACCCCACTCTTTAGAGTTTGGTTTTTCTAGCCTCTCGACTCCTATTCCAATGCCTTGTTAATAAGCTAGAGTGCATAGAGGGGCAACCTACTGTCAAGAGAGGACCCATGATGGAAACACATAGATGGATTGGTGTTTGGAGGAAGAAACCACTCGATATCATGACCTCACCCCAAGTCCCATCCAAAAAGAACCCACATGTGCTGAAGGAGAGGACTTTGTTCGAAGACCTCACCTCTCATACACAAAATCCTTGCATAGTTAGTAGATTGGGTTCTTGACATTTGCCACACTTAAGGCAAGTATAACCATGCAGATAATCAACTTGTAATAGCATATCAAATTCATGTTGGGTAGAGTTATTTTAGGTCGACATAACAATTAGCGAATATTATCCAGTGAGGGAAAATTTTAAAGATGGAAATTATCTTAAAGTTTAAAAACATTGGTGAATCTCACTAGTCCCTAATATGCAAATTATAAATTGTTTATTGATGTATTTGTAGAATTATTCAAATTTATAATGATTGTATATATACTCTCTATATAATGTTGGGGACTTTTAAGGTAAAATAATTTTATATTGTAAAATTTGGGCGAATCAATTTTATAAAAAAAAGAAATTGACGAATCGTTTTTTTGAAAAATCATGGAAAATTAGCCTACTTGCGAATATTAGCTCTTAAAATTTTCCAGCTATCTAGTCTCTCGAGCACTTTCACCGACATATGAAAGCCTTGAATCACCAGATGGAGTGGATAGAGAAACATCTTAGAATCTTGCCCCCATCATGGGTACAACCATGGAAGACAAAGATTTCATCCAGGTTGTTACTATTAACTCAAATCCATATTTTGTTCGAGATGTTTTCTTTTGGCTAGTTAGGCTCAACACTCTATTGTAAAATTTCGGAACACTCTTCTAGTAAGTTATCCTAGACCTCTTTTTGGAAAGTTCATTTTTGACGATGGTTGGGTCTCCCCTGTATGAAACTATTAAATTTCCGTAAGGAAATCTATCTTCAAATTAATCAAATAATGTTACAAAATAAATATATAAAGTGTTGTCTCAACATAGAGAAACTATCTTGGACACACAATCACTTGGTTGAGAGAATATCTCAATCACACACCAATCTAGGAAACAACTCCTAACTAATATGAACAGACTCCTGTAGATAGAAAGTTACAACTAAGACAAGTAGGAATTACATTTTCCAACACTCCTCTTTATTGGCTACTTGTCTCCATATCAATGTGCAAAGTCTAGTTGTGGTTAAACATAAAAAGAGAATATTTCGACATCCATATAAAGGAACAACCATCCACTGGAATGCATGGGTGCCCAACAACTGCAACAACTAGTTTAGTAGGATGTCCTTTGCATACATGGTTTTGTCGGCCATTATAACTGCACACATGTACCTGTACCTGTAAATCCCCGTCCAACATCATCATCATGTGTTTTATCGGATTACCCATAACCATGCTCTAGGTTTTATCGCATTACCCTCAATCATGCCACCAAGGGGTCTCAGCCACCAAGGGCCTCAAATCTGCCACTAAGGCACTCCAGCCACTATGGGCCACAAATCTGCCACTAAGGCTCAACACAGACCCAACTTAACTAGGCCCATGATTTTCTCGGCTCGCTCTCAACCATGCTAAGGGTTTTGTTGAATGACCCTAAAGTTGATCAGACCCAACATGTTTCACTTACAAAACTCAAAAAAAGTTCAAGAACACATACACTAGTATGCGACATTGTGGAAAAAGTTTTTTTATTTTATTTTATTTTATTTTATCTTCACCCATGTGGGCTCTGTCTTCCTTGTCAGTGTGCTCCTATATATCTTCATCCCAAGTCTTCCTTGTGCGCAAAGAGCTTTCAAGAAAAAAGGAATTTTTCCTTCTCATTCAAACAAGATGGATGTAGTGGCGCAACATGAAACAAAATGATCCTATTGAGCTTAAGCAGAGCATTCATGACAACCCAAATCAGACATCTCACATTAATAAAACTTGACATTAACATGTCAATATCCTTCACATGGTGCAATTTTATAACCTACAAATATTAGCAAAATTTTGACAGAAAACTTGGTCAGCCCTAAATTTTTCAACATTTGTGCAAAATCTAGTTTCATGATCGATTCCACGTAATTTAGATGAAGAGGCGAGAGTTGTGTGCATGTATCTCTATGCATGGATTCTCTAAGAAACTCATCCGTCGAATACGCACTGCGAAATGTTGCATCACTCATGGTTGTTCCCGGTGTTGGGTTGTGTTATATTCTTTCCACAACTAGTCCACGTAGTTAATCGGGGAGTTAGAAGGGGGCGTAGCACCCTCTTCGTTGCGCCGATTGCGTAGTGGGGGGAGTCACAGGGGGTTTGAGGGGTGCAGGTAACCCCACTCTATGGGGTCTTGGACCTTATATTAGGTTGGACGGACCTACCTATGGTTTTGTGCATTTTTTCGCACATGGTTTTGGATGTAATGGTTTTTGGTCCATGGTATTGGATGCTTTGGCATGTATAAATATGTATTGTAACATTGAAGGGAACATAATGAAAAATCGAGCTGGTAGTCTCGGTTTTGGGATCCAGGGAAAAATCTTTGTGTATATGTGTTTTATGTGTTATGCTCTCGTACTGTTTATTTCCTTTGTTTTAGAATTCGTATGCAGGTAATTTCTGTATGAGGTTAAAACCTACACACGGACCAAGACCATGTTAAATTTCCATGCTTGAATGCACATTGCTTTATTGTATAAGTATGAATTTGCTAGCTTGATCTCTGAACTAGATTGTTACACTTACAAGGGCTCTCTCACCGACATCTCTATGCCCATAGAAGGACACCCACAATTGCTACTTTTCGACGACTTGCCATGGCCGTGGCTAGATTTTCTAGTCCTATTGCTCGCTGGATAGAAGAGCTTCACTGTGTAGATCCACACTTTACTGCCTAGATCCACACACCAACGATCTCAACCTTCAGGCTCTACAAGCATACAGACAACTTCAGGTGATAACAGTGTTCCGCTCAAACATTAACGATCCATCTCACCTACTCACGAACGCTAACTCACCACTGCATTAGTCTACCATGATCCACCAACTCAGTGACCTGGAGAATGCCTAAACACTCAATAATGTAGTGATCTGCCAACAATCTACTAGGATCTACCAATTCAACTGCAGCAGTGTAGGTTTCAAGTATCGGTTTCGCGCAAAATCCACTTCTCTCCACACCACGCCTTCAGATTTGGGTTGTTCAACAAGCCCTCATCATTATGACAGGCAGGGATCTCCGATCTGTGATTCGATTCTCAAAAATGCTAAAGAGATGATGACGGATGCTCCACGCAATTTGCTCCAACAATCTCCTTTCACACATTCACAGAAACCATGCCCTCTACTCTTCGGCTCTTGCACCAGTCAATAGGCTCACACTGGCTACATACTGCATAAATGCCCTGGCTCACACCATCTCACATATACTGGGTTCCTCCTTTAAGTAATATGTCTTCACACTAGTGCATATTACGAGACATGGCTAGTTCATATTATGAGACAGGGCTCACAAAACTCCAACGCCAACACTAGAGGTACATAAAGCAAATTAAGATTTAATGCAGTCTGTGGTTCACATAGGTCCATACAACAGCCTGTTGAAGCGACCACACTAGGCCACATTATCAGCATTGCTATGATCAACTTTAATCCAGAAAATATGTACACAACACATCCATCAACATGGTACTGGTCGATAGGCTCGGTCCATAATTCCCAGCTAAAGTAGATCTCAGGGGTGAATTTCCACAACCACCACTGCCTTGGCGAATGGGCAGAGGGTGATGGACAAACAAACATTCAAAAAACATTTATTTCCCTCGGCCTAGGCCCTTACGGGTTCTGATACCATGTTAAATTTCCATAAGGAAATCTATATTCACATTAATCAAGTAATGTTACAAAATAAATATATGAAGTGTTGTCTCAAGACCGAGAAACTATCTTGGACACACAATCACTTGGTTGAGAGAATATCTCAACCACACACCAATCTAGGAAACAACTCCTAACTAATAGGAACAAACTCCTATATATAGAAAGTCACAACTGAGACAAGTAGGAATTACAACCTCACCCCAAGTCCCATCCAAGAAGAACACACATGTGCTGAGGGAGAGGGCTTTGCTTAAAGACCTCACCTCTCATACACAAAATTCCTTGCATAGCTAGTAGATTGGGTTTGTGACACTTGCCACACTTAAGGCAAGTATAACCATTACATGCAGATAATCAACTTCTACTAGCATATCAAATTCATGTTGGGTAGAGTAATTTTAGATTGACATAAGCATCAACGAATATTATCTAGTCTCTCGAGCACTTACAACGACATATGAAAGACTTGGATTACCGGATGGAGCGGATAGAGAAACATCTTAGGATCCTGCCCCCATCATGGGTCTAGCCAGGGAAGACAAATATTTCATCTAGGTTGCTACTATTAACTCAAACCCATCCACTCCATAATATATCTTGATCTAGTCATATTGATATTTTGTTCGTGATGTTTTCTTTTGACTAATTAGGCTCAACACTCTATTGTAGAATTTTGGAACGCTCTTCTACTCAGTTATCCTAGACCTCTTTTTGGAGAGTTCTTTTTTTACGATGGTTATATCTCCCCTGCCTGAAACCAACCTAAGAATTGCAATACTTCTATGTAATTTCCAATTCTAAACGTAATACAATTCATCACAAATAAAAATTATGATTTTTTAATCTTGGATGTATCTTGAAATAAGTTGTTTGATGCTTATCATGAGTTGATGGCTATGCATGTTTACAACCATTTAATTTATATGGAGAGGATCTAATTTTTTTGTCCTATAATGTTTTGGAAAAGAAGAATCAATGTGAAGTTGATGGCTATGCATGTTTACAACCATTTAATTTATATGGAGAGGATCTAAATTTTTTGTCCTATAATGTTTTGGAAAAGAAGAATCTATGTGAAATTTCATCATAAAACTTATAAGAACTTATTTTTATTTTAACAATATGAACACTGAATGATAATAAACATATATTTTTTTAAAGATAACTTTAATAATAAATAATAATTTTATGTTTTTTTTTTTTTTTTTTTTTTTTTTTTTCTCGTTAAGACTAATTCTATTAAGCAGTAAAATATTGTACAAGAGGATACATTCCAGAGAAGCAAGAAACCGGCAACCGGAAATGATAGGACTATCAACCTCGGTTCCGGGAAAAGAGTGAGGCAAGCAGGGAGCTACAACTAGACACTAAAGCATGAGAAGCAATGAGTGCTATCCTAAAAGAGTAGGGGTTTCAACACGAAGCTTTTTCCCTTTCCTTTTTTTAACTTCAACCCAGCCACTTTGGGGTGGATGGGCGATTACAACTTACAGATTGGGGTCCTCCATGGGGGGGGATCTCCTTTTCTGAGTCCGAGGAAGAGGACAAATGGACACGTTTCTGAGCAATAGCTGTGTCAGGAGAAGGTTCCCGGCCATCAGTGGAAGGGGCCATAGAGTGAGGGGCCTGAAACAATTCTTCATCTCTATCTTCATCTTCAGAACTGGAGGAAGCAGAATCCCCGACTGGAGGGGGAGAGCATGGAGCCCATCGTTTGGACTTGGGCTTGGATTCGTTGGCCTTATTCTTTTTTTCCGGGCGAGATGGACAAGTATTCTGCAAATGCCCAGATTGTTGGCAATGTCTACATCGAAATGCAGTGTTCTCGTAATCCAGCGTCTGGGTCCAGACAAAGTCATTTATCTTGAGATTGATTTGTTCTGGAAGACCTTTGCTCAGGTCTAACTCCACACACACTCTTGCAAATGAGTAGAGACCTTTGGATTGCCGCCACAAATCTCCATGGATGAAGCTGCCCAATGTGTCTCCGATAGCTCTGAAGACACGAGTATTCCACAGATGAGCAGGTAAGTTTGGAAGCCGAATCCATACCGGTGTCTTGGTAATGACCGCCGTGGCTGGATCAAAATCTGGGAACCAGGGAGTCAAAAAAAGCCCTGCAGTTCCCATGAACCAAGGACCCTCTTCTAATGCCTTTTCATAGTGCTTAATGTTATCAAAGAGAACAATGAAATAACCCTTCGAGCAAAAAAAGGTCTTACAATGATGTGTCCAGTTTGCATGGATCCATGCATAGAGATCCTGAGATCGAGGCCACAGACCATTAAATCTGCAAATGATGGCTCTTTCTGCAAAATCTTGATGCTGGGAAGCCAGCGCTTAATGCATGAGTTCAACAGAGGGAACTTCTTCAGCTTTTTCAACCAAGAAGGCCTTAGATTTAAGGGCTTCCGGGGGTTTGGGGTTCTCGGAGTGGATTGCGTCCTTGTATGAGAAAGGCTTAGTGGAAGAAGATTGTCCCGCAGCACCTCCTCTCAAACGAAGGGTAGCCACCACCGAGCTGTTCCTGGATATGCTGTAAGCAGAGAGGGATAAAGGGTTTTCAAGTTGTTTACCTTGAAAGATAAGTCTCAGAAGGCTAGATGGGATCCCTATTCTGCTCTCTAAATTTAGAATGAGGTCCTGCACCAGGTCTGAAGGGCGAACCCAATGCATGATGGTCCTGCCTGCAGGCTGCGTTATCTGGATCTGAAAGGATTCAGATAAGGGCTTTGACCCCATGCGAAGCTCTGGATCTGGCCACAGCACGGGATCTTCTGCTTTCTGTATTATTAGATCTGGCAGATCTGATTCCGATCTGAAACAGAGACTGCGATTCAGATAGCAAGTGGATGCCTCAGATCCGTGCATAAACCCTGCAAATGAAGCATTTTCTGTCTCTCTATTGCTCTGAAAACAAGTAGTAGTTATCTGCTCTTGCTGTAAGCATTCTTTCAGCATTGGTCCCTGTTTTGAGCGACTGTCCTTTTGCATGTATGAATCTTCAAAAGCTCTGCACAATCTATTGTTTATGCCTTCAATCCGCTTCCTGGACTCTGGCTGAGCACGGAAATAGGCTAGATCATTTAGATCCAAGCCAGATCTACTAAGTTTGAGCTCCAGCGTTGCAGGAGGGAGTGGATCTGCATCATGCAGTCCCCCCCTGCCGTTTCTCCTTATGATTTGGGTTTTGTGGAACCTGGCCTCTAAAACCCTTACGGCACGCAAACAGCCTTGTTCTGAAACGGATTTTAAGACCTCGATCCACCTCAGGAAGAGACCCTCCTCGTGTACCCACGCCAGAAGATGGGCTTCCGTTGAGACCCTCGCCTTGTGGTCTCGATGTAAACATGTGGGTCGTTCCCAGTCCAGGATCATATGAATTCTTTTGACGTGGTGCTCCACAGATGCGTAGCCGCATAGATCTGGGATTTGAGGCGTTTGGCGGTGGGGGAAAAGCCAATCCTCTGTATGATCTTGCGTCGGAGAAACCCTTATCGCAGCAATCACCGTCACCCCATAGTGTGACTCGCCTTCGGCCCTTGAGGCGTCCTTAGGAACCGATCCAGCGGCAACCTGCGTTCTGCGCGAGCAAACCCTAGCAAGAGCCATTCTCCGAGCCTGATCTATGAATTGATTTTAATAATAATAATAATAATAATATTCATTTTAAGGTCACAGCCAAGCCAGACACCAAATTGGTGTATGAGACCCCCTTGTTTGTGGGACAAGGGACCCACCTCCGCGCAGCGATTTGACTGCTAAGTCTACGAAGGCATACATACTCTACCCCCCTCTGGTTTTGAACCTGTGACCTCTTAGGAGGAAACACATGCTCTTAACCATTAAGCCCACTCATGCTTTTAATCCTGACTAAGAATCCTATTAATTTTCTTAAATGAAATTGTTATCAATAATAATTTTATGTTAAAAGTAAAATATAAAATTGATTTTGAGTAACTAAAAACTCATTTTCAAGTCAACCCTAGTAAAAATAAAAATTTATGCGTGTGCTCACTTAATTTTTATACTAATAAATAGTTAATTTATATTAAATTTTAAGGCTATATAAAAAACAAAATCAAAATAATAAAAATAATTTTTTAAATAAAAAATTTATATATATTATAATATTTTAGGGAATGAATAAAGTCAAATAGAGAGATGATTGTTTTTATTCTTGGTTATATTATAATATTTTACGGAAAGAATAAATTCAAATGGAGAGATGATTGTTTTTATTTTTGGTTTCACAATTGAGTTATGATATATTTTTTGGGTTGTTAAAAAAAATAAAATTAAAAAAATGAAAATAAATTATTTCAAGAGAAAGCTAAATTAATTTTGTCTAAACTTTCACAACTTTAACTTGTACTTCTTTTACTCAACAGCAATTATGCTAAAGGCATCTTAGAATTTGAATAAAAATAATGCTAAGCCATAGTTTGATTAATAAAAAATTAGGAAAATAATAATTTTAAATCGTTCAATTGACAAAAGATAACTCATAAAATATTACGAAGCCTTTATCATTTAGGTAATTTGGAAAATAATGGAAATTTGCGCAAAATCTTGTAGAGTTTTTTGAAACTTTGGATTATAGTTGTCAAACTTCAAGATTTTGGGCGCCTCAAAAGTTCTTGATTATGCTGAATCTATTTCTACCCTTAAAAAAAGTCAAACATTACACCTTTCTAATTTTTTGAATTTTTTTAGTAGATTCCCACTGAAATTAAAATTTAAGGCAAAAACGAATTTATAGTCTTAATAGAAAACACCTTTCCCAATCCACGGTTCTTCCCACTCACAATCTATTGCCGAAAATGTGCGGACTAGATTTTCTAGAATAATGAATTGACAAGGGATAACAGATGACATATTTCCCAATCCTTGGTTCCTCTCACTTACAATCCATCGCTGAAAATGTTGGGGCAGGGCGCTTATCCCACTCACACTATTGACAAAAAGATATCGGAAAATTTCTGAAATGTCACTTCTGAAAACCTGTCGAACATTAAAAGGGTCTTTTTATCACATGCTATCGTATCCGTGCTAATAAAATTACAATAATCTTCCACGCGTTCAGCGTAATACGAGGGACTTGAGTTGAAATATACCACAGAATACGAATTAACTCAATCAATCATTGTAAAGAAACTAGGGTAGTTTTTTTTATAGGAGAGGGGAGTCATTGATCCCCGAATCGTGGATTGGCAGGTCCTATAGTATTCTGTGAGACTGGGGGTAGTCCTTTATACGCTCAACGTGGATGGCAGTTCCTACGCGCCTTAAAGTACATTAGCTTTCCATATGTAGAGGAGGACGGTATAGATAAATGCTTGAAGGGCTCTAGGATTCTCCATCGATATTTCGTCGGTACGAGACGTCTTTTTCGTCTGTACGAGACGTCTTTTTCATCGAACGCCATAGCCCATTTTTGGTCTCTAGAGGCGCTAGTATTGTCTATTGTGGGCCACAAGTTTGGCCAGAAAACTGTTTTTGAGAACTTTGATTAATACTATCGAAAACTTTTGGCCCACCTAAAACTTGATATAATCAAAATTTTCCATAATTCTACCGGATTTTAATCAAAATCTTCATAAAATTACCTAACAAAATTGTTGCCTGGTTAAACTACTTATTATAATAGCTCGAGCAGGAGCGGTGGGCCGTACCTCAGAACTTGAGGGCAGTAACTCAGGGCTTCAGATGCGTGGCAGTGCAAAAGTTGCACGGAACTGCAGTTGAAGTCTAGCTGTCGAGCTATAACGAAATACTGAAACTGGAGATACACTTGTGTGGAAAGTACTCGAAATGGGAAAGAAGAGGGTTGAACTGTGAAGCCAAAACGCATTCAAAACCCTAGCAGCTGCCATTCTATTTTCTGGAAAGGAAAAATCTCATTGCTACAAAAACCATTCGAACCCGGCCATGTTCGCTGTGGTTGTGAAGTCAGCTACATCAAATTTCTTTGAGTTTGCAAGCCAAAGCGACAACGAGTAAGTTGTCTTCTTCCGTTAACTGCAATTTCATTCTTGCTTCAAGTACTTATTTGGCATTCAATCTTCAAAGATTTTTTAGGTCAATATGTTCTGAGGAGTGAATCATATGTTATGACTTTATATCCCATGAAGTAGACATTCACTAAGCTTATCACAAAGGGTAGGTCTAGACGTTCGTTCTCAACCAAAACTGAGTAGTATTTCCAGCCGGGTAAAACCAAGTCCCCGAAAGTTCTAAAGAATGATTTGTATTTTCTTCCATAGTGATGCCAGGAATTACTATCTGAAAAAGGGTTATATTCGTTATGACTTACTGAAAGATATCTCGTACTGTGAGGTTTTTCTAGGCTGAAATTTCTCTAGGGACCCTGCCGAAAGATAAAAATTGATTTCGAAATACCCAAAGCAGGGATTCTCGGGTCTCCGTTGAACATGCATGAGCGTGGTTTTATGATCCTTTGCGTTATGCTAGTCACAGGTCTTCGAAATGCCAAATGCTTCAATGGTTGATTTTTCTGGAGAAGGCTTGGGTGGATCGACCGCCATTTCATCTCACGGCTCTTTTCTCACAAAGAAAGAAAAATAGTAGTGCAGGGAGGCCACGTTTTTTTTTGTGGGAAAAGTATTATTCTTTTGGTGAAATTAGTAATCTTACTTGTAGTTGTCCAGTTTTAGAATTTTATGTGCCTTATGATTCTTCATAGTACTAAATCTTCCACTATTTAGAAAAACTATTCAAACATTCTCACAATTAGATTTCTTGAAAGAAATGGCTAGCATACAAATTCCCAAATTCCCAATCCATGCAAAATCGTCACATGGTTTGACAACGCCCAGAGATTCTAAAGAAAATAGTTGAGAAAATAGTTGTAGTTCTTTGTAGGATTTTAAGCCTCGTTATATAATGTCAATCGGCCACTTTTCGTTTTTAAATTAGTTATACGGGGGAGTATGCAATTGATAATCCTCCCTATGGGGAGATCAAAGGAGACTATTTTAAAAGGGAGACGGTCGGAGATAGTAAGGGATGATATTGTTTACCTTAGGGTTTAATGGGACCGATTTTTGAGACTATTTTAAAAGGGAGACGGTCGGAGATAATAAGGGATGATATTGTTTACCTTAGGGTTTAATGGGACAGATTTTTTTATGCCGTTGGTTAGGGTTTACCTGTTTATTTCGTTGTGTCTGCCGTGGGTTTAAAATTTGTAAAAGTATTTCAATTTTGTATATGTTGTTCATGCTTTTGGTTGGAATCGGAGATCTGCGATGTCGATAATCACATATGAAATGTCACGGGTTGTCGACCATGATGATCTGGAGGAGGATTCCGACGCCCGCATTCTGCGTTTTGTGGGCCACCTTACCTGCCATGGCAGCCAATTTCCCCTTAAGAAAGAAAAAATAAAATTCTCCTCCCCACAATCTAAATTCAAATGAACTGAATTGATAAAATTGGGCAGCAGTGGTATCTTCGAAAACCCTGAGGGTTTTCGAATACTACTGCTATTAGTGTCGGCACAGGAAGAGGGAGACCTCGGATTCTGTGTACAAAATACTTCCTCTAGTATTAGCGTACAGCGTAGAATAGAGGGAGAACGGATTCTCTACAAAATACTTCCTCCAGCATTAGCGTAGAGTGTAGAATGAGAAACGAAAGTGTATTTGATGTTAAATATAAGCATTAAGATCAATGCTTCCTCCCGCATTAAGTATAAATTAGTCATTCCAAATTCTTCGGGTAAGCTGCTTCGAACGATAGTAGTTAACGGAATATCTTTTTAACTGACCACATTTCAGCTCAGGATGGAATCGAAGGTTTGTCGAAAGCATCACATGTTCAATTGTAGTTATACCTTTCAATACTTTTTCGTCCAATGTTAAAGTAGTTTGGGATTAACAATGCCATTCCAAATGTGGCTTGGCTGCCACTTAACTACCTCATAAGAGATATGTTAGATGATGTGTTTTATGAAATATCATTGTTGTTTTTAGGGGAATGTTGTTTGAGTATTTAACTCCCAGAAATATCAACTTTCATTAACTATTTATCTTATATATATTACATATAATTCTAAAATTATATATATATATATATATATATATATATATATATATATAGATAATTGTAACTTTTTTTTAGGTTTGGTAGGATTACATATTTATCCTGTCTAATTTCTCACTCCAATGAGAGGATAGCACAATATTTAAACCTGGTTTAGTGAGACTTTATTTCCACAACCATTACTAATTGAATGCTATCCCAAATGGACTTATATAATTGTAATTTAAAAAAATTTAGTCAATTAAAAAAAATTGGGCTTGGAGTATGCCTTAAAATTGTTTTTGCTTGGTTAAGAGCTAGCCTTCTTTGAACCTAAGGAAATAGATTAATGGCCTAAGACCCGAGACATCTGTGAGTAATGAAAGACTTTTTCCTTGGTTAAGAGCTAGCCTTCTTTGGACCTAAGGAAATAGGTTAAGAGCCTAAGATTGAGAAACATCTATGTAGTGAAAGACTGCAAGGCTGACCCCTTACGGATCACCAATGGATCATTCTAGGTGGCTTGGTCAGCCTAATTGCCTGGAGTATGTCCTAAAAGTACTTCTCCTTGGCTAAGAGCTTGTCTTCTTTGGAGGTAAGGAAACTTCTGGGCTAAGAACTTGCCTTCCTTGGCTAAGGAAACTGGTTAACCGCCCAAGACCCATTTGGCACAAGTGAAAGAGTGCCCCACCTCATTCTTGGCAAAAGTGTCAAAGACTGTCACACATAATTCTTGGTAGAAGTGAAACCAAGAAGTGAAATACTGCCCAGCCTAATTGAGCCTGGAGTATGTCCTAAAATTACTTCTCCTTGGCTAAGAGCTTGTCTTCCTTGGAGGTAAGGAGCCTTGAGTATGTCCTAAAATTAATTCTGCTTGGCTAAGAGTTTGTCTTCCTTGGAGGAAAGGAAACAAGTTAATGGTCCAAGACCCATTTGTTACATACGAATCAGATCATTCCACCTGGCTTGGTCAACCTGCATTTGTGGATAGCAGCCAGACATACTTATTTGACGAATAAATTATGATAAATTTTACAAATATTAAAAAAATAAAAATAAAAACACATTGCACAAAAAAAAATAAACTCGTGAATTTTGGTTTCCCACCGAAGTTGGAGTTTGATAACCGGAAATGAAACGTTTTTAATAACACATAAAGAGGACAATGCAAAAACAATATCGTTGCGAAAAGCAACTCTTGGAATAGTTGAGGAAATGGTAGGTGAAAGGAAGTTCTCACGGAAATGGTTCGCCAACAGAAACATTGCAGCAATGGAAATTATATATTGGATTGTTGGAAATACGCGTAAAGATTTGAACAATATTTTAAAAATAGTATTTTAAATATTTGTTCATAAATATTTTTTTTTTAAATTATTTATATATGAATTTAAAATAATTTGCTATTAAATTTAGGTTTTAAAAATAGAATGATTTTACTAAATTAATTTATGTATTAAAATGGGTTTCCGGCGTTGTCTGAGGCACTTGTGAAGAGCAAATTATTTTTTGGAGTCAAAATGACTATAGGAGACCATTTTCTAGTTGAAGTTTAATTGTACAATATATATGATATATATTGTTACTCTAAGTTTAGTTTATAACTTTTGAGTTTGAGAATATTTTCTTTAGGGTTTAAGGTTTTTGACTTTTTGGTCGACCATGATACGAGTTTTGAGATCTAATCTTATTGTGCAAACATAATCATGATGTAAATAAGTCTTCAATGCTTGTTCAAGGACTAATTTACAAAGTTTAATACTTAAAATTAAGGCCTAAGCATCATATGTTCCTTTACTAACCATGGTTAAGGTCCAAAGTGCCATATGTGGTGTGAAAAACCTCATAGTGGCAATGAGGTCCAACCTTGATGCCTCAAGGCCCCATTGTCATATGGAAAACCTTTGAATGGCACCCGTATTATAACCATAGGCCATCAATCCTCTAGAGAGGATTAATGTGGTTTTTTTAGGCCTTGTTCATACTAATGGTGTCCATATTCCTAGTCAGAGCTCTTCTTCATGGGAATTTAGCATGAGAAAGCTTCTTTTAGGTCACAAGGCCCTTATTTTCCTCCTCGGCTATGGTACAAGCCTTGATGCCCATATTTGGTGCCAAAAACCTCATAATTGTGCCCATATTTCAACCAAATCCTATAGGTCACCTGGAGAGCATAATAGTGGTCATTCGAGGCATAGTTCACTATCCTTAAGTTCAAAAAGTTTTGTTTAGGGCCTAAGGCCCTTGTTTGTCTCAATTGACGAATGTACAAGATTGCTCAATGTGGTGAAAAAAAGCTTCTAATGGCATTGATAACTCGACAAGAGAACAAAGATTTCGTAGAGAGGATTTGTGTGATAGTTCATGACTAGATTCATGGCCCTTAAGACTAAGATGATTTTCTCTCTTGAACCTAAGGCCCTTTCCTTCATTCGCTACCCATGAAAAAGGATTTGAAACTGATTTTTGCTATGCAAATCATAGTAATGGTGCCCATTGTACTTGTTGAAGGACTCATTTAGGGCCTTTAGTAAAGGACATGAGTTATTACTAGTGTGGAAAAACCTAATGATGGTATGCAAAACCTACTAATTGTAATTTAAGGCCCCAAGAGTCATTCCTCACTTGGCCATGATAAAGGCCTAGAGAGTCATTCCTCTATTGAGAATGGTGAAGGAATTAAGAGCCATCCATGGTGTACCAAACCTAGTATGGTATGCATATTACCTAGCAGAGGCCAATATGTTTGTTTCCTCCCTTGACCATGCTATGAAATGGTGGTGGATCAACAAAGATAATTTCAAGACCTACAAGAGAATATCTTACCAACCTTCTCATAACTCCATAACAATTCGTGGTGGCCATGCCATTTTGATTATATGGAAAATCAAATTTAGAAAAGTTTGAAGAACCATGGGTAACCTTCATCTGTTCATTTGCATTCATTGGAAATAGGTTCAATTGGGCGAACATTCTATCATCATCCTTATAGGAGAAAATTATAAATGTATAAAACAAAGCTCAAAGACAACAGCCTTGATCTCATATGGATTCCTACTTAGTGGACATAATAGATCCAATACATTCATTCATGGATATAAACAATAATCTACACAAGACCCACCTATTCACATATATTGTAAATAAATATGGGAGTTCAAATATCATTTTTCATATGTCAAAGATATGTTCCAAAATCCTCATCCCTCTATGAAATGTTGTTTGATGATGTAACACCATGCATGTTGAAAAAAGCCATGTAGGCCATTGAGATGGTTGTAGATTTGCATGTGCAAGAAGATGAAACCTATTTAAAGATATGTGGCACCATGGAACCACCTTAGCAATGACCTAGAATCATCACAAGTAAAGTGGTGTCACAAGAGATTGCATATCAAGCGGTAATTGGAGTAGGAGGAGCCCTTTCAAGAGACAAAAGGTCAACCCAATGTTTAATTCCCTTTCATCTAAGCTATTATGCATTCGGAGATATGAAGGTGGCATAGGTGGAAGTTGATAGTCTAAAAATATTCCATTTTGTTGACTTGCGATACCATAGGTATGATTATATGCCGATAGTGAGGAATCATTTCCAATATTGCATGTACAAATGGGAATAGTAGTATAAGACTTGTATGGATTAAGAGAATTTAAAGAGGGCCATCAATTACCATGAACTATTGTCTAGGATGGGATGCATTTCCTAGTAGGACAAAGAAAAGCTAGAAGTAGAAAGGGAGTCATTTGTAAAGGAAAATAATGGACCAAGTAGGCGTTGTTGTGAAAGATGTGGAAAATAAATTGAAAGAATATGAAGAACTTAAAAAGAGAAGAGAGTAGGAAGATGAAAAGAGAAAGGAAGAAGAGAAAAAGGTGCAAAACACAATGGAAATTGCCTCAACTAGAATTAGTTTCTCACAAGTGACAAATTAGAATGTGAGAGATATGATGGAAAATATACAAAATTACAAACACATGGTTGTAGAACTTAAAAAACAAAACAAAACACTTAAAATAGAAGCTAAGGCACTCAAAGTGGAGAAAACTAACTTGTCAAAGTATAGGGAATATTCCACTAGAGTGCATGAAGGGTTTAAATCCATGGTAAAAGAGGTTTATTCATGCTTTTAGGATTTGTCAAAGATATTGGAAAAATCAATCCTGTTATGAAAAATGCCAAATAAATAGGAACACAACTAAAAGGTGAGTTAGACACTATCGACAAATTGAATTTATGGCCACATTGGTATCTCAACATGCCACTAGAACATCCCAAGATAAGTTAGGGTGAACTCATGATTGATTACACAATTGTGAATAGACCATTAAGAATGTAAGATAATCTAGAAAATGATGTTTCCTATCATCCTCAACAAGAAACATTATGCATTTCCTTATTAGTTTATTAAAATGAATAATGTACCACCCATTGGAAATCTTGAGGATGCAAGGCCTGAACATGAAATATCTATAGAGTTGGATGAGACAATTAATACCAAGGATATTTCTTTCAACATTTTAATCCATAAAGTGACCAAGGAGATATTGAATCCAATGCATAATATTTCTGACACAGGTTGATTGACTTGCAAATTCCCATTTCTAGCTTATCTTAGACATACTTGTAGGAATTTCCCCTTTGCTTCCAACCCTAGAAATGCACTTCTAGTGGGATCTCTCATGATGCACCCTTTGGTGGGTGCTACCAAAATCAGGGAGTGTGCTCCAAACATTTTGGGCATACCTTGTCAATTTGGGAGTGTGGTACTCCCAAGGATGTTACTGGAGCCAATGAGTGCCCTACTAAGGTGCTCTCTCGATGTTCCTTGGGATTCTCTAGACATTCCTTAGGTAGTACCTAGACGGTCCCTAATGGAAATGAAAAATTCTTAAAGTAAAAGGATAAAAAGGAAACAAATTTTACTTAAGTCATTAACATTACCATTATTTCTGTCAATATGTTTGAGTTTGGTTCCAGCCTCATTGAACTTCATATTGAGAAAATAAAATTCCATATCCCATTTAAAATTTGGCAAACTTAACAATTTTCAGGATTTTATGATTGAAGGAATGGCGACATTTTATTACACTACATCATGTATGAGTGTATGTGATTAACATTTAATCAAGAGCACGAAGCTGTAGGTTTTAACCTTGTACAGAAATTTCCTGCATCCGAATTGAAAAAACAAAAAACAAACAATGGCAAGAACATAAAACATAAAACATAAAACATAAAACACATATACACAGATTTTTCCCCTGGATCCCAAAACCAGGACTACCAGATTCATTTTTCATTTTGTCAAATCATTCAATGTTACAATATATATATATATATATAGATATATATATATATATATATGTTGAAACATTCATAAAACCGAATCCATTAACCTTGGATTAGAACATAATCATAGTTCCCTTAACCGGATCTACAAAATACCATGGGAAAAAAACCATCACGTCCAAAACCATGTGCAAAATCCATGCATAAAACCATAGGCAGGTAGAGCCCACCTAATATAGGTTCAAAAAGAAATTCCTAGAGCACTACCCCAGACCACGTATCGCTCGGGGGGGGGGGATGGGGGGTACCACCCCCCTAAAACCACCTGATAAGGGGGGTTGTGACCCCCCTGCAGGCGACTAGTCGTGGAAACAATATAACACAAGCCCTATACATGTACCCTATTATTAGTAATATTGATTGTTGAACTCCTTTCTGGTGTCCTTAACAAAAATGTACCCTTCACTCAAACCAAAATCATTGATCATGCATGTTAAGTTTTTTATACGATATTTTAAGGCTTCGATTAAGAAGTTTGATCAAAATTGGGTGGTGTCGACTGGTGTCCCTAAAGGATCAAGGTAGAGGAAAATGTTCGAGAAGCGGAAAAGAATGAAGGATGATACTAATGATGAAGATCTCGAAATAAGCATTGGTGGAATATTTCTTATCAAGGAGTGTTGGAACATGAATAGTGGTGCTACCCCTCAATTACAACATTTGGTAACATGGGTGTCCTCTAAATATTGGTGAACACTTCTTCTGTAGAAAGGTGTTTAGAAACTATCTCAATTTATCATTTTGGAGATTTTGGTCTTCACATTTCAGTCTGTAGATGGCCTATTTTGTAACATAGCTATTTGGTAATGTTATTTTTAAAGGTCACGAGATAACATATTTCATATCATAAGTTAATGGTCTATTTTCAATTATATGGCTTAAACACTTGTATGTTTGTTTATAATCGATAGAATTTAGATTCTAGATGGTTGATGCTTGAATGATTAATCATTAATGTAGTATGGATTCCATTTCTATCTTCATTGATGTACATATATGCATGTTTGGCATTTTAGATGCTTTGGTCATAAGGATGTTTGGAAAATTATACTCCCAAGGCTCTTGCTCTTAAAAACACTCCTAATTTTAAAAACTCTTATATTTTTTGCAACCTTGATCTTAGTACTTAATGCTCTTTTTACAATGTCATGATTGAGAATGAGTTCCTTCTCACTTATCTTAGGAAGTTCTAGTAGTCTGGGACATACTCTTATGGCCATTGCTTCAACTAGTTAAGAACGTCGATCAACCCTTTTAATTTTGTTCCTCTATCTTTGAGATTTTCCCATCATGGGAGCAGTATTGTCGATATATTTTGTAATTCCTAGTGGCATGTATAGATCTATTTTACCATGGCTTTAAAATCTTCATGCACTTTAGTGGTACATGCTTTATACTTTGATAAGTTATTCTATTCCAATTTGAGCACCATATTTTCTTATTTGAGCATTTTATTTTGCTATTCAAGCTTTGCAACCCTCTTTTTGTAATTCTATATCTATTCCACCGTATCTTTCACATTTCAGTCTATCTATTGTGATAAAGTAGTGATAACTTAGCCAATTACCATTGGGTGTATGTGTCTATTGTCTACTATAGATTTCTCTGTGGTTGTTGATATAGGAGATAGATTAAGCAATGGTAGTGTTTTATTAGTTTGTTTGAATATCATCCTCAATGTTTGATCATATCAGAAAGAGCTAAGGTGACCAACCTTATGGGCCTTAATGTGGCTGATTCTTGGAACCTTAATGGGAAAGTGTCCTCCTAATATTGTTGGAGTAGATGTTTCTGCACTATCCACGTCCATTATGTCCCTAGTTGAAATTTCCTTTTGTACCTAACTAGCCTAAGTGTTTCCTTACACCTTTTCTCTTCTTCATTTATCTTTCTTCTTCCTCATCTTTTCTCTTTGCATTTTCCTCCTCATTTATTTTTTTAAGTTCTTCATATTTTGATAACTTCTTTTCCATATATTTCCTTGTAGATTCTGCTTGGGATAATCTTTCTTTTTCTAAGGCATCCCTCTCTACATCCAACTTTTCCTTGTTGTTCTCATTCTACTAGGAAAAGCTCTCCATCCTGAGAAATATTTCATCGTAGTTGATGGCTCTCTTTAGTTTATGCTCATTCATCCAAGTCTTAGATTATTATTCCCATTTGTACTTGCAAGATTGGAAGGGATTCCTAACTACTAGTAGAGGATCATACTTATGATATTATAGGTTACCAAAAAGGAAAATTGTTAGAATGTCAAATTCTACTTGCACCTTATTCATGCTTTTGAAAGAATAAGAGCTCAAATGAATATCCATTGGAGGAAAGGGTGACTTATTGTCTCTTGAAAGGGCTCCTTTGACTCTAGTTACCACTTGATATGAAATCTCTTATAGCAATTCTTTATGTATGATAAACCTAGACAATTTGTGAGTTGGTTTCACGATGTCATTATATACCTAAATGGGTTGCATCTTCTTTCACATGCCAATGTCCAACATAATCAATATTGTTCTTGGCTCTTTTTGACACACATGGTTCTACATCATCAAACAACATTTCATAAAGAGGGATGAAAAAATTGTGACATATCTTGGAAATCTATGAATGATATTTAAATTCCCATAATTCTCTACAATATATGTGACTATGTGGGGTGTTGTGTAGATCACTACCATCCCATATCTAGAGATGAATGCATCACACATATTGTTTCCAATAAGTAGGAAGCCATATGGAATCATGAACATTATCCCGGAGCTTCCCCTTTTGCATTTATAATGTTCTCTTTTAGGGACACTGATATAATGTCCTCCCAATTGAATGTATTTCTAGTGAAAACAATAAGATATATTGGGGGTTCTCATGCTTCAAATTTCACATCATTTGACTTTCCTTATAACTAACATAACATGGCCACTGTCAATTGATGTGAATTTCTAAGCAAGTTAGTGGGATATTTCTTGTAGGTATCAACTTGATGTTCATTTTGTTGATCCAATGTCATTCTATTAGTTCTTTGGGATCATGACAAAATCCATTATACAAAATATATTTTTGGGAGGTAATTCATAGTAAGTTCACCTTTAAAATTTGAGATAGTTCAATACTACTCCATGAAACATTTCAAAAAGATGATAATTTCACTTCCTTGAATCAATAGTTGTCCCACAATATACCCAATTGCACTACGTGAGAATTTAGGTTTGGATAATCTTTCATTTCATCACTTTTAAAGACTTTCTTTTCCCATAGGAAAGTATTGATTGTAGTAATAATGACATGAAGTGGTGCAAACATAACAAACAATTTTGTTATGAACTTCCAAAGCTAGTACGCTGCTACCACAAAACTCTTAAATTTAGTGAAGCTCTAAATTTTTTATTGGCACTGACTCTATTTGTTAGGGTCATTCTTGCATTTACCAATCCCACAAATCACATACCCTACATACACCAGAAATTTTGGAAAAATTGACATTTTTTGAAGTCTTTCTAGTGGCTAATTTTATTCTTTTCTAGATTCTCTCCCAGCCATATTAGATGTGAGATATTCTTATAGTAGGTAGAGCTAAAGATTAATATATCTTTCAACTACACTACTATATTCTGAATATATAAATAATTGAAATACACATTTCATCAATTGCATAAATGTAGCTTGAACATTATCTAAACCAAAATGCATCACTATCCATTCATATAGAACTTGTGTTCTGTTTAGAAATGTTTTAACTGTCTTCTTCATGGGCTCACATCTAGTAGTATCTTGATTTGGGATCTAGCTTAGTGAAGTACTTAGAATATTAAAACTAATTCAACAAGTTATAGACCTTAGGAAGTTGATATTCATTCTAGTTGTTGATCTTCTTCAACACTCTTGAATTTGTCGACATTCTCCAAGTGTTATCTTTTTTGACACTATGATAACAAGTGAAACAAAAGCTAAGGCACTTGGTTGTATGAAATGTTTCTATTATAATTATTTCAATTATTTCTTCACTCTGTCAACTTCCATTGTGGATTGTTTGTATAGTTCGATGTATGGCAATGGAGAACTAGGGAACATTTGCATCACATTCTCCACTTGCCTCTCAGGTGGTATTCCTTTAGGATTTTGGAACACTTCTTTGTATATCGATAAAATATTACCCAATTGCTATTTTCTCTTTATTACATCCTTTGGAGGTGCATTTACTTCTTCTAGTTCATCTACTTGTTTGTTTTGTTTCAAGAAGAGAAAAGCAAGCTTCCTACTCAAGCTAATTATTGTCTCAACTTACTTGTCACTACTTTTTTCCAAAGTAAACTTCACATGGAAACTCAATAGATGCTACTTCACATTCTTGGATATCATCCCTACTAAACCTTTCACCATTACTAATGAACCTCATCCAAGGGGATTTAAACTAAGCACTTATTGACATGTAACTAGTAAAATTCCCAACAAGAGTGGTCACATGAATGGGACCCATGTAAATGGCATAATGGTAAAATATTTTCTAGTCTTATTCCATAGGGACTTTATTAGACTTGAACCCATGACATATCAAAAATATTTTCCTTGAATCTAGTTGGTCCCAACCAATTGTGGATTTAACCTTGTGTTTATTACATATTAAAGATTTTCTTCAATCCAAAAAGGTAAAAGGAAGGTAATTGAAACCATCACACTGTTTGCATGAGGCTTCTCTACACAACATAAGTAAGTGAACTAGATCATAGAGACATACAAAGGTATCTTCACTACACTTGTGGGGTTGCCTTTGCACTACTAGGTCAAACACTCAATTGAATTGATACCTAGTGCTCTTTTACCTAATGGCCCAATATATAGACACTCACTCATAGCGAATAAGAAAATAAAACGTGAGATTTATGAGCTCATCAAAAAGAGTCACATTCAACTGAGCTCCTCACCTTGTTAGAGTCCAATCTCTAGTTGCGTTGGTGTCAAAGAAGTATGGGACATGGAGTCTTTGTATCAATTATAGAGACTGAACAAAATCATTGTCAAGAATGGGTACTTGATCATTACAATTGATGATCTTCTTTAGTAATATTGATTTGAAGTTAGGCTACCACCAATTCCAATTGAACAAGTTGATATATGGAAGAGAACATTCAAATCTAAAGGTCTTTTCAAGTGGTTGATCATGCATTTTGGCTTGAAAAATGTTTCAAAATCATTCACCAGGATGATATATGATATCCTATGGCCATTCAAAATTTTTTTTGTGGTTATATATTTTGATGACAAATTTTTTAAGATTGAATATGTTTCAAGTGCAATAAAATAGTTGCACAAAATGAGCACAGAGATTACTGTGTGCAATGAAACACCTACATGAAATGAGAGTGGTTGGCCTAAGCACAGGTAATGGAATACACTGAAATAATAATAGTTGAATCAGAATTGAACTAAACAAGTAGAAAAACAAAAGATGCAGGGATAAGAGTATCCATAACACCTCAAACACCAAAGAAAACCACGATTTTGGCAATAAAAATTGACAATTACCATTCCTAGATATCAAGATCCTAATATTTCATGTACTCATAGAGTCAAATGATGGTTATCCATTGTTCTCAACTGACCTCTTTCATTTCCATAACTGTATCGATTTGATCCTTTATTGTCGACTCATATATGCTTTTCTTCCTCAAATTTCTTTCTGATTGTAACACCCTCCTCCCACATATACCCAAGTAAACATGCCAGTCAGGCTAAACGTGAGACGAGAGGCTACTATGATCAAATTCAACCTCTGATGTGACATTAAGGAAGTGGAATCCATGAAACATCACACACAGTCATCCAACGTCAGCAACATAACCCTCAAGAGACATGTAAGCCACTCAGTCAGCCTGTCCTTAGGTCCCACTATTGTTCTGGATCTCTTAGGCCATATTCACTCTCATGTTATGGGCAAGGGAGTGACCGAAAACCTAAAGTTGCTCTCACAACTAGCAACTAGAGACCAAAATTGCCAGTTCTGTGCCAGTGACCCTGGGATGTAAGACACTTTTTTAGGCCCAGAGCCCAGGACACTGCCCAGAATGGAGTGATAGCTTGAAATCGGTAAAAGTACAGGGAAACAATGATGAAAAAGCAATAAGTTCAACAAGACCATAACCAAACCCCTACTAGCTATGATAGGCATTTCGTCAAACATATCATCAACATGTAACCATTGAACTATTGTTCCCTCATGTCATTTGCTGCATTATCATCTACTAGGTCATAGACACATTATCCATTCATATACAAGTAAAAACATGCTGAGAGGCACACATAATTGTTGCCATAATATATATATATATATATATATATATATATATATATATATATATATATATATATATAACTAGCATAATGGGAACAAAAATACCATAAATATATAAGCCATCAAAATCCACATATACATCAATACATTTACACATGAAAATCAAGGGAATGAATTTCTCATTAATCAATGCAATGAACCAACCAGAGATGGGACTACCATATTCCACCCACCATAGATTGGCTGAGCCAAGTCTCTCTTTAGCCAATCACCCTGTGCCATATTCCAAGCATGAATGTGGGATTCATATAACACATCAAAAACACAAATAAACATGGATGCCACCAAAGTTGTTCGCCTACAACGTGAGGAGTTTGAGTGCCTCCTAGTCTCTTAGGCTTTACCTTGCATCCACAATTTGATCCAGGGAAGACTAGGCCCTACACTGAGACATACTCTCTAGGCTTTACCGTGCATTCCATCTTAGGATCCCTAGGCCCAACGGAGAGAAAATCCACCTCTTGGCTTTATCGTATATCCCGCCATTCACCGACAAGGATTCTTAGGCCCACCGATGCACACAATCTGGCTTTACTGTAACCCACAGTCTAGTTCGAGGGTTACTGGGCCAGTGGCTTTGTGATCCTCAATTTGGTTTAGGGAGCACTAGACCAGGTGTTTGTCAATTCAGAGATTCACCCCACTCAGCTTCGAATCCAATCCAACCATCCCACATAGACTAAATGAGAGAACCCATGTCATCAAAGCTATCAAGAAATGGCAAGGTTAGGTTGAAAATACTGCCACATCTAGAAAATCCATGCCATTGTATAAAAGAAACACATGCAATCTCATGCATGCCAAATCTAGCAAGGAAAATACAAATGCAAGTTGATACTTGTAATGAAACCTGTTGTAGATGCTTGATGATGCCTTTTCCTACTTGATCTTTGCTTCCTCTTGCCTTCTTTTCCTTTCTTGCTCCAATACCAAAGTGCTCTAAGAAAAATCTTAAGTATCCAAGAGTATGAGAGGGAGATAACAGTGAGAGAGCTCCAAAACTCAACTAACAAAAGGTTAAACTAACCTAGCTTGTCAGCTGATTCTCAGAATCCTTTTTATGAATGAGACCTCTATTTTCTTCATTTTCCATTATTTTCCTTCAATTTCCTCCTCCCATGCAACCTGTGACCTCTCACCTTGTTTTTCTCCTAATTTCCATTATTTTCATAAATAAATGTGCCAAAAATGCCATTTTGCCTTTCCAAAGCCTTAGCCATAAACAACCAAATGAACACCCACACTAGGATGTACTACCCAACATTCAGCTTGGAACAAGTTTCCCATCAGTCATGGTTATTATTTTTATGTTTTATTACATGGAATTTTTCATTAGGGCTATTACAGAACCCTCCCCCTTTGGGGACACCGTCCTTGGTGTTAAATGACACCTATAACCAACAAGAATACTGAAAACAAAACATACTGCCCATGGAGCTTTATAACACAGCTCGTTGCAGTATTTACAATGACCATCTGCTGAAACATGACAAACATCTCGTTTACTGGAGCTTTATAACACAACTCATTACCGTATTTACAATAAACACATACACATTTGCTTCAACCAATAAATAACCATACTTTCTATGGAGATTTACAGCTCAATACAATATTTACAATAATACACACATATGCACATTTTCTCAACCAGAAAATAAAAGGATATGATCCGTGCATCTGCAACAATGGCATCCAGAGGTTTAAACCTCCACCATCAAAGTAATACTAGCATTCACCTCCTTCCTAGGAAGTCAAAAATCCACTGCTAAGTCAAATCTGCATCCAATGTCTAGCATTATAATCCTGCACCACTTGTCCTCTCAGTGAACAGTTACTGGCTCATTGTTCCGGGGCACACTCCCAATGTGCATCTCGTTCCATCTGGCAATGCCAATGACCAAAACCAATATATCTGCAACATTCCCTTCTTTGCTACACAGTCCCTCAGGAAATCCAATTACCCCCTTCTGTGCAGTCACTCACTTTCCAAGTTCCCCAGAATCCCCTATCCCGGATGATCCATCCCTTGGTAGCCTGGCTTCCTCGCATCGGATGATACAAAACAAAGGCATATACC
The DNA here is from genome assembly GCA_031772625.1 of Pinus tabuliformis. Lineage (NCBI taxonomy): Eukaryota > Viridiplantae > Streptophyta > Pinopsida > Pinales > Pinaceae > Pinus > Pinus tabuliformis. The sequence continues at coordinate 700,113,126 of CM062811.1, forward strand.
TACTTCAAAACTATCATACCGGTCATAGCATGCTCATGGAAATCAATGGACACTATTGGGTACTAATGTCCCATAATGGCACTGCTCCTGAAGTGCTTTACCAACATAATGCTACATGTTCCAATTCTTTTGCTGATGCCAATTCTTGTAGTCAATTTCAACCACTCAACCAGACATGTTTATGCATTCATGTTCCAAGCACATAATTTCCATTAGATTCAAATAAATTGAAAGAACCTCAAATCATACCTAATTGGTAGTTCATCAATAGGGTACACTTGCAATCCTGTTCACTTCCTGTCACAACAAGTCAAACTAACTATTTGATAAAAAATCATGTATAAACATATCACATCTGGTTAGCTCAAAACACAACCATCATAGATCAACATCGTAAATCACATGTAACCATCATAAACCAGAATCATAGATCATATGCATAATAAAATTGAAGTAAAATACTAATACGTATCCTTTAGTCAATCCTTAGCTTCTATATTTGCCTTTATTTTGTATGCACTCTGGATCGGTTGGCACACCCAACAATCACCTAGTGCTTTCTCCTCAACCATGTGCACGTACGCATAGTGTTCATCACACATATACAATCACACACTACATACAACACCATGCAATACATGCACCTACACCTGACATATAACACATACACCGACACCTGGTGTACAACACAATAAAAAAACGTATATAGAGTGCAACATAATGAATGCAAATGTCATGATACCATGACTACACAATGCACATACATAGTACCACATGTCCGTAACACAACATATATGACATGCACTCAATCCCAAATGTACAACAGTACCACATGTACAAAGCACCACCTGTACAACGTGTACACAACGCCTCATGTACACTGCACCATTGTACAACATCTACACAATACCACAGGTACACAGTACTACACACAATATGTACGCAACACCATATGTATACAACGCCACATGTACACAACACCACCTGCACACAGTGCCACTTGTACAACATGTACACATCACCACATGCACACAACACCATATGTACATAGCACCACATGTACAACATGCACGTAACACCACCTGTACATAGCACTGCATATCCAACATGTACATAGCATCAATTGTACACAACATTGCATATCCAATCATGCGCACAACATTATATGTAATATTCGCACAACACTATCGGTACCATCCTGTACATAACACTGCGTAAACAACATGTACACACACAATATATACACAACACTGCATGTGCGCACAACATTGATGCAACATATACAACATATACAACATATGCATAACAATAGTACCACACATCTAAAATCACACTATCCTTACCAAGAAACCTTTCTTCCAGTGTCTTATCCATGCTTATTCTAGCATGCCGCAGACCACACTACTTTCATTTTGTTGATGTATCCCTAGGTATAACATGTCCATCACATAAGAATATGCATAATACAACATACAATATAAATTCATATTCACATGATACTGGCCTCATATATTTGCCATGACTACTCTACCCACTTGATTCCTCATCGCCATGAACTTCTTCATGCCATTCGCCTACATAAGTAATCATTTCGCCACAAGAATGATTCTTGATGGCCTCTCAGATAGTGACATAGATACATGGATACAGACACACATATAAATAAACACTAGCATAAACAATCATGATCTTGTCAAACAATGATATGCATACATACATATATATACACATAAATGTTAGCGCTAATAATCATGATCCATGATGACCCTATCAAACATGACATACATATGCACCTACATGTATACATATATAAAAATCAGCATAATCATGATCATAACATAATTACCAGATATCAAGGTCAAGGGTTAAGAGAACTTCCTTTATTCATGCAACACATGTGGAACATTAAGAATAGTCATTCCCAACATAGCCAAGGAATCTGACACCTTAGATCCATTTAATTTACCTTTTTGGTTACCTTTCACATGTTTTTACTTCCACCATCTTTTTACCACCATGGACCAACCAGTCCAACTAGCAGTCATAGAGCCTTCAGTTGCGCTTACTGAGATCAAGAATGATCCACTCTCGATTGGAGAAGTCATTCCTGACAGGGAACTTACTCTGACCACCCTTGGAGGACTCCCACCTGAGTGGTATGTATTTAGAACCATTGTCCTCAACAACGATCGAATTCCAGGGCTTGAAGGATTGATGTTGAGATGGATTCAAGAAGAAACAAGAATGGTGGAGCAAGAAATGCCTTCTAATAGAAACAACTCCACTGCATTCTCTGCTCATGCCAAAATGAGAAATAATGCAGGTTCTAAAGGTCATTTCCATGGAAAAACTGGATCTAAGGTAGGAAGGAAGGGCAGGTGTCTTGTTTGTGAAAAGTTTGGCCACTATGCAAGGGAGTGCCCAAATAGAAGGGACACATCGCATGATGATGATCACAATCATTCTAGGGGAAACTTCCACAACAACGATCAAAGGAATGGTAGGTCCAATGGCAAAGGAAAAAGGAATGTGGGACATCAAGGAAATGATAGACCCTCCAAGAAATCAAGGAACTTTGGGTATGAAGAATCAATGTTGTTAACAATAAGCAAAAAGAGTACTATCTTATATTGGCCCTCTCGACTGCTTCTCCTCCAAACACTTTGGGAAATTGGCTGATTGATAGTGGTGTTGCAAGGAACTTGACCAGATACAAGGAATCCCTCTCTAATCTGATAGAAAAGTATATAAACTTGGAGACCATCCTTGGAGATGATGCCACCTATACCGTGAAGGGAGTAGGGAATGTTACCCTTCAATTGAATCAAGGTAACAGTATTCATTTGCAAGAAGTACTATATGTACCCGAACTCAAGAAGAACCTGGTGTCCATTTCTGCCATGGAGGACAAAAGGATTCAAGGTGGAATTCATCGATGGAAAGGTACGTGTTTGGAAAATAAATTTTAAAGATGCTTTTACTCTTGGGTTCAGGGTTGACACTTTGTATTAAGTTGGAGGAAGTCCATTGGGAGCCATGCCTTGCGACACATCTCTAGAATCTGAATTATGGCACCGGAGGTTTGTCCATCTTCGTTATAAGGCCCTACCTGATGTGAGATGGATGGTGACAGGTATGCCCGAGTTCAAAGTAGAGCATGAAAGTGTATGTCTGTGATGTGTCGAAGGAAAACCTACAAGGGGACCATTCCCCTCAAGTAATAGCAAGACCACATATACATTGCAATTGATCCACTCTGACATATCTGGTATGATGCCTGTAAACTCTTTGGGAGGATACTTATATTATCTCACCTTTACGGATGATTATTCTCGCAAGACCTGGATCCACTTCTTGAAGAAGAAGGACGGAGTGTTCACCTGGTTCTAACACTTCAAAGCCTTGATCGAAATCCAATCTGAGAAGAAAATCAAGATATTGAGGACTGATAATGGGACTGAGTATGAATCTAATGAATTCCAATATTATTGCAGAGAAGCTGGCATTAAGAGGGAGACTACAACGCCATACACTCAAGAGAAAAATGGTGTGGCTGGAAGGAAGAATCGCTCTATTATAGAAGCAATTCATGCCATGCTTCATGATCAAGGCCTTTCGCTATGGGCTGAAGCTACAAATACCACTGTGTATGTTCAAAACTGATGCCGTCATCAAGCATTGGACTCCAAGACTCCCGAAGAAATGTTCACTGGTAAGAAACCCGATGTCCCTCATTTTAGAATTAAGTCTCGTATTTTCTCATGTGTCGAAAGAGAAAAGAAGCAAATTGGGTGCATCTAGGAAGAAATGAATCTTTGTGGGCTATAGTGAAAATTCTAAGGGATATAGAATTTATGTGGCTGTTCAAAAGGAAGTTGAGATAAGTCATGATGTCACCTTTGATGAAGATATGGCCCTCAAGAAGATCAACAACCTTCCTATCCTAAGGAAGGACAAATAAGTTGACATCAGAAATCAAGGTCCAAAAGAAGACGAAACGATGTCTGATGTTGATGAACCTATGGATCCTATTGATCCTCTTCCTCATGAACCCTTCTCCAAAGTAGACCTCATGGCTTAGGGAGACTCTCGAAGATGCTGAGAGACACATTGCACCGAGGGTACTTTCCGTGAAAGAAAGAAGTCGAACAGGTATCAAGGATATTTGGCCGCCATGAGCACTATCTTTCAAAATTAGCCTTCGTGTACCACCGTACTACCGTAATCCCTATGCTAGGATGACCAATATTGATTTGGGATCAATTGAAACTGACTTCGGGTTAGTAAGAGTGTTATGAGACACTCTCTTTTGATTAGAACTGACTTCGGGTCAGTAAGAGTGGTAGGACACACTCTCCTTTGATTGGGACTAGCGTTGGGCCAGTAGAGAATGGTATGATACATTCTCGAACACTTCTTCTTCTTCATAATTCAATAGACCAGAGTACTATAGAGCAGTGCTTTGATGGCAGAGATAATATAGATTGGCAGATGGATTAGCAGATGGAGTTCTCCCTAGCTGAGAGGGAGTGTTAAAATTGGCAACTTGGGCCAAAGTCCACATGGATCATCTTATTTATGACAACTAATATTTTTCTTGGATTCCTCTCTCTGAGAGGTGTAGGATTGATCTAAAGATCATCCACTTCTGACATGTACAAATGAAGTTATGAATTTATTTTGATTATGGTCAAATTGTCAAGGTTGGCCAACAAACTTATGTAGATTCAGAAGCCTAACAATCACGTTTATTCATCCTCAAAGTTGCATATAAATAGAAGGTGAGTTAGCCTCATTTGGATACACTCATCTTCACACTTCTCTCTCTCTCCTCATTTGATTGGGTATGGATTTCTGGGCCTCTCTCTCTCCACACGTCCGAAATTTCAGGAGAGCGAAATTGTAGGAGGTCGAAATTTTAGGAGAACGAAATTTCAGGAGGCTGAAATTTCAGGAGACTGAATTTCTGGATAGTTTGACCAAGCGTTGACCAGCATGTGTTAACTTCCTTTGACTGCATTTTTGTGAGGGCTATCTCTGTTTGTGCAGGACACATTTCTAGGCACAAAAATCGAGGCTAAACATTGACTGTTGACCAATCTTGACTGTAGCTAGGGCTGATCGCAGGTGGGTTGTTTGACTAGATTTTGACTAGGTTGAATTTGACTATTTTGAGGGTTTTCTATCTTGCTTTTTGGAAGTCAAAGTTGACCGATTTTTTGAGGGTCAAATATGCCCTTTTGACCCGCATTGACTTTTTTGGTTAGGGCTCTTTTGTTGCTGTTAGAAATTATCAGATTTGTAAATTGTACTGTCTCTGTTGAACTATTGAAGACTAAAAGAAGATTTGATCAAGGGTTTCCCCACATTAGGGTTTGTCCCTGGTTGATTTCACATCCTGTGTCCTCTTGTCTTGGCTAGTCTTGTACTGTTTATGTTTATGTTCTATTTGCATTTTACTATCATGTTGATGTGATTGTTAATCTGAATATTGATATTGGGTTAATAAAGAAATTGAAGTAAAATTGCTCTAAAGCATAAGCATACCATTGTTGCCTAAAATTAACAAAATGTCAAGCAAGTCAGGGACTTCTATGTACCACTCGACCATAGATTGGGTTGAACAAAATCTCTTTTTCAACTAATCACCCCCGTACCATATTCCAAGCATGAAAGTGGGATCCCATGGAATAAACCAAGCAAAACCAAATCAGGGCTTCTAGAGGCCAAAGTACCTCAACCCTCATCCAAAGTGATTCCACCTCTATAGTCCACAAATCACTAACATCAACCAGATCGTTCCCTACCCAAGTTGTCCAGGGGTCCATGAACTAGTAATTCAACCCACAATCTTTGAGGGCTCCAGAGCATTTGTTCTAAACATGGGTCCACAGACTAGTAACTCAACCCGCCAAGAGCTCCAGAGCATTTGTTGTAGGGAATTTTTCTGGTAAAATTCCAAAAACAAATTATCTGAACACAGAGACAATGCTCTATTTATCTCCAGGATCTTAACACAGGGAAGCAAGCAAAAAAATTTCTCCAAAGAACAGAGTTTCAACAACACACATAAAACTTTCTATTCATTAATGAACTGCCTGTTACATATTTCTTCCTCTCTCTCAGAGGGATTACAACCATAGACTGCTTCAAATGCAGTTCCAAAACAAAAAAAATTACTCTGTCTTCTCCTGAGATTTTACACTACTGTGTGTAAAAATCTATTTTACATTCACTGCTGCAAAGATAGACTTCAACTACAGAAAATTACATTCACTGCTGTGTAAAACAAAATAAAAACTCTCTCTCTCAAAGATTCAATGGTGTGTAAATTTTTCATTTACGTTGCTGCGTTCTTTTCCTTTTTCATCGCACTGTTGTGCATTTCATTGCTTCCATTACATACACAGAACAACATAAAAATTTCATATTGTTTTTACTTATGCCCTAAGACAAAACTCCCGTGAAAATAAAAAACTATAAAATTAAAATCCTTACCAAAACTTACCAACCCACAGTAAATTAGATTTACTGTTTTACTGACATTTACTGGCGGTAAATGAAACTTCTAATTCACGTCAAGCCCATATGGTGCAGGCCTGTACACCACCGTTGACTTCAATTTGATCGCATTGCAGAATCAGAATCTGCAAAAGAAAAAAAATGGAACACTATCATATGGGTGCGATTTGGGATTTGCGATCGGATCGCATCGCACCATCGCGGATAAAGGGCGGAGGCTTAACACTCAGGGGTTTTGCGATTTGCGATCTGCGATGGATCGCATCGCAAGATCGCAGTCGGCCCAAATCAGAGTTGCAACAGGAGGCAGCATGGGTAAGGATGCGATTTGCGATAAGATCGCATCGCAGGTGGAAAATTGACTGTTTTGCAGACGTTGTTGCTGTTCAACTATTTACTGCAGTTGAAATTACATTCCAACATTTGTCGCAACTAACGGCTCAGGGAACTGGTAACTCAACCCGAATGGTTCATGTTCACACACATCTAGTAGAGGTAGAAGAAAAGGTAGCAACATCGAAACCAATTAGAGAGTCGGTTGAAGTGCTCATTGAACCATGTGGAAAGGAGTTTTCTAATCCAAGAGCAAAGGAAACATAAGTAGACACACATTGACAGAAGCCATTGCAATTTAATAAAACCATAAGTAGGTAACCTTGTAGCATTAGCTACAATTAGCAACTTGAACTATCACCTAGGTCTTCCATTGCATCTAGGTAAATTTTACCATTCACTTTCTTTGAGTTTTGAATTCTGGAAATAAAACTATTGAAAAACATAGTTATTTATTTAAAGCATAGAAGGGGATTCTTCAAGCCAGAGTTGTAGCTAGTGGTTAAGGTTCTAATCGCTTTAGGGGGTAAATAAATTAATTCATACAGGAAAAACATGGGCTTTTCCTTTCTCATTACAAACAAAGAGCTCCATGGAGAATATGCCTTTCCCATCAATGTTATTGCAGCTTTGTATTTTTATTTACGCATATTGGTGGAAGCCTCAAAATATTGGTAATATTATGTAAAGGAAAGGCATTAGAGGTATGTCACCTCATTTTATTGCAAAAAATCTGGTTGACATTACGAAGTTAAGAGAGCTAGCAAGCAAGCTAAAGGCATCGATCCTATACATTACAGACAACCTCTTGCTCCAATATGTGTGGCTCAAAATTGATTATGGTAGGTTGATTTTAATCATAGTTCTTTTTTGTGCAACTGAAATTTTATCTGATTTCTTTTCTTGAAGATTAGAGAAGATAGGAAAAGAAAAAACTAAATAAATGTAAATATGTCTCATACAAAATTGTCTGCAGACCAATATGAACATTTGTGCTCTAGATCAGATACTGGAGGTAGATGATAGAATAAAAGATTTGTGAGGACTCGACAAACTTAGAGGACCTTAGTAAATCGACGCAACCAAACAAGGAAAGATGCAAAGAAGCGGGGCGTTAGTTCTTGGCTTATAGAAATGAGGTAGGGATGTATTAGTTCTAGAGAAGTATTTAATTAATCGCTAATAGATAAATAAACCAGTCCTCACTTTGTTTGCTCTCATTCTGATGGATAGATCCAACTATTTTGAAAAAGTGTACACTAGGTACTCACTGCTACTTGTATCCTTGGCCTTCGAATGGCTTTTAATGGTTCGAAAGGAACAAATCCTTACCCTTGGACTGGCTTTTAATGGCGTCAAAGGAACTCTAAGGGAGTACCTTTAATAGTTAAAGATTTGATTTTCATGGACTTTGTTGGACCTTGTGTAGGGATAGTGGTGAGAGAAGGCTATAAAAAAGTGACCAGGCAATACAAAAAGAGTCGTTTGAAGAATGGTGTTTTAGATCAATGTACTTGGTGCTGTAGTTGATAGAGCATGGTGTTAGATCCAGAGAAGATATCATTGAGTACAGTGATGAGTCAGATCTAGAGAAGATACCATTGACTACAAAGATGAAATGACATTAACTGCAACAATGAAAAACATTTATTGCAGTGATGTGTGATATGTATGATGAAGAATATTGACTACAATGATATGTGTGATGAAAAACATGAACTGGAGTAATATGTGATCTGTGGTTGAGTGTTCTTGTCCCCCCATGTTTTAAATCACACAATCATTTATTATCTCATAAATAGTACACAAATTTTGATATTCACTATGGAATAATCTCCCGTCACAATCCATAAACCGTTAAAAATTAATATTGAAAATTACAATATTTAATAAATAAAATTTATTTAGTTTTAAATTTAAAGTAATATATGAATTTTTCAATACATTATGATATCGAAGGAACAGAGTAACCATAGGAGTCAAAGTGGTTTGAATCCTGGACGAAAGTTATAGTCCTGGACGAAAGTTATAGTCCCTGTCCCTGGCAGAAACAGGGACTGGGACTAATTAGTAGTTACCATATTCATCCTAAACCCACCTGCGTACCGGATGCAATTGATAAATAGGTGAAAAATAAAAGAACATTAAAACAATCTTGCTCATTATAGAAGCTTCTCAGATATTGTATATCAATGGACAAAGAGACCTGTGTAAGTAATTGGGATGAATGGCTATAATACATATTTGCATCCATATCAGCAATTGAAATCTGTGCAAGATGAATGCATTAAGTTCTTAACAATACCCTAAAACACTCAATACGCACATATAAAGCACAAGAATAACCCCAAGCAAGTCAAATGTGCAGAAAAAGCAACCCTTCTATTAGCGATCCTTTAATAAGCAGGAACTTCTTCACTGGAATAGGCCACTATTGTACGAACTAAGCCATTATTGTAAAACGAGAGTCAAAAGATAAACCAGAGCACCCGAGGCAGTAAACAAATAATTGGTTTACATCTTACCTAAACATACGGAATATCTGCTAGTGTATATGTGTCTTTAAGATAATTATATTTTTTAACAGTGATTGGTATACATGCTGACAATGATGTCTACCTTTATGCATACCAAGTTTGTGGGTACAGTAATCGGCACATTTGTGTGCATGTTAACGTTAATTTTCTTCCCATACATGCACGTCTACATTAATCTTCAATCTAATTTATCAAAATTTTATTATGTATTTATATAGTGTATAACATAGCCCAATAATCTTCAATCTAATTTATCAAATTTTTTATTTTTATATCTATTTATATAGTATATAATATAGCGCAATAATCTTTAATCTAATTTATCGAAATTTTTATATCTATTTATATAGTGTATAATATACTCCAATAATCATATCCGTCATCCATTCAAAATTGTATCTGTTATTTTCTACTTTAATTTTAATCTTCGAAAACTTTTAACCTTAGTTTTTGGTAACATTGTTCACACAAATATGTCACTCATTCAAAATTGTGATTATCCTTTTCTTCCACTATTGTAGTTTTCTGTGAGAATGAGAAAAATGTTAATGGACATCTAGTGTTATATTACAAATTCCATTTGTACTGAAAAAAATACAAATTCCAGATTCATTTATTGTAAGAGTGTTTTCAAATCCTATATTCATTTATTGTATAACTGTTTTCAGTATGTGATTCTCTTAATCTTAGAATAAATTCAACGACATCAAAGATATGGTTCAGGAATATAAGTGCAAAATTTAGCACTAGACTATTATGGTTATTGTTTGGTGAATACTTCTTGCCCAAATTCAATTTCTCCACATTAACTGTTAAGTTCATAATTGAATTATAATATATTTATTTTAGTCATGTTAATTTACAAATAATTGTGAAATTAAAATGATCTATTTTAATCAAATGTTCAATGTCAATGTACAAACAATTGTGAAATTAAAATGATCTACTTTAATAATGTTCAATTTGTAATTGTTGCATTTTTGCGAAATAACGCTATAGATATACCTTGAAGGGATTAAAAAAAACATAAATTTGTGGTTTCTATACTGAAGCAAGCCCTAAGAGATTTTAGTATTATAATATAAAGTTTGAACACTTGAGAAGTGAAACTGAAAATCACTTACAAATTCGAGTTGTGATAGTATAAGGGAATATATGAATTAGAAAGAAATGCTCACCAATCATCAGCATCATGGAAGAACCTTGTTAAAAGCGACAGAGATTTCTTAAAGAGGTGCAGATGTTGTGTAGCGTCCATATATACACCTCTCCATAGAATATCTTAATGGAAAACAGCGTGGATAATGTCACATTTTATAATATTTTTGTTCTATAAACATGAGCCATGAAAAAGTTATATTCAGTAAAGGTAAAGGAGATATTCATATAGAGGTTTGAACGGTTTGTTATATCGAAGCCTATGGTATTCTGACCGAATAATATTTCTATATATATATTTTAAGGAAATAAATCGTCATTGTCATCCTTGCAAATTTATTTCTAAATATAAATCTTGAAGGCAATCTCAGTGAGACGGAGGAGACGTTTAAACTTTAATTGGTAGGACATTGTCCCTCCTACAAATTTACATAAAAGATGATATAAAAAATTGGATGGAGCAAGTTTGACTTCTTGTGTAACGCTGGAAATCAAAGACGTTATCAGAAATGAGAGTATTTAAAAGATAAAAGTCTTCTACAATAAGCTTATTTGAGAAATTCATTTTGTGTGCAAGGGATGCCAAATCTTCCGAGCCTCCTTGGTTCGGTTGCAGAGCGTCTTTCGAAATGTTTAGCGATACATGATATCGAATACTTATATTTGGGTGAATATTATTGTTAGTTGCATCTGTAATGTTAACCTATTGTGACGGAGTAATAGATTTTAAAGTATTTGGATGAGTATTACTATTTTCTATATGTGATTAGTGTAATTAATATACATTTTCCTTTAGTAATTAAAATTGTAGATATCCGATTAACAGTTGATTTGACTGTGTGATTGGGATTTCCAACAACTACAATCTTTGCGTGCACATTCGTAGGAATTATAAGTTTTTTTCTGTCTTTGGGTTGTGTGTTATGTAACCTTCTGATTCTTTCTTGTTATTTTAAAAAATATAACCTACCCTATTGTCATGTTTAGAAGTTGTAATAGTTTCTAATCTATAATTTTTGAACGATTTCGACATGAGAAGAAAAGCGTTCTTTCACTTCACTTTGGAATGTCAGAAAAATACATTGCCTTCCTTGTGAATTTACGAAAAAGATGATAGAACAATTTTGCTGCCTCCTCGAACTTTCACATGAGAATCTTCTTCTTGGAAAGTGTTTTTTTCGAGTTTGGGAAGGGCAGGCACCAAAGCCGATTCAATCACCCACTGGGAGGATTAAGACAATAAAGCTCTTCCATGAATGCTTTTAAAGTTTTTGATAGTCTTCTTTGACAGGTTAATGGTGACAATTTTAAGAGGTTTAACATGAGGTGTCAGGTGTCAAATGTCTACCGATAGACCAGGGAAGTTCACCGACTATACTTTGTGTCAGAAGTTTGCTTCTTAAAAATGCTTAGCCATTTGTGTCCTTATGCATCGTAGCTCCTCATTCAGAAGCATTTTAACTCCAAAATAAACTTGACTAGCATTGAAAAGGGGTATTTGTCCCTCACTTCTTCTAATACCTACCATCTCGCTTTCCACCCAATATATAATTTCATTTCAATTCATATATATATACTTTATATACTTTGTTATAATAATTAATATATATTTTTAATGATTTTAAACAATTCTATACCAAATCATCTATTATTAGAACAACCAACCATGAATCTATCAATATATTATTAAACAATGATGGTTTAATGTTTTCCGTCTATATTACAATATAGATGATGGTAAATGATGTCAAGCTTTAAAAATTTATTTTTAATTTAAAATAGTGATATTCAATTTCAATTTAGAATCTATCAATATTTTTATAAACATACTGTTTAGTTTTGTAGTTTCATTGAAATTTTTGAAGTCAGTTTACATGTTTTTTTAAATTTGTTGAATTTATCTATATTATTATAGACAATATTTACTTGTTCACCATATTTATTAAAAACAACTTTAAGAGGAATTTTTGGTAAAACACATATATTACGAAGTAGATAAATTCATTGAGTTGTCTGATATAAAGCAAATAGACATCCCACATCTTCAAGTTTTTTTTGTTACACTCTTTCAAGATTTCTAACACTAGTTTGTTAACAACCTCAGTGTTCTCATCATTCTATAGATGGAAGGATGTAGAACACTTTAATGTGCTGACCATCTTCTTCCAAAGTCATTCCTGAAAATTATTTAAAAATTGAGAACCTTGGTTAGAGATAATGGCCTTTGCCATTTCAAAATTAATTAAAACATAGTTAAGCACTTTGTGTTTCTTGTTGACATGGAGTGTTTTTTGTTGACTTGGAAAGGTGTTGGTGTACATGCATAATTTTCCTTGATATGGAGGGTCATTTTTCCTCACAAGTATAATTATCTCTCTTTTAATATCATGGAAAAAACCATGGGCTCACAAACCACCATTCGTAAATTCCACTTTCACATTAGATAAATTCTTATTTTCTGGGAGTATGAATGTTTCATTCCTCAATTCCAAACAATAATTCTTATTTTATAGGAACAAGTGCACTTCTGAGTAGGTGTTCCACTTTATTTTATAGGAATAAAAATGCATTAGCCAATTGAGTAACTCCTTGATGAAAGCACCCTTCACTAATTATGACATGCATGTGCCGCCATGTTTTGCATCTAATTAAGCATAACATAGTTACATAGATAATTCTTAGATATTGCATTAAGTTGGTTAAGAGATGCATATGCCCCCATATTTTGCACGTAATTAAGCATAGCATAGTTACATTGATAATTCTTAGATATTGCATTAAGTTGAATTGTATTGTAATGAAATTCATTCATTCATATTTGTATGACTTCTTTTCTACATGTTTTGAGAACCGACAAACAATAAAAGAAAAATGAGAATTTTGTTTTTCCAAAATGGTGCACAAATCTACTTTATCTATATATCTCAAGAGTCATGCAAAAATAAAAAAACTCAAACAATATAAAAAAATAATAAACATATCATTTATCAAACAACCAAAAATTACAAAGCTTTACTATTTCAATATCTCTTTTTCCTATATTGACATTAAAAATAATTGCAAATATTTCAAAAACTATTTAAATCATTTTTTAAAATATCAAAAGAAATTATCCATCTTTATAACTCTACAAACCATAAAATTAAAATTATATATATAAATTTATATTATTAATACTTCATAAATTACAATTAATAAGACTATTGTGTAAGATAAAAAAACAACAACTTAACCATAAATTTCAACATACAACCATAAATTTCACCAATCCATCTTTCCACATTAAAAATAACCAACAAAATCACCCATCAATCTTTCCATATTAAAAAAACCAACAAAATCAAGTTAAAGGCCAAAAGCTAAAACATAAACATAAAAAGGTATACTTATGAGATTTAAGACAAAAACCTTCATTTTTTAATACGACCCATATAAAAGAGGAGCTCATCAACGGTTGCAGTTAGGAATCTTACCTTCAGCTATAATTTTGGTGAAGTTAAAATTTTGAAACTCTCATATATTCTAATAGGAGTGAACTAGTGCATAGCTGTCAGCACAATCCAATATTTATTGCCATGGAAAAGACATTACGATTCAAAACAAAAAAATTAAATTCATTTAGATATTTAAAGTGCATTTTAAATCGTATAAAACTATAATTTCATCTAAAAGTTATATAGGAAAATAAATTATTAATGTATTCAAGCCCAAAAAACAAAACGGAATAGAATTAGACTGTGCAGTCACGTAATCTTCCTGGGCTTAAATATATTTTCTGTGAGGTGGGACTCTTAAGAAGCATTGGGCTGTGGCATCCGCGCAACTTCGCAAGCAATTAGAACGATTTCACATTAGAAAATCAGATCAAATCAAATCACTGATTTATATTAATAATTTTGACTTTTGTTCAAGATTACGTCATGCAGCGCTGCCTTTCGGCCTGTGCCAGTTGGAGCTCAGGCTCGGCTAGAGGATCCTTCAGACTGGTGACAGAAATCTTCTCATAGTCAATTTCAGAAAAGATATACAGCACCCCACAAACAGCGGAGGAGTTAGCACGATTTCACATTGGAAAATCAGATCAAATCAAATTACTGATCTAAATTAATAATTTTGACTTATGCGCAAGATTAGGTCTTGCAGCACTAGCCTTTGGGATTGTGCTAGTTGAAGCTCTACATGCTCCTTCAGACTGCTGGCAGAAATCTTTTCATAGTCGACTTTTGAAAAGATTTTAAGACACGGCGCTTCTGAATATCCTCCTTTTTATCTCCCCACGATGCGGTGGAAGCTTTATCTCACCACGCAGCGATAGAAGCCTCTGCAAGATCACGATCTGCTCTAGTGGCGATGGAGATTTCTCTAGATCTCCATAAGCTAATGGAAGTTTCAGAAGCGTCTGCAATATTCCGAAGAAACCCTACAAACAACATTTACTGGCTATTCTGAAAGATTTAAGGTAGATAATGGTTAGGTTCACAAAAAACATGGGCTTGCTATTTCAAATATTTAAAGTAGATAATTATTCTACATAATCAAACCTATTATAACATGAGATTCAGGAAGACAAAATACCCACCACATGAGCTACACTCTTACCTACGCATCAATTTTAAAAGCATTGTTCGTAGCCTTCTCCTTTTAGCCCTCGCGTTTAGATTCCTGTCTTCCCTCTTTCCACCCCGCTGTTAGTTGCGAATATGGACAACAACCAATGTCTTCGCATTTCGATCAGTAATCCAGATCTGAGGATGCCATGCTGGTTTGAATCCATGGAAAGGAAATTGTAAATAGGCAAAGCAAAAAAAACACCTTTTGGCATAGTTTCAAGGGGAAAATGTAAAAAACTTAGGTGTAAAAGAAATTTCTTAAATTGTTAGTTGATGTTTGGGATAGTTTAATTTTCTTAAAAGTAATTTTTATTCTCAAATCTTCTCTCGAACTTCTCATTTGGTGAGAACTAAAACCCACACAAATTGATTAGTCTATATACTCGAAAGGCTTAAAATTTATATTTAGAAAAGTTTATGAGTATTTAAAAATTATAATAATAATGCGTATTATTTTAGTTCGAATTTTCAGTAGTTTTGATAAGTATTGGGATTTATAGTGATAATGATAGTAATAGTGCGTATTATTTTAGTTTGAATTTTCAGTAATTTTGATAAGTGTTGGGATTTATAGTGATAATGTTGGTTAGAGTTTTGGGTAATTTGGATGGATATGATATGTAAATTATCATATTGAATTGTGAAATTTTTTCTTTATAACAATATTATATGATTTTTATAATGTATGTTTATTTGGGAATAGAGTTTTCTTAATTTCAATGTAGGTATGGATAATTACTTAGTTCAGTAACAAAGATTTGATCTCTACTAAATATTTTAGAATATTTTTAGTAATAGCTATATATTAAAAATTGAATGTTATCTCGTGTCACATATCTCACCTGCCTTTAAGCATGTAATAATTTTTTTTTTTTATTATGGTGACTGCATCATCCATAACTAGTTGTATATACTCTTGGCATTTATCACCGATATTTAACATTTCTATCATAGAATCAATGGTTTAGTTTAACGTATGGTTTAATTGTCAAACTCCATTATGTTACCATGCTGTCTCGATACTATGCCAAGGTTAACTTATTATATGGTTATAGAAGTACTACAATCCAACCAACATTATATGCTGGCGCTCCCTCCGCTAGACACCTGGACTGGGCCTTTAAGGCCGCCGGCCTGATCACGTGCTCGACCATGGCTTTCCAGGCTGGAACTTTCCCGCTCTTGCACTTTGGTTTTACCGCCATGATCGACGGTGTAAGGATTCTGGGGAGGATCAAGGGTGGAGGTTGCTCCACGTCTCATGGCTGGGACTTTGTGTTTATAAGGTCAATATCCCAGATTCTTTGCGATTTCATTGGTTATTGTTTAGCGCTCCGAAGCTCTGAGCATCTCTCCGTTGCAACTGGAGGTCTGTCTCATAACCCTGCGCCATTTCTCTGCTGTTGCTTCTTACCCACATGCAACCTCACCATGGTGTCTCCGCTCCGAGGATGTAAGTCTCTGAATGCATTTGGTAAGAGCTCCATCTGTTAAATGTTTTCATTGATTTTAGAGTTGTTTTAATGAACACACAGTGTAATTGCTTCTCTCCTTTGATTGACAGATGGAGAAAATGCGCTATCGTGGCTCCTTCGGCGGTCTGCTCTTCTCTCCGGCGTTATCCTCTTGAACGTTTACAGGTACACGAATTATTTCTACCTTACATCACGGGTAAATACTCTTGGTTACATGTTTCAGGTTATCTTTCCTCTGAGATTTACACCTTTGTGCTTACTTGTAAACCCCAGCCACCTTATTCCTCTACGGTTGGCGCAGATGGCGATCAATGGACTCATGATCTACGGGTTCATGCATCTTGGGGTTTGATCTTGGTGGAAGCTGGTTTAACTTCCCTTTTTCTCCACAGCAGTTTGAGTCTGAGTCTCAAGTTCATGAGGCTATACGGTTCGACCGTTGCCTATGTAACTACTGTACATTATTTTGCCATGTTTTATTTGTATTGGTGGTTAAATTTACACACCCATCAAGTTTCCTTTTGAATTAATATATTTGGGTCTGGACCCATAAGGGATTGTCGGCTCTTTGTTTAGTACAGTGCTATGTTAACTCTCTACTGTTTTATTTTCATATTCCGCATGAGATTTTCCCGTAAGGGTCGACTTTAAGCATCATACAGTTTGCCTATTTAAATTCCTGTTCTGGATTTTAATCCGTATTGTCATGTCTTTGGTTTATGACGGCATTTGCCCCTTTTCCAACCAGGCTTGAGGGTTTTCGAACGAGTTCGCACCTGCATTTTATTCAATAGATGAACCCGGTCTTGGGTTCTAGCAAGAAAGAGACCTTTGGTCTTACATTCAGATTATGAATATAAACTCTATATTGTTCCTTTATTGTCAAGAAATAGACTCTGTACGCTATATAAGTTTTGATCTATAGCTCTCTATTATGAATGTCATGGTTTAGCTGGGCTTTTATTTTTATTCCAGTAATACTGGTTCTCTCGTGTTTACAGCGTTTAGCACATAACTATCCGTTTCACAAGGATAAGATGATTTCTCTGTTTGTTACAGATAATGCAAACCGTCTGTGGCTAAAGAGGTTACTATCTATTGGTTGATAGGATGATACTGTTTACCTGTTGATAAGATAGTGCCGTCTATCTGTTGATGAAATAATATTGTCTATATGTTAATGAAATAATACTGTCGCATATTTAGGATTTATGCTATGAAAGTCTGTTTACAGTATTACCGCTCAGCTTCTGGCTATTATTTGTAGTCCATGCATAGGTTTAGGTTCTGTCCTCGAACTGTTTACTTCCGAGAAGAATATTGAACAGAGTCCGGCTACTGCCAGCCGCAAGTATCCACAGAGCCATCCCTGCCGCGGACTTGGCCCGAACCGAGTCTTAAGGATTTGTTTCCGACTCTACAGTTCTTCAGACTTAACAGCCTGAGAGCTATCTAAAGGAATTCTTTTGAGGTTATAGTTTACACAGTTAATGGTATTTTGGTCTTCTATGTTCATTATATAATAGGGGGTCGATCCTACTACAGGATTTTGGGTCTACTTGCAGGTTACCCGACTCTTCATGCTCTAACCCTATCTCCTGCTAACGTATTCATGCTGCTATAATAATTTATCTTTCCATTACAGTTATGAGGAAAACTAGGGTTACTTAGTTTAACATACAACATGCATTCCGAATATCGCATAAACATCTACAGTTATACTATCTACCAGTATTGTAGAGATTCTATCGCTGTTAGCTATAGGTATTCTGAGTTGCTAATGTTGTATAAACATCTGCAAATACTTTAGAGTTTCGCTACTTACCTGTTCGCTGCTGGTAGGAAATTTCTTCAGTAAGTCTCCTGCAAATTCCTGTGTCAAGCTCGTTATCCTCCCATCTGTGAGACTTGTCCTCCGGGACCTGAGCCTCCCCCCGAGCTTACTCTTACCGGATCACAATCCTCAGTAAGACAGCATCCAGTGCTTGACTATCTGGTCACTACCAGACTTAGTCCAAAACAAGGTTTTTCCTCCTCTTTCTGTCTGTCTCTACAGCACAGAAAAACTCCCCCATCAACTTTTCCTTTTCCTGGAAATCCTTCCAGTTAGGGAAGGTGGTTATTTTCAGTTTAATTAACTACTTTCCTTTTCTTTTTCCAGTTCCCTTTTGGGAGCTCCAATACTTTCTGAGTAATTCTTTAAAACATTACTTTAATGCATATTTAAAATTAACAGATTACTCTTTAAAAGAAAATAAGTTCCTCAATGTCATTCAGTTTTTACCACAGTAAACTTTTAAATAATTACATTTTACGGGGTCATCACATCTCCCCCCCCTGAGTTTGGACATCGTCCCGATGTCTAGCGTTCTCAAACAGCTCCGGATAAGCTTTCCTAAAAAGCTCTTCATCTTCCCAAGTAGCCTCATCCGGCCCATAGTGCTGCCACTGCACTTTAATTTGGGTAATAACCCGCTTCCGCAGTTGTACTTCTCTCCTGTCGAGAATGCTCAGCGGCTCGACCAAGACCTCTCCTTCCGGTTCGACCTGCAAACAATAACAGTGTCAGTTTTCTATCTCTTGACACCTTTCCAATTAGTTCACTTGAAAGCAACTCTTACCCGTATATCTTGCCACTTGATCACATGCTTAGGGTCATAAATATACTTTTTAAGCACGGATACATGGAAGACATTATGAATTTTAATGTGGCTTGGTAAAGCTAGCTGATAAGCTACTGGCCCAACTCTTGCCAAGACCTGAAAAGGTCCAAAATAACGAGGCGCGAGTTTAGCACAACTGCTCCATTGCAGAGTACTCTTCTTGGCTTGTATTCTTATATAAACGTGGTCGCCCACCTGATACTCTTTGAACCTCCTCTTCCGATCTGCAAAATTCTTTTGCCGATCTTGAGCGGCCTTCAGGTTAGCTCGCACCCTTTTGACCATGTCCTCCATTTCCTTGAGCATTTCGGGTCCCAACCTTAACTTATCTTCCGGGCCACTCCAATTTGAGGGCGTCCGACATTTGCGTCCGTACAAGACTTCAAATGGAGACATTTGAATAGATGTGTGATATCCATTGTTATAAGCGAATTCTACCAAGTGTAGATAATCTTCCCACTGAGTCGGCTTTTGCATTACACATGCTCTCAGCATGTCTTCCAACACCTGATTTACTCTCTCTGTCTGTCCATCAGTCTGGGGATGGTATGCTGTACTAAAGTTCAGCTGTGTACCCAATTCTGCAAATAGTGCTTTCCAAAAGGCGGATGTAAACTTTACATCCCGATCTGATATTATAATCTTTGGAAGCCCGTGGAGTCTGAACACATTCTGCATAAATATGTGTGCAATTTGTACTGCCCTGTAGGTCGATTGCACTGGGATAAAGTGGGTTGCTTTACTCAACTTATCAACTACCACCATAATAGAGTCATTGTTCCTCTTTGTTCTAGGCAACCCAGTTATAAAATCCATAGATATAATTTCCCATTTCCATTCTGGGATTGGTAGGGGTTGCAATAACCCAGCCGGGTGCTGGTGCTCTGTCTTGATCTACTGGCACTCTAAATATTGCGCTAAATATTCAGCTACATGTCTTTTCATTCCTGGCCAGTAGTATTCCTTCCGAAGTGCAGCAAGCATTTTCTGGTATCCGGGATGACCTGCGTAGTGACTGGTATGAAACTCATTCAGAATTAAATTTTTAAGACTATTGTCATTCGGTACAAACAGTCGTTTTTTGTAAAACAGCATCCCATCCTTGCTCACTTCATACCCTTGCTGGCTTTCCTGGCTGGAAAGTGACTTTTGTCGCTTCATTTGCTGATATTCGGCATCCTGGTTTGCTGCTGTTTTTATCTTCTCTTGCAAGGAGTTTTCCCACTTGCTGAGAGTAACTTCATATAAACATTGTACTTTTCGGCTTAGAGCGTCTGCTACACGATTTTCTTTTCCTTTCAGATGCTTGATATCAAAATCGAATCCGCTTAAGAAATCTGCCCAACGGGCTTGCCTTTCATTCAGGGTGGGCTGACTGAAATAGTTTGTCAAGCTATGATGGTCTGTTAATAGCAGAAATTTCTTACCCAAAAGATAATGTCGCCACATTTTAAGGGCATGTATGACAGCTGCCAACTCCAAGTCGTAGGCAGAATACTTCTGCTCATGTTCCTTCAACTTTCTCGACTCGTAGGCGATCACTCTCCCTTCTTGCATTAGCACACCTCCAACGCCTTCCCGACTAGCATCAGTACATACTACATAATCCTTATTAGGATCAGCTATGCTTAAAACAGGAGCAGTAGTGAGTAAGTGTTTAAGTCGTTCAAAACTTTGTTGACATTCCAAAGTCCATTTGAATGTACTCCCTTTCTTTTGTAAAGACGTGATAGGATATGCCACTCTTGAAAAACCCTCCACGAATCTTTGGTAGTACCCTGCTAACCCCATGAAAGATCTGATATCCGCCACATCTTTAGGCACGGGCCAATTCATTATGGTTTTAATTTTCTCAGGATCCACTGCAATTCCTTCTTTGGTGATCACATGGCCTAAATACTGAATCTCTTCTTTGTAGAAATCGCACTTGCTGAATTTAGCATACAGCTGATGCTCTCGCAGGGTTTGCAGCACTATCCGGAGGTGCTCCTCGTGTTCCTCCTTGGAACAAGAATAAATCAGAATATCATCAATGAATATTAGTACAAACTTGTCTAAAAACTGATGGAACACGCTGTTCATCAAACACATGAAGGTGGCGGGTGCATTAGTCAATCCAAAAGGCAACACTACAAATTCGTAGTGCCCATATCGGGTTCTGAAGGTTGTTTTAGCAATATCTTCTTCTTTAATTCTGATCTGATGGTAACCAGATCGCAGATCGATTTTGGAGAATACTGTCGCCCCCTTGACCTGATCAAAAAGCTCATCGATCCGAGGTAAGGGGTATTTATTTTTAATTGTGAGTTTGTTCAGCTGTCGGTAATCGATACACATCCGAAAGGTTCCATCTTTCTTCTTGACGAATAGCACCGGTGCTCCCCATGGAGATACACTGAGACAGATATAATTTTTATCCAGCAATTCTTGTAATTGCATTTTCAGCTCAGTCAACTCAGGTACACTCATTCTATAAGGTGTCCGCGAAACTGGGGCAGCTCCTGGTATTAACTCAATGGTGAAGTCAATATCCCTTTTCGGAGGTAATCCAGGAATTTCCTCCGGAAACACATCCGCGAATTCTTTTATTACTGGAATATGGTCTAGCGGACTCCCTTTATCTTTGGTTTCTGCATAATTTACCTGAATGGCATACACTTGGCATCTTTTCCGAATGCATTTCACTAACAATGATGCAGTGATTGGCCGGACCTGCACTGGCCGTTTAATTCCCTGCATCTCCTGCTCCATTCCAGAGTCATCCTTGAATCGTATGACTTTCGTTTTGCAGTTCACTAAAGCCCAATGCTTTTCTAACCAATCCATCCCAATCAAGACGTCATAGGATCCAAGTGGAAGCATGTTCAGATCCGCTACCACTGGTTGTCCTGCTATCGTTATAGGGCAGTCTTTGATTTTTGCCATTACCCGTCTTTTAGCCCCTGTAGCTAGCTGTACCAGCCATGGATTCTTAAATTTTTCAGGCTGCAATTTACACTGTTCAACTATCTTTGGACTAATATAACTTAAAGTAGCTCCTGGGTCAATTAGAACAGTGATAGAAAGGTCTGAAATTTTACCTTCGAATTCTACCATGGTGGGCTGATATTCTGCCTGGCGGTCGTCCAAGGCTGCATTAATTTTGTGCACACTTCGTCCCACGTCGCCCACGGTTGATGCCTCATGAATCTGAGAGATCTGATCAGTTCCCTTCCGCTGCGGACAGTTCTTGACATAGTGTGGTCCGCCACAGCCCCAGCACTGTACTGAGGGTCTGTTTACTCCCTCATTATCCAATTTGATGGATGGCTCTCCCATTCTAGTTTCATTAACAGGCTTGGGTCTGAATGAGCTTCTTGGTGCTGCTTTGCTACTCTGGCCTTTGACACTTCCTTTAGCTCCACCAACCCGGCCTCCTCTATTGTTTCCCACAACTTTACTACCCTTTTTCTCATTCCATTTCCTGTTGGAACTGTCCCCTTTCTGTTTGCTCTGCTGGTAGCACATTCTTGCTTTACGGATAGCTTCGTCCATGGTTCTGGGATTGTCAAATTCAATCCTTTCTCTCATATACATGGGCAAACTGCTAACGAACCTTTGCACCTTTGCTTTTTCTTCTTTAAGGTAGGGTACATAACGGAGCAAGGAGGTGAAACGATTGATGAACTCATCCATAGTCTGCTGTCCCAACCGCAGATCATGGAATTCCTTTGCTTTTTCATCATAAAAGCGCTCTGTCAAATATCTCTCTTTAAAGTATTTTTGAAATTTTTCCCATGTTATGGTTCGCTCGCTTACCCCTTTTACGATTTTAACTTCTTCCCACCACAATGTTGCTTTCCCTTGCAACTGAAAAATGGCCAATCGTGCCTTCAAGTTATGGTCATACTCATATAACTGAAAATATTTATTCATGTTAATCAGCCATGCTTCAGCTGCTTCCTCTTGCTCTCCATCGTAGTGCGGGGGTTTAATTTTCCGGAATTCTCCCTGCAATTCCACCTTTTGTCGCTTCGAAGTCTGCTGTTCTGATGCATTAGCAGATTGATCCTCTCCATCTTCTGGAATTTCAGATTCTGCTTGGTAGCGCTGTTCCTCCGTCATTCTCTGTTGCTCTGCACTAGGGTTGGCCAGTGGCGGGTTCTGTTTGTCAGACAAGCTTTTTAATATCCTTTCCTGCTCCATTGTCAAACGTGCATTGTCCTCACGCAACCGAGCCATTTCATTCTTCAGCTCCTGAACTGTTTCTAATATGGCCAGATTTGTACTACGGGTCTCCTCCCCCAACTGCACCCACAACTCTGGGTTGTTTCCCGGATTCATTTTTTTTCCCTGTATTCACCTGGTCTGTTCTAATCATAAAACAGTTAATATTGTGAGCTTCTGGCACAATTTTTATCACCTCAATCAAAGAAATATCAATGCTGTAAGGACTTTATTTTATTTTATTTTTTTTAAAAGGAAAACATGCTATTCATACCCCAGAGGCCACAGTATGGCAACCTGGGCTCTGATACCAATTGTCACATATCTCACCTGCCTTTAAGCATGTAATAATTTTTTTTTTTTATTATGGTGACTGCACCATCCATAACTAGTTGTATATACTCTTGGCATTTATCACCGATATTTAACATTTCTATCATAGAATCAATGGTTTAGTTTAACGTATGGTTTAATTGTCAAACTCCATTATGTTACCATGCTGTCTCGATACTATGCCAAGGTTAACTTATTATATGGTTATAGAAGTACTACAATCCAACCAACATTATATGCTGGCGCTCCCTCCGCTGGACACCTGGACTGGGCCTTTAAGGCCGCCGGCCTGATCACGTGCTCGACCATGGCTTTCCAGGCTGGAACTTTCCCGCTCTTGCACTTTGGTTTTACCGCCATGATCGACGGTGTAAGGATTCCGGGGAGGATCAAGGGTGGAGGTTGCTCCACGTCTCATGGCTGGGACTTTGTGTTTATAAGGTCAATATCCCGGATTCTTTGCGATTTCGCTGGTTATTGTTTAGCGCTCCGAAGCTCTGAGCATCTCTCCGTTGCAACTGGAGGTCTGTCTCATAACCCTGCGCCATTTCTCTGCTGTTGCTTCTTACCCACATGCAACCTCACCATGGTGTCTCCGCTCCGAGGATGTAAGTCTCTGAATGCATTTGGTAAGAGCTCCATCTGTTAAACGTTTTCATTGATTTTAGAGTTGTTTTAATGAACACACAGTGTAACTGCTTCTCTCCTTTGATTGACAGATGGAGAAAATGCGCTATTGTGGCTCCTTCGGCGGTCTGCTCTTCTCTCCGGCGTTATCCTCCCGAACGTTTACAGGTACACGAATTATTTCTACCTTACATCACGGGTAAATACTCTTGGTTACATGTTTCAGGTTATCTTTCCTCTGAGATTTACACCTCTGTGCTTACTCGTAAACCCCAGCCACCTTATTCCTCTACGGTTGGCGCAGATGGCGATCAATGGACTCATGATCTACGGGTTCATGCATCTTGGGGTTCGATCTTGGTGGAAGCTGGTTTAACTTCCCTTTTTCTCCACAGCAGTTTGAGTCTGAGTCTCAAGTTCATGAGGCTATACGGTTCGACTGTTGCCTATGTAACTACTGTACATTATTTTGCCATGTTTTATTTGTATTGGTGGTTAAATTTACACACCCATCAAGTTTCCTTTTGAATTAATATATTTGGGTCTGGACCCATAAGGGATTGTCGGCTCTTTGTTTAGTACAGTGCTATGTTAACTCTCTATTGTTTTATTTTCATATTCCGCATGAGATTTTCCCGTAAGGGTCGACTTTAAGCATCATACAGTTTGCCTATTTAAATTCCTGTTCTGGATTTTAATCCGTATTGTCATGTCTTTGGTTTATGACGGCATTTGCCCCTTTTCCAACCAGGCTTGAGGGTTTTCGAACGAGTTCGCACCTGCATTTTATTCAATAGATGAACCCGGTCTTGGGTTCTAGCAAGAAAGAGACCTTTGGTCTTACATTCAGATTATGAATATAAACTCTATATTGTTCCTTTATTGTCAAGAAATAGACTCTGTACGCTATATAAGTTTTGATCTATAGCTCTCTATTATGAATGTCATGGTTTAGCTGGGCTTTTATTTTTATTCCAGTAATACTGGTTCTCTCGTGTTTACAGCGTTTAGCACATAACTATCCGTTTCACAAGGATAAGACGATTTCTCTGTTTGTTACAGATAATGCGAACCGTCTGTGGCTAAAGAGGTTACTATCTATTGGTTGATAGGATGATACTGTCTACCTGTTGATAAGATAGTGCCGTCTATCTGTTGATGAAATAATACTGTCTATATGTTAATGAAATAATACTATCGCATATTCAGGATTTATGCTATGAAAGTCTGTTTACAGTATTACCGCTCAGCTTCTGGCTATTATTTGTAGTCCATGCATAGGTTTAGGTTCTGTCCTCGAACTGTTTACTTCCGAGAAGAATATTGAACAGAGTTCGGCTACTGCCAGCCGCAAGTATCCACAGAGCCATCCCTGCCGCGGACTTGGCCCGAACCGAGTCTTAAGGATTTGTTTCCGACTCTACAGTTCTTCAGACTTAACAGCCTGAGAGCTATCTAAAGGAATTCTTTTGAGGTTATAGTTTACACAGTTAATGGTATTTTGGTCTTCTATGTTCATTATATAATAGGGGGTCGATCCTACTACAGGATTTTGGGTCTACTTGCAGGTTACCCGACTCTTCATGCTCTAACCCTATCTCCTGCTAACGTATTCATGCTGCTATAATAATTTATCTTTCCATTACAGTTATGCGGAAAACTAGGGTTACTTAGTTTAACATACAGCATGCATTCCGAATATCGCATAAACATCTACAGTTATACTATCTACCAGTATTGTAGAGATTCTATCGCTGTTAGCTATAGGTATTTTGAGTTGCTAATGCTGTATAAACATCTGCAAATACTTTAGAGTTTCGCTACTTACCTGTTCGCTGCTGGTAGGAAATTTCTTCAGTAAGTCTCCTGCAAATTCCTGTGTCAAGCTCGTTATCCTCCCATCCGTGAGACTTGTCCTCCGGGACCTGAGCCTCCCCCCGAGCTTACTCTTACCGGATCACAATCCTCAGTAAGACAGC
This sequence comes from Pinus tabuliformis, assembly GCA_031772625.1. NCBI lineage: Eukaryota > Viridiplantae > Streptophyta > Pinopsida > Pinales > Pinaceae > Pinus > Pinus tabuliformis. Next base: position 700,139,569 of record CM062811.1, read on the forward strand.
ACCCAGTGCTTGACTATCTGGTCACTACCAGACTTAGTCCAAAACAAGGTTTTTCCTCCTCTTTCTGTCTGTCTCTACAGCACAGAAAAACTCCCCCATCAACTTTTCCTTTTCCTGGAAATCCTTCCAGTTAGGGGAGGTGGTTATTTTCAGTTTAATTAACTACTTTCCTTTTCTTTTTCCAGTTCCCTTTTGGGAGCCCAATACTTTTCTGAGTAATTCTTTAAACATTACTTTAATGCATATTTAAAATTAACAGATTACTCTTTAAAAGAAAATAAGTCCCTCAATGTCATTCAGTTTTTACCACAGTAAACTTTTAAATAATTACATTTTACGGGGTCATCACATCTCGAAAATCATTATGTTGTTTTTCTCTTTTAATTAAAATAATTAATGAAAAAAAAATAAAATGAAAAATGTCATATAAAAAAAAATAAAAAATTAAACATAGATTATTGACCAGCATTGATATTTATCATAATATTATAATAAAATCTATTTACAAATTAAACATCTCCATATTAAATTAAAATAAATTTCAATAATTAATAATTTTATTATATATGCTCTTATATATATATATATATATATATATATATATATATATATATTTTGAAAAGAAAATCAAATCTTTTCAATCATATCAACCATCAAGTTACCAACTTTTCATGATCCATCCATTAAAAAAAATTATTATTAAATCAGATATAGCGCCCAAGATGAAACACTCGATGAAATAAGGACCGTAAAAGGGTTTATCAGACTAGGAATACTGGAATGAGATCAAATCCAAAAAAATCCGCACGTTATCATCCTCCTTGATTTGAAATAGTAATAAATTACAATGTTATACCAACAGCCAAAAAAAATAGTAATAAATTACAATGTTATACCAACAGCCAAAAAAATTCAAATTACCGTTAAACTTTGTCCCAATGAAAACAACCTCCTTACCTTACCACCAAACGAGGCGAAGATTCTTGTTGGAATTTTATGACCCGGTGAATCGATGACATCAAACCGCGATTTTCATCCCATACAAATATCTAAACTACCAATGAAATTAAAGATGCGACGATAGTGAACCATTGAATGGTCTAGCTTACTAAATTCGTAGACTTGGTTTTGAAATTTTGTCATTAGCATATCGTTCTTATAATTAAGAAATGTTTTCAAATCAGAAATTCAGTTGAAAAAGTTATAAATTAATGGAATTAAAAACGAGGCGGACCATAGAGATTTTGGGAATAAAAGATGTCAGTTTGTAACGAGTATAATTAAGATAAAAAACAGTGTTAAAATAATAACAAAATTAAAAAAAAATCAATAAATTAAAAAAAATAAAAAAAATTTATGAAAATAAAAAGATTAAGAATAAAAAATTTGTTTCCCAAATTGTTTAGCATATATTTAAATTAAATTTAAATTTCAAAATATTTCTCATTCTATTAATCATATTTAAAATTTAAATCAACAAAATTATAGTGATTATAGAAATCTTTTCTTAAGTATATAATTAAAATTCTAAATAAATTTAAGAAATTTCTTATAATTTAAAAGTCTATTAAAACATATTTAATTTTAATGGCGTTAATTATCATCATACAAATTATTCAAATATTTTCATAAATGAATGTTTTCTGAAAGCTTTAGAATTTATTAAAACATATATATCTAGTAATCTTTATCTACTATATAATATTCATTCTCAATATATATTAATCATCACCATAAATATAATAAACCACCTAAATCCATCTAACTTTGAATCGATCATGTGTTGAAAAAGCTCAAATCTACTTCACATTTTTAAAATTTAAAAATCATTAAATTAATCAAATTATAATTTTATTATATATATATATATATATATATATATATATATATATATATATATATTAACTAAAATACCATGTGATATAGATACACGTGCCCAAAAAATAAATAATTACTCCATGGATTATCAATAGCATGAATTAATAATACATTAATAATACCACATGCTTAAATAATACCATAGATTAAAAATACACTTGTCGACTCTACTTTAAATTTAAATATGATAAGCTAAATACGACGAAATCACACATTAATAAGTATATTAATGTTTTCAAAATATGAAATTAAAACTAAAAAATATATTAAGATAATTTATACAACATTATATAATATGCGTTAAAGGCTAGATTTAGTTGAAAGTTAGATTTAATAATTGAGAGTAAAGATATTAATATTATATATTGTAAATTTTATATAAAAAAATATTATTATTAAATTAAAATTAAAAGTTACAATAAACTTGTATATTATATACACAAATAGAGAATGTTATACCCAAATAGTGATGACACACCCACAATGTATAAAGGAAATCATAAGTAATCCTAGAAAATATGCAACTGACAAATATATTGAAAGGCGCTTCCATTCACATAAACCTAAGGTTTAAAAAAGATCCGATGAACATATATGAATAAAATTAAGGTATATTATACACACAAATAGTGATGACACACCACAATAGAAATGAAATCATGACACACCCACAATATAAAGGAAATCATAAGTAATTCCAGAAAATATGCAACTGACAGATATATTCAAAGACGTTTACATTCACATCAACGTAAGGTTTAAAAAGATATGATGAACATATAGGAATAAAATTTACATTCATATAAACGTAATGTTTAAAAAGATATAATGAACATATAGGAATAAAATTAGGTTTAAAAGTTAGTGCTGGGTAGAAATGTACAATATTGAAAGAGGAAGTATAGTTAATAAACATATAAATATGTAATTGAGAAATTCGATAAATATTTTTAAGTATATATTCCGAAGTTTTATATAGATTTCATATGGAAATTCGATAAATATTTTTATTTGTTTGGATTTAAAAATTAAAAGATTTAAATTATTTAAAAATATATATTCCGAAGTTTTATATAGAATTAAATGTGTAAATAATAATAATAAAATTTAAATATAAAAATTATAAAATAAATCGACATTTTCTTTCCAAATTTTTGGAATGTAAGAAGTGTTTATAAATTAAAGAATTTGACAATAGATTTAAAATTAAGAGATATAATTAGAATCAAAAGAAATTGACATTAGTATATTATTTAAGGCATTCACATCTTTATTTAAATTAATGTAATTCTATTTTCTTTAATTTAACAAAAACCATTTAAATTTTTTTTATTTTGAATATTATTTTGTTTAATTTTTTTTATTATTATTTAAAAATTGAATGTTAATAATTTTTTTATGTGATATAATTTAATGATGGCCTCTCATGAAATATTATTGAAAAATAATAATAGGTTAACTTGAAGGGATGATTTGAGATACTTTTAAAATGAGTCTGAATATAATTAAAAAAAATGAAATATAAGAAAATAAAATAGAATTGTGAATATATAACTTTTATTTACATACAATATATATGGTTCTGTAAAATTTATGAAATTTAAGATTTAATAGTTTATAAAGATGAAAAATAGGAAAATGAATTAGCCTTTTGAATATATAATTTGTATTTACATAAATTAGGTATGGGTATGTGAAATTTGAGTTTTCCTAATAAAGGTACATTATTTTTCGTGCAAATATGACAAATGTTGTTTCTAGTGCTGACTTGAAGTACTTAAACAATTGAATTTCTTCCAAAATAATTATAAAATTGTAAAGAACAAATTGTTCCTATGCACTATTAATTTTCAACATTTATATTGTTAATTTTGTATTTTTTTAAATTAGAAAAGTCATTATATCTTTAAAACTACAAGACCTTATTAATGCTGGGAAAAAGTACCTTAAAATTATTATTAATTTTTTTTGTTAATGTCAATCTTGCTAATGTAGCAAATAACTTGTTTTTGAAATGGTTAAGGTGAAAAAGAATTATAGAGTTTTAAAAAATAAATGGTAAGTGTGAATCTTACTAATGCAACTCAAAACTCATTTGGAATGGCCTTAATTTGACTAAGAGTTATAGCAGAAATAACATAAATATGTTTTTAATAATTAAAAACAGTAACCTTTTTTTTAATTATATAATTTTAATTTGCATAATCAACTTTATATGTGTCTATAGTTTTATCAACAATATATTTGTGTAGCTTATGAAAAAGCAACATAGAAAATAAATTGATTGAGACGTATTCAATAAAATGGAGGTTAGTACATTTGCAATCCAAAACACCATAATTTTCACTTTGAATCTAAAATTGAGGTAACCAAATGAGTAACATGTGTGCTAGAGTTGTTAATTTTCAGAGCGAAAAGAGCATGATTATATTATATAAGACATATAATGAAAATAGATAGTACATCATAAGGCTTTAGTAAGCTGGAGAAATTTGAGTCAAAAGAAAACTAGATGAGATGGGAAGCATAATCTCAGCAAAGAAAAAGATAAGATGTCCATCCAGATAGACAGCCTTATTGAGCTGTCACAAAGCTTACAAATAAAAACCCCTTACACAGGGCTGGAGTTGTTAATTGTGCCCCAAAAAATTTGAAATTAAAATATCACACCTACATTCCTAAAAATATATATGTCAAATCTAAGATGTAGCAACAATTTATGACATAGCAAGCAAGAGCAAAGACTACCTGTGAAAATAGTGAAGGACCTACTCCTTGAGGCTTTATCGCAAAGGGCTAAGGAGCCAAAAATGTCCTGAATGAAATTTGAAACTGGGTGACAAAATAACATCTCATACTGCTAACCACTTTCCCATCCGACCAAAAAGACTATCCTGTTCCGTAATATAATAAAGGATGAAAACTTAGGTTAGATGATAGAGGTTGTATTAGTCGTTAGCATTTGGCATGTGCAAGTTGCACAATGCCCCTAGACGGTTTAGTTTAGTGGCATTTACGGGTAAATGTACAATCATGGGTCGTGGAGTAAACGCACATTGGAAGCGACTTGAACTCATGTGGAAGCCGCTCATGCAACAACGGTTCATGTAGTCAATCCTTCCATCGGACAGAGGAGGAAATGCGCTTTGAACACATTACGTATACTAGCTTAGCTTCGTTCCTAGATTTGGTAAATTGAGGTTGGGTTTTGAGTTTGAATTCATTCCATTCGAAAGAAAATCATAATGTGCGCATTAACACCGTTTTTTCACCACAAAGAAAAAGTAGATCATTTTTTATAGCGAGAGTTTCGCCTATATTTATATGCTGGACCACTGCCCCACCTTGACATACAATGCATCACAGCCAAACTTCTGTCAGATGAGATTGCGGAGAGTGCAAAGGAAGGGTCAAGGACTGACCCATCTGTGGGGACGCTTAATCGAAAGGTTGAGAAAATGTTTGAACACAGTGGGAGATAAATGGAGTGGAGTACTCCACTCAAATATCATCGAACATCCACTGAACATAAACAATCATTCCAGCAGTGGAAAAAAAGAAGAAATAAGAGAGCGAAGTATCTTAGAGAGGACAGTTTGGGTCTGTTCTAAGCTCGCTCGAGTTTGCGGCCTAGGGCCAGTGGTGTGGTTGCCTTGTGTGGCGTTTTCGATTGGACAATTCAGTGTAGAAACACAGTGGACAGCTCGGTTGGGTTGATTGCATACGACTTAAGATGCGTTTGGGTAACTCCAGCAAACGAATTGACTTTGGAGGAGTTGAGCTCGGGTGGTCCGGCGGACTTATAGATAGACAAGCTCGGGGATATAGTTGTATTGCATCAAGCTAGTTTCCATTGTATTGTGAGCTAGAGGTTCAGTTGTATTGTTGTTAGGAAAATAGAGTTCGAGGAAAATAGAGAGCGAGAGCGCGATTAAACACAACATAACACACATTGTGATACTTTAAACACAACACAAAACACACATTGTGATAATTTTATTGAACATAACAGTTACACATATATAGGAATTATCAATGACAACTCATGACAATACATGGAAACATTATTTCCAATACCCTCCCTTAATGCTTACATGGAAAACATTGAGAACACATATTATTACAACGAGGATAATCTCTCTCTAACTGGTCTTCATCACCACACACATCCGCTACACATCCACTCTGGAATCTCACAAACACCACTCTTTCACCACCACATCTTTGAGCTATCACTGACCTCCATTTAAAACGTAATTGCCTCTCATCATTGTTGATGAACGTTGAAAGATCAACAATATTGACACCGCAGCTCGTCAGGGCTTTCACGATCAAAGCCATCAAGTAATGAGTCATCCTATGGACCAACCACCATCTCTCGGATATTTCGCTTTCAGCTATCTCTCAGTTGCCAAGATGGAGGTCTCGATATTTAATGTGTTCAAAAGTTGATCAAACAACTTGAGCTTACTAACACACAATAATTGATGTTTAGGACACTGGGGTTTCCAGGTTAAGAACCACCAACCCTTTTTATAACAAATAAAAACATACAAGAAATGATGTTTTAGACACCGAGGCTTCCAGTTTAAGAACCACCAAATTTTTTTATAACTAGAATTGGAAGAAATAGACAACTACTTCAACTCACACAACACAATAAATCTGAATATTAGTGTTTTCCATTAGATCTATGACATTTGGATCTCGACCTATGAAATCATGCATGAACCAACCAGCAAGAAAATCACCTCTGGTGATTAATTGATGGAACCCCAATCGGCCCCTTATAGAACCATGAAACAATTCAAATCTATATAGCTAATAGATCTACACACAAAATAGCCACAGGAAAATCTCACACTTGCAAAAAACAAAATTCACAACAAAAAATTACTCTCACACACCTATACTAATATATATACATAAACAATAATGTCCAAGGCTCCCTCACATCTACCTGTCCTTCCCTTGAGGGAGTCAAGCCAGTACCTGCTCTGATACCATGTTAGAAAAAAAAAGAACGAGAGAGTGATTAAAAAAAACACAAAACTCACATTGTGATATATTTATTGATCACAACAGTTACACATATATAGGACACAAATCTCTAACTTCCACACATCTAGATCATAATTACAACTCATACATAGGAAATAACAACTTCTATATTGACACTTGGGAACTCTCAATGACAACTCATGACAACACATGGAAGCATTACTTCCAATCATTATGACACTTTATATGGTACTATTGTATGTGTATTCAGCGTTAGGCATCATATGTGCCACCCATGCATGGAAAAATCATTCTGCCACATCTTTTGGTGTAATGGATGGGTTATGGCACTTTATATGGTACTATTATATTATATGTGTGTTAGGTATTAGCTATCGCTTGCACCCATGTATCAAAAAAACATTGTGCCATATCTTCTTGTGTAATTGATGGGGTATCTATATGTATGACATGTTTGTGTTTGTAAAAAAGTGTTATGTGTTAATAAAGAAAAAGAGTGAGGCATACTTTGTGTCTTAGTTAACTTGGAGCCAAGTTAGTAAGTCAAACAAGCCATGGTGTTGCACTCTGATAAGAGGGTATAGGATTCTCAAGGATTTGTGTCGTTGGATCTTGTAGGGATGTGATAGGTGGTATTACAACATATCTAAAGTAGCCAGTGGTTTTGATGGACACTTCACCAACAATAGGATGAAAGGAATACATTTGCAACATGGGTTGATGAGATTGTATATTTGAGAAGTTTAGGAGAAGCTTGTGAAAAATTATGGAAACTTCTCATGTTGGAAGTGGTCTTGAAAGGAACTTGAAGATGAAGGTACTCTTGAAGAAGGATTGAGTTGTGAACTTAGAAGATGTGGTAAGGAATATGATGAACTTATTAGTTGCTCATGGAGAGGGGGTCCAAGATATGGAGAGAGTTATCTAGGTGATTAACGATGCTCTATTCAAGCCATAAAGGAATGTACTAATGCTACAAAAACCATTGCAGAGCTCAAAGTAGAGAGTAGTTGGTAAAGGGTAAAAGACTTGGAGCGTGAACTTGCTGTAGTTATTCTACACATCGAGGGGCATCATTGCAATCCTGAAGAATTCTATTGTGAAGACTTCATCGAATGCACCTATGTGCATCAAGATAAGAGAAGTAGAACTTGAGTGCCTTATGGAGGATATCGAAAGGAAATATTTGTTCTAGCATAAATTTCCTCATGTATTAACACAACAATATGGAGATTGTTCGAGTATGACAATAAAGAATGTTGAGGGAAAATTAGATGGCTTGTATAGCCATTATCCTTCCCATATGCATTAATAACTGGCATGATAGGTCGCTGTCATAATGGGGATGTCAAGCCCATGACGGTGCCTTCCAAATAAGGTGTCGTAGTCAAAATTCCATGGGAGAAGTTTGGCAATATGAATATGCAAGGTGGCGTTTTGTGATTGTTGAGGAGTACACTTGGTAAAAAATAAAGCTCTTGCATACTTGGACATAATGTCTGGATTAGTGACTTAGTTAGCTTGAGATGCAAATGAATCCCAATTATAGAGGATGACAATGACCTTTGGATATGGATGCAAATATGGCACATGAAGCAATACTTAGAGTTTTGAAGAGATAGACTTGACACTTCGAAGTGAGTTGGAGGTTTCCAAGAATAGAAACATGTTTAACTCTACAAGGATGTTAGTCCCTCAACATTTGACATGGGTGTGCACCCTTGGATGATGACCCAATATGATTTGGTTTAGTGACATATGAATGTAAACATATTATTGGTGGGTTTGGCCATGGACTAAACCCCCACTTTGGGAGCAAGTTGGGGGAAGTTAACCCCACCATGACATGCAATGCATTGAAGCTAAGTGATCGTTGGATGAGATTACAATAAGATGAAACAAGTCTAGGGATTGACTAGTGATTATGACAGTCTTGTTTGTGGGCTAAGGAAAATCACATACAAGTAAGAACAAGTTTGTGGCATACACTACAAAGGAAGGTTCAAGGGGTGATTTGTTTGCGGGTCAGCTCAATGGAAATAATGAGAAAATGGTTGAATAAAGTGGCACATATATGGAGTAGAAAACTCCACTAAAACATCATTGAAAATCCATCGAACATCAACAAAGCATCTAAATGTTGGTTGAGCAAACAAGGAATAAAGAAAAGTATCTAAGTGAGGAAGAAAACTATCATAATGAGGAGAGTTTGGGTCTATTATAAGCTCACAATTAGATACCTTGGTTAGGTTAGCTGCATATGACTTGAGTTGTGTTTGTATTACACAATCCCATGCTTCAACCTTGTAGGAGTCATGATTGAGTGGAAACATAAGATTGCAACATTATGACTTATGATGATTGGTGCAAGTGGAATTTTTAATACTTTCCAAGACCTGATTAGTTGAATTCTAATGGACTATGAGTTGAGGGAATGTTTGGTGCATGTGACTTGGAGAATTTCTTGGATGTATAGCTCAGTCGAGCTCAATGAGAGTTCTAATCCATCAAGGGTGTTTCCCTTACTTGGGTTGTAATATATAGGCTTGATTGTATCGTGATACTTTGTATGTTACTATTTTATTTGTGCTAGGTGAAAGACATCACTTGGCTTTCCTATGCATAGTAAAAATATTATCCCATATACTCTTGTGTAGTTGCATAATTGATGGGTTGTGTATGCATGACATCTCTATGCTTGTTAAATATTTTTAAGTGTTAACAAAGGAAAAAGTGGGGCATACTTAGGGTCTTAGTATGACTTGGGGATTCAAGCTACTAAGTCGAATTGGTTGCAGTATCACACACTTGCAAGAGGGCATGAGATTCACAAGGACTCATGTTGGTGTCGTGTAGGGTTGTGATAGGTTGTTTTTGATGATCGAGGTTTATTCATAGACAACTAAAACCACTACAATCGACATATTTATGCCATCCTTGTCTTCCAAGTAGGGTTACATGAATCCCTAAATTATTTTGAGCATTAGTTATGACTCTCAAGGCCCTTCACATGGTCATGGGAGGAGACATGATGATTAGACACAAGTAATCTTGTCGAAATACATGACCATGAAAAACACCTTAAACCACCACATAATACCTCTAAAATATATTTCGTCCTTTGAGTAGGGCAATGGGTTCCATTAGGGGACAATTAGTACTAGTTACATGATTCTTTGGATATTAAATGTTTTCAGAGGAGGAACCCTAAGCCTTGCACCATAAATTAAACTTGTAATAGTGAAAGTTAAAGAGAAATGACTTAATCCACTACACCTTATCTCTTACGCATATCCTTGCTCTTTGAGTGGGGATGTTAATACTTGACACCACTAAAAGGTATCAAGTAACAACTATAGGTCATGGAGTGAAGGACAGTCAATGGAGGAAATCAAATGTTAAAACCTAATGTAAGTTTCTAAGAATCCAACTTCAACAACAAGGCCTCAAGCCACTACATGTAATGTCATGAGAGTATCATCTCCCTTTTAGTTGGGATATGGGCATGATTACAAGGTTTGGATTTGTAATTATAAATCTCATTTCCTTTATCATGGTTGTGGGTTGGAGGGGGGGGGGGGTGGGGAGGGGGGGCATTTACACCACAATCCCTAGATATGGCTTCTCAGATGAAGGACATGAGAAAGGATTTGAACCACAACTTGGAACCTTTCCATCAAATCTTTGGCTTTAAGAGGGGATATGGGCTATATTAGAAGGTTTTTATCATTTTATTTCAATCACTATGATTTGAACATGTTTGAGGGAGGAATCCCTAGCCTTAAGCCATAAATGGTTGGTATGGTGTCTGATTATCTTCATGTTCATCCACATTTGGATCCCAGTCCCTAATGGGGAAGTGTGGGGAGACTTGCCCCTATACTATTGATGTTCCCCCCCCTCAACCCCCTTCTTGGCACTGTCCCCAAACCAAAATTGAGATACAATTTTTCCTTATAAAATATTGTAATTTCGTGGTCAATTTGGGCCATTCATTAGGCAGAAGATCTGATAGTAGAATTTATGTTAATTTAGGGTTTTTCCCTAGAAGCCAACACTTGGTTTATATGAAATGATTGTATCATCATTGTGCATTATTTTGTGCGTGAGAAAAGGAGAGGAGACAGTGTGAGAGCGAAGAGGAAGTTACAAGAGATTTGTTGTATGTTGTATCTCTTCATTTGTTGGATAATATAAAAGGAAATACTAATTGTTTCTCCATGGACATAACCCAAATTGTGTGAAGCATGTATATCTATGTCTCTCTTGTTTTATGTTTTTCTATGTTTGTATTTATGCAATATTTTATGTGTTCCATTGCTCTGTTATTTAATTTCTAACACTAAAGAAAGTTTTTAGTAATATAAGGCCAATAATGTCACCCAAACTTGGGTCTTGGGGCCCTAAACTTGGTCAAGAGATGAAACTTGAATATTGGGTCATAAATGAAGGTTCTATCCATCTAAGGCCAACAAAGATACCCCGAACAATAACACATGGCCTCCTGAAGAGTATGCTTGACCTATGATTAGGGATGTCAGTGGCACCAGGTGGTTATAAGCAATAGGTATGTATCCATAGACGTTAGAAATGATTTATAGAAGAAGGATATGCATTAGTCATAAATAAATATTTGAGGAATCTAGAGCATGTCCTTATTTAGATGCCTCAAAGATTTGTTTATCAGCTCAAGATTCTTCAAAGATTACTTTGGGAACTAAGGCATGGACTTCTTCCCTAGATCCTCTCTAGGGTGCTGAGAAGCATCCCTACTACTCAAAACCACCTCGTGGCACCAACGTACCCAATCATAGGTCAATGATATATTCATTGAGGACACACGTGGATACTCAAGGAATTCTTCTTGGTAATATATGTACAAAATATTCTATTATTACCTAAGGTTCAAACTTCCTCCCATAACCATATACAGGGCCCGAAGACCCAATCTTGAGCCAATACAATTTTCCTTAAACACCTTAAAATATTTGTTTAAGGCCTAAGGCTAAGGTTTTCTTCTCTAGTTGCGCTCAAGACAATGTTACCAAATATGGTGCTAAAAAACTTCCAATAGAGCTTGTATATCTTCTTAAGGGCCAAAGATGGCATAGAAATTCCGTAAATGTTGGTTTAGGACCCCACTCATGTTCCTTTAGACTTAGAAGTTCCCTTTAGTGATTAAGGCATGAGTTTCGTCATTCAATTATTGTTAAGGCATAGAGACTCATATTCAGAGCTCAAAACCTTATACTCATGTTGATATCCCAACTAAGAGCATATGATACCCTTAAGACATTAAATGTGGTAGTTTGAGGTATTATTCTTGGAGTAGGATGCTTGGAAACTTGTATTAGGTCCCAGGCTCTATTTTTCTCCATTGGCCATGTTTATAGATTTATGACCTATACTTGTTGCTCAAAACCTTCAAGTGGGTTGAGAATTCAGTGATGGCTCTTAAGCCCCAAAAGATATTAAGAGAGTTTCATTGCTTGACCTTGATCCAGGTTTTTAGATTGATATCTACTTTGTAAAAAACCATAATTGTGCCAGTATGACACAATGGGATATGAAGGATACACTTTTGAGGTTATGTATGTGTTCAAGATGTTGTTATTGGCCTTAGTTGCATGAAATTTGCTTTAATTCCCTTAATCATAAGCTTCTCCCAACCACCAATTTAAGGAATTTTGGAACCATAGCTTGTGTTTGAAATTGTAACGGTGCTTATAACTCCACTTGGAGGCCAAATATCCCCCCTAGAAGTCATTTTTTTTCTTGAATCCCTCGATCCCCCCTTACCATATCTGAGGAAATGTGTCCAATACATAGTTCTAAAACTTCACAATAACATAAGCATCCCCACTGAGATAGTAAATATATATGCCTAAGAGGTCTTATGTAGTGGATCAAGATGTAATTCTTGAACCTTTATTCTTAGAATATTCCTTTATGGAACAAGTCTTAAATTCTGTTAGAAAATTATATATTACAGAGCAATGGAACACATAAAATATTGCAGAAATATAAACACAGAAAACACATAAAACAAGAGAGACATAGATATACATGTTTCACTCAGTTTGGACTAGGTCCGTGGAGAAACAGCCACTCCTTCTTTTTATATTATCCAGCAAACTGAAGATATACAACCTACAACAGATCCACTGTAACTCCCTCTTCGCTCTCAATCTCCTCTCTCTTCCACACTCAGAATATAGATCTACATAGACGCAATACAATTCCCTCATATATAGTGAGGGGTTGCCTTCTAGGGCAAAAAACCCTAAATTAAACATAACTTCTATCATCAGATCATCTGCCTAATGAACGACCCCCAGACCCTTCAATCGGGGGGGATTAGCCCCCTCGGACCCCAGCGGGGGGGGGGGGGGGGGGGGGACAAGTCCCCCCCGCACCCCCCCGCGTGGAGGGGTGTACAATCTTCCTGGGGTATACATCCAACTAAAACCTTTGAATATAGAAGATAATCAGGCTCCACACCCAACAAATTCCTCCTTCAAAGATGTCTAGTTCTTAGAGAATCATGTACTTAGTATAATCAATTAATGTCATTTAGATATCCATAGTCAAATTAAGGGATATGATTAAGAGGTATTTTGTAGTTGTTCAAGGTGTTTTTCATGTCCATGTATTTGAAAATGATGACTTTAGGGTCCAAACATTACATTTCGTGCTATGACCATGTCAAGGGCCTTAAGACTCATAACTATGCCCAAAATGCTATAATGATGTGAGCATCCCTACTTCGAAGATGACGACGCCCTCAAGATGTCAAGTGTGGTGGTTGGAGGTCTTGGAGAAAGGTTCTTGATGCTTAGAAGCAACCTTTATGGCCTAAGGCCCATGTTCCTTCCCTTACCATGTTGAGAACCCTAGTACCTAAACTTATGCTCAAAATCCTATAATGATATTAATATCTCCGTAGTGAAGGATAAACTTTGGGGAAAAGACTTTAGTCATAAAATTTTGCATGTGTTCTGAACATGAATTCTTGAAAGCATGCACACACTCCTAAGAACATATGCACATTCTTAAATTCTGCTCAAATTCATAATAACATATGCTTTTGAAAACACATACACAATTCCTAAAAAAATGTGTGTTCTTAAGAATGTGTATGTGTTCTTATGTAATCAAATTATTATACACTTGTTACCACCTTTTCTACCATCAACTTCCTATGGTTGCCTTTAAATTTGGGTCATAATTAAAGCTCCAACAAATATGGAAAAATAACATAAAAAAAATCTCCACAATCCTTTTCATAGAGACAGAACACATGCTTTATCAATAATTGGAACATATAATCGTATGAGCATACTCCTCTCCCATGACATTAATCAATATTAAATCCCATGATGAATTATCTGCATAATGTTCAATCTGATGGGGATTAAAAGAACTATGGGTTATGGCCATTAATAAATTAACACTTTTAATCAATATTGAACATGCTAGTGTAATCTCTCTTCACGTGTGGTTTTGTTTTGATTGAAGTGTGGGGTGAGAGAGTGGTTTCCTCCCTCCCCTTACCTCTAGTGATGTGGCTCGAAATTTGAGCTTTCCTAGTGATCTCGGTAGCGGACTTTTTGAAAATTTTCTAATGGGTTTTAGCGCTTTAGGTAATATATAGTGCTTTAGATAACATGCATTTGATTTGGGGCACTTTCAAAATTGTGAAAAGTATAGCCGGATATAATAAGAATGAATCTAGGCGAAAAAATTATTTATGAAACCGCCTCAATAAGACATGCAAGTTGTTTACCACGTTGCTTAATTAAGAAAAATATAGGACTTGAAATGTGAATTGAGGGCTTCCTTAATCTCCCTTTGAAACTATCCAATCCCATGTTCCCCCCCCGCCGTATTGTACTTGTAAATGGTTGCATATTATAAAGAAAACAAGAAGGAAAAACAGGCAATAGGCAATAGGCAAGAAGGAAGTCGATGAACCTAGGCAATAGTTTTAATATATATATATATATATATATATATATATATTTCAATAGTTTTAATATATATATATATATATATATATATATATATATATATATATATATATATTTAAAGAATGTTTTATTAGATTGTTTTGTTAATATGAAAATCTGTGGGAAGATATATATCTTCACTAGTTAGTATAATTACTAAATAAATAATTTAAAGATTTAAAAATATTATTTTATTTCTAGATTTTGATTATATTTTATTTTGTAATTTTATCATATTTTTAAAAATATAAATAGTCTTTTTATTACAAAATTAATAATTATAAAATATGTTATATAGATTTCACTATTATTTTGACTTTTTTCATAAACATGTTTCAGTTAATTTAATTAGACATTCTATATGAAAAATGAATTAAGTGAAATTATTAATAAAAATAATTGAGAAATTAAACTTTTATAAAATTATTTGATTTATAATTAGTACAACAATATAAATTAAATAAATACTAAATGTTTATCATTATAAAATTACTTATATTCTATTAATAAATACTAATAACTATTAAAATACTTATTTTTTTATCTATAACACTAAAACCTTATAACTCTTAACATAAAAATAAATTTAATTTTTTTAAATAAAAAGTAATTTTCAAACCTTTAATTTTATCCATTAAATTATATATATTAAGGGAAATATTCTTAAGCAGCTAAGCTATTTATAACTTTTTACCCTTGAAATAATAAAAATTGATAAGCAAACCTATTTCCCGATAAGCCCCTCCTATCAACATAATTATCATACTCTATTTATAATAATTATAGAAGGTTTTCGATATAAAAAATCCAAAACGGGTGAACTTTTAACAATCCCTTCATTATTTTCACTATTTTAACCCAAATGGGTTTGTGAAATCAATATTTGTAGACTTTTAATTAAAAACGAATAAAAAATTTTGAATTGTGAGACTCTTCATCTCTATAATGAAAGGTCACGATAAAACTTATTATTGTGGTAAAGGTCTTTCTCGAATTCATTTGGGATGAAAAGAGGTCACGGACATAATCTTTCGAGGGAGGGCCATGATACGTAGGTCCTACCGAAGTTGATGGTTAATGGAGACATTAATCTTTAAGGTTAGTGGAATTTTGTTGTGGATTTTTTGTTGGTTTTTTTTTCTTTCTTTTATATTTGTAAGATTATTTTAGTTTTATATTTTAGTTTAATTAAGATAAATATCGAAGATGGGGTGAGTCTTTCATTTTATACTTGAATATGATATTTATGAAGGGGTGGTATTGTCACTACTCGGTATGTATAAACACGTAAACACATTAATTTTAACTTGTCATGAAAACTACAATCCAGTCTCGATGTTACGACTCTCTAGTTTGTATGTTCAAGGTCTTAAGAAAAAAGTTGCTCTCGGTCTTGATGCAAGTGGGATGTTTCCTGAACTCCACTGGCATTAAGGGGTTGGTACTTGCCCAGATTCTCTTAACTCTAGCGTTTTCTATCATAGCCCCAACTGTTCCAACTATAATTGTGTCATTAGCCAAGATAGGGTTGAATTGGTTATGTCTCAATAAAGGAATGGCTCTACAACATCGACTGGTGGGTGACATGTTTCATGCACGAGCATAAAATCAAAGGAATGCTGGGAAATCAAACAAAGCTATTTTTGTGAACATGAGGGCTCCCCAATTGATAAAAAGATCAATGTCTCAATTCACTCCTAAGGTTTATACCTCCAGTGGTTGGCCAAGCTTCTCGTTAAGGGTACTTCTTGCTACATCTGATCATTTCATTGTCTTATCCTATTATGATTTTTTTGACTCTTGCAATTTTCATATCTTAGCATGTGCTCGGGAGATATGATTAGGTTGACAACTGTGGATATTCATTTTGATTTAGATTTCTACATCCTTTTATGCCATGCTTCTTAATGTTCCCACAGAGTCTAATTCAATCTTTCTCTTTGTTTTCTCCAGCTCCATCTCATCCTTTTGGACATTTTTTTTGTTTCCTTAGTCATCCTTTATTTTAAGTCTAATTTCCTTTGCCACTGGGTTAACATAATCTTTCCAGGGAGGGCCATGATACATAGGTCCTACTGAAGTTGATGGTTAATGGAGACATTAATCTTTAAGGTTAGTGGATTTTTTTGTTTGTTTGTTTGTTTTTTTTTTTTAAGCTGAAATTTGAAATAGGATATTTAGATTATTTTAGTTTTTTTTTTCCTTTTAAATCTACAAGATTATTTTAGTTTCATATTTTAGTTTAATTAAGATAAATATGGAAGATGGGGTGAGTCTTTCATTTTATAGTTGAACACGACATTTATGAAGAGGTGTATTGTCACTTCTTGATATGTATTATAAGCATGTGAACACATTAATTTTAACTTGTCATGGAAACTACAATCCAGTCTCAATGTTACGATTCTTTAGTTTGTATGTTCGAGGTCTTAAGCAAAAAGTTGCTCTCGGTCCTGATGCAAGTGGGATGTTTCCTGATCTCCACTGGCATTGAGGGGTTGGTACTTGCTCATATTCTCTTAACTCTAGCGTTTTCTATCATAGCCCAAACTATTCCAAATATGATTGTGTCGTTAGCTAAGATAGGGTGAAATTGGTTATGTCTCAATAAAGGAATGGCTCTACAACATCAACTGGTGGGTGACATGTTTCATGCACGAGCATAAAATCAATGGAATTCTGGGAAATCAAACAAAGATATTTTTGTGAACATGAGGGCTCCCCAATTGCTAAAAGGATCAGTGTCTCAATTCACTCCTAAGGTTTATACCTCCAGTGGTTGGCCAAGCTTCTCGTTAAGGGTACTTCTTGCTACATCTGATCATTTCATTGTCTTATCCTATTATGATTTTTTTAACTCTTGCAATTTTCATATCTTAGCTTGTGTTGGGGAGATATGATTAGGTTGACAACTGTGCATACTCATTTTTCTTTAGATTTCTACATCCTTTTATGCCATGCTTCTTAATGTTCCCATAGAGTCTAGTTCAATCTTTATCTTTGTTTTCTCTAGGTCCATCTCATCCTTTTGGACATTTTTTTTTCCTTTCCTTATTAATCCTTTATTCCGAGTCTGATTTCCTTTGCCACTGGGTTAACATGTTGAGATTGTAGATGAGAAATTGCCGAGGAGGTAAAGGCCAAAGCTGTTCTCAATAACGAGCTTAGGAACCTATTGAGATGTTTCATTATGTAGTCCTCCCTATCACTCACAATGAAATTCACAAACTTGAAGCTCATGTTGCTTCAAAAGGGCAAGTGTTTTTTGATTATGAAGTATTGGAAGAGGTCTCACAATGGGTTCCTAACCCAGGTCATACTAGGGGACAAAGGAAGCAACACCTCAATTCCAATTCCTTGCACTAGAAAATGAAGAGCCTCTTGGGAAACGTCTTAAAAGATAAACATGAAGAAAGATACAATGTTTTTGTTGCTTTAGAGGACATCAAATGTGACGAATGGAATCAATGATTTTGCATGGAAAAGTTGGAGGCAATGATTTCTCACGGTGAAATTCATTTCTAGTGTGATACAGAAGTCATAATGCTGCTAAGATCTAGAGCCAAAGACCTTGTGCTAGTCACTTGTTTTGACTCTTAAGTGGCTGAAATGTTGGTCATAAAGTTTTTGTTATATAGTCTTTTAGCATATAGAAATGTTTTGATAAATACAACTGTAGTTTGAATATTTTTCTTATATTGTAAATGGTTACAAATTTCTAATTTCCTAGAAGCCACAATAAAACCACCTACACTAATTTATGTTGACTATATAACATATTAATAATATACCTTGATAATATGTATTTAAAAAACTACAAATTTTAATTCACAGAAAAAAAACCTATTGAAAAACAAAATTTCTCATAAAAACAAGATATTTTAAACACCAAATGCCTTGTAATATTGCGTTATTGTTTTAGGATCAACTTTAGAAACCATTGAAAACTAGTTAGGCAATTTTATAAATGACTTAAAAGCTAAGGAAGGCCTGTGTTAAACCAAACTTCGAAAATAGTCTCCACACTTTATAAATAGTTTATTGTTTTAGGATCAACTTTAGAAACCATGGAAAACTAGAGAGCTAGAAAGCATTGAAAACTAGTTAGGCAATTTTATAAATGACTTAAAAGCTTAAAAAAACATGTGTTAAACTAAACTTCGAAAATAGTCTCCACACTTTATAAATAGTAAACGATTATTTTATGGATAATTTAACTTTGTGTATAATTGAATACTTTTTCCTTTCTTTTTAAGCTAAGACATAAAAATAAAAATAATTTATTTAAAATAAAATAAAATATTTTAATATAAAAATTTATTTTTTTAATAAAAAAATAAAAAAAACATTTTTTAATATAAAATAAAATTATATAAAATTTTATCTATTTAAAAATCTAAAAACAAATTTTGTTTTAAGAACAAAAGCTTGAAAATTAATCTATTTTAAAAGGAAAAAATAAAAATAAACAAGGTTTTCAAACAATATAAAAACAAAAATATAAACAACATATTAAAAAGAAAAGAATTGAATTATAATAATTAATAAAAAAAATAGAAGTTTAAACCCAGTTTTGCAATTCATAAAGACAATGATTAACAAAATAATTAATATAGTGCTAACAATTTTGAACATAATTTCCTTTTAATTTGTAAACATGTTCATATAAACAGGTAAACATGTAAAATAATAAAATATTTCTATTTTATTATACTATTTGAAATAAAATATTACAAAGTGATTAAAGTGTTTTAAATTAAAATATGAAGTAATACCAATTATTTTGTTTTATTTTATTTAATTAGGTTTATATTATATATTTATTAAAATTTATAAATTATTAATTGATTTAAGTAAACTAATATAATTTGGAAATTTTTATAAGAATTAAAATTTCTTGAATTGAACTTATAATACTATTTATAAATATTATCTTAATGTGAATGAATTGAATAGTAAATATTTAAAAAGTAAATGAATATAAGATTATATATCACAGGTGAGTGTTAAGTCTTTCGTTTCGTTATCTATTTGAATGTGTTAGTGGGAAGTTATGGCACATTTATCTCTACATTAAATGTGTATTATTATTGAATTTTGGATTCTTAATGTTCCTTGACTTGTCTTTATCGTTAGGTGGGCTTATGACACAAGAATTCATGGTCTTGTTCCCTACAGTTATTGATTTAGAGGACATTTTCAATTATTCCCTTACTTGTATTTTTCATTAAATGTGGATGGTGAGAAAATTACATATGAAGGGTTGCCTTATATGACATCCATAACCTAAAGATGTTTGAATATTATGTTACGAAAAGATCATGTTGAAAATTTCTATAATGCTCTTCATGACCTATGAATGTCATCATAACCTCTAAAGGTTATGATACTATGTAAAATATATCACTACCATCACCACCTAGAACTGCGAATGTCATCATAACCTTTAAAGGTTATGATACTATGTAAAAGACATCACCATCATCATCACTACCTAGAATTGTTTGTGGTTCTACCTTTTATGTGGTTCTGCTATTTTGCTACCTTCTATTTTTATGTTCATGAAGGAAAACAATATATTAAAAAAAAATGGAAGTAGTTGAATAATTAAACTCAATTGCCCTATGTTCCAACCCAAGAGGTAAAGTTATCATATCAACCCATGAAATTGATGGCTAATCCATTGGCAGGGATATTTCCTTGCAAAACATGTCTCACAAATGTTATCCATGTGGGATTACTCATAACAACACATACGATAAAAATGAGCCTTTGATGTGAAACAAAATCTTAAGGTTGGAATATTGCAGTGTAATAATATGTTATTCTTCATATCTTATAAATAACAATCACAATTCATTAAAGGTAGCCCAAGAACAAAAATGTGCACCATAAAGATAATCACTTCTATTTCCATATTGACAAAGCTTTTGGTGTAGCCAATAATTTGAAAAAAATTAAAAAATAAAATGCAAATATTAATATTATATACATTTGTATGGAATAAATATTAAAATTTACAAATAACCCTCTTTTATCATATTTGATATATAATATATGTAATATTGAATAAGTAAATGAAATCATATGTAACCAGTTTCTCTATTTACCTAAATTACCAAGCACATTTATAACTCTATTTTTCTCACTAATCTTCATGTAATGAAAACATAATATGCCATTAAATTAATTAATTATATATATATATATATATATATATATAATTTTACATTTTTCCTTTTAACTTTTTCTTTAATGATTTTCTAAATGATTAATATTTGATTATATTTAAAAATTTTAAATATAATTATTTTTTTAACCATTTTAAATATTTAATTAGTTTAATAAATTTTATATACATTTTTACAACTTTTATTAAAAAAATAGTAATATATTTAAAATAAATGATTTTCATTAAAACCTAAATTAAATAAAATCACATTATTACTATATGTTAGAGTTGGTCTTTTGCAACACCTTTTTTTTTAATTATGAATTAATCATATCGAGTTGTAAGTTCATATAGAGATTCGTATCTATCTAGTTGTTAAAATTATCTTTAACCAACATTGTGCTTCCTTCATTGTTATATAATAGAGGTCTTCTATCTATGTTTACATTGTAAGGATTACAATACTTTTGGATGGTATCAAAGCAAGAATCTTTTTTAGTCGTTTCATAATTTTTTTCTTTATGATGTGAATTGAGTTTTTGTTTTAGTTGTGAATCAATGGGGCCTCACAATCTTTTATTCCATATCTACAAATATGCTTGAGTAAACAACCACTTTAGCTTTTGTTTATGTATTTCATTGTCTTAGGTGTGATACATGCTCTTCATCATTGATGAGCCTAGGAATGATTGTTTCATTCACGTTTCTCTCATTCATAGCCTCTAACTTATACAGAAGGTGAATATTCTTCAATTCCAATACGAGATTCTTCAACTAAAGAGATAATTGGTTAGGCATCTCGATCTCTTTTTCGACCTAGCATATTTCAAAAGCATATATGAGGTTCTAGAACATATTAAGAGGGCTAATTTTTAAGCTTAATTCTAAGGAGAAAATTTGTAGATCCGTGATCTACCAGTTACAGATCAAAAGATTGCTCATGAGGACATGTCATTTGATTTCATTCTTGGCTTTACCCAACCCGGAGCTTGTTCTATGGCAACATTATTCAAGTGTTGTGTCAATTGATGGAAACCAAGGATTGGCTAGCATTTGATCCATAGATCATTTGCTAATAAGATTCAACATCTTAGCTTAACATTTTTTCCATTTTCTTACTTACATTAAACCCACATCCCATGTAGAGTTGTTATAGTGCTCTCACATGCTTCATATGACAAATATTTAAACATGTTCATGTTGATAATAATGCTTTTATTTCACCTATATTTATAAAATACACCACTAGTATTAGGTCTCGATTGTTGAGGAAACTCAGATATACTAGAGGAGGACTTGAGATGAATGGAGAGGGAATCATTGTTCATATTAACCTTGCAGAGTAAACATCAAGATAATATTTTGGTTATGATCCTAATTCTACCTCATTACCTACATCTAGCACTATTAAGAATAAAGAGGTTTCAATTGTTGTTGGGGGGGTTCAGATCAAGGTGGTAGAAGAACATACTCCTACTGATTGTGTTAAGCAAATCAATGACAGGGTTGTTAACAACATTCAACATGATAGATGTTGTTACACCCAATTTTGAGTCTTCAAAACCAAAAACTAAGCCATATCAACATCCTGAGCTGAGGAAATCACCGAGGAATAAACATTATTAGTCACATAATATCCTTGAATTCAAATCATTGCATAAGAAATGTGAAAGGTGTTGGGATTATGGCTAATATGTTTTCCTTGATGTCAAATTGGATGTCAATTTGTCATATCATGTGACATTATGTCATTATCTTTATGTGTGGAATTGATGTGCTTTACTAGATCATGGATAGAGGATGTTTCTTAATGGTTGGAAAGGTGTTGTAGGAGTCTTGATGATTACAGAGAAAGTGTAATAGATTGCACAGGGTCTGGAGTAGTTACAGGAATATGGACAAGGTTAGTTGATGATTATTCTAGGCAAGACAACTTAAGAGACACATGTGACTGGTTGAGGAAGGTTTCTGATGATTATTGAGGTTGATGTGATGTTATTAAGACTTGTCAAGGCTTGGAAAGGTCCCATAGGTGCTGGAAAAGGCATCCCAAAAGTTGGAGGAGCTTTGACCAATGTTTCACTGAGTTTTGCGACTTGATAGCACGGTAATGCAAGATTTCTTTGTAAGAGGAGCATTACACATGTTTTTTTCAAGACCAACGTTATAACTCTTTTCCTGAAAGGGAGAGGAGATTTACTTTATGTCAAAAAAGAAAAGGAAAAAAAAACTGTGGCCAAACAATGGATTTTCCCAAGGTATTTGTGTGTAGAGTTCGAGTAATGTCTATTTGATTTTGTTAAAGGTTTCCATCAAAAAAACCATTAGATTTTCTTATGGTATTGGCAAGGAAAAGGGGCTATAAAAAGAAAAGGAGATCGAATAGCTAGGGTTTGCATTCGATGAGTTATTATTTTGCGATATGATCTAGAACAAGTTTTCACCAGGGCGCAAGGAGGACGCTCAAATCTGAGAGATATGAAAATGTATTGGAGGGATAATGGAGATTCTTGTTTGATATACTTATTGCAAGTGTAATGGTGGGAAAATGAATCTACTATTTAATGTTTCAAGTTGCTAATACTATGTCTAACAAATGCAGGATTAAGGGTTACGGTAGATCTATAATTTGAAGAGTATTAGTTAAAAGATATTTTTGTTCACTTTTTTTCATGTTTTGCATAGATGTGATCAAATTGTGTTGGATGAAGTATGTAAGAAGTTTCCTTCTATATGTGCACTACAGATGAAAAGTTTTTATTTTCTGTAGAGATCAGTGTATTCAGAGATCTGATTGACTTGATGATAGTGTGTTAGAGAAAGGAAAATGTTTTATTCAGTTGCTACATGTAGAGATCAGAATGATTTGAGTAGTTGATGGATTTTCGTGTGGTTATGATCTTGGTTGTTGTTGTGACAAAAGTATTGTCTCATTTTTGTTCACAAGATTAAGTTTGAGGTTTTTATTAGTGCTTTGTTGACAAATTTCTGTGTATGTAGAGATCTATAATAGAGTGTATGCAAAGATTAGTTTGAGAGATATATAAAATGAGAAAGGTCTGCGTATGATTTCCACTAATGTTTGATTTGCTTGACATACATGTTATATGTTGAGATATAAATGGATAGGTCCTATGGATAAGTTTGCTTGACTCTTTAGGGATTATTTTGGTGACATAGTGTGTCACTTTTAACCCTGATGTTTTTCCTAGCTAACAAAATATTTGTGATAGAGTATTGGTGGCAATGAGACTCTCTATTAATTGACCCACATGTTGGATCTATCTATGATTGCATGATGACATTGAATGTAAAGGTTGTATGTTGAGGTATTGAATGATGCAGATATTGATGTGTCAGAACTTTGTATGACAAAGATGGCTTATGCCACAGTGACTGAGTATTGTATGATTGAGGCGTTATGAGTAATATGCATGTGTATCTATTGCAAAGAGAGAAGACTTATTTTTTTTATTTGTTGGATCATAAACATGATATGGCAAAGACTTATATGGCTATAAAATGTTATGAATTTATGTTGTTGTTTGTCAAATTGAAGACTTCATGATGATGCTCATGTGATGTGTCTAGTTGGAGGAATTTGATGCTTGTTTTATCAGAGGATTTTATGTTAGCATTATGTAAAGAAAAAGTTCATAATGTTGTTGCATATTGTTTTGAGATTGATAATAGTATCATGATGGTTGCAATAAGTTCATTTTAGAGTTATGAGGGATCTTGTTGTTTTGGCATTGTTGAGATTTGAATTGTTCGATGAGTATGATGATGATAGATGAGTATTTCCTTGGTTAGTGTTATTGAGGAAGGGATTTTGGATTGGTATTTTATAGTGATTTGGCTTGATATTTGACAATATTTTTGAGAAAAAGAATTTGGCTTGGTATTTGACTTGGTATTTGGATAGTATTTATGAGAAAGAGTTTGGCTTCGTATTTGACATAATTGATGAACTTGGGTTTGATGATATATTGAGTATATTGGCTTATCAATTATTTTTGTTAGACATATTATTGGTATCTTGTTATTCATTTATTCAGTGATTGTGCATAATGGTTGATGTGGGTCCAATTTGAAAATTGGATGAAATGTCACCTACGGGTTTTGATGTGTTTTTGAGTCAAGTGGATCTAGTGTGAAAGATTTTGAAATGTGGTCCACAAAGGTATTGGGGGTTGGAGCCTTTAGTGATGGAGTAGGAGCTTCCTTCCAGTGGTGGCCGGTAAATTTGATCAGGGAGTAGTAACTTCCTTCTAGTTGGAGATAAATAAACTAAAGGAGGGGTAGCCTCTAATAGGTAGGAGCCTGTGCACTGGTAAGAGTCCGTGCCAGTGCAAGATGTAATGCAATATTTTCTTTATAATAAGAAAGAGGACAAAGACTCACAACAATAATGTTTTTCTCCCAATTGGGTTTCCACCTAAAAATATGGTGTCCCTATGTGTTGATGTGTTGATGACGTGTTGTACTATTATGATTTACATGTTCTTATGGTTAATGCTACTCATGGTTTACAAAATATGCTTAGATCTATAACATACTCTGTTGTTAATGAAATTATGGATTAGATAAGTTTGAAAATGAAAGCATAAACTAAGAAAAATTTGATTGAGCATGAAATATCGATTCAATCCCCCCTTCAATATTTCTAACAAAATGATGAATCATGGACCAGTGCTGACCATTAGGATTGATTGTGGTTGGATCATGGGGGATTCACTCAATGAACCTTTGACATATCATGTGCGTCCATGTCATATTAAACAATACCCTTAGTTTGACTACATATTGGAAAATACCTCTAAAAATCACATTGTTAAACCCCTTACCAATACGAACCCAATACACCATCCCAATTCAAAAAACCCCTACTTTCACTAGATATTGTAGGTATCCATTTTTTGATTAGCATTTTTTATACCCCTTTATATTTTTTCATTACTTTGAGCTTCATTTTTTATACCTACTAATATAAATACCCTTTACCCTGTATATATCCCCCAATATATTATTTCATTTTTTCCTCAATAAATATCCCCCAATATGAATGCATGTGATATCGTATTGCTCCCGAGTGAAGTCCTTGTGGGTTGGATTGATGGATGGTCAAGGAATAGTTCAAAAATGTGTTTATGGAATTCATATGTTTTTTTTATCAGTTGTGCAGTTGTACATAGAGTTCTTCATGTTAACTGTAGATTCCCTCTCCTCCCATAGTTGTGTTTAAAGGGGGGTTGGGGGGTTTAGATGATGACAAATACTATTTCCATTACTTTGTTGTCGTTGACTATTGTCATTTCTTGTCTTTGATTAATGTGATGGTGATAATGTTCAGACAACTTCATGAGTGTTGTTGAACTATGTTTGAGTTGAGTTTGTCATATTTACAGGCCTCATTGTTAGCTTGTTTGTTGGTTGATGATGTTGCTTCTATTTGAAGCATTTTTCCTAGTTTTTTACCAACACCTATTTTCTTTGAATCATTTTTGGGGAAGTTGATAGGGTTTGTTGCCCTTGTGCCTCTCCAACATTTCTACTTCAGATATCAACCAACCTCATTGAGGTTTAATGGTTCTCATCTTCACAATTTGGGTACTTAAGATTTCATACTTCTTGATTAGATTGGGTCCTTATTATTGTCATTTAGTGGATCATTGTGCAATCTATAGTTTTCACTCCATGTTTATCTGAGCATAGTCATCTTTCTTTCTTTTGGAGATTAGTTTATTTCCTATGAGCTTTTCTCCTTTTCTTCACTTATGAGAGTTTGTATTTGGGAAATTTTTTAGAGCTCGTTTCCTAGACCTAATTTTTCTTTATATTTACCACCTCTATTTCGTTTGGGGGGGGTGTTACAATTGGTCTTTTCCAACACTTCCTTTCTCATTAAACTAGTTATAGTAAGTTGTAAGCTCACATAAGGATTTGTATCTGCCCAATTGTCATATTTATCTTTAAATAACAAAGCCTCCTCCATTGTTATACAATAGAAGTCTTTTATATACTTTTGAATTGTAAACAATACCAGACTTTCACATTATAAATAACTAAATCCATTAAAAAATATTATTCTCATTTAATATTTTTTTTTTTTAAATACATTAAACTACCTAACAAAATTAAACTAATTAAAAGACATTATTCCCCTCAAAATTAAAGCAATCACAACACGTTAATCCTAGTAAAAATTAAATCAATTATAATCAATCCTTCCTACTAAAATTATAATGAATTATGAGAAATCCCTCTCACTCAAATCGAAAACAATTATAATCAAATCCTCATAAAACTTAGTGGAACTCACATTTACGCTTTTAAAAAGGGAAAACATTATACCAAATTTTATGACATCTTTCAACAACATTCTCTTCTATATATGGTGCCTCCTGTGATAGACCCTTGTCAACTTTCTCTTTTTATGTGTGATGCCTCAAGCTCCCACTCACAAGATAATATCTTTTCCGTAATATAATATATATTCCTTTTGAAGCAGTCTTTTGATGTACCGAGTACACTACTCATAGTCAAGGCCGTGTCTTGCAGCTTTTCCCATTGTTTATTTTGAAAGTAATAGTACTGGACCTCATTTGCAACGACACATAATGTTCTTACTGATGACACTTTGTTTGATTTCTTATAGAAAAATGCAAGGTGGCACAAAAAGATGGAAAGCCCCACCTATCAAGCATACGAAGGGTCATGTTCACACCCTCTGAAATCTTCAGAGTCTCACCCTATGTTGGAGGCTAATCAATGGGATCACGCTGAAACATATCGTAAATGACGAATCAATCAATCAATCATTGAAAAATATACCAGATAACTCCTACGATGGAGGGGATTATTTGCGTACCCTCCGCGTGGGTGGGCACATTGGGCAGGTCCTTTGGTAAGTCTGGGAGACAGAGTCACGTTTTCATAATTGAAGTGGGCATTTATAAATGTTCCGAAAGTGGTAGAACTCTTAATTTTCGACGGAATAGCTTGACACGTTTTGTACGATCTGGTTTTTCCGGTGAACGCCAATTTTGGTTTCTGAAGGACAGCATTTACAATATTGTCTGTCGTTGACCAGGGCAGCTGGCTCGGAACTCGGGTTTCCGATGCGCAGGAAGCGCATTGAAATGAGAATATAAATCTACTTCTACCTGTGGAGCTATCACAAAATACTAAAACTGGTGGACATACCTCTTGTCTGTTCTCGAAATCGGCCAAAATGGGAAAGAAGAGGGTGGAGCTGAAACGCATTCAAAACCCTAGCAGTCGACATGCTACTTTCTCTAAACGCAAGAATGGATTGCTAAAAAAGGCGTTCGAGCTTTCTGTTCTCTGTGATGCTGAAGTCGCTCTCATCATTTTCTCTGAAACTAGCAAGATTTACGAATTTGCGAGCAATAACGAGTAAGTTGCCTCTTCCACACCCCTTGAAATCTAATCAGGTTTCAATGTATTTATTTGTCAGTTTTTCCACTATGTGAAATAAATGTTTTTCTAGACGTGTTCTGAACCGAAACTTAGAAAGGAATTAAAAAAATTGATTTGTATTTTGTTCAACAATGAAGCTACTGAAAAATGGTTTTTATATTTGCTAAGATCTATTGGTAGAAAAACCAATATGGTATTGTGAGGCTTTTCTAGCGACTTGAAGGATAAAGTAAAATTTATTGCCCGAGGCAGCCTACCGACAGATAAAATACATTATGAAATGTACAACGACCTCTTGGAGATGCAGACTTGCTTCTTCCTGTGGTTTTTTGGGAGAAGGAATGATCGTCCCTGGTGCTTTTTAAGTAATCGGATTGCCCTCTTTTTCATCACAAAATCAAAATAGTTAAGATATTACATGATAAACCTTTTTCTCCATATTGTTAAATCGTCCGTTTAAAATGAGTCGACGAAGGGGAATAGGGCTGATCTGGTTCGGACGGATTGGGTTATTGAGTTGGTGTTGGTTAGCTTGGGTTAAGTGTTCCCTTTTCTGAAGATCTTTCTACCTTGCTTTTGCATGGATTGGGGAGCTGTAATCTTACAGCCCCTCATAATGTAATGTGTGGATTTTGAAGGTTTTCAGAATGTTCATTGTTTTTGTTGGGATTAGGGAGCTGTAATCTTACACCCCTCAAAACATAATGTATGGATTTTTGAAGGTTTTCTGAATGTTAAAAATACAGTGTGTAATGTATTTTAGTGGAATGGGAAATGCAATATAACAGTGTAGTTAGTAGCAGTTAACGAAAGTGCTCCCTTTTTTTTTGGAGATTTTTCTACCATGCTTTTGCTTGGAATGGGGAGTAGCAATCTCACAACCGCTCAAACGTAATGTATGGATTTTGAAGGTTTCCTGAAGGTTAAAAATGAACATTATATGTGTGATGGATTTGGTAGAATTGGAACTGCAACATAACAGTGTAATTTAGGGATTTTAAAAGTATTTTTAAAATTTTAAAATATAATCTATGTAACATATTAATTAGAAAGTTGTAGGGTTTTTAAAATGTTAATAGGTATTAATAAAATATAAAGTAGGTAACATAGGTTGATTTAACTGAATTAAAATAATTAAAAATAAAAATTATTGATTTATATTAAATAATAAATTTGAAACTGAAAATCTTAATTATTATAAGAATATTGCTTTACAATTTGAAAATTTAATGTCAGTGAAATTTATTAAATTGAATGGAACATGCAATACTACTGTTTTTAAAAATGTAATTTAGAAATTTTCGAAGTAGTTTTGAATTTTAAAAGTATAATTTAGGTTACACATTATTATAATTTCTTAAATATTAATATAGATTAATGAAAATAATAAATACATAAAAAATGTAATATATGAATTTTTGGTTGCTCAATTTGAATTGAATTTTTGGTTGTTTAATTTGAATTAATATAACTAGAAATAAAAGGTTTTAGTTGTAAACACTGGTTTGAAGTTTAAATTTTTAATTAATATAAAAACAAATTATTTTATGATCTGAAAATTTAATAGTATTTGAAAATATTGAAATAAGTTAATAAAATAAATTGCTATGGAGTGAATTAGGTAAAAAAAAGTTATCATGAAAATGGTTGAGTTACCAGATTAGTTTGATTTAAATTAGTTTTTTTTTCAATTTTTTTTAAAGAAAATTAAGAATCAAAATACAGCCCATTAAAGTTTTGAATTCCAATGGGGATCCATCTTATTAAATATTACAAAATATTAATATTAAATCATTTGGCAGAATAATTTGACAGTTTTTTTTAGATATTTGTTATAAATATATTTTTTTTAAATTAAAAAATAAAAATTTTATTCAAATAATTTTTATTTTTTATTTTTTATTTTTAAATATGAAAATTTTAATTTAAATAATTTATAAGGTTTATATAATTAATTAATTAATATTTTTTTAGATTAAATTTGAATAAATAAATTATCTTTCCAAAATCGATTTAGAATATAAAAATATTTATTTTTTTCTAAATTTTAGTTCTAATTATTTAGTTTTATTATTCGGTAGTTTTGTTTGTTTATTATTAATATATTATCCATTTTCACATTTTTTTACAATTTTTAAAAATTATTTGTTTATCTATCATATATAAATAATTTCTCTTTCACTTTTTTTAAATTATTGTGATATAAGTGTATAAATATTCTTATTTTCAGATTAATATAGTTGGATTTTTTTATATATAATTTTAGTTATTTGTTTATAAATAAATATATAAATAAATTCTTCTCTACTCTTTTTAAATTATTAGGATATACAAAAGTATAAATATTTTTATTTTTACATATATATAGATTTTTGTATATCATCTTAGTGATAAAGGTTTCTAACTATAAACACTTTATAAAACAAAAAAATCTAATTTTACTAAAGAAATTTAATTATTATTAATATTTTTTAATATAAATTTATAAAAAAAATTATTTTAACTGTTTTTAATTATTCATAATTTTTAATATATATATATATATATATATATATATATATATAATATAATATAAATATAAATATAAATATAAATATAAAATAAATAAATTATGTGAAATAAAATTAAAATAATTCAAAACTGAATAAAATTTTATTTAAATTCTATTTTTATTATTCTTTAAATATTAAGAAATATAATTTCATATCTAATTAATTTATAATAACTATATATATCTTTTTATTTTAATTATGAGTATTAGTTTTTTAAATATTAAAAAATATAATTTCATATCTAATTAATTTATAATAATTATATAAATATTTTTTATTTTAATTATGAGTATTAGTTTTTTAAATATTAAAAAATCTAATTTTATATGTAATTAATTTATAATAATTATATTTTTAATTATTTGATAGTTAAATTAATATTTAAAAATATTATATTAAAAATAATAAATATCAAAAAATTTAATTATACGTACTAACAAAATTATTTTCTTTATTAATTATAATATTATAAGTTTAAAATTGTACTATTTTAAAATATATTTACAATTTTTAAAATATTCGGAAAAATAAAATCATATATTTAATTTATTTAATTATTTATTTATTATATCATGGGTAACCTTTACATCTTTAACAATGGTAAAACGAATGCCACATTTCATTCAAACCTTTTCTATTTTATAAATATAAAATGGTATATATATATTTTTTCTCCCCGACTAATCTGGCATCTTCTCCATTCTTCGTTCTTTAACAATATTTCTAACTAATCTGGCAGCTTCTCCATTCTTCCTTCTTTAACAATATTCTCACAAAATTCGAAGTGATGTACCACTCCTTATCTCCTTCTTTCTTTTAAAGCCAGGAGCCTACTGCCCATCCCATGTGCACCATCTTTCTTAATATGTAATCCATGCTGATATCTGGTTATATCAATCCACCTTTAAACATATGAAATAAATGTTGTCTTTTAGTTAAGAGTTCTTATGCTTGGTGAATTAAATGGTGCCTTTTAGTTATGAATTCCTATGCTTGGTGAATTTTAAGTTTGATATTTTTATTGTCCTTTCATTAATATGATATCTTTTCCTTTCTGCATTCTTTAACAATGTTTGTCACCATTCAAAGTTAATCTGGTATCTCCTCCTTTCTTCCTTCTTTAACAATGTTTCACATATCATTCAAAGTTATTTACAACATGCTTTTCTTCTCTCCAACTTGGTCGTATGCAATGTTCACTATCTCTCTTATATTTCTCACGGCTTCAGCCAACCACTACTCATGCATCTTTCCACAAACCCAAGGTTTTCAGACTTGTATGTTGTCTATGACGCTCTAGGTTGTTCTTTGGTGAAGCTCATGTTCACAGGTCTCCTAGGTCACGTATTAATCAAAGTTTTCTGTTACTCCACTAGTTTACTACTAGCCTACTTTGCATGTGCTCTTTTCATGAGTATTTTTCAAGACCACTAATCTATACAATCCGAATTCAAGGATTACTAATCTCCACAAACCGACTATTTTTACCAAAACAACACTGGAAAGCTAAAAAAACAACCCGATTCAAGAACTATTAATCTGTACAAACTCACAAATTTGTCACCAAATCTACAATAGCCATCTCAAATACAATTGTTTTGGAATGACTTAAAAAAAATTACGGTGTTCTATTTCTTGTCTCTAGGTTTCTACGCCTGAACCTACTGCTTCTACATCGTTCGGTATTTGACTTATATTTATCACAACCTCGACCAACCGCTATTCACAGCTGTGTCTATCAGCCTAAAATTTTCAAAGTTCTATGTTATTCATGACGCTCTTGGTTGCTCTTTGGTGATTATGATGTTTAGAGGTCTTCCAGATCACGCACTAACGAGATTCTTCATTTGCCTTACTACCTTACTTTGCCTTTGGTATCTAACAGTACTTCAAGAACCACTAATGGACATAAAACTAATTCAAGAATCACTAGTCTGCACAAACTCATAAAATTATCACCAAATCTACTCTGGCAAGGTAAAACACAATTGTTTTGGGCTGTCTTTTGGGACTCTACCCTCCACCTCTTCCTTTTACATAGATTTGAGTTTGTGACTCTACGCTCCAACCTATCTTTGCTGCACCTAATGCTGTCACCGTAGGTCTGTTGACTAAGCTAAAATTACTGAAAATGACGCAAATCTCTTCCCATAGGTGTGTCCACATTCTTGCTAAAACAGTGAAATAAATCACACAATAAAACTATCAACGACCAACGATAAACTGTTAATTGTTACTGGGAAGAAAAGTACAAATGAATCCGACACTAAAAACACACACATAACTACTCGAAGTTTGTACACTACTATAATCCCTTGATTTTACTCCCTAGTTTCTAACAATTTTTTTAAATACAATTTTGATTTCTCGATTATCCCTGAAATGAAAAGTGTTGTAGTGACTGCTACACCTAGCAATCGATTGTGTAGACTAATTGCATTCTGGGAATACCAGGCTAACCACCCACACAAGATAATAATAAAGGTTTCAAAGTTTTCTAAAGTTTATTGATTTTGGTATAATGACAAACCATCAAAACACCAGGTAAGATAATAATAAAGGTTTCAAAGTTTTCTAAAGTTTATTGATTTTGGTATAATGACAAACCATCAAAACACCAGGTAATAGTAATAGTAAAAGTTTGGAAGTTTATTAAAGTAGTGATTTTAGTATAATGAAAAATCAAAGCCTGTTCGCACTTCTAAAAATCTATCACTTAAACTAACTGTCACTCTAAAAACATGAAACTAACCACGTACTCAAAATAATAACAAAAATTTAAAAGAAAAAAACTCAGCAAAAAGTTTGAATGCCCAAATAAATATCACCTTTCATCCACGAGGTGGAACATAATGCTAGTCAAATTTATTAAAGACGCCACCTTTCATCCACTACGTTTTGCCCAAATAAATATCACCTTTCATCCATGAGGTGGAACATAATGCTAGTCATATTTATTAAAGACGCCACCTTCCATCCACTACATTTTGTCCATGATATGGAATGTAATGCTACACAAATTTGTTAAATTGGGTATGGAATTATGAGCAAAGTTCTGATGCGAATGCTTCTTCAAGCAATGATAATGCAACAACAAAGATTGTATACAATAACGGTTACTCCTGCATAAAATCCAAGGAATAGAGTGAAGCTGATGATTTGCTTAAGAGTTTTTCATAGAATTCTTTAAAGAATCAAAAAGAATTTCACAGTACGATTCCTTTTGGATTCGTGCTGTTGTTTTTCAGTTTGCCTCTCCAATATGACTATACCTCTTCCCTTTAAAATTTATCACATATGATCTGTTGAACATAAGGTTTGCGGGCTTACGAAAATTGATCATACCAGGTTGAATATGGTTGTACCTCTTCCCACTTGATCATACACGGTCTGTTAGAATATGGTTGTGGCTCTTCCCCTTTAAAATTGATCACATATGTTTTGTTGATAATGAAGTTCGTAAAATTCTTCATATGTAGCTCGTTGGAGATTAGGTATGTTGGCGTTTGTCAAATCAGTGAAAGGGTAGATGAATCAAGGTCATCAGAATAGGGAAAATAAACATTGGTTAAATGGTATTGTGTATATCTATTTTAGTTTTCGAGGACAAATATTATTGAGCAATGTTTCATTCTTTCTGCCTAATTTTTTAATAAAAATATTATATTTATAGATAATTTAAGTAATAAATATTCGTAAGTTTAAGTTTTTGAAATCCTATATGTATGTTAGATTTTGAGAATAAGTATAATTAAATAATGTTTAGTTTTTTTACTTAAATTTTTTAATAAATTTATTATATTTATAAATAATTTTTAAAAAATTGTTATATTTATAATTTTAAATTTTGGGAAGAAACACAATTAAATGACATTTTGATTATAATGTTATTTTCCGGATGGGGTGGATAAACCAGAACAAGGGAGGGGAGGAGGTAAATTGCCACCGGCCCACCTCATCAATAAGTAGGAAAACATGGCAACATGACCCCTCTAGATGACATCAGCAGATAAAATGTTACACGACCAAGCTATGTACTTTGTCCACATTACGATGCAAACTATGGAGGAAGTAATTTGGGTAGAGGATCATGAGAATCGTGTGGTAAACTGAGGAAATTCAATGCTAGAGACATGTTGGGATCCTAGGGAAGTATATGACAGGAGTTGAAATACACTGTTGGACTTGAGGAAGAAAATAGTGCAACTAAGAAGCTCTCTAGTGGTGGAGAGATCTGGAAGTAACCGTGTGAAGGAGTGGGCAATAATGGTCCACCAAGGTGACAAAGAGGCGCAATTGGCATGATGTTAAGAGCCACACAGGGAAATCTTAATTGTTGAAGGAAGGCATGCTTCTTGGCTAATTCAAGGAGAGGGATAGGGGATAAAGGAAGGGGAACATAGGGGGGCGAGTCGCATTTAGTGAACAACAAAGGCCAGGAGGACACTACTGTACTTTTTATGTCATTTGTAGGAGAGGAAGGCTGCCACTGAGGATAGACATTGTTAATGCTCGGCAGAGCGTGACTCCAACATTAGGTACAAAAGTAGCACCCCGAAACATTAATAGAATGGGAGTATAGACCAAACAAACCACCTCTGGATTCACTGAGGTTTGGTAACTGGATGGAGATTTCCTTGTAGGACGCAACGCTTGAATAAAGCCATTAGTGTTTTGGTTGGAAAAAAGAAGTGATTACCATATAGGACCCTTGGTGGAGCATATTTATAGTTGTTTCCCAAAATCATGACTGGTAGGAGAAAAAAGCTACGAAGGCTTCAAGCAAGTGAGGAAAATCTTCTAAGAGGAAAGAAACGAGATTGATAGCAGAGAAGCAAGAGAACAAAGTCATACCTCCTATAATTATTGTCAGACTCGGGTGGTCCAATGGGCTCCTAAGCAACACAAATCTAGACACAATCTCAAGTAGTGAAGGTTTCAGTGGAATTAGTGGAATGGAGAAATTTTTTATTGTTGTAGATTATATTATCCCATCAGCTAAATTGGAATTGGGAAGGTGGTCTACGCAAGCATATTTCTTACTTGCAGGGTTATTAGCAAAACCAAGGGCAAGAATGTCGAGAGAAAGGGGGTGTCCTAGAAGAGGAGCGACTGAAACAACTACCAAAAGGAGGAGACGGAATACGAGCATTCAAGATAGTGCTACAAAAGTTGATTGTTGATATCATGACCAAATTCCTATGCAAGTACAAGAGGAGATGAATCGGCTAGAACAAGAAGAAGAAACTTAGCGGATGACATTATCTAATGGGACTGTGAAAGTAGAATGGAAACCCTAGACCCCTGACTCGGGACAAACTCAAATTAGAACTAGTCAATATATGCAAGCGGTGAATATCTACTAGATGGTTAAGTTCCTCTTGGGTCGAGTAATCATGGATGGATAGGAGGTGTGACGAGACATGCTCTAGGTATTATAACACATTCATGTTCACTTGAGGAAAAATGATCACATATTCGTGGAGATGGAACGAAGGCTAGTCTGCATCGAATAACACTTTGGAATTCTTCCATCCACTCTGAGACCTCATGGGGATTAGGGAAGCCCCATACCAGTATCCAACTTTGACTCAAAGACAATCCATTAATTCTAGAGTGATTGTCTTCTTCACTTATCTTTTGCTTTCATCAAGTGTTTCTAATCGGATGGGTAGTACTCATAGGTTAAGTTTGTTTTGTTTTAGCAATTCTGTATTATTTTTGTCTCCATTGACTTGTCGTCATGTCAACATTTGGGTATGGTATGGTCTCATTTAGATGTTCAACTTCTAAACTCTCTTCATTTTGAGATTAAATAACCTCTTCATTAGAAACAATTTATTGAATGTTGTGTATTGTTCATGTAAATCATGAATCTTTTTCCATAAATATTACTGGTATTTTCTCGTGAAAAATGAAAGTATACTGTGTCTTTTAAATATTTTCAAATAGTTGCAATTGCTTTTTGATCTAACTTCCCCCAATCTCCATTAGTCATTAATGAAGGCTTCATAAATTTTCATTAACCAACAAATGTAGATCTTTGAGTGTGAGTGTATCTTCCATCTTCGACCTTCATATGGTAAAATGTATCCCAATAAGATTTTCAATGCTTATCATTGGCTCCATTGAGCCACCTATAAATAAAACCTTCACACACCAAATCTCCAACAAAAAGTTACCTCTGATACTAGTTGTTATATTTTAAACAACAATCAATAAATCAACAACAATAGATCTGAGATAATAACAACTTCTATAGATCACATCAATACAATATTGATCATAAATAAAATAACACATATAATCAAGAATAAAGCAAGAAAATTTTACGTGAAATCCCATAAATATATTGGGGAAAAACCACAGAAAATGATCTTCATCTCATTTATTACTAATAAAAATTGCATATTCTTCATCTTGAAATATTAACTCCCAGTTATTTCACAGACAATGAATGAATTGAACCTTATTTATGGAATATTTTTCTGCGACATTTGAGGAGAATCCTCCATTACATTTGAGGAGACATCTCCATTACATCTGAGGAGAAATATCTGTTCCATAATAATAAAAAATTATTTCATATATTTGGACTCACACATAATAATTTTATTACAACCACCTTCCTTAGGGATCATCATAAATTATAATGAGTAGTTCACATACATGGATTGTGAGGGAAATAATATAAAAAATGAATAAAAATTCAACTACATATAACAAATTCCTCACAGAGAGTGCCCTAGAGTGGGCCCTCCCTCTTTCCATAACATCATGAAAAGTAAAATGAAGAGGGGCTTAGCTGGGTGGGGTGCCAGGTTCCTTGCATGCACCCCAATCAAATGGAATACTATGCCTACCACCTTGCACAAATGGAAATGCTTTTGAATGGAGGTGAGAAGACTTAAGGATACATGCTCCCTTGGTGGTTTGGTATAACAACATTTCACCTTGCCCATGTTATGATGTTTATGGTCATGTCTCCTTATTTTTATGCACATTTCCCATAGTGAATGCAAGCAATGGAGTCACAATTTATCTTGTTACTAGGAAACATGCAACTTTGACATTCCTTTCTAGGATGGAAATCACACACTACTAAGTTTGGGTGGTGTATGTGTTGGTTAACAACAACCCCACTCCTCAACCTTGAAAATTATTCACATCACAACACATCTCGACCCTCCATCTTGTGCATGCTAGGATTCACTAGGGTTTCTTTCCTATTAAATGGTGGCCTACCTTCAACATCCATCAACACAATTGGCATTGGTTATGCAGTAGAGTTATCAACCTTAATGGTAAACTCTTCCTCCTTCAATTTCTACTCTTGCATCCCTCATTTTGCTGTGAATTATTGAACTGTGGAGTTATTGGAATTTGGTATGGTTTCTCCCTTATGGGTTTTGTATTCCACCTCTATATATGGTTCCTAGTGTTTCTTGCCTAATTTCCTTTAATTGCTGGTCTTCACTCTCCTCTAGTTCTAATGCCTTTTGGTCATGGTCACTGAATTTTTTTCCTTCACTTAATCTATTTCATTTTCATATTATTTCGGTTCCGTTTCTCTAGATAATCTTGTGTCTTCATCCCTCTGCAACTCTATATCTCTTCCTCTACACCACTTCACCCCTGCCATCTGCTGAATCTCTCTACTCCTTGTATCAACTACTACGTGGTTGCTTTGTTTTGTTTTAGGAAGACAGGGAGGTAGACATGTTGGTGCCTTTGTCTCTAGTCACAAGAGAGTTATGTTGCTTCAACTTCTCAATTTCGTGCACAAGACCAAGCCCATGAAAACATGGCTTGATATCATGAAATCATCCCTGAGTTAGTTTGAAAATAAATCAAACATGTGGAGGAAGAGGTTTGTAGGGAAAGGCACTGAACTCTAGACTATCATGTTGATGCAACCACACAAGACTAGACACCAAATTTTGACATCTCAACCAGATCATGTTTCTCTAAGTATGCTTAGAGAAATTTTGAGGTATAAAATGGGCATCCTATGGAATATAATAAAATAATAGTGAAAGTAATAAAATAAGATTAGCTGACATCATTAAATTTTAGTTGGAAAAAAGAAAAAAAACTACTTTTTCAACTTGTATCTTCAACTTATCTCCCTACGGTTTTACACCAATTTTGAGCAGGAGCATTGGTTGGATGCGAGATTTAATTCCTCGTCTAAGGAGAACCCATGCTCTTTACTTTCAATGGACCCTGCTACACGAAAAATGAGAAATACATGAAAAAACAATACAAGTTAAAAAACTAGTTTTTATTTTCATTTTTTAATCTTTTTACCTTTTTACTCCAAAAATGGCGAATCATCCCCCATTTTTGACATCGTCATCTTGAATCTTATTGTTTCTTATAAAGTTAATTTTGGTTGTAAATTTTTGTATTTAGGCCCATTTTAGACCTCAAAAATTCTCTAATGATGCGAACTATGAATGTTTATTTCCACACCAAAGTACTGCTAGGTCACATTCTTATAGATAGTGCCAATAACAAACGTGAAAAATCAAATCGAGTTCACCAAGAAGGAGGATAAAATTGAAAGCATCAATGATAAACTTAACACTCTCATCAAAGGCTCAATGAACCTCTCGTCCATGGATGAGAAAATTATTCAACCAACTCTGTAGCCTAAAGACTCAATGAAGTAGTCTCCATGTTTTATCAGTTTTTTTATTTATTTATTTATATTATTTTAGCTTTTATAGTTTTTTAAATGTTATTTGTCTATGTATGTCATAGGTTCAAAATATTCAACCTATTTCTATGTATTCTTGTAAATCTGATAGATTTGATTAAACAAGGTCTGCACGACCTAAAATTTTTGAAATTATGTTTCTATTATGGTTCCCCATCATGTAGACAACAAACAATTAATTTTGGGACTATTTAACTCTCTTGAGCAGTAATACAAAATGCCTGACTTCACACATATATAGTTTGAAAGCAGGTAAAATCCCACTTGGTAGAAAAATTCCACAATTCATTACGATTTTGTAGGAAAATTCCACAATTCATTAAGCTTAAGCACAAAAGTTACATCATTTAATAATCAGTTAGGAGATACAAAGTTGTTGTCTCAAGCAACTGCCATTCCCTCTTCTTCTTTCTTCCAACCTCCAACTTTTATCTCTAAATGGCCGGAGTTGTTTTGTTTATTGTTAAATTTACTTTTTCTTGTTTGTGAAACATGGATAAACATAAGTGAATAGATTTATTTTTAAGGTCACTGTTATGCATAGTTGGTTCTATAGTGCCATGCTAGTCTCTACTATGTTTCAGAAAAGCCATAAATATGCTTTGGATAAATTGTTGTAAATAAGTATTTACTTTATTAATAATAAAAAAATTAAATGAAATCTAAGTACTTGGAGGAGACATTGGAGAATGAGAATGATTGCAAATCTGGAAAAATAATCTCATTGGTAAATGAGATTGGATAAATTCTTCATGATATTGATAATATGATAATTCTAGATAAGACTAAGGGATGGGAGAGAAAAATCCCTTAGAAGTGCTTAGCGGAAGAAAGATGCTAAGTTGGTTGCACTTAAATCACAGCAGGAGAAAAAGGAGGGATTTTAAGGCAAAAGCCTAGGAAAGTGAGCAAATAAAGCCCACAAAAGTGGGATGCTGCTGAAAAAGGAAACTGTATCATGAAGAAGGGTATAAACTACCCATGGAGGGAATAAATGGGGTTGTTGATTCTTTGCAAAAATAATCTTGGCTCGGGGGGAACTAGAGGGTAGTTCAAGGTTGGGTGGTCAGTGTCTTGCTCCAGTGCAGATTTTGCAATGAATACAACTTCAATTTACTGGTTAGATCTATAAATGTTAATGGATTTTGTGTTATTTTATAGAAATCTATGAAGCACATAATAGTTGGTGGATCTGCAAATGTGTACCATAGAATATTCAGAATTAATTGACGACTATCTAAATTGTTAGCTGAAAGCTACAAGTATAAATGTTATTGTGAGTGGAGAATAACTCATTTTTATTATGATTAAAAAAAAGAAAAAATAACATGATTGCAGATGTGATAGCATCGATCTAATCACTTATGTAAGTCACTTGAGTATGGACTGATAGATAAACAGAACCTTTTTCTGTTAAATTAGGCATGGAAATTTATATGAGTAGCACAACAATTAGGGGTTATAGAAAGTCTGTAGGATACAAAACTTTCAACTGTAATCTAATGCCATGGATAAATTCTGATTTATATAGTAGAATATGTGAGTGTACGTGAAGTACTGAAGGTGGAAAATCCACCTGGGCGTCTACGCTAAATGTCGATTAAGGTTTACAAAGACATAATTGACCTGACATCTTTAATGCAATATATAAATAAGTCTAGCACTACTGAGAGATTTCGAGGTGGAATTTGTAGGGAGAAACTAGGAATAAACAAAGCATTGTAGTTCTAGAATTAAAAAGAACAAAAGTGCATTTAGCAAATTCATACGTATGCTATCACTACACTGAGATCAATAAATGTATGTTTTACAAATTCCTTAAGAAAGAGACAAAACTAGAACTGGAGCTTGCATTGCATACATGGAACTCTTAAATAAAAACATTTAGTAGTTGATCCATAAGTACAAAGAATGTTTTTGATTTGGTAGCAATAATGGTGCTATTATATCATAAGAATTGTAACAGTAAGAGAGCTCATTAAACATGAGAAAACATATATAAATCTTAAGCTTGGCATGAATTCTTTGAGACAACACATATTAAATAATAGAAATTGAAACTAAACATATAATGAGCAACAAAAAATTGAATTAGCATTCATAATTTGAACTGCGTGTTTCGTGTTTTATTACCATAAAAACCAGGTGCCATGGATATAAACAATCTCAGACAGTCATGTCAAAATGTAAATACCCTTGAACTGATAGAGTTTATACATAGTGTTTATATACATTTACACCTCTTTCATTGAATCAAAAGAGCAGGAAACAACCCAGCGACGCGTAGCCATAATAATTATACTGTACGTAATGGTCCACTGGAATTGTCATAGTTGTACCCATCCAATAGTGAATTTGTACAACCCCAACATCTTCAGGAAAAAAAGTAAGCTAGTAATTGGCGAGATCATGTAATCATGCTCAGTGTAACCAGAGAAGAAATCTAAGAAGAAAACAAAATGACACCCCATGCATGATAAAAGCACTGAACCTAGAACCGGGAATTCATCTGAGAGAAATATTATATAAGTGTTTCTCTTAGCAGAGAAGCTAGAAGCTAAAATGAGCTCGAACCAGAGAATCCACTTGTGCAACCTAGTAAAAATAGACATGAATGAATGAGGGCTATGAGTAGGGAAAAATCCAGCTAGCATTTAACTAGAATGAAAGAAAATTTAGGACATGACAATAGAACCCTTACAACAAAAGTTACCTTAATTGCAGGAAGTTTGGAAAAAAAAGAACCACAAAACAACCTATGGATTCATTGTATGAAATAAAGGGGGAAGACACTCTAAGCATGCTATGGAAAACAAGCAAAGAAGGGAGGTTAACCCTGTTTGCACATGCTACAGGATGGTTACTGATGAGCCTCTAAATTAGACATAAATTAAGGCCCATTTGACCATCCTTCAACACATTAAACCTCTCTTTTTGCATTATATAATGTATTTTGAACTTTAATATGTTCATTAGGAAGGTTTATGGATAATTTCATATTTGTGCCTAATATTATTTATTTTTGTGGAATATTGTGAGAATATTGGGCAAATTATAAAGATTTGGAGGAGGATATAATTAATGGATTTTCTCCCTACTATAGGAGGATCAATATTAAATAATAAATCAAGAAGATATTTTGAAATAATTGCACAAATTATGGAGCTACTACAATGATTGAGAAAATCTAGGAATGTGTTCCCTATCACTTAATGCAAATTCCTAATATTGGGAACCAGATTGACTAATTAAGGAATTTTGGTGGGGAAATCTTCCTCCTTTCATGGGGAATGCTTCCTAATCATTTTACATAAGTACTAAGTCAAATATTCCTTTAGGGGCTGATGTTTATTAGTTTTCTTATGGAGAGAACTCATATTTTTATAGTTCCACTGTCATTTCTTGCAATGATGTAATTGTATTGATGGAAATAATGAAGATTGGTACCATGTTCAGCTTCTTAATCTTGGTGTCCTCCATAGGACTCTAGGTTTCCTTGTGATCTTCCATCCCACGAGCATTAGATCCCTTTTGTGTCATTTACTTTTCTTCTTCTCACTTCTTATTCACATGCATCTCTTGTTCTTGTTTTTTTTTAAAATCTATTTTTGCATTAAGTATTGATGACTTCTTGTTGTAGGATTGGGTTAAATAGTTGAAGTAAGTTATTTTTCAGGATCACAAGCATCATTTCATCCATATAATAACTTTGGAAGGCCATAGTAATCGTCGAGTTACTTGGATTAGTTTTCTTTTTCCCAAATCTAGATTTATGGAATTCCTTTGTGGCAAATAACAATAACTTTCTGCTCTATTTTAGAGCATGCTAATAAGCTTCAATTGAGTTGATTCCACTTGAATTAGATAAAAGTAAATTCTAGTTAATAACAAAAATTACTCCATTTCATTTGCACTTGATTAGGTTAGGCATTTAATAGATTTACTAGCTTACTAGTTCTCGAATTTCTAGATTTTGGACTAGTAATTTTCTGCTATTTTTTAACATGGGTTAACAAATGTATTTTTGAGCGATTATACTTGGAATGGAGGCCTAATACATCCTCGTAAATAAAAAAATTTGTCCCATCCAATTTGGATTTGATTTTTTTGGTCATTCTGTGAATTATAGTTTCCTGTAGTAAATCTGCAATTTCATGTAGTAACTACATGATCTCTTGTAGCAGCCTTCTAACATGTATATACTTTC
Source organism: Pinus tabuliformis (assembly GCA_031772625.1). Taxonomy (NCBI): domain Eukaryota; kingdom Viridiplantae; phylum Streptophyta; class Pinopsida; order Pinales; family Pinaceae; genus Pinus; species Pinus tabuliformis. The sequence continues at coordinate 700,183,574 of CM062811.1, forward strand.
CCAGATTCGCACAAGAAGCTTGGTTATTGTCCCTTAGCATTGAATAAAGACCCATCAGCTCTAAATAAATGATTAGGGAAGACTAAATACCCCTTAGGACTTGACCCTTTACCCATGCAAAACATTTCAACAATTTGGGCTAATAGACGTATTTATGAATTGGATAATACAATAAAGGTTGTCACACCCAATGAAATCTGTTAATGGACCTAAACTATTTGAAATGTAATGATTGACATTTAATTTATGAGATTTACTTTATGAAATTACAATAAATTTCTTTCCTTGTATTTTTTTTCTTGCAACCGTTTAAGGTTTCCATTTCAAACATTTCATTTTGTGCAATTAGTTTAGGATCTGAATTTATTACATTCACTCCATTACATCATGACATCAAAGGAACGACACATTGTATGTTGCACATATAGTGTCGATACCTCTTAAGTTTGTATGAACCCCAGGTTTATAATTAAAGTTGGTAGGCTTGGGAGTTGCAACATTCTTATTGCAATATTGAGGATCATGAGTTACCTTCTTAGTTTGGATTCCCAAAGTGAGTTGTGCTAGAGAGTGGTGAGCTGCTATTTGAAGCACGACTTAATTATGCAAACAAAAGAAACAATTAATGAGTGAAATAATAATAACTTATAAGGGGAAAACTTTATGAACAGAGAGACACCTGAGATGTGTGAATGGGGCAAGTTAGCCGAGGAGAAACACAGACAAATTCACCAAAACGACTTTAATATTCATGGAGCATAGTTCGCCCATAAATACATAAGTGAGGGAGCAGGGGTTGGGCTAGTAGAATGAATTCACCAGTGTTCTCATTATTCCCAGGCTCATTAATGGTGAAAGCACATTATCTATGGAGGGAATTAGGAATGGAACCCCTCAATAAATATTAATATCAAGTCATTACAAACTTGGCAGTGAATCAAATAGAAAATCTCTTCTTTTTCCCATCATTGAAAGTTAAGAACGATATACTCGGTAAAGTAGAGAAAAGCAGTTGGAAACCAGGTGGGTAACCCGGTAGCCAAGAACCTGCGTCGAAGACCCTAGTGGTTCTTGTGTTCCCTGCAGGAGAAGCCTACACATTAACACTTAACTAAACTAAACCTGTGAAAGGAAACAAAATAAAACAATGGCTACAAATGGAATTGAATCCGAGAACAAATTACCCCATCTTGGGAACATCGTGACGAAGATCGTCTCTAGAACTTTGTTCGTCTCTTGGAGATGAAGGAAAAACCCCGCCGATTATTTGAGAGGAACATGCAACAGACAAGTGACAAGTTTTAAAGATGATAAGGGGTTCACAAAAACAAATAGAAAACCACTCAACACTGAAATCATCATGATGAATACATATACCTGGAGAAGTGTCATGGCCATAGAATAACATGGCATCTATGTTAACGTCAAGGGCCGCGTGCTGAGGAGGAGCCAAAGGAGATGCATCGTTGCCACCAAGAGTAAGAGCCAACAACAAAAATGAGTGAAATGATCAAGCGAATAGGGTTACCAACAATTTAGGGTTAGAAGAGTTGACCTGAGTCGTTAATGTCCAACCTCTCATCTCCACCATCCACGGATCATCATCAATCCAAACGCTACCACTATGGTCACATGATATACATGTGACAGTGGTCAACGTGGAGATGTATAGGAGGGTAGCTATAATCCCAAGGAAAAATGGTGCAGAGCGTACGGGGTCACATTAATGTTTGGCGCTATGGTGTGGTACCATGGATACAATACATTCCATTTCTTAGTTAGAACCTAGGGAGAAGAGTTAGGTTAGTAACATAAAGTATAGGGTGTGTAATGCACTCTATAATAACTATGCCCAAGGGAAGTAATGTTTTCCCTAGTTTGTATGTTTATTAGAAGGAAGGATGGGATATTTCCCTCAACCATAGACTAATAGCATGGTTAATCACCTAAACGAATAAGGAAATAAATTGCCAAAATGTTAGTAACCCATAGGTTCAGAATTACAACTCTTAAACTAAAGTGACACATTTTAATTAACAAGAGACAACACTTAGAATACTTTGAGAATTTGTGGTAAAGCATTATAGTGTTAAATTTCCCTATATCGATTAAATACATAATTCAAGAAAGATACAAAATTCAGGAAAAAAAGAAGTACTTTGGAAAAAAAATGGTTGAAAGGACTTAGGTATGTTACACTGTCGTGGCACACTCAGAAGAATATCATAAATAATTCCTCAGCAATCTCTTTAAATCTTTGGAAAGTATATGATCCTGGGTCAAGTGTGAATGGATTCTTAAAATGTAACTTTAACTGAAGTATTACTATTAAAGAATCAATTCTGAATAAATCTAATGCACATTTTACAAAGTGAGGGACATCTTAGGTTGGTTGCCAGATATAGATAATTCGAAGATCACACTGGTTGAAATATATCGATATGAAAGGTGCACATGAATGTTGTTTGTTTCTCAATTTATCAAGTCCTCGGATAGGTGACGAAAGTTATGAATCATCATAAGGTTCGTGTGACCTGAAGTTGGTTTTCATACCCCTGGCGGCCTATCAATGAAGCAAACACTCTCCAGTGATCACCGAGGTGATTGTTGTAACTTATGAAACAATTTTACATGTTCGGTTACCGTTAATGCTAGCGTATGAGGACATTGTAGGACACATCTTGAATTATTGTGAAGAAATTCATTATTTAATAAGTGAATTCTTGTGGATATATTCATGAGGTAATAAGTGAATCGTATTATGAGTGAGAGTGAGAATAATATATGGGATAATTTTTTTTAAAATACTTTTAAATTGGATGAGATTTACCTATTTTTAATAACAATATTATTTATAAATATTTATTTTACATTACATCCAACATTGAGACGAACCCTACTCTAAACTCAAGTTTAATTAAATAAAAAATAAAATAAATTACACTTCCAGAATATCACTCTTATTACCGAATGGAAACCCAACCGGACTAATCCATAATGCACATGTCGTGAGAGCATGATGACTTTTTGGTTAGGCCAGTAAATCAAAATTAAAACGAAACCTGTAGTTTATTAGGAAGTTAATCCAGAAGAGTCTAAGTAATTTATTTTATTTTATTTTTTACATATAAATTGAAAATTAATTTTAATTTTGATTATTATAATACGTTATAGTTTAAAATATATTTTGTAATAGATTTAGTGCCTAAAATACTTCAAAACACTTTAATGTTGCAAAACCCAAATCCTTGCTTCTTTCAATGACTCGGTACTGTTTAAAATAATCAATTACCATTCCTGGTTTATATTTATTGTAGTAAATTCTAAGCGTCTCCATATAAATTATAAATTCTATATAAAAAAATTACAGTTATTATTGTAAATTCTAAGCATTTCTATATCAATTATAAATTTTTTATAATCTTTATGTAGTATTTTTATATAAGGGTAAATTTAAGACATCTCACACTTATATCTTTGAAGTGGCTTTTATGATTTTCTTGATTTGAAGAACTTGAGATGTATTATGCAGTACTCTTTACTTGTTTCTTTTCGTTGTCTGCCGGGTTGTTATTACTGTTCTTCTTTGCTCACAAAGTGTACAGTGTCTCTACACCAAATATTTAATTTGACAGGGTTATCCTAAGAACAATGAGAAAGGTAAAGCGTATCCTAAAACTTACATATCAAGTGTGCTGTTCTATCAAGCCTACCAAACACACTAAACATAGAGTTGCTTGAGTCATGAAAATTATATTATGTATCAAAATCCTTCCATTGGAATGGATGTCTACTCTAATTTCTGGTGAGGGTGATAGATCTCATGAAATTTAATATCACGAATGTTAATGCATCCATTTTATCCCTTGCAATGTACTAAATGGATGGAAACTATTATGTTGTAGAACTTTTATTAATCTGTTCATCGATAAAAGCTGGTTGAATGTAACCCGCAAATTTCTTTGTGCGGTCTATTTATTCTCTTTTATGAGTTAGTGTTCGATGATATTAATGAAAGCTGATTGAATGCAATTTGCAAATTTCTTTGTGGGCCCTATTTATTCTCTTTTATGAACTCGCGTTATTGATTAATGTAATGGTGGCTGACTTTTTCTTTCTACTGCATGTCATGATAGTGATGAACATATGACGTCATGATAGTGATGAACATATGAGGGGATGTGCAAGTCCGTCTATCTGTTGAGACGAGAGGCTTATTTTACTACCCAGTATGAGGGGTATGTGCAAATGTGTCCATCTGTTTGTTTGTGGAGTTGACACGTGACATTTTAAAATAAAAATTTAAAAAATAAATAAATAAATTATGTTCTAAATAGAAAAATAATGTCGCCTATAATAAAAACCAGTGTGAGGGGATGTGTAAGTCCCTCAGATCATCCTTCCAGTGGGTGTGTTTATTTAAAAAAAAATATGATCGAAATAGAAAAATAATCTGGGGTGTAATAAAAAAATAAATATGTTATTAAGTAATTTAAAGTAAAAAAAATGTGAGTGAGATGTTTAAACTTTATGCTTTTCAACAATATTTTGATGAGATATTTAAATAAACTATTTGAATATCTATGTTAACTATTTTATGTAAGTGTCAACTTCATATATATCTATCTATAGAAAAAATGTTGTTGAAATAAGATATTTTAATGTTGTATATAATAAAATATCCAATGTGGGTTATCAATAAAATATTTTAATACTAATTAATATCTATATATACTTAAAAATATATTAATAATAAAATACCATTATAATTTTCCATAAAATGTCTTATTGTACATGTTGTGTAAAATATTTTAATGTCAACTATGTATATGTTATATATCATTTTAAATATATTATGTATTTATCATGAAAACAATTTTTTATGGTTAAAACTTTTGTTTGGTCCTATATATATTCCGTTCAAAAATACAATTTAAATAATGAAAAAATACATATTGTATTTTTCACTCAAAAGAAGTTTACATGTGAAGAAATTTGATCCTTTTGGGCTCATGTTAGATTTGTATTTGAGATGGATCTATGTTGGTAGTATAAACAAATCAAAGGTTGAGATTTATCTTCAAAGTAGCTGTGTTTTTTACCATTTTAATTAAATTGATTTTTTAAGAAAATGTCATATGAACAAGTTTCATATGAAGTGAGTTATGGTTTTTTGGGTAGGAATACCATGGCATTGTAACCAACCCTATTTACAAATTAAGAATCTCCATTGTAAAGTAGGTTTAAATCGCCATGATTAAGAATCTTGTTCCATGCTTTTTTAAATAAGTATACGTTTCACTTCTATATTAATTCTTGTTATTATTTAATAACAATAATAATAATAATTTAAAATAAAATTATAATTTAGTGGTTTTTACGGTTTTCTTAATTTTAAGAACTTGAGATGTATTATGTAGCAAGTGTTAGTGAGTGTTTTGATGCTTAATATGGATTGATGTCTATCATCGTTTACGACACATTTAATTTATATGGTTGTGCTACGAAATACTAAAAACTATGTAAGTCCCTCATCTTGAAAGTTGGTGGTTTATTTTTGAGTGGTTTTACTACATGATGATTTGGTGATTAGTGATTGACATGGATGGACATATTGAATGGATGATGTTTAGACTAATAATTTTTAGACACCTTGGCCCATTAGCAAGGTTCACTTTGGACAATACGAGTGTCCATATAGATAGATAGATGGTGGTAACTTGCACTAAGTTAGAGACACCACGATGAGCTTAGAATAAGACTTACCAAGAGGATGCAAAATTGGTTTCTATGGGTAATCATGTCCACAATAATGCACTTGGAATGATGGAGGAAGAAGTGGTGAAGAAGTGGCACAGGAAACGTGATGATTTGGTTGCCTAGGCTATATACAAATTGACAAAGTTCGATGGACCACACTTAGGGGTTGCGATGGAGAACCGAGGTGCCCTCAAGCATAAACTACGATGGATTGTATTCATGGGGTGCATTGATCAAGTGCACACCACCAGTTACACATCTATCATGCATAATTGGGTGCCTTGTGTGCATTGTTAGGTGGGCCTAGGTGCAATGGAAGGAACTTAGATGATTTAACCAAGTTACATGGAATTGAAAAAGCCAGGGACAACTAAGATGACTAGGATGACTAAGACAAGTTGGATAGATTTGTTTTGGAAAGAATTGAGATGCAACTGGATGCCTTGGTTGATTTTCACATATAGGAATGGTTGAATGGGCTAGTGAAGTAGACAAGATGACTTGGATAGACTTCAGATGATCTAGAAAACTTGACATGATTTGTGTTGACATGAAAACTGGTTGATGGAGAAGACACCTGAGGGCCACTAGTCAATTTCATGGTGCTTTGGTCCACCTTAGAACATGGGGGTTTTGTAACTGCATGACAAGCTCATATAAAATGGAGGATGCCTTCATTGCCAAGGAAATAAACAAGAGGTGCTAAGTCATTCACAAGGAGTGGAAGGAGTTCCATGATTTTACCATGTTTAGAGTTGGGAATAATGAAACAAATTGCATTTCCTATGTGAGAATATGAATGACATATGATTTGTATTAGATATTATGGTTGCTTCAAGGGGTTGGGTTATGCAAATCTGTTGCAGAGTTTTGAAGAAGGCTATTTTTCTAACACTCTTTATACAACTATAATAGAGATGTAATCATAAGGTTTCAACTCTCGTTTTCATTATGGGTTGGATTGACAATTCTATACATTATTTTCCTTTGTAATTGTACCCTATAAAATGAGACACATGTCATTAGTTACGCTCCTCTATTGTATCATGTAAATTTTCTCCTCATAAAAAAGTGTTTGGTACCTACGTAGGGTGTCTCCCATACATGTTTTGTAGTTTGTATGTTTTATCATTGTTTGATGTTTATGTTCGTTGCATTACCTTGAATTTTCTAAGTGTTAGTACTATTGGGATGTTTTAAGGCTATGGTTGCATGTGTGCATCTTATTGGATGAGTTGGATTATTGTAGCTTAATTCCTCTCTTAAGAAATAGGAATGGAAATCTTTCGATTAGATTATTTGGATTAGAAGACTTTGGATAGAGTACTGGAGCACTTGAGGGTAGCATTTGTGATGGCCATTTTCCACCCTATTTGGAACATTGAGTTGTGGGAGGTGACTTAATAATTGGAGGCAATAATCACTTTACTTTGGTAGAAAAGAATTTTATAGGTAGATTGAAGTGCAACATGAAGGGTTCCTATTGGGCATGAGGATGAATATTTTCATGGAGTTGGCTTGCGATCACATGTGTTGTGATAGTCATGGGGGAGTTCTATGTACATAATCATGGACATGTTAGTCAAAATAGTGATGCAATAGTAGGTTTGGACGTGCAACACTTAGACATTTAGACAATATTCTTAACAAAGGTTGCATTGTAGCATCAATATGAAACTACACTTTATTAGACTTAGATTTCAATGAAAGTAACAAGAGGCATTGTTGATAGAGGTTTGGTAAAGGAACTTGTCCAAAGGAAGAGATTAGACAGATGGATGCATTGATCTATACAATATAATTGACTAAAACATATTCTTGAGAATGTTATTAAGGATGGAAATATTTTTTAATGAGGGGGGATGTAAGGCCCTTTCCTTGAGTCATCTGATGCATCCCTGTTGCATGATCACCTTGGTTGCTAGTGACTAACAAATATTGACATATTCAATGGATGATTCCTAGACAAATTTGTTTTGGAAACCTTGTCCCTATGGAAAGATACACCATGCAACATTCAGCCTCCCATATAGATAGAGAAGGCACATAACAAATAATCTAACACAAACTAACTTAGATACACTAGGAGAAGATTGGAATTGGATCTAGATATAAGAGAAAAAAAAAGGTGGTTAGGGTTAACTTGGTCCATAGTCATGCGCTTAGCATCACGGATGTATTGTAATTCACATAAACTATAGTGGAAAACCCAGTAAGGTGAAAGAAAAGAGAGATAAACCCTAAGAAAGAACTTAAAAAAAATAGAGAGACATGTTCACTTGTGCCTTCAAGGGAGAAATCACAATAAAAATGCTCTAAATACAAGAATAATTATAAAAATAAATTATATAACCTTCTACCCAATATATGGCTATCCATAGAGAATCTTAGCTACCTATAGGGCCAATTATAATGAGATCCTACTAACTAATTTGGGCCTTATTAACAAACAGAACCATTTTCACAACGAGTAGGTATTAATCAACTATTTAATGATGCTTATTCAATGAAGGTGACCTCATATATTAATAAAGAATATAAATAAAAAAGTTAGAGTAGGGCCCTAACATGTCCCCCCTTCCCCTCCTCCACCCTTTGAAAGTAGCATCCTCCTCAAGAATGAAGGTGAGCATATTATTGTAGAATCATTATTAGTTCCCTTGTGGAATCTTTTGGTTGCACATTGGTGTAGGTTAACACCCGCACATACCCACAATATGCATCAATATGCACAAATTCAACTGTCCCAGGAATCTGACTCTTCCATGGAGTCAAATCTTCACAATTTATAATGGTTAAGGCCCTCTTTATCTACGGTTCCCTTTTATCGGAACCAATCACCCCGCCAAGATGTCCTATCAGGACTTTAAACAGTCCTCAAGTCTTTGTTCACAACTTTATTAAAGTCTTCCTTATCAACCCTTCTATCAGGAATTAAAACCCTTCAGAATCTTAGTTCAAACCTTTAGCCCACATATATATAATCGCCCTCTTCTGAGCTTAACTTTGTACTCTCCTTTGATCTCTTTTTTTGTAGAGCTTTAATGGATTCAATGATCCATTGTGATCCTTTGTATCATTTCCTCCCTATGCGTGTTCTGTGGAACTCTGCCTATAACCCCCTGTCGCAGAGCCTACGAATTCACATACAAATAAATACTTAACATGCATTCTAACTCAGAAACGATTTGTTTATATTATGAAATAAAAACAATGATTACAAAATGAGATCTTTTGTATCTCGCAAAGGCCTGGTCTTCAACTACCAGTGGCCTCTTCTTTCTTGCCTGTAGGATTACATATATTCTATCTGTCTCGCCCTCTATTAATTGAATGCACAGGTTCATTATTTATAAGAAGACATTGGATTGGATTATGGAAGGATCCGATCAATCCTCTAACAAAATCCCTAAAGCTCACTACATGCATACATATGTGGAATATTATAATTAATATGCATACATACACACACACACACACACACACACACACACACACATATATATATAAAGGAACACTGGATCGGATCACTAGGAAGGATTTGATCATATCCCTTCCTCAAATCTCTCAACTAATTCACATACATGGTAGATTACATTTAAATCAAGTCTTCAAGAGACTTATCCATTTCATCTTTTAAGCTCGCCTATAACTGAATTTCTCCTATTTTTCTCCCTGGTCCACGTCCTCCATTTTTTGGTTTGGATTCCTCCTTTCACGAGGGGTGTTGGATGCTCTTGCATCACATATCTTTCCATTGGATCAATACTTCCTTGATCATGCGCCATTGCAACTAACACCCTTTGGTATCCAATATCGTTTCTAGCTAGAGATAAATGGAACATTCTTCATCAAGTATTGGTAGGTGGGTCTACACTTTGAATTTTGGTCCCATAACCTTTTTCAAGTGAGACACATGAAAGATTGGATGAGTCTTGGAGTGGGTTGGGAGAGCCAACTTGTAGGTGACTTGGACGATGGGTTGTATGTTCTTATTGCGACCACCAAACATAGAAGCTAGTTTCTGGGTAACTTTATCTTTGAGTGGTGTTTGTTTATAAGGTTGCAAGTGAAGGAACACATTATCTCTTTTGACAAATTATTTTTCAAATCTATCTTGATCAGCTTTTTATTTCATTCAATTTTGCATCATAACCAAGATATCCTTAAGAATAAAGATAATGGATTCTTTGGTTTGATGTGATTAATCTACTCCATGAATCTCATATGTGCTTGGTACATAGTATTTCATTAACAAAGGATTTTGTCCATAAAAAACTTCATATGGTGTCATTTTGGTAGCTCTATGAAAAGTGGTATTGTATCACCATTCAATAAAATGAAGCGAATATGTTCACTGGTGTGGATTTATAGAATAAATGCATCTCAAATATGTTTATTAGCACTTGGTGACCACTTTTATTTGACCTTGATTTTGAGGATGATATCCCATGCTTATATTATTATATACCTTGAAATTTAAGTGACTCTTGCCAAAATTTGTAACTAAATGTGGGGCCTTCATATAAGAGAATGGAAGTGGGCATGCAGTGTAGCTTAAGTATTTGATCCATGAAGGCTTGAACAATTGAAGGAGAGTGAAAGGATGAGCTAGGGGAAAAAAATGAACATCTTCTGAAAGAGGGTCAACCACCACCATGATGACTAATTTGTTACCTTGTTTTGGTAGTCCCACAGTAAAACTGATTGAAACATCTATTGATATTTGTGTTGGGATTAATAGAGATTGTAATTCCCCTAAAATCCTCACTGTATCTCTCTTATTTGTTTGGCAAACATCATAGGATGATACATAATCCAAGATATATGCTTCAATGCCTTCCCAAAAGAATACACACTTAGTACTCTCATATGTTTTATGAAAACCAAAGTGACCTACTATTAGTGTTGAATGTAACTCTTGTAAGACCCGTTGTTCTAAGGTCAAATACTTTTCCAAAACAATGTCTCCTTTATGCCATGACGTATCTTGTCACCATGTATAACATTTAGGTGGGTGCAATCTATCTGAAGCTACTAGATGAGTTGTCTTAAGTATCTGTGGCAAACCATTCCGTATGGAATTTCTTGAGCCACATTGGAGTTGGTAATGATAAGGGAAGGAGTGACCCTTCCCCCTTAAATGGTCTGGATAAAATATCAACCACAACATTATTTTTACGCTTCTTATACATGATCTCATAATCATACCCGAACATCATGACCCATTTACATTTCTATCACGTAAAAAACCATTATTCAAGCAAGTAGTTGAAATAATGATGGTTAGTCTTCGTTTGAAAATGCCTCCCTAAGAGATATGGTTGCCAAGTCTGCATTACATGAAAGATGACAATCATTTCTTTCTCATATGTGGATTTTCCCAAATTGTGATCATACAATTGTTTACTAGTGAATGCTAAGGGGCATATTTACTGGATCAATATTGCCCCTAAACCTCTACCTAGAGTATCACATTCTAAGAAAAACCTATTATTAAAGTTAGGCACTACTACTATTGAACTAATGCACATGGCATCTTTTAAAGCAATGAATGCCTATGCTACTTCCACACTATAGATAATGGCATTCTTTTTAAGCATCAAAGTTAGATGAACTACAATTTATTCATAATTCTTTTGTAGTATCCTATAAGTCCCAATAATCCCCTCGAATTCTTAAGTGTTTTGGGATGGGGCCAGTCTTTCATAGCTACCACTTTCTTGAGAACAACTCATACTCCTTCTCGAGTCATAATGTGGCCCAAATATTCATCCTTAGGATCCCTAAAAGTACATATGGAGTGCTTGAAGAATAATTGGTTGTCTCTAAAGAGTTGTAAGGATTTATCAACATGCCCTATGTGAGCTTTGACGTGGTTTCCTTATTCACAAAGATTCCTCTTGATGAAGCCATTCAGGTTATAAGAGGTGTCACTGATCCAAAGACCGCAAAATTGGCTGAAGTCTGCTTAAGGTCAACTGTATTCACATTCCAAGGAACATTCTATGAGCAAACATCTGGTGTGGCGATGGGATCACCCCTCTCGCCAATTGTAGCCAACTTATACATGGAATATTTTGAGAAGAAGGCCTTGGAATCTTATCCTTTAAAACCAGCGTGGTGGAAGCGTTTTGTTGACGACACCAATATAAAATGGACCCATGGTAAAGCGGAACTCGACAGGTTTTTCAATCACCTTAACTCCATCTCCCTTGATATAAAATTCACTATGGAGCTTGAAGAAAATATGAGCATCCCTTTCTTGGACATCCTCATCATCAGAAAAGAGGATGGCTCTTTGGGCCATAAGGTATTCAGGAAGTCAACTCACACGGAAAGTTACCTGCATGCGGATTCCCACCATCACCCAGCCCAAAAGCTTGGCGTTCTGAACACTCTTGCCATTAGAGCCCTCCGGATTTCTGACTCAGAACATATAAACGAGGAGAAGAGGCATTTAATCTCAACCTTCAAAAATATAGGCTACAAGGATCATGAGATAAGAAAAGCTATAAAGAAAGCTGAAAGGAGGTTGTCATCTCCCAAACCTAAAGAGCAGGATCAACCTCAAGGTGGTAAAGTTTTTCTTCCTTATATCCATGGAGTCACAGATAAAATGGCAAGAATCCTAAGAAAGAAAAACATTATAACTCAATTCTCAGCTCCCGGTACCATCAGGAAAAGCTTAAAATCTGTTAAGGATGATATCGACAAGCAGCAACTTAAAGGAGTCTATAAAATAGACTGTTCGTGTGGAAAAAGCTACATAGGTGAAACTGGTCGCTCCCTCCAGACAAGACTGAAAGAACATGGCGCTGACATCAAGAATGGAAGATCTCGTACCTCAGCCTTGGCAGAGCACTCCTCGAAGACTAATCACCACATCTGCTTAGAAAGCGCATCAATTATCGCAAGAGAAGAGCAGCATCAGAGACGGAAAATAAGAGAAGCCCTCGAAATCTTGAAGCATCCTTGTAATCTGAACAGAGACAGCGGTTTGGAGATTAGTGGAAGTTGGCTTCCCCTGATCAGTGATATCAAGAAGCGTCAGCCCAGCTCCAGGTAAGTTGTCTAACAGGTCAGTTTTTTCCCCTTCCCCCTTTTCTATTATGATTAGTCAGTATTTTGTTTCTTAGTAGCATTATTTCCATCAAATCCCTTTAGTATATTAATTTTCTTCATATTGATCCATTAATATAAAAATTATTAGATTAATTATTTATAAATATTAATTATAGAATAATAAAGCATTATATTAAACTATACTAATCTTATTTATATAGACATTAATTTTGATATTATTTAACCTAGACATTAAGACAATTAGTATTAGTGATATTAATATAAGTTTTCATTTTAATATAAATATCTTTATAGGTTTTAGCATAGTTTTGACTTTAATTCAAAACAGGTTATATATATTCTATTAAAGTTCTAGTTATTAACATAATTACAAACATATTTTTAATATAATTTAGACATTAATGTTCGTTTTAATATAGTTTAGATTTTAATATAGAATTTTATTTAGAATTTAGGTTATATTAATAAAAAAAAAAATTATATAGATATTGATATAGATATTAGTAAAGAGTTTAGGTTTTATAGATATTATTACTATTATATATATTAAGTTTTATAGATATTAATATTAATAAAGTTCTTAGGTTATATAAATATTAATAAAGTTTTTAGGTTATTATTACTATTATATATATTAAGTTTTTATAGATATTAATATTAACTAAGTTTTTAGGTTATATAAAGTTTTTAGCTTTATGGATATTAATTAAATGATTTTAATAAAAATAAAAATTAAATGTATGTTTCATTAAATTGATATTAATATTAAGATCAAGTTTTATAAATATTAAGTTTTATAAACATTAGGTTATATAAATATGATTGTTTTATAGATTATAGGTTTTATGTTTTTAATATTAATATATATATATTAGGTTTTTAGATATTTATTTTAGATTTTAGGTTATATAAAGATTATGTGTTATAGATATTAATTAAATGATATTAATATAAAAAATTAAAATTAGATATAAGTTTCATCAAATGATATTAATAAAAAATTAATAAAAATTAATATAAAAATTAAAATTAAATAATATTTATATTAAAATTATAAATAAAAATTATAATTAAATATAAGCTTCATGATAAATCTTTCTGGCCGACATGTGCTGTTCCGTTAATTCCCTCATGAGTATTTATTTCTTCCATCTTGCTCTTCTTTTATCATCTTTCTCTTAACCCTGATGATGGATCCCATTTGGGATTTGAAACGTTGGTGTAAAAATTCTCTTACTGTGGATTCTCCGGTCAAAAATTCAAAAAGCACAAACCACAGATCCCTAAAATCCAATTTTCTTTTAATAATTTTAAAATACTAAAGAAATCTATTTCACAAAAATAAACACCCTTGCACATACTTATTATTTTTATGAATTTTTATGGTGTGCATTAATATTGAAGATTTTAACTCAATGATATATGTGACTTTGTTGAATTTATTACTTCAGACATTGTAAATAATTTTTTTTTTTTGTAAATTTGTTTGGTTAATTTTGTTTGAAATTGTAAAACATCTTTCCACAAAATGACCATGGTTTCAACTATTGAATTTGTATAGTTTGTATTAATATCTAAGATTTTAACTCAATGATATATGTGATTTTGTTAAATTTATTATTTTAGATATTCTAAATATTTTACAGATTGTAAAATTTATATGATTTAGATGTTTGGAAAAAATTCGAGACACAAAATCTATTCATGATGTAATAATAAAAAATTATATCACTCTATTTTAACTTAAAAAAAACATTAAACTGCATCCTATTAGTTAATAAATTGTTAAGTAATACAAATATATTATTTAACTTATTATTTTTCATCTCTCCAAACTGTAAACCTTATTTTCATTTATCTACCGTGATATGATTTTACCATAATGTGACGTTTGTGCTTACATGAAAAGATTTCTCCAGGTTTACAACTTTTTTTTTAAAAGCCGATTTCTATTATGCAATATGTTTCCACGTCCTCTATATGCTACGGATATGCTAAATATAAATGGGTTGTGTGAGAAGTATGGCAGCAATTCTGGGAAAATACCGAGTACACGAAGAAGGCACTGAAACGTCAAGTCCAACATCGCTTCAAAACGTAAAGGTAAACTTTACCCAAAGCAAAGGAATGTGATATATGTTTATGTTTTGTTGTAATGTTCACAATAATCAAATGCAATGCCTTGGGAGAATTATATATATATATATAATATGTGTCCATTATAGTGATCTCTGGTTTAAGATTCATGCGAATTTCATTAAAAATAAAGTAAAGGAATTTGGTATTATGTTTATGTTTACTTTCTAATACAGTTACGTGACGTTTATTGTTTTGAAAAAAAAACCTGTAAATCTGTTTTTAAAGTTATAAAATTATGTTTATCATAACATTTTCTCCCTACTCTCTGTTATCTTGCCAATAATGGTTTCTTTTATTATCATTTCTTCTCATGTACGTGCAGTAGCGTTCAAATAATATTTCAATTTCATGCGTTTCAGTTTCAGCCTTATAAATTGCTTATCACGAAAGATAAAACGACCTCTCCAGTGACTGGTCAAGAATTCATGTTCTCATCATCTTTGGTAAAATTGAATCCACCACGTAAATTTCTCTACTATAGGATAACCATATCCTTCCTTCATCTAAAAGAATATTTCAGAAGAGAAGAAATAATAATTCATATATGAAGTTGCTATGTCCGAATGATATCCTTCATCATTAAAAACCAAAAAAAAAAAACAGTCCACTTGCTCGAATGATATCCTTTGCATGTTAGATAAAATATCAAATATAATCAAGATTACTTACTAATAAGCTTTGATGATAGATTACCAAACATGATTTATTTTTTCCTTCGTTACTGCATCTTTTTATAAAATATAGTTTTAATTAACCATTTAAAACTATAATAACGTATGTCTGTGTTTGAAGTTAAATTTTTGTTAATGTTGGCCAAATATAAAAATGAAAAATTAGAAATGTAAATAATGTTTATGTTAGTCTCTCCAATAAATAATAATAATGAAAATAGAAGAAATTAGTGTGGAAACAAAAATAAAAATAACCATATAGATAAAAAAGAAAAACTACAATAATACAATTATCTTATGTGTTTAATAGTTCTTTTATCATATACTTTGAATTTGAATGGATCATACATTCATCTTCAACAAATTTTTTTACCGCATTAAAATTCCAAATTAGGTAAACTTTTAAACATAGTTACTCTTTACTAAAGCCATTACCATTTCTTAAATCAAAGTAAAAAGGTTAATTCAACAAAAAGAAGCCAAAATATTGCTGTAATTTTTTTTAATATTTCGTTTGATTAGTTATTTGTAAAATGAATCTTTAAAAGGAAAACCATATACTATGGATATATTAAAATCTCTATACACCTAAATGAGAAGAGAGAGAGGGATAGAGAGATAGAGTTGGAAGGAGAGAAAGGGAGGGAAGAAGAAAGGCATAGAGAGAGAAAAGTGGAGAGAGAGAGAGAGAGAATATTTATGCTTGGGGGTGAGAAAGAGAGACAAATAAGGAGCTATGGAGAGAAGGGGGAGACAGAAAGAGAGAGGGATGGAGATAATGAAAAATTTGGAGAGAGAAAGAGATAGTTGAAGTGGAGCTATAGAGGGAGGTGGTAGAGAAAGGGGGAGAGAGGAAGGAAGAGAGTGAGGATGTGAGAGAAAAAACGAGAGAGGAAAGGAGAGAGAGAGGAAGGTAAGAAGAAAGAAACATAGAGAGAAAGATGGAGAGAGTGATAATGGAGATGGAGAGAGAGAGAGAGGAGGGCAAGAGGGAGGAGAGATGGAAGGCGAAGAGAGTGAGAGAAGGGGAGAAGAGAGAGTGAGGGGGAGATAGATAGATATGGAGAAAGAATGTGTATGTTTTGGGGCACATGTAGAAAAATGAGAGGCAAAGGGAGATATAGATATATATGGAAGGTGAAGAGCGGGAAGAGGAGAGAGATAGAGGGAAGGAGAGATAGATAAATATGGACAGAGAGAGAGAGAGCATGTGTGTTTGAGTGGGTGAGATAGAGAGACAAAGAAAGATAGATGGAGGGAGATATAGATATATATAGGTGGGAGAGGGAAGAAGATTTTTTGCCTAAATGCATTGATTTTAGTGTAGATTGTGATTTCTAATCCTATTTGATTGCTTGCGCTGAAGGAGATAAACTAAATTAGAGGGGAGAGAAAGAATGAAAATAGACGGAAGGAGAGGAGTGAGAGAGGGAGACACAAAAATGGAGGGGAAGAGAGGAGGAGAGAGAGAAGGAGAGAGGGAGGGAGAAAGTGACAGGGTTAGAGAGAGAGAGAGATAGAGAGAGATGGGGGTGGGGGGATAGGGATAGAGAGGAAGGATAAGGTAGATGAGGAGAGAGGTAGGGAAGAAGAAAGACATAGAGAGAGAGATGGAGTGACAAGGGAGAGATGCAAAGAGTGTGTGTATGTTTGGGGGTGAGATAAAGAGACAAAGAATGGAAGATGGGGGAGATATAGATATATATGGAGGGGGAGAGAGGAAAGAATATTTCTTACACTACATGCATTGATTTTAACATACATGGTGATTTCTAAAACTATTTGATTTCTTGCACTAGATGGATTGGTTTCTATGTAGATGTTGATTTTTAATGATATTTGATTGCTTGCACTAGATGCATTGGTTTCAGTGTAGAAGTTGGTTTATAATCCTATTTGATTTCTTGCACTAGATGCATTGATTTCAGTGTACATGTTTTCTAATTCTATTTGACTGGTTGCACTAAATGCTTTGATTTCAGTGTAGATGGTTATTTATAATCCTGTTTTATTTCTTTCACTAGATGCACTGATTTCATTCTAGATAGTGATTTATAATCCTATTTGATTTCTTGTACTAGATGCATTGATTTCAATGTAAATGTGATTTCTAATCCTATTTGATTACTTGCACTAATGCATTTATTTTAGTGTAGATGTTTTCTAATTATATTTGAGTGTTTCCACTGGATGCATTGATTTCAGTGCAGATGTTGATTTATAATTATACTTGATTGTTTGCACTAGATGTATTGATTTCAGTGTAGATGTTGATTTTTTATTATATTTCATTGCTTGAACTAGATGCATTGATTTCCATGTAGATGTTTTTTTTTAATCATATTTATTTTCTTGCATTAGATGCATTGATTTCAGTGTAGATGTTGATTTATGATTTGTGATTTGATGTAACTTGATGTATGATGATACATTAATTTTAAAGCAACTCGATTAACAATGTGATTGATTTTACTGTAAGCACAAAAAAATTATTGAGAATGTGTGTTGATTTTTGTGTTATACTAATTCAGCTTATTAATATTAGAGAGCAAGAGAGAAAATGTAACATGTTTACTACAATAGCTCGAGTTAAATATTTGAATGGTTTACGATTTTAATTACAGTTTTCATATAATCTATATGAAAATATGGCAAAACTAACAAGGGTGAAAATAAGAATAGTAAAACAAAATAGTTTACATTCATCACAATGAAGATTATTTGTAATTTACTACATTATTATTATTCATAATTTTTTCCATTTAACACTATTACATATTCACTTTGCATTCAAATTTTTTATTTCATCAATTTTCATAGTTAAAGTTATTAACAATATCTATAATCTCAACAGATTAAGGTAAGTCAGCAAATTTAAAATTAAAACTATTCTTCAACATATATTTAGTAATACCTAGAGGGACACTATTAAGAATTAAATAGTTGTTAAAAACTGTGATACCTAAAATTAAATGAAATGGATGTACAATATCAATCCCCTTACAAGCTATTGACAAGATTGTTTTCCTTCTTCATCACCAACTAATTACTAATAGACAATTACATATACATATAGAAATATAACACAAAAATTGTAACATTCAAAAACATTACCATTCAAATCCAAACACATAAACAGACAAACCACTCAAAGCATCCAAAAAAAGACACACAAAAAGCACTCAAAACATCCAAACACAGACGAACAAACTATTCAAGGAAAGAAACATAAACCAAATTAAAGAACAAAATTATATGCTCATTTCAGGAAAGGAAACATACTGTAAATTTAAAAGTATGAAGTTTATATCAAACATATACATAATAATGATAATCTAAAAATATGAAATTGTTGCCCTCAGCTAGAACCAACCTAGATCCATCTAACTCTAGATCTATCATGTGCTGAGCGGGATCGAATCCCTCGAGGTGCAAACTTTTCCTCAAAGGCTACACTGCCAAAATAATTTTTGCACCTCGAGAGATTCGATCCCTCTCGCGCATGATATATCCGAAGTTAGATAAATCTAAATAGATATGTAATCATTTACCATGAAAATGTTGAAAATGACAAAAATAAATGCTAAAAATAGAAGTGCTAAAAATAACACTGCTATAAATAGCAGTTTGGGTACCAATGTTGGATTGAGCAACAGGGAATGGAAAATGGAAGTGATAAAAATAACATTGTTATTTTTAGCAGTTCAGGATGGATTCCTATTTTAGTCAGTCCCTAAACTAAAATAGTGAAGTAAAATTCGAATTTGATCTTAGCAGCTGTTTGTAAATTAATCAATTAATTCACCATGAGTTAATTAGTTGTAGAAAATCAAACATGAAGTCTATGTGGGGAAATGCAACAATTTCTCCATTGATTGAGGATTTTATCCATCAGTTAAAGAGATAAGGATGAGTTGTAATATTGAGTTGTAATTAGTTGACTCAGTTAACTAAGTCAAGTCTAGTTAGATTGATTTAAACGGTTTGTTTAAATTAATGTGAGTTAAGTTAGTTAATGCATGCTTGCATATAACTGTTGCACTTCAGATAACTGAATATTCTCTCATGAATAACTCATGCATGTCAGTTAAGACAAAGATCCAGTTGAGATTAGAGGACGGACAATGTACTATCAGTTGGATGGATTTTTCCTTTAAAAGAAACTCATCCATGTAGAAGGATTTATCTCCTTTAGGATTGTGCAGTTGGATCAAAGGTTAGTGAGTGCATGAAGAGACCAATTCACACAAGTGGTTTCACTAGACCCCAAGGAAAATTGCGCAAAGAAAGAGGAGGCTTGGAGGGTAGAGAAAAAAGTTTGAGAGAGGCCTTTGACAGTCTATGAGCAGCAGAGGGATTGCAGAGAGAGCAAATTAGCTTTTGAGCTGATTCTTCTTCTAATCTGGACTATATTTCCACTTGTATGCTAATACAGAGTTGGGGTTTTAGGCTGAGGCTTTCCTCAGGTTATTTCTTCTATGTTATGTGTGACTGCTTCTCATTTTCAGTTATATGTGTTCTCATTGATCGTGCTCAAATTGTTTAAGGTTCTACAAAGTGTTGTAGAAGTAGATCTTGTATTGTGTTTTAGTATATTGCATAATTTGTGGATCTACAGTGAGAATTTATACATGGTATTAGAGCTAGCTGATTTGCAGGAAAATTTTATATGGTATCAGAGCAAAGGTGATCAAAGCGAAGAATAATAAACTAGAAGAGATTTTGAAGTTTTGAGTTTTGGGCCGCGAGTTTTTGAAGCATATATGAAATTTTTTGTGCAAAATTTTCAGAAAAAATAGCAGATCTAGATTCCTTGTGGAAAAATACCTAAATTAAAAAAAAAATCGGTTGAATCAGAGTTCAGATGAGGGAGATATCACTGATTTAAAATCAACTCTTTTTCCAGAAAATTTTGTGACGGCGAGAAATATGAAACAGATTGGTGTGCTAGCCAAGAACCTGTATGCACTTGAGGTACAAGATGCATGCAAAGCCTTGAGGAGCAAGTCAAAGGTTATATACTTGGTGGTTGAGAGGGAGAGTAAATTACCTCTCAACATGTAGCGCTAGAAGAAGTCTCCGACAATTGTGGAAGAGCCACAATTGGTGAAGCAACTTTAGGAGGTTGTGGAGCAGCCACATCTGGAGAAGCTGAGAGGAGATCGAGTGGAGGTATCCACTCATGTATAGACCTCCAGTAGGGGGAAATTTCGAGCCAAGTGGGCAGAGGGATCATATGCATCCATACCTCTAGGTAGGAGGTGAGGCAATGTTGAGTGACAGTCCCAAAAAGACTAGAATAGGGGCAGGATTATTGAGGTACCCAACCTCTTTGATTAGACCTTGCTACGAGAGCTTCGACGAGGAGTAGCAAGACTAACTGAGTGGGTAGAGACAGATGTGGATGGAGTGGCAGAGAGAGCTACAGTGCAGGAATCCCAAGACAGTGCAGAGCTAGCAGGCTTCAACAATGCGAGAGCCACAAGGGTGTTGCGCCAGTGTAGGATGGCACAGAGAGGTGTGTAGCGGTGCGAGATGCATGGAGTGTTGCAG
The DNA here is from genome assembly GCA_031772625.1 of Pinus tabuliformis. NCBI lineage: Eukaryota > Viridiplantae > Streptophyta > Pinopsida > Pinales > Pinaceae > Pinus > Pinus tabuliformis. The sequence goes on from CM062811.1 coordinate 700,204,783, forward strand.
CAACTTAGAGGTCACAAAGGGAGCACTTGTCAGCGATAGAGGAAGCTTGAGCATTATAAGATATTTCTAGCCCAACGGGGAGGTCAGTTGGGAGATTTTTTTGTTTATAGAGTTGTTGGAGCAACAACACTTGGGAGAAGTGTTGCATACAAAACATTCCAAAGGTTTAGGATTGGGTTCGAGTTGAAGCCTTTCTTATTGAGAGGGAGTATTGAAAATGGTAACAAGAAATGCTAAAAATAATAGTGCTAAAAATATCACTGCTATAAATAGCTGTTTGGGTACCAGTGTTGCATTGAGCAACAGGGAATGAAAAATGGAAGTGTTATTTTTAGTAGTTTAGGATGGATTCCTATTTTAGTCAGTCCCTAAACTAAAATAGTAAAGTAAAGTTCAAATTTGATCTTAGCAGTTGTTTGTAAAATAATTAATTAATTCACCATCAGTTAATTAGTTATAGAAAATCAAACATGAAATCTATGTTGGGACATGCAACAGTTTCTCCGTCGATTGACGATTTTATCCATTAGTTAAAGAGATAAGGATGAGTTGTAATTAGTTGGCTCGGTTAACTGAGTGAAGTCCAGTTAGATTGATTTAAACAGTTTGTTTAAATTAATGTGAGTTTAGTTAGTTAATGCATGCTTGCATATAACTGATGCACTTCAGATAATTGAATATTCTCTCATGAATAACCCATGCATATCAGTTCAGACAGAGACTCAGTTGAGATCAGAGGAAGGACAATGTACTATCAGTTGGATGGATTTTTCCTATAAAATAAACTCATCCATGGATCAGGATTATCTCCTTCAGGATTGTGCAGTTGGATCAGAGGTTAGTGAGTGTGTGAAGAGACCAATTCACACAAGTGGCTACACTGGACCCCAAGGAAAATTGCACAAAGAAATAAGAGACTTGGAAGGCAGAGGAGAAGGTTTGAGAAAGGCCTTTGACTTTTCTATGAGTGGCAGAGGGATTGCAGAGAGAGAATGATAGCTTTTGCGCTGATTCTTTTTGTAATCCGGATTATATTTCCACTTGTATGATGATACAGAGTTGGGTTTTTAGGCTGAGGCTTTCCCCAGGTTATTTCTTTTGTGATATGTGTGATTGCTTCTCATTCTAAGTTATATGTGTTCCCATTGATCATGCTCAAATTGATTAAGCTTCCGCAAAATGTTGTAGATGTAGATCTTGTATTGTATTTTAGTATATTGCATAATCTATTGATTTACAATGAGAATTTCTACATGATATCAAAGCTAGCTGAATTGTAGAAAAATTATACAGAAAATATTCTTTCCATGTTACTAATATAACTTTAATATACAAATATTATGTTACTAATATAACTTTAATATAGAAATATTTTTAAAAGTTATGATTTGGTAGGACTTCAATATAGGAATCTTCTCAAAGGTTATGATTTATGTAATCTTAAATGTGAAGCGTTAAAACACAAGTTTCTGCCCTAAAATATGAAACAAGGCTTGCCTTAGTTCGAAGTGCTCATATATTCCCCATTAAAAATCCGTATAAGCCATAGACTTTATATGGCTAATAAGGTAAGTAATTTACCGATCGGTAGTTTCGGTAAGAGGCATTCTTTCCTCAGAAAACCTGATCTTCTGATTAGAGTCACATAATAAATACATTAACAACCCGAGATTTTCAAATTTAAATATATGGACCCTATAACCCCGTATTTGAATGGGCTTTTGGAAATTATAAATATAAAACGTTATTTTATATGTAAAAAGAGATTATTACACATTTAATGATTTTGTATTTTTATTGTTATTACATATTATTTTTTAATATATATATATATATATATATATATATTTCTTTTCTTTTCATTTCATGTTTAGGTAAATTTAAAATCAACAATTTTTTTAATATATTATACGTTATAAAATAAAAAGGTTTAAATGTAATTTATTTATTTATATATCTATATATATTAAATTTTACACATTCATCATTTGTTACATGTACTAACTGAAAAATGAATTTTCAGTATCATGAATCAGGGCTTGAGAAATTGCAAGAGAAGTTGAACGCTTTGCAAAAGAAGGAAAAGGTAAGATCTCAGATCAAGTTATGTGTATTTAGTATTTTATCGATTTTATTTAGTTAAAATTTATAATTATTTTAAATTGTATTAACTTACTTTTATTATTATGATAAAGAACTTGATTGGTGAAGACTTGGAGGTATTAACAATGAAAGAACTGCAACGACTTGAAAAACAATTACAAATTGGCATGAAAAGGATTAGCGATAGAAAGGTAAACAAAGCCAAATGTGTTTTTAATATTTATTATTTTTTCATAGTTAATGAAACGTTTATTCAGATATTACATGTTTTTTTTAAATAATTTTCCTTTTTTTTTGACAGATGAGAATATTTTCACAAAGTTCCAAATTATTAACACACAAGGTAAATTAGTTTTTCCCTATTTATTTTTATTAAAATAATAAAATTAATATATACTTGTAAATGTCTATCACACACAATACCACACACAAAAAGACCATATTAATATTTGTATATAGCTTTCATTGAATTAGGATGCATGTCTAATCAATGTTTACATAGCCAACAACCAAAGGCAATAAAACCGTACTTTCAGTAGTTATAGATGTAATTCTACACTAAATGAATGAATACAACTATTTTATAAGGAACTTATATTATTGAATAACAATGCATTCTAAAAAGATTGTGAGGTTGTAAGGTGTAAACTTGTGGAGGCTTCATGATGAATGCAATTTTTATTTGTCTCTACATGGTAAGCACTTATATGGAGTGTTTTTCAACTTGGCATATGGTTGCATGTTTTTATTATTTAAGGGTTGATGTTAGGATTGGGTTTCTTTTATTCCAAGATTATAATTTCACTTATCTCATAATGAAGTGGAGTTGTAAAGTTTTGGCTTCCCAAAAATCTTGGAGAGTTGTTGATGTGTCTTTACCCATCAAGAACTTTGTTATTCCTATAATGCTTGGTAATAAACACTTATTATTGATTTTCTTGGTTATTATTTGAATGTATTCCATGTGTGAGAACTTTTATACATTTTGTGAAATTTTACTTACTTTTAATTACATTTTGATAGAATTTTAGTAAAGTTTGAATATTTTCATTTACCTTATGCACTTTCCTTTCATCCATAAATGGATGGTTAATTTACTTAAGATTTTTAATTAATCATTCACAAAGGAAAACCATATTTAGTTTCTTGATTTTAATGCATCCCGGTCACATAGCGCATATAGATCAAGCATTATGTTAGTGTCAGTCTTTGCAACCTTCCACCAGTGATCAAACATGCTCTTACAAAGGGGTCTCAGGGTGTCAAAGTTAATTTTTTTCATTTCAGTGAGTCTTCAAGTAAAACTTTGGTCACTGGGTATTAGGTTTAGGACTATTTTCACTCATTTCAAATTTTTCCAAGTACTGGTCCATGTCACCATTCAGCTGAGTGTACCATCATTCAAATAGTTGTTATCATTATTTTCAGGTTCCAATGGGTCATTTTACACCTTGTTTATGCTTCAGTTGTGCTTAGGTAAGGCTCATTTCCCTCTCCTAGGGTTTTGAAGATATTTTTTCTTAGATGGTCAAATCATCAAAAAAACTTGTATCATGATGCTCATACACCTTTCCATATCCTTAAAATATATTCTTAAACACTTCCCATCACTTATATTCCTCAAATTCATCATTTTCCTAGAAACCCTAGCATATTGCTACAATTTAAAACTTTTTTAGGCTAGGCCTGTGTTTTTCCCTTTTGGACCTCTTCCCCTCACTCAATCCTTGAAATTCCACTTTCCCCTACTTCCTAACATCCCTCTATACTTCCCAAGAATTTCTCAAGAATTTAGAAGCTCCTCATCCCCTTCATTTCCCTTCATTTCTACAAATCCCCTGTTCCACATATTGGGATAGTTTTTATTGAAATGATGTTTCTAACCAAAAAAATATGAATTTGACAAACGTGAGAGAGCTTGTTGTCTATCATTGACCAAAGAAGTAAAAACCTCCTTCAGTTTTTACACAGGTCTCATGGTTTGGGAGAAATGTCCAACACATCATTTGCCTTAGGAGAGTTGATGCACTTTTGAAATGACCTTGGGAAAAGCAATGTTTCTCCTAGATGGAATGTCCAAAAGACTTGCTTGATGAGTCAAATGATAACTCGACATATATATATTTCTAATGAGCTATCGTGGGCTCAATTTGGAGTTGAGGAAGACCTCTAAAAGTTGACTACAATAGCACTCTACATTCTGGTAGCCTCATTCTGCACATTTTGACTAGTCTTGGGAGATTAAGATTTTGATAGGGCCATTGAGCTCCAAATTGAAAAATTAAACATGTTCGGTAAAGTAGACAGGAAGATATTTCCAACGAACTATCATGGGCTCTATTTGGACATCAGGAAAGCAGTCAAAAGTCAGCTTGAAGAGGCACAACGTACAGAGGCTAGAGCACTATGCGTAGGGACAAAGTGCTTGGCGTAGGCTTGTTTTCCTAGTGCAAAAATCAATGGTGCTGCGCGTAGAGAAAGACACTGTGCACCTGTGGGTGGCACTGCGTGTAAGGCCAACAAGGGCCAAAATGACCTCCTGCCACCCAAAAACACAAAATTTGTCTTCTTTACCCCTCAAACAAGTAAGTGTTGCCCCTAAAATTCATCCTTGGCTCTCAATTAATGCATTTGAGGATAATTTGCTATGCTAAATGTGAAACCCTAGAATCTCCTCTATTTATGCCTTAAAACCCTAACCCTTACTATTCCTCCCATCACTTATCCCTAAAACCCTAAAACCCCTCCTACATAACACTCCATATCACTCCATATCCATTTTTCCTTCATCCCCAAAGCAATACCCTAAAACCCTAGCCCCTATCCCTGATTTTCATGGTTCACACCCTCCCACTCATTTTTCATGTTTACCTAGTCCAACAAATACCCCACAAGATCACTTCCCCTTCCCTTATTCCTGATCACCCTTACTCACTCCCTCCATCACTTTTCTAGGAGTACGCAACCTCAAAGATTGACAGACATGGACAGAGAAGACAAAGATTATGAGCAGGAGAGAGATTTTGATTTGATGGAGTATGATGAGCCAGAACAACATCATATTCATCATGGCATAGAGACAATTGATCTCGAGGCTTAGGATGAAGCAATAAAAGAAAACATCATCATACAAGAGAAAGAAGCTCAAATCCAAGCATTGGTGGAAAAATTGGCAGGAGCCAAGTATGTCATCCAATGTTTGAAACAAGAGAACAAGCAGTTGAGTGATAAGCAGGTCCTCATGGAGCTAGAACTTCTCAAGGCAAAGAAACAAAGTGAAAAGGGTAAATTAGCAATTCCAAAGGAAGAAGCACCAGTCACTTTGACTTCAATTGAGAAGGAAATTGAGGGTGATAGAGAAATTTGGCTTGAAAGAGTAAATTTTCACTTAGAAAAGTTGTTTCAAAGGGCCAGCAGGAACAACCAGATCATTAGGCACATGGCCTACCACTACAGGACCCAGAACAAAATTTGCAATATAAGGGTCAAGCAGATGAAAGCAAGGCTAAGATGAGCACTCAAAGGCAAAAAACAGGAGGATATGCTTAGGTTGCTTGCTGAAGCTTCCTTGGCTCATCAAGATGCTTGATGATGGTGTTGCTCACCAATTTTGATCAAATTTGGAGGAATTTTTGTCTTTGGCAAATTTTGGAAATTTTAACATAGGAAACTTGGCTCTACGCGCAGCGCCACTGGCGTTGTGCTTTTCCTATGGACACCCAATGGAAAAATGGATTGATTTTTTGGATTCAGAGTGATGAGTACATGCACCCTATGCATTTGATAAGATTTTGGAGCAGAACTGGTCTACCAAAAGGTAAAAAAAACCCCCAAAAAATGACCTTTCTACCACTTTTTGGACACACGGAAGTAGTCTTGGAAGAATTAACTTTTGAGGGCTGAAATGAGCTTCAAATGAAGAAATTCTAGATGTTTTTGAAAGTAGACTTGAAGAGATTTCAAATGAGCTATCATGAGCTCAATTTGGATGTCGGGAAGGCTTCCAAAAGGGACCTAAAAGTGGCACTGTGCGTAGGGATGGTGGCACTACGTGTAGGACAAATTTTGCACAGGATTGCCATTTCACTGTGTTTTGACTGTGATATTGGATTTTCTCTCATGGAATATGTTTTACTGATGTAAATGATGACTTTGCTTGTAAATATGATGGATAATTAGGAGTAGAGGGTAGATTAATTAGATTGAAAGTCATTTTGAGGACAAATGAATCACTTTCCTCACTTTTATAGGCAAGTTGTTAGAATGCCTATATTCTAGTTTCTTGTTCAATGTTGGTTAGATTAGCTCCTCATCTTCGGGATTTGACCCCTGAGGATGGAACGAGGTTGAAACAATGTCTATATCTTCTTCTTCTTTCTCATTGTAAAGGTTGGACTCAGTTGGATGTAGAGGTTTTGAAAGAACATCATTTTGTATCACTTTAACAGGAGATTAATTAAAAATTGCAACTATTTATTTGGGATCCATGTGGTATGGTGTTTATTTTAGTTTCCTCTCTTTGTGATCATATGTTTAAATGTTTTGTGTGCTTCATTAATCACTTCATTGCTTCTAAGTGGATGTTTCTAAGTTGATAGGCAGAATCCATAACATTAATGCTCTGCTTTGGGAAAATATTCACAGTTTACATTTTCTATAGTTTAGGAAGGATCCGTGATGATCACATGCTCTTCTTAGCTTCTCACCGGTCTTGAATCACCTCACCCATCAAAACCTAAAGTGCTAAGCTTCATACCTACCTTGCCCCATCGAACACCCTGCAATTTTGACCTAATTTCCTTGCCCAAACTATCTGACTCCTCCAGATCCAGCAGAACCCCTTCAAATCAAATCAAACCTTGTGCTACCATACCTAGCCTAATATCTTTTTCTTGATCGAGCCATCTTAGCTGAGATCCTAACAGAGATATTCCTCTCCTGGCCTAGTAGGGCCAGCTACTTGGCTAAGCCTGGTTTGTGGCTACTTTTGCATTGCCTTTCTTCAGCCCGAGGTTCAATCCAAGTGATAAGACATTCTAGTTTGTTCTTAGGCAATTTTCTATAATAAAATAGTGATATTAGCTTGTTGTTTTATCAAATATTGTTTAGAGAGAACCAATAAATCTCATTTCATTTGTGTGCATTCAGAAATCATATAAACACATACATACCAAAAAAGAAAACATTTAGTTAGCTTTTAAAAACTTCAAAAAATCATTATATCCTACCATACTTTCTAATTTCTACACTTTATTTAGCCAATTTTTAGTTTAGAGCTGCGCTAGAGTGTGTACCCAAAATATAGTATAATTTTTTTTTTTGGTAAGCCAATACCAAGTTTTCTATTAATATAAAACCAGTTTTACATCAGTACCATGATAAGCATATATAGTGGTTATTAAAACCAAAGTGTCAATACTAACAATAGGTACAACCATACATCATCCAAAATACCAAAAAAACTATAGCCATTACATGATCATGAAGGACTAGAGGTAGCACATATTGATCCAGGTGGATATTGGTGGCCACTCGCCTATTCCACTTGGACCCCCACCATTTTTTCTTTTAGTTTTTCTATTTCCTTATTTGTAGCATAGTTTACTATTTTTGGCATTGTTTTGGGTCCTAAACTTCCAAAGTCATTTTCAGGCCCTAAATGATATTTGTTTGGGAAAACCGGGACTGCCTACTCCATTGCCAAACCAAACATCAAGAATCAAGACCTCTATACAATGTTGCCTACCCCTAGTCGACCTTGGCAATCCATCTCCATGGATTACGTGTCGGACCTTCCTTCTACTAAGCATGGAAACGACTATGTTATTGTGGTAATCGACAGATTCTTGAATATGGCCATTATGGCGTCCTGCAAGAAGAATATCACAACAGAAGCCACTGCTAAACTCTTCTTTGAATGAGTGTGGGTGCACTTTGGGATCCGACAGTGTATCATCTCAAGTTGGGACAACGAGTTTCTAAGTACATTTTGGTCCAGTCTCTGGTTGATGCTGAACACAAAGCTCACTAAGTCCACATCTTTCCATCCCCAAACCAATGGCTAGACAGAGGTCATCAACATGATGATCATACACATTCTGTGCATGTACAACTCAAAGCATCCATGCACATGGGATGAGAGCCTCCCCTATGTCCAGCACATCTATAACCGAACTCTCCATAACTCGACTCGCCACAACCCATTTCACGTGAGCTTGGGATTCCAGCCACTATGTCCCATTGATGTGGCCATACCATTTGTAGCTACTCAGGTAGATTTGGCTCATGTCCAGCTCGAAACTGATAATGAAAACAAATTCATTAAGCACATCCAACATATCTGCTAGCAAGTCCATGACATTCTAGAGAAATTAAATTCCAGGTACAAGCAGTGACATGATCAACATCATGTGCCACACAAGTTTCAGGTCTGGTTTCATTTGCGGAAGGAACGTCTTCCCGGATCCCATCGGAAACTTAGACCACTCTGATATGGTCCTTACACCATTAGCAAGGCTATAGGAGACAATGCATTTGAGCTCAGCATTCCTCCATTCCTTGGCATGCACCCAATTTTCAATGTGGACCACCTTCGACCATACTTCCCACCATTGTTGGACACATCAGACATTGCAAAACAGCTCACACCTATAGAGTGAAATCCAAATTGCATAGAACAAGCCAGAACTGATTGGATCATGTACACACATATCAAGAACACCTGACAACAAAGGATCCAATTATATTGAGTTGTCAAAGCAGGCCAACTCCTTCACTAGGGCAAGTGGCTCACCAGGGACCAAGTTCAATAGATGTTTCCTCATCTCATAAAGGAACTCATTGCAATGGGGACCATTGATTCCTAAGGGGGGAGGAATGATCTAGGTGGATATTGGTGGCCACCCACCTATTCCACTTGGACCCCCACCATTGTTTCTTTTAGTTTTTCAGTTTCCTTATTTGTAGCACAATTTACTATTTTTGGTAGTTTTTCAGATCCTAAACTTCGGGAGCCATTTTTAGGCCCTAAACGACGTTTTTTGAGAAAACAAGGACCAAAAAATACGTTGGTGTTGGTCATGCAAAATTTGTTTTCCTTGGATAAATCTTTCTAACGAGGTATTGTGTGCATCAAACTGAGATCGTATACCAAAGTTATGACCCCGGGAAGTTGATGTACCAATTTACCTAAACGGGGCCCATAGTTTGGCACTTCATCTCTTAGGGTTAGGTTTTTTGATGTTTAGGTTTTTTCATTGTCTCTCAATAATAAATAGGCCTTTGAGCCTTATTGTAACATAGTTCAGAGGCATGTAGCCACCACATATTTTCTCAGAGATAAGCTATCATCGCCCGAGCTAGTCTTATTTCCATTCTGTTTGTAAGCATATTTCAGTATTTGATATTAATGAAATGAAGTGTTATTTCTAATGCATCTTTGTATTTATGGTTATATCTATAATTTTTTGCATTCCTGTTTAAATCTATATCACACATGCCATAAATAATTCACCATCAGGAACAGAATAGGACCATTGACCATGTTGGTAAAAAGATAACACACAACAGAACACCATAACAAACATATTGTCATCGTCAACTGCTTAGTGCAAAAAATAAAGATATACTATCATGGGCATTGATACAAAATGCACCATATAGACAACTCATTGCTACGTGGTGCATGTTGAATGCAACATGCAACATACAACCCACTCATTGCTACAAAGATCTTTCGAAAAGACATTTGGAATAATATTGAAACCTTCAATATAGTCTGCCAAGTCTCCACATTTAATGTGATAGGACGTTGGTTGGTATTAATCATCCTTATAATCACGCCATTGACGTGTTGCGTATTAGACATGGCAGATGGAATTCGACACACATTTTATATCTTGTTCATGTTATGTAGTGTTCCCCACCCATCGAGGAGAGTACATTGTGTACATTGTTCCCACCCCCTTCAGGGTCATACCAGAGGAGTTTCCATACCAAGAGAGAGACAAATATTCCATAGAGACCTAGACAATACCAATATTAAATGAAAAACCTAAAGAGGATATTTAAGCCTATCTTTTTCTTTTTTTCTTTTCTTAAATTTTTTGCTTTTTTTCTTTTTTTATGTTATTTCCTTTATTTTGTATCAGATTTAAAACATAATACTAAGTTTTTATTATACTTATAATGTTATTAATCATTTGACGCTTTAGATCATATACATCCCCTTGTGGAGTTGGAAAGTATTAACTTTGAAGTTAGAGGAAATAAGCGAACTAACAATGGCTTGTTTTTTGGTGTTATTCAAGCTCCCATCATATTTCATAGGTTGGGAATCACTTGAAGTTGTATGTCTTCCTAATAGCACATCACATGCATACCCAAATATGAATCCATCCTAAAATTTTCAAATTTTAGTCCTTTAATCCTAATAAGTACTGAATATTTCTTTGTAGGTACGAAATTCCTCTTGGCATAGAATCCCCCTTTACATGGCCAAATAATTTTATCAAAAGAAAATATTCATATACTCTTGAAATGTTTGATTTCTACATCTTTGCTTCTTCAAATATTTACCCTAATTCTTATTCAGGAACTTTTCCCCTTGATGAAATGATTGTTCAAAATCATCATTACCCATTCAAAACTTGAATCCTTGGAAATAAAACAATATTTGAATAATACCATTCATACTCCTACCACCTTTATAAGTATGAGACCTCAAACCCTAAACGGGCCTACCATGTTGAGTCTTATTTGAAGTCCTTGAGACTAGTATGAGTCCTTTGAATTTCAGATATCCAACTTGATGTTACATGAATTCACCTTTTAGTTCTATTAAATGCTTATGCATGATGGGGTCCATGTCTTACAAGAAATTTGAAGATATACCTAGAGAACCAACAAATACAATTACTCGTGACCCATGTATTTTGCTCGATGGTAGCCTTTTTATATGGACTTCAATAGTCACATTATTTATATTTTGTAGGTACAAGATAAAAGTTGGTGATAAATGAACATGAGGAGTAGGAGATTGAATATGATGATGGGAACAATTTAGAAGACAGTTGAACATAGAGAATTCACAAGTATTCATTAAGGTTGAGTATGAATGCACAAATCCTTGCGAATAATATAAAATATCTAAATTATGTGATGAAAAATGTAATGCGGTAGACCGAACATAGAAGTCTATGGAAGAATGAAAGATTAGGAGAAATGAGTGAAAATACAGATGGAGATTGTTTAAGAGATTTAAGGAGAGATTCATGGAGATATTGTGGAGGAATTTGAGGAATTGGTTTGAACCAAAAATATAATTATGATATCTTTTGTTATGGTCACATATTATTTATATAGTGATCATTTCTACAATACAAACTACACATGGGAATGTTGATTTAATATAAATTTACCTTTGGCAGTTTTTCCATATGATTATTTATGTCCCTTGCTTGTTAAATGGCTATTAAAGCCAACAATTGAGTATATTGTAAGAGCACATCATGTGAAATCTAACGTGCTTCTTGCTGTTATAGGATAGATGAAATGATTAGTAAATACCAATAAGAATTTTATACTTGTGTGTAAAAGCTAAGGATGATGATAAATCCAAATATTTCTTGACTCAAGGCTTGCATGCCAATATTATAATATGTACCAACTCTATAGTGATTCCTCATATTTCTTCTATTTATAGTGTGGATCCTTCTACACCTATGGAAAGTCCATTAAAAAAGGTTGATTGGAGATTTGTATTAGCTGATGTAGTCTAGCCAGATCATGTTGGGGAGTTATCTAAGATTTTATCACTTAAATGGAAGAGGTTTCACAAGAAAAAGTTGATAGTACATCATGTAATTGTGGGAATTTTCCTTTCAATTATAATAGTGACACAACTAAAATGGTCATCACCTTTTGTGTGCATAATATGAATTAGTGTTTATCATCTATTAAGTTGCATTAATGGTATGCATGTAAGTGGTTTTACAGTTCCATTGCCTATTTTTTGGGGTTTAGCATGTGAAAAATGGAATTGAGGTCCTAAGAAAAGTGATGGGTTTCCTTGCATCTAAGTCCAAATTAAAAGAATAAAATGTTGTGTATGGCTACTATGCAATTTCTCTCTGTCTATAATTGGTATTGTAGTCTCAAATGGGACTATTGCAGAGCATGTGTCACATTTTGTGGAAACAATGACATTATTATTTGCTAAGGAATTTACGAACAATCTTCCTATATATCATATTTATGAACATGATCACAATATTGGTGAGTATGCATATTTGAATAGGTTGTTTGTATCAAGATTGATAGATACCAAACAAGTGAGGAAGTGGTACCCTTACTTTATTAGTAAATGAAGTCAAACTTTTGGTAGTCCAAAAGCTTGTTAGTTGGGAAAATTGTTCTAGGAGGATTCCCACAACAAATCCAATTTGTCATTCTTAAATTTTAATAAAAATAGCTTCTTGTCAAAAATAGAATAGGGGCCAAATAGACATTGTTTACAAAAAAAATTTCCTATGAAATTTGAAGACAAATAGAAGGTAGTGTTCACACATGAATCATTGATGGTAGGTTTACATATGGACCATTATAAGGCTGACATGTGGACCAATCCACAATTAACAAATGGATAAATAAGAATATTATTAAGTGACAAGTGAAGGTTGGTTGTTGAGATTAAGAATGGATTTTTAAATTACATTTCTCATGTCAAATTAAAAAAAGACATAATGATGTCAAATCCCCAAATATACGAGATTCAAAAATATTATTAAGTATTATGCCTTGTGGTATGTACCCTCATAAGTGCAAAAACCCATGAAGTCAACATAGCTATGATTTTTTTTGGAATGTATATTACATTACTCTAATTTTGTGCCATAAAATCATTATGGATAATATTATATCAATGTGAAAGGGAGTAAGAGGATTTATTTTGACTTGAATCATGGTATCCTCATAAAAACCCTAACAACCTAAATATACCATAAACCATTATATTACTATATAATGGAATGAATTTCTTTTGAAGAAAATAAAATAATGCTTTCTATGAAGAATAGGAAAAATATTTTCTTTTAAGTGGTAAGAGGCCAAATAGTTGCGATACCAACACCATTGTCTTCCATGGAGAAATTTGGAGACACTTTTGTTGATTGAAGTCCATTTTAATGTAAATAAGGCTTTTTTATATACGTTTTTTTTACTAATTTTAATGGATCAGTTCCATTATTGAAGTAGACCCATAGATATATCCCATTAAGAGTGAGCTTCATTATCATTTGTTGTTTATATCCTATATTTCATTGTAGCTTTTTTCTTAATTGTGATCATTTAAATCACTTTTATTTTATTAAGCCACTTTTATAGAAAATTTGTAGGAAGTTAAAAAATGATGTTTAATTATACCAATTGGGGTAATAAATGGATTTTCACATTAATTTTGGGCTAGATGACATCACAAGATTTTTCAAGAAGCTTGTTGACCATCTAGAACACTTAAATAAAATCTTTGATAGGTGTGGGAGGTAAGCGATTTCTCTAAAAAATAAGAAAAATATATTCAACAAGGTAGTGTTGGAAATATTTTTGTCATTGATGTCAAAGCTAGGAGGGAGACTATACATGTCCAAGATAAGGATCACAAGATGAATATTATTGGAAATATTGTTTGGATACCAATTTTTTTATGCCTAGTTTAGATACCCTACCGTTGAATGCCTCTTTACTCAAACTTTTTTTTCTCAAATGAGAGAATATGATATATGGTTGAAAATATTGTTCTAAGACCTTTCTAATGGTCTTTTAAATCCATTGGAATGAAGAAATAAGAAATATTTTATCAACCAAAAAGTATAGGTTCCCCAACAAATTTTATAATATGTCTCAATAAGAGAACATATAAACACTATAAATAAAGGATATATGAGTGCATTTCAAGACCACCCAAGTAAAAAGATATCTATGGTGAAAAAGAGAAGCTAGGGAATATGCTTGGGGTTTTAAAGATGGAGCAAGAATGTGATTTGTGGAGCAAAAAAAATCATCTTGGCATTTTCAATATAGCTTTTCTTTTGGGATGTTTTAGATCATGGAATTTTGAAGCGATAAAGACAAGATATTGTGTCCATATGGTAAAAAATTAGGGATTGGCTCACTATACATTTGGAGATATGCTCTAAGGAAGTTAGTGTTCTTGAATGCTCTTGAAATGTGGTTGAAATAGGTCATTTTGGAATTTTTGATATAACTTATTTTTTGAGATTTCTCAAACTATGAAATCTTGAGGAGACATAAGTGAGATATTTAGGTACTTGTGGTACAAATTTCAAACCTTTCTTTTCTATAATTTCAAATATATGTCTTGTGGAAGTTAGAGTCTTTTAATAGCCCTAAAATCAACTTCAAACATGTTAGTTTGGCAATTTTGATACAACTTTTTTCTAGATGATTCAGATAATGAAATATTGAAAAGATAGAGGTAAGATCTCTAGGTATCTATGCTAAAAAATTTAGACTTTGGTTTGCTATATCTTTGGATATATACCTTGTGGAAGTTAAGGTTTCTAAATTATCTTGAAATCAATTTCAAATAGGTTAGCTTGGAATTTGTTTTGTAACTTCTTTTTTGGGGATTTTCATACCGTGAATTTTTTAGAGATATGAGGAGACGTATAGAAGTGCGTTAGGTAAAAACTACAAAATCATATGTAAAAAGTTGGATATGTTGCATGACATACATGTTCATTCTTGTGAAGAGTCCAAAAATAAGAAATTTGTGGAAATTGGACTTGGTGAAGGTATGAGTAGCAACCAAATCTACTGAAGCAAGAGGCAACAAATAGGCCTAATTAAGGAAAATGTAGGAAACAAACTTAGCGAAGTATGTTGGTACCTGTGATTTTTTACATTCATAGGGATTAGTGTCTCTAGTAGGTTGATTCTTTCGAAGAATTATAAAATGAAATTTTGTGGTTTTCTCTTGAAAGGGTTTCCATGTATATATTTTATGTTTTGTAGTTGATAAATCTCATATGTGATTGTTTTATTATGATTCATGAATGTTTGAATAAGTAAAAATTATTTTATACTAATTCAACCTCCTCTCTGTATAAATGTTTGCTCAACAATTGGTATTATATTAGTTTGCTTTGAAAATAGTCTAACTGCCAGAAGTTATATTTTGATAGCAAACATGGACATTCAAGAAGGTTTCTCCATAAACAGAGCCCCATTATTTGATAGAATAAAATATGTGTTCTAGAGTATAAGAATGCAAACTTATCTAATGACTCTTCATTTTTTATATTTGGCAATAAGTTATGTCTAGTTATACAACCCCAAAAATGTCTCCAACATATATGCCTGGAAAGAAAGCTAGGGAATGTAATGAAAAATGCATGAATGATACCTTGTTTGGTCTATCATAATAAAAAAAATCAAGGTGACACACTGTGAATTTCGGACAAAATTCAAAACATATATGAAGGAAATGACAAGTTGAAGAAAGAAAAACTCCAATCTGATAGAAGATAATTTGTGAGTTTGGAAATGAAAGATGAAGAAAATGTTGTAGCCTATTTCCTCTATGTGTATGAAATTGTCAACATAATCAAAGGACTTGGTGAGATACGTTGAAGAATATATGACTATAAAAAAGATGTTAAGGTCACTCCCCTTAAGATTTGATGCCAAGGTCTTTGGCATCGATGAAATGAAGGATTTGGAGAAATTGATGATGGATGAGATGCATAGGATCCTCATTGCATATGAAATTATCACTAAAAACATCCTAATTATTCTCACAAGAAAAAAAAGAATTAGTTCAGAATATCTATTCAACCAATAAGCCTTTTCACAACCTAGGAGAAACATCTCTTCTTTGGCGATTGTTTTTCTTGCAATAATTTTGGTCATAGAAAAATAGCTTGTAGAGATTATGCAAGCAGTGACCATGTGAATGACAAAAATAGAGGATCTCATAAGAAATAAAAGGATGATTGTGTGAGAAACAAAACTAGAAGTTCTCATGGGTTTGTTGATAGAAACTACAATTCATATTCTCCCCTGCCTAATTACATTATTGAATGTTATAAGTGCAATAAATATGGGCACATAGCACGTGACTATATAAGCAACATAACAAAGTCTTCTCAACAAAACAAGGAAGAAGATGTTCTTACCAAGCATATAGAATAATACACAAAGATGTTGAAAAAGAAGAAAGAAGAACAAAGGAATGAAGAATGTGGACTTACATTGTATGCTCAAAACAAAAGAAACCATTGATACATTGAGAGTGGATGTTCAAAGCACATGAGAGGGGATCATGAAAAAAATTTCACCATAAATGAGAAAGAAGAGGCAACGTTACCTTTGGCATGATGCTTATGCAAGAATAGTTATAAAGGGTATGGTTAACCTTGATGATGGAAAGACTAATTATTTTGTTTAAATATTTTATTCTTTTTATGATGACATCGAGATTGATATGATTTCTTTAGAAGGGATCCTAGAAGTCGGCACAAGAAATGTCATTAACTGTAACTTGAAGCATTGTTGCTTGACATGACATATGTGCCTTATGAGCTTGTTATATGATAGGTCTAGTTGTAGTAACTTCACATATTTCACAAGAGTTGCATGTATACTGCCTAGTAACTGGTTCAAAGCAAGATTTATTTTTTTCTAGCTATTGGAGGTGGCTAATGGATTTGGGGATTCTTCCAAAAATATTATAATTATTCTGTTTAAATTTTTTATTCTTTTTATGATGACATTGAGGTTGACATAATTACTTTAGAAGGAATCCTCGAAGTCGACATTTCTGAACTAGAGAAATCTTTGTTAGTCTCAACAGAAAGACATGTTATGAGATGTTCTCTAACATGATAAAAGACAAACTCAGATGGGCCATGATTGAAGAAACATTTCATGTTCAACCCCAAACTAGTTAAGCGATCTTCACTAGCAAGAAAAACTAATTTTGAAGGCATTAATCTAATCACCTTCTTCTACTTGAAATAAAACAATTTCATCCAGATGGTAACATTTTCACCAGAATTGGATGTTTTTTATTTTGCAAAATCTTGATTTAGAAGTGCTCCACTCTATATTTTGAAAAAGAAATGGATTCAACACTCTAAAAACCCCACAACACCTAAAATTCTATATTTTGACGGTTGTAACATGGATTTTCAAAATTATCAACTAGAATTTTCAAAACGTGCTAAAAAACTCTATATTTTCAGGCGAAATTGTCGCCTACTTAAACTACTCTTTTTGGAAATTTAATTTAATTATTGCTAATTATTAAGTGGATGGTAGGAATTTAGCCTCAACTGTAAAATGGAAAAAAAAAGGAAAAAAGACATAACTACTTTTGAGATAAATCTCAACCTTTGATTTCTCACTCCTACTTAGAATATTCTAAAATATTTCATAGAGGTTAAATATTCACCATCAACTCAATAGCTATTAATAATTAAATTAAAATTCTAAAAACAATATTCCTAAATAAACATATTTATTTACATAATAAATATCTTTATATAAATCTTAAATTTATAACTTTTATAATAAAAAATATAAATATCTAATCTTTTTTATATATAAATTATATCTTCTACTATCCTACACTTCAATTTATATATTAAAAAAGCTATTTTCATTAGACTAACATCTTCAAATATTATATTAATATTCACATTAAAAAGATTAGAATTTCTTTTTTCTTTGGTGTTTTATATTTAGGACATGGTAGTTCAACATTCGAGCTTCAACCTTTCATGCTCTTAGACTTTAGGTATTTCATTCCATTTATTGTGGAATTTTGAATTTAAACTATTATATAAAATAAAAAAATTCAAAATTAATTATATGAAGAAAATTTCTAAAATAATTACAATTTTAAACCTATTTAATTATAAGGTGCTTTAATAGCCTTTGGATACTCAATATGAATGGCAGGAACACTTACAACATATCTTAGAAGGAGACAAAAGTGACCTAGAGTAAGAGACTGCCAATGAATGACAAAACTCCCCTAATCGGGTGATTCCCATTAGGTCCAGAAGATTAGGGGTTATGCCTTCCACCCTGGAAATGTTAGGAGAGTTAATGAAGGGGGTCACATAGTTGTTCCCTTGCATGCACAAGCATGAAGATTAATATTGACTCTATTAAGTATGTTTTACGACCCCGTAGAGCCTACGAAAGTCGTGAGTGTTGGTTTGGGTACTCAGAGTGACAATGAACTATTTCCTTTCCCCATGATAGAATTCAGGGAGGAAATTTACCGAAGAGTCACTAATTTATATTTGGTGTCGATTATGTGTGAACATTTTGATGGTAATCTTTGCAAGGGGCACTGAGGTTACTAGTATGTGGGATGCATGACAGGCTAACTTGGTGGAGCTACGAAAGGAAAGAGCTGAGAGCACCAACAGAGCAGGACGTGGTGTGTTTCTTGGCCTAGTTGAATTTGTGGGCATGGACACACATAATTCAACCCTAAGCGAGATGCCTCCCCTAACCTATGATGATAGGTTACTTATCCATCTCTACTAGGTATTTGTCAATTTTCAGGATTACTCTTTGAATTTTGTCTAGTATATCTTTGGAAAAAAAAATATTTTCCCAAGGGGTCAATGTAATTTTTTTGGTGGTTTAAATAGTCTTTGGAGGCTTAGTTGTGATGTTGTACATGTGTTAGTTATTACCACCTATACACCTTGCGATGTCATCTATGGTAGTCGTTAGCTGAACTGGGCTTGGGATCGTCTGAGTCTTCACCTTTCTTCATTGTTTTTGGGTTTGTTGGAATATAGAGGTATATGTCCATGTGGCTTTATCTTTCCTGCCCTCGAGAGTTGTCACTTGTAGAATGGAGTTGCTGAATGCATGAACAGGACTCTTCTAGAGAGAGCAAGGAATATGCTGAGTAACCCCGGGTTGCAAAAGGAGTTGTGGACGGAAGCGGTGGCAACAACTTGTTATGTGATAAACCGATCTCCATCAACGGCGATAGGCTGCAAGATTCCGCAAGAGGTATGGAAAGGACACCCTTGTGATTATTCTAAACTCAGAGTGTTTGGTTGTGATGCATATGCTCTACTGCCTAAACATCAGCGAACTAAATTAGATCCGAAATCAAAAAGGTATGTCTTTGTTGGGTATGGTGATGGAACAAAGGGATTTAGATTGTGGGATCCTACTACCCGCAAAATCATCATCAACAGAGATGTAAAGTTTGATGAATCCTCTCTTGTACAGTTAGATGTAGATAATAAATTGAAACAGGATGATGTATCTGATTTCCAGCACATTCAGTTTGACAACACTTCTAATGATAGTCATGACGACCATAGTTCAGATTCTAGTCATGAATAGGTTTCAGAATCAGATTATGAACAGGGTTCAGATGGAGGACATGAACAGGTCTCAGATGGCGATCATGAAGAAGTTCCTACAGATGGTAGACAGCCAATTGTGGAAGCACCAGAAACATCCTTAAGGAGGTCTACAAGGATCAAACGCCCTCCAAGAAGGTATGATGATTATGTTACTTCAGTTGCTTTGACCGCTAATGATGATGAACCTTTGTGTTATCAGGAAGCTGTAGAAGGTTCAAAGAGTGACAAATGGAAAGCAGCCATGAAGGAAGAAATGATGGCCTTAGGTAAGAATGGCACATGGGATCTGGTTGAACTTCCCAAAGGCAAGAAAACTGTGGGATGTAAATGGGTTTTCAAGGTAAAACGGGGTGTGAATGATTCAGAAGACAGATACAAAGCAAGGCTGGTTGCAAAAGGGTTTTCTCAGAAAGCTAGCATAGACTTTCATGAGATATTTTCACCAGTTGTCAAAATTGTTTCAATTAGAATTGTGTTAGCGTTAGTTTCTTTGCTTGATTTAGAATTACAGCAACTAGATGTTAAGACTGCTTTTTTACATGGTGATTTAGATGAGGAAATTTATATGGAACAATGAGAAGGGTTTGTTCAGCATCGCAATAAGAAATTTGTCTGCAAGCTCAAGAAGTCATTGTATGGTCTGAAGCAGTCGCCTCGACAGTGGTACAAGAAATTTGATTCTTTCATGTTGAGTCAAAAATATATAAGAAGTGAATATGATCATTGTGTTTACTTTAAGCAGTTAAGTAATGGTATGTTCATTATCTTAGTGTTGTATGTTGACGATATGCTTTTAGCAAGCAAAAACATTGAAGAAATCAACAGGTTGAAGACTCAGATGGCAAGGACATTTGATATGAAAGATCTAGGAGCAGCAAGACAGATTTTGGACATGGAGGTTTTTAGAGATAGGAGCAATGGTAAGCTGTGGCTATCACAACAAAAGTATATTGAGAAAATACTTATGAGGTTTGGTATGAACAATGTGAAGCTTGTGTCAGTCCCTTTAGCTTCCCATTTCAAGCTTTCTTCCAGTTTATGTCCTAATACAGATGAAGAAAAGGATTATATGTCTCGAATTCCATATGCCAATGTAGTAGGATGTTTGATGTATGCGATGGTGTGTACGCGACCAGATATTTCACATGCAGTTGGGGTTGTCAGCAGGTATATGGAAAATCCGGGTAAAGAACACTGGTCAGCAGTGAAATGGGTGCTTCGGTATTTGAGAGGCACAAGTAGTTATTGTATTACTTACAATAAGAGTAGTGAATCTGTTTGTAGATATGTTGATTCTGATTTTGCAGGTGATTTGGATAAGAGAAGGTCAACTTTAGGGTATGTATTTACTCTTGCAGGTGGAGCTATTAGCTGGATGTCAAAGCTACAAAACATTGTTGCTTTATCCACTACTGAAGCAGAATACATTGCTGCTTCGAATGCTTGCAAAGAGGCGGTTTGGTTGAAAGGTTTGCTTGGTGAGTTTGGTAGGTTAGAGGACAACATCAGGTTACTTTGTGATAGTCAAAGTGCAATAAATTTGGCTAAGAATCCGGCCTATCATAGTAAATCAAAGCATATTCCAGTTAAGTACCATTTTGTAAGACAGGTTATCACTGAAAGGGGAGTCTCTCTTGAAAAGGTGCATACAAAGGAAAACTGTGCAGACATGTTCACGAAACTAGTTTTGTTAGAGAAGCTACGTTGGTGTTTGGCTTCTCTTGGCTTGCAGAAAAGATAAAATAATAAACAAACAGGGCATCAGGCTAATTGTTGTCAAGGTGGAGATTGTTGAGATTTTCTGTTTTAAATACAATAGGCAAAAATCTCAGTGTGTGACAACAATAGGAATTTGTTGCTAGATTAGCTCCAGGTTGTTGGGAGAGAGTTAATGCATCCTAAATTTGATGTGAGAGGATTTATGAGGCAGTTAGATTCTCCTTGCTATAAAATAGGTATCCATACGGATGGTTTGGGTCGTGAGAGTTTGTGAGGATTTGATTAATTATGTAATCTCCTGTTTTGATTAATAAAGATTGCCGATGCCTATGTTTGGTGGACGTAGCCCAGATTGGTTGGGTGAACCACGCTAAATTGCTGTGTCTCCTATGCATAATTTATTTTTCTGTGTATATGATTTTATATGTTGTGCATCTCAACTCCAACATGGATCACGCGAGTAACTTCTGTAGAACTGTTCGTGTAATAGTAAAAGTAAAAATACATATTAAAAGAGATTTCTGTGGCGATGCCTGGTCATATATGTCGAATTCCATAGCTGAGCCTTGAAAACTTCTTTCTTTGTGATGGCTGTACAGGCTAGTCAGTTCCTGTATCAACTATGTATCTCCTTACACGTTTGCTTAAAAATCACTTTGATTGGTTTTTCTTGTACCAAAAACTCTCTTTCCCCTGCAATTCGCACGCTAAGCTTTTGGTAGGTGACGATGGAAGTTCGATTGCTATTGCAGCTAAGGTTCTTGGTGGGATTAACAACTTCTTTTCTAGCCGTATACCGCGAGGTATCTCTTAGAATTGTCTTTTGGCTTCTGATGGGTGATGGTTGGAGTTCAGTTGTTATTGCTACTAGGCTCCTCAGTGGGATTAGTAGCACTTTTTCTAGCTGTATACAGCAAGATCAGTTTGTTGCACCTATCTATACAGTAGTTTCGCGGAGCACTGTCATCATGTACCGTCTACTGATTGATCTTCTAGCTGGATTGGATATAGTTTCAGTAGATATTTCGATTGAGTTTCGTTACGATCAGAATGCAAAAACGGGATCGGAACCATGGATAGTCTTCAGTCAAAACCCTATTGTTAGGACATGATTATCTCAAAATATTTCTAAAATTAAAAGATACAAGTTTTTTAAAGTTTCCATAACAGTAGCATGTCCCGAGAAATTATCATGATTTTATCTTAACATTTTTTTGGGTTAAAATTATGTAACACTCCAATTTTCTAATCTTTGTAATATTATGTCGTACAGTGCTTATTATATTCTATGAGGAAGATAGCTAAGTCAATGTAAATATCATTATTATTATGTTATTATGCATTTAATAAAACATTTAAGGCTAATTTACGTAGAAGTATATAAAAGAGGGACCATGATATCACAAGGGTGAAAAGTGAGGGGATTTCATAGTTATGGAACTATGGGTTTGAGTACAACAAGAAGAATGATCTCTCATGTAAAGGAGAATTGCATGCAAGACATTTATTTAGTCATGCATTCATTCATGCTATGGCAAGTGGGAGCACTCGCAAATGTAGTTGAAGGGAGGGAATATTAAAAGAGGATCTCAAGATTTATGTAGAGGTTTATTGGTGAAAATTGGGGTGATGCTTTGGTCAGTGTTAAATGTAAGCTATTGGTTAAAAAGAGGAAATGGCTCTTCAATACGTGTGAATTTGTCTAGTCTATGCATGGATTCACGTAGAGGTTCACTTGTGCACATTAGGGTGATACTTTGGTCACTACTAAATGTAAGATATCGGCTAGAAAGAGGAAATGACTGTCAAGATGTGAATTTGTCTAGTCTTGTTGTGTGTGTTTTTGTTACAAAGAAGAGGGAATGACCTATTTTCTGGTCAACCCTAGATAAATATGAGTGGTAGAGACCATACTAAATCAAGTGAAGAGTGCTAAAGGGAGAGAACTCAGAGGATAAGCTAAGCATAGGAAAGAGAACATTATTAGTATATGTGCAGAGAGAGTAACCATAGCTAAAAGCCAATATGGCTACTCGATTTGGATTGGATCATTATTTTTTTTGTCATCCATATTGATGATTTTCAAGTGGAAACAACAAGGAAATCAACTTACAGGATCAGTTTAGTGGTAGGGCCAATTTTGAGAATTAGGGTCAAAAACATTTTAGGGTTAGCTTGAGGCCTTAAATGATGTTTTTGGGGATAAAACATTACTACTTAAGTGTCACACCCCATGATGTAATTATCATACAAACACCTTTAAGATGTCAATCAAAATTCAGATGGGAAATTTATGCCTCCCAAAAGTTGACCTATTGTGATTGACCACCATAATTCAAGAGAATGTCACATCGACCCTTGTTACTAATGGAAAAGGGGATAGCCACATGGTCAATATGAATAATAATCTAGAAAGGTTGAATTATAACCCATGTTGAGGGTAGAATGTGTCAAATTTAAACCCTAGTTGGCTACCAGTCTCTATTATAATCTAACTAGTAAGAGGAAAAGGGGTTCCATTCGACTCAACTGTATTTTGTTCCATAGTAAAGTAGCGTAGCTGAGAGTGGATAGAGAGATAGAACATAGTAGAAGTGGTTTTATTCTGTGGCAGCCTAAGGATCATGAACTTCAAACAACTCTATAGTGAGTGCCTTATCCTTTGTATTTGCATCATTTTCATTCAAAGAAAAGAGAGCAAGGAAACCTCACCTTCCAACTAAGTTTTCCCATAAAAGGGTTTCCAAAAGTATATCTTTGTGCTTATTATCGTTTGTGAGTGTTTGTATTTCATTGTTCTCTATTTTTCTCATTTATCTATTGCATGAATAAATAACAAAATCAATAATAATAGATCTAGAATCTAAGGGAACTAACACTTCATAATATAGATTTTAGTTTATGTTAATAGATTTGTTGTGATGAATCGTTTATAGGAATATTTACAATATTTTATAAATCATAGTGGTATCATAGCAAGTTCCTTTGGGAATATTGTGGAAAACTCTAAGAGATCATATTGGTTTAAAAAGAAATTCATAAAACTATAGCCATGACTAATGAATTAGTTTATGATCATCTTGAAGATCTAGTGGAGAAGAGTTTTGCACACTTGGAAGTGAAAGTTGCATTTATAAATTGTAATATGATCATCCTCATGGCGTCACTAACTAATAAGGTCAATTAGTTTGGAGATGATGAAGGTTCCAATGTAGAGGTCAGATCAGAGGGAAATTGGGAGATTATAAAGAACTAGAGGAGTCAAGCAAACCTAAACTAGAGTAGTGGAGTTTGATTGTCATGAAACATTCATAGTTTCTCTTCAAAATGGAAGAAAAGGTGGACATCAAGTTGTATCAAGTTGAAACCAATGCTTCAAATTAAATCACTGGTTGTAGCAATTATATGTTTACTTTAGTGTTCACCACATTTGATAAGGAACAAAACAATTCATTTACTCATTTGAAATTAGAAGGCCATGCCCTTACTTGGTGGGATTCAAGCCAAAAGGAAACCCATGAAGTCAACATAGCTATGATTTTTTTTGGAATGTATATTACATTACTCTAATTTTGTGCCATATAAAATCATTATGGATAATATTATATCAATGTGAAAGGGAGTAAGAGGATTTATTTTGACTTGAATCATGGTATCCTCATAAAAACCCTAACAACCTAAATATACCATAAACCATTATATTACTATATAATGGAATGAATTTCTTTTGAAGAAAATAAAATAATGCTTTCTATGAAGAATAGGAAAAATATTTTCTTTTAAGTGGTAAGAGGCCAAATAGTTGCGATACCAACACCATTGTCTTCCATGGAGAAATTTGGAGACACTTTTGTTGATTGAAGTCCATTTTAATGTAAATAAGGCTTTTTTATATATGTTTTTTTTTACTAATTTTAATGGATCAGTTCCATTATTTTAGTAGACCCATAGATATATCCCATTAAGAGTGAGCTTCATTATCATTTGTTGTTTATATCCTATATTTCATTGTAGCTTTTTTCTTAATTGTGATCATTTAAATCACTTTTATTTTATTAAGCCACTTTTATAGAAAATTTGTAGGAAGTTAAAAAATGATGTTTAATTATACCAATTGGGGTAATAAATGGATTTTCACATTAATTTTGGGGTAGATGACATCACAAGATTTTTAAAGAAGCTTGTTGACCATCTAGAACACTTAAATAAAATCTTTGATAGGTGTGGGAGGTAAGCGATTTCTCTAAAAAATAAGAAAAATATATTCAACAAGGTAGTGTTGGAAATATTTTTGTCATTGATGTCAAAGCTAGGAGGGAGACTATACATGTCCAAGATAAGGATCACAAGATGAATATTATTGGAAATATTGTTTGGATACCAATTTTTTTATGCCTAGTTTAGATACCCTACCGTTGAATGCCTCTTTACTCAAACTTTTTTTTCTCAAATGAGAGAATATGATATATGGTTGAAAATATTGTTCTAAGACCTTTCTAATGGTCTTTGAAATCCATTGGAATGAAGAAATAAGAAATATTTTATCAACCAAAAAGTATAGGTTCCCCAACAAATTTTATAATTTGTCTCAATAAGAGAACATATAAACACTATAAATAAAGGATA
This sequence comes from Pinus tabuliformis, assembly GCA_031772625.1. Taxonomy (NCBI): domain Eukaryota; kingdom Viridiplantae; phylum Streptophyta; class Pinopsida; order Pinales; family Pinaceae; genus Pinus; species Pinus tabuliformis. The sequence goes on from CM062811.1 coordinate 700,230,657, forward strand.
TATGAGTGCATTTCAAGACCACCCAAGTAAAAAGATATCTATGGTGAAAAAGAGAAGCTAGGGAATATGCTTGGGGTTTTAAAGATGGAGCAAGAATGTGATTTGTGGAGAAAAAAAAATCATCTTGGCATTTTCAATATAGCTTTTCTTTTGGGATGTTCTAGATCATGGAATTTTGAAGCGATAAAGACAAGATATTGTGTCCATATGGTAAAAAATTAGGGATTGGCTCACTACACATTTGGAGATATGCTCTAAGGAAGTTAGTGTTCTTGAATGCTCTTGAAATGTGGTTGAAATAGGTCATTTTGGAATTTTTGATATAACTTATTTTTTGAGATTTCTCAAACTATGAAATCTTGAGGAGACATAAGTGAGATATTTAGGTACTTGTGGTACAAATTTCAAACCTTTCTTTTCTATAATTTCAAATATATGTCTTGTGGAAGTTAGAGTCTTTTAATAGCCCTAAAATCAACTTCAAACATGTTAGTTTGGCAATTTTGATACAACTTCTTTCTAGATGATTCAGATAATGAAATATTGAAAAGATAGAGGTAAGATCTCTAGGTATCTATGCTAAAAAATTTAGACTTTGGTTTGCTATATCTTTGGATATATACCTTGTGGAAGTTAAGGTTTCTAAATTATCTTGAAATCAATTTCAAATAGGTTAGCTTGGAATTTGTTTTGTAACTTCTTTTTTGGGGATTTTCATACCGTGAATTTTTTAGAGATATGAGGAGACGTATAGAAGTGCGTTAGGTAAAAACTACAAAATCATATGTAAAAAATTGGATATGTTGCATGACATACATGTTCATTCTTGTGAAGAGTCCAAATATAAGAAATTTGTGGAAATCGGACTTGGTGAAGGTATGAGTAGCAACCAAATCTACTGAAGGAAGAGGCAACAAATAGGCCTAATTAAGGAAAATGTAGGAAACAAACTTAGCGAAGTATGTTGGTACCTGTGATTTTTTACATTCATAGGGATTAGTGTCTCTAGTAGGTTGATTCTTTCGAATAATTATAAAATGAAATTTTGTGGTTTTCTCTTGAAAGGGTTTCCATGTATTTATTTTATGTTTTGTAGTTGATAAATCTCATATGTGATTGTTTTATTATGATTCATGAATGTTTGAATAAGTAAAAATTATTTTATACTAATTCAACCCCCTCTCAGTATAAATGTTTGCTCAGCAATTGGTATTATATTAGTTTGGTTTGAAAATAGTCTAACTGCCAGAAGTTATATTTTGATAGCAAACATGGACATTCAAGAAGGTTTCTCCATAAACAGAGCCCCATTATTTGATAGAATAAAATATGTGTTCTAGAGTATAAGAATGCAAACTTATCTAATAACTCTTCATTTTTTATATTTGGCAATAAGTTATGTCTAGTTATACAACCCCAAAAATGTCTCCAACATATATGCCTGGAAAGAAGGCTAGGGAATGTAATGAAAAATGCATGAATGATACCTTGTTTGGTCTATCATAATAAAAAAAATCAAGGTGACACACTGTGAATTTCGGACAAAATTCAAAACATATATGAAGGAAATGACAAGTTGAAGAAAGAAAAACTCCAATCTGATAGAAGATAATTTGTGAGTTTGGAAATGAAAGATGAAGAAAATGTTGTAGCCTATTTCCTCTATGTGTATGAAATTGTCAACATCATCAAAGGACTTGGTGAGATACGTTGAAGAATATATGACTATAAAAAAGATGTTAAGGTCACTCCCCTTAAGATTTGATGCCAAGGTCTTTTCCATCGATGAAATGAAGGATTTGGAGAAATTGATGATGGATGAGATGCATAGGATCCTCATTGCATATGAAATTATCACTAAAACATCCTAATTATTCTCACAAGAAAAAAAAGAATTAGTTCAGAATATCTATTCAACCAATAAGCCTTTTCACAACCTGGGAGAAACATCTCTTCTTTGGCGATTGTTTTTCTTGCAATAATTTTGGTCATAGAAAAATAGCTTGTAGAGATTATGCAAGCAGTGACCATGTGAATGACAAAAATAGAGGATCTCATAAGAAATAAAAGGATGATTGTGTGAGAAACAAAACTAGAAGTTCTCATGGGTTTGTTGATAGAAACTACAATTCATATTCTCCCCTACCTAATTACATTATTGAATGTTATAAGTGCAATAAATATGGGCACATAGCACGTGACTATATAAGCAACATAACAAAGTCTTCTCAACAAAACAAGGAAGAAGATGTTCTTACCAAGCATATAGAATAATACACAAAGATGTTGAAAAAGAAGAAAGAAGAACAAAGGAATGAAGAATGTGGACTTACATTGTATGCTCAAAACAAAAGAAACCATTGATACATTGAGAGTGGATGTTCAAAGCACATGAGAGGGGATCATGAAAAAAATTTCACCATAAATGAGAAAGAAGAGGCAACGTTACCTTTGGCATGATGCTTATGCAAGAATAGTTATAATGGGTATGGTTAACCTTGATGATGGAAAGACTAATTATTTTGTTTAAATATTTTATTCTTTTTATGATGACATCGAGATTGATATGATTTCTTTAGAAGGGATCCTAGAAGTGGGCACAAGAAATGTCATTCACTGTAACTTGAAGCATTGTTGCTTTACATGACGTATGTGACTTATGAGCTTGTTATATGATAGGTCTAGTTGTAGTAACTTCACATATTTCACAAGAGTTGCATGTATACTGCCTAGTAACTGGTTCAAAGCAAGATTTATTTTTTTTCTAGCTATTGGAGGTGGCTAATGGATTTGGGGATTCTTCCAAAAAGATTAAAATTATTCTGTTTAAATTTTTTATTCTTTTTATGATGACATTGAGGTTGACATAATTACTTTAGAAGGAATCCTTGAAGTCGACATTTCTAAACTAGAGAAATCTTTGTTAGTCTCAACAGAAAGACATGTTATGAGATGTTCTCTAACATGATAAAAGACAAACTCGGATGGGCCATGATTGAAGAAACATTTCATGTTCAACCCCAAACTAGTTAAGCAATCTTCACTAGCAAGAAAAACTAAATTTGAAGGCATTAATCTAATCACCTTCTTCTACTTGAAATAAAACAATTTCATCCAGATGGTAACATTTTCACCAGAATTGGATGTTTTTTATTTTGCAAAATCTTGATTTAGAAGTGCTCCACTCTGGATTTTGAAAAAGAAATGGATTCAACACTCTAAAAACCCCACAACACCTAAAATTTTATATTTTGACGTTTGTAACATGGATTTTCAAAATTATCAACTAGAATTTTCAAAACGTGCTAAAAAACTCTATATTTTTAGGTGAAATTGTCGCCTACTTAAACTACTCTTTTTGGAAATTTAATTTAATTATTGCTAATTATTAAGTGGATGGTAGGAATTTAGCCTCAACTGTAAAATGGAAAAAAAAAGGAAAAAAGACATAACTACTTTCGAGATAAATCTCAACCTTTGATTTCTCACTCCTACTTAGAATATTCTAAAATATTTCATAGAGGTTAAATATTCACCATCAACTCAATAGCTATTAATAATTAAATCAAAATTCTAAAAACAATATTCCTAAATAAACATATTTATTTACATAATAAATATCTTTATATAAATCTTAAATTTATAACTTTTATAATAAAAAATATAAATATCTAATCTTTTTTATATATAAATTATATCTTCTACTATCCTACACTTCAATTTATATATTAAAAAAGCTATTTTCATTAGACTAACATCTTCAAATATTATATTAATATTCACATTAAAAAGATTAGAATTTCTTTTTTCTTTGGTGTTTTATATTTAGGACATGGTAGTTCAACATTCGAGCTTCAACCTTTCATGCTCTTAGACTTTAGGTATTTCATTCCATTTATTGTGGAATTTTGAATTTAAACTATTATATAAAATAAAAAAATTCAAAATTAATTATATGAAGAAAATTTCTAAAATAATTACAATTTTAAACCTATTTAATTATAAGGTGCTTTAATAGCCTTTGGATACTCAATATGAATGGCAGGAACACTTACAACATATCTTAGAAGGAGACAAAAGTGACCTAGAGTAAGAGACTGCCAATGAATGACAAAACTCCCCTAATCGGGTGATTCCCATTAGGTGCAGAAGATTAGGGGTTATGCCTTCCACCCTGGAAATGTTAGGAGAGTTAATGAAGGGGGTCACATAGTTGTTCCCTTGCATGCACAAGCATGAAGATTAATATTGACTCTATTAAGTATGTTTTACGACCACGTAGAGCCTACGAATGTCGTGAGTGTTGGTTTGGGTACTCAGAGAGACAATGAACTATTTCCTTTCCCCATGATAGAATTCAGGGAGGAAATTTACCGAAGAGTCACTAATTTATCTTTGGTGTCGATTATGTGTGAAAATTTTGATGGTAATCTTTGCAAGGGGCACTGAGGTTACTAGTATGTGGGATGCATGACAGGCTAACTTGGTGGAGCTGCGAAAGGAAAGAGCTGAGAGCACCAACAGAGAGGGACGTGGTGTGTTTCTTGGCCTAGTTGAATTTGTGGGCATGGACACACATAATTCAACCCTAAGCGAGATGCCTCCCCTAACCTATGATGATAGGTTACTTATCCATCTCTACTAGGTATTTGTCAATTTTCAGGATTACTCTTTGAATTTTGTCTAGTATATCTTTGGAAAAAAAATATTTTCCCAAGGGGTCAATGTAATTTTTTTGGTGGTTTAAATAGTCTTTGGAGGCTTAGTTGTGATGTTGTACATGTGTTAGTTATTACCACCTATAAACCTTGCGATGTCATCTATGGTAGTCATTAGCTGAACTGGGCTTGGGATCGTCTGAGTCTTCACCTTTCTTCATTGTTTTTGGGTTTGTTGGAATATAGAGGTATATTTCCATGTGGCTTTATCTTTCCTGCCCTCGAGAGTTGTCACTTGTAGAATGGAGTTGCTGAATGCATGAACAGGACTCTTCTAGAGAGAGCAAGGAGTATGCTGAGTAACCCTGGGTTGCAAAAGGAGTTGTGGACGGAAGCAGTGGCAACAGCTTGTTATGTGATAAACCGATCTCCATCAACGACGATAGGCTGCAAGATTCTGCAAGAGGTATGGAAAGGACACCCTTGTGATTATTCTAAACTCAGAGTGTTTGGTTGTGATGCATATGCTCTACTGCCTAAACATCAGCGAACTAAATTAGATCCGAAATCGAAAAGGTATGTCTTTGTTGGGTATGGTGATGGAACAAAGGGATTTAGATTGTGGGATCCTACTACCCGCAAAATCATCATCAACAGAGATGTAAAGTTTGATGAATCCTCTCTTGTACAGTTAGATGTAGATAATAAATTGAAACAGGATGATGTATCTGATTTCCAGCACATTCAGTTTGACAACACTTCTAATGATAGTCATGACGACCATAGTTCAAATTCTAGTCATGAACAGGTTTCAGAATCAGATTATGAACAGGGTTCAGATGGAGGACATGAACAGGTCTCAGATGGCGATCATGAAGAAGTTCCTACAGATGGTAGACAACCAATTGTGGAAGCACCAGAAACATCCTTAAGGAGGTCTACAAGGATCAAACGCCCTCCAAGAAGGTATGATGATTATGTTACTTTAGTTGCTTTGACCGCTAATGATGATGAACCTTTGTGTTATCAGGAAGCTGTAGAAGGTTCAAAGAGTGACAAATGGAAAGCAGCCATGAAGGAAGAAATGATGGCCTTAGGTAAGAATGGCACATGGGATCTGGTTGAACTTCCCAAAGGCAGGAAAACTATGGGATGTAAATGGGTTTTCAAGGTAAAACGGGGTGTGAATGATTCAGAAGACAGATACAAAGCAAGGCTAGTTGCAAAAGGGTTTTCTCAGAAAGCTGGCATAGACTTTCATGAGATATTTTCACCAGTTGTCAAAATTGTTTCAATTAGAATTGTGTTAGCATTAGTTGCTTTGCTTGATTTAGAATTACAGCAACTAGATGTTAAGACTGCTTTTTTACATGGTGATTTAGATGAGGAAATTTATATGGAACAATGGGAAGGGTTTGTTCAGCATCGCAATAAGAAATTTGTCTGCAGGCTCAAGAAGTCATTGTATGGTCTGAAGCAGTCGCCTCGACAGTGGTACAAGAAATTTGATTCTTTCATGTTGAGTCAAAAATATATAAGAAGTGAATATGATCATTGTGTTTACTTTAAGCAGTTAAGTAATGGCATGTTCATTATCTTAGTGTTGTATGTTGACGATATGCTTTTAGCAAGCAAAAGCATTGAAGAAATCAACAGGTTGAAGACTCAGATGGCAAGGACATTTGATATGAAAGATCTAGGAGAAGCAAGACAGATTTTGGACATGGAGGTTTTTAGAGACAGGAGCAATGGTAAGCTGTGGCTATCACAACAAAAGTATATTGAGAAAATACTTGTGAGGTTTGGTATGAACAATGTGAAGCTTGTGTCAGTCCCTTTAGCTTCCCATTTCAAGCTTTCTTCCCGTTTATGTCCTAATACAGATGAAGAAAAGGATTATATGTCTCGAATTCCATATGCCAATGTTGTAGGATGTTTGATGTATGCGATGGTGTGTACGCGACCAGATATTTCACATGCATTTGGGGTTGTCAGCAGGTATATGGCAAATCCGGGTAAAGAACACTGGTCAGCAGTGAAATGGGTGCTTCGGTATTTGAGAGGCACAAGTAGTTATTGTATTACTTACAATAAGAGTAGTGAATCTGTTTGCGGATATGTTGATTCTGATTTGCAGGTCATTTGGATAAGAGAAGGTCAACTTTAGGGTATGTCTTTACTCTTGCAGGTGGAGCTATTAGCTGGATGTCAAAGCTACAAAACATTGTTGCTTTATCTACTACTGAAGCAGAATACATTGCTGCTTCGCATGCTTGAAAAGAGGCGGTTTGGTTGAAAGGTTTGCTTGGTGAGTTTGGTAGGTTAGAGGACAACATCAGGTTACTTTGTGATAGTCAAAGTGCAATACATTTGGCTAAGAATCCGGCCTATCATAGTAAATCAAAGCATATTCCAGTTAAGTACCATTTTGTAAGACAGGTTATCACTGAAAGGGGAGTCTCTCTTGAAAAGGTGCATACAAAGGAAAACTGTGCAGACATGTTCACGAAACCAGTTTTGTTAGAGAAGCTACGTTGGTGTTTGGCTTCTCTTGGCTTGTAGAAAAGATAAAATAATAAACAAACAGGGCATCAGGCTAATTGTTGTCAAGGTGGAGATTGTTGAGATTTTCTGTTTTAAATAAAATAGGCAAAAATCTCAGTGTGTGACAACAATAGGAATTTGTTGCTAGATTAGCTCCAGGTTGTTGGGAGAGAGTTAATGCATCCTAAATTTGATGTGAGAGGATTTATGAGGCAGTTAGATTCTCCTTGCTATAAAATAGGTATCCATATGGATGGTTTGGGTCGTGAGAGTTTGTGAGGATTTGATTAATTATGTAATCTCCTGTTTTGATTAATAAAGATTGCCGATGCCTATGTTTGGTGGACGTAGCCCAGATTGGTTGGGTGAACCACGTTAAATTGCTGTGTCTCCTGTGCATGATTTATTTTGCTGTGTATATGATTTTATATGTTGTGCATCTCAACTCCAACATGGATCACACGAGTAACTTCTGTAGAACTGTTCGTGTAACAGTAAAAGTAAAAATACATATTAAAAGAGATTTTTGTGTTATGCCTGGTCATATATGTTGAATTCCATAGCTGAGCCTTGGAAACTTCTTTCTTTGTGACGGCTGTACAGGCTAGTCAGTTCCTGTATCAACTATGTATCTCCTTACACGTTTGCTTCAAAATCACTTTGATTGGTTTTTCTTGTACCAAAAACTCTCTTTCCCCTGCAATTCGCACGCTAAGCTTTTGGTAGGTGATGATGGAAGTTCGATTGCTATTGCAGCTAAGGTTCTTGGTGGGATTAACAGCTTCTTTTCTAGCCGTATACCACAAGGTATCTCTTAGAATTGCCTTTTGGCTTCTGATGGGTGATGGTTGGAGTTCAGTTGTTATTGCTACTAGGCTCCTCAGTGGGAATAGTAGCACTTTTTCTAGCTGTATACAGCAAGATCAGTTTGTTGCACCTATGTATACAGTAGTTTCGCGCAGCACTGTCATCATGTACCGTCTACTGATTGATCTTCTAGCTGGATTGGATATAGTTTCAGTAGATATTTCGATTGAGTTTCGTTACGATCAGAATGCAAAAACGGGATCGGAACCATGGATAGTCTTCAGTCAAAACCCTATTGTTAGGACATGATTATCTCAAAATATTTCTAAAATTAAAAGATACAAGTTTTTTAAAGTTTCCATAACAGTAGCATGTCCCAAGAAATTATCATGATTTTATCTTAACATTTTTTTGGGTTAAAATTATGTAACACTCCAATTTTCTAATCTCTGTAATATTATGTCGTACAGTGCTTATTATATTCTATGAGGAAGATAGCTAGGTCAATGTAAATATCATTATTATTATGTTATTATGCATTTAATAAAACATTTAAGGCTAATTTACGTAGAAGTATATAAAAGAGGGACCATGATATCACAAGGGTGAAAAGTGAGGGGATTTCATAGTTATGGAACTATGGGTTTGAGTACAACAAGAAGAATGATCTCTCATGTAAAGGAGAATTGCATGCAAGACATTTATTTAGTCATGCATTCATTCATGCTATGGCAAGTGGGAGCACTCACAAATGTAGTTGAAGGGAGGGAATATTAAAAGAGGATCTCAAGATTTATGTAGAGGTTTATTGGTGAAAATTGGGGTGATGCTTTGGTCAGTGTTAAATGTAAGCTATTGGTTAAAAAGAGGAAATGGCTCTTCAAGACGTGTGAATTTGTCTAGTCTATGCATGGATTCACGTAGAGGTTCACTTGTGCACATTAGGGTGATACTTTGGTCACTACTAGATGTAAGCTATCGGCTAGAAAGAGGAAATGACTGTCAAGATGTGAATTTGTCTAGTCTTGTTGTGTGTGTTTTTGTTACAAAGAAGAGGGAATGACCTATTTTCTGGTCAACCCTAGATAAATATGAGTGGTAGAGACCATACTAAATCAAGTGAAGAGTGCTAAAGGGAGAGAACTCAGAGGATAAGCTAAGCATAGGAAAGAGAACATTATTAGTATATGTGCAGAGACAGTAACCATAGCTAAAAGCCAATATGGCTACTCGATTTGGATTGGATCATTATTTTTTTTGTCATCCATATTGATTATTTTCAAGTGGAAACATCAAGGAAATCAACTTACAGGATCAATTTAGTGGTAGGGCCAATTTTGAGAATTAGGGTCAAAAACATTTTAGGGTTAGCTTGAGGCCTTAAATGATGTTTTTGGGGATAAAACATTACTACTTAAGTGTCACACCCCATGATGTAATTATCATACAAATACCTTTAAGATGTCAATCAAAATTCAGATGCGAAATTTATGCCTCCCAAAAGTTGACCTATTGTGATTGACCACCATAATTCAAGAGAATGTCACATCGACCCTTGTTACTAATGGAAAAGGGGATAGCCACATGGTCAATATGAATAATAATCTAGAAAGGTTGAATTATAACCCATGTTGAGGGTGGAATGTGTCAAATTTAAACCCTAGTTGGCTACCAGTCTCTGTTATAATCTAACCAGTAAGAGGAAAAGGGGTTCCATTCGACTCAACTGTATTTTGTTCCATAGTAAAGTAGCGTAGCTGAGAGTGGATAGAGAGATAGAACATAGTAGAAGTGGTTTTATTCTGTGGCAGCCTAAGGATCATGAACTTCAAACAACTCTATAGTGAGTGCCTTATCCTTTGTATTTGCATCATTTTCATTCAAAGAAAAGAGAGCAAGGAAACCTCACCTTCCAACTAAGTTTTCCCATAAAAGGGTTTCCAAAAGTATATCTTTGTGCTTATTATCGTTTGTGAGTGTTTGTATTTCATTGTTCTCTATTTTTCTCATTTATCTATTGCATGCATAAATAACAAAATCAATAATAATAGATCTAGAATCTAAGGGAACTAACACTTCATAATATAGATTTTAGTTTATGTTAATAGATTTGTTGTGATGAATCGTTTATAGGAATATTTACAATATTTTATAAATCATAGTGGTATCATAGCAAGTTCCTTTGGGAATATTGTGGAAAACTCTAAGAGATCATATTGGTTTAAAAAGAAATTCATAAAACTATAGCCATGACTAATGAATTAGTTTATGATCATCTTGAAGATCTAGTGGAGAAGAGTTTTGCACACTTGGAAGTGAAAGTTGCATTTATAAATTGTAATATGATCATCCTCATGGCGTCACTAACTAATAAGGTCAATTAGTTTGGAGATGATGAAGGTTCCAATGTAGAGGTCAGATCAGAGGGAAATTGGGAGATTATAAAGAACTAGAGGAGTCAAGGAAACCTAAACTAGAGTAGTTGAGTTTGATTGTCATGAAACATTCATAGTTTCTCTTCAAAATGGAAGAAAAGGTGGACATCAAGTTGTATCAAGTTGAAACCAATGCTTCAAATTAAATCACTGGATGTAGCAATTATATGTTTACTTTAGTGTTCACCACATTTGATAAGGAACAAAACAATTCATTTACTCATTTGAAATTAGAAGGCCATGCCCTTACTTGGTGGGATTCAAGCCAAAAGGAAACCCTAATAATGGAGCAAGATCCTCCAATAAATAAGTGGGAGGATTTCAAAACTCTCATAAAGTCCTAATTCTACCCTATCAAGTATGTAGATGACCAGTTGATTTGGTGGCATTACTTCAAGTAGATATAGGGGCAAAGTGTATAGAAGTGCACCACATAATTGATAAACAATACAATAATGTTTTGTATCTCTCTCAAGAACCCAAGTGTACTCCTCAAGTATTCAGGGGGTCTACACAGCCATCTGCGAAGGTAAGTCATGTTGTTCAAACCCAGAAATGTGGACAAGACATGCATGCAAGTGCAATGATTAGAAAAAATTGGCTAGAAGAAAGGGAATTCAAGTGGCTCAAAGTGGAAGGAACTATAAGAAAATTCCAAAAGGGGGAATAAGTGCAAATGGGGAAAGGAAAATAAGGTAACGGTTGTAGCACATTGTTGCAATGATCCTAACAACTATAACATTGACGGTCATACAAAGGAGAAGTGTTAGAAATTAGATCTAGAACTCAATAAAAAAAATCAGGAGGACATGAAGAATAAAAATCTCATAGCCACAGATTCAAGAAACCAAATGGAAAGATGCTCATGCAATGATGAGAAGATTGTTTTCACATTAGTGCAAAAGGGGGTGAATCTAAGTATATTTCAACAATGGGAAGTGAAGGAGATGATCAAACACTTCCATATAAAGGTATCGATTAAGAAGACAATAATTGATGTTGTTTTCAACTCAAGATCATACGTGAATCTCATTGCAATAAAGTTGGTAAATAATTGGGATTGGAGGTTCCATATCATCCTATATCATATCCATTAGGATGGGTAAATAAGGATACAAAAATTAAGGTATCCAAATATCCCACAATAAACGTTTCTACTAATGTTGATTGTATTAATGAAGTAGAATTAGATGTAGTTCGACTTGATGGATGTAGAGTTGCGTTTCAATGTCTCCATATGTGTGCACATGATGAAATCTTTATGTGCAGAGCTAACCAATACTACTTCATCAATGATGAAAAAAATTTCATCATTGACGTGCATAAGGGAAAGTCTAAAATTTCATTAGTAAGTACCAAGCAAGTCAAGAAATTGAGTATTTCTAGCTCGAAGTATGTTTTATTGTTTTGAAGGGAAACTTAGTCTGTAGAAGGGTCAATGAGTGCAAAGGATCCCTAGAGGGGTGCACTAAGGAATATAGGCAATAGTTGGAAGAGTTGTTACAAGCATACAAGGGAGTGTTCTAGGAGACTAAAGGGCTACCACCTAAGAGGGAAGTGGAGCACAAGAGCCAATTGTTGATGGAATTTCCACTGTTCAACATTGAGATGTGTAGCAAGTATGTTATAGATGAAAATGAGATGAAGTATTTGGACAATGTTGGAGTAGGTTGTTATTTGACTAGGAACCTCACCATGTGTGTGACCCATCATAAATGTGCCTCAGATGGATGGGACTTGGAGAATATACTTTGATTACAAGGTGCTAAACACAATTATGCTCAATAACATGTATACCTTGCCTATAATACATGATTTGTTGGACTTGTTTGTAACAAGAAAAATATTTCACCAAGTTGGATTTAAAATTAGGGTATCACCAAGTTTGAGTCAAAGAAGAAGACACCTAGAAGACAACCTTTAAACCCAGACAAGGTTTATATGAGTGGTTATTCATGCCATCTGGTCTATGTAATGCACTAGCTACATTCATTATATTAATGAATAATATCTTGTGCCCATATGCATATTCATTTATTATTATTTATTTGAATGGCATATTAGCTTTTAGTTATAACTGAGACGAGCATCTCTCATATTTGACGTAGGTGCTAGAGACTTTGAAGAAGCACCAATTGTTGGATAATTTCAAGAAGTTTGAGTTTGCATAATGGAATTTGATGTACTTAGTATAAGTGATTGGTAGAGGGGACCTCAAAATAGATCGTGTCAGTTTGGAGGCCATCATGAAGAGACCAAATCCTACCAATGTTTCTATGGTTAGGAGTTTTGTTGGGGTAGCCTAAGGAAATTCATAGCCACATTTTCAGCAATAACCACACCACTCCACACCACAATAGTGAGTGGAAAGAATTTTTAGTGGGAAAAGGGTCAACAAAATTCCTTTGGAAAGTTAAAGAAGAAAATTAGTCAAGCATCAGTTCTTGCATTATTGGAATTATAGTATTCCTTTGAAGTGGAGATAGATGCAAGTGGATATATTATGGGGGTAGTCTTCATCATGGGAAGAAGGCCAATATGTTTTCATTTCAGAGTATTTCAGGCGGTGGTTCTCAACTACCCTGCCTATGACAAGGAGCTCTAATCTTAGTACAAGATGTCAAAAAGTGGAAACATTATATAATGGGAGAGGATACAATCATCCACAAAGATAACTAGTTATTATAATACCTAGGGCCCCATAGTAAGTTACAACAAACTAGAAATTACAAATAGTTGTGGTTTTTATGTTAGTTTCATTTGGTGATTAAGTACAATAAGGGAAACAAAACAAGTTGGTTGACATGATTTCAAGGGAACCCACATTAAGATTCATGGCTTTGGGAAGTATGATGCACATGGAGCATTTCCCCCATGATGCACATAAAAGGGGATGTACAAAGGATGAAGAATTCATGGAGGTATATCAATAGCTACAAGGCCATATTCATGTGGAAATTTTTACAATTGACTACCATCTCTCACATGGGTTACACTACATGCTAGACAAACTATGTGTTTCTAAAGGTGAGTGACTACAACTAACGAGAGAGGCTCACACTTCCAAGGTTGTAGGGAATGTAGTTTCCAATTTACAAAGGTATGTGCACTAGCCCAAGATGCAAGATGATGTAGCTAGGTTCATTAATGGGTGTATACTTTGTTTTATCGGTAAGCCTAGTAATAGGAAAGAGGGTCCATAGCATTCCTTACTTGTACCCACTTGTCTTGGGAAATAATTTCCATGGAATTTGCAAGAGGTTTATGAACAACCAAGAAGGGACACGACTACATGTTCATGGTAGTTGATAGGTTCAACAATATGTGCATTCTCATTCCCTATTAAAAATACCATCAACAAGAAATAAGTAGCAAATTTTTCATTTGGACATGTCTAGGTGCTCTTTAGGATACCAAGGAGCATTATTTCATACAGGGACACTATATTTTTCAATGCATTTTAGAGTATATTGTGGGATAATATGGACACAAAGTTTAAGATATTGACCTCATTCCATCCACAAATATATGGGAAAACATAAGTAGTCAATGAAACATTGGTGTAACTTTTGACGGTAGACCTAGGATAAAACTCTGGTGTATATACAACAGTCTTATAAAAGAGCAGACCACACTTCACACTTCCACTTATAAGTTGTTGTTTGAAACTTATTTGTATTTTTGCACCTTCACCTTTAGATATTTCATATGGAAAATAAAGAAGAGTGAGGATCTCACATGCGATACTTCAAGGTAAAATAAATTTGTTGAGAAGATCAAGCAGATCCATTCGCAAGTACAAGAGACACTGAAGCAATCATATGTAAAGTATAGGACTAGGCATGGACATATAATAGAGAAATTATTTAGATTGGGAGATATAGTATGATTACAGTTGAACAAAGGGAGGCTATTTGGTCATGGTAAGAAAATAAAGGTATCATGATATGGTCTTTTCAAGATATTAGGAAAGGTGGGAACCTACTTATTATCTCAAAAAATTTCTTCTCCGATCACATAACTTATTATGTCATTACTCTTCTCTACTATTGAAGGCTATATAATTAATTTCATAATTGTGGGATGTCAATAGTAGATAAGGATCATGTGGGTTTATTCATTATCCCTTAGAAGAATGAAATCATGTGTAGGAACATGAAAATGATTTTGGGTTCTAAGAGTTGTAGCTACCCTTGTCTCTATTTATGAATATACCTCTATTTTAATGTAATCTTTAAAGTTTAACAATGCGTGGAGGAAGGTGCATGTTTTCCATATGTGAAACCTAGCATATACTGCATTGAAACCCCTTGGAATATCTTCTCAAGGAGTTGCTTAAGAAGATTACCCTCATGATTGTTAGCTTGAGACAAGCGAGTTGAGAAAGAACTCTTGGTTAATGAATAGGGCTTGGGCCCTATTATAACTTTGTTAATATGTTGTTGTAAATGAGTTTCATTAAGTTACTTAATATGTGAAAATTATATAGTCAAAATTTTAGAATTTCATAAAAAGATTTCATAAGTTTTTTAATGTAAAATATTTGTGCAATATAACACATATGACATATATAAAAATAATGTCGCAATCCAATGCATTTTACATGGAAAAATTATTCCATGCTATATGGTGCTTGTGATAGAGATTACCAGACTTCAAAAATTGGTTGAGTTTTGAGAAATTTGGAAAGTTTTCTCATATTGCATGAAAATATTATCTTGCAGTATGAAAATATTATCTTGATACTATTATCTTGCAGTACTATATATTGGACCTAGATATATGGCCATGAAAATTTTATGAAGATGTGATACACTTCACAAGAAAATAATCTTGAGTGAGATACTGCGAAGAATGAAGACATACGTGATTTGGAAAACTCGAGAAGCTTTGAGAACTTTTTTCCTATTATAAGAAAAAGGTTTTTGCAGTGTAATGCATGACATCGAGGTATTATTCTAGTGCTATATGCTACACAAAAAGAAAATATGTTAGTGGAATACAGTATGCAATGAGAAGACAGAAGAATACGTTTGAGATGCAGTGAGAAGAAAGCAATATTGCAAAGTTTGATTTTTTGAGAGATACAATGTGTTGCTTTTGTCAAGGGTGGTAGCTTTTAGTTCGTGGTGTGAAAGACCCTGAATAATAGTACGCCGCATGAGAAAAATCTTTTGTATATCACAACAAACAAAAAATTCCAGGATACTTCCGCAATAAACAGAAGTTCAGGTGTATGAATCTACTTGGGTATTTAGTGGAATGGGTAGTCTTCCTTTGACTAGACTTAGAGAATATTTCAAAATCCGAAGTTAAAGAGGTCAAACCATTAATATTCTCGTAACCGTCCAATTCCAGGATTTTTCCCAATAAGCATTAGTTCAAGTGTATGAATCTATTTGGGTATTTAGTAGAATGTGCAGCCTTCCTTTGACGAGACCAACAGAATTGACGGAATAAAGAACTTAAAACGGATGGATTATGAAGCCTAATATGGCAGGAGAGATTTAGGTTTCAGTTATTAATTAACCAGCGTCAGAAAATATTAATAAACTGGTTGGTTGTCTATTCAATAAGACCAAAATGGTTATTGCTTTATCCTACTCGTTGGTAAAAAGCAATTTTTTGTGGGTTATTGCTTTATCCTACTCATTGTTGGTAAAAAGCAATTTTTGTGGGTTTAGGTTGTAGCTTAGTTTATTTTATTGTGTTGATGGTTGCTTAATTTTTATTTTCGTAGATGAACATTTCAATAATCATCATATGAGGAAAAAGAAAAAATTTAAATGTAGATATTTTTGGAAAAATAAATTGATATGATTTTATTAAAATAAGTTGATCAGATTAAGTTTAAATCATTTTTTTTTTTTTTTTTTCTTTCTAATGATAATGAGAGATATTTTTAATTTATAACAATTAAATCAAACTTTTTTTTTTGAGATTGAGGTTGCTTAGCTCTAAGGAAAATGATACAATTGTGTGCATCTTTGTTACATTAAATATTGATAATGATTTTGTGTATGCTTTTTTGTTAGTATTAAATATGAGATAACATTTTTATCTAATTAAGATTAAAAAATGTTTTAAATTGCAAGATAAATATAAGAAAATTTTAATCCAACTAGGGAGGGCATGGTAAAGAGTTCGAAAATAAGAAATTTTTTAAATTTCGAAAGAAATAATATATCTTTCTTTTACAATATTGTTACTTTTGAATTTGAGGTTGTAAGACTTGGTTATTTTCCACCTAAAATTTGGAATTGTGTATAGGTGAGGCAAACCAAACACCTCCTTGAGGACAACAACTGCTACCATTTCAAAAATGACCTCAATCCCATTAACTTAGACCAAAAGTGTCCACCTTGATGGCTAAATTTTCCATCATCAGTTGAAGCCTCTTCATGGCCTTCTGTAGATCCTCCATTTGTTGAATGACCATAGAAAAATGAGAACAAGTTTCCAACACAACCTGCTCACCAACCCTTTCCATCTTGGCAACACCTTACTCTAGAGAATTTTGATTCGAAGCCCTCTAGACATATATGTTTCTTTCATGGATAGAGTAGGCCATGAGTCTAATTGACGAAAGTTAACCTTAATACTTAACACATCCAACTTTGTAAATTTCCATTTATAATGGGGAATGCCACTAGTTTACTTTCTTGTAGACATATTTTTGCATTGAAAGCTTATGAGCTTTGATTTCCTATTTGTTTCAACTGTAGACTGCATCAAATCCCTTTCCCATCACTCAATTTTACTACATATACTTTACATAGGTGAGATTAAGGTATTATCCATAGGGATTTTATTGCCTAACTTGAAGTTGCATGAAGGGCGATTCCATCTATCCTTGCGAGTGACACATTGCCTCTCTAATATCCATATGGAATAGCAGTCAGCTTGTTTTTCCTTGATTGAGAGCCAACATTTCAAGGAAATAATGATCGGGATGATTTCAATGCTAATTAATAATGCGACAGGCCTTGGGAGCTAGTTTCTCCAAGGTGTCCTTTGATTTATTACATCCTCCATTCTACACAATTACAACATCATGGAATATATTAATGACTTGAGTCACCTCTATCTTGGCAGAGTAATCCTTGATCAAGATGAGCTCCTATATTAGTGTGCTCATTAATGATCTAGTTATTTCCTCTTTTTGATATGATAAAAGGTGATGATGTCAAATTTTCCAATTTGTCTCCTAATTTGAATGTCCACTCGGGACTGTTTTTTTTATAGAAATTTTGGCTCTGTAAAACTTTTGGATGTTTATCATCGTGTCTCCCAATACCACAATAGCACTAGTTGACGAATTCCTCTTACTATGGCTGTTTTCAACCCTTACCAAAGAGTCAGAGCTTCTTCTTGATTGTTAGTGATTGATCCTAGTCCCCATGCATGTTTAATCTATATTT
Source organism: Pinus tabuliformis (assembly GCA_031772625.1). NCBI lineage: Eukaryota > Viridiplantae > Streptophyta > Pinopsida > Pinales > Pinaceae > Pinus > Pinus tabuliformis. The sequence continues at coordinate 700,248,522 of CM062811.1, forward strand.
CTCCATCAAGGCGAAATATTTCCCCTTTTGCTCTTGCCTCCCCCTTCACCCATTTTGACTGAAATGATAATAAAAAATTATATTCATAATCAAATAATATTTTATTAAATACTCTCACTTTTATATAAATAAAGTGGGAAAATTTATTTTCGTTGAAATTAATATAATTATCTTTTATAAAATACTTTTTGGTTAACATCTCACAAATCATGATCATGAATACCTTGGACTTATTCATTCATGCATATTTCATATAGATATTTTGATAAAATTATGTTTACATAATATGTTCCTTAGATTGTGATACCATCCATTAAACTTAATATTTTCTTAAACAATTTTATTTTCCCATAATTCATATTACTCTACTTATTAACTCTTTAATTCTAAAATTTCAATTATATATTTTTAATGATGTAACCTTTTGTATAAAAAAAATATTGGTGAATTCATATTTTTTATAATTATAATTATGTGAAAAAAGAAATAAATTGAAGAGCGATAGATAATAATATTAAAAAAATAAATTATTATAAATTTATTAAATATTAAAATTAATTTATTTTAAATATAATTTAGTAATTAATATATAAATATAGAATTAAATTATAAAAAAAATTACATCTTAAAAATTTTGATCTATATCAAAATGATTATTTATTTAAATATTTTATAAATGAAATTTTAAAATACTCCATATTCTATTAATATCTATATACTTGATTATTATTAAAAATAATTATAATAACGGTAAAAATAATATAAATTAAATATATTGATTTAAAATATTTATATATATTTTAAATAAGTTTTTAAATTTCACTTAATTAATTAAAAAAAAAAATCTTTTCTATTAAAAAAAAATTAATAGCTAAAAATATCTTTACAATCTAGTCAACATAATAAGAACTTTGAGCCATTTATTACTTATTACTAGAAAGTAACTTACTATTAATTTATCTCGGGGAACACACTTCAATGTTTCATAATCATTAAGAATGTCAATTTATAGTTTATTATTGAATTACAAGGTATTTAACATACAAAAATCTCTTATTAAACTTGAGCAAACAACCGTACTCAAATTCTTACCAGATCTACTTTCACCTATTTTGATTAAATGATAATAAAAAAAATGTATTCATAATCAAATAATCTTCTATTAAATTAAAAAGTATTCAATATTCAAAACATATTTACAACCCACACAACTTAATATTAAAAAAAAAACAAAATACAAGTTTACAATAAAAATATAAATCCAAATTCATAAAGAACTTTAAGTAAATAATTTGTTTTCCTTCACTATGAACTTTAGTTCCGAGTTAAAGTAGGATTACATCTTTATCTATGTATTTCTTTCACGTAAACTAAAATTTAGTTCAGCACAACATCTTATCTTTGATTTGAGATGTTGAAAGGGGAAGCTTTCAAGGTTTACCTTTGAATTTAAAAAACTACCTCCAGTTTTTACATTAAGTATGTATGAATTGAATATTAAAAGAGGAAGATTCCAACTGTCAGAATTTAGAGAAGTCCTCCAAATTCATACTTTAAATACTTAGAATTTTCAACTACTTTGGAACAAGCTATGAAACTCTGCATAAAGTTTCTTCAACATCCATAGTTCTTTTGCCTGTGCTAAGGAATGTTTAAAGTATAAATCTCTTACCTCTGAATTCAGAACTTATAGCCACATTCTAACTTTCGTCGATTTTTGGTCTTCGAATGTAGAAAACTGCAAGAAATTCCTCTCCTCTATGAGCTTCGATTTTTCAACTCACGTTAAAGTAGTGACGATAATATAATATACTAAAATTCATCAATCTGTCATAATTTTGTAGGCTAAATAATGTTTTCCAACATACAGGTCCAATGAACAATTGAGAAAGCGACTCCATATTATTTCGATATTATGTTCAAAGCCACGAATACACCCAATTATGGTTAAAATGACTAAAAGAAAAAGAAGGTGAAAGATTGAGCAATGAACGAATTCCAGTACATTGTCAGTTCGAAGAAATCCCTTCCAGATCACCTGTTTCTATTACCAAAATGGTCATTGAGAAGCTAGAAAATGATATCAATGCCAAAACAGTTTGTATGAATTTGTTATTAGTGTAATTTTAGTTAAGAGCCAGTGAGCGACTTGCTTCCATCAATCCCCTCAAGCGGTGTAAATTAAGGAGGCAATTGTGAGTTTAAGTGGTGGGATTCTAGGGTCGAAAACCTTGCAATCATCGAATAATGGATCGAATGGTGCCAAACAGTCTAGAGTGGAAACGGGGTGAGTTCTTCTCAAAGAGGAATGTCTTACAATGTAATTAATTAAATGTTTAAATTTTGTAAACCATATAAAATTTAACTTTTGTAAAAACATTTTGTTTAAATATTTTTTTAAATAAACTTTATATATTGATTTTTATTGAAATTGAAAATATATATCTATATATTTTAAATAATCGATAAATATTTATAAGTATCAATTTATAATAAATATACAAACGCTTACTTTATGATACATTTGACATGAGAAAATCAAAAAAATTAATTGTAAAAAAGATTAATTTAGTTGATAAGTGTGTCTACCTTGGAATGATGTTGTCTAATGAGGTGAAAATTTCATCCAGATGGTAACATTTTCACCACAATTGGATGTTTTTTATTTTGCAAAATATTGATTTAGAAGTGCTCCACTATGGATTTTGAAACAAAAATGGATTCAACACTCTAAAAACCCCACAACAACTAAAATTCTATATTTTGATTGTTATAACATGGATTTTCAAAATTTTCAACTTGAATTTTCCAAAGCGTGCTGAAAAATATATATTTTCAGGCAAAATTGTCGCATACTTAAACTACTCTTTTTGGAAATCTTAAAATTTTAATTTAATTATTGCTAATTATTAAGTGGACAGTAGGAATTTAACCTCAACTGTAAAATGAAAGAAAAAGGAATAAAGACATAACTACTTTTGAGATAAATCTTAACCTTTGATTTCTCACTGCTACTTAGAATATTCAAAAATATTTCATAGAGGTTAAATCTTCACCATCAACTCAATAGCTATTGATAATTAAATTAAAATTCTAAAAACAATATTCCTAAATAAACATATTTATTTACATAATAAAAATGTTTATATAAATCTTAAATTTATAACTTCTATAATAAAAAAATATAAATATCTAGCCTTTTTAATATATAAATTATATCTTCTACTATCATACACTTCAATTTATATATTAAAAAAATTATTTTCATTAGATTAACATCTTCAAATATTATATTAATATTCAGATTAAAAAGATTAGAATTTTTTTTTGTTTGGTATTTTATATTTAGGACATGGTAATTCAACATTTTAGCTTCAACCTTTCATGCAGTTAGACTCTAGGTATCTCATTCTATTTATTGTGGAATTTTGAATTTAAACTCTTATATAAAATAAAAAATTTCAAAATTAATTATATTAAGAAAATTTAAAAAATAATTAAAATTATAAATGTATTTAATTATAAGGTACTTTAATAGCCTTTGGATACTCAATATGAATGGCAAGAACACTTACAACATATCTTAGAAGGAGATAAAAGTGACCTAGAGTAAGAGATTGCCAATGAATGACAAACTCCCCTAATCGGGTGATTCCCATTAGGTGCAGAAGATTACGGGGTTATGCTTTCCACCCTGGAAATGCTAGGAGAGTTAATGAAGGGGGTCACGTGGTTGTCCCCTCGCATGCATAAGAATGCAAATTAATATCGCCTCTATAAGTACGTTTTATGACCACGCAGAGCCTATGAAAGTCGTGAGTGTTGGTTTGGGCACTAAGAGCGACAATGAACTATTTCCTTTCCCCATGAGAGAATTCAGGGAGGAAATTTACAGAGGAGTTGCTAAATTATCTTTGGTGTCGATTATGTGTGAACATTTTGATGGTAATCTTTGCAAGGTGCACTGAGGTTACTCGTATGTGGGAAGCATGATGGGCTGACTTGGTGGAGCTACTGAAGGAAAGAGTTGAGAGTGCCAACAGAGCGGGATGTGGTGTGTTTCTTGGCCTAGTTGAGTTCATGGGTCTGGACACACATAATTCAACCCTAAGCGAGATGCCTCCCCTAACTTATGATGATAGGTTACTTCTCCATCTTTACTAGGTATTTGTTAATATTCAGGATTACTCTTTGAATTTTGTCTAGTATATCTTTCGAAAAAAAATATTTTCCCAAGGGTTCAACGTAATTTCTGTGGTGGTTTAAATAGTCTTTGGAGGCTTAGTTGTGATGTTGTTCATGTGTTAGTTATTACCACCTATACACCTTGCAATGTCACTCGTGGCAGTCGTTAGGTGAACTAGGCTTGGGACCTTCTGAGTCTTCACCTTTCTAAATTGTTTTCGGGTTTGTTGGAATATAGAGGTTTGTGTCTATGTGGCTATATCTTCACTACCCTCGAGAGTTGTCACTGGTAGCCGAGTTTGTTTGGGAGCTTACTGTGAGTAGGGACAATTTCTTCTTGTTGCAACTTCATCTTAATTGCATCCTGTGTTGGCCTTCCAGGTCTCGTTGGTCTATAATCAGTGTCTTAGAGTATACCAATTCTAGTAATAGCACCCCCTCTTTCTTGGTGTTTCATTTTGTGAGTCTTAACTCCATATCAAATTATTATTTGTTGAAGATGGAGTGTCAGTGAATGCGCAATAGGCATGGGGAGGGGGTTGCGGCCCCCAATACTGATATAAAGCTTAGCAATAGGTCTAGGAGGTTGTTGATAAATACCATGCAATGGTCCCCCTGATACCCAGAATGAAATCTGTAATTTTTAGTCTCATGTTGTTCAAGATAGACAAGTCTTGTCAGATTCTGAAATTCTAGAAGATGTAGCCGCTTGGATTCCTAACCTGAGGCATACCCGAGGACAAAGGAAGAACTATTTTGGATCATTGACATTATATTGGAAGAAGAAGACTCTGCTAGGAAAAATCTTGATTGGTAAACAGACTTAGAGATACAACATCTTTGCTAGTTTGGAGGATGTCAAAAGGTACCAGCACATCCATAATTATCACTTAGAGATGATTGAGTTTAGGGTTGCACAGATTGAGCTCCATTTCTAGTGTAAACCAGATTCACATGCTCCTCTACGATAAAGTTCTATAGACATAGTTATGGTCAATTCTTTCGACACTTGAGTTTGCATGCTTATCTCCAGTTTTTGTTTTTACATTGCATTCATAGATAGTCTAGTCATGTTAAAAATGTTGAAACATTTTGAATTTTGGACTAATTACGCTATTGGTAAATGATAAAAAATATCTCGTTTCTTGTTTGGCAGATTAAGACTACCAACACAATGACATATGTGTTGATGATGTTTAAATGATATACATCGTCTGCTTAATTTTCTAACCTAATACAACCTTAAAATTTTTTTATAAGGTAATCCAAATATTTTAATTTTAACTTTTACACCAAATTATCTATGCATGTATATATGTAGAGTAACCAAAATATCTAAAGGCCGTGAGGTCCATCATTTTGATAATAAGACTCCCACAACACTAACATGGCACTTGTATTTAAAGTAAGGTTTACCAAAGGCATTACATTAACCGGAAAGACACAAACTTAGAGATCTTCGGTTGGAATAACTTCTACAACGTTATTCACTTCTCTTATACGCTGGGAAGCTTCGAGAGGCTAACCTTCTTTTTTCTTCGTGAATTTAATTGAGCCAATGGATCACACGAGTAACTTGTGTAGAACTGTTCGTGTAACAGTAAAAGTAAAAATACATCTTAAAAGAGATTTCTGTTGCGATGCCTGGTCATATATGTCGAATTCCTCAGCTGAGCCTTGGAAACTTCTTTCTCTGCGACGACTGTACAGGCTTCCACGAGATTTTCTCGGGGCAGGGTCAGTTCCTGTATCAGCTATTTATCTTGTACCAAAAACTCTCTTTCCCCTGCAATTCGCACGCTAAGCTTCTGGTGGGTGACGATGGAAGTTCGATTGTTATTGCAGCTAAGGTTCTTGGTGGGATTAACAGCTTCTTTTCTAGCTGTATGCCGCGAGGTCCTCAGGTTTGTTGCACCTCTTCATCTCTTAGAATTGTCTTTTCTCTTTTGATGGGTGATGGTTGGAATTCGGTTGTTATTGCTGCTGGGCTTCTCGGTGGGATTAGCAGCACTTTTTCTAGCTGTATAGAAAAAGTGGATATGTCCGAAGGTTTGTTGCACCGATGTATAGAGTAGTTTCCTAAGAAATTTCTTGATTGATATTCTAGCTGGATTGGATATAGTTTCAGTGGATATGTCGACTGAGTTTCGTTACGATTAAGCGGTGTCGCTGTGCAAAATCGGGATCGGAATGTTACCTGCTCGTAGGTCGTGACCATGGATAGTCTTCACTCAAAACCCTAATGTTAAGACATGATTATCTCAAAATATTCCTAAAATTAAAGGATACCAGTTTTTTTAAAGTTTCCATAACAGTAGCATGTCACGAGAAATTATCATCATTTTATCTTAACATTTTTTTGGGTTAAAATTACGTAACACTCCAATTTTCTAATCTCTGTAATTAGTTAAGATTTAACATAACTAATAATAATGTCGTACGATGCTTATTATATTCTGAGGAAGATATGTAGATCCTGCTACTTTTTCGATGGTTAGGAGTTTTGTTGGGTAGCCTCAGGAAATTTATAGCCACATTTTTAGCAATAACCACACCACTCCACACCATAATAGTGAGTGGAAAGAAATTTTAGTGGGAAAAGGGTCAACAAAATTCCTTTGGAAAGTTGAAGAAGAAAATTAGTCAAGCATCAGTTCTTCCATTATTGAAATTATAGTATTCCTTTGAAGTGGAGATAGATGCAAGTGGATATATTATGGGAGGAGTCTTCATCATGGAAGAAGGCCAATATGTTATCATTTCAAAGTATTTCACGTGGTGGTTCTCAACTACCTGCCTATGACAAGGAGCTCTATTATTAGTACAAGTTGTCAAAAAGTGGAAACACTATATAATGGGAAAGCATACAATCATCCACACAGATCACTAGTCATTATAATATCTAGAGGCCCATAGTAAGTTACAACAAACTAGACATTACAAATAGATGAGGTTTTTATAGTAGTTTCATTTGGTAGTTAAGTACAAGAAGGGAAACACAACAAGTTGGTTCACATGATTATAAGGGAACCCACATTACGATTCATGGCTTTGGGAAGTATGATGCACATGGAGCATTTCCCCCATGATGCACATAAAAGGGGACGTACAGAGGATGAAGGCTTCATGGAGGTATATCAATAGCTACAAAGCCATATTCATGTGGAAATTTAACCAATTGACTACCATCTCTAGAATGGGTTACACTACATGCTAGACAAACTATGTGTTTCTAAAGATGAGTGACTACAACTAATCAGAGAGGCTCACACTTCCAAGGTTGTAGGGAATTTTGTTGTAGGGAATGTAGTTTCCAATTTACAAAGGTATGTGCACTAGCCCAAGATGCAAGAAGATGTATCTAGGTTCATTAGTGGGTGTATACTTTGTTTTATTGGTAAGCCTAATAATAGGAAAGAGGGTCTATACCATTCCTTACTTGTACCCAATTGTCTTGAGAAATAATTTCCATGGAATTTGCAAGAGGTTTATGAACAACCAAGAAGGGACACAATTACATGTTCATGGAAGTTTATACGTTCAACAATATGTGCATTCTCATTTCCTGTAAAAATACCATCAACAAGAAATAAGTAGCAAATTTGTCATTTGGACAGGTCTCGGTGCTCTTTAGGATACCAAGGAGCATTATTTTAGATAGGGACACTATATTTTTAAGTTCATTTTAGAGTATATTGTGGGATAATATGGACATGAAGTTGAAGATATTGACCTCATTCCATCCACAAATACATGGGAAAACATAAGTAGTCAATGAGACTTTGGTGAAACTTTTGAGGGTAGGCCTGGGATAAAAATATGGTGTATATACAAGAGTCTTATAAAAGAGCAGACCACACTTCCACTTGTGAGCTGTTAGTTGAAACTTATTTCGTATATTTCCACCTTCACCTTTGGATATTGCATATGGACAATAAAGAAGAGTGAGGATCTCACATGCGATACTTCAAGGGAAAATAAATTTGTTGAGAAGATCAAGTAGATCGATTTGCAAGTACAAGAGACACTGAAGTAATCATATGTAATGTATAGGACTAGGCATGGAAAGATAATAGAGAAATTATTTAGATTGGGAGATATAGTATGATTATAGTTGAACAAAAGGAGGCTATAGGGTCATGGTAAGAAAATAAAGGTATTGTGATATGTTCTTTTCAAGATATTAGGAAAGGCAGGAACCTACTTATTATCTCAAAAAATTTCTTCTCCGATCACATAAATTATTATGGCATTACTCTGCTCTACTATTAAAGGTTATATAATTAATTTCATAATTGTGGGCTGTCAGTGGTAGATAACGATCATGTGGTTGTATTCTTTATCCCTTAGAAGAATGAAATCATGCGTAGGAACATGAAAATGATTTTGGGTTTTAAGAGTTGTAGTTAACCTTGTCTCTATTTATGAATATACCTCTATTTTAGTGTAATCCTTAAAGTTTAACAATGCCTTGAGGAAGGTGCATGTTTTCCCTATATAAAACCTAGCATATACTGCATTGAAATCCCTTGGAATATCTTCTCAAGGAGTTTCTTAAGAAGATAACCCTTATGACTGTTAGCTTGAGACAAAGGAGTTGAGAACTCATGACTGTTAGCTTGAGACAAAGGAGTTGAGAAGGAACTCTTGGTTAATGAATAGGGCTTGGGCCTTATTATAATTTTATTAATATGTTGTTGTAAATGAGTTTGATTAATATACTTAAAATGTGAAAATTATATAGTCAGAATTTTAGAATTTCATAATTTTTTTTTTCTTTTAAGTTTTTTCATGTAAAATATTTGTGCAATATAACACATATAACATATATAAAAGTAATGTTGCAATCCAATACATTTGACATTTGACATGATAAAATTATTCCATGCTATATGGTGCTTGTGATAGCGATTACAAGACTTCAAAAATTGGTTGATTTTTGAGAAATTTGGAAAGTTTTCTCATATTGCATGAAAATATTATCTTGGTACTTATGAAAATATTATCTTGCAGTACCATATATTGGAGCTAGATATATGGCAATGAAATTTTTATGAAGATGTGATACACTTCACGTGAAAATAATCTTGAGTGAGATACTGCGAAGAATGAAGACATACGTGATTTGGGAATCTTGAGAAGCTTTGAGAACTTTTTTTCTATTATAAGAAAAGAGTTTTTGCAGTGTAATGTATGACATCAAGGTATTATTCTAGTGCTTTACGCTACACAAAAGGAAAATATGTTAGTGGAATACAGTATGCAATGAGAAGGCAGAAGAATAAGTTTAAGATGCAGTGAGAAGAAAGCAATACTGCAAAGTTTGATTTTTTGAGAAATACAATGTGTTGCATAGGTCAAGGGTGGTAGCTTTTAGTTCGTGGTCTGAAAGACCCTCAATAATAGTACGCTGCAGGAGAAAAATCTTTTGTATAGCACAACAAACAAAAAATTCCAGGGTACTTCCGCAATAAACAGAAGTTCAGGTGTATGAATCTACTTGGGTATTTACTAGAATGTGCAGTCTTCCTTTGACTAGACATAGAGAATATTTCAAAATCCGAAGTTAAAGAGGTCAACCGTCCAATTCCAGGATTTTTCCCCGTAGGCATTATTTCAGGTGTATGAATGTATTTGGGTATTTAGCAGAATGTGCAGCCTTCCTTTGACGAGACCAACAGAATTGACGGAAAATGGCAGGAGAGATTTAGGTTTTAACCAGCGTCAGAAAATATTAATAAACTGGTTGAGTGTCTATTCAATAAGACCAAAATGGTTATTGCTTTATCCTAGTCATGGTTATTAAAAAACAATTTTTGTGGGTTATTGCTTTATCCTGCTCATTTTTGATGTTACTTAGCTTAGCTCATTTGTAGCTTAGCTTATTTTATTATGTTGATGGTTACTTAATTTTTATTTTTGTAGTTGAACATTTCAATCATAAGAAGAAAAAAAAATAAAAATTAAATGTAGATATTTTTGGAAAAATAAATTGATATGATTTTATTAAAATAAGTTGATTAGATTAAGTTTAAATTATTTGAATTTTTTTTTCTTTCCAATGATAATGAGAGATATTTTTAATTTCTAACTATTAAATCAAATTTATTTTTCTGAGATTGTGGTTGCTTAGCTCAAAGGAAAATGATACAATTGTGTGCATCTTTGTTACATTAAATACTGATAGTAATTCTCTGTATGCATTTTTGTTAGTATTAAATATGAGAACATTTTTATCTAATTAAGATTAAAAAATATTTTAAATTGCAAGATGAATAGAAGAAAATTTTAGTCCAACTAGGGAGGTAAGGAGTTCGAAAATAAGAAGTCTTTTTTTTTTTAATTTTGAAAAAAATAATATATCTTGCTTTTACAATATTGTTACTTTTGAATTTGGGGTTGTAAGACTTGGTTATTTTCCACCTAATAATTGAAATTGTGTATAGGTGAGGCTTATGCAATTGCATAAATAATGTAACAAAGGCATATGGATCATTCTCCACCCAAAAATTGAAATTGTGTATAGGTGAAGATTATGCAATTGCATAAATAATGTAACCGAGGCATATGGATCATTGCAAATGCTCTTTTTGGCCAAAGAAGAAAACATCTAAGATTTGTTAGTGTTGGGAAATTCGCAGTTGGTTATCCATCACCCTGTTCATGCATCTTTGCCGAATGATTGCTCGTTGGGAAGCATTATTGATTGAATCAAGAATTTGGAATTAGTCTTCTCTACTATTAACTTCTTTTATGTGTTGAGAATGAACAATTCTGCTGCAAATGATCTCACCAATAAAAATATAAATTTGAGGCAAGAGTCGTAATGTAAAATGGGAATCCTTCCCTTGGAACTATTCCTTAATAATTAGATGCTATGTAGTATAAATTTTGTGTAAATTTTGTTTATATTTATAGGTCTTTTGGAAAATCTATACCTCCAAAGTCTTTGTGTCTTTTAAGGTAGTAAAACTGCTAATAAATATTGAGAATAAAGTAACATGTATAGCTAATGTCGAAAGATTTTCATTACTGAAAATAAAGTAACATGTATAGCTATTTTCATTGTAGAACACAATAATACAACATTCTCTGATGGTTAAAAAAATGATGTTACTACTAAATTCTTCTCCCTGTAGCTTATGGAATCGAATTCGAATTCTCTGTAACTATGTTATAAACCACTGAATCAAGATGTCAAGATTGCTCCCTTAAATTTGCTTGTTCTTGTGAGTACTAAACCATGTAATGAAAATTTATGGGAACTGAATGTTTGTCTTCGCCATTATTGTAACAGGTACGCGCTTTGGAAGACGAGAATAAGAAACTCCAAACCAAGGTACCAGTTTCTTGAAATTCCAAATTCTATTAAGATAGTTATACTTCTCGGTTCAAGGACCTACATATAACCTGGTGCTTGTATGGCAGATTGGTACTCGAGGTGAATCCTCCACTTCAGTGCAGGAAACTGCAGCGGTACACCAAACTAACTTACATCTTGGGTGTGTGCACTTAAACTTTTACTGTTCCTTTTAAAAATCATAATTATTCTTGTATCTTTACCGTCTTTGGGTTCTAATATGACAACTGTATTGGCAGACTTAATACCTTGCCCAACGGGCCCTCTGAGATGACAGGAGATGGCGATAATTCCCAAATAGGAGAAACTGAAATCTCTAATGTCTAATCAAATGACTACTTATTACTGTTTCTCCACCTATTCCAAGAGTTTGAAAATCCACGACGAATGGAAAACTGGTTCTATGTGAGAGGATCATACATGTTTTTTGCTTTTTTCTAGTTATGGATTTTAATGTCTTCAACTTTGTTTTAACATGGTTTTGGTTTTTTTAACTGGAAATATCATTGTTTTCCAGAAGGAAAAAACACGGGTTTTTATATAGTATCAGTACATATTCAAAATATATATTTTACATGTAGTTAATCAAATGTGAGATAAGAAATCTCCATATCTAATAGTTATAAGGCACAAAAACATTTAAGCATGAAAGTTCAAAAGAGTACCACAAACATAGACCTACTTTCATAAATATGTATCTATCTCAGTATGGAGTTAAGTATATTCAAATATTACAAACTAAATAGACATAGATAGGATAATAAATACTATGGAAGCAAAATGGATCCATGTTCTGCAAGATTGTGTAATCTTCTACAAGATTGTTGTCCACCAGGAATTGGTGCAGTGAGCTGGCAGCCACAGAAAGACCCCTTTTCGACAGATAATAAGCCATAGTGTTAGACTCCCTTAATATTTGTTGGAGAGTGATGTGCACAAAGGACTGCCTAAGATTGTGCTTGTGGTTAAGCCAACCTTCAAGGTTTGGTGGAGAAAAAGCAGTATTCCCCAACACTCCATCTATGAAAGATTTGGAATCCCCATATATGTGGCTAGTGTCCATAGAAAGTTCCTTTGCAAACCAAGGGAGAACCCATAATGCCAAGATATCTTCCCTCATGTTTGAGCTAGTGCCACCATGCCAGTCTATTTTGTATTGTTTTATGTGACATATCTGAAGCCATGCTCCACATCCAGATATACATGTCGGTGCTGCGTCATCAAAATAACATGCAGGGAACTAAATGCATGGATGTATATATCGATAACCTAGGTCTTTATCCTGATGCAAACTTTTATCTTGTGTGCCCATCCACGTCACAATGTTGGACCAAATCCTGTGAGTGTTAATGGGGATACCATCGAATATGTTTTCGTTCCTAGGTCTCCATAATTGTCAATGAAGAGAGGGATATGCTGGTGTATTCTCCCTCTCCCGCTCCACCAACACAAGCATTGTTCAATTTAGAGGTAAGTTCTATTGGGGAAATTAATAAAAAGAGAAGTCCAACACCATACTTGTGATGTGATTGGGCATTCCAGCAGTAGATATAAATTTGTCTCAAATGAGTTATGACATAGTATGCACCATCTTGGTCCATGTATACCCTTCTTTTGCACATGTTCCCAAGTCAAGGTTTTTTCTTTCCACACCAATCAAGTGTATAGAATGATCTTAGTAGGGACCTTCATTCTCCATATATTCCGGAACCATGTTTTGTTGTTTAAAGAGAGTCTGGAGCACATTATGTATTTGTAAGTTTCCGCAACCACCACTATACCTTTGTAAAAAGTCTCAACCCATGAAATATGATCACCCTTGTCATAACCACAGGTAGCATTTATGATGTTTATAACCATAGGTAGCATTTATGTTGGTAATGTTTTTTCATTTTTTATCCTTTTAAATTGAATATATAGAATTTGGTAAATATTTTGAGATTTAATTTTTTAATAATATTTATTTAGAAAAAAAATGAATATATAAATATTTATAATTTAATTGAATCTTTAAAATTCATACTTTGTTATTTAAAAAAATATATATAAGAATTTTAATCTGATTTTAGTAGTTTTGAAATATTATCTTGAAATTTGGATAGCTTTATCAAATTTATATAATTTAATTAAATCAATAAATTTGTTTATATTAAAAAAATAGTAATAAATTTTAGATTTTTTTTATTATAAATATTAGGGGTATATTTCTGATTTAATAAAAGATAATATTAAACTTATTAATTTTCTTCTATTTTATAAATAACCATTTATAATTACTAATATTATTAAAATGTTTTTTTACTGATTAACTTTATGATGAATCTCATAATTAGATTCAAAGCATTGATAATCCAAAAATCACATATGACGAATTGGAAATAAATTCTCAACTCTAAAATCACAAAAGCCTAAAAACTATAATAATAACTTTTCATTAACAAAGATTAAACTATTTCTCCTTTCTCAAACCCTAATCCAATAAATTTCATAAGAAGAAATACCCACTATAAAATTGCTATCAAAACTTAACATATTTCCAAGTTACAATTTCGATGGCATGCCCAATAGAGTAATTCTAAAAAGAATACACTTCTTCCACAAACAATCCACTCTATCCTCAAACTATGTCATTGACCAACACTTACAAGGGAAATGGAAATAAACGAACAACAAGAATAGTTCATTTGCAACAATGTCCACGTTTGGGGTATTTAAACCCTCAAAAGGATCTTGCATTGATAATGTGGTTGTTCAAATGGTGTGAACACGCTTTGTACTAGGTAATATTTACATTTGATTGCACCTTCAAATCGATGGTATGATAATAAATTCTATATTAAAAAGGCAAGGCTGGAGTATAGTAATCAAAATGGTAGTGTTAGCCTTAGTCTTTGTGATAAGTAATTTAATATTTTAGGCATCATATTATTGTAATTTATGGATTAATTTTTGAGAGTCAATAGTGTTATTCTCCATATTATTTAGCATGTTCACAAGGCAGCAAAAATGATATAAGCATAAATAATAGGTTATATATTTCATTCATATTTCCAAAATACAAACTACTACTAACATTAGTTCCCCGGTATTAAATGTTATGTGGTTACTTCAAGAAAGTATGCATATATACAGGTGAACTGTGGCTTTCGTATGACAAGTTCCTTGTTGGGAACAACATGTGTGATGTCATCCTCAGGTTATCAGGTCTATCCACACGCATGCGGTCTAGCCAATCACCAAGCAAGCCCTCAATTAATCGACCAACCAACAAGCAGCAAGTTCGTCGTCAAGTTAATTGTTTGCAATTCTCAATTGAAATTTGGGAAGAAAGAGAGAGCTCGATCTCATGGCTTTGGTCACTCGATCATCTATAAGGTCAAAGCATGGAAGGAAGAGGAATTTGCATGAGATATTGTTGACCGCTATCACCACTAAAGAATGCACCCGCTCGATCTGATCATTGGTTTCAATTTCCCACCCAGAAGCAAGACCGCGTGCGGAGAAGTAAGTGAGTGATCATGGTTTCTTTGAAGAAGACAATTTGGAAATATATGGTTGCCCAGCCTTCGACGAACCTACTGATCGACTAACCAACCAAGAGAGAAGGATATGTGCTTGAAAGGAGCACCTCACCCAACGCATTGACCTCAATTTCTATCCCACCAACGGCCCCCATCGTGCCACAGTGAGTCACACTCAAAACGCATCCACGCAAACCAATTACTTGTCACACTAATGGAAACTCGATACCCATTGCACCCAGAGTATCACTGTGAAAATGAAACCTCCAATGCATTGTTAACCTTAAGAGCTTTGGGGTCACCCATACCACAACAAGCACATCGATCGATGCATGCACACCAATACATACCAACCTACATGAATTTATATATGTTGTTGTTTGAATTAGCTAGTGCAGTTCTCGAGTCTAGTTTCAAATATCGTGTTAAATGATTGGTATGATTGAGCTAACTAAGATGGAACTAACGAATTAAGATAACAAAAAAGCGTAACTTTGTAAAATAGAAATTATTGGAAGTAATTATTAAAATGAAGGTGACACAAGTTAAATTCATGAATAAATTATTGGAAGTAATGGTCAGTCTAGAAAATATTCAAAAATCAATAGGAAACAATGTAAGGTTGTATGTACTTGAGATGGTTTTGAGATGGTTTTGAAGGCCCTCAATATTATATGAGGAGAAACTCTAATAGATCCTAAAAGATTCCTTTATATATCATTGAACATGCATATGATTTAAATATGCAAACGTGAATATAAACAGAATCTTTAGCCTAAAAGTATCATATAGGTACCATTATCTTAGGTTGTTTCTTAGGGACATATACATCAAGTGACAAATAAAATCGATTTCTTAGAGCCTAATGAGGATTGTATGGTTTATGACCATAAACATGGTCAAAAATCACAACATAACCGTTATAAAGTTAATGAGGCCCTGTAGATGCTAAAGATTTTGAAATGGAAACTAAGCATTTACACCCTAAAGATGTTTATCTGCAGGTTATTAGCATGCATATGGCCCTAAACTGCATCATATGTTCTATAAATGGAATATTCAACTTATAAATAATGAGTGTAAAGAACTTAGCCATATTATGAGAAATAAAATCATGGTATTATGCATTAAATAAAGTTTCTAATAAGAATCCATGGGGTTACCATAGAAGTCTACTAAATACCA
Source organism: Pinus tabuliformis (assembly GCA_031772625.1). NCBI lineage: Eukaryota > Viridiplantae > Streptophyta > Pinopsida > Pinales > Pinaceae > Pinus > Pinus tabuliformis. The sequence goes on from CM062811.1 coordinate 700,264,773, forward strand.
CGAGTTCATGTAAAATGTACTTAATTTTATCCTTATGTATTTTGGTATATGATAATATACGACAATTTAAAGTATGACAAATTTTTAATTAATTTTTTTTTTCAAAATAGTGCAATTTCTAAAAAGTGTTATTAATATAATTATAAATTAATTTGCTACTAAAAGACTAGAAAATAAGAGAATGATGTGGCAAATTTTTTATAATAAAAATAAATATTTTAACAAGAACCTAAATTCACATGTTTAAAATGAAGTTTCTACCACTCTATAAGACCTACTGGGAAATGTTTTATAAATCTCTTGCCATTTGATGTTCGATGAACTAGAGATATATCTCAAAATCCCATTGATAATTTTTTGGGGCAAAAAAATCAATGACATTGAAATAAATGATGTCGCATCATAATATAATATAATTTAAATACTCTATTTACTATGACTTTTATTGTTATAATACAAACTTTAAAAACTAATAATATATATTATTATTAGTATTATAGTTTTTTAAATATCATTAGAAAAAATATCACGATTTCATTACTCAAGTGCTTCCATGAATTACTAGCTTTGATTATATGTCTAAATACTCTATTTATTATGATTTCTATTATTAGATTACATAATAACTTAACTTTTTAAAATATCATTAGAAAAAATATCATGATTTCATTACTCAAGTGACTCCATGAATTTAGTAGCTTTAATTATATGTCTAATTACTCTATTTATCATGGTTTCTATTATCAGATTACATAATAGCTTAACTTCGAGGAATAATAATATATTTTATTAGTTATATCATGGTTTCTTTAATATATTAGAGTATCATGATATCATTACTTAGGTGATTCCATAAATTATTTATATAGATATGGAGCATGAAATATAAGGAAATATGCTGATATGAGGTGCCAAATTTATAGTGCTAAGCAAGGGCCCTATAAAATATAGATATATGTAAGGGTGCCAGAATTATTTTGTTATGGAGAAGTACCACGCATGATTTTTACACACGACATGAATACTGTTTTTATCTCATGAAGTGCGTAAGTATTTTGAGTATCACCAAAATATTTAATTTTGAGGAAAACAATTAAGCAGTGTACATGAAAAATTTGAATTCATAATAATACACTCACTTTTATAAAACATTTCCACCCGTGTGTCATGGGTGGTGCTTCATTAAGTCAAATATTTAATTTTGAGGTGAAAACTTAAGCCATGTACATGAACAATTTGAATTTCATGATAATGCACTCACTTTTATAAAACAATTTCCACCTATGTGTCATGGGTCGCGCTTCAGTTGTAAACTTATGTGTTTTCCTCATATATAAGGTTGACTAACTAACAATTGCACTGGATGTTGCAAAGGAAATGTGGTAAGTTAGTAGCATCTGGAAGAAGAGCATAGATGAAGAGAGAGGTGATATGTTATGCGATTTAAATGTTGTATAGTTTGTCATTGTTTCCTTTGCAACATGAATTACTACCTCTATCGACAAGTAATAAATTAATTTAACTTTACAACAAGTTTACCAAGGCCAATGAATGGATGCCCCCAATTACATGAGGTATGTGCCATGTGAGCATGTTATATGATAGGTCTAGTTGTAGTAACTTCACACATTTTCTAAGAGTTACATATATACTACCCAATAACTGGTTCAGAGCAAGATTTGCTTTTTTTAGTTGTTTGAGGTGGTAAATTAATTTAAATTTAAAACAGGTTTACCAGGGCCTATGAATGGAGACCCCCAATTTCATGGGGTTTGTGCTATGTCAGCATGTTATATGATAGGTCTAGTTGTAGTAATTTCACACATCTTCCTAGAGTTACATGTATACTACCCAATAACTGGTTCAAAGCATGATTTATTCTTTCTCGTTATTGGAGGTGTCCAATGGATTTGGCGATTCTTCCACATAGATTCTAATTATTTCATTTAAATATTTTATTCCTTTTATGATGACATTGAGATTGATATGATTTATTTAGAATGGATCCTCAAAGTGGGCACACGAAATGTCATTCACTGTAACTTGAAGCATTGTTTCCCGACATGAGGTATGTGCCATGAGCTTGTTATGTGATAGATCTATTTGTATTAACTTCACACATTTCACAAGAGTTGCATGTACACTGCCTACTAACTGGTTCAAAGAAGGATTTATTTCTTCTAGTTGTTGGAGGTGGCTAATGGATTTGGGGATTCTTGCAAAAAGATTATAATTACTATGTTTAAATTTTTTAATCTTTTTATGATGACATTGAGGTTGAGATAATTACTTTAGAAGGAATCCTTGAAGTGGACATTTCTAAACTAGAGAAATCTTTGTTCTTCTCAACAGAAAGACATGTTATGATATGTTCTCTAACATGATAAAAGACAAACTCAGATGCACCATGACTAAAGAAACATTTCATGTTCAACCCCAAACTAGTTAAGCGATCTTCACTAGCTAGAAAAAGTAAATTTGAAGGCATTTGTCTAATCGCCATCTTCTACTTGGAACAAAATATGATGCTACAAACAATATGACGTGTGACAAATCTTCCAATCTTCCACCAACGCTGCAAACAATTCCCATGTTTCATTTGACATGCATCTGGTACAGAAAAAAACATAAGGAATATCTCATAGGTGATGTGATTCATTGTAACTTGAACCATTGTTGTCCGACATGGACTATCTGATTCTACATTTTCATTCATGAAATACATATATTCTACATTTTCATTCATTAAATACATATACTAAAGAACAAATCCTGTAAGGGCTAACACCACTTCCTCAAATTCAATTGTAGGTTGTTATGTGGAATTTTTAGAGTATCTCGTAATTGCTATGGATGATTCCCCCACTTAAAGGCCTTGTTGTTATATTTCAACACCAAAAATGAAAAATCCCTTATTACATTTGCGCAGACAACCATCCTCAATTTCTTAGAAGGTCTATGTTCACCCATTTTTTTCAAGGAGTGGATAGTTTATATTGATCAAGCTAGTAAACAAGCTCGTAAAGTAAATTAAAGGAGTGATCACCATCTGTAGTAATCCATATATATATATATATACAAAGAGTATTCTTTTCCTATCTTGTCCCTTCCTTTCTATACTTCTAACAACATGCTTCCTGTAAAATTCTCCAAATAACCCCGACAAAAACTACAAATTTACAAAACATTTAACAAAAAGAGACATAAAATCTGAACTCTACATTCCTAGAGGTTCACTATTGGCCATTGCGATTAAACTTTATTCCTTCTCTTAGAGTGAAATTTCTGCAACAATCTACTCCATAGGCTCGCTTGGTTTAACGTTGTCATGCACACCAAGGGACACGAGATCTTGCAAACCAAACACCTCCTTGGGGACAACAACTGTTGCCATTTAAAAAAGGACCTCAATCCCATTAAATTAGACCCAAAGTGTCCACCTTGATGGCTAAATTCTCCACCGTCAGTTGAAGCCTCTTCATGGCCTCCTGTAGATCCTCCTTTTGCCAAATGATAGAGAAAAATGAGAATGAGCTTCCAGCACAACCTCCTCACCAACCCTTTCCATCTTGGCAACACCTTACTCTAGAGAATTTTGATTCAAAGCCCTCCTTATATATCTATTTTCTTCATGGATAGAGGAGGCCATGATTCTAATCGACGAAGGTAAACCTTAATACTTAACACATCCAACTTTGTCAATTTCCGTTTATAATGGGGAATGCCACTAGTTTCCTTTCTTGCAGACATATTTTCGCATTGAATGCTTCTCAGCTTTAATTTCCTGTTCGTATCAGCTGTAGACTACATCAAATCCATTTCCCATCACTTTATTTTACTACATTTACTCTACATAGGCGAGATTAAGGTATTATCCATAGGGATTTTATGGCCCAACATGAAGTTGCATGAAGCGTGATTCCATCTATCCTTGCGAGTGACACATTGCCTCTCCAATATCTATATGGAATATAACTCAACTTGTTTTTCCTTGATTGAGAGCCAACATTTCAAGGAAATAATGATCAGGATGATTTCAATGCTAATTAATAATGTGACGGGCCTGGGGAATTGGTTTCTCCAAGGTGTCCATTGATTTATTACATCCTCGATTCTACATAATTGCAACATCATGGAATATATTAATGAGTTGAGTGACCTTTATCCTGGCAGAGTATTCCTTGATCAAGATGAGCTCCTATATTGGCGTGCTCATCAATGATATAGTTATTTCCTCTTTTTGATATGATAAAAGGTGATGATGTCAAATTTTCCAATTTGTCTCCTAATTTGAATGTCCATTGGGGACTGATTTTTTTTTATAGAATTTTTGGCTCTATAAATTTTTTGGATGTTTATCATCATGTCTTCCAATACCACAATACCACTAGTTGACGATTCCTCTTACTATGGCTATTTTCAACCCTTACCAAACAGTGAGAGTGAGATTGCTTCTTCTCTATTTCTCCATCAAGGCAAAATATTACCCCTTCTGCTCTTGCCTCCCCCTTCACCCATTTTGATTGAAATGATAATAAAAAATTATATTCATAATCAAATAATATTTTATTAAATACTCTCATTTTTATTTAAATAAAGTGGGAAAATTTGTCTTCGTTGAAATTAATATAATTATTTCTTATAAAATTCCTTTCGGTTAACATCTCATAAATCATGAATACCTTAGACTTATTCATTCATATATATTTCATATAAATATTTTTATAAGATTAATTTTACATAATATCTTCCTTAGATCATGATACCATCCATTAAACTTAATATTTTCTTAAACAATTTTATTTTCCCATAATTCATACTACTCTAATTATTAACTCTTTAATTCTAAAATTTCAATTATTATATTTTTGATGATGTAACCTTTTGTATAAAAAAATATTGGTGAATTCATATTTTCTATAATTATAATTATGTGAAAAAATAAATAAATTGAAGAGTGATAGATAATAATATTTAAGAAATAAATTATTATAAATTTATTAAATATTAAAATCAATTTATTTTAAATATAACTTAGTAATTAATATATAAATATAGAATTAAATTATAAAAAAAATTGCATCTTAAAAATTTTGATTTATTTCAAAATGATTATTTATTTAAATATTTGATAAATGAAATTTTAAAATACTGCATATTCTATTAATATCTATATAATTCATTATTATTAAAAATAATTATAATAATAGTAAAAATAATATAAATTAAATATATTGATTTAAAATATTTATATATTTTGTAAATAAGTTTGTAAATTTCACTTAATTAATTAAAAAAAAATCTTTTCTATTCAAAAAATAATAAAATTAATAGCCAAAAATATCTTTACAACCTAGTCAACATAATAAGTACTTTGAACCACTTATTACTTACTACTAAAAAGTAACTTACTATTAATTTATCTGGGGAAGATACTTCAATGTTTGATAATCATTAAGAATATCAATTTATAGTTTATTATTAAATTACAAGGTATTTAACATACAAAAATCTCTGATTAAACTTGCGCAAACAACCGTCCTCAAATTTTTATAAGGTCTACTTTCACCTATTTTGATTAAATGATAATAAAAAAATATATTCATAATCAAATAATCTTCTATTAAATTAAAAAGTATTCAATATTCAAAAATATCTTTACAACCGAGACAACATAATATTAAAAAAAAAAAAAAAACAAAATGCAAATTTACAACAAAAATATAAATCCAAATTCATAAAGAATTTGAAGTAAATAATTTGTTTTCCTTCACTATGAACTTTAACTTTAGTTCCGAGTTAGAGTAGGATTACAGCTTTATCTATGTATTTCTTTCACATAAACTAAAATTTAGTTCAGCACGACATCTTACCTTTGATTTGAGATGTTGAAAGAGGAAGCTTTTAAAGCTTACCTTTGAATTTGGAAAACTACCTCCAATTTTTACATTAAGTATCTCTGAATTGAATATTAAAAGAGGAAGATTCCAAGAGTCAGAATTTAGTGAAGTCCTCCAAATTCATACTTTAAAAACTTAGAATTCTCAACTAGTTTGGAACTTACAACCACATTCTAACTTTCATCAATTTTTGGACTTCGAATGTAGAAAACCACAAGAAATTCCTCTCCTCTATGAGCTTCGATTTTTCAACTCACATTAAATTAGTAACGATAATATAATATACTAAAATTCATCAAACTGTCGTAATTTTGTAGGCTAAAGAATGTTTTCCAACATAGAGGGCTAGCGAACAATTAAGAAGCTGACTCCATATTATTTCGATATTATGCTCAAATCCATGAACACACCCAATTGTGCTTAAAATGACTAAAAGAAAAAGAAGGTGAAAGATCGAGCAAGGGACGAATTCCAGTAGATTGTCAGTTTCAAGAAATCCCTTCGAGATCACTTGTTTCTAGTACCAAAATGGTCATCAAAAAGCTGGAAAACGATATCAATGCCAAAACGGTTTGCATGAATTGGTTATTACTATCATTTTATTTAAGATCCATTGAACCACTTCCTTTCGTCAATCCGTCAAGTGACTTAAATCAAGGAGGCAATTGTGAGTTTAAGTGGTGGGATTCTAGGGTCGAAAACCTTACAATCGTCTAATAATGGATCGAATGGTACAAAACAGTCCAGAGTGAAAACTGGGTGAGTTCTTTTCAAAGAGGAATGTCTTACAGTGTAATTAATTTAGTGTTTAAATTTTGTAAACCATACAAAATTTAACCTTTGTAAAAACATTTTGATTAAATATATTTTTAAATAAATTTTATATATTGTTTTTTATTGAAATTAAAAATATATATTTATATATTTTAAATAATTGATAAATATTTATAAGTATAAATTTATAACAAATATCAAAACACTTACTCTACGATACATTTCACATCATAAAATCAAAAAAATTAATTAAGTTATATTGTTATTTTAAGTTATTATTATTAATTATAAAAAAATTAATTAAGTTGATAAGTGTGTCTACTTTGGAATGATGTTGCCTAGTGAGGTGAAAATTTCATCCAAATGGTAACATTTTCACAAGAATTGGATGTTTTATATTTTGCAAAATCTTGATTTAGAAGTGCTCCACTCTAGATTTTGAAAAAAAATGGATTCAACACTCTAAAAACCCCACAACACCTAAAATTCTATATTTTGACGGACATGGATTTTCAAAATTTTCAACTGGAATTTTCCAAAACTTGCTGAAAATCTATATTTTCAGACAAAATTGTCGCCTACTTAAACTACTCTTTTTGGAAATTTTAAAATTTTAATTTAATTATTGCTAATTATGAAGTGTACGGTAGGAATTTAACCTCAACTGTAAAATGAAAAAAAAGGAAAAAAGACATAACTAGTTTTGAGATAAATCTCAACCTTTGATTTCTCACTTCTACTTAGAATATTCTAAAATATTTCATAGAGGTTAAATCTTCACCATAAACTCAATAGCTATTTATAATTAAATTAAAATTCTAAAAACAATATTCCTAAATAAACATATTTGTTTACATAATAAATATGTTTACATAAATCTTAAATTTATAACATCTATAATAAAAAAATATAAATATCTAAGCTTTTATATATATAAATTATATCTTCTACTATCCTACACTTCAACTTATATATTAAAAAAAATTATTTTCATTAGATTAACATCTTCAAATATTATGTTAATATTCACATTAAAAAAATTAGAATTTCATTTTTGTTTGGTATTTTATATTTAGGACATGGTAATTATGACATTTTAGCTTCAACCTTTCATGCTGTTAGACTTTAGGTATCTCATTTTATTTATTGTTGAATTTTGAATTTAAATTATTATATAAAATAAAAAATAGAAAATTAATTATATTAAGAAAATTTTGAAAATAATTAAAATTTTAAACCTAATTAATTATAAGTCACTTTAATAGCCTTTGGATACTCAATATGAATGGCGGGAACACTTACAACATATCTTAGAAGGCGAAAAAAGTGACCTAGAGTAAGAGACTGTCAATGAATGACAAACTCCCCTAATCGGGTGATTCCCATTACGTGCAAAGGATTAGGGGGTTATGCTTTCCACCCTAGAAATGCTAGGAGAGTTAATGAAGGGGGTCACATGGTTGTCCTCTTGCATGCACAAGCATGTAGATTAATATCACCTCTATAAGTACATTTTACGACCGCGCAGAGCCTACGAAAGTCGTGAGTGTTGGTTTGGGCACTCAGAGCGACAATGAACTATTTCCTTTCCCCATGAGAGAATTCAGGGAGGAAATTTACAGAGGAGTTGCTAAATTATCTCTGGTGTCGATTATGTATGAACATTTTGATGGTAATCTTCACAAGGTGCACTGAGGTTATTGGTACGTGGGATGCATGACAGGCTGACTTGGTGGAGTTGCCGAAGGAAAGAGTTGAGAGTGCCAACAGAGCGGGATGTGGTGTGTTTCTTGGCCTAGCTGAGTTCGCGAACGTGGATACACATAGTTCAACCCTAAGCAAGATGCCTCCCCTAACCTGTGATTATAGGGTACTTCTCCATCTCTACTAGGTATTTGTTAATCTTCAGGATTACTCTTTGAATTCTATTTAGTATATCTTTGGAAAATAAAAATTTCACAAGGGTTCAATATAATTTTAGTGGTGGTTTAAATAGTCTTTGGAGACTTAGTTGTGATGTCGTGCATGTGTCAGTTATTACCACCTATACACCTTGCGATGTCATCCATGACAGTTGTCAGCTGAACTAGGCTTGGGACCTTCTTAGTCTTCACCTTTCTTCATTGTTTTCAGGTTTTTTGGAATATAGAGGTCTGTGTCTATGTGGCTTTATCTTTGTTTCCCTCGAGAGTTGTCACTGGTAGCTGAGTTTGTTTGGCAGCTTACTGTGAGTGGGGACAATTTCTTCTTGTTGCAACTTTGTCTTCATTCCATCTTGTGTTGGCCTTCCTAGTCTGGTTGGTCTATAATCAGTGTCTTAAAGTATACTAGTTTAGGTAATTGCAGCCCCTCTTTCTTGGTGTTTCATTTTGTGAGTCTTAACTAATATCACATTGTTATTGGTTGAACATGGAGTGCCAGTGAATGCACAATAGGCATGGGGAGGAGGTTGCAGCCCCAAATCTGATGTAAATCTCAACAATAGGTTTAGGACGTTGTTGATAAATACCATGCAATGGTCCCCCTAATACCCAGGATGAAATCCGTAATTTTGAGTCTCATGTTGTTCAAGATAGACAAGTCTTCTCAGATTTTGAAATTATAGAAGATGTAGCCACTTGGATTCCTAACCTTAGGCATACCCGAGGACAAAGGAAGCACTATTTTGGAGCATTGACATTATATTGGAAGAAGAAGACTCTGCTAGGCAAAATCTTGATTGATAAATAGACTTAGAGATACAACATCTTTGCTAGTTTGGAGGATGTCAAAAGGTACGAGCACAACCATAATTATCACTTAGAGATGATTGAGTTGAGGATTGCACACATTGAGCTCCATTTCTAGTGTAAACCAGATTCACATGCTCCTCTACAATAAAGTTCTAGAGACATTGTTATGGTCGATTCTTTAGACACTTGAGTTTGCATGCTTATCTTCAGTTTTTGTTTTTACATTGCATTCATAGATAATCTAGTCATGCTAAAAATGTTGAAACATTTTGAATTTTAGTCTAATTACTCTATTTGTAAATGGTAAAAAATATCTTGTTTCTTGTTTGGCAGATTGAGACTACCTACCCAATGACATATGTGTTGATAATGCTTAAATGATATACATGGTCTGCTTAATTTTCTAACCTAATACAACCTTAAATTTTTTTTATAAAATAATCCAAATATTTAAATTTTAACTTTTACACCAAATTATCTATGCATCTATATAGAGCCATCAAAATATCTAAAGGCCATGAGCTCCATCATTTTGATAATAAGACTCCCACAACACTAACATGGCACTTGTATTTAAAGTAAGGTTTACCAGAGGCATTACATTAACCAGAAAGACACACACTTAGACATCTTCGGTTGGAGTAACTTCTACAACGTTATTCACTTCTCTTATACACTGGGAAGCTTCCATAGGCTAACCTTCTTCTTTCTTCTTGAATTTAATTGAGCCAATGGATCACACGAGTAACTTCTGTAGAACTGTTCGTGTAACATTAAAAGTAAAAATACATATGAAAAGAGATTTCTGTGGCGATGCCTGGTCATATATGTCGAATTCCGCAGCTAAGCCTTGGAAACTTCTTTCTTTGCGACGGCTGTACAGGTTTCCACGAGATTTTCTCGGGGCAGGGTCAGTTCCTGTATCAGGTATGTATCTCCTTACACGTTTGCTTCAAAATCACTTTGATTGGTTTTTTTTGTACCAAAAACTCTCTTTCCCGTGCAATCCGCACGCTAAGCTTTTGGTAGGTGACGATGGAAGTTCGATTGTTATTGCAGCTAAGGTTCTTGGTGGGATTAACAGCTTCCTTTCTAGCTGTATACCGTGAGGTCCTCAGGTTTGTTGCACCTCTTTATCTCCTAGAATTGTCTTTTCGGTTTTGATGGGTGATGGTTAGAGTTCGGTTGTTATTGCTGCTAGGCTTCTCGGTGGGATTAGCAGCACTTTTTGCACCTATGTATACAGCAAGATCCGAAGGTTTATTGCACCTATGTATACAGCAAGATCCGAAGGTTTCCTGAGATATTTCCTGATGGGCCTCTTGGGGAGCACTTTCATCATGTACCGGCTATTGATTGATCTTCTAGCTGGATTGGATATAGTTTCAGTGGATATGTCGATTGAGTTTCGTTATGATTAAGGGGTGTCGCTGTGCAAAATCGGGATCGGAATGTTACCTGCTCGTAGGTCGTGACCATGTATAGTCTTCAGTCAAAACCCTAATGTTAGGACATGATTATCTCAAAATATTCCTAAAATTAAAAGATACAAGTTTTTTAAAGTTTCCATAATAGTAGCATAATAGTAGCATGTCACGAGAAATTATCATGATTTTATCTTAACATTTTTTTGGGTTAAAATTATGTAACACTCCAATTTTATAATCTCTGTAATTAGTTAAGATTTAACATAACTAACAATTATGTCGTACGATGCTTATTATATTCTATGAGAAAGATAGGTAGGTCCATGTAAATATCGTTATTATTATGTTTTTTTTTAACACATGGTGAATCGGTAACTATCAAGTTTAATCCACGGGAGACCCAGGATCAAACCTCATTGCTGCCACTATAACACCAAGAGCATAACCAACCACCTACAAGTCGGGTATACTAAGATCCTATGATTTTAGCAAGAGCACACCCACGGGAGGGGGGTCCGCCCCTCTAGCCGCCACCACAGCAGGTCACTGTACTCCATGAGATTTGAACTTCGGTCCTCCCGGGACCATGATATCACAAGGGTGAAGAGTGAGGGGGTTGTAGGGGAATTAAGGTAAATAAATAATTTTAAGTTTTCTATGAAATTGATGTTTCTTCATCACGAGGTACTTTTAAATATAGAAATTTCAAATTTCAAATAAGCTAATGTGTGAGGTAGTTGGTTGGGAAGTACACGTTTCATAGTTATGGAACTATGGGGTTGAGTACAACAAGAAGAATGATCTCTCATGCAAAGGAGAATCATATGGGGAGACATTCATTTAGTCATGCATTCATTCATGGTATTGCAAGTGGGAGCAGCCACAAATGTAGTGGAAGGGAGGGAATATTAAAAGAGGATCTGGGGATTTATGTAGAGGTTCACTTGTGCAAAGTAGGGTGATGCTTTGGTCATTGTTAAATGTAAGCTATTGATTAGAAAGAGGAAATGGCTCTTCAAGATGTGTGAATTTGTCTAGTCTATGTGTGGATTCATGTAGAGGTTCACTTGTGCACATTAGGGTGATACTTTGGTCACTCCTAAATGTAAGCTATTGACTAGAAAGAGGAAATGACTCCTCAAGACGTGAATTTGCCTAGTCTTGTGGTGTGTGTTTTTGTTACAAAGAAGAGGGAGTGACCTATTTTCAGGTCAACCCTAGATAAATATGAGTGGCAGATACCATACTAATTCAAGTGAAGAGTGCTAAATAGAGAGAACTCAGACGGTAAGCTAAGCATAGGAAAGATAACATTATTAGTATGGCTACCCGATTTGGATTGGATCACTATTTTTTTTGTCATCCATATTTATTATTTTCAAGTGGAAACATCAGAGAAATCAACTTACAGAAGTAGATTAGTGGTAGGGCCAGTTTTGAGAATTAGGGTAAAAAACCTTTTCGGTTAGCTTGAGGCCTTAAATGATGTTTTTGGGGACAAAAAATACTGCTCAAGTGTCACACCCCATGATGTTATTATCATACATATACCTTTAAGATGTCAATCAAAATTTAGATGCGAAATTTATGCCTCTCAAAAGTTGACCTATTGTGATTGACCAATATAATTCAAGAAAATGCCACATCAACCCTTGTTACTCATGGAAAAGGGGCTAGACACATGGTCAATATGAATAATACTCTGGAAAGTTGAATCATAACCCTTGTTGAGGGTAGAATGTGTCAAATTTAACCCCTAGTTGGCTACCGGTCTCTGTTATAATCGAACCACTAAGAGGAAAAGGAGTTCCATTCAATTCAAGTGTATTTTGTTCCATTGTAAAGTAGAGTAACTGAGAGTGGATAGAGAGATAGAACATAGTAGAAGAGGTTTTATTCTGTGGCGGCCTAAGGATCACGAGTTTCAAACAACTCCAAAGTGAGTGCCTTATCCTTTGTATTTGCATCATTTTCATTCAAAGAAAAGAGAGCAAAGAAACCTCACCTTCCAACTAGGTTTTCTTCTAAAAGGGTTTCCAAGAGTATATCTTGGTGTTTATTATGGTTTGTGAGTGTTTGTATTTCATTGTTCTCTATTTTCCTCATTTATCCATTGCATGCATAAATAACAAAATCAATAATAATAGATCTAGAATCTAAGGGAACTAACACTTCATAATTTCGATTTCAGTTTATTTTAATAGATCTATTGTGATGAACCGTTTAGAGCAATATTTACAACATTTTATAAATCATAGTGGTATCATAGCAAGTTCCTTTAGATATATTGTGGAAAATTCCAAGGGGTCATATCAGTTTAAAAAGAAAGTCATAGAACTGCAGGCATGGCTAATGAATTAGTTTATGATAACCTTGAAGATCTAGCGGAGAAGAGTTTTGCACACTTGGAAGTGAAAGTCGTATTAATAATATGATCATCCTCATGGTGTTGCTAACTAATAAGCTCAATTTGTTTCAAGAAGATGAAGGTTCCAATGTAGATGTCAGATCAGAGGGGAAATTGGGTGATTATAAAGAACTAGAGGAGTTAAGGAAACCTAAACTAGAGCAGTTGAGTTTGATTGTCATGAAACATTCATGGTTTCTCTTCAAAATGGAAGAAAAGGTGGACATCAAGTTGCATCAAGGTGAAATCAATGCTTTGAATTAAATCACTGGTTGTAGCAATTATAGGTTTTCTTTAATGTTCACCACACCTAATAAGGAACAAAAACATTCATTTAATCATTTGAAATTAGAAGGCCGTGCCCTTACTTGGTGGGATTCAAGCCACAATGAAACTCTAATAATGGAGCAAGATCCCCCAATAAATAAGTGGGAGGATTTCAAAACTCTCATAAAGTACTAATTCTACCCTATCAAGTATGTAGATGACTAGTTGAATTGGTGGCATTACTTCAAGCAGAGATAGGGGCAAAGTGTATAGAAGTGTACCACATAATTGAGAAACATTACAATAATGTTTTGTATCTCTCTCAAAAACCCAAATGTATTCCTCAAGTATTCAGGGGGTCTACACAGCCATCTGCGAAGGTAAGTGATGTTGTTCAAACCCAAAAATGGGGACAAGACAAGCATGCAAGTGCAATGATTAGAAAAAATTGGCTAGAAGAAAAGGAAGTCAAGTGGTTCAAATTAGAAGGAACTATAGGAAAATTCCAAAGGGAGTAATAAGTGCAAATGGGGAAAGGAAAAGAAGATAATAGTTGTAGTACATTAGTGCAATGATCCTAACAACTACTGCAACCATTGTAACATTGGCAGTCATACAAAGGAGAAGTGTTAGAAATTAGATCCAGAACTCAATAAAAAAATCGAAAGAAGGACAAGAAGAATAAAAATCTCATAGCCACAGATTCAAGAAACCAACTAGAAAGATGCTTATGCATGGATGAGAAGATTATTTGCTCAATAGTGCAAAATGGGGTGAATCTAAGTATCTTTCAACAATGGGAAGAGAAGGAGATGATCAAACACTTCCATATAAAGGTATAAGTTCAGAAGACAATAATTGATGGTTTTTTCAATTCAAGATCATAAGCGAATCTCATTGCAATAGAGTTGGTCAATAAATTGGTATTGGAGGTTTGATATCATCCTATATCATATCCTTTAGGATGGGTAAATAAGGATAATAAAATTAAGATATCCAAATATTCCACATTAAAATTTTCTATTAATGTTTATTTTATTAATTAAGTAGAATTAGATGTAGTTCCACTTGATGGATGCAGAGTTGTGTTTTGATGTCTCCATATGTATGCACATGATGCAATCTTTATGTGCAGAGCCAACCAATATTGATTCATCAATGATGGAAAAAATATCATCATTAATGTGCATAAGGGCAAGTCTAAAATTTCATTAGTAAGTGCCAAACAAGTCAAGAAATTGAGTATTTCTAGCTAGAAGTATGTTTTATTGTTTTGAACGGAAACTTAGTCTGTAGAAGAGTCAATGAGTGCAAAGGATCCCTAGAGGGGTGCACTAAGGAATATAGGCAATAGTTGGAAGAGTTGTTACAAGCATACAAGGGAGTGTTCTAAGAGCCTAAAGGGCTACCACCTAAGAGGGAACTGGATCACAAGAGCCAATTTTTGATGTAATTTCCACTGATAAACATTGAGATGTATAGGAAGTCTGTTATAGATGAAAATGAGATGAAGTATTTGGACAATGTTGGAGTAGGGTGTTATTTGACTAGTAACCTCACCATGTGTGTGACCCATCATAAATGTGCCTCAAATGGATGGGACTTGGAGAATATACATTGATTACAAGGTGTTAAACACAATTATGCTCAATAACATGTATCCCTTGCCTATAATTCATGATCTATTGGACTTGTTTGTAACAAGAAAAAAATTTCACCATGTTGGATTTAAAATTAGGGTATCACCAAGTTTGAGTAAAAAAAGAAGATACCTAGAAGACAACTTTTAAACCCAGACAAGGTAGATATGAGTGGTTAGTCATGCCATTTGGTCTATGTAATGCACTAGCTACATTCATTATATTAATGAATGATACATTGTGCCCATATGTATATTCATTTATTATTAATTATATGAATGACATATTAGCTTTTAGTGCTAACTGAGAGGAGCATGTCTCATATTTGATATAGGTGCTAGAGACTTTGAAGAAGCACCAATTGTTGGATAATTTCAAGAAGTTTGAGTTTGCATAATAGAATTTGATGTAATTAGGATATGTGATTGGTGGAGGGGACCTCAAAACAGATATTGTCAATTTGGAGGCCATCATGAAGCGACCAACTCCTATGAATGTTTTTATGGTTAGGAGTTTTGCTGGAGTAACTTGAGGAAATTCCTAGCCACATTTTCAGCAATAACCACACCACTCCACACCACAATAGTGAGTGGAAAGAATTTTTAGTGGGAAAAGGGTAAAAAAAATTCCTTTGGAAAGTTGAAGAAGAAAATTAGTCAAGCATCAGTTCTTGCATTATTGAAATTATAGTATTCCTTTGAAGTGGAGATAGATGCAAGTGGATATATTATAGGAGCAGTCTTCATCATGGGAAGAAGGCCAATATGTTATCATTTCAAAGTATTTCACATGGTGGTTCTCAACTACCCTACCTATGACAAGGAGCTCTATTCTTATATAAGTTGTCAAAAAGTGGAAACACTATATAATGGGAAAGGATACAATCATCCACACAAATCACTAGTCATTATAATACCTAGAGGCCCATAGTAAGTTACAACAAACTAGACATTACAAATAGATGTGGTTTTTATAGTAGCTTCATTTGGTGATTAAGTACAATAAGGGAAACACAACAAGTTGGTTGACACGATTTCAAGGAAACCCACATTAAGATTCATGGCTTTGGGAAGTATGATGCACATGGACCATTTCCCCCATGATGCACATAAAAAGGGACATATAAAGGATGAAGACTTCATGGAGGTATATCAATAGCTACAGGGCCATATTCATGTGGAAATTTTCACAATTGACTACCATATCTAAAATGGGTTACACTACATGGTAGACAAACTATGTGTTTCTAAAGGTGAGTGACTACAACTAATTAGAGAGGCTCACAGTTCCAAGGTTGTAGGGAATGTAGTTTCCAATCTACAAAGGTATGTGCACTAGCCCAAGATGCAAGAAGATGTAGCTAGTTTCATCAGTGGGTGTATACTTTTTTTTATCGATAAGCCTAGTAATAGGAAAGAGGGTCTATACCATTTCTTGCTTGTACCCACTTGTCTTGGGAAATAATTTCCATGGAATTTGCAAGAGGTTTATGAACAACCAAGAAGGGACACGACTACATGTTCATGGTAGTTGATAGGTTCAACAAGATGTGCATTCTCATTCCCTGTAAAAAGACCATCAACAAAAAATAAGTAGCAAATTTGTCATTTGGACAAGTCTAGGTGCTCTTTAGGATACCAGGGAGCATTATTTTAGATAGCGACACTATATTTTTTAGTTCATTTTAGAGTATATTGTGGTACAATATAGAAACAAAGTTGAAGATATTGACCTCATTCCATCCACAAATAGATGGGAAAACATATGTAGTCAATGAGACTTTGGTGTAACTTTTGAGGGTAGACCTGGGATACAAATCTAGTGTATATACAACAGTCTTATAAGAGAGAAGACCACACTTCGACTCATAAGTTGTTGGTTGAAACTTATTTTGTATAATTTCCACCTTCACCTTTGGATATTGCATCTGGACAATAAAGAAGAGTGAGGATCTCACATGCGATACTTCAAGGGAAAATAAATTTGTTGAGAAGATCAAGCATATCCATTTGCAAGTACAAGAGACATTGAAGTAATCATATGTAAAGTATAGGACTAGGCATGAAAATATAATAGAGAAATTATTTATTTTGGGAGATAGAGTACAATTACAATTGAACAAAGTGAGGCTAAAGGGTCATGGTAAGAAAAAAAAGTTATTGTGATACGGTCTTTTCAATATATTAGTAAAGGCGGGAACCTACTTATTATCTCAAAAAATTTATTCTCCAATCACATAACTTATTATGTCATTACTCTGCTCTACTATTGAAGCTAAAATAATTAATTTCATAATTGTGGGATGTCAGTAGTAGATAAGGATCATGTGGTTGTATTCTTTATCCCTTAGAAGAATGAAATCATGCATAGGGACATGAAAATGATTTTGGGTTCTAAGAGTTGTAGTTACCCTTGTCTCTATTTATGAATATACCTCTAGTTTAATGTAATCCTTAAAGTTTAACAATGGCTTGAGGAAGGTGCATGTTTTCCCAATGTAAAACCTAGCATATACTGCATTGAAATCCCTTGGAATATCTTCTCAAGGAGTTGCTTAAGAAGATTACCCTCATGATTATTGGCTTGAGACAAGGGTGTTGAGAAGAAACTCTTGGTTAATGAGTAGGGTGTAGACCCTATTATAACTTTATTAATATGTTGTTGTAAATGCGTTTGATTAAGTTACTTAATATGTGAAAATTATATAGTCAAAATTTTAGAATTCCATAAAAATATTTCATAAATTTTTTCATAGAAGATATTTGTGCAATATAACACATATTACATATATAAAAATAGTGTTGCAATCCAATGCATTTGAAATGGAAAAATTATTCCATGCTATATGGTACTTGTGATAGAGATTACAAGACTTCAAAAATTAGTTGATTTTTGAGAAATTTGGAGAGTTTTCTCATATTGCATGAAAATATTATCTTGCAGTATGAAAATATTATCTTGCAGTACCATATATTGGACCTAGATATATGGCAATTAAACTGTGAAGAATGAAGACATACGTGATTTGGGAAACTTGAGAAGCTTTGAGAACTTTTTTCCTATTATAAGAAAAAAGTTTTTGCCGTGTAATGTATGACATCAAGGTATTATTCTAGTGCTATGCGCTACGCAAAAAGAAAACATGTTAGTGGAATACAGTATGCAATGAGAAGGCAGAAGAATAAGCTTGAGATGCAGTGCGAAGAAAGCAATATTGCAAAGTTTGATTTTTTGAGAGATACAATGTGTTGCATAGGTCAAGGATGGTAGCTTTTAGTTCGTGGTGTGAAAGACTCTCAATAATATCACGGTGCATGAGAAAAACCTTTTGTATAGCACAACCAACACAAAATTCCAGGATACTTCCGCAATAAACAGAAGTTCAGGTGTATGAATCTACTTGGTTATTTAGTAGAATGGGCAGTCTTCCTTTGACTAGACTTGGAGAATATTTCAAAATCCGAAGTTAAAGAGGTCAAACCATTAATATTCTTGTAACCGTCCAGTTCCAGGATTTTTCGCAATAAGCATTAGTTCAGGTGTATGAATCTATTTGGGTATTTAGTAGAATGTGCAGCCTTCCTTTGACGAGACCAACAGAAATGACAGAATAAAGAACTTAAAACGGATGGATTAGGAAGCCTAATATGGCAGGAGAGATTTAGGTTTTAGTTATTAATTAACCAGCCTCAGAAAATATTAATAAACTGGTTGGTTGTCTATTCAATAAGACCAAAATGGTTATTGCTTTATCCTACTCATTGTTGGAAAAAAACAATTTTTATGGGTTATTGCTTTACCCTGCTCATTGTTTGGTAGAAAGCAATTTTTAAGCAATTTTTGTGCGTTTACGTTGTAGTTGAGCTTACTTTATTGTGTTGATGGTTACTCAATTTTTATTTTTGCGGATGAACATTTTAATCATCATGAATTAAATGTAGATATTTTTGGAAAAATAAATTGATATGATTTTATTAAAATAAGTTGATTAGATTAAGTTTAAATCATTTGATTCTTTTTTTCCTTTCCAATGATAATGAGAGATATTTTTAATTTCTAACAATTAAATCAAACTTTTTTTTTGAGATTGAGGTTGCTTAGCACTATGGAAAATGATAGAATTGTGTGCATCTTTCTTATATTAAGTATTGATAATGATTCTGTGTATGCATTTTTGTTAGTATTAAATATGAGATAACATTTTTATCTAATTAAGATTAAAAAATATTTTAAATTGCAAGATAAATAGAAGAAAATTTTAGTCCAACTAGGGAGGGCATGGTAAGGAGTTCGAAAATAAGAAGTTTTTCTAATTTTGAAAAAAATAATATATCTTGCTTTTACAATATTGTTACTTTTGAATTTGGGGTTGTAAGACTTGGTTATTTTCCACCTAAAAATTGAAATTGTGTATAGGTAAGGCTTATGCAATGGAATAAATAATATAACAGAGGCATATGGATCATTCTCCACCCAAAAAATGAAATTGTGTATAGGTAAAGATTATGCAATTGCATAATTAATGTAACAGAGACATATGGATCATTGCAAAGGCTCTTTCTGGCCGAAGAAGAAAAGATCTAAGATTTGTTGGTGTTGGGAAATTCGCAGTTGGTTATCCATCACCTTGTTCATGCATCTTTTCCTAATGATTGCACGTTGGGAAGCATTATTGATTGAATCAAGAATTTGGAATTAATCTTCTCTACTATTAACTTCTTTTATGTGTTGAGAATGAACAATTCTGCTGCAAATGATCTCACCATTAAAAAATGTAAATTTGAGGCAAGAGTCGTAATGAAAAATGAGATTCCTTCCCTCGGAACTATTCCTTAATAATTAGTATGCTATGTAGTATAAATTGTGTGTAAAATTTGTTTATATTTACAGATATTTTGGAAAATCTATACCTCCAAAGTTTTTGTCTTTTAAGGTAGCAAAACTGCTAATAAATATTGTGAATAAAGTAACATGTAAAGCTAATCTCGAAAGATTTTCATTATTGAACATAAAGTAACATGTATAGCTATTTTCATTGTAGAACACGATAATACAACATTCTCTGATGGTTTAAAAAATGAAGTTACTATTGAATTCTTTTCCTCGTATTTGATGGAATTGAATTCAAATTCTCTGTAACTATGTTATAAACCACTGAATCAAGATATCAAGATTGCTTCCTTAGCTTTTATTGTTCTTGTGAGTACTAAACCATGTAATGAAAATTTATGAGAACTGAACGTTTGTCTTCGCCATTGTTCTAATAGGTACGCACTTTGGAAGACGAGAATAAGAAACTCCAAACCAAGGTGGCAGTTTCTTGAAAGTCCAAATTTTATTTAGACAATTATACTTCTTGGTTCAAGGACCTACATATAACCTGGTGCTTGTATGGCAGAATGATAATCGAGGCGAATCCTCCACTTCAGTGCAGGAAAATGCAGCGGTACACCAAACTAGCTTGGGTGTGTGCACTTAAAATTTTACTGTTCCTTTTAAAAATCATAATTATTCTCGTATGTTTACCCTCTTTGGGTTCTAATCTGACAACTGTATTGGCAGACTTAATACTTTTCCCAGCAGGCCCTTTGAGATGACAAGAGATGGCGATAATTCCTAGATAGGAGAAACTGAAATCTCTAATGCCTGATCAAATGACTATTTATTGTTGTTTCTCCACCTGTTCTAAGAGTTTTAAAATCCACAACGAATGGAAAACTGATTCTATGTGAGAGGATCATTTATGTTTTTTGCTTTTTTTCCTAGTTATGGATTTTAATGTCTTCAACTTTGTTTTAACATGGTTTTGGTTTTTTTAACTAGAAATATCATTTTTTTCTAGAAGGAAAAAACACGGGTATTTATATAGTATCAGTACATATTGAAAATATATATTTTAAATGTAGTTAATCAGATCTGAGATAGGAAATCTCCATATCTAATAATTATAAGGCACAAAAACATTTAAGCATGAAAGTTCAAAAGAGTACCAAAAACATACACCTACTTTCATAAATATGTATCTATCTCAATATGGAGTTAAGTATATTCAAATATTACAAATTGAATAGACATAGACAGGATAATAAATACTATGGAAGCAGAATGGATCCATCTTTTGCAAGATTGTGGAATCTTCTACAAGATTGTTGTCCACCAAGAATTGGTGCATTGAGTCGGTAGCCACAGAAAGACCCCTTTTCGATAGAGAATCAACCACAGTTTTAGACTCCCTTAATATTTGTTGGAGAGGGATTTGCACAAAGGACTATTTGAGATTGTGTATGTGGTTAAGCCAAACTTCATGGTTTGGTGGAGAAAAAGCAGTATTCCCCAACACTCCATCTATGAGAGATTTGGAATCCCCATATATGTGGATAGTGTCCATAGAAAGTTCCTTTGCAAACCAAAGGAGACCCCATAACGCTAAGATATCTTCCCTCATGTTTGAGCTAGTGCCACCATGCTAGTCGATTTTGTATTGTTTTCTGTGGCATATCTGAAGCCATGCTCCACATCCAGATATACATGTCGGTGTTGTGTCATCAAAATAACCTGCACGGAACTGAATGCATGGATGTATATATCGATAACTTATGTATTTATCCTTATGCAGACTTATATCTTGTGTGCCCATCCACGTCGCAATGTTGGACCAAATACTGTGAGTGTTAATGGGGATACCATCAAATATGTTTTCGTTCCTAAGTCTCCATAATTCTCAATGAAGAGAGGGATAGGCTTGTGATGACCCCCAAAAATGGATAATTATTTGGGCTCATTCAACCTCCTAACTCGACTTAATCCACCATTCTCATTAGTTTATTGCATGTTTTTGATTATATTTATGCTAATAGAGTGAATTGGGTTAGTCATTATGCCAACAAGTATAATGTGTGCTTTGTGTAGCCTTTTTGGTCAATTTGGAGACAAAATCAAAGGTTTAAATGAGCACTTGGCAACCAAATTCGTGGGAGAACAAGGGAGAGGATTTGTAGGAAGGTGTCCCCTTCATTTATGGGCCCTTACCTCGAATTCTCCACCATCAGCTCGGAGTTCAAGGGCCACCAAATCAATTAACACAAGGGTAGCCAAGCAAGTCAAGTAGGACTGCTGTTAACTGCAAGTTTTGGGCAGCCGAGTCCCTAAAGTTTAGGAGGACTGTTGGGGTCCTCAATTTGTATAAATAAGAGGGCTTAGGGCCTCATTTCAGTTACTCATTTTGTAGTCACTTCATAGTCACTTTATAGTCATTTTGTAGTGAGTAGTTAGTCATTTTTTAGGCAGAAGTTAGCTAGTTTGTAATTCGATTTTAGTGAGTAGACTAGCTTTGCATTTCAGCACAGTTTCAAGCTTTCCCTTGTGGACAATTTTTGATGTAACTCTTCTTTTCTTACTCAATAAAGATGAATCCAGCTTTGCACCAGCTCTAAATCTCTCTTAGGAGGTTGTAGCTCTTGGGGTTGGGCCCATCTCAAGTGCCCAGTACCTCCTTTGTTTACTTTCATGTGTCTTTGCTGCATTCTTAGAATAAAATCTGCTATTTAGATTTAAATCTTGTTTTGTTATTTAGGTTGTTTTTGATGATTAAAATAGCTTTTCATGTTTAGAATAGATTGGTAGGATAATAACAGGAAAAAGGCTCCAAAAAAGGGTCAACAAACACTTTTGGTTTCACCTCTTCCTTATTGGATCAGGGGCTGGAATTGAAGTAACCGTGCTGTCCCAAACAAAAACACTAGTTTGCTTTACCATGCAATCCTTAGTGTACTGTTTTCATTTGCAGAAGTTGGTTATGTGTTCAGATCTCTGAAATGGTTCATTGCATGATTGATGTACATGGTTTTCTTTCCAAATAAAGCTGTTGTTCATTCGTTTTATTGACAGTTAGATTAGATTAGCTAGGACTTTGATTATTTGCAAGACTTTGTTGATTCGGTTAAATGTACACCGTGCAGGGCATCTCTACCACTCTCTCATCCGCCTAAGCTTCATCAGAGCCAGTTGTTCCATCTCCTAGCTAGGTTCCTCGTCTCACACCTGTCCTTTTGCCCATGTAACCCTACCTTCTTACTCCATCATTGTCTTAGCCTTCTTTAAGCCAAGTCAGCCTTCTACACCCTCTCACCACTCCATCCACCAGTCCCTGGGTCACTCCAGGCCCCTATCCTACCCCCCTATCCATTCATGCATCTTCCCTCACTCACCCATCCTCTAAAATCCACTTTTTAAACATCCTGTAGAACCCCTGCAGACTTCCTGTAGAAACTCACAAATGAGGTTTCTTGATAGCCAAACTTTGTGAAACTCTCTGGAAGGGTGTTAGGGACTCATTAGACCCTCTCTAAACCTTCCCGACCTCTTCCAAGAATTTCCTCTCGCCAACCCACCTCTGCACAGTAAAAAACAGTTAAAAGCACATGCATGATAATTCTAATAACTTATTCAAAAATACAAAAAGATGTTTTCTTCAGGTAGAGGTAGTCTAGACACATGTATTTTACCTTCATAGAAGTAATGGCATCTCTTTCAGTAGTTTGCATTCTCTCCTTTGCATCAGTAGGACTAGTTGGTAGAATTAGGGTTTGCTAGGGTTTGCGTTTTCCTTCAGTTTTTCAATCTCTTTTCGCAAATAGATTAGCTTCCTTCGAGTTAGATTTCATCCATCAATTAAAAAGCTTCTTCTAAGAGCTCATAGAAGTTGGCTTAAGCTCCTAGCGGACTTGTGCCAGCTGACCAAGTGACAGCTGTGGCAAGAGCTAGTACTTGTGCATACAACACTGTCGCTTCCAAGTTTGTTACGAACTACCGGGTTGATAAAAGTAAAGACGGGAGTCCCAGGAGTTGCAGAATTATTGCTGCAATACTGGGGCCCACCAGCTGGTGTATTCTCCCTCTCCCTCTCCACCAACATAGACACTGTTCAATTGAGACGCAATTTATATTAGGGACATTAAAAAAAAGAGAACTCCAACACCATACCTGTGATGTGATCGGGCATTCTAGCAGTAGATGTAAATTTGTCTCAAATGAGTTATGACATAGTACGCACCATATTGGTCCATGTATAACCTTATTTCACAGATTTTCCCAAGTCAAGGTTTTTTCTTGCCACACCAATCAAGTGTATATAATGATCTTAGTAGGGACCTTCATTCTCCATATATTCTGGAACCATGTTTTGTTGTTTAAAGATAGTCTGGATCACATTATGTATTTGTAAGTTTTCACAACCACCACTATACCTTTGTAAAAAGTCTCAGCCCATGAAATATGATCACCCTTCTTTGTTCTGCACAAGCCCGTACTTCATAGTTCCATTATATGGTTATCCCAAACCTCAGCACTATGTCCTGTCAACCCGATGTTAGTTTCCATATTCCAAACTAGAAACCTCCCATGCCAGTGATGAATAACCTGTGCGAAATAGATGTACCCTTTGGCATGTAATCTGTCTATGATGTCGTTATAAGGAAGGACACCCAGTATGTTATCTAGACCAATTAGAATATAATTACCCATACCAAAATACCAACGGATTCACTAGAGAATCCATAATTTGATTTTATTGAAACTCAACCAGATATAAGAGCCACAAATTTTACCTATAGAGCCATCCCTAATCCATTCTGATGCCTCTCTATCATTCAGGTACTTTTCCTGAACGATGTCCCTCCAGGTACCCTATCAGAATAGTGCATGCCATAATGTCTTAATCAATAGAGCACATCTAAAAATTTCATGTCCAGTATCCCCCATCCTCCGTATTCATTCGAGATAGTGATCTTCTCCCATTTTATCAAATGGTATTTCCTTCCTTCTCAAGTGCTCGCCCAGATGAAATGTGCCATAATTCTCCAGATTTTGTATATAATGGATGCAGGAAGCATAAATAAGTGTGCCCAGTAAAATGAGATTTACTTAAGAACCGACTGTGCAAGGGTGAATCTTCCCCCGAGGGTGAGCCATCTATGATACTAGCCAAATAATTTATGAAAAACTTTATCTAATATCCATAGCCAGTCATTAGTCCTATAGTTGTTGGGCTTGAGTCTGTGTCCCAAATATGTGAAACCCTCGCACAGGGGCTTTGTAGCCACACCAAATATACTAGCAATAAAGTTAATTTCCTCTAACTCTCTTCCAGAGTAAAGGATAAGTGATTTTCCTCCATTAACCTGCAATGCAGATGCCTCTTCAAATATCATAAAGATATAAGGTAGAGCCAGCCACTATGCTTTGGATATCATCCCGAAAGTGAGGATTTCATTGACAAAGAAACTGTGGGATATTTCAGCATTCTTCAAAATAATTTATGCCATAGAAAACACCAGCAGTTTGAGCCTCTTGTACCTTGTGATTGATCTCGTCCATAACAAGAATAAATAGAAGGGATAGCAGTGAGCATCACTGTTGTAAACCCCTTCTATCATGGAAAAAATGGGAAGGATATCCATTGATCAATACTGCAAACTATAGCGAAGTAACACATGCCATAATCTGCTCAACATTGTACATCGTCAGTGCAATCTTTGTCAATATGAGTCGTAGAAACGTTCAATCCACACAATCAGATGCTTTCTGTAAATCAAATTTCATGATTAGTTCCTCCATTTTCTTCGTGTGGAAGGAATGTATACATTCTCGGTTGATTTCCACAACATCATGAATCATACAGTTGTGGAAAAAATCATATTGTTCTCTGGTTAGTTTTGATGTGATGCATCGTTGATGTGCCTAGTTCTGAAACCACCATATTTGAAGATGTTTTAATCAATTCCTGGAAATCTTCATCCTCCAACCATATACGATTAAATTTGAAAGGGATTCCAAGTCGAACTGGTTCTGAAAGCCATTGTAAAATAATGGGAAGATGGTCCGCAATGTAAGTCTGATTTACCCAGGTATGCATATTTCCCAATTAGTCAAATAGATTTTCATGCACCAGAAAATGTTCCAGTCTTTTCCCAATGTGGAATTGCCTTGTTTTACCATTATGCCATGTGGGTGATAAAGGATTTGGGGGAGTGTCTCTCAAATTATATGTAGTAAATAGCGTCTGCAATCTATCATCCAAGGGATCTCGCCTGCGATGTATCCTCTAACACTCCTCCAATGAAGATGTAGTATTGAAATCTGCTGCTATAACTAGAAACATCATTTTACTTTGCCTAATATTCATATTTATTTGGCTTTTATATTGTTCAACACAAAAATAAACCCATGAAAAACTTTCTTTAATTCATTTACTCAAATTCATTTAAATGATTTAGATTAAATTTCTCATTTTGGATTTTTAATTGCTTACCACTAAAACACACTCCACTTAGAAATTTAAATCTAAAATTTTTCCACTTTTACTTTTTAATCCGAGTGCAAGAGAGGGTTTCTATAACAATTCAATGATATTGTATGTAAAATTTCCATTATATATATCATCTATTTTAAATTTAAATTTAGAATAAATAGAAAGAAATGTATAATTTTTTTAATAATATAATTCTAAATCATATATTGATTTATTTATTAAAATTTTCACATATTTAAATATATAAATATATTTAAATTTTTAATATACATAAACTAATGTAGATTTATAATTTTATTAATATAATTTTACATTAATTTGGTTTTTTGAACAATCGCCACACCTTCTAGTTTATATTGAGTTCATGAACATCTCACTTTTATCAGAGTAATAATTTCCACTAAGTACATATAAACTCTATTAATGCAATGTATCTAAATTACATATAAATAATAAATTCTTAATTATTGTGTACTACTATGCTGCTAATTTATATCTTGATAAAGGTTTGTAATGTGGGTCGATTTTCTGATATTGATATGAATGCTTAAATAAGTTACTTCTTTATAAACAGTGAACTCCTTTACGAACTATTTCTTAAAAGAGAGTGATGGAAAGGCATAGATGATTTGCATTCCCGTGAAACAAGGGATGTTTGCATTAAAAATTGCATGGCAACACATTATTAACTAGTATATTTCTATGATGTTTATAACCACAGCTAGCATTTATGTTGGTAATGTTTTTTAATTTTTTATCATTTTAAATTGAATATATAGAATTTGGTAAATATTTTGAAATTGAATTTTTTAATAATATTTATTTAGGAAAAAAATGAATAGATAAATATTTATAATTTAATAGAATCTTTAAAATTCATACTTTGTTATTTTAAAAAAATTATAGAAATTTTAACTTGATTTTATTACTTTTGAAATATTATGAAATATTATCTTGAAATTTTGATAGTTTTATCAAATTTATATAATTTAATTAAATCAATAAATTTGTTTATATTAAAAAAATAGTAATAAATTTTAGAATTTTTTATTATAATATTAGGGGTATATTTCTGATTTATTAAAAGATAATATTAAACTTATTAATTTTCTTATATTTTATAAATAATTATTTATAATTACTAGTATTATTAAAAAGTTTTTTTACTGGTTAATTTTATGATGAATCTCATAAGTAGATTGAAAGCATTGATAATCCAAAAATCACATATGACGAATTAGAAATAAATTCTCAACTCTAAAATCACAAAAGCTTCAAAACTATAATATGAACTTTTCATTAACAAAGATTAAACTATTTCTCCTTCCTCAAACCCTAATCCAATAAATTTCACAACAAAAAATACCCACTATAAAATTGCTATCAAAACATAACATATTTCCAAGTTACAATTTCGATGGCATGCCCAATAGAGTAATTCTAGAAAGAATACACTTCATCCACAAGCATTCCACTCCATCCTCAAACTATGTCATTGACCAACACTTGACAAGGGAAATGGGAACAATTGAACAACAAGAATAATTCATTCACAACAATGTCCACGTTTGGGGTATTTAAACCCTAAAAAGGCTCCTGCATTGATAATGTGGTTGTTTAGATGGTGTGAACGCGCATTGTACTTGGTAACCCCCAAATTGGAAGGCTATTTATGTTTGATTGAACCTTTAGATAGATGGTATAATAATAATTTTGATATTAAAAAGGAAAAGCTGGACTATAGTAATCAAAATGGTGGTGTTAGCACTAGTCTCTGTGATAAGTAATTTACCATTTTAGGCGCTCAGATTATTGTAATTTATAGATTAATTTTTGAGAGTCAATAGTGTTATTCTCCATCTTATTTAGCTTGCTCCCAATGCAAAAAAAAAGATATAAGCATAAATAATAGATTATATATTTCATTCATTGCAAAATGCAAAGTATTGCTAACATTCGTTCCCCAATATTAAATTTTATGTTTTTACTTCATGAAAGTATACATATATACAGGTTAACTGTGGCTTTCATATGACCAGTTCCTTGTTGGGAACAACAGTTGTGATGTCATCCTCTGGTTGTCAGGTCTATCCACACGCATGCGGTCTAGCCAATCACCAAGCAAGCCCTTGGTTAATTGACCAGCCAACAAGCAACAAGTTCATTGTCAAGTTAATTGTCCGCAATTCTCAATCAAAATCCAGGAAGAAAGACAGAGCTTGATCTCATGGCTTTGGTTGCTCGATCAGCCATAAGGTCGAAGCATGGAAAGAAGAGGAATTTGCATGAGATATTGTTGACCGCTACCAAGACTAAAGAATGCACCTGCTCGATGTGATCATTGGTTTGAATTTCCTGCCCAGAAGGAAGATCACGTGCATAGAAGCAAGAGAGTTATCAAGGATTCTTTGAAGAAGACAATTTGGGGATATGTGCTTTCCCAGCCTTTGATGGACCTACTGATTGTCTAACCAACCGAGAGAGAAGGATATGTGCTTGAAAGGAGCACCTCACCCAATGCGTTGACCTCAATTTCCTTCCCACCCATGGCCCCCATCGTGCCACAATGAACTCGTCTTTCCATCCGTACATCCATGGACCCCAGAGGCACACTCAAAACTCATCCACGCAAACCAATTACTTTTCACACTAGATGGAAACCCGATACCCATTGCACCTAGAATAACAATGTGAAAACAAAACCTCCAATGCATTGTTAACCTTAAGAGCTTTGGGGTCACCTATACCACAGCAAGCACATAGATCGATGCTTGCACACCAATACATACCAACCTACATGCATTTATATATGTTGTTGTTTGAATTAGCTAGTGGAGTTCTCGAGTCTAGTTTCAAATATCATTTTAAATAATAGGCACAAGATGACTGGTATGATTGGTATGATTGAGCTAACTAAGATGGAACTCACGAATTAAGATAACAAAAAAAAACGTAACTTTGTAAAATAGATCACGATGGGAAGAAGCATATCTGTCTTTCTTGAAGATCACTTAGCTTGGTGGGTACTGGGAATTTTCAATCCCTCCCTTTTTCAAGTTCTGAAAATCACCTCCCTCACTATCTATCGTGTGTAGGCAAGTTCCATAATGTCATAGAAGGTAAGTCTTGCCTTAGTAGCTTCAAAAGAAAGAATTTCAATTTTTGAAAATTAAAATTATCTTTTCCACCCAAAAAAAAAGTCAAGTTGGCCCTCCAAGAAATATAGGTCGACCCAATGTAAAAACACACCTTTTTGGGCTCATGAATTCGCTATTGGTATGCTACTCATTGTGTACTTCGATACACCAAAATTTGGATCACCATCGGAGGCAGGATAAGAATGAATATGAGGCAGACTAGAAGGATGAATCTGAGGCAGAATAAGAGGATGAATTTGAGGCATGAAAAAGGACAATTTATGAGGCAGCAAACCGAAATTGCAAGATGCTGAAATTTCAGGAGGCCAAAATTTCAGGAAGTCGAATTTGTCTTTGTTTGACAAAGTTTGACTTGGGTTTGGTTACTAGTCAGTTTGACTTTATTTTTTGATTAGGAAGTCAGATTCCATCTATTGTTGAATTGGACAATTTTGCTACGAAAAGGTTGTTGTGTTTTTCCTTGGTTAGGGTTTTCCTAGGATAAATTTTGTGTCTCTTGTTTCGTTGACTCTTTATGATCCTATTGGATTTATTTCTTTACTGCTGAAAATTTTCTATGTATAATTTCTTAATGATGAAGGTGACACAAGTTAAACTCATGAAGAAATCAGTGGAAGTAATTGTGAGTCTAGAAAATATTTAAAAATCAACAGGAAACAATGTAAGGTTGTATGTACTTGAGATGGTTTTAAAGGCCCTCAATATTATATGAGGAGAAACTCTAATACATCCTAAAAGAGGCTTTTATATATCATGGATCATGCATATGATTTAAATATGCCAAACATGAATATAAACAAAATCTTTAGCCTAAAAGTATCATATAGGTACCATTATGTTAGGTTGTTTCTTAGGGACATATACATAAAGTGACAAATAAAATTGATTTCGTAGGGATTAACGAGGATTGTATGCTTTATGACCATAAACATGGTAAAAAATCACAACATAACCCTTATAAAGTTAATGAGGCCCTATAGATGCCAAAGATTTTCAAATGGAAACTAAGAATTTACACCCTAAAGATGTTTATCTGCAAGTTATTAGCATGCATAGGGCCCTAAACTGCATCATATGTTTTATAAATGGAATATTCGACTTATAAATAATGAATGTAAGGACCTTAGCCATATTATGAGAAATAAAATCATGGTATTATGCATTAAATAAAGTTTCTAAGAATCCATGGGGGTTACCATAGAAGTCTAGTAAATACCACGAGTTCATATAAAATGTATTTAATTTTATCCGTATGTATTTTTGGTATATGATAATATATGACAATTTTTAATTAATTTTTTATTTTTTTCAAAATAGTGCAATTTGTAAAAAGTGTTATTAATATTTATAAATTAATTTACTAGTAAAAGACTAGAATATAAGAGAATGATGTCACAATTTTTTTATAATAAAAAAAATATCTTAACAAGTACCTAGATTCACATCTTTAAAATATAATGAAGTTTTTACCACTCTATAAGACCTACTGGAATTTTTTTTTTATAAATCTCTTGCCATTTTGATGTTCCATGAACTAGAGATATATCTCAAAATCCCATTGATATTTTTTTTGGGGCGGGGGGAATCAATGACATTGAAATAAATGATGTCACATCATAATATAGTATAATTTAAATACTCTATTTACTATGAATTTTATTGTTATAATACAAACTTTAAAAACTAATAATATATATTATTACTTATATTATAGTTTTTAAAATATCATTAGAAAAAATATCATGATTTCAGTGACTCTATGAATTACTAGCTTTGATTATATGTCTAAATACTCTATTTATCGTGGTTTCTATTATTAGATTACATAATAACTTAACTTTTTTAAATATCATTAGAAAAAATATCATGATTTCATTACTCAAGTGACTTCATGAATTTACTAGCTTTGATTATATGTCTAAATACTCTATTTATCATGGCTTCTATTATTACATTACATAATAACTTAACTTCGAGGAATAATAATATATGTTATTATTTATATTATGGTTTCTTTAATATATTAGAGTATCATGATATCATTACTTAGGTGATTCCATAAATTACTTATATAAATATGGAGCATGAAATATGAGGAAATATGCTTATATGAGGTGCCAAATTTATAGTGCTAAGAAAGGGCCCTATAAAATATAGATATATGTAAGGGTGCCAAACTTATTTTGTTATGGAGAAGTACCATGCATGATTTTTACACAGGGCGTGAATACTGTTTTTATCTCATGAAGTGCATAAGTATTATGAGTATCACCAAAATATTTAATTTTGAGGCGAAAAATTAAGCAATGTACATGAACAATTTGAATTTCTAATAATGCACTCACTTTTATAAAACATTTCCACTTGTGTGTCATGGGTGGTGCTTCATTAAGTTAAATATTGAATTTTGAGGCGAAAACTTAAGCCATGTACACGAACAATTTGAATTTCATGATAATGCACTCACTTTTATAAAACATTTTCCACCTATGTGTCATGGGTCACACTTCAGCTGTAAACTTATGTGTTTTTTTGATATATAAGGTTGACTAACTAACAATTGCACTGGATATTGGAAAGGAAATGTGGTAAGTTAGTATCATATGGAAGAAGAGCATAGATGAAGAGAGATGTGATATGTTATGCGATTCAAATGTTGTCTAGTTTGGCATTGTTTCCTTTGCAACATAAATTACTGCCTCTAACAACAAGTAATAAATTAATTTAACTTTACAACAAGGTTACCAGGGCCAATGAATGGAGGCCCCAAATTACATAATATATGTGCCATATGAGCATGTTATATGATAGGTCTAGTTGTAGTAACTTCACACATTTTCCCAGAGTTACATATACTACCTAATCACTGGTTCAAATCAAGATTTACTTTTTTTAGTTGTTTGAGGTAGTAAATTAATTTAACTTTACAACAGGTTTACTAGGGCCTATCAATGGAGACCCCCTATTTCATGGGGTATGTGCTATGTGAGCATGTTATATGACAGATCTAGTTGTCGTAACTTCACACATCTTCCCAGAGTTACATGTACACTACCCAATAATTGGTTCAAAGCATGACTTATTTTTTCTCGTTATTGGAGGTTTCCAATGGATTTGGCAATTCTTCCATAGAGATTCTATTTATTTTGTTTAAATATTTTATTCTTTTTATGATGACATTGAGATTGATATGAGTTCTTTAGAGGAGATCCTAGAAGTGGGCACCAAAAATGTCATTCACTGTAACTTGAAGCATTGTTGCCCACCATGAGGTATGAGCCTTATGAGCTTGTTATATGATAGGTATAGTTGTAATAACGTCACACATTTCCCAAGAGTTGCATGTATATTGCCTAGTAATTGGTTCAAAGCAAGATTTATTTTTTCTAGTTATTGGAGGTGGCTAATGGATTTGGGGATTCTTCCAAAAAGATTATAATTAGTCTGTTTAAATTTTTTATTCTTTTTATGATGACATTGAGGTTGAGATAATTACTTTAGAAGGAATCCTTGAAGTGGACATTTCTGAACTAGAGGAATCTTTGTTCTTCTCAACAAAAAGACATGTTATGATATGTTCTCTAACATTATAAAAGAAAAACTCAGATGGGACATGATTGAAGAAACATTTCATGTTCAACCCCAAACTAGTTAACTGATCTTCACTAGCTAGAAAAAGTAAATTTGAATTCATTCGTCTAATCACCATATTCTACTTGGAACAAAATATGATGCTACAAACAATATGACGTGTGACAGATCTTCCAATCTTCCACCAATGCTGCAAACAATTCCCATGTTTCATTTGACATGCATTTGGTACAAAAAAAACATAAGGAATATCTCATAGGTGATGTGATTCACTAAAACTTGAAGCATTGTTGTCCGACATGGACTATCTAATTCTACATTTTCATTCATGAAATACATATATTCTACATTTTCATTCATGAAATACACATACTAAAGAACGAATCCTGTAAAGGCTAACAACACTTCCTCAAATTCAATTGTAGGTTGTTATGTGGAATTTTCAGAGTATCCTGT
This sequence comes from Pinus tabuliformis, assembly GCA_031772625.1. NCBI lineage: Eukaryota > Viridiplantae > Streptophyta > Pinopsida > Pinales > Pinaceae > Pinus > Pinus tabuliformis. The sequence continues at coordinate 700,298,433 of CM062811.1, forward strand.
AATTGTTATGGATGAGTCCTCCACTTAAAACCCTTGTTGTTATATTGCAACACATAAAATACAAAATTCCCCTGTTACATTTGCACAGACAACCATCCTCAATTTCTTAGAAGGTCTATGTTCACCCATTTTTTTCTAAGGAATGGATAGTTTATATTGATCAAGCTGGTAAACAGCTTAGTAAAGTAAATTAAAGGAGTGATCACCCTCTATAGTGATCCATATATATATACACACACACACACACACACACACACACACACACACACACACACACACACACACACACACACACACACACACATATATATACAAAGAGTAGTATTTTTCTATCCTGCTTATTCCTTTCTATACTATTAACAACATGTTTCTTGTAAATTCTCCAAAAAACCCCGACAAAAACTCAAATTTACAAAACATTTAACAAAAAGAGACTTAAAACCCAAACTCTACATTCCTAGAGGTTCACTATTGGCCATTGCGATTAGATTTTATTCTTGCTCTTGGAGTGTAATTTCTGCAACAATCTACTCCATAGGCTCGCTTGGTTGAACATCCTATCACTCGATTTTACTACATTTACTCTATATAGGCAATATTAAGGTATTATCCATAGGGATTTTATGGCCCAACTTGAAGATGCATGAAGAGTTATTCCATCTATCCTTGCAAGTGACACATTGCCTCTCCAATATCCATATGCAATAGCACCTAGCTTGTTTTTCCTTGATTGAGAGCCAACATTTCAAGGAAATAATGATCGGGACGATTTCAATGCTAATTAATAATGCGACTGGCCTTGGGAACTAGTTTCTCCAAGGTGTCCTTTGATTTATTACATCCTCCATTCTACATAATTGCAACATCATGGAATATATGAATGAGTTGAGTCACCTCTATCTTGGCAGAGTATTCCTTGATCAACATGAGCTCCTATATTGGTGTGCTCATCAATGATCTAGTTATTTCCTCTTTTTGATATGATAAAAGGTGATGATGTCGAATTTTCCAATTTGTCTCCTAATTTGAATGTCCATTGTGGATTGATTTTTTTTATAGAATTTTTGGCTCTATACAACTTTTGGATGTTTATCATTGTGTCTCCCAATACCACAATTCCACAAGTTGATGAATTCCTCTTACTGTGGATATTTTCAACCCTTACCAAAGAGTCAGAGCTTCTTCTTGATTGTTAGTGATTGATCCTAGTCCCCATGTATCCTTAATCTATATTTCTCCATCAAGGCGAAATATTACCCCCTCCACTCTTGCCTCCCCCTTCACCCATTTTGATTGAAATGATAATAAAAATTTATATTCATAACCAAATAATATTTTGTTAAATACTCTCACTTTTATTTAAATAAAGTGGGAAATTTTTTTGTTGAAATTAATATAATTATCTTTTATAAAATAGCTTTCGGTTAACATCTCACAAATCATGAATACCTTAGATTTATTCATTCATTTATATTTCATATAAATATTTTTATAAGATTATTTTTACATAATAGATACCATCCATTAAACTTAATATTTACTTAAACAATTTTATTTTCCCATAATTCACCTGACTCTACTTATTAACTCTTTAATGCTAAAATTTTAATTATTATCTTTTTGATGATGTAATCTTTTGTATAAAAAAATATTGGTGAATTCATATTTTTTTATAATTATAATTATGTGAAATAATAAATAAATTGAAGAGTGATAAATAATAATATTTAAGAAATTAATTGTTATAAATTTATTAAATATTAAAATCAATTTATTTTAAATATAATTTAGTAATTAATATATAAATATACAATTGAATTATTAAAAAAATTACATCTTAGAACTTTTGATTTATTTCAAAATGATTATTTATTTAAATATTTGATAAATGAAATTTTAACATACTTCATATTCTATTAATATCTATATACTTCATTATTATTAAAATTAATTATAATAACGGTAAAAATAATATAAGTTAAATATATTGATTTAAAATATTTATATATTTTATAAATAGGTTTTTAAAGTTCACTTAATTAATTAAAAAAAAGTTATTTTCTATTCGAAAAAAAATAAATTAATAGCCAAAAATATCTTTACAACCCACACAACATAATATTAAAAAAAAAAATACAAATTTACAACAAAAATATAAATCAAAATTAATAAAGAATTTTAAGTAAATAATTTTTTTGCTTCACTATGAACTTTAGTTCCGAGTTAGAGTAGGATTACATCTTTATCTATGTATTTCTTTCACATAAACTAAAATTTAGTTCAACACAACATCTTACCTTTCATTTGAGATGTTGAAAGAGGAAGCTTTTAAGGTTGACTTTTGAATTTAGAAAACTACCTCCAGTTTTTACATTAAGTATCTTTGAATTGAATATTAAAAGAGGAAGAATCCAACCGTGAGAATTTAGAGAAGTCCTCCAAATTCATACTTTAAATACTTAGAATTTTCAATTACTTTGGAACAAGCTATGAAAATCTGCATAAAGTTTCATCAACATCCATAGTTCTTCTCCCTGCCCTAAGAAATGTTTAAAGTATAAACTTCTTACCTCTAAATTCAGAACTTACAGCCACATTCTAACATTTGTCGATTTTTGGACTTCGAATGTAAAAAACTGTAAGAAATTCCTCTCCAATATGAGCTTCGGTTTTTCAACTCACGTTAAAATAGTGAAATTAAAAATATATATTTATATATTTTAAATAATTGATAAATACTTATAAATATCAATTTATAACAAATATCAAAATGCTTACTTTATGATACATTTCACATCATAAAAAAAAAAAAAATTAAGTTATATCGTTATTTTAAGTTATTATTATTTATTATAAAAAAAAATTAATTAAGTAGATAAGTGTGTCTACTTTGGAATGATGTTGTCTAATGAGGTGAAAATCTGATCCACATGGTAACATTTTCACCAAAATTGGATGTTTTTCATTCTGCAAAATCTTGATTTAGAAGTGCTCCACTCTAGATTTTGAAAAGCAAATGGATTCAACACTCTAAAAAACCCAGAACACCTAAAATTCTATATTTTGACTGTTGTAAAATTGATTTTCAAAATTTTCAACTGGAATTTTCTAAAACGTGCTGAAAAATCTATATTATCAGGGAAAATTGTCGCCTACTTAAACTACTCTTTTTGGAAATTTTAAAATTTTAATTTAATTATTGCTAATTATTAAGTTGGCGATAGGAATTTAACCTCAACTGTAAAAAAGAAAGAAAGAAGGAAAATAGACATAATTACTTTTGAGATAAATCTCAACCTTTGATTTCTCACTACTACTTAGAATATTCTAAAATATTTCATAGAGGTTAACTCTTCACCATCAACTCAATAGCAATTGATAATTAAATTAAAATTCTAAAAACAATATTCCTAAATAAACATATTTATTTACATAATAAATATGTTTATATAAATCTTAAATTTATAGCTTTTATAATAAAAATATAAATATCTAACCTTTTTTATATATAAATTATATCGTCTACTATCCTACACTTCAATTTATATATTAAAAAAATTATTTTCATTAGATTAACATCTTCAAATATTATATTAATATTCACATTAAAAAGATTAGAATTTCTTTTTTGTTTGGTATTTTATATTTAGGACATTGTAATTCGACATTTGAGCTTCAGCCTTTCATATTGTTATAGTTTAGGTATCTCATTCCATTTATTGTGGAATTTTGAATTTAAACTATTATATAAAATAAAAAATTTCAAATTTAATTATATTAAGAAAATTTAAAAAATAATTGAAGTTTTAAACCTATTTAATTATAAGGTACTTTAATAGCCTTTGGATACTTAATATGAATGGCAGGAACACTTACAACATATCTTAGAAGGAGACAAAAGTGACCTAGAGTAAGGAACACTTACAACATATCTTAGAAGGAGACAAAAGTGACCTAGAGTAAGACACTGCCAATGAATGACAAACTCCCCTAATCGGGTGATTCCCATTAGGTGCAGAAGGTTAGGGGTTATGCTTTCCACCCTAGAAATGTTAGGAGAGTTAATGAAGGGGTCCATGTGGTTGTCCCCTCATATGCATAAGCATGCAGATAAATATCGCCTCTATAAGTACGTTTTACGATCGTGCAGAGCCTATGAATGTCGTGAGTGTTGGTTTGGGCAATCAAAGAGACAATGAACTGTTTCATTTCCCCATGAGAGAATTCAGGGAGGAAATTTATAGAGAGTCGCTAATTTATCTCTGGTGTCGATTGCATGTGAAAATTTTGATGGTAATCGTCAGAAGGTGCATTGAGGTTACTGGTATGTGGGATGCATGACGGGTTGACTTGGTGGAGCTGTCGAAGGAAAGAGCTGAGAGTGCCAACAGAGCGAGATGTGACGTGTTTCATGGCCTAGTTGAGTTCGTGGGCATGGAAACACATAATTAACCCTAAGCGAGATGCCTCCCCTAACTTGTGATGATAGGGTACTTTTCCATCTCTACTAGGTATTTGTTAATTGAATTTTGTCTAGTATATCTTTGGAAATAAAAACATTTTCCCAAGGGGTCAACATAATTTTTGTGGTGGTTTAAATAGTCTTTGGAGGCTTAGTTGTGATGTCGTGCATGTGTTAGTTATTACCACCTATACACCTTGTAATGTCACCCGTGGCAGTCGTCAAATGAACTGGGCTTAGGACCTTCTGAGTCTTCACCTTTCTTCATTGTTTCTGGGTTTGTTGGAATATAGAGGTCTGTGTCTATGCGGCTTTATCTTTGCTGCCTTCGAGAGTTGTCACTGGTAGCTGAGTTTGTTTGGCAACTTACTGTGAGTAGGGTCAATTTCTTCTTGTTGCAACTTTGTCTTCATTCCATCCTGTGTTGGCCTTCCAGGTCTAGTTGGTCTATAATCAGTGTCTTAAAGTATACCAGTCCTGGTAATTGCATCCCCTCTTTCTTGGTGTTTCATTTTGTGAGCCTTAACTCCATATCACATTGTTATTGGTTGAAGATGGAGTGCCAGTGAATGTGCAATAGGCGTGGGGAGGGGTTTGCGGCCCCCAAGACTGATATAAAGCTCAACAATAGGCCTAGGAGGTTTTTGATAAACACCATTCAATGGTCCCCCTGATACCTAGAATGAAATCTCTAATTTTGAGTCTCATGTTCTTCAAGATAGACAAGTCTTCTCAGATTCCGAAATTCTATTAGATGTAGCCACTTGGATTCCTAACCTTAGGCATACCCGAGGAGAAAGGAAGCACTATTTTGGAGCATTGACATTATATTGGAAGAAGAAGACTCTGCTAGGAAAAATCTTGATTGATAAACATACTTAGAGATACAACATCTTTTCTAGTTTGGAGGATGTCAAAAGGTACTAGCACATCCATAATTATCACTTAAAGATGATTGAGTTGAGGATTGCACACATTGGGCTCCATTTTTAGTGTAAACCAGATTCACATGCTCCTCTACGATAAAGTTCTAGAGACATAGTTATGGTCGATTCTTTACACACTTGAGTTTGCATGCTTATCTCGAGTTTTTGTTTTTACATTGCATTCATAGATAGTCTAGTCATGCTAAAAATGACGAAACATTTTGAATTTTGGATTAATTACTCTAATGGTAAATGGTCAAAATATCTTCTTTCTTGTTTGACATATTGAGACTACCTACCCAATGACATATGTGTTAATGATGCTTAAATGATATACATGGTCTGCTTAATTTTCTAACCTAATACAACCTTATAATAAAAAATTATAAGATAATCCAAATATTTTAAATTTTAACTTTTACACCAAATCATCTATGCATGTATATATATAGACCCATCAAAATATCTAGAGGCCATGAGCTCCATCATTTTGATAATAAGACTCCCACAACACTAACATGGCACATGTATTTAAAGTAAGGTTTCACAAAGGCATTACATTAACCAGAAAGACACAAACTTAGAGATCTTCGGTTGGAATAACTTCTACAACGTTATTCACTTGTTCTTTCTTCCTGAATTTAATTGAGCCAACGGATCACACGAGTAACTTCTGTAGAACTGTTCGTGTAACAGTAAATGTAAAAATACATATTAAAAGAGATTTCTGTGGCGATGCCTGGTCATATATGTCGAATTCCGCAGCTGAGGCTTGGAAACTTCTTTCTTTGGGACGGTTGTACATAACTGGTCAGTTCCTGTATGAGCTATGTATCTCCTTACACGTTTGCTTCAAAATCACTTTCATTGGTTTTTCTTGTACCAAAAACTCTCTTTCCCCTGCAATTGGCACGCTAAGCTTTTGGTAGGTGACGATGGAAGTTCGATTGTTATTGCAGCTAAGGTTCTTGGTGGGATTAACAGCTTCTTTTCTAGCTGTATGCCGCGAGGTCCTCAGCTTTGTTGCACCTCTTTATCTCTTAGAATTGTCTTTTCGTTTTTCATGGGTGATGGTTGATGGTTGGAGTTCGGTTGTTATTGCTGCTGGGCTTCTCGGTGGGATTAGCAGCACTTTTTCTAGCTGTATACAGCAAGATCCAAAGGTAGAGAAATTTCTTGATACGCCTCTCGGGGAGCACTGTCATCATATACCGGCTATCGATTGATCTTCCAACTGGATTGGATATAGTTTCAGTAGATACGTCGATTGAGTTTCGTTACGATTAAGCGGTGTCGCTGTGCAAAATCGGGATCGGAATGTTACCTGCTCGTAACACTCCAATTTTCTAATCTCTGTAATTAGTTAAGATTTAACATAACTAATTATGCCGTACGATGCTTATTATATTCTATCCATGTAAATATTGTTATTATTATGTTATTATGGATTTAATAAAACATTTAAGGCTAATTTAAGTAGAAGTATATAAAAGAGGGACCATTATATCACAAGGGTGAAGAGTGAGGGGATTGTAGGGGAATTAAGATAAATAAATAATTTTAAGTTTTCCATGAAATTGATGTTTCTTCATCACCCGGTGCTTTATTAAAAATATAGAAATTTCAAATTTCAAATAGAGTAATGTGTGAGGTAGTTGGGGGAAGTACACATTTCATAGTTATGGAACTATGGGGTTGAGTACAGAAAGAAGAATGATCTCTCATGCAAAGGAGAATCGCATGGGGAGACATTCATTTAGTCATTCATTCATGCTACGGCAAGTGTGAGCATCCACAAATGTAGTAGAAGGGAGAGAATATTAAAAGAGGATTTGGGGATTTGCTACGGCAAGTGTGAGCACCCACAAATGTAGTAGAAGGGAGAGAATATTAAAAGAGGATTTGGGGATTTATGTAGAGGTTCACTTGTGCAAATTAGGGTGATGCTTTGGTCACTATTAAATGAAAGCTATTGGTTAGAAAGAGGAAATGGCTCTTCAAGACGTGTGAATTTGTCTAGTCTATGCGTGGATTCATGTAGAGGTTCACTTGTGCACATTAGGTTGATACTTTGGTCATTGCTAAATGTAATCTATTGGCTAGAAAGAGGAAATGACTCCTCAAGGTGTGAATTTGTCTAGTTTTGTGGTGTGTGTTTTTGTTACAAAGAAGAGGGAGTGACCTATTTTCTGGTCAACCCTAGATAAATATGAGTCGCAAAGACCATACTAAATCAAGTGAAGAGTGCTAAAGAGAGAGAACTCAGAGGATAAGCTAAGCATAGGAAAGAGAACATTATTAGTATATGTGCAGACAGAGAACTCAGAGGATAAGCTAAGCATAGGAAAGAGAGCATTATTAGTATATGTGCACACTTGGAAGTGAAAGTCGCATTTATAAATTGTAATATGATCATCCTCATGGCATCGCTAACTAATAAGCTCAATTAGTTTGGAGAAGATGAAGGTTCCAATGTAGAGGTCAGATCAAAGGGGAAATTGGGGGATTATAAAGAACTAGAGGTGTCAAGGAAACCTAAATTAGAGCAGTTGAGTTTGATTGTCATGAAACATTCATGGTTTCTCTTTAAAATGGAAGAAAAGGTGGACATCAAGTTGTATAAAGTTGAAATCAATTCTTCTAATTAAATCACTAGTTGTAGCAATTATAGGTTTGGTTTAATGTTCACCACATCTGATAAGGTAAAAAAAATATCATTTACTCATTTGAAATTATAAGGCCATGCCCTTAGTGGGATTCAAGCCAAAAAGAAACCCTAATAATGGAGCAAGATCCTTCAATAAATAAGTGGGAGGATTTCAAAACTCTCATAAAGTCCTAATTCTACCCTATCAGGTATGTAGATGAATAGTTGATTTGGTGGCATTACTTCAAGCAGAGATAGGGGAAAATTGTATAGAAGTGCACCACATAATTGGGAAACATTACAATAATGCTTTGTATCTCTCTCAAGAACCCAAATGTACTCCTCAAGTATTCAGGGGGTCTACACAACCATCTGCGAAGGTAAGTGATGTTGTTCAAACAAAGAAATGTGGACAAGACATGCATGCAAGTGCAATGATTAGAAAAAATTGGCTAGAAGAAATGAAAGTCAAGTGGTTCAAAGTAGAAGGAACTATAGGAAAATTCCAAAGGGAGGAAGAAGCTCAAATGGGGAAATGAAAATAAGATAACAGTTGTAGCACATTAGTGCAACGATCCTAACAACTACTACAACCATTGTAACATTGATGGTCATAAAAAGGAGAAGTGTTAGAAATTAGATCCAGAACTCAATAAAAAAAAAATTAGAAGAAGAACAAGAAGAATAAAAATCTCATAGCCACAGATTCGAGAAACCAAATGGAAAGATGCTCATGCATGGATGAGAATATTATTTTCACATTAGTGCAAAAGGGGGTGAATCTGAGTATCTTTCAACAATGGCAAGTGAAGGAGATGATCAAACACTTCCATATAAAGGTATAGGTTAAGAAGACAATAATTGATGCTTTTCTTAACTCAAGATCATACATGAATCTCATTGCAATAGAGTTGGTCAATAAATTGGGATTGGAGGTTCGATATCATCCTATATCATATCCATTAGGATGGGTAAATAAGGATACAAAAATTAAGGTATCCAAATATTCCACAATAAAATTTTCTATTAATGTTGATTTTATTAATGAAGTAGAATTGGATGTAGTTCCACTTGATGGATGCACAATTGTGTTTCGATGTCTCAATATGTATGCACACAATGCAATCTTTATGTGCAGAGCCAACCAATACTGCTTCATCAAAGATGAAAAAAAATTCATCATTAATGTGCATAAGGGAAAGTCTAAAATTTCATTAGTAAGTGCCAAGCAAGTCAAGAAGTTGAGTATTTCTAGCTAGAAGTATGTTTTATTGTTTTGAAGGGAAACTTAGTCTATAGAAGAGTCAATGAGTGCAAAGGATCCCTAGAGGGGTGCACTAAGGAATATAGGCAATAGTTGGAAGAATTGTTACAAGCATACAAGGGAGTGTTCTAGGAGCCTAAAGGGCTACCTCCTAAGAGGGAAGTGGGGCACAAGAACCAATTGTTGATGGAATTTCCACTGTTAAACATTGAGATGTATAGGAAGTATGTTATAGATGAAAATTACATGAAGTGTTTGGACAATGTTGGAGTAGGGTGTTATTTGGCTAGGAACCTCACCATGTGTGTGAACCATCATAAATGTGCCTCAAATGGATGGGACTTGGGGAATATACATTGATTACAAGGTTTTAAACACAGTTATGCTCAACAACATGTATACCTTCCCTATAATACATGATCTATTGGACTTGTTTGTAACAAGAAAAATATTTCACCAAGTTGGATTTAAAATTAGGGTATCACCAAGTTTGAGTCAAAGAAGAAGATACCTAGAAGACAACCCTTAAACCACACAAGGTTTATATGAGTGGTTATTCATGCCATTTGGTCTATGTAACACACTAGCTACAATCGTTATATTAATGAATGATATCTTGTGCCCATATGCATATTAATTTATTATTATTTATTTGAAGGGCATATTAGCTTTTAGTGCTAAATGAGATGAGCATGTCTCATATTTCATGTAGGTGCTAGAGACTTTGAAGAAGCACCAATTGTTGGATAATTTCAAGAAGCTTGAGTTTGCATAATAGGTTTTGATGTACTTAGTATATGTGATTGGTGGAGGGGACCTCAAAATATATCTTGTCAATTTGGAGGCCATCATGAAGCAACGAACTCCTACCAATGTTTCTATGATTAGGAGTTTTGTTGGGGTAGCTTGAGGAAATTCATAGCCACATTTTCAGCAATAACCACACCACTCCACACCATAATAGTGAGTGGAAAGAATTTTTAGTGGGAAAAGGGTCAACAAAATTTCTTTGGAAAGTTGAAGAAGAAAGTTAGTCAGGCATCAGTTCTTACATTATTGAAATTATAGTATCCCTTTGAAGTGGAGATAGATGCAAGTTGATATATTATGGGAGCAGTCTTCATCATGGGAAGAAGGCCAATATGTTATCATTTCAAAGTATTTCATGTAGTGGTTCTCAACTACCCTGCCTATGTCAAGGAACTCTATTCTCAGTACAAGTTGTCAAAAAGTGGAAACACTATATAACGGGAAAGGATACAGTCATCCACATAGATCACTAGTCATTATAATACCTAGAGGCCCATAGTAAGTTACAACAAACTAGACATTACAAATAGATGTGGTTTTTATAGTAGTTTCATTTGGTGATTAAGTACAAGAAGGGAAACACAGAAAGTTGGTTGACATGATTTCAAGGGAACCCACATTAAGATTGATGGCTTTGGGCAGTATGATGCACATGGAGCATTTCCCCCATGATGCACATAAAAGGGGACATACAAAAGATGAAGACTTCATGGAGGTATATCAGTGGCTACAAGGCCATATTCATGTTGAAATTTTCACAATTGACTACCATTTCTAGAATGGGTTACACTACATGTTAGACAAACTATGTGTTTCAAAAGGTGAGTGACTACAGCTAACAAGAGAGGCTCACACTTCCAAGGTTGTAGGGAATTTTGTTGTAGGGAATGTAGTTTCCAATTTACAAAGGTATGTGCACTAGCCCAAGATGCAAGAAGATGTAGCTAGGTTCATTAGTGGGTGTATACTTTGTTTTATCGGTAGGCCTAGTAATAGGAAAGGGGGTCTATACCACTCCTTACTTGTACCCACTTGTCTTGGGAAATAATTTCCATGGAATTCGCAAGAGGTTTATGAACAACCAAGAAGGGACACAACTACATGTTCATGGTAGTTGATAGGTTCAACAATATGTGCATTCTCATTCCCTGTAAAAGTACCATCAACAAGAAGTAAGTAGCAAATTTGTCATTTGGATAGGTCTAGGTGCTCTTTATGATACCAAGGAGCATTATTTTAGATAGGGACACTATATTTTTCAGTGCATTTTAGAGTATATTGTGGGATAATATGGACACAAAGTTGAAGATGTTGACCTCATTCCATCCACAAATAGATGGGAAAACATAAGTAGTCAATGTTACTTTGGTGTAACTTTTGAGGGTAGACCCGGGATAAAAATCTAGTGTATATACAAGAGTCTTATAAAAGAGCAGACCACACTTGCACTTGTAAGTTGTTGGTTGAAACTTATTTTGTATTTTTCCACCTTCAACTTTGGATATTGCATATGGACAATAAAGAAGAGTGAGGATCTCACATGTGATACTTCAAGGGAATATAAATTTGTTGAGAAGATCAAGCAAATCCATTTGCAAGTACAAGAGATGCTGAAGTAATCATATGTAAAGTATAGGACTAGGCATGAACATATAATAGAGGAATTATTTAGATTGGGAGATATAGTATGATTACAGTTGAACAAATGGAGGCTATAGGGTCATGGTTAGAAAATAAAGGTATTGTGATATGGTCTTTTCAAGATGTTAGGGAAGGTGGGAACCTACTTATTATCTCAAAAAATTTCTTCTCCGATCACATAACTTATTATGTCATTACTCTGCTATACTATTGAAGGTTATATAATTAATTTCATAATTGTGGGATATCATAGTAGATAAGGATCATGTGGTTGTATTCTTTATCCCTTAGAAGAATGAAATCATGCGTAGGAACATGAAAATGATTTTAGGTTCTAAGAGTTGTAGTTACCCTTATCTCTATTTATGAGTATACCTCTATTTTAATGTAATCCTTAAAGTTTAACAATGCCTTGAGGGAGGTGCATGTTTACCCTATGTAAAACCTAGCATATACTGCGTTGAAATCCGTTGGAATATATTCGCAAGGAGTTGCTTAAGAAGATTACACTCATGATTGTTAGCTTGAAACAAAGGAGTTGAGAAGGAACTCTTGGTTAATGAATAGGGCTTAGGCCGTATTATAAACTTCACAGGAAAATAATCTTGAGTGAGATACTGCGAAGAATGAATACATACGTGATTTGGGAAACTTGAGAAACTTTGAGAACTTTTTTTCTATTATAAGTAAAAAGTTTTTGCAGTGTAATGTATGACATCAAGGTATTATTCTAGTGCTATACGCTACACAAAGAGAAAACATGTTAGTGGAATACAGTATGCAATGAGAAGACAGAAGAATAAGTTTGAGATGCGGTGAGAAGAAAGCAATATTGCAAAGTTTGGTTTTTTTTAGAGATACAATGTGTTGCATAGGTCAAGGGTGGTAGCTTTTAGTTCGTGGTGTGAAAGACCCTTAATAATAGTACGGTATATGAGAAAAATCTTTTGTGTAGCACAACCGACAAAAAATTCCAGGATACTTGCGCAATAAACAGAAGTTCAAGTGTATGAATCTACTTGGGTATTTAGTAGAATGGGCAGTCTTCGTTTGACTAGACATAGAGAATATTTCAAAATCCGAAGTTAAAGAGAAACCATTAATATTCTCGTAACTGTCCAATTCCAAGATTTTTCCCAATAAGCATTAGTTCAGGTGTATGAATCTATTTGGGTATTTAGTAGAATGTGCAGTATTCCTTTGACGAGACCAACAAAATTGACGGAATAAAGAACTTAAAACGGATGGATTAGGGAGGAGAGATTTAGGTTTCAGTTATTAATTAACCAGCGTTAGAAAATATTAATAAACTGGTTGGTTGTCTATTCAGTAAGACCAAAATGGTTATTGCTTTATCCTACTCATTGTTCGTAAAAAGCAATTTTTGTGGGTTATTGCTTTATTCTACTCATTGTTGGTAAAAAAGCAATTTTTAAGTAATTTTTTTTGTCGGTTTACGTTGTAGATTAGCTTATTTTATTGGGTTGATGGTTACTTAATTTCTGTTTTTGTAGATGAACATTTCAATTATCATAAGAGGACCAAAAAAATGTAGATATTTTTGGAAAAATAAATTCATATGATTTTATTAAAATAAGTTGATTAGATTAAGTTTAAATCATTTGAATTTTTTTTCCTTGCTAATGATAATGAGAGATATTTTTAATTTCTAACAATTAAATCAAATTTATTTTTTTGAGATTGAGGTTGCTTCGCTCTAAAGAAAATGATACAATTGTGGGCATCTTTGTTACACTAAATACTGATAATGATTCTGTGTATGCATTTTTGTTAGTATTTAATATGAGATAACATTTTTATCTAGCTAAGATTAAAAAATATTTTAAATTGCAAGATAAATAGAAGGAAATTTTAGTCCAACTAGGGAGGGCATTGTAAGGAGTTCGAAAATAAGAAGTTTTTTAAATTTTGAGAAAAATAATATATCTTGCTTTTACAATATTGTTACATTTGAATTTGGGGTTGTAGGACTTGGTTATTTTCCACTTAAAAATTGAAATTGTGTATAGGTGAGGCTTATGCAATTGCATAAATAATGTAACAGAGGCATATGGATCATTCTCTACCCAAAGGCTGAAATTGTGTATAGGTGAAGATTATGCAATTGCATAAATAACGTAACAGAGGCATATGTATCATTGCAAAGGCTCTTCTTGGCCAATGAAGGAAACATCTAAGATTTGTTGGTGTTGGGAAATTTGTAGTTGGCTATCCATGACCTTGCTCATGCATCTTTGCCTAATGATTGCATGTTGGGAAGCATTATTGATTGAATCAAGAATTTGGAATTAGTCTTCTCTACTATTAACTTCTTTTATGTGTTGAGAATGAACAATTTTGCTGCAAATGATCTCACCAATGAAAAACTAAATTTGAGGCAAGTGTCATAATGAAAAATGGGATTCCTTCCCTCGGAACTATTCCTTATCAATTAGTATGCTATGTAGTATAAATTTTGTCTAAATTTTGTTTATATTTACAGGTATTTTGGAAAATCTATACCTCTAAAGTCTTTGTGTCTTTTAAGGTAGTAAAGCCGCTAATAAATATTGAGAATAAAGTAACATGTATAGTTATTTTCATTGTAGAACACGATAATACAACATTTCTGATGGTTAAAAAAATGATGTTACTACTGAATTCTTCTCCCCGTATCTTATGGAGTCAAATTCGAGTTCTTTGTAACTATGTTATAGACCACTGAATCAAGATATCAAGATTGCTCCCTTAGCTTTTCTTGTTCTTGTGAGTACTAAACCATGTAATGAAAATTTATAAGAACTGAATGTTTGTCTTCACCATTGTTCTAATAGGTACGCCTTTGGAGGACGAGAAAAAGAAACTCCAGAGCAAGGTACCAGTTTCTTGAAAGTCCAAATTCTATTAAGACAATTATACTTCTCGGTTCAAGGATCTACATATAACATGGTGCTTGTATGGCAGATTGGTACTCGAGCGAATCCTCCACTTCAGTGCAGGAAAATGTAGCGTACACCAAACTAACTTACATATTGGGTGTGTGCACTTAAACTTTTACTATTCCGTTTAAAAATCATAATTATTCTCGTATATTTACCCTCTTTGGGTTCTAATCTGACAACTGTGTTGGCAGACTTAATACCTTTACCAACGGGCCCTCTGAGATGACAGGAGATGGCGATAATTCTCAGATAGGAGAAATTGAAATTTCTAATGCCTAATCAAATGACTATTAATTGTTGTTTCTCCACCTATTCCAAGACTTTGAAAATCCATGACAAATGGAAAGTTGGTTTTGTGTTAGAGGATCATACATGTTTTTTGCTTTTTTCTAGTTATGGATTTTAATGTCTTCAACTTTGTTTTAACATGGTTTTGGTTTTTTTAAATGGAAATATCATTTTTTTCTAGAAGGAAAAAACACGGGTTTTTATATAGTATCAGTACATATTCAAAATATATATTTTACATGTAGTTAATAAGATCTAAGATAGGAAATCTCCATATCAAATAGCTATAATGCACAAAAACCTTTAAGCATGAAAGTTCAAAAGAGGACCAAAAACATAGACCTACTGTAATAAATATGTATCTATCTTAGTATGGAGTTAAGTATATTCAAATGTTGCAAACTGAATAGACATAGACAGGATAATAAATACTATGGAAGCAGAATGGATCCATCTTCTGCAAGATTGTGGAATCTTCTACAAGATTGTTGTCCACCAGGAATTGGTGCATTGAGCCAACAGCCATAGAAAGACCTCTTTTCGATAGAGAATCAGCCTCAATGTTAGACTCCCTTAATATTTGTTGGAGAGGGATGTGCACAAAGGAATATTTGAGATTGTGTATGTGGTTAAGCCAACCTTCAAGGTTTGGTGGAGAAAAAGCAGTATTCCCCAACACTCCTTCTATGAGAGATTTCAAATACCCATATATGTGGATAGTGTCCATATAAAGTTCCTTTGCAAACCAAAGGAGACCCAATAATGCCAAGATATCTTCCCTCATGTTTGAGCTAGTGCCACTGTGCCAATCTACTTTGTATTGTTTTCTGTGACATATCTGAATCCATGCTTCACATCCAGATATACATATCGGTGGTGCGTCATCAAAATAACCTGCAGGGAACTAAGTGCATGGATGTATATATTGATAACTTATGTCTTTATCCTTATGCAGACTTATATCTTGTGTGCCCATCCACATCGCAGTGTTGGACCAAATCCTGTGAGTGTTAATGGGGATACCATCAAATATGTTTCTGTACCTAGGTCTCCATAATTCTCAATGAAGAGAGGGATAGGCTGGTGTATTCTCCCTCTCTCGCTCCACCAACATAGGCATTGTTCAATTGAGAGGTAAGTTCTATTGGGGAAACTAAAAAAAAGAGAAGTCCAACACCATACCTGTGATGTGATCAGGCATTCCAACAATAAATGTAAATTTCTTTCAAATGAGTTATACTTAGTATGCACAATCTTGGTCCATGTATACCCTTCTTTCGCAGATGTTCCCAAGTCAAGGTTCTTTCTTGCCATACCAATCAAGTGTATAGAATGATCTTAGTAGGGACCTTGATTCTCCATATATTTTGGAACCATGTTTTCTTGTTTAAAGAGAGTCTGGAGCACACTTTGTATTTGTAAGTTTCTGCAACCACCATTATACCTTTGTAAAAAGTCTTAGCCCATGAAATATGATCACCCTTCTCTATTCTGCACAAGCCCATCCTTCTAAGTTCCATTATATGGTTATCCCAAACCTCAGCAGTGTGTCCCGTTAGCCTGATGTCAGTTTCCATCTTCCAAAAAAAATGCCAGTGATGAATAACCTGTTCCAAATAGAAGTACCCTTTGGAATGTAATATGTCTCGGATGTCGTTGGAAGGATGGACACCTAGTATGTTATCTATACCAATGAGAATACAATTACCTGTACAAAAATACCAATGGGTTTTCTCAAGAAACCATAATTTGACTTTATTGAAACTCAACCAGATATAAGAGCCAAAAATTTTACCTATAGAGCCATCCCTAATCCATTCTGATGCCTCTCTATCATTCAGGCACTTTTCCCAAATGATGTCCCTCTAGGTATCCTCTCAAAATAGTGCACGCCATAATGGCTTAATCAATAGAGCACATACGAAAAATTTCACGTCCAGTATCCCCCATCCTCCATATTTGTTTGAGATAGTGATCTTCTCCCATTTTATCAAATGGTATTTTCTTCCTTCTCAAGTGCCTGCCTAGATGAAATGTGTCATAATTATCCAGATTTTGCATACAATGGATGTAGGAAGCATAAATAAAAGTGCCCAGTAAACCGAGATTTACTGAAGAACCAATTGTGCAAGGGTGAATCTCCCCTCTTGGGTGAGCCATCTATGAGACCAGTCAAATAATTTCTAACAAAATTTATCTAATATCCATAGGCAACAATTAGTCCTATAGTTGTTGTGCTTGAGTCTGTGTCCAAAATATGTGAAACCCTCGCACAGGGGCTTTGTAGCCACACCAAATATACTAGCAATAAAGTCAATCGCCTCTCATTCTCTACAAGAGTAAAGAAGAAGTGACTTTCCTCCATTAACCTGCAATCCAAATACCTCTCCAAATCTCATAAAGATATAATGCAGAGCCAGCCATTATGCTCGGGATACCATACTGAAAGTGAGGATTTCATTGACAAAGAAGCTGTGGGATATTTCGACATTATTCCCCATATTTATGCGACAGAAAACACCAGTATTTCGAGGCTCTCATATCTTGTGACTGATATCGTCCATAACAAGAATAAATAGAAGGGACAACAATGACCATCCCTGTTGTAAACCCCTTCTAGCATGGAAAAAATGGGAAGGATATACATTGATCAATACTGTAAACTATACCGAACTAACACGTGACATAATCTACTCAACATTGTACATCGTCAGTCCAATCCTTGTCAATATGAGTCACATAAACGTCCAATCTGCACAATTAGATGCTTTTTGCAAATCAAATTTGATGATTAACGCCTCCATTTTCTTCATGTGGATGGAATGTATACAATATTGGTTCATTTCCAATACATCATGAATCATACAGTTGTGGATAAAATCATATTGTTCTCGGGTAATATAGGTTGACAAAGTCAACGTCAAGTGCTCTGCTATTCTTTTAGAAATGAGTTTGTAAGTAATATTGCATAGAGAAATAGCTCTGAACTCCATAAAAGTGGTGGAATCTGAGGCTTTTTGAAAGAGAGCAATAAAGGTTAAGTTTATGGCTCGAATTATATTCCCAGTGATCTTGGATACTTCAGCCATATTCAAAAGTTTCTTCCCCATGAGATCAAATAAATGTAGGAAGAGATCAATTGTCTAACCATCCGGGCCAAGACACTTACCTTTAGTGAAAGATTTCAAAACCCTGTGTACTTTGTCTAGCTCTATAGGTATGAAAATAATTTGATTTTTTTCCTCATCAAACATGTTTGGATAGTCCTTCAATCCCCATATTTGATCTTCAATATTAACACCATTTCATTCCCTATAGAAAGACTCAAAAAATTAAAATGATTCTTGTTGTATCTCAAATGTAGTGTATACATGCACATCATTTCTCCCCTTTATGTGCCAAATAGTATTAATATTTCTCCTATATTTTGCACACTTGCGAAAAAAACAGGTGTTCTAGTCCCCCTCTTTTAATCACAGAACTAGACTTTTCAAGTGCCAAGTGGCCTTATGTATATGTAATATCTTCTTTTTTCCTCTAGCTCCTTCAACTTTTCCATGATAGATAGGGAAGGGGTCCTCATATCCAAAACTTTGCCAAGACGATTAATCTCCACCACAATTGATTTCGATTCCATGTACAAAGATTTATTTTTATGCCTTTCTCATTTACGCACCCAACTCTTCAAGAATTGGAGTTTATTTTTTATGTGATGCATTGTTGACGTGCCTAGTTTTGAAACCACCATATTCCAAGATGCTTTAATCAATTCCTGGAAATCTTCATCCTCCAACCATATACGATTAAATTTGAAAGGGATGCCAAGTCAAACCAGTTCTGACCGCCATTGTAAAATAATGGAAATATGGTCTGAAATGTAAGTCTGATTTACCCGGGTACACATATTTTCCAAATGTTCAAATAGATTTTCATGCACCAGAAAATGATCCAGTCTTTTCCTATTGTGGAATTGCCCCATTCTACCATTATGCCATGTGGGAGATAAAGGATTTGGGGGAGTGTCTATCAAATTCTATGTAGTAAATAGTGTTTGCAATCTATCATCCAAAGGATCCTGCCTATGATGTATCCCCTAACACTCCTCCAATGAAAATGTAGTACTGAAATCCCCTGCTATAACTAGAAACATCATTTCACTTTGCCTGATATTGAGATTTAATGGGCTCTTATATTGTTCAACACAAAAATAAAACCATGCAAAACTTTCTGTAATTCATTTACTCAAATTCATTTAAATGGTTTAGATTAAATTTCTCATTTTGGATTTTTAATTCCTTACCACTAAACCACACTCCACTAAGAAATTTAAATCCAAAATTTATCCACTTTGACTTTTTAATCTGAGTGCAAGAGAGTGTTTCTATAACAATTCAATAATGTTGTATGTAAAATTTCCATTATATATACCATCTATTTTAAATTTAGATTTAAAATGAATGGAAAGAAATGTATAATTTTTTTAATAATTTAATTGTAAATCATATACTAATTTATTTATTAAAATTTTCACATATTTAAATATATAAATTTATTAAAATTTTTAATATACATAAAATAAAATAGATTAGATTTATAATTTTATTAATATAATTTTACATTAATTTAGTTTTTTGAACAATCGCCACAACTTCTAGTTTATATTGAGTTCATGAACATCTCACTTTTATCAATATAATAATTTCCACTAATTACATATAAACTCTATTAATGCAATGCATCTAAATTACATATAAATAATAAATTCCTAATTATTGTGCAATACTATGCTGCTAATTTATATCTTGATGATGGTTTGTAATGTGGGTCGCTTTTCTCATATTAATATGAATGCTTAAATAAGTTACTTCTATATAAACAATGAACTCCTTTATGAACTATTTCTTAAAAGAGAGTGATGTAAAGGCATAGATTATTTTCATTCCCGTGAAACAAGGGATGTTTGCATTAAAAATTGCATGACAACACATTATTAACTAGTATATTTCTATGATGTTCATAACCACGGCTAGCATTTATGTTGGTAATGTTTTTTTAATATTTTATCATTTTAAATTGAATATATAGAATTTGGTAGATATTTTGAAATTTAATTTTTTAATAATATTTATTTAGATATATATATATATATATATATTTATAATTTAATAGAATCTTTAAAATTCATACTTTGTTATTAAAAAAAAAAAATTACTTATTTTAGTACTTTTGAAAAATTATGAAATATTATCTTGAAATTTTGACAGTTTTATCAAATTTAAATAATTTAATTAAATCAATAAATTTGTTTATATTAAAAATAGTAATAAAAGAATATTTTTTTATTATAAATATTAGGGGTATATTTCTGATTTAATAAAAGATAATATTAAAATTATTAATTTTCATATATTAAATAACCATTTATAATTACTAGTATTATTAGAAGGTATTTTTAATGATTAATTTTTTAATTTTATGATGAATCTCATAAGTAGATTCAAAGCAATGATAATCCAACAATTACATATGATGAATTGGAAATAAATTCTCAATTCTGAAATCACAGAAACCTCAAAACTATGATATTAACATTTCATTAACAAAGGTTAAACTATTCCTCCTTTCTCAAACCCTAATCCAATAAATTTCACAACAAAAAAATACCCACTATAAAATTGCTATCAAAACTTAACATATTTCCAAATTACAATTTTGATGGCATGCCCAATAGAGTAATTCTAGAAAGAATACACTTCTTCCACAAACATCATACTCCATCCTCAAACTATGTCATTGACCAACACTTGACAAGGCAAATGGAAACAATTGAACAACACGAATAATTCATTCGCAACAATGTCCATGTTTGGGGTATTTAAACCCTAAAAGGCTCCTGCATTGATAATGTGGTTGTTCAGATCTTGTGAACGTGCATTTCCCACCCAGAAGCAAGACCGCATGCCTAGAAGTAAGTGGAGTAAGTGAGTGATCATGGATGCTTTGAAGAAGGCAATTCGGGGATATGTGGTTGCCCAACCTTGAACGGACCTACTGATTGACTAACCAACCAAGAGAGAAGGATATTTGCTTGAAAGGAGCACCTCACCCAATGCATTGACCTTAATTTCCATCCCACCTATGGCCCCATCATGCCACAGTGAACTCGTCTTTACACACTCGAAACTCATCTTTCCACACTGGAAACCTGTCACACTAGATGGAAATGCGACACCCGTTGCACCCAGAGTAACACTGTGAAAATGAAACCTCCAATGCATTGTTAACCTTAAGAGATTTGGGGTCACTCGTACCATAGCAAGCACATTGATTGATGCTTGCACATCAATACATACCAACCTACATGCATTTATATATGTTATTGTTTGAATTAGCTAGTGGATTTCCCGAGTCTAGTTTCAAATATCATGTTAAATAATTGGCACGGGATGACTCATATGATTGGTATGATTGAGCTAACTAATATGGAACTAATGAACTAAGATAACAAAAAAAAATGTAACTTTGTAAAATAAAGCATGGTGGGAAGAAGCATGCTTGTCTTTCTTGAAGATCACTTAGCGCGGTGGGCACTGGGCACTATCAATCCCTCCCCTTTTCAAGCTCTGAAAATCACCTCCCTCACTACCTTTCATGTGCAGGCAAGTCCCATATGAGGCAGACTAAAAGGATGAATCAAGGCAGAATAAGAGGATGAATTTGAGGCATGAAAAAGGACAACTTATGAGGCAGCAAACCGAAATTGCAGGACGCTGAAATTTCAGGAGGCCGAAATTTCAGGGAGTCGAATTTGTCTTTGTTTGACTAAGTTTGACCTGGGTTTGGTTACTAGTTAGTTTGAATTTATTTTTTGATTAGGAAGTTAGATTGTACATCTATTGTTGAATTGGACAATTTTGCTATAAAAAGGTTCTTGTGTTTTTGCTTGGTTAGGGTTTTCCTAGGATAAATTTTTTGTCTCTTGTTTGGTTGACTCTTTATGATCCTATTGGATTTATTTTTTTACCATTGAATATTTTCTATGTATAATTGCTTAATGATGAAGGTGACACAAGTTAAACTCATGAAGTTGTGTTTTTCCTTGGTTAGGGTTTTGCTAGGATAAATTTTGTGTCTTTTGTTTGGTTGACTCTTTATTGTCCCATTGGATTTATTTTTTTACCATTGAATATTGTCTATGTAAAATTGCTTAATGATGAAGGTGACACAAGTTAAACTCATGAAGAAATTATTGGAAGTATTTGTATGTCTAGAAAATATTGAAAAGTCAACAGGAAACAATGTAAGGTTGTATATAACTAAGATGGTTTTAAAGGCCCTCAATATTATATGATGAGAAACTCTAACAAATCCTAAAAGAGGCTTTAATATATCATGGATCATGCATATGATTTAAATATGCAAAATGTGAATATAAACATAATCTTTAGCCTAAAAGTATCATATAGGTACCATTATGTTAGGTTGTTTCTTAAGGACATATACATAAAGTGACAAATAAAATCGATTTCTTAGGGCCTAACGAGGATTGTATGGTTTATGACCATAAACATGGTCAAAAATCACAACATAACCCTTATAAATTTAATGAGGCCCTACAGATGCTAAAGATTTTGAAGTGGAAACTAAGCACTTACACCCTAAAGATGTTTATATGCAGGTTATTATCATGCATAGGGCCCTAAATTGCATCTTATGTTTTATAAATGGAATATTCAACTTATAAATAATGAGTGTAAGGACCTTACCCATATTATGAGAAATAAAATCATAGTATTATGCATTAGATAAAGTTTCTAAGAATCCATGGGGGTTACCATAGAAGTCTAGTAAATACCACGAGTTCATATAAAATGTATTTAATTTTATCCGTACGTATTTTTGGTATATGATAATATATGACAATTTAAAGCACTACAAAATTTTATGACAATTTTTTAATTAATTTTTTTTTTCAAAATTCTAAAAAGTGTTATTAATAATTATAAATTAATTTACTACTAAAATACTAGAAAGTAAGAGAATGACATGGCAATTTTTTTATAATAAAAATAAATATTTTAACAAGTACCTAAATTCACATGTTTAAAATATAATGAAGTTTTTACCACTCTATAAGATCTACTGAAAAATGTTTTATAAATCTCTTGCCATTTTGAGGTTCGATGAATCAGTGACTCCATGAATTACTAGCTTTGATTATATGTCTAAATACTCTATTTATCATGGTTTCTATTATTAGATTACATAATAACTTAACCTTTTTTAAATATCATTAGAAAAATATCATGATTTCATTGCTCAAGTGACTCCATGAATTTACTAGCTTTGATTATATGTCTAAATACCCTATTTATCATGGTTTCTATTATTAAATTACATAATCACTTAACTTCGAGGAATAATAATATATGTTATTATTTATATTATGGTTTCTTTAATATATTAGAGTATCATGATATCATTACTTAGGTGATTCCATAAATTACTTATATAGATATGGAGCACGAAATATGAGGAAATATACTTATATGAGGTGCCAAACTTATAGTGCTAAGCAAGGGCCCTATAAAATATAGATATATGTAAGGGTGCCAGACTTATTTTGTTATGGAGAAGTACCATGCATGATTTTTACACACAACATGAATACAATTTTTATCTCATGAAGTGCATATGTATTTTGAGTATCACCAAAATATTTTATTTTGAGGCGAAAAATTGAGCTACGTACATGAACAATTTGCATTTTGTAATAATGTACTCACTTTTATAAAACATTTCCACCTGTGTGTCATGGGTGGTGCTTCATTGAGTCAAATATTTAATTTTGAGGTGAAAACTTAAGCCATGTACACGAACAATTTGAATTTCGTGATAATGCACTCACTTTTATAAAACATTTTCCACTAATGTGTCATGGGTCATGCTTCAGTTGTAAACTTATGTGTTTTTTTCATATATAAGGTTGACTAACTAACAATTTCATTGGATGTTGCAAAGGAAATGTGGTAAGTTATTAACATATGGAAGAAGAGCATAGGTGAAGAGAGATGTGATATGTTATGCGATTTAAATGTTGTCTACTTTGGCATTGTTTCCTTTGCAACATAAATTATTGCCTCTAACAACAAGTAATAAATTAATTTAACTTTACAACAAGTTTACCAAGGCCAATGAATGGAGGCCCCCAATTACATGAGGTATGTGCCATGTGAGCATGTTATACGATAGGTCTAGTTGTAGTAACTTCACACATTTTCCTAGAGTTACATATATACTACCCAATAACTGGTTGAGAGTAATATTTACTTCTTTTAGTTGTTTGAGGTGGTAAATTAATTTAACTTTACAACTAGTTTACCAGGGCCTATGAATGGAGACCCCCAATTTCATGGGGTATGTGCTAAGTGAGCATGTTATCTGACAGGTCTATTTGTAGTAACTCCACACATCTTCCCAGAGTTAGATGTATACTACCCAATAACTGGTTCAAAGCATGATTTGTTTTTTCTCATTATTGGAGGTGTCCATTGGATTTGGTGTTTCTTCCACAGAGATTCTAATTATTTTGTTTAAATATTTTATTCTTTTTCTGATGACAGTGAGATTGATATGATTTCTTTAGAAGGGATCTTAGAAGTGGGCACAAGAAATGTCATTCACTGTAACTTGAAGCATTGTTGCCCCATTGAGTATGTGCCTTATGAGCTTGTTATATGATAGGTCTAGTTGTAGTAACTTCACACATTTCCCAAGAGTTGCATGTATACTGCCTAGTAACTGGTTTAAAGCAAGATTTATTTTTTATAGTTGTTGGAGGTCACTAATGGATTTGGGGATTCTTCCAAAAATATTATAATTATTTTGTGTAAATTTTTTGTTCTTTTTATGATGACATTGAGGTTGAGATAATTACTTTAGAAGGAATCCTTGAAGTGGACATTTTTGAACTAGAGAAATATGTGCTCTTCTCAATAGAAAGACATGTTATGAGATGTACTCTAACATGATAAAAGAAAAACTCAAATGGGCCATGATTGAAGACACATTTCATGTTCAACCCCAAACTAGTTAAGCGATCTTCACTAGCTAGAAAAAGTAAATTTTAAGGCATTCATCTAATCACCATCTACTACTTGGAACAAAATATGATGCTACAAACAATATGACGTGTGACAAATCTACCAATCTTCCACCAACGTTACAAACAATTCCCATGTTTCATTTGACATGCATCTGGTACAAAAAAAAGCATAACGAGTATCTCATAGGTGATGTGATTCACTGTAAGGAATGGATAGTTTAAACAAGCTAGTAAAGTAAATTAGAGGAGTGATCACCATCAATAGTAAATAAATATATATATATATATATATATATATATATATATATATATATATATATATATATATATATATATATATATATATATATATATATATATATATACAAAGAGTAGTCTTTTCCTATCCTGCCTATTCCTTTCTATACTTCTAACTACATGTTTCTTGTAAATTCTCCAAAAAACCGGACAAAAAATGCAAATTTATAAAGCATTTAACAAAAAGAGACCTAAAACCCGAACTCTACATTCCTAGAGGTTCACTATTGGCCATCGCGATTAGATTTTATTCCTGCTATTGGAATGAAATTTCTGCAACAATGTCCTCCATAGGCTCACTTGGTTGAACATCATCATGCTCACCAAGGGACGCAAGATCCTGCAAACCAAACACCGCCTTAAGGATACTTCCGCAATAAATAGAAGTTCAGGTGTATGAATACACTTGGGTATTTAGTAGAATGGGGAGTCTTCCTTTGACTAGACTTAGAGAATATTTCAAAATCTGAAGTTAAAGAGGTCAAACCATTAATATTCTTGTAACTGTCCAATTCCAGGATTTTTCCCAAGAAGCATTAGTTTAGGTGTATGAATCTATTTGGGTATTTAGTAGAATGTACAACCTTCCTTTGACGAGACCAACAGAACTGATGGAATAAACAACTTAAAATGGATGGATTAGGAAGCCTAATATGGCAGGAGAGATTTAGGTTTTAGTTAATAATTAACCAATGCTAGAAAATATTAATAAACTGGTTGGTTGTGTATTGAATAAGACCAAAATGGTTATTGGTTTATCCTACTCATTGTTGGTAAAAAGCAATTTTTGTGGGTTATTGCTTTATCCTACTCATTGTTGGTAAAAAGTAATTTTTAAGCAACTTTTGTAGGTTTACGTTGTAGCTTAGCTTATTTTATTGTGTTGATTATTAATTAATTTTTATTTTTGTAGATGAATATTTCAATCATCATAAGAGGAAAAAAAACTAAATGTAGATATTTTTGGAAAAATAAATTGATATGATTTTATTAAAATAAGTTTACTAGATTAAGTTTAAATCATTTGTTTTTTTTTTTCATTCCAATGATAATGAGAGATATTTTTAATTTCTAACAATTAAATCAAACTTATTTTTTTGAGATTGAGGTTGCTTAGCTCTAAGGAAAATGATACAATTGTGTGCATCCTTGTTACATTAAATATTGATAATGATTTTGTGTATGCATTTTTGTTAGTATTAAATATGAGATAACATTTTTATCTAATTAAGATTAAAAAATATTTTAAATTGCAAGATAAATAGAAGAAAATTTTAGTCCAACTAGGGAGGGCATGGTAAGGAGTTCGAAAATAAGAAGTTTTTTTAGTTTTGAAAAAAATAATATATCTTGCTTTTACAATATTGTTACTTTTGAATTTGGGGTTGTGAGACTTGATTATTTTCCACCTAAAAATTGAAATTGTGTATAGGTGAGGCAAACTAAACACCTCCTTGAGGACAACAACTGTTGCCATTTGAAAAATGACCTCAATCCCATTAACTTAGACCCAAATTCTCGACCTTGATGGCTAAATTTTCCACCGTCAATTGAAGCCTCTTCATGGCCTCCTATAGATGCTCCATTTGTCGAATGACTAGAGAAAAATGAGAACGAGCTTCCAACACAACCTGCGTATCAACCATTTCCATCTTGCCAACACCTTACTCTAGATAATTTTGATTTGAAGCCCTCCTGACATATTTGTTTTCTTCATGGATAGAGGAGGCCATGAGTCCAATCAACGAAAGCTAACCTTAATACATAACACATCCAACTTTGTCAATTTCCTTTTATAATGGGGAATGCAACTAGTTTCCTTTCTTGCAGACATATTTTCGCATTGGATGCTTCTGATCTTTGATTTCCTGCTCATTTCAGCTATAGACTAAATCAAATCCATTTCCCATCACTCGATTTTACTACATTTAATCTACATAGGTGACACTAAGGTATTATCCATAGGGATTTTATGTCCCAACCTGAAGTTGCATGAAGCATGATTCCATCTGTCCTTGCGAGTGACACATTGCCTCTCCAATATCCATATGGAATATCACTCAGCTTGTTTTTCCTTTATCGAGAGCCAACATTTCAAGGAAATAATGATCAGGACGATTTCAATGCTAACTAATAATGCGATGGGCCTTGGGAACTAGTTTGTCCAAGGTGTCCTTTGATTTACTACATCCTGCATTCTACATAATTGCAACATCATGAAATATATTAATGAGTTGAGTCACCTCTACCTTGGCAGAGTATTCCTTGATCAAGATGAGCTCCTACATTGGAGTGCTCATCAATGATCTAGTTATTTCCTCTTTTTGATATGATAAAAGATGATGATCTCAAATTTTCCAATTTGTCTCCTAATTTGAATGTCCATTGGGGGCTGATTTTTTTTATAGAATTTTTGGCTCTATAAAAGTTTTGTATGTTTATCATCGTGTCTCTCAATACCACAATACCACTAGTTGATGAATTCCTCTTACTATGGCTATTTTCAGCCCTTACCAAAGAGTTAGAGTTTCTTCTTGATTGTTAGTGATTGATCTTAGTCTCCATGCATGTTTAATCTCTATTTCTCCATCAAGTTGAAATATTACCCCTTCCGCTTTTGCCTCCCCCTTCACCCATTTTGATAGAAATGATAATAAAAAATTATATTCATGATCAAATGATATTTTATTAAATACTCTTAGTTTTATTTAAATAAAATGGGAAAATTTGTTTTCGTTGAAATTAATATAATTATTTTTTATAAAATACCTTTCGGTTAACATCTCACAGATCATGAATACCTTATACTTATTCATCCATATATATTTGATATAAATATTTTTATAAGATTATTTTTACATAATATCTTCCTTAGATCATGATACCATCCATTAAACTTAATATTTTCTTAAACAATTTTATTTTCCCATAATTCATATTTCTCTACTTATTAACTCTTTAATTCTAAAATTTCAATTATTATATTTTTGATGATGTAACCTTTTGTATAAAAGAATATTGGTGAATTCATATTTTTTTATAATTATAATTATGTGAAAAATAAATAAAATGGAGAGCGATAGATAATAATATTTAAGAAATAAATTATTATAAACTTATTAAGTATTAAAATCCATTTATTTTAAATATAATTTAGTAATTAACAGATAAATATAGAATTAAATTATAAAAAAATTTATATCTTAAAAATTTTAATTTATTAAAAAATGATTATTTATTTAAATATTTGATAAATGAAATTTTAAAATACTTCATATTCTACTAATATCTATATACTTTATTATTATTAAAAATAATTGTAATAACGGTAAAAATAATATAAATTAAATATTTTGATTTAAAATATTTATATATTTATAAACAAGTTTTTAAATTTCACTTAATTAATTAAAAAAAAACTTTTCTATTCCAAAAAAAATATTAATAGCCAAAAATATCTTTACAATCTAGTCAACATAATAAGTACTTTGAACCATTTATTATTTATTACTTACTACTAGAAAGTAACTTACTATTAATTTATTTGAGGAACACACTTCAATGTTTGATAATCATTAAGAATATCAATTTATAGCTTATTATTAAATTACAAGGTATTTAACATACAAAAATCACTTATTAAAGTTGAGCAAACAACCGTCCTCAAATTCTTACAAGGTCTACTTTCACTTATTGTGATTAAATGATAATAAAAAATGTAATCATAATTAAATAATCTTCTATTAAATTAAAAAGTATTCAGTATTCAAAAATATCTTTACAACCCACACAACATAATATTTAAAAAAAAGGAAAATAGAAATTTACAACAAAAATATAAAGCTAAATTCATAAAGAATTTTAAGTAAATAATTTGTTTGCCTTCACTATGAATTTTAGTTCCGAGTTAGAGTAGGATTACATCTTTATCTATGTATTCCTTTCACATAAACTAAAATTTAGTTCAGCAGAACATCTTAGCTCTGATTTGAGATGTTGAAAGAGGAAGCTTTTGAGGTTGACCTTTGAATTTAGAAAACTACCTCTAATTTTTACATTAAGTATCTCTGAATTGAATATTAAAAGAGGAAGATTCCAACCCTCAGAATTTAGAGAAGTCCTCCAAATTCATACTTTAAATACTTAGAATTTTCAACTACTTTCGAACAAGCTATGAAAATCTGCATAAAGTTTCATCAACATCCATAGTTCTTTTGCCTACACTAAGGAATGTTTAAAGTATAAACTTCTTACCTCTGAATTTAGAACTTACAACCACATTCTAACTTTCATCGATCTTTGGACTTCGAATGTATAAAACCACAAGAAATTCCTCTCCTCTATGAGCGTCAATTTTTCAACTCGCGTTAAAGTAGTGACGATAATATAATATACTACAATTATCAAACTATCGTAATTTTGTAGGCTAAAGGATGTTTTCCAACATATAAGGCCAGAGAACAATTGAGAAAGTGACTCCATATTATTTCGATATTATGCTCAAAGCCATGAATCACCCAATTAGCATAAAATGACTAAAAGAAAAAGAAGGTGAAAGATCAAGCGAGGAACGAATTCTAGTACATTGTTAGTTTCAAGAAATCCCTTCGAGATCACCTGTTTCTGGTAACAAAATGCTCATCAAGAAGCTGTAAAATGACATAAATGCCAAAATGGTTTGTATGAACTAGTTATTAATGTAATTTTAGTTAAGATCCATTCAACCACTTCCTTTCATAAATCTGTCAAGTGACGTAAATGAAGGAGGCAATTGTGAGCTTAAGTGGTGGAATTCTAGGGTCAAAAACCTTGTAATCGTCGAATAATGGATCGAATGGTGCCTAACAGTCGAGAGTGGAAATTGGGTGAGTTCTTCTCAAAGAGGAATGTCTTACGATGTAATTAATTTAAAGTTTAAATTTTGTAAACCATACAAAATTTAAGCTTTGTAAAAACATTTTGTTTAAATATTCTTTTAAATAAATTTTATATATTGATTTTTATTGAAATTAAATATATATATTAATATATTTTAAATAATTGATAAATATTTATAAGTATCAATTTATAATAAATATCAAAACGCTTACTTTAAGATATATTTCACACCATAAAATAAAAAAAATTAATTAAGTTATATCATTATTTTAATTTATTATTATTAATTATAAAAAAAATTAATTAAGTTGATAAGTGTGTCTACTTTGGAATGATATTGTCTAATGAGGCGAAAATTTCATCCAGATGGTAACATTTTCACCAGAATTGGACATTTTTTATTTTGCAAAATCTTGATTTAGAAGTGCTCCACTCTTGATTTAAAAAAAAAATGGATTCAATGCTGTAAAAAGCCCACAACACCTAAAATTCTATATTTTGACTATTGTAACATGTATTTTCAAAATTTGCAACTGAAATTTTCCAAAAAGTGCTAAAAAATCTATATTTTGAGGCGAAATTGTCGCCTACTTAAACTACTCTTTTTGGAAATTTTAAAATTTTAATTTAATTATTGCTAATTATTAAGTGGACAGTAGGAATTTAACCTCATATGTAAAATGAGAAAAAAAAAGAAGGAAAAAAGACATAACTACTTTTGAGATAAATCTCAACCTTTGATTTCTCACTGCTACGTAAAATATTCTAAAATATTTCATAGAGGTTAAATCTTCACCATCAACTCAATAGCTATTGATAATTAAATTAAAGTTCTAAAAATAATATTCCTAAATAACATGTTTATTTACATAATAAATATGTTTATATAAATCTTAAATTTATAGCTTTTATAATAGAAAAAATATAAATATCTAACATTTTTTATATATAAATTATATCTTCTGCTATCCTACACTTCAATTTATATATTAAAAAAATTACTTTAATTAGATTAACATCTTCAAATATTATATTAATATTCACATTAAAAATATTAGAATTTCTTTTTTTGTTTGGTATTTTATATTTAGGACATGGTAATTCGACATTTCAGCTTCAAACTTTCATGTTGTTAGACTTTAGGTATCTAATTTTGAATTTAAACTATTATATAAAATAAAAAATTTCAAAATTAATTATATTAAGAAAATATCAAAATTAATTGTATTAAGAAAATTTCGAAAATAATTAAAATTTTAAACCTATTTAATTATAAGGTACTTTAATATCCTTTAGATACTCAATATGAATGGCAAGAACACTTACAACATATCTTAGAAGGAGACAAAAGTGACCTAGAGTAAGAGACTGCCAATGAATGACAAACTCCCCTAATTGGGTGATTCCCATTAGGTGCAGAAGACTAGGGGGTTATGCTTTCTGCCCTGGAAATGCTAGGAGAGTTAATGAACGGGGTCACATGGTTGTCCCTTCACATGCATAAGCATGCAGATTAATATCGCCTCTATAAGTATGTGTTACGACTGTGTAGAGCCTATGAATATTGTGAGTGTTGGTTTGGGCACTCAGAGCGACAATGAACTATTTTCTCTCCCCATGAGAGAATTCAGGGACGTAATTTATAGAGGAGTCGCTAAATTATCTCTGGTGTCGATTATGTGTGAACATTTTGATGGTAATCTTCGTAAGGTGCACTAAGGTAACTGGTATGTGGGATGCATGATAGGCTGACTTGGTGGAGTTGCCAAAGGAAAGAGCTGAGAGCACCAACAGAGCGGGATGTGGTGTGTTTCTTGGACTAGTTGAGTTCGTGGGTGTGGACACACATAATTCAACCCTAAGCGAGATGCCTCCCCTAACCTGTGATGATAGGGTACTTCTCCATATCTGCTAGGTATTTGTTAATCTTTAGGATTACTCTTTGAATTTTGTCTAGTATATCTTTGGAAAAACAATATTTTCCCAAGGGTTCAATGTAATTTTTGTGGTGGTCTAAATAGTCATTGGAGGCTTAGTTGTGATGTCATGCATGTGTTAGTTATTACAACCTATACACCTTGCGATGTCACCCGTGGCAGTCGTTAGCTAAACTGTGCTTGTGACATTCTGAGTCTTCACCTCTCTTCATTGTTATTGGGTTTGTTGGAATATAGAGACCTGTGTCTATGTGGCTTTGTCTTTGCTGCCCTCGAGACTTGTCACTAGTAGCCGAGTTTGTTTGGCAACTTACTCTGAGTAGGGACAATTCTTCTTGTTGCAACTTTGTCTTCATTCCATCCCGTGTTGGCCTTCTAGCTCTGGTTGGTCTATAATCAGTGCCTTAAAGTATACCAGTTTTGGTAATTGCACCCCCTCTTTCTTGGTGTTTCATTTTGTGAGTCTTAACTCCATATCAAATTGTTATTGGTTGAAGATGGAGTGCTAGTGAATGCGCAATAGTCATGGGGAGGGGGTTGCGGCCCCCAAGATTGATATAAAGCTCAACAATAGGTCCAGGAGGTTGCTGATAAATACCATGCAATGGTTCCCCTGATACCCAAAATGAATTCCGTAATTTTGAGTCTCATGTTGTTCAAGATAGAAAAGTCTTCTCAGATTCTGAAATTCTAGAAGATGTAGCCACTTGGATTCCTAACTTGAGGCATACCCGAGGAGAAACGAAGCACTATTTTTTAGCATTGACATTATATTGGAAGAAGAAGACTCTGCTAGGCAAAATCTTGATTGATAAACATACTTAGAGATACAACATCTTTTCTAGTTTGGAGGATGTCAAAAGGTACCAACACAACCATAATTATCACTTAGAGATGATTGAGTTGAGGATTGCACACATTGAGCTCCATTTCTAGTGTAAACCAAATTCACATGCTCATCTACAATAAAGGTCTAGAGACATAGTTATGGTAGATTCTTTAGACACTTAAGTTTGCATGCTTATCTCTAGTTTTTGTTTTTACATTGCATTCATAGATAGTCTAGTCATGTTAAAAATGTTGAAATATTTTGAATTTTGGACTAATTACTCTATTTGTAAATGGTAAAAAATATCCTGTTTCTTGTTTGGCAGATTGAGACTACCTACCCAATGACATATGTGTTGATGATGCTTAAATAATATACATGGTCTCCTTAATTTTCTAACCTAATACAACCTTAAAAAAATTATAAAGTAATCCAAATATTTTAAACTTTAACTTTTACACCAAATTATCTCTGCTTCTATATATATAGAGCCATCAAAATATCTAAAGTCCATGAGCTCCATCATTTTGATAATAAGACTCCCACAACACTAACATGGCACTTGTATTTAAAGTAAGGTTTACCAAGGGCATTACATTAACCAGAAAGACACAAACTTAGAGATCTTCGGTTGGAATAACTTCTACAACGTTATTCACTTCTCTTATATGCTGGGTGGCTTCCAGAGGCTAACCTTCTTCTTTCTTCTTGAATTTAATTGAGCCAGTGGATCACACGAGTAACTTCCGTAGAACTGTTCGTGTAACAGTAAAAGTAAAAATACATATTAAAAGAGATTTCTGTGGCTATGCCTGGTCATATATGTCGAATTCCGTAGTTGAGGCTTGGAAACTTCTTTCTTTCGACGGCTGTACAGGCTTCAGTTCCTCTATCAGCTATGTATCTCGTCACACGTTTGCTGCAAAATCAGTTTGATTGGTTTTTCTTGTACCAAAAACTCTCTTTCCCCCGCAATTCGCACGCTAAGCTTTTGGTAGGTGACGATGGAAGTTCTTGGTGGGATACCGCGAGGTCCTCAGGTTTGTTGCACGTCTTTATCTCTTAGAATTGTCTTTTCGCTTTTGATGGGTGATGGTTGGAGTTCGGTTGTTATTGCTGCTAGGCTTCTCGGTGGGATTATCAGCACTTTTTCTGGCTGTATACAGTAAGATCCGAAGGTTTGTTGCACCTATGTATACAGTAGTTTCCTGAGAAATTTCTTGATGGGCCTCTCGGGGAGCACTGTCATCATGTACCGGCTATTGATTGATCTTCTAGCTGGATTGGATATAGTTTCAGTGGATATGTCGATTGAGTTTCGTTACGATTAAGCAGTGTTGCTGTGCAAAATCGGGTTCGGAATGTTACCTGCTAGTACATTCAATGTATGAATGTAGCAGGACATGATTATATCAAAATATTCTTAAAATTAAAAGATACAAGTATTTTAAAGTTTCCATAACAGTAGCATGTCACGAGAAATTATCATGATTTTATCTTAATATTTTTTTGGGTTAAAATTATGTAACACTCGAATTTTCTAATCTCTGTAATTAGTTAAGATTTAACATAACTAATAATTATGCCGTACATTCTTATTATATTTTATGAGGAAGATAGGTAGGTCCATGTAAATATCGTTATTATTATGTTCTTATGCGTTTAACATATCATTTAAGGCTAATTTACGTAGAAGTATATAAAAGAGGGATCACGATATCACAAGGGTGAAGAGTGAGGGGATTGTAGGGGAATTAAGATAAATAAAGAATTTTAAGTTTTTCATGAAATTGATGTTTCTTCATCACCAGGTGCTATATTAAAAATATAGAAATTTCAAATTTCAAATAAACTAATGTGTGAAGTAATTGGTGGGGAAAACACAATTCATAATTACGGAACTATGGGGTTGAGTACAACAAGAAGAATAATCTCTCATGCAAAGGAGAATTGCATGGGGAGACATTCATTTAGTCATGCATTCTCTCATGCTACGACAAGTGGGAGCACTCACAAATGTAATGGAAGGGAGGGAATATTAAAAGAGGATATGGGGATTGATGTAGAGGTTCACTTGTGCAAATTAGGGTGATGCTTTTGTCACTGTTAAATGTAAGCTATTGGTTAGAAAGAGGAAATGGCTCTTCAAGACGTGTGAATTTGTCTAGTTTATGCGTGGATTCATGTAGAGGTTCACTTGTGCACATTAGGGTGATACTTTGGTCACTCCTAAATGTAAGCTATTGGCTAGAAGGAGGAAATGACTCCTCAAGACGTGAATTTGTCTAGTCTTGTGGTGTTTGTTTTTGTTACAAAGAAGAGGGAGTGACCTATTTTCTATTCAACCCTAGATAAATATGAGTGGCAAAGACCATACTAAATCAAGTGAAGAGTGCTAAAGAGAGAGAACTCAGAGGATAAGCTAAGCATAGGAAAGAGAACATTATTAGTATATGTGCAGAGAGAGTTACCATAGCTAAAAGCCAATATGGCTACCCGATTTGGATTGGATCATTATCTTTTTTGTCTTCCATATTGATGATTTTCAAGTGGAAACATCAGAGAAATCAACTTATAGGAGGAGTTTAGTGGTAGGGCCAATTTTGAGAATTAGGGTCAAAAACCTTTTAGGGTTAGCTTGAGGCCTTAAATGATGTTTTTGGGGATAAAACATTACTCCTTAAGTGTGACACCCCATGATGTTATTATGATATGGATACCTTTAAGATGTCAATCAAAATTCAGATGTGAAATTTATGCCTCTCAAAAGTTGACCTATTGTGATTAACCACCATAATTCAAGAGAATGCCACATCAACCCTTGTTACTTGTGGAAAAGGGGCTAGCCACATGGTCTACATGAATAATACTCTGGAAAGGTTGAATTATAACCCATGTTGAGGGTAGAATGTGTCAAATTTAACCCCTAGTTGGCTACCAGTCTCTGTTATAATCGAACCACTAAGGGGAAAAGGGGTTCCATTTGATTCAAGTGTACTTTGTTCCATATTAAAGGAGAGTAGCTGAGAGTGGATAGAGAGATAGAACATAGTAGAAGGGGTTTTATTCTATGGTGGCCTAAGGATCATGAGTTTCAAACAACTCCATAGTGAGTGCCTTATCCTTTGTATTTGCATCATTTTCATTCAAAGAAAAGTGAGCAAAGAAACCTTGCCTTCCAACTAGGTTTTCTTCTAGAAGGGTTTCCAAGAGTATATCTTGGTGCTTATTATGGTTTGTGAGTGTTTGTATTTCATTTTTCTCTATTTTCTTTATTTATCTATTGCATGCATAAATAACAATTTAAGCAATAATAATAGATCTAGAATCTAAGGGAACTAACACTTCATAGTATAGATTTCAATTTATTTTAATAGATCTGTTGTGATGAACCATTTAGAGGAATATTTACAATATTTTATAAATCATAGTGGTATCATAGCAAGTTCCTTTGGGTATATTGTGGAAAATTTCAAGGGATCATATCGGTTTAAGAAGAAATTCATAAAACTGTAGCCATGGCTAATGAATTTGATAATCTTGAAGATCTAGCAAAGAAGAGTTTTGAACACTTGGAAGTGAAAGTCACATTTATAAATTGTAATATGATCATCCTCATGGCATCACTAACTAATAAGCTTAATTAGTTTAGAGAAGATGAAGGTTCCAATGTAGAGGTCAGGTCAGAGGGGAAATTGGGGGATTATAAAGAACTAGAGGAGTCAAGAAAACCTAAACTAGGGCAGTTGAGTTTGATTGTCATGAAACATTCATGGTTTCTCTTCAAAATGGAAGAAAAGGTGGACATCAAGTTGTATCACGTTGAAAATAATGCTTCGAATTAAATCATTGGTTGTAGCAATTATAGGTTTGCTTTAGTGTTCACCACATCTCATAAGGAACAAAAAAATTCATTTACTCATTTGAAATTAGAAGGCCATGCCCTTACATGGTGGGATTCAAGACACAAAGAAACCCTAATAATGGAGCAAGATCCTCCAATAAATAGGTGGGAGGATTTAAAAACTCTCATAAAGTCTTAATTCTACCCTATCAAGTATGTAGATGACCAGTCCATTTGGTGGCATTACTTAAGGCAGAGATAGGGGCAAAGTGTATAGAAGTGCACCACATAATTGAGAAACATTACAATAATGTTTTGTATCTCTCTCAAGAACCGAAATGTACTCCTCAAGTATTCAAGGGGTCTACATAGCCATCTGCGAAGGTAAGTGATGTTGTTCAAACCAAGAAATGTGGACAAGACATGCGTGAAAGTGCAATGATTAGAAAAAAATGGCTAGAAGAAAGGGAAGTCAAGTGGTCCAAAGTAGAAGGAACTATAGCAAAATTCCAAAGCGAGGAATAAGTGCAAACGGGGAAAGGAAAATAAGATAACAATTGTAGCACATTAGTGCAACGATCCTAACAACTACTGCAACCATTGTAATATTGACGGTTATACAAAGGAGAAGTGTTAGAAATTAGATCCAAAACTCAATAAAAAAAATTAGAAGAAGGACAAGAAGAATAAAAATATCATAGCCATAGATCCGAGAAACCAAATGGAAATATGATCATGCATGGATGATAATATTATTTGCACATTAGTGCAAAAGGGGGTGAATATGAGTATCTTTCAACAATGGGAAGAGAAGGAGATGATCAAACACTTCCAAATAAAGGTACAGGTTAAGAAGACAATAATTGATGTTTTTTCAACTCAAGATCATAGGCGAATCTCATTGCAATAGAGTTGGTCAATAAATTGGGATTGCAGGTTCGATATCATCCTATATCATATCCATTAGGATGGGTAAATAAGGATACAAAAGCTAAGGTATCCAAATATTCCACAATAAAATTTTCTATTAATGTTGATTTTATTAATGAAGTATAATTGGATGTAGTTCCACTTGATGGATGTAGTGTTGTGTTATAATGTCTCCATATGTATGCACACGATGCAATCTTTATGTACAGAGCCAACTGTTGAGTCTTGAAAATGTCATTCATTTGCATTACACTTTCGGTATTATGTCCATTATATCACCTCCATTTCACCTCCATTTCACTACTATGTCACCACATTCATCCCACTTTCATTATCATTGGGCTACCTTTATGTTTTTCCAATATTTATTATTTCTAAGCCTTTTAAGTGAATTTGTGGTTAAACATTAGAAAATAATGTGCATATGCTTATACCTAACAAATGGGTTGAGTTTGTTGACATGTGTAGGTTGAAAGGAGACTTCTAGAAGACCCTTATGTGGCACTCTAAGGCCGAATTCGAATTTGGTTGGAAAGAATCATGGGATCATGAGGATATGTGTCACATCTCCTAATTGTATTGTAACTCTAAAAGACATGTGTCTTATCAGTTCCTATTTTGATTAGGACTCTAGAGGTAGAGGGAGAGATTCATGGATTATAATTAATGAGATGGCTCTCATCTTTTTGTATAAATAGGAGATCTCTCTCCTTCATTAGGGAGTCTTTTTAGTCTCTCTTTGGAGAGCTTTGTTGTACTTTGCACTTTTGAAGAAATTGAATAAAGCTTTGATGTTCTCAACATGGAAGGAGATGTGAAGTAGATGTCATGGAGCATATTAGGATGTAAGTAGATTAGATTTCATTTTGTAAATATTGCTTTGTAGAATGTAAGGTAGATTAGATTTTCATTCATGCAATTTTAAGTATGCTTTGATTTCATAGGTAGAAGGGGGCCCCTGCCTTGTACAGTTTGAATTATTGCATTTTATTTTCTCCCGGGATTTGTTTTTATGTTTATGTATTTGCTTTACAAACTAATGGTATTTGAAGTTGACAGGTTCAAGCTGCTGCCTTTGTTTTTATAGCTGATTTTTAATTTTATTTCTCAAAGAGCTGCTAACACATAAATGATCTTCATCATAAATTGTTATATTTTAAGATCAAAATATCACTAACTTGCAGCTGGCTTTGAGTGCTTTTCAGACTGTTCTTTCACTACTTTCTAACCATACTTTGCATAGTACATATGGCTGAAGTAGAGAGTTAGAAAGAGCAAAATATTATTACTAGTCTTTAAAGTAGATTTTTGGTTTTAAGTGCTTCTTAGACTAATCTTTCACTACTTTCTAATCATACTTTGCATAGTACATATGGCTGAAGTAGAGAATTAGAAAGAGCAAAATATTATCATTAGTCTTTAAAGCAGATTTTTCTCACTTTTCTAATTCAACTTAAGCTACTTTCTATCCGTGCTTTACACAGTACATGTGCTTAGAAGCATCGAGTTAGAGAGAGATAATCTTTATCTTTGGTTTTAAAAGTGACTTTCTTTTCTTTTATTTGCAGCAGCATGAATGGTGTCTAGTGCCATTGGAAGTGGTCATTTACTTTCAAGTCATTTCAAGTTCTTTGCTTTCAGTTTCATTTCAAGTTATTTCTTTCAAGCTCTTTCTTTGCAAGTTTAAAAGTTTGATTACTTTCTAGACTTATTTCTAACTACTTCCTAATCGTGCTTTACACAGCACATGTGTTTGAAGCAGAGTTTTAGGAAGAGTTGAACATTATAACTGGTCTTTAAAGTGGTTTTTCTTACTTGTCACCTTAGAGCTTGACTACTTTTTGGACTTATTTCTGACTACTTCTTAATCGTGCTTTACACAGCACATGTGTTTGAAGCAGAGTTTTAGGAAGAGTTGAACATAAACTATAAAACAACGAAGTAAGAGAAAGGTTAACTAAGCACATATAGTGCACCACACTTCATCAGTTTACGATACCCGGATTGATAATTTATGTAGAGCAATTTAAGACATTAAATTGACTAAACATTTTGGCGCCGTTGCCGGGGAAGTGTAATTAGGAGACCTTATTTCTTACATCTGGAAAAAAAATTAATAATCCTTGAGTATGCTCTCCTCTTGCACTTTGTGTGATCTGGAGGATCAGAAAAAGGATTGTTAAGTAAAAAAAAACAAAACAATAATTCTTGAGTATGCTCTCCTCCTGCACTCTGTGTGATCTGGAGGATCAGAAAAAGAATTGTTAAAAAAATAAAAAAATAGGAGACAAAATAAACTTCATCACTTCAATTGATTCAATAAAAAAAAAATGAAAAAATAAATGAAAAAATAAAACTCAAGTGCTTTGATAGGTTCAAATTGTCCAAAATTGTCTGGTTATGCTTTGTAGTGGTCTTCAAAACACTGTATCTTGTTCAAATAAGGTTTTGCAACTTAGTTGCAGAAACTGCCTTGATCCCGCAGCTATCTGACAATCCCGCAGCTGTTTCAAGGTTTAACAAGTTACAGGCATCTAATGAAAAAACCGACCACATGGGCATCTCCAGAATTGTCCCGACATGGATCCTATCCTAGTCACCCATCTCAGATCGATGAAAAACCAGCCTAGGACCTCAGTCAAAGTCTTGTTTTTAACATGTTTTTCTTGAAGTATTTGCTGCCTGAAATTGAAAATCATTAATCCTTTTTATAAAAATTTTACAATTTCAGAGAAGAAAAAAAAAAAGAGAAAAACAATCTAGGGCTATCTCTATTCTTAGTTTTCACTGTGGCTTCAATAAAAAAAAAAAAAAAAAATTTGCCTCGTTGTTCAAGCTTTGACCTGTTGATTCCTGTAGGAGGCATTCATCATTTAGTGGCAGATTTCTGAGTTGATTTCACCTTTGGATAGCTACCTTATCAATTAGAAGCAGAGAATTGAACTTACTAATGATGGAAGCACCATTTGCATAAAGGAAGTGAAGGACCTTCCTGTTGCCAGGGAAAATCCAGATGTTCCCAGCAATGACTTGTTGAATAAGATTCAGAAAATTGGAAGGTCTCTTGCTCAGAAAGACATGGCTGATCCCCCTAAGTGTTTAGAGCACCCATCTAGTGAGGATTCAGAGGATATTGATTTCTGGGGACATGTCAACACAACCTATTTTGCTCTTGAACACCTTCAGCGCAGAAGGGGCCAGATAGTGGTCACTAGTTCCATGACTGCATTTCTTCCCTTCCCATTTACAACAGTTTACAGTGCAGCCAAAGGAGCACTGTTCAACTTCTTCGAGACACTTAGGATTGAGCTTCTCAGCAAATCTGTAACAGTTACTATTGCGTCTCCTGGTTTTATACAGTCTGAATTAACATCTAGAGAATGGCCGGGAAAGCTGCCATGGTGGTTCCCCATGGCGAGAACAGAGGATGCTGCACGAGAAATTGTTGACAGAAACGACCAAGAAAGAGATAGTGACCTGCCAGATGACAAACACCTGCAAAACAATAGATCAGATAAGAAAAACGAATGCAAAAAGTGCAGAACAGAAAAATTAACTCAGAAAAAAAAACGCAAACAGCAGAAAAACGTCAAACTTTACACGCTCGATTTGCCCAAATGGTAGCGAATTTCAAAAAAATAAAACATGGGTTTTGTTGCCAGGTGGGTTAATTAGATAACCCAGAAACCGATTTGGAAAATTCGTGGTGGTCTGGGAGAAATGTTCGGTTCTTTGGAGCCCGTTTTTGACTGCCGCGCGTGAAAATTGGGTTATTAACTGGTTGTTTGAATAACTCCGCGTGCCTGAGGGAAAGAGTTCTAATGAGGATCAATTACATGCTGGCATAAACAATAAATTACATGACTTTACACCTGTTTAGAGACGTGTTTCAATTAAACACGACTCTCTGTCATTAATCGCTGCCGGTTAAATGTTGGGAAGAAATGGAACTAAGGTGGAGCAATTTAGGCAAA
Source organism: Pinus tabuliformis (assembly GCA_031772625.1). Taxonomy (NCBI): domain Eukaryota; kingdom Viridiplantae; phylum Streptophyta; class Pinopsida; order Pinales; family Pinaceae; genus Pinus; species Pinus tabuliformis. Next base: position 700,340,207 of record CM062811.1, read on the forward strand.
TGTATGGTTTTCACTCAAACAAAGCGAGATGCGGATAGTCTGTCGGTGGCACTGGGTCGGGTACTTCCATGTGAACCTCTTCATGGTGATATTTCACAGAATCAACGAGAGAAGACTCTTGCTGGATTTCATGAGAGCCCTTTTAATGTGCTGATTGCTACCGATGTAGCTACACGCGGTCTTGATATTCCTAAAGTGGATCTGGTTATTCATTATGAGCTCCCAACAACTTCAGAGATTTTTGTGCATAGATCTGGGCGAACAGGGCGTGCTGGTAGGATGGGTAATGCTATCCTTATCCATACTGACCAACAGATTAGAAAAGTTAAGATGATTGAAAGTGATATAGGTTCCAAGTTTAAAGAGCTGGCTAGGATGAAAGAGGAAATAGACGATAGATTTGGTGGTTTCGGTGATTCTGGATCCCGCCGTTTTAGTGACTATGGGGAGTCTTCTAGTTCTCAGACAGGTTCCAGTAGCAGGTTTGGAGACTATGGAGACCGCTCTTAGTGACTAGATGAGACATTAAAATATTTGAAGGAGTTTAGTAGCATAAATTTAATCTTTTTGATCAGCGATTGAAACTCCTAGGTATGAAATTGGTTTTCATGTTTCAAACTCCACAGTTCCATTTTTCAGCCGAAGTTTGAGATGGAGAAATTTCTTAGTTTGTTCGCACACAGCCACTCCATTTCACTGCACTTTCTACACTCTGCAATCCCGCAGCCATTTAGCGATCCCGCAGCCATTTAGTGATCCCGCAGCTGTTTTGTTAAACTCTAGGTTGTAGGTGTCATCAGGAAAAACAGGTCACATGGGTAGCTAGGGAAATGTCAGTACATGGATGGTGTCCTATTCATTCGGTCAAATTTGCTGAAAAAGACCCCGGTCAAAGGGAAGTCAAATTGGGTGTTATCACAAAGTCGCCACACTAAGTCGCTGCATGTCAAGAAAAAATAATAATTTTGAATCAATGAAATGAACAAGTTATTTTCTCACTTTTCTGAAGGTATTGATTAATTTTGGACTGATAATGAAAATTGAATGGCTAACTTTTTATTCAAGATTTTTAGCTACAGAGCTGTTCCTCAATTCCGCAGCCAGAAAAACCTCATTGTTCAAATCAGCCTATCTTTCTCATACAGAATCAGATTTTGATGATTTAAGTACCATTGAAAAGATCTCAACAAGATCTATACAATGAGAAATATATCATTAGAGTTTGAAATGGCAAATAATGAAATAAATTGCTGAAAAGAAGCAACATCAAATTGAGGCACTAATTCCAAAGCAGGTATAAATTCCTTTGATTTTTCCTTTGAGAACTTGTTTCATTAATACAAATTCTTAGTTTTGTGTGTAAATATCATAACTAGAGAGATTGATCACCTCTCTCCTTTGATAATCTTACATTCCATTGCAGAAGAAGTATTAGTTTTTTTGCAGGTTCCAGGAGGAAGGACAAATGACTACAAGGGAATGATGTCTCTCTAAGAGACCAATTTGTTTCATAAGAGAATGATCAGCAACAAAGAGGAAATATGTTGATGCAAAATCAGATCCAAATACTTGAAAAACTTTCAGATACTATTGTCTCCATCAATAACTCCATACTCCATAATAAACCATTCACCTCATTCCACTCCATATTTTCCATTTTCATTCACATACACTTTCCATCTCTTTTTGTCCATTCATAACCCACCAATAAAAGCAAAAGGCTCATTCACATGCTTATTGCCCATTGTCATTTCTGTTCTCCATTGCCATTTTCCATTTTCACTTTCCATTCCTTGTCATTTTCATTCCGCAAATAAGCCCTGCTTCAATGCAAATTATTGAGTCCATAGTCCTTTGAGTCTAAGTTCTTTGTAAAAACACCTTGAGACTTGCATGCCTTAATGGCAAGTCCTCATGCTGACAAACAATGGGAATACATTAATGTCCCTTGTTCGTTAGATCTTCTAGGTGACTCGACATCAGCAAATTCATTCGTACCTAGCAAGATGTGTTTGGGCATCTTGACTCTCATTGACATCAATGGTGAGAGTGCTCGTGTTGACTAGTGGCATCCATTAATGGCCACTAAGCCAACAATTTCCTACTATGTTCGACATCAGAACATCTTTTCACATAGTAGGAATTGTGCCAATGAGTTTTGAAGACATGAAGACTATTATTTTCAGCATTTTGGAGCAGATTCAGCAAGTTTTAGTAGAAGCAATAAAAAGCCATCTTATCTCTCTATCCATGACTCCTCTTGTTCAGCCACTTGAAGAAGAATATGATCAGAAGTTTTCAGCCACCACACACATACAACTCATCCATTCCAAAGGGTAAGTAAAGGTACGGCATTTTCTAACTTTTAACCATAGAATTCCATAAAAAGCTAGAATGATACTTGTTGGAAAAACATTTCTCTTCCTCATTGCATAAAATTGCCAATACCATCAGTTGGGGGGGGAATATATTCATATTCATATCTTTCCATGTCCATAACATATTCAAGAGCTCACATACTTCCAACATATATTAATTATTACATTGCTATTATGAGCATACAATGGCTTTTGAAAAAGTGCTTAAAGGATAAATTGGATACAAACAAAATCATGGTTGTCACACAAGAACCAACCATCATGCAATCCAATAAAGATATACTTTGCAACAATAATCAAAATATCATTATGCAAAGTTCAAAGATCAAAATAGAAGGCAACAAAAAAAAAAAAATGGTTGTAACACAAGAACCAACCATGTTGCAATTCAAGTAAAACACTTTGCAGAAATATGAAGTTATGAAATGATATCATGCAAAGTTAAGCCGAAGCTCAAGGATCAAAAGAGTCAATGTAATATATGTTGCATGAGGACATGCAATAGCTTCAGTTGGGGGGTATGTTGAGTCTTGAAAATGTCATTCATTTGCATTACACTTTCGGTATTATGTCCATTATATCACCTCCATTTCACCTCCATTTCACTACTATGTCACCACATTCATCCCACTTTCATTATCATTGGGCTACCTTTATGTTTTTCCAATATTTATTATTTCTAAGCCTTTTAAGTGAATTTGTGGTTAAACATTAGAAAATAATGTGCATATGCTTATACCTAACAAATGGGTTGAGTTTGTTGACATGTGTAGGTTGAAAGGAGACTTCTAGAAGACCCTTATGTGGCACTCTAAGGCCGAATTCGAATTTGGTTGGAAAGAATCATGGGATCATGAGGATATGTGTCACATCTCCTAATTGTATTGTAACTCTAAAAGACATGTGTCTTATCAGTTCCTATTTTGATTAGGACTCTAGAGGTAGAGGGAGAGATTCATGGATTATCATTAATGAGATGGCTCTCATCTTTTTGTATAAATAGGAGATCTCTCTCCTTCATTAGGGAGTCTTTTTAGTCTCTTTTTAGTCTCTCTTTGGAGAGCTTTGTTGTACTTTGCACTTTTGAAGAAATTGAATAAAGCTTTGATGTTCTCAACATGGAAGGAGATGTGAAGTAGATGTCATGGAGCATATTAGGATGTAAGTAGATTAGATTTCATTTTGTAAATATTGCTTTGTAGAATGTAAGGTAGATTAGATTTTCATTCATGCAATTTTAAGTATGCTTTGATTTCATAGGTAGAAGGGGGCCCCTGCCTTGTACAGTTTGAATTATTGCATTTTATTTTCTCCCGGGATTTGTTTTTATGTTTATGTATTTGCTTTACAAACTAATGGTATTTGAAGTTGACAGGTTCAAGCTGCTGCCTTTGTTTTTATAGCTGATTTTTAATTTTATTTCTCAAAGAGCTGCTAACACATAAATGATCTTCATCATAAATTGTTATATTTTAAGATCAAAATATCACTAACTTGCAGCTGGCTTTGAGTGCTTTTCAGACTGTCCTTTCACTACTTTCTAACCATACTTTGCATAGTACATATGGCTGAAGTAGAGAGTTAGAAAGAGCAAAATATTATTACTAGTCTTTAAAGTAGATTTTTGGTTTTAAGTGCTTCTTAGACTAATCTTTCACTACTTTCTAATCATACTTTGCATAGTACATATGGCTGAAGTAGAGAATTAGAAAGAGCAAAATATTATCATTAGTCTTTAAAGCAGATTTTTCTCACTTTTCTAATTCAACTTAAGCTACTTTCTATCCGTGCTTTACACAGTACATGTGCTTAGAAGCATCGAGTTAGAGAGAGATAATCTTTATCTTTGGTTTTAAAAGTGACTTTCTTTTCTTTCATTTGCAGCAGCATGAATGGTGTCTAGTGCCATTGGAAGTGGTCATTTACTTTCAAGTCATTTCAAGTTCTTTGCTTTCAGTTTCATTTCAAGTTATTTCTTTCAAGCTCTTTCTTTGCAAGTTTAAAAGTTTGATTACTTTCTAGACTTATTTCTAACTACTTCCTAATCGTGCTTTACACAGCACATGTGTTTGAAGCAGAGTTTTAGGAAGAGTTGAACATTATAACTGGTCTTTAAAGTGGTTTTTCTTACTTGTCACCTTAGAGCTTGACTACTTTTTGGACTTATTTCTGACTACTTCTTAATCGTGCTTTACATAGCACATGTGTTTGAAGCAGAGTTTTAGGAAGAGTTGAACATAAACTATAAAACAACGAAGTAAGAGAAAGGTTAACTAAGCACATATAGTGCACCACACTTCATCAGTTTACGATACCCGGATTGATAATTTATGTAGAGCAATTTAAGACATTAAATTGACTAAACACCAACCAATACTACTTCATCAATGATGAAAAAAATTTCATCATTAATATGCATAAGGGAAAGTCTAAATTTTCATTAGTAAGTGCCAAGCAAGTCAAGAAATTGAGTATTTCTAGATAGAAGTATGTTTTATTGTTTTGAAGGGAAACTTAGTCTGTAGGAGAGTCAATGAGTGCAAAGGATCCCTAGAGGGGTGCATTAAGGAATATAGTAATAGTTGGAATCTTTGTTACAAGCATACAAAGGAGTGTTCTAGGAGCCTAAAGGGCTACCACCTAAGAGGGAAGTAGAGCACAAGAGTGAATTGTTGATGGAATTTCCACTGTTAAACATTGAGATGTATAGGAAGTATGTTAGAGATGAAAATGAGATGAAGTATTTGGACAATGTTGGAGTAGGGTGTTATTTGACTAGGAACCTCACCATGTGTGTGACCCATCATAAATATGCCTCAGATGGATGGGACTTGGAGAATATACATTGATTACAAGGTGTTAAACATAGTTATGCTCAATAACATGTATACCTTGCCTATAATACATGATTTGTTGGACTTGTTTGTAATAAGAAAAATATTTTACCAAGCTAGATTTAAAATTAGGGTATCACCAAGTTTGAGTCAAAGAAGAAGATACCTAGAAGACAACCTTTAAACCCAAACAAGGTTTATATGAGTTGTTATTCATGCCATTTGGTCTATGTAATGCACTAGCTACATTCATTATATTAATGAATGATATCTTGTGCCCATATGCATATTCATTTATGATTATTTATTTCAATGACATATTAGCTTTTAGTGCTAACTGAGACGAGCATGTCTAATATTTGTTGTAGGTGCTAGAGACTTTGAAGAGGCAACAATTGTTTGATAATTTCAAGAAGTTTGAGTTTGCATAATAGGCTTTGATGTACTTAGTATATGTGATTGGTGGAGGGGACCTCAAAATAGATCTTGTCAATTTGGAGGCCATCATGAAGTGACCAACTCCTACCAATGTTTCTATGGTTAGGAGTTCTGTTCGGGTAGCCTACGGAAATTCATAGCCATGTGATGGTTCTCAACTAGCCTTCCTATGACAAGGAGCTCTATTCTTAGTACAAGTTGTCAAAAAGTGGAAACACTTTATAATGGGAAAGGATACAATCATCCACACAGATCACTAGTCATTATAATACCTAGAGGCCCGTAGTAAGTTACAACAAACTAGGCATTACAAATAGATGTGGTTTCTATAGTAGTTTCATTTGGTGATTAAGTACAAGAAGGGAAACACAACAAGTTGGTTGAGATGATTTCAAGGGAACCCACATTATGATTCATGGCTTTGGGAAGTATGATGCACATGGAGCATTTCCCCCATGATGCACATAAAATGGGATATTCAAAGGATGAAGACTTCATGGAGGTATATCAATAGATACAAGGCCATATTCATGTGGAAATTTTCACAAAATTTTCACAATTGACTACCATCTCTAGAATGGGTTACACTACATGCTAGACAAACTATGTGTTTCTAAGGTGAGTGACTACAACTAATTAGAGAGGCTCACACTTCAAAGGTTGTAGCGAATTTTGTTGTAGGGAATGTAGTTTCCAATTTACAAAGGTATGTGCACTAGCCCAAGATGCAAGAATATGTAGCTAGGTTCATTAGTGGTTGTATACTTTGTTTTATCGGTAATCCTAGTAATAGAAAAGAGGGTCTATACCATTCCTTACTTGTACCCACTTGTCGTGGGAAATAATTTCCATGGAATTTGCAAGAGGTTTATGAACAACCAAGAAGGGACATGACTACATGTTCATGGTAGTTGATAGCTTCAACAATATGTGCATTCTCATTCCGTGTAAAAATACCATCAACAAGAAATAAGTAGAAAATTTGTCATTTGGACAGGTTTAAGTGCTCTTTAGGATACCAAGGAGCATTATTTTAGATAGGGACACTTTATTTTTCAGTGCATTTTAGAGAATATTGTCGGATAATATGGACACAAAGTTGAAGATATTGATCATTCCATCCACAAATAGATGGGAAAACATAAGTAGTCAATGAGACTTTGGCGTAACTTTTGAGGGTAGATCTGGGATAAAAATCTGGTGTATATACAAGAGTCTTATAAAAGAGCAGACCACACTTCCACTTGTAAGTTGTTGGTTGAAACTTATTTTGTATTTTTCCACCTTCACCTTTGGATATTGCATATGGACAATAAAGAAGAGTGAGGATCTCACATGCAATACTTCAAGGGAAAATAAATTTGTTGAGAAGATCAAGTAGATCCATTTGCAAGTACAAGAGACGCTGAAGTAATCATATGTAAAGTATAGGGCTAGGCATGAACATATAATAGAGAAATTATTTAAATTGGGAGATATACTATGATTACAGTTGAACAAAGGGAGTCTATAGGGTCATGGTAAGAAAATAAAGGTATTGTGATATGGTCTTTTCAAGATATTAGGAAAGGCGGAAACCTACTTATTATCTGAAAACTTTTCTTCTCCGATCACACAATTTATTATGTCATTACTCTGCTCTACTATTGAAGGTTATATAATTAATTTCATAATTGTGGGTTGTCAGTAGTAGATAAGGATCATGTGGTTGTATTCTTTATCCCTTAGAAGAATGAAATCACACGTAGGAACATGAAAATGATTTTGGGTTCTAAGATTTGTAGTTACCCTTGTCTCTATTTATGAATACACCTCTATTTTAATGTAATCCTTAATGTTTAACAATGCCTTGAGGAAGGTGCATGTTTTCCCTATAAAAAACCTAGCATATAACTGCATTAAAATCCCTTGGAATATCTTCTCAAGGATTTGCTTAAGAAGATTACCCTCATGATTGTTAGCTTGAGACAAGGGAGCTGAGAAGGAACTCTTGGTTAATGAATATGGCTTGGGCCCTATTATAACTTTATTAATATGTTGTTTTAAATGAGTTTAATTAAGTTACTTAATATGTGAAAATTATTATAGTCAAATTTTAGAATTTTATAAAAAGATTTCATAAGTTTTTTCATGTAAAATATTTGTGCAATATAACACATATGACATATATAAAAATAATGTTGCAATCCAATGCATTTGACATGGAAAAATTATTCCATGCTATATGGTGCTTGTGATAGAGATTACAAAACTTCAAAACTTGGTTGATTTTTGAGAAATTTGGAGAGTTTTCTCATATTGCATGAAAATATTATCTTGCAGTATGAAAATATTATCTTGCAGTACCATATATTGGACCTAGATATATGGCAAGGAAAATTTTATAAAGATGTGGTACACTTCACAAGAAAATAATCATTAGTGAGATACTACGAAGAATGAAGACATACGTGATTTGAGAAACTTGAGAAGCTTTGAGAACTTTTTTCCTATTATAAGGAAAAAGTTTTTCAGTGTAATGTTTTTCTAGTGCTATACACTACACAAAAACAAAATATGTTAGTGGAATAAAGCATCCATTGAGAAGACAGAAGAATAAATTTGAGATGCAGTGAGAAGAAAGCAATATTGCAAAGTTTGATTTTTTGAGAGATACAACGTGTTGCATAGGTCAAGGGTGGTAGCTTTTAGTTCATGGTGTGAAAGACCCTCAATAATAGTATGCTGCATGAGAATAATAGTTTGTGGTGTGAAAAATCTTTTGTATAGCACAACCAACAAAAACTTCTGGGATACTTCTGCAATAAACAAAAGTTCAGGTGTATGAATCTACTTGGGTATTTAGTAGAATGAGCAGTCTTCCTTTGACTTAGAGAATATTTCAAATTCCGAAGTTAAAGAGGTCAAACAATTAATATTCTCGTAACCGTCCAGTTCCAAGGTTTTTCGCAATAAGCATTAGCTCAGGTGTATGAATCTATAATGTAGCAGAGGCATATGGATCCTTCTCCACCCAAAAATTGAAATTGTGTAAAGGTGAAGATTATGCAATTGCATAAATAACGTAACAGAGGCATATGTATCATTGCAAAGGCTCTTTCTAGCCAATGAAGGAAACATTTAAGATTTTTTGGTGTGGGAAATTCACAATTGGTTATTCATCACCTTTTTCATGCATATTTACCTAATGGTTGCATGTTGTGAAGCATTATTGATTGAATCAAGAATTTGGAATTAGTCTTCTCTACTATTAACTTCTTTTATGTGTTGAGAATGAACAATTCTGCTGCAAGTGATCTCACCAATAAAAATGTAAATTTGAGGCAAGAGTCGTAACGAAAAATGGGATTCCTTCCCTCGTAACTATTCCTTAATAATTAGTATGCTATGTAGTATAAATTTTCTGTAAATTTTGTTTATATTTACAGGTCTTTTGGAAATTCTATACCTCCAAAGTCTTTGTGTATTTTAAGGTAGTAAAACCACTAATAAATATTGAGAATAAAGTAACATGTATAGCTAATCTTGAAAGATTTTCATTATTGAAAATAAAGTAACATGTATAGTTATTTTCATTATAGAATACGATAATACAACATTCTCTGATGTTTAAAAAAATGATGTTACTACTGAATTCTTTTCCCCGTATCTTATGGAATCAAATTCAAATTCTCTGTAACTATGTTATAGACCACTGAATCAAGATATCAAGATTTCTCCCTTAGATTTGCTTGTTCTTGTGAGTACTAAACCATGTAATGAAAATTTATGAGAACTGAACATTTGTCTTCGCCATTGTTCTAATAGGTACGCGCTTTGGAAGACAAGAATAAGAAACTCCAAACCAAGGTACCAGTTTCTTGAAAGTCCAAATTCTATTAAGACGATTATACTTCTTAGTTCAAGGATCTACATATAACCCGGTGCTTGTATGGAAGATTGGTACTCAAGGCAAATCCTCCACTCAGTGCACGAAAATGCAGCGATACACACCAAACTAACTTACATCTTTGGATGTGTGCACTTAAACTTTTACTGTTCCTTTAAAACTCATAATTATTCTTATATCTTTACCCTCTTTGGGTTCTAATCTGACAACTGTATTGGCAGATTTAATACCTTGCCCAGCAGGTCCTCTGAGATGACAGGAGATGGTGATAATTCGCAGATAGGAGAAACTGAAATCGCTAATGTTTGATCAAATGACTATTTATTGTTGTTTCTCCACCTGTTCCAAGAGTTTGAAAATCCATGATGAATAGAAAACTGGTTCTGTGTGAGAGGATCATACCTGTTTTTTTCTTTATTCTAGTTATGGATTTTAATGTCTTCAACTTTGTTTTAACATGGTTTTGGTTTTTTTAACTGTAAATATCATTTTTTTTCCAGAAGGAAAAAACACGGGTTTTTATATAGTATAAGTACGTATTCAAAATATATATTTTACATGTAGTTAATCAGCTATGAGATAGGAAATCTCCATATCTAATAGCTATAAGGCACAAAAACATTTAATCATGAAATTTCAAAAGAGTACCAAAAACATAGACCTAATGTCATAAATAGGTATCTATCTCAGTATGGAGTTAAGTATATTCAAATATTGCAAATTGTATAGATATAGACAGGATAAGAAATACTATGGAAGTATAATGGATCGATCTTTTGCGAGATTGTGGAATCTTCTACAATATTGTTATCCACTAGGAATTGGTGCATTGAGCCGACAGCCACAAAAAGACACCTTTACGACAGAGAATCAACCACAATGTTAGACTCCCTTAATATTTGTTGGAGAGGGATGTGCACAAAGGACCGTTTGAGATTGTGTGTGTGGTTAAGCCAACGTTCAATGTTTGGTGGAGAAAAAACAATATTCCCCAACAATCGATCTATGAGATATTTGGAATCCCCATATATGTGGATAGTGTCCATAGAAAGTTCCTTTGCAAACCAAAGGAGACCCCATAATGCCAAGATATCTTCCCTCATGTTTGAGCTAGTGCCACCATGCCAGTCTATATTTTATTGTTTTCTGTGACATATCTAAAGCCATGCTCCACATCCAGATATACATGTTGGTGCTACGTCATCAAAATAGCATCCAGGGAATTGAATGCATGTATGTATATATCGATAAATTAGGTCTTTATCATTATGCAAACTTATATCTTGTGTGCCCATCCATGTCGCAATGTTGGAGCAAATCCTGTGAGTTAATGGGGATACCATCAAATATGTTTTCATTCCTAGGTTTCCATAATTATCAATGAAGAGAGGGATAGGATGGTGTATTCTCCCTCTCTCGCTGCATCAACAAAGGCACCATTCAATTGAGAGGTAAGTTCTATTGGGGAAATTAAAAAAAAAAAAAATTCCAACACCATACATGTGATGTGATCGGGCATTCCAGTAGTAGATGTAAATTTGTTTGAAATGAGTTATGACATTGTACGCACCATCTTGGTCCATGTTTACCCTACTTTCGCAGATGTTCCCAAGTCAAGGCTTTTTCTTGCCACACCAATCAAGTGTATAGAATGATCTTAGTAGGGACCTTCATTCTCCATATATTCCTGAACCATGTTTTGTTGTTTAATGAGAGTCTAGAGCACATTATGTATTTGTAAATTTCCACAACCACAACTATACCTTTGTAAAAAGTCTTAGCCCATGAAATATGATCACCCTTCTCTGTTCTGCACAAGCCTGTCCTTCTGAGTTCCATTATATGGTTATCCAAAACCTCAGAACTGTGTCCCGTCAGCCCGATTTCAGTTTCCATCTTCCAAAATGGAAACCTCCCATGAAACTGATGAATAACCTGTGACAAATAGAAGTACTCTCTGGCATGTAATCATTATATGATGTCGTTGGAAGAATGGACACCCAATATGTTATCTAGACCAATAAGAATATAATTACCTGTACCAAAATACCAACGGATTCGTTAGAGAAACCATAATTTATTTTATTGAAACTCAACTAGATATAAGAGACAAAAGGTTTACCTATAGAGCCATCCCTAATCCATTCTGATGCCTCTCTATCAGTTAGGTAGTTTTCCCGAACGATGTCCCTCCAGGTACCCTCTCAAAATAGTGCATGCCATAATGGCTTAATCAATAGAGCACATCCGAAAAAGTTTCATGTCCTGTATCCCCTATCCTCCATATTCGTTCGAGATAGTGATCTTCTCCCATTTTATCAAATGGTATTTTCTTCCTTCTCGAGTGCCTGCTGAGATGAAATGTGCCATAATTCTCCGGATTTTGTATACAATGGATGCAGGAAGCATAAATAAGTGTGCCCAGTAAACTAAGATTTACTCAAGAACAGACTATGCAAGGGTGAATTTCCCCCCGAGGGTGAGCCATCTATGAGACCAGCCAAATAATTTCTAACAAAATTTATCTAATGTCCATAGCCAGTCATTAGTCCTATAGTTGTTGGGCTTGAGTATGTGTCCCAAATATGTGAAACCCTCGCACAGGGGCTTTGTAGCCATGCCAAATATAGTAGCAATAAAGTCAATTGCCTCTCAATCTCTGCTAGAGTAAAGCAAAAGTGATTTTCCTCCATTAACCTGTATTCCAGATGCCTCTCCAAATCTCATAAAGATATAATGCAGAGCCAGCCACTATGCTCTGGATACCGTCTGGAAAGTGAGGATTTCATCGACAAAGAAGCTATGGGATATTTTGGCATACTTCCCCATATTTATGCCACATAATACACTAGTAGTTCGAGCCTCTTGTATCTTGTGACTGATCCCATCCATAACAAGAATAATTAGAAGGGACAACAGTGAGAATCCCTGTTGTAAACCCCTTCCAGCATGGAAAAAATGGGAAGGATATCCATTGATCAATACTACAAACTGTACTGAAGTAACAAATGCCATCATATGCTCAACATTGTACATCATCAGTCCAATATTTGTCAATATGAGTCACAAAAACGTCCAATCCACACAATCAGATGCTTTTTGCAAACCAAATTTCATGATTAGTGCCTCCATTTTCTTCATGTGGATGGAATGTATACATTCTTGGTTCATTTACACAACATCATGAATCATACAGTTGTGCAGAAAATCATATTGTTCTCAGGTAATATAGGTTTAGAGAGTCGATGTCAAGCGCTCTGCTATTCTTTTAGAAATGAGTTTGTAAGTAATATTGCATAGAGAAATAGGTCTGAACTCCATAAAAGTGGTGGAATCTAAGGCCTTCGGTATGAGAGCAATAAAGGTTGAGTTTATGGCTCGAGTCATATTCCCATTGATCTTGGATTCTTCAGCCATATTCAGAGGTTTCTACTCCATGAGATCGAAGAAATGTTGGAAGAGCTCAACTGTCGAGCCATCTGGGCCAAGACACTTATCTTTAGTGAAAGATTTCAAAACCCTGTGTACTTCATCCAGCCCTATAGGTCTGAAAATAATTTGATTCTTTTCCTCGTGAAACATTTTTGGATAGTCCTTCAATCCCCACATTTGATCTTCAATATTAACACCATTTCATTCCCTATAGAAAGACTCAAGAAATAAAAACGATTATTGTTGTATCTCAAATGTAGTGTATACTTGCACATCATTTCTCCCTTTTATGTACAAATAGTATTAATATTTATCCTATATTTTGCATACTTGGGAAAAAAAAGGTGTTCTGGTCCCCCTCTTTTAATCACAAAACTAGAATATCTGTAATATCATGTATCTGTAATATCTTTTTTTTTGTCCTCCAGCTCCTTCAACTTTTCAATGATAGATAGGGAAGGGGTCCCCATATCCAAAACTATGCCAAGACAATCAATCTCTGCCACAATTGATTTCGATTCCATGTACAAAGATTTATTTTTATGCCTTTCCCATTTACCCACCCGACTGTTCAAGAATTGGAGTTTATTTTCGATGTGATGCATTGTTGATGTGCTTAGATCTGAAACCACCATATTCCAAGATGTTTTAATCAATTCCTGGAAATCTTCATCCTCCAACCATATACGATTAAATTTGAAACGGATGCCAAGTCGAACCAGTTCTGACCGTCATTGTAAAATAATGGGAAGATGGTCCAAAAGGCAAGTCTAATTTACCCAATTATGCATATTTCCCAAATGGTAAAATAAATTTTCATGCACCAGAAAATGGTGTAGTCTTTTCCCAATGTGGAATTGCCCTGTTATACTATTATGCCACGTGGGAGATAAAGGATTTGGGGGAGTGTCTACCAAATTATATGTATTAAATAGTGTCTACAATCTATCATCCAAGGGATGCCACCTGCGATGTATCCCCTAACACTCCTCCAATGAAAATGTAGTTTTGAAATCTCCTGCTATAACTAGAAATATCATTTTACCTTGCTTGATATTGAGATTTATTGGACTCTTATATTGTTCAACACAAAAATAAACCCATGCAAAGCTTTCCTTAATTCATTTACTCAAATTCATTTAAATGATTTAGATTAAATTTCTCATTTTGGATTTTTAATTCCTTACCACTAAACCGCACTCCACTGAGAAATTTAAATCCAAAATTTACCCACTTTAACTTTTTAATTTGAGTGCAAGAGAGTGATTCTATAACAATTCAATGATGTTATATGTAAAATTTCCAATATATATATCATCTATTTTAAATTTAGATTTAGAATGAATAGAAAGAAATATATAAATTTTTTAGTAATTTAATTCTAAATCATATATTAATTTATTTATTAAAATTTTCACATATTTAAATATATAAATTTATTTAAATTTTTAATATACGTAAAATAAAATAAAATAGACTAGATTTATAATTTTATTAATATAATTTTACATTAATTTGGTTTTTTAAACAATCGCCACAACTTCAGTTTACATTGAGTTCATGAACATCTCGCTTTTATCCATATAATAATTTCCACTAGTTACATATAAACTCTATTAATGCAATGTATCTAAATTGCATATAAATAATAAATTCTTAATTATTGTGTAATACTATGCTGCTAATTTATATCTTGATAAAGGTTTGTAATGTGGGTCGCTTTTCTCATATTGATATGAATGCTTAAATAAGTTACTTCTTTATAAACAGTGAACTCCTTTATGAACTATCTCTTAAAAGAGAGTGATGGAAAGGCATAGATGATTTTCATTCCCGTGAAACAAGGGATGTTTGTATTAAAAATTGCATGGCAACACATTATTAACTAGTATATTTCTATGATGTTCATAACCACAGCTAGCATTTATGTTGGTAATGTTTTTTAATTTTCTATCATTTTAAATGGAATATATATAATTTGGTGGATATTCTGAAATTTATTTTTTTAAATATTAATAATATTTATTTAGAAAAAAAAGAATATATAAATATTTATAATTTAATAGAATCTTTAAAATTCATACTTTGTTATTTTAAAAATATATAAAAAATTTAACTTGATTCTATTACTTTTGAAATATTATGAAATATTATTTTGAAATTTGGACAGTTTTATTAAATTTATATAATTTAATTAAATCAATAAATTTGTTTGTATTAAAAAAATAGTAATAGATTTTATAATTTTTTTATTATAAATATTAGGGTTATATTTCTGATTTAATAAAACATAATATTAAACTTATTAATTTTCTTATATTTTGTAAATAACTATTTATAATTATTAGTATTACTAAAAGTTTTTTAACTGATTATCTTTTTAATTTATGGTGAATCTCATAAGTAGATTCAAAGCATTGATAATCCAAAAATCACATATGACGAATTGGAAATACGTTCTCAACTCTGAAATCACAAAAGCCTCAAAACTATAATATTAACTTTTCATTAACAAAGATTAAACTATTTCTCCTTTCTCAAACCCTAATCTAATAAATTTCACAACAAAAAATACCCACTATAAAATTTCTATCAAAACTTAACATATTTCCAAGTTACAATTTCGATGGCATGCCCAATAGACTAATTCTAGAAAGAATACACTTCTTCCACAAACATTCCACTCCATCCTCAAACTATGTCATTGACCAACACTTGACAAGGGAAATGGAAACAATCGAACAACAAGAATAATTCATTTGCAACAATGTCCACGTTTTGGGAATTTAAACCCAAAAAAGGCTACTGCATCGATAATGTGGTTGCTCAGATGGTGTGAACGTGCATTGTACTTGGAAACCTCAAAATCGGAAGGCTATTTATGTTTGATTGAACCTTCAAATAGATGGTATAATAATAAATTCTATATTAAAAAGGCAAGGCTCGACTATAGTAATAAAAATGGTGGTGTTAGCATTAGTTTATGTGACAAGTAATTTAACAGTTTAGGCATTTAGATTGTTGTAATTTATGGATTAATTTTTGAGAGTCAATAGTGTTATTATCCATCTTATTTAGCCTCTTCCCAAGGAAGCAAAAAAAGCTATAAGCATAAATAATAGGTTAAATATTTCATTCATATTTGCAAAATGAAAACTATTACTAACATTAGTTTCCCAGTATTAAATGTTATGTGGTTACCTCAGGAAAGTGTGCATATATACAGGTGATGTGGCTTTCATATGACCAGTTACTTGTTGTGAACAATAGGTGTGATGTCATACTTGGGTTGTCAGGTCTATCCAGACACGTGCGGTCTAGCCAATCACCAAGCAAGCCCTCAATTAGTCGACCAGCCAACAAGCAGCAAGTTCATCATCAAGTTAATTGTCTACAATTCTCAATTGAATTATGGGAAGTAAGAGAGAGCTCAATCTCATGGCTTTGGTCGCTCGATTAGCCATAAGGTAGAAGCATGGAAACAAGAGGAATTTGCATGAGATATTGTTGACCGCTACCACCACTAAAGAATGCACCCACTTGATGTGATCATTGGTTTGAATTTCCCACCCAAAAGCCTAGAAGTAAGTGGAGTAAGTGACTGATCAAGGATGCTTTGAAGAAGACAATTCAGGGATATGTGGTTGCCCAGCCTTTGACAAACCTACTAATCGACTAACCAATTGAGAGAGAAGTATATGTGCTTGAAAGGAGCACCTCACCCAATGCATTGACCTCAATTTCCATCCCACCCATGGGCCCACCGTGCCCTATCAATCCCTCCCTTTTTCAAGTTATGAAAATCACGTCCCTCACTACCTTTCATGTGTAGGCAAGTCCCATAATGTCATAGAAGGTAATTCTTTCCTGAGCTGCTTCAAAAGAAATAATTTGAATTTTTGAAAATTAAAATCATTTTTTCCACCTAGAAAAAAGTCAAGTTGGCCCTTCAAGAAGTACATGTCAAATCAGTGTACAAACACACCTTAAGGGCTCATGAATTCACTATTTGTATGCTACTCATTGTCCACTTCGATACACCGAAATTCGGATCACCATCGGAGGCAGGAAAAAGGATGATTTTAGGTACCATTATGTTAGGTTGTTTCTTAGGGACATATACATCAAGTGACAAATAAAATTGATTTCTTAGGGCCTAACGAGGATTGTATGTTTTATGACCATAAAAATCGTCAAAAATCACAACATAACCCTTACAAAGTTAATGAGGCCCTACAGATGCTAAAGATTTTGAAATGGAAACTAAGCATTTACACCCAAAAGTTGTTTATATGCAGGTTATTAGCATGCATAGGGCCCTAAACTGCATCATATGTTCTATAAATGGAATATTCAACTTATAAATAATGAGTGTAAGGACCTTAGCCATATTATGAGAAATAAAATCATGGTATTATGCATTAAATAAAGTTTATAAGAATCCATGATGGTTACCATAGAAGTCTTGTAAATACCACAAGTTTATATAAAATGTATTTAATTTTATCCTTATGTATATTTGGTATATGATAATATATGACAATTTAAAGCACTACAAAATTATATGACAATTTTTTAATTAATTTAATTTTTCAAAATAGTGCAATTTCTAAAACGTGTTATTAATAATTATAAATTAATTTGCTACTAAAGGACTAGAAAATAATAGCAACCCTAAGAGAAACCTTAGCAAGGAAGAATCTGTAGCTCTTACATCCTTAAACTAGAACATTGATATCGTTGTTTTGAAAGTCGACAAAGGTGGGGGCTGCTGTCATTCCCAAAAAATTTGATTACCGCAGTAAGATGTTGGATCATCTTCATAACAATGGAAGCTAGAAGAAGCTTCCCAAAATTCCTTTAAAAAAGATTTCTAGGAATGTGGCACTTGCCATTAAATCCTGTAAATCTATGTATGACTTGCACCATAAGCTCATTGAGAGCAATCCCATCACTCCTAGGATCTATGGACTTCCTAAGATACACAAAGAAGGAGCTCCCCTTAGGCCCATTGTCAACATCATTGGTGGTCCTACCTATCTTCTTGCTAAGTTCCTTGGCTTTAAACTTAAGCCCTTGGTTGGCCATACAAAGTCCTTCATCAAAGACTCTCCTTCCTATATTAAGGAGATCAAGGGCATTAAGCCTGACCCCAAGGACATCCTTGTTAGTTTTGATGTTGTTTCCCTGTACACCTGCATCCCTATAAATGAGGCCATGGAGGTGATCAACCGCCTAACAGATCCTGATACTGCTCGATTAGTTGAGATCTGCCTCACCTCCACCTTCTTCAGTTTTGAAGGAGAGTTCTTTGAGCAAACCTATGGTGTTGCCATGGGCTCCCCCTATCCCCTATCGTAGCGAATCTTTTTATGGAAGATTTTGAATCCAAGGCTCTAAACTCGGCACGCCTCCTGCCGAAGCTTTGGAAAAGATATGTAGATGACACTAATGTCATCTGGTCTCATGGCCAAGAGGAGTTAGATCTCTTCTTCGATCATCTCAATAGTCAATCCTCAGCCATTAAGTTCACCAAGGAACAAGAAGTCGATGGTTGCCTCCCGTTCCTTGATATTCTTATTTCTAAGAATAGTGATGGTTCCCTCTCCCACCAAGTGTTTCGAAAGAAAACACATACGGAGTAGTATCTTCATGCCAATTCCCACCATTTCCTAGCTCAGAAGTTGGGTGTTCTCAACACCCTTGCTACTCATGCCCTTAGGATCTTTGATGAAAAAAGCTTTGAGAAAGAGAAATCCCACCTCCTTAATGTCTTTGTTGAGAATGGTTATAACAAGTACCTGGGTCAGAAAGCTTTCCTCAAAGCTGCCAAAAATTCTTTAACTAAAAGAGAACCAAAAGAGTAGGTCCCAGGTGTCCATCTTCCATTTGTGCAGGGGACCACTGATAAGATTGCTAGGATTCTTAGGAAGCATAATGTCCCCTCGACCTTTAGACCCCTCAACACCATTTGTAAATCCCTCAGATCTGTGGAGGATCCTATCGACCCTAAGGACATGAAAGGGGTTTATATTATTGCTTGTTCCTGTGGGACCCTCTATATTGGTGAGGCTGGTCGCTCCATTAATCAAAGGATTAGTGAGCACAGAGCTGACCTCAAGCATAGGAGAACCAAGTCTTCTGCTTTAGCTAAGCATGCGGAGAGTACCAAATATCATGTTTGTATAGAGGAGGCGTGTGTTATTGCTAACGTTTCGCAATTCCATCACCGCAAATTTAGGGAAGCCCTTGAGACTGAGAAAAGACTAAACAATCTCAATAGGGAAGACGGATGAAAGATCAGTAGTTGCTGGATCCCAGCCCTCTCTTCCTAGTCGTTTTCTTCCCTTCCTCCCCTCCCTCCTTTTTTAGCTTGTTTTCCCATATCCTTCTCTCATGGGCCTTTAGTCTTTGATGAGATTTTGAGTCCCGGCCCTCTCCTCTTAGTCACTCTTCAAGGTTATGTTATTTATTATAAGATATTTATATAGGAAATTTAGGTTATAAGTATACATCTTTATTAATAAATTTATGAAATATTATTATGATAACACTATTATATTAATCCTTTCATAACTCTAATAATAATTCTATACCTTAAAATCAATCTAGGATAATATGATAGTTTAACCCTTAATTAAAATTTTAATTAAAAATAAATAAATAAATAATTTTAATATTCTTTCTAACCCCCTAAATTTTTTCTATAATATCTTTCAATAACTACTAATTTAAAAATGATTTTATTTTATAATTAATTTATTTTAGTATATAAAATAAGTCCCTTATATATATATATATATATAACTAACTAACTTGTTAACTAACTATCTATTTAAATTCATTTTATGATATTTTATTTTATAATTGATTTATAAAATAAGTACCTTTATCTTTAATATATATATATATATATATATATATATATATATATATATATATATATATATATAAAACTAACTATGTATATTTAATAACTTTTTAACTAACTATTAATTTAAATTAATTTATTTATTTTAGGATATATTCGTTTACAGTCCCTCTAACCTCGTTTTTAATAAGAATATAACTAACTAACAATTTGATATTTATTTGAATTAACTTAATTATTAAAATATAGGTCATGCCCTTAATCATGTCCAACTTACTGTCTCCTGGTCAAATTTAGTCGTTTCTTGGTCAAGAAATATAGCCATTGGATGTCCTACTCTGACTATTTAATATGCAAAGCTAGATCTGATTCTTCAACTTGTCCTGATGATGAACCACACTGGTTGGTTCGAAAAGCGTCGACAAATGAAATTTCATGTGATTTACACCGAAGAATCTCTCATAAATTTGATATGGATCAGAGAAGCTTCAATTCAACAAGAGAATGATGTGGCAGTTTTTTTATAATAAAAAATAAATATTTTAACAAGTACCTAAATTCACATGTTTAAAATATAATGAATTTTTACCACTCTATAACACCTACTAGAAAATGTTTTATAAATCTCTTGCCATTTTTATGTTCAATGAACTAGAAATATATCTCAAAATCTCATTCATAATTTTTTAGAGGGAAAAAATCAATGACATTGAAATAAATGATGTTGCATCATAATATAATATAATTTAAATACTCTATTTACTATGACTATTATTGTTATAATACAAACTTTAAAAACTAACAACATATATTATTACTTGTATTATAGTTTTTTAAATATCATTAAAAATATTATCATGATTTCATTACTCAAATGACTCCATGAATTTCTAGCTTTGATTATAGGTCTAAATACTCTATTTATCATGGTTTCAATTATTAGATTACAGAACAACTTAACTTTTTTAGATATCAATATCATGATTTCATTACTCAAGTGACTCCATGAATTTACTAGCTTTGATTATATGTCTAAATACTCTATTTATCATTGTTTCTATTATTAGATTACATAATCACTTAACTTCGAGGAATAATAATATATGTTATTATTCATATTATGCTTTCTTTAATATATTAGAGTATCATGATATCATTACTCAAGTGATTCCATAAATTACTTATATAGATATGGAGCATGAAATATGAGGAAATATGGTTACATGAGGTGCCAAATTTATAGTGCTAAGCAAAGGCCTTATAAAATATAGATATATGTAAGGGTGCCAGACTTATTTTGTTATGGATAAGTACCATGCATGATTTTTACACACGACGTGAATATTGTTTTTATCTCATGAAGTGTGTGACTATTTTGAGTATCACCAAAATATTTAATTTTGAGGTGAAAAATTAAGCAATGTACATGAACAATTTGAATTTTGTAATAATGCACTCATTTTTATAAAACATTTCCACCTGTGTATCATGGGTGGTGCTTCATTAATTCAAATATTTAATTTTGAGCTAAAAACTTAAGCCATGTACATGAACAAATTGAATTTCATGATAATGCACTCACTTTTATAAAACATTTTCCACCTATGTGTCATGGGTCGCGCTTCAGTTGTAAACTTATGTGTCTTTTTCATATATAAGGTTGACTCACTAACAATTACACTGGATGTTGCAAAGGAAATGTGGTAAGTTAGTAGCATATGGAAGAAGAGCATAGATGAAGAGAGATGTGATATGTTATGTGATTTACATGTTGTCTAGTTTGGCATTGTTTCCTTTGCAACATAAATTACTGCCTCTAACAACAAGTAATAAATTAATTTAACTTTACAACGAGTTTACCAAGGCCAATGAATCGAGGCCCCCAATTACATAAGGCATGTGCCATGTGAGCACGTTATATGATAGGTCTAGTTGAGGAAAGCCACTGTTACCATTTCAAAAATGACCTCAATCCCATTAACTTAGACCCAAAGTGTCCACCTTGATGGCTAAATTCTCCACCGTCAGTTGAAGCCTCTTCATGGCCTCCTATAGATCCTCCATTTGCCAAATCACCAAGGAAAAATGAGAACGAGCTTCCAGCACAACCTGCTCACCAACCCTTTCCATCTTGGCAACACCTTACTCTAGAGAATTTTGATTCAAAGCCCTCCTGACATCTCTATTTTATTCATGGATAGAGGAGGCCATGAGTCTAATCGATGAATGTTAAACTTAATACTTAACACATCAAATTTTGTCAATTTCCATTTATAATGGGGAATGCCACTAGTTTCCTTTCTTATAGACATATTTTCGCACTGAATGCTTCTGAGCATTGATTTCTAGTTCGTTTCAGCTGTAGACTACATCAAATCCATTTCCTATCACTCAATTTTACTACATTTACTCTACATAGGTGAGATTAATGTATTATTCAGACGGATTTTATGGCCCAACTTGAAGTTGCATGAATTGTGATTCTATCTATCCTTGTGAGTGACACATTTCCTCTCCAATATCCATATGGAATAGCACTCAACTTGTTTTTCCCTTGATTGAGAGCCAACATTTCAAGGAAATCATGATCGGGATGATTTCAATGCTAATTAATAATGCAACGGGCCTTGGGAACTAGTTTCTCCAAGGTGTCCCTTTATTTATTACATCCTCCATTCTACATAATTGCAACATCATGGAATATATTAATGAGTTGAGTCACCTCTATCTTGGCAGAGTATTCCTTGATCAAGATGAGCTCCTATATTGGCGTGCTCAACAATGGTCTAGTTATTTCCTCTTTTTGATACGATAAAAGGTGATGATGTAAAACTTTCCAATTTGTCTCCTAATTTGAATGTCCATTGGGGATTGGGGTTTTTTTATAGAATTGTTGGCTCTATAAAGCTTTTGGATGTTTATCATTCTATCTCCCAATACCACAATACCACTAGTTGATGAATTCCTCTTACTATGGCTATTTTCAACCCTTACCAAAGAGTCAGAGCTTCTTCCTAATTGTTAGTGATTGAACCTAGTCCCCATGAATGTTTAATCTCTAAATCTCCATCGAGGTGAAATACTACCCCTTTCGCTCTTGCCTCCCCCTTCACCCATTTTGACTGAAATGATAATAAAAAATTATTCATAATCAAATAATATTTTATTAAATACTCTCACTTTTATTTAAATAAAGTGGGAAAATTTGTTTTCGTTGAAATTAATATAATTATTTTTTATAAAATAGCCTTTGGTTAACATCTCATAGATATTTTTTTATTTTTTGACCCACGCCCCTGCATCCCTATCTCCTGCGGCCATCCGCAGACCTCCTGCCTGGCAACCCCTACTGCTAGGCTTCCAGTCTTCCTCCCAGGCCTCCCCACAATCAGGCTCTGCCCTCCTCCTCCGGCCAGTGCTAACCGATCTTAACAGAAGCACCACACATCAGCGTCCGTGTCTGCTAGGTTTAGCAACCGCAGAGGAGCCCAGCCGCCGCCATGAGTGCACTCGGGGGTGGGGAGCCTTCTCCCACCCCTCCAATATCATCAAAGGAAGCTTTCCGTAGATTGTTAATGTAGAAAGGGAGGAAAAATCCGATCCCAGAAGTCCCGAAATTCATCAAAAAACTGGAAGAAATCCTTGAGATCGCCTTGCCAGAAGATCAACTGATAAAAATCGCCCTTTCCCTAGCTAACAGAGGGTTGGTAGGATAATTTATGGGATGCTGGCCATCTAAAAAATCAACAGATGACTGGATCCAACGCAACTGGAGACCTCAGCTGAAAAACAATGTGATCTGCTACGCTGTCGGAAGAGGGTATTTCATTTTCGAGTTCACCTCCAAAGAAGATCGAGATCTCGTATTCAGAAACAGTCTGTAATTTATGGGAAATCAAGGTCCATATCTTAATAAGTGGACTCCCGAATTCGATCCCTCAATCGATGCCCCTAAAGAGGTCCCAGTCTAGGTCTGGCTTCCCAATCTTCCGATCCACTGCTGGAGCTATCACACCTTGCAGAAGATTGGAAATGGTCTTGGTCATCTCATTGACAAAGCAGACAACAAGGGACAATATACCTGTGCAAGAATCTGTGTATAAGTCGACCTAGAAGCTAGACTGCCCGAAGTGGTAAAAATTACAGTTAGAGAATGGAAACACTATCAAAAATTGGATTACGAGCAATTGCCTTTCAAATGCAGAACCTGTCACGAGCATGGACACTTCCAACGAAATTGCCCAAAAGCTCCAACTGGGGACAAAGTGGATGAAGAAGGATGGAAAGAGATCAAAAAGGGAAAGGTAATCCCAAAGCCAACTGTGAAGAAAAATTCAGGGCCATTGGTGAAGCCCTAGCCTAAACCAAAAGCCACAGAAGCTCCAAAAGAAGGCCCTTCCTTAGGGGAAAAGACGGATGCCAGTGGGACCCAAGAGAAACTAGAAGACCAGTCGAAGAAAGCGAAAGAAGCTGAGGCAAAGTCATATATTCCTCCATCAGAGGATGAGCAAGGGGGAAAAGAAGAAAACGAGGAGCACATCAATCTGGGAACCGATTCTGAGGGAGATTCAGAAGATGGAGTCTCTGAATCAGATAGCTCGCAAGTCACTCCTATCAAATTGGCCAGGGGTCGAAAGTCCAAGATGAAACAAAGAGAGGAAAAAACGTACCTGGATGTACTCCAAGGCTCTCAAAAAACCCTCAAAGGAATGATGAATACTAGATCCAGGCCCAAGTCTGGTCAGGCTCCAAAAGGAGCCACAACCCCCCAAGCCAGTAAATAATGAAATACGTCTCCTAGAACTGCAGAGGGTTTGGCAGAAGATTGAAAGAAGAAGCTCTAAAAGACATGTGAGGATCTACTCGCTTGAAATCCTTCTCATCGAGGAGACAAAGCTGGAGGACCTTCTACTCCTTCAAGCAAGCAAAGAGTTCTGACATAAAGGCCAAGGGAGGGCAGTCAGTGCTAGAGGTGCCTCTGGAGGGATTGCCTCCTTTTGGGATAGCTCCAAATATGATTTGATTTATGAAGATTGTTGCCCCCATTGGCTTTTCACTAAGGTCCTCCACAAAGAATCTGGCCATCAAGTAAGTATGTTCAATCTATATGCTCCGGTCTTACCATTTGAGAAAAAAATTTGTTGGGACTCGCTCCAGTCATATCTCCTCTTGCACAATCCAGAAAATATTATTATTGCAGGTGATTTGAATGTTACTCTAGCTGCAGAAGAGAAAAAGGGGGGCTCGTTGGTTAGGGACCTAGCTAGAGAATGGGTTGAAGTTCTCATTTTAGGTTGGGATTTGGAGGATATCAAGCCCTCATTAGGGAAATTCACCTGGTCCAACAAAAGGATAGGCCCCGGTCACATTGCTGCTCGCTTGGATAGATTTCTTGTGCAATCCTCCTTCTTGACCTGTGGTCTAATGGCCACCTCTAAAATCTTTCCGAACTACACCTCTGATCATAAACCCATTATGCTCAACCTCTCCTTGGATGGAAATCTGGGACCCATTCCCTTTAGATTCAGTTCTCTATGGATTCATCAAGAAGGTTTCCAGGAGGTGGTATCCGAGGTCTGGAATCGACAAGTTCATGGATCCCCGTTCTTTGTGTGCGAAGAAAAACTGAGGGGACTGAAAAGAGAGCTCAAGGAGTGGGCTAAAAGGCTAAAAACGCCCACTGCCAAAAGAAAGGAGATGCATGACAGTTTAGCAGGTCATCAATTAGCTATGGAGAACTTCGACGTAACTCAAATCCTTCTTCAAAAGGAAGTAGAGTTGCAAAAAGATCTCCATAAAGCAAGTAGGGATGAAGAAGAGTTCTGGAGATAGAAATTTAGAAATATTTGGTTACAGGTCGGAGACAAAAATACAAGCTACTTCCATAAGCAAGTTGAAGCATGCAAGCACTTCAAAACAGTAAATGAAATCCATTATCAAAACATTGTGGTTAAAGATTTTGAAGGCATAAAGCGAGCAACCTACTCCTTCTTCAAAGACCTTTACTTGGCCCTAGAAAACCCCCCTATCGATTCTCAAGCCTATCCGATTGATCTAATTCCTCATAGTGTTCAAGATTCTGACAATACTATGATGACTGCACTGATCAGTATGGATGAGATTAAAAAAGCACTAGATTGCATGGAACCGGATAAAGCATCGGGCCCTGATGGGTTCACAGCAAGGTTCTACCTGACTTGCTGGCCAACAATTAAAAAAGATCTACTGAGAATGGTTCAGAAATCTCAGACGTGTACCAAGATTGGAGGCAGTACCAATTTGGCTTTCCTCGCCTTGATTCCGAAAGATAAAGGCGCCACCGACTTCAGCAGATACTGGTCCATCTCTCTATGTAATACAAGCTATAAACTGGTTACAAAAATAATAGCCAACCGTTTTAAGAAAATTTTGCCGACCATCATCCCTGAAAACCAAGGAGGATTCATAAAAGGGAGAAAGATTCTCGACCATATTGTGCTGGTGCAAGAAGCAAAACACTCAAGTTGTCATAGAGAAGAGAAAGGGATGGTGATTAAGCTAGATTTGACAAATGACTTTGATAGGGTGAGACATGATTTTCTGTTTTCAATGATGGAGAAATTTGGCTTCTCAAAAGATCTCATAACTTGGGTGAAAGCCTGCATTGCCTCCCCATGGATAGCGCCTTTGGTTAATGGTCGTTCAACCGAATTCTTCTAGGCCTTGAGGGGGCTAAGACAAGGCTGCCCTTTGTCCCCGCTTCTTTACGCCATTCAAGCTTCGGTGCTCAACTTCCAGCTTGACTGCTATCAATAGATCCAATCTCTTCTAGGACTGAGGATGGCTCACAAGGTTAAAGACATAAATCATGCCCAGTTTGCTGATGATACATTATTGCTTGGAGGAGCTAGCATCAATTCTGCTAGGATTTTCAAGAAGGAACTGGACATTTATAGGGAGGTTTCGGGTAGCAGATCAACTATCTAAAAAGCACGATCTATGGCTGGAATTGCTCGATCAAGGATTTGACAGACATAGCAAGGCTAGTAGAAATGGAAGGAACCTTGACCTGGGAATCTTTTAAGTATCTTGGGATCCCAATTTTCAAATAAAACCCTAAGTTATCTCACTGGATGCCCCTACTAGAAAAGCTAAAGCTTAGAATTCAAGTTTTGGGAGCCTCATGGTTGAATAATGCTGGGAAGGTAATCCTAATGAATTTTTTTCTCATTAGTCTACCGTTATATTAGAATTCCATTCTCTTGGCCCCTAAAACCTTTATTAGTAAAGTGGATGGCCTCCTGAGAAGATTTCTATGGGAGGGAGGGAAAAATAATGAAAGAAGGCTCCATTTAGTTAACTAGGACACTCTTAAGAAGCCACTCTTGGAAGGAGGTCTCCAAATGCAGGATCTGGCAGCCCAAAATCTTGCTCTGGGCTCAAAGCTCCTTTGGAACATTGTTTCTAGGAACCCTAGTTGGAGCAAGAGAGTTCTGTGGAAAAAATACTTCCATGGGCATCGCTTGAGGTGTTCAGACCAGCCTCCAAAAATAACCAAAGGATCACCAATATTCAAACTCTGTCTCATAGCTATGAATCATTTCAGTCACAAGCTATACTGGATCCCAGGTAATGGGAAACAAATAAGAATGTGGGAAGATTCGATCCTTGGCAATCAACCCTTGAATCAGATGTAAGAGCTTGTAAATATCAGAGTTTGGCTACAAACCAACAATTTGGAAACTCTTTGGGATATCTCCAATTGGACAGAAGATGCAGGAAGACTCTGGGATGGTTGGAATTTGGGGGAGGTTCCTCATTGGCTAGATGGTGAAGCCAATTTATTGTTGGATTTGCTTCAAGGGAAATCTCCTTTAAAGGCTCTCTCTCAGGCTCATATTCAGTAGCAGAAGGTTACAAAAGTATATTGGTTGTTCCAAATGTTCCCCAAGAGCGAACCCAATGGAAATTTATTTGGTCCTTTCCTGCTCTCCCCAAAATTGACTTCTTCTGCTGGACTTTGGCACACAAAAGTATCCTCACTAGAGATAATCTGCGAAGGTGTGGAATGGAAGGTCCCTCCAGGTGCCCTCTTTGTGTTTCAGATGAAGAAACGACTAATCACCTATTGTTAATGTGCCCTTTTGCTCAAGAAGTTTTGAGGGGTGTCCTGATGTTAGGACCTGACAAAATAGAGCTTCCCGAAAATATTCCGGACCTGCTAAGAAACTGGGCCAAGTTATCCCTATTATGTCTCTCCAAAAATAATCTTCTCAAGACTGGCTGGATGTGGATCCCCAAATTCACATGCTGGAAACTGTGGCTGGAGAGGAACAACAGAATCTTTATGGAGGAAAGTTGTAATCCAGTCAGAATTATCTCTAAGATCAAAGCTTTGTTGGGTGAGGCCCTAGAAGCCAAACCTGGCATAAGAAATGATATGTCCCTGGACAGCGAAGAAATCATTGCCTAAAAGAACTAGCTCCAAACCATCAGAATAGACCCATTCCTTCTGCTAAAGCTCCCGCTCATTGGGAAATTCGTCTGGAAGAACAGGAATTCATCAAATCAAGATCAGCCTTGGATGAGCATTGCATCTTCTTCGATAGGGCCTCTAAAGTTAACCTAGGAGTGGCAAGAGGCGGTGGAGTTTTCATTAGTCCAGGTGGCTCAACTAAGCTGCATTTTTCTTGGAGTCTGGGGCATGAGACTAACAACAGAGTGGAGGCTCTTGCACTGTGGTAGGGGCTAAATCTGGCCATCAAGAGGAATCTCCTCTCCATCTTAGTCTTTGGGGACTCTAGCATTATTATCCAGGCTTTGATCTCTAAAAAGATCCCTTCTCAGGTTCATTTAGCCTCCATTGTCAAAAAAATAATTCTAGTTCTGCCCTTGTTCTGCAAAATTTCATTCTATCATATTTTGAGGAAGCTAAACTCTCAAGCAGACCTGGATGCCAATCAAGGAACCAACCGCAGTAGGAGATCTCTGTTAGTCAATGATGTGGATTCGGAATGCAGCATTCCTTAAGTCTAGAGAAGTCTAGGCCCTGCTTCTTGAGCATTCCTCTAGTTCTAATTCCTCCCGAACCTCGGGCTCGGTCCAATCTTCCTGGCAGTAGCTTAGTTCCATGGACTCCTCCACAAGGAATTTCTCATATCGCATACTAGTCATTCTCGATTTCTGTTCTTTGCTAGTATTCTTCGCTGTGTCTCATTTCATGACTCTTATTCCGCACTCGCTGTCTCCCTCCCATGACTCCTCCTCCCTACTCAATCCTTTGTGCCTCCCATATTATTTATTCACACTCCTCTCTTCCCCTTCTCACTTTGCTTTCAGGTCTTTTAGAGCTTTCCTATAGTTGGTTTTTTCTTCTACTGATCTAAAGGAACAACACCTTTGGTTTCTGCTGTTCCTTTTTCCCGAAGGAACAACTGAAAAGGAACAACAAAAAAGGAACAACAAAAAAAATGGAACAATAGAAAACACAACGGAAAAGGAATAGAAGAAGAACAACAGAAAAGGAGCAGCAGAAAACACGGCAGAAAAGGAACAACAGAAAAAAATGGAACACAATCAAGCCTCATCTGCATTCAAATGCAATTCTGTAACAATGAATTATAGAGTAGACTTGTTAAAGCCCTCGACAGCTGTTTTGCCAAATCATAAATAAAAACTAGCCGTTATTGTCAAAAAAAACAAAACATCTCACAGATCATGAATACCTTAGATTTATTCATTCGTATATACTTCATATAAATATTTTTATAAGATTATTTTTACATAATATCTTCCTTAGATCATGATATCATCCATTAAACTTAATATTTTCTTAAACAATTTTACTTTCCCATAATTCATATTACTCTACTTATTAACTCCTTAATTCTAAAATTTCAATTATTATATTTTTGATGATGTAACCTTTTGTATAAAAAAATATTGGTAAATTCATATTTTTTTATAATTATAATTATGTGAAAACATAAATAAATTGAAGAGCGATAAATAATAATATTTAAGAAATAAATTATTATAAATTTATTAAATATTAAAATCAACTTATTTTAAATATAATTTATTTATTAATATATAATATGGAATTAAATTATTTACAAAATTACATCTTAAAAATTTTGATTTATTTCAAAATGATTATTTATTTAAATATTTGATAAATGAAATTTTAAAATAGTACATCTTCTATTAATATCTATATACTTCATTATTATTAAAAATAATAATACTAATGGTAAAAATACTATAAATTAAATATATTGATTTGAAATATTTATATATTTTATAAATAAGTTTTTAAATTTCACTTAATTAATTAAAAAAAATATTTTCTATTCCAAAAAAAAATTTGATAGCCAAAAATATCTTTACAATATATTCAACATAATAAGTACTTTTAACAATTTATTACTTACTACTAGAAAGTAACTTACTATTAATTTATGTGGGAACACACTTCAATGTTTGATAATGATTAAGAAAGTCATTTTATAGTTTATTATTAAATTACAAGTTATTTAACATACAAAAATCTCTTATTAAACTTGAGCAAACAACCGTCCTCAAATTCTTACAAGGTCTGCTTTCACCTATTTTGATTAAATGATAATAAAAAATGTATTCATAATCAAATAATCTTCTATTAAATTAAAAAGCATTCAATATTCAAAAATATCTTTACAACCCAGACAACATAATATTAAAAAAAAAAAAATACAAATTTACAACAAAAATTTAAATCCAAATTCATAAAGAATTTTAAGTAAATAATTTGTTTGCCTTCACTATGAACTTTAGTTTTGAGTTAGAGTAGGATTACATCTTTATCTATGTATTTCTTTCACATAAACTAAAATTTATTTCAGCAAAACATCTTACCTTTGATTTGAGATGTTGAAAGAGGAAGCTTTTAAGGTTGACCTTTGAATTTAGAAAATTACCTGCATTTTTTACATTAAGTATCTTTGAATTGAATATTAAAAGAGGAAGATTCCAACTGTTAGAATTTAGAGAAGTCCTCCAAATTCTTACTTTAAATACTTAGAATTTTCAACTACTTTCGCACAAATTATGAAAATCTGCATAAAGTTTCATCAACATCCATAGTTCCTTTGCCTGCGCTAGGGAATGTTTAAAGTATAAATTTCTTACCTCTGAATTCAGAACTTATAGCCACATTCTAATTTTCATCGATTTTTGGACTTCAAGTGCAGAAAACAGCAAGAAATTCCTCTCCTCTATGAGCTTCAATTTTTCAACTCACGTTAAAGTAGTGACGATAATATAATATACTAAAATTCATCAAATTATTGTAAGTTTGTAGGCTAAAGAAAGTTGTCCAACATAGAGGGTCAGTGAAAAATTGAGAATGTGACTCCATATTATTTCGATATTATGCTCAAAGCCATGAATACACCCAGTTGCGCTTAAAATGACTAAAAGAAAAAGAAGGTGAAACATCGAGCAAGGAACGGATTCTAGTACCTTGTCAGTTTAAAGAAATCCCTTCAAGATCAACTGTTTTTGGTACCAAAATTCTCATCAAGAAGCTGAAAAACGATATAAATGCCAAAATGGTTCGTATTAATTGGTTATTAGTGTAATTTTAGTTAAGATTAATTGAACCACTTCCTTCTGTCAATCCGTCAAGCGATGTAAATCAAGGAGGCAATTGTGAGTTTAAGTGGTGGGATTCTAGGGTCGAAAACCTTACAATCGTCCAATAATGGATCGAATGGTGCAAAACAATCCAAAGTGGAAATTGGGTGAGTTCTTCTCAAAGACGAATGCCTTACAATGTAATTAATTTAATGTTTAAATTTTGTAAACCATACAAAATTTAACCTTTGTAAAAACATTTTGTTTAAATATTTTTTTAAATAAATTTTATATATTGATTTTTATTGAGACTAAAAATATATATTTATATATTTTAAATAATTGATAAATAATTATAAGTATCAATTTATAATAAATATCAAAACGCTTACTTTATGATACATTTCACATCATAAAAAAAAAAAAAAAAAATTAAGTTATATCGTTATTTTAAGTTATTATTATTAATTATAAAAAAAAAAAATTAAGTTGATAAATGTGTCTACTTTGGAATGATGTTGTCTAATGAGGTGACAAATTTCATCCAGATGGTAACATTTTCACCAGAATTGGATGTTTTTTATTTTGCAAAATCTTGATTTAGAACTGCTCCACTCTGGATTTTGAAAAAAAAATGGATTCAACACTCTAAAAACCCCCACAACACATAAAATTCTATATTTTGAAAGTTGTAACATGGATTTTCAAAATTTTCAACTAGAATTTTCCAAGACGTGCTGAAAAATCTATATTTTCAGGTGAAATTATCGCCTACTTAAACTACTCTTTTTGGAAATTTTAAAATTTTAATTTAATTATTGCTAATGATTAAGTGGACACTAGGAATTTAACATTAACTATAAAATGAAAAAAAAAGAAGGAAAAAAGACATAACTACTTTTGAGATTGATCCGAATTGGATCCTCAAGCACTCTTATAGTTTCCTGAACTCTGTAGAAGTCATACCAAAGTTTCAAAGTGCTATGGATGTCAAGCTTATCAGAAATAACCTCTGAACAATGGGAATTTGTGGTCAGCACGGAGCAACGAGGACCCTCAGTCAAAGCGCGTAGACTGTTGGTCCATGGTAATCGCGTGCTGGCACAAACTAACAAAATGGGAAGTCAGATCTAGAAACAGAGGTAGTTTCTGATACATGATTAGCGCTAATCGCATATCACAGGGTGTCCCCCTCAGCGAAGGAAAGGCCTGAGTGCTTGGTCACGGGGAAAAGCATACAACCGTATGGAAATCGCCGATTTTGTCAGAAGGCGGGTCCCGCGCCAAAACTAGCAGGATATCGGGAGGACCTTAGGTGGTAAGCGGGTTCGACTGAGTCCCACGCAATTCCATACAATGGGTGACATGCGTTGAGCGGATGAGAGAGAAAACCACTCTCATCTCACGGGTAAAGGTCATGCTACTTACCCGCGCGATATGGATGGAGACCGTAGGATCTGGAGGCCCCAAATCAACGATGGAGAAGCAATTCAATGTGTGACTGGATTCGACATGGAAATAGGCTAAGACAGATAAGATTTGAGATCTGACATGATCGATGAGTTGGTAGGGGAATCAGTTTCACGGGCAATCTTGGAGCAATGAAAATAATGACCGTTCAAAGAGAACTGACACTCAGTTCGTGGGGAAACAGGTGGCCACCTCTCTATGAAGCATTACAATGATTATGACACAGAGAAGGGGAATTCCAGCGAGACAGAGGTAGGCGATCCAGAGAGCCAGGAAGTAGAAATGAATAGTCAGGGAGAAGATTGGCTTTAAGCCATGAATAGACAAAGAAAACAGAGAGGAGAAGAAGCAGTAAAAGAGAGCAAAGAGAGAGAGAAGCAAAAATTGCAGAGAATAGAGAAGCCGAGCTGACCTGTAGAGCAAAGGCAGCATCGAGTAGACAGAGACAGAGAGAGTCCGAGAGTCTGTGAACTCCAAAGAAGGCTTGAGAGGTTCAAGCAACTCCTCTGTGTATACCTGTCAGGTATTGAGTACCAAATTGGACTCATACCACTAAGACCAGTTGAGGTCGAGATCCAGTAAGGGGAGTCTGTGTACTCTAGACCCTTGGGGAATCCATGTACAGCCCTACTGATCATGACCTATAAAGTGAGACTCAATTTGAGCTCACTATTGTAAAACTCTGCTTTTTAAGACATAATAGAAAGGCCACCACTGAAGGCTGGACCAGGAGACGTAGCCTTGGAGGATTGGGTGAACTCCTTATTAAATTTGTTGTGTTTGTGTGGTTGCTTACTATGTTCTCTTACTGTTTCATTGTCTATGTATTTCACAACCTTATCGATCCGTTGCATAAAATAACATAGACACTCCCTATCACATACTTGTCTGTAATACCTTCATTAATTAACTGAGATCATTCATGAGAGATTTCAGATCAAGTGGTATCAAAGCTGTAGGTTGTTAAGGTCAGACAATCTGTGCTGGATTTTGTTGTTGAATGCTAAATAGATCAAACCTTAAATTAGGAGAAGGAGAGTCGGTTGAGACTAACCCAAAAATTGGAAGACTCTATTCCACGAAGAAAATGTCAGAAGAAAATCCCTTGGAATCAGATCCCTAGTTCATGGATAGTTTTATGACCTTGAAGTCAATGGTGGAAGAAATGTATAGGGACTTTAGGAAACATAAAGATGAAGACTCATTAGGCTCCAAACAAGATAAAAATGAAGAAGAGTATCTCCTCCATGACCACTCAAAAGGAAAAGGGAAAGAAGAAAAATTTCTCACACCTCCTAATAGCCCTGAAAGTAAAAAGACGACATCTCTGATTAAATTAGATGTTAAATTTGATTTACGAATATATGATGGAGATTTGAATGTAGAGAAGCTTGATAATTGGATCAGACAAATTGATGTTTATTGCAGAGAGCAGAGTATCGAATCAGACAAGAGTAAGATTCAGCTGGCTAGTCTATGCCTCGCAGGCACTGCCTTGGTATGGTGGGAGGGCAGGACACAAGCTGACATGAAGAAACATGGTAAGATTCCTTTTGTCTGGAGTGAATTTGTTTCTACAATCAAAAAGCAGTTCTATCCACTAGCTTACATGCAACAAGCCATGATGAGCTGCCAAACTCTTCACCAATTGAAAGGGCAAAGTGTACAAGGTTACACCCAAGAATTTAGGAAAAGAGCTTTGATTCTAGGAATTTCATTAGACTCACCTAAGACTCTTTTGAAGTACATAGGTGGTATACACAGCTACATGAGGCACACTATCCTCATGTTTAATCCCACTAGTATAGATGAGGTATCTGTTCAAGCTACGCATCTAGAAGCTAGAGGAAAGAATGGGAACCCAGAAGTTGGGGGATCATCCAAGCCCATTGCAAGCAAGAATAAGGAGAAAATAAAACAGAAATGGAAGGAGAGGAAGGCCAACACTGCACATAAAAGCAATTCTTTATGCACTCACTATAAGAAGGATGGGCATGATGATGAGCACTGTTGGATTCTGCATCTGGAGCTAAGACCTAAGAAGTTTGAGGAGAAGAAGAAGAAGACTACTGTAGCTATTCAGAAAGATTTGGGGTCAGAGTCATGAGATGAAACAACCACTACAGCCACAGGTATAAAAGGTAAAAATTCTGAAGCATCCACTAATAATGAAGAAAATGAGAGAAAAATACATAAGCTTTTCCATATTCGAGTTATCTCCAAGTATCAAAAGATTGATACTTTGTTTGATAGTGGCTCACAAGTAAATTTAATTTCTGAAGCAATTGTAAAGAAGTTGGGATTACTCACTACACCTCACAAGAAAACATACCCATTAGGTTGGTTAAGTGATAAAGCACAACTACAAGTGACTAGACAATGTAAACTTAAGTTTTCTTTTGGGTCAGCATTTGTAGATGAGGTTGAGTTAGATATAATTCCTTTGGATATATGCAGAATTGTTTTAGGAAGTCCCTACTTGTATGATAGAAAAGCTATTTTCTATAGAGCTGAGAACAAGTATCTCCTCATTAAAGATGGAATCGAATATATTGTAAGAGCTCATAAGCTCAAGAATAATTATACTCTCATAAACTCAGGGCAGATGAAACTAATTGTAAATTCATGCAAACAATTTTACTAATGGTTGTAAAGGAAAAGAAACCTGATAAAACCAATGTGTTTGAGGGTTGTGATGCTAAACAACAAGCTGATTTAGAAAATGTTGTTTCAGAATATGATATCTTGTTTCAAGAACCTAAAGGTCTGCCACCCAAAAAGTAAATAGTGCATGATATTGATTTGCAGCAAGATGCTCCATTGCCTAACATCGGAATGTATACGTTGTCCACTTTAGAGAATGCAGAAATCAAGAAGCAGGTGCAGGAGTTGCTCGAGAAGGGGTTCATCAGACCTAGCACATCACCATGTGGGTCTCCAATTATCTTGGTGAGAAAGAAAGATGGCTCATGGAGAATGTGCATTGATTACCGAGCATTGAATAAGATAACAATCAAAAATCATTATCCCCTTCCTCGCATAGATGATCTATTAGATCAGTTAAAGGAAGCTGTTTATTTTTCCAAGTTAGACTTGCATAGTGGATATCATTAGGTTAGAGTTGCAGAACAAGATGCATGGAAGACTGCTTTCAAAACAAAGCAGGGATTGTATGAGTGGTTGGTTATGCCTTTTGGCTTAACTAATTCTCTTGCTACTTTCATGAGAATAATGAATGATGTACTCAGACATTTTCTTGATGATTTTTTTATTGTATATCTGGATGACATTCTTATATTTAGCAAAAAGTGGGAAGAACATTTAAAGCATGTTAAGCAGACACTATATGTTTTGAAAAGAGAAAAACTTTATGTTAAACTCTCAAAATGTGAATTCGGCAAAACATCTTTGAATTATTTGGGACATAGAGTAGGGGGTGGTGAATTGAAGATAGATCCCTCTAAGGTGGCAGTCATTGTAAACTAGCCTAAACCCAGATTTGCTACAGAAGTTAGAAGCTTCTTAGGAGCAGCACAATATTGGAGAAAGTTCGTTTCTAACTTTTACTTGATTGCAGCTCCCTTACATGCTTTAACAGGGTTGAAAAAGGTGTTTCAATGGGGAAGCAAACAACAGAAATCCTTCAACACCTTGAAAGAAAAGATTAGTACAACACTAGTACTAGGACTGCCCGATCTTCAAAAACCATTTGAGATCCAAACGGATGCCAGTGACTATGCCATGGGAGCAGTGTTGATACAGCATGGTAAACCCATATGTTATCATTCAGAGACATTTAATTATGCAGTAGTTAACTATCCCACATATGATAAAGAATTGTATGCATTAGCACAAAGTGCGAAAAAGTGGAAACATTACTTAATGGGCAAAGAGACAGTTATACATATTGATCATCAACCACTCCAATATCTAAACTCCCAAACTAAGTTGCAACAATCAAGACATTATAGATGGATGGGTTTTCTACAACAGTTTCATTTAGTCATCAGATATAAAAAGGGCATACACAATAAATTTGCAGATATGTTATCTAGACCAATTATAAACATATCTACTATACTTAAGCATAACTCAGTATTGCATGAGAGCTACATTGAACAATATGCTCAAGATATAGATTTTAGAGATGCATATGCGACTTTAAGTCAAGGAAAACGAGTAGAAGAATTGGATTACCACATTAAGGACCAACTCTTGCATCATTGTGGGAAGCTATGCATTCCACAAATTGAAAGAGTAAAGATAATTCGAGAAGCACACACTTCTCTAATATTAGGTCACTTTGGGGTAAGTAAAACAGTTGCACAGCTGCAAAGATTTTGTTATTGGCCAAAAATGAATGAGATAGTTTCTAGATATATAAGAGGGTGTACCATGTGTGCTAAAGGCAAGCACAACAATAGAAAATTAGGCTTGTACACTCCACTATCAGTTCCTTCTCATCCTTGGGAAAGTGTTTCCATGGAATTTGTGGGAGGACTGCCTAAATCTAGGAAAGGTCATGACTATTTATATGTCGTTATGGATAGGTTTAGC
This sequence comes from Pinus tabuliformis, assembly GCA_031772625.1. NCBI lineage: Eukaryota > Viridiplantae > Streptophyta > Pinopsida > Pinales > Pinaceae > Pinus > Pinus tabuliformis. The sequence continues at coordinate 700,377,671 of CM062811.1, forward strand.
AAAATGTGTATTTTGATACCTTGTAATAAACAGATTATAGCTGAACAAACTACAAAGTTATTCTTTCAGCATGTATGGGTTCATTTTGGATTACCCACTTCCATTGTATCTGACTGAGACACCCGATTTGTTAGGAAGTTTTGGTCAAGTCTATGGGAACTGATGGACACCAAACTGAAGAAAAACACAACCTTTCATCCACAGGCAGATGGCCAGATAGAAGTAATCAACAAGACAATGATCTAGTTGCTTAGAGGCTATTGCAGCAAGCATCCCAAACTTTGGGATGAACATTTGTGTTATGTGCAACATGCTTACAATCGAGCAAAAAATTCTTCTACCCATAGATCTCCTTTTGAGACATGTTTTGGTTTCACACCAAGGTCTCCCTTGGATTTTGTCTTTGGTACAGACATAACAGTTGATGGACACAGTAATGTGGACAAGGCAACCAAGTTCATTGAACAAATCCAAGAGATTCACCAAGTAGTATAGGAATAGCTGGAAAAGAGCCAAGCCAAATACAAGGCAAGGCATGACAAGCATCGGATGGAGCATAGTTTCCAAGATGGTGATCAAGTCTAGCTGTATATCAGCAAAGACAGAATGCAAGGTGAAGGTAAAAAGCTAAAGCCAATAAGGTATGGACCTTTCAAGATACTTGAGAAAATTGGTGAGAATGCTTTTCACCTTGATTTACCAGCTTACATGCACATCCACTCAATCATTAATGTGGACAGCTTGAGACTATTTGAACCTTCACTAATTGAAGATCCCAAAGAGCAGAGTCAATTGCCTTCTATTGATGAACTGTTACTTGAATATCTCAATGAATTGCAAGAAGAGACAATTCTCGTTAGGAAGGTGAGGATGACGCACAGGGGAGATGTTGAGTACCTCGGGATTGGACTCAAGGGTTTGAAGCCAAGCAGTGCAAAATGGATGGAGACAGGACAGGTGAGACAACGATACCCTTACTTAGTCAATGATTGAAAACCAACTTTTGGTGGTCCAAAAGCTCTTTCAGTGGGAAGGCCGTGATCCGAATTGGATCCTCAAACACCCTTATAGTTTCTTGAACTCTGTAGAACTCATACCAAAGTTTCAAAGTGCTATGGATGTCAAGCTTATCAGAAATAACCTCTGAACAATGGCAATTTTTTGTTAGCACGAAGCAATGAAGACCCTCGGTCAAAGCATGCAGACCGTTGGCCCAAGGTAACTGCGTGCTGGCACAAACTGGCAAAACGAGAAGTCAGATCCAGAAATGGAGGCAGCTTCTGATACGCGATTAGCGCTATCACGTGTCGCAGGGCATCCCCCTCAATGAAGGAAAGCCTTGAGCACTTGGTCACGGGGAAAAGCATAGAACCGTACGAAATCACCGATTCTATTAGAAGGCAGGTCCCGCCCCAAAATTGGCAGGATATCGGGAGGACCTCAGGTGGTAAGCGGGTTTGGCTGAGTCTCGTGTGATTCCATACAACAGGTGACACACATCCAGCGGATGAGAGAGAAAACCGCTCTCATCGCACGGGTAAACGTCATGCTACTTACCCACGCGATATGGACATAGACCGCAGGATCTGGAGGCCCCAGATCAATGGCAGAGAAGCAATCTGATGGGTGACCGGATCTGACGGGGAAATAGGCTGAGGCAGATAAGATTTGAGATCCGGCATGACTGATGAGTTGGCAGGGGAATCAGTTTCGCGAACAATCTTGGAGCAACGGAAATAATGACCTCTCAAAGAAAACTGACACTCAGTTCGTTAGGAAACAGGTGGCAACCTCTCTGTGAAGCGTTATAGTGATGATGACGCAGAGCAGGGGAATTCTAGCGGATAGAGGTATGCGATCCAGAGAGCCAGAAAGTAGAAACAAACAGTCAGGGATCAGATTGGCTTTAAGCCATGAATAGACAGAGAAAGCAGAGAGGAGAAGAAGCAGTAAAAGAGAGCAAAGACAGAGAGAAGCAAAAATTGTAGAGAATAGAGAAGCCGAGCTTACCTGCAAAGCAAAGGCAGCATCAAGCAGACAGAGACAGAGAGAGTCCGAGAGTCTGTGAACTCCAGAGAAGGCTTGAGAGGTTCAAGCAACTCCTCTCTGTATAATTGTCAGGTATTGAGTACCCAATTGGACTCATACCATCGAGATCAGTTGAGGTCGAGATTCAGTAAGGGGAGTTTATGTACTCTAGAGACTTGGGGGATCTAATTATAGCCCTACAGATCATTATTTGTAAAGTGAGACTCAATTTGAGCTCACTATTGTAAGACTTTTCTTTTTAAGACACAACAGAAAAGCCACCATTGAAGGCTGGACCAGGAGACATAACCCAAGAGGTTTGGGTGAACTCCTTATTAAATTTGTTTTGTTTATGTGGTTGCTTACTGTGTTCTCTTACTGTTTCAGTGTATGTGTATTTCGAAATCTTATCGATCCGTTTCATAAAATAACAGACACTCCCTAGCACATAAGTCTATAATACCTTCATTAATAAACTGAGATCATTCACGAGAGATTTCAGATCAAAGATAAATCTCAAACTTTGATTTCTCACTGCTACTTAGAATGTTCTAAAATATTTCATAGAGGTTAAATCTTCATCATCAACTCAATATCTATTGATAATTAAATTAAAATTCTAAAAACAATATTCCTAAATAAACATATTTATTTACATAATAAATATGTTTATATAAATCTTAAATTTACAACTTCTATAATAAAAAATATAAATATCTAAGATTTTTTAGATGTAAAGTATATCTTCTACTATCCTACACTTCAATTTATATATTAAAAAAATTATTTTCATTAGATTAACATCTTCAAATATTATATTAATATTCACATTCAAAAGATTAGAATTTCTTTTTTGTTTGGTATTTTATATTTAGGACATGGTAGTTTGACATTTGAGCTTCGACCTTTCATGCTATTAGACCTTGGGTATCTCATTCCATTTATTGTGGAATTTTGAATTTAAGCTATTATATAAAATAAAAAATTTCAAAATTAATTATATTAAGAAAATTTCAAAAATAATTAAAATTTTAAACCTATTTAATCATAAGGTACTTTAATAGCCTTTGGATACTTAATATGAATGGTAAGAACACTAACAACATATCTTAGAAGGAGAGAAAAGTGACCTAGAGTAAGAGACGTCCAATGAATGACAAACTCCCCTAATCGAGTGATTCCCATTAGGTGCCAAAGATTAGGGGGTTATGCTTTCCACCCTCAAAATGCTAGGAGAGATAATGAAGGGGGTGACATGGTTTCCCCCTCGTATGCATAAGAATTTAGATTAATATCGCCTCTACAAGTACGTTTTACGACCATGCAGAGCCTACGAAAGTCGTGAGTGTTGGTTTGGGCACTCAAAACGACAATGAACTATTTCCTTTCCCCATGAGAGAATTCAGGGAGGAAATTTACAGAGAGCCGCTAAATTATCTCTGGTGTTGATTATGTGTGAACATTTTGATGGTAATCTTCGCATGGTGCACTGAGGTCACTGGTATGTAGGATGCATGACGAGCTGACTTGGTGGAGCTGCTGAAGGAAAGAGCTGAGAGTGCCAACAAAGCGGGATGTGATGTGTTTCTTGTCCTAGTTGAATTTGTGGGCGTGGAAACACATAATTCAATCCTAAGCGAAATGCCTCCCCTAACTTGTGATGATAGGGTACTTCTCCATCTCTACTAGGTATTTGTTAAACTTCAGGATTACTCTTTGAATTTTGTCTAGTATATCTTTGGAAAGAAAAAATATTTTCCCAAGGGGTCAATGTAATTTTTGTGGCAGTTTAAATAGTCTTTTGAGGCTTAGTTGTGATGTCATGCATGTGTTAGTTATTACCACCTATACACCTTGCGATGTCACCCATGGTAGTTGTCAGCTGAACAGGGCTTGGGACCTTCTGAGTCTTCACCTTTCTTCATTATTTTCAGGTTCGTTGGAATATAGAGGTTTGTGTCTATGTGGCTTTATATTTGTTGCCCTCGAGAGTTGTCACTGGTAGCTGGATTTGTTTGGCAGCTTACTGTGAGTAGGGACAATTTCTTCTTGTTGCAACTTTGTCTTCATTCCATCTTGTGTTGGCCTTCTAGGTCTGGTTGGTCTATGATCAGTGTCTTAAAGTATACCAGTCCTTGTTAATGCACCCCCACTTTCTTGGTGTTTCATTTTGTGAGTCTTAACTCCATATCACATTGTTATTGGTTGAAGATGGAGAGCTAGTGAATGCGCAATAGGCATGGGGAGGGGGTTGCAGCCCCCAAGACTGATATAAAGCTCAACAATAGGCCAACGAGGGCATTGGTAAATACCATTCAATGGTCTCCCTAATACAGTCTCATGTTCTTCAAGATAGAGAAGTCTTCTCAAATTCTGAAATTCTAGAAGATGTAGCCACTTGTATTCCTAACCTGAGGCATACCCAACAACAAAGGAAGCACTATTTTGGAGCATTAACATTATATTGGAAGAAGAAGACTCTGCTAGGGAAAATATTAATTGATAAACAGACTTAGAGATACAACATCTTTTCTAGTTTAGAGGATGTCAAAAGGTACCAGCACGACCATAATTATCACTTAGAGATGATTGAGTTGAGGATTGCACACATTGAGCTCCATTTCTAGTGTAAACCAGATTCACATGCTCCTCTACGATAAAGTTCTAGAGAGATAGTTATGGTCAATTCTTTAGACACTTGTTTGCATGCTTATCTCCAGTTTTTGTTTTTACATTGCATTCATAGATATGTTGAAACATTTTGAATTTTAGACTAATTCCTCTATTGGTAAATGGTCAGAAATATCTTATTTCTTGTTTGGCAAATTGAGACTACCTACCCAATGACATATGTGTTGATGATGCTTATATGATATTCATGGTCTGCTTAATTTTCTAACCTAATACAACCTTACATTTTTTTTATAAAGTAATCCAAATATTTTAAATTTTAACTTTTACACCAAATTATGTATGCATGTATACATATATAGAGCCATCAAAATATCTAAAGGCCATGAACTCCATCATTTTGATAATAAGACTCCCACAACACGAACATGGCACTTGTATTTAAAGTAAGGTTTACCAAAGGCAATACATTAACCAGAAAGACACAAACTTAGAGATCTTCAGTTGGAATAACTTCTACAACGTTATTCACTTCTCTTATACGCTGGGAAGCTTCCAGAGGCTAACCTTCTTCATTCTTCCTGAATTTAATTGAGCCAATGGATCACACGAGTAAACTCTGTAGAACTGTTCGTGTAACAGTAAACGTAAAAATACATATTAAAAGAGATTTCTGTGGCGATGCGTGGTCATATATGTCGAATTCCTCAGCTGAGCCTTGGAAACTTCTTTCTGTGCGACGGCTGTACAGGCTTCCAGGAGATTTTCTCGGGGCAGGGTCAGTTCATGTATCAGCTATGTTTCTCCTTACACGTTTTCTTCAAAATCACTTTGATTGGTTTTTCTTGTACCAAAAACTCTCTTTCCCCTGCAATTCGCACGCTAAGCTTTTGGTAGGTGATGATGAAAGTTCGGTGGTTATGGCAGCTAAGGTTCTTGGTGGGATTAACAGCTTCTTTTCTAGCTGCATACCGCGAGGTCCTCAGGTTTGTTGCACCTCTTTATCTCTTAGATTTTTCTTTTCGCTTTTGATGGGTGATGGTTGGAGTTCGGTTGTTATTGCTACTATGCTTCTCGGTGGGATTAGCGGCACTTTTTCTAGCTGTATACCGCAAGATCCGATGGTTTCTTACACCTATGTATACAGTAGTTTCCTGAGAAATTTATTGATGGGCACTGTCATCATGTACCGGTTATCCATTGATCTTCTAGCTGGATTGGATATGGTTTCAGTGGATATGTCGATTGAGTTTCGTTACGATTAAGCGGTGTCGGTGTGCAAAATCGCGATCAGAATGTTACCTGCTCGTAGGTCGTGACCATGGATAGTCTTCAGTAAAAACACTAATGTTAGGACATGACTATCTCAAAATACTCCTAAAATTAAAAGATACAAGTTTTTTAAAGTTAACATTTTTTTGGGTTAAAATTATGCAACACTCCAATTTTCTAATTTCTCTAATTAGTTAAGATTTAACATAACTACTAATTATGTCGTACGATGCTTATTATATTCCATGAGGAAGATAGGTAGGTCCATGTAAATATCGTTTTTATTATGTTATTATGCATTTAATAAAACATTTAACGCTAATTTACGTAGAAGTATATAAAAGAGGGACCATGGTATCATAAGGGTGAAGAGTGAGGGGACTATAGGGGAATTAAGATAAATAAATAATTTCAAGTTTTCCATGAAATTGATGTTTCTTCATCACCACGTGCTTTATTAAAAATATAGAAATTTCAAATTTGAAATAAACTAATGTTGTGTGAGGTAGTTGGTGGGGAAGTACACATTTCATAGTTCTGGAATTATGGGGTTCAGTACAACAAGAAGAATGATCTCTCATTCACAGGAGAATCAGATGGGGAGACATTCATTTAGTCATGCATTCATTCATGCTACGGCAAGTGGGAGCACCCACAAATGTAGTGGAAGGGAGGGAATATTAAAAGAGGATCTAGGGATTTATGTAGAGGTTCACTTGTGCAAATTAGGGTGATGCTTTTGGTCACTGTTAAATGTAAGCTATTGGTTAGAAAGAGGAAATGGCTCTTCAAGACGTGTGAATTTGTCCAGTCTATGTGTGGATTCATGTAGAGGTTCACTTTTGCACATTAGGGTGATACTTTGGTCACTGCTAAATGTAAGCTATTGGCTAGAAAGAGGAAATGACTCCTCAAGACGTGAATTTGTCTAGTCTTGTGGTGTGTGTTTTTGTTACAAAGAAGAGGGAGTGACCTATTCTCTGGTCAACCCTAGATAAATATGCGTGGTAGAGACCATACTAAATCAAGTAAAGAGTGCTAAAGAGAGAGAACCTAGAATAAGCTAAGCATGGGAAAGAGAACATTATTAGTATATGTGCAGAGAGAGTAACCACAGCTAAAGCCAATATGGTTACCCAATTTGGATTGGATCATTATTTTTTTTGTCATCCATATTGATGATTTTCAAGTGGAAACATCAGAGAAATCAACTTACAAGAGCAGTTTAGTGGTAGGGCCAGTTTTGAGAATTAGGGTCAAAAACCCTTTAGGGTTAGCTTTAGGCCTTAAATGATGTTTTTGGGGATAAAACATTACTTCTTAAGTGTCACACCCCATGATGTTATTATGATACAGATACCTTTAAGAAGTCAATCAAAATTCAGATGTGAAATTTATGCCTCTCAAAAGTTGACGTATTGTGATCGACCACCATAATTCAAGAGAATGCCATACCAACCCTTGTTACTCATGGAAAAGGGGCTAGCCACATGGTCAATATGAATAATACTCTGGAAAGGTTGAATTATAACCCATTTTGAGGGTAGAATGTGTCAAATTTGACCCCTAGTTGGCTACGCGTCTCTGTTATAATCGAACCACTAAGAGGAAAATGGGTTCCATTTGATTCAAATGTATTTTGTTCCATAGTAAAGTAGAGTAACTGAGAGTGGATAGAGAGATAGAATATATTAGAAGGGGTTTTATTCTGTGGTGGCCTAAGGATCATGAGTTTCAAACAATTCCATAGTGAGCGCCTTATCCTTTGTATTTGCATCATTTTCATTCAAAGAAAAGAGAGCAAAGAAACCTTACCTTCCAACTAGGTTTTCCACTAAAAGGGTTTCCAAGAGTATATCTTGGTGTTTATTATGGTTTTTGAGTGTTTGTATTTCATTGTTCTCTATTTTCATCATTTATTTATTGCATGCATAAATAACAAAATCAATAATAATAGATCTAGAATCTAAGGGAACTAACACTTCATAATATAGATTTTAGTTTATTTTAATAGATCTATTGTGATGAACCGTTTAGAGGAATATTTACAACATTTCATAAATCATAGTGGTATCATAGTGAGTTCCTTTGTGTATATTGTGGAAAATTCCAAGGGATCATATCAGTTTAAAAAGAAAGCCATAAAACTGTAGCCATGGCTAATGAATTAGTTTATGCTAACCTTGAAGATCTAGCAGAGAAGTGTTTTGTACACTTGGAAGTGAAAAGTGCATTTATAAATTGTAATATGATCATCCTCATGGTGTCACTAACTAATAAGCTCAATTAGTTTGGAGAAGATGAAGGTTCTAATGTAGAGGTCAGATCAGAGGGGAAATTGGGAGATTATAAAGAACTAGAGGAGTCAAGGAAACCTAAACTAGAACAGTTGAGTTTGATTGTCATGAAACATTCATGGTTTCCCTTCAAAATGGAAGAAAAGGTGGACATCAAGTTGTATCAAGTTGAAATCAATGCTTCGAATTAAATCACTGGTTGTAGCAATTATTGGTTTGCTTTAGTGTTCACCACATCTGATAAGGAACAAAAAAATTCATTTACTCATTTGAAATTAGAAGGCCATGCCCTTAGTTGGTGGGATTCAAGCCACAAAGAAACACTAATAATGGAGCAATATCCTCCAATAACTAAGTGGGAGGATTTCAAAACTCTCATAAAGTCCTAATTCTACCCTATTAGGTATGTAGATGACCAATCGAATTGGTGGCATTACTTCAAGTAGAGATAGGGTCAAAGTGTATAAAAGTGCACCACATAATTGAGAATCATTACAATAATGTTTTGTATCTCTCTCAAGAACCCAAATGTACTCCTCAAGTATTCCGAGGGTCTACACAGCCATTTGGCGAAGGTAAGTGATGTTGCTCAAACCCAAAAAAGTGGACAAGGCATGCGTGCAAGTCCAATGATTAGAAAAAATTGGCTAGAAGAAAGGGAAGTCAACTAGTTCAAAGTAGAAGGAACTATAGGAAAATTTGAAAGGGAGGAATAAGTGCAAATGGGGAAAGGAAAATAAGTAATAGTTGTAGCACATTAGTGCAACGATCCTAACAACTACTGCAACCATTGTAACGTTGATGGTCATATAAAGGAGAAGTGTTAGAAATTAGATCCAGAACTCAATTAAAAAAATTAGAAGAAGGACAAGAAGAATAAAAATCTCATAGCCGCAGATTCAAGAAACCAAATCGAAAGATGCTCATGCATGGATGACAAGATTATTTGGACATTAATGCAAAAGGGGGTGAATCTGAGTATCCTTCAACAATGGGAACAGAAGGACATGATCAAACACTTCCATATAAAGGTATAGGTTAAGAAGACAATAATTGATGTTTTTTTCAACTCAAGATCATACGCGAATCTCATTGCAATATAGTTGGTCAATAAATTTGGTTTGGAGGTTCGATATCATCCTATATCATGTCCATTAGTATAGGTAAATACGGATACAAAAATTAAGATATCAAAATATTCCACAATAAAATTTTCTATTAATGTTGATTTTATTAATGAAGCAGAATTGGATGTAGTTCCACTTAATGGATGCAAAGTTTTGTTTCAATGTCTCCATATGTATGCACACGATGCAATCTTTATGTGCAGAGCCAACCAATACTGCTTCATCAATGATGAAAAAAAATTCATCATTAATGTGCATAAGTGCCAAGCAAGTCAAGAAATTGAGTATTTCTAGCTAGAAGTATGTTTTATTGTTTTGAACAGAAACTTAGTCTGTAGAAGAATCAATGAGTGCAAAGGATCCCTAGAGGGGTGCACTAAGGAATATAGGCAATAGTTGGAAGAGTTCTTACAAGCATACAAGGGAGTGTTCTAGGAGCCTAAAGGGCTACCACATAAGAGAGAAGTGGATCACAAGAGCCAATTATTGATGGAATTTGCACTATTAAACATTTAGATGTATAGGAAGTATGTTATAGATGAAAATGAGATGAAATATTTGGAAAATGTTGGAGTAGGGTGTTATTTGACTAGGACCTCACCATGTGCACGACCCATCATAAATGTGCCCCAGATGGATGGGACCTGGAGAATATACATTGATTACAAGGTGTTAAACAAATTTATGCTCAATAACATGTATACCTTGCCTATAATACATGATCTATTGGACTTGTTTGTAACAAGAAAAATATTTCACCAAGATGGATTTAAAATTAGGGTATCACCATGTTTGAGTCAAAGAAGAAGATACCTAGAAGACAACCTGTAAACCCACACAAGGTTTATATGAGTGGTTATTCATGCCATTTGGTCTATGTAATGCACTAGCTACCTTCATTATATTAATGAATGATATGTTGTGCCCATATGCATATTCATTTATTATTATACATTATTTGAATGGCATATTATCTTTTAGTGCTAACTGAGACGAGCATGTCTCATATTTGATGTAGGTGCTAGAGACTTTGAAGAAGGACCAATTGTTGGATAATTTCAAGAAGTTTGAGTTTGCATAATAGACTTTGATATTCTTAGTATATGTGATTGGTGGAGGGGACCTCAAAATAGATCTTGTCAATTTGGAGGCCATCATGAAGCGACCAACTCCTACCAATGTTTCTATGGTTAGGAGTTTTGTTGTGGTAGCCTGAGGAAATTCATAGCCACATTTTCAGTAATAACCACACCACTCCACACCACAATAGTGAGTGGAAAGAATTTTTAGTGGGAAAAGGGTCAACAAAATTCATTTGGAAACTTGAAGAAGAAAATTAGTCAAGCATCATTTATTTTTTTATTGAAATTATAGTATTCCTTTGAAGTGGAAATAGATGCAAGTGGATATATTATGGGAGCATTCTTCATCATGGGAAAAAGGCCAATATGTTATCATTTCAAAGTATTTCATGCGGTGGTTCTCAACTACCCTACCTATGACAAGGAGCTCTATTATTAGTAGAAGTTGTCAAAAAGTGGAAGCATTATATAATGGGAAAGGATAAAATCATCCACATAGATCACTAGTCATTATAATACCTAAAAGCCCATAGTAAGTTACAACAAACTAGACATTACAAATAGATGTGGTTTTTATAGTAGTTTCATTTGGTGATTATGTACAAGAAGGGAAACACAAGAAGTTGGTTGACATGATTTCAAGGGAACCAACATTAAGATTCATGGCTTTGGGAAGTATGATGCACATAAAAGGGGATGTACAAAGGATGAAGACTTCATGGAGGTATATCAATAGCTACAAGGCCATATTCATGTGGAAATTTTCACAATTGACTACTATCTCTAGAATGGGTTACACTACATGCTAGACAAACTATGTGTTTCTAAAGGTGAGTGACTACAACTAATCAGAGAGGCTCATACTTCCAAGGTTGTAGGGAATTTTGTTGTATGGAATGTAGTTTCCAATTTACAAAGGTATGTGCACTAGCCCAAGATGCAAGAAGATGTAGCTAGGTTCATTAGTGGGTGTATACTTTGTTTTATTGGTAAGCCTAGTAATAGGAAAGAGGGCCTATACCATTCCTTACTTGTACCCACTTGTCTTGGGAAATAATTTCCATGGAATTTGCAAGAGGTTTATGAACAACCAAGAAGGGACACGATTACATGTTCATGGTAGTTAATAGATTCAACAATATGTGCATTCTCATTTATTGTAAAAATACCATCAACAAGAAATAAGTAACAAATTTGTCATTTGGACAGGTCTAGGTGCCCTTTAGGATACCAAGGAGCATTATTTTAGATAGGGACACTATATTTTTCAGTGCATTTTAGAGTATATTATGGGATAATATGGACACAAAGTTGAACATATTGACCTCATTCCATCCAGAAATAGATGGGAAAACATAAGTAGTCAATGAGACTTTGGTGTAACTTTTGATGGTAGACCTGAGATAAAAATCTGGTGTATATACAAGAGTCTTATAAAAGAGCAGACCACATTTCCACTTGTAAGTTGTTGGTTGAAACTTATTTCATATTTTTCCACCTTCTCCTTTGGATATTGCATATGGAAAATAAAGAAGAGTGAGGATCTCACATGCAATACTTCAAGGGAAAATAAATTTGTTGAGAAGATCAAGCAGATCCATTTGCAAGTACAAGAGAAACTAAAGTAATCATATGTAAAGTATAGGACTAGGCATGGGCATATAATAGAGAAATTATTTAGATTGGGAGATATAATATGGTTACAGTTGAACAAAGGGAGGCTATAGGGTCATGGTAAGAAAATAGAGGTATTGTGATATGTTCTTTTCAAGATATTAGGGAAGGCAGGAACGAACTTATTATCTCAAAAAAATTATTCTCCTATCACATAACTTATTATGTCATTACTCTGCTCTACTATTGAAGGTTATATAATTATTTTCCTAATTGTGGGATGTCAGTAGTAGATAAGGATCATGTGGTTGTATTCTTGATCCCTTAGAAGAATGAAATCATGCGTAGGAACATGAAATGATTTTGGGTTCTAAAGGATGTAGCTACCCTTGTCTCTATTTATGAATATACCTCTATTTTAATGTAATCCTTAAAGTTTAACAATGCCTTGAGGAAGGTGCATGTTTTCCTTATGTAAAACATAGCATATACTGCATTGATTACTCTCACGGTTGTTAGCTTAAGACAATGGAATTGAGAAGGAACTCTTGGTCAATGAATAGGGCTTGGGCCCTATTATAGCTTTATTAATATGTTGTTGTAAATAAATTTGTTTAAGTTACTTAATATGTGAAAATTATATAGTCAAAATTTTAGAATTTCATAAAAAAATATTATAAGTTTTTTCACTTAAAATATTTGTGCAATATAACACACATATAAAAGTAATATTGCAATCCAATGCATTTGACATGGAAAAATGATTCCATGCTATATGGTTCTTGTGATAGAGATTACAAGAATTCAAAAAATTGATTGATTTTTGAGAAATTTGGAGAGTTTTCTCATATGGCATGAAAATATTATCTTGCAGTACCATATATTGGACTTAGATATATGGCAAGGAAACTTTTATGAAGATGTGATACACTTCACAAGAAAATAATCTTGAGTGAGATACTGCGAAGAATGAAGACATACGTAATTTGGGAAACTTGAGAAGCTATGAGAACTTTTTTTCTAGTGTAATGTATGACATCAAGGTATTATTCTAGTGCTATACGCTACACAAAAAGAAAATATGTTAGTGGAATACAGTATGCAATGAGAAGCCAGGAGAATAAGTTTGAGATGCAGTGAGAAGAAAGCAATATTGCAAAGTTTGATTTTTTGAGAGATACAATGCGTTGCATAGGTCAAGGGTGGTAGCTTTTAGTTCGTGGTGTGAAAGACCCTTAATAATAGTACGCTGCATGAGAAAAATCTTTTGTATAACACAGCCAACAAAAGCTCAGAAGCTCAGGTGTATGAATCTACTTGGGTAGAATGGGCAGTCTTCCTTTGACTAGACTTAGAGAAGAAGTTAAAGAGGTCAAACCATTAATATTCTCGTAACCGTCCAATTCCAGGATTTTTCCCAATAAGGATTAGTTCAGGATTTTTCCCAATAAGGATTAGTAGAATGTGCAGCCTTCCTTTGACGAGACCAGCAGAATTGACGGAATAAAGAACTTAAAACGGATGGATTAGGAAGCCTAATATGGCAGGAGAGATTTATGTTTTAGTTATTAATTAACCAGCGTCAGAGAATATTAATAAACTGGTTGGTTGTCTATTCAATAAGACCAAAACGGTTACTCGTTGTTGGTAAAAAAGAATAAAAAAACTTCTTATTTTCGAACTCCTTACCATGCCCTCCGTAGTTGGACTAAAATTTTCTTCTATTTATCTTGCAATTTAAAATATTTTTTAATCTTAATTAGATAAAAATGTTATCTCATATTCAATACTAACAAAAATGCACACACAGAATCATTATCAGTGTTTAATGTAACAAAGATGCACACAATTGTATCATTTTCCTTAGAGCTAAGCAACCTCAATCTCAAAAAAACAAGTTTGATTTAATTGTTAGAAATTAAAAATATCTTTCATTATCATTGGAAAGAAAGAAAAAAGATTCAATTGATTTAAACTTAATCTAATCAACTTATTTTAATAAAATCATATCAATTTATTTTTCCAAAATTATCTACATTTTTTTTTCCCTCTTATGATGATTGAAATGTTCATCTACAAAAACAAAAAACAAAAATTAAGTAGCCATCAACGCAATAAAATAAACTAAGCTACAAGGTAAACCCACAAAAATTTCTTTTTACCAAGAATGAGTAGGGTAAATTGCAAGATAAATAGAAGAAAATTTTAGTCCAACTACGGAGGGCATGGTAAGGAGTTCGAAAATAAGAAGTTTTTTTATTTTTGAAAAGAATAATATATCTTGCTTTTACAATATTGTTACTTTTGAATTTGGGGTTGTAAGACTTGGTTATTTTCCACCTAAAAATTGAAATTGTGTATAGGTGAGGCTTATGCAATTGCATAAATAATGTAACAGAGGCATATGGATCATTCTCCACCCAAAAATTGAAATTGTGTATAGGTGAAGATTATGCAATTGTATAAATAATGTAATAGAGGCATATGGATCATTGCAAAGGCTCTTTCTAGCCAAAGAAGAAAACATCTAAGATTTGTTGGTGTTGGGAAATTCGCAGTTGGTTATCCATCACCTTGTTCATGCATCTTTGCCTAATGATTGCACATTGGGAAACATTATTGATTGAATCAAGAATTTGGAATTAGTCTTCTCTACTATTAACTTCTTTTATGTGTTGAGAATGAACAATTTTGCTGCAAATGATCTCACCAATAAAAATATAAATCTGCGGCAGGAGTCGTAATGAAAAATGGGATTCCTTCCCTCAGAACTATTCCTTAATAATTAGTATGATATGTAGTATAAATTTTGTTTATATTTATAGGTCTTTTGGAAAATATATACCTCCAAAGTCTTTGTGTCTTTTAAGGTAGTAAAACCACTAATAAATATTGAGAACTAAACCATGTAATGAAAATTTATGAGAACTGAACGTTTGTCTTCGCCATTGCTCTAACGGGTACACGCTTTGGAAGACGAGAATAAGAAACTCCAAACCAAGGTACCAATTTCTTGAAAGTCCAAATTCTATTAAGATAGTTATACTTCTCGGTTCAAGGACCTACATATAACTTGGTACGTGTATGGAAGACTAGTACTCGAGGTGAATCCTCCACTTCAGTGCAGGAAAATGTAGCTGTACACCAAACTAACTTATGTCTTGGGTGTGTGCACTTAAAATTTTACCGTTCCTTTTAAAAATCATAATTATTCTTGTATCTTTACCCTCTTTTGGGTTCTAATTTGACAACTATATTGGCAGACTTAATACCTTGCCCAGCCAGCCCTCTAAGATGATAGGAGATGGCGATAATTCCCAGGTAGGAGAAACTGAAATCTCTAGTGCCTAATCAAATGACTATTTATTGTTGTTTCTCCACCTGTTCCAAGAGTTAGAAAATCCACGATGAATGGAAAACTGGTTCTGTGTGAGAGGATCATACATGTTTTTTGCTCTTTTCTAGTTATGGATTTTAATGTCTTCAACTTTGTTTTAACATGGTTTTGGTTTTCTTAACTAGAAATATCATTTTTCTCCAGAAGGAAATAACACGGGTTCTGATATAGTATCAACACATGTTCAAAATATATATTTTACATGTAGTTAATCAGATCTGAGATAAGAAATCTCCATATCTAATAGCTATAAGGCACAAAAAAATTTAAGCATGAAAGTTCAAAAGAGTACCAAAAACATAGACCTACTGTCATAAATATGTACCTATCTCAGTATGGAGTTAAGTATATTCAAATATTGCAAATTGAATAGAAATAGACATGATAATATATATTATGGAAGCAAAATGGATCCATCTTCTGCAATATTGTGGAATCTTCTACAAGATTGTTGTCCACCAGGAATTGGTGCATTGAGCCAACAGCCACAGAAAGACCCCTTTTCGACAGAGAATCACCCATAGTGTTAGACTCCCTTAATATTTGTTGGAGAGGGATGTGCACAAAGTACTATTTGAGATTGTGTATGTGGTTAAGCCAATCTTCAAGGTTTGGTGGAGAAAAAGCAGTGTTTGCTAACACTCCATCTATGAGAGAATTGGAATCTCGCTATATGTGGATAGTTTCCATAGAAAGTTCCTTTGCAAACCAAAGTAGACCCCATAATGGCAAGATATCTTCCCTCATGTTTGAGCTAGTGCCACCATTCCAGTCTATTTTATATTGCTTTGTGTGACATATCTGAAACAATGCTCCACATCTGGATATACATGTTAGTGATATGTCATCAAAAAAACCTTCAGGGAACTGAATGCATGGATGTATATATCGATAACTTAGGTCTTTATCCTTATGAAGACTTACATCTTGTGTGCCCATCCATGTCGCAATGTTGGACCAAATCTTGTGAGTGTTAATGGGGATACCATCAAATATGTTTTCGTTCCTAGGTATCCATATTTCTCAATGAAGAGAGGGATATGTTAGTGTATTCTCCCTCTCCCACTCCACCAACACAAGCACTGTTCAATTGAGAGGTAAGTTCTATTAGGGAAATTAAAAAAAAGATAAGTCCAGCACCATAACTGTGATATGATTAGGCATTCCAGCAGTATATGTAAATTTGTCTCAAATGATTTATGACATAGTATGCACCATCTTGGTCCATGTATACCCTTTCGCAGATGTTCCCAAGTCAAGGTTTTTTCTTGCCACATCGATCAAGCGTATAGAATGATCTTAGTAAGGACCTCCATTCTCCATATATTCTGGAACCATGTTTTGTTGTTTAAAGAGAGTCTAGAGCACATTATCTATGTGTAAGTTTCCGCAACCACCACTATACCTTTGTAAAAAGTCTTAGCCCATGAAATATGATCACTCTTCTCTCTTCTGCACAAGCTCGTCCTTCTGAGTTCCATTATATGGTTATCCCAAATCTTAGCACTATGTCCCGTCAGCCTGATGTCAATTTCCATCTTCCAAACTAGAAACCTCCCATGCCAATGATGAATAACCTGTGCCAAATAGAAGTACCCTTTGGAATGTAATATGTCTATGATGTCCTTGAAAGGATGGACACCCAGTATGTTATCTAGACCAATAAGAATATAATTACCCGTACCAAAATACCAACGGATTCGCTGGAGAAATAATAATTTGATTTTATTGAAACTCAACCAGATATAGGAGCCAAAAATTTTACTTACAGAGCCATCCCTAATCCACTATGATGCCTCTCTATCATTCAGGTACTTTTCCTGAATGATGTCCCTCTAGGTAGCCTCTCAAAATTGTGCACGCCATAATGACTTAATCAATAGAGCACATCTGAAAAATTTCATGTCTAGTATCCCCCATCCTCCATATTTGTTCGAGATAGTGATCTTCTCCCATTTTATCAAATGGTATTTTCTTCCTTCTCAAGTGCCTGCCCAGATGAAATGTGACATAATTCTTCGGATTTTGTGTACAATGGATGCAGTAAGCATAAATAAGTGTGCCCAATAGATAGAGATTTACTCAAGAACTGACTGTGCAAGGGTGAATTTCCCCTCGAGGGTGAGCCATCTATGAGACCAGCCAAATAATTTCTAACAAAATTTATCTAATATCCATAGCCAGTCATTAGTCCTATAATTGTTGGGCTCAAGGATAATTTTAGGGGCGAATGTTCGCCCTTTGGCGAAATTAAGGGGTTTTAAATTTTTAGTGGGCAAATATTTTGTATCATAGTACATTTTTACAAATCACCTCAAATAGCCCACCTTATTTTAAGGGAGAGGGTAAAAAATGTAAATTTAGCCCTTGAAATTAGGACTTACAACCTTCCATTCGCCCATTTTCAAGAATAGGTTTTATTTAAGTGAATCCATTCGCCCATTTTCAAGAATAGGTTTTATTTAAGTGAATCCTATGGGCCAAATACCATATTTATAAAAGAGGTATGGTAAATTAATAAAAATATAAATAAATGAGAGGTATGGTAAATAAATAAAACATTTTTTATATTTACTCCATAATTCACCTTATATACATGTAAGGGTGTAAACAAATAAAAATATAAGTAAAGTGGAGGTATGGTAAATAAATAAAACGCCTTTTTATACTTACTCAAAAGGTATGGTAAATAAACAAAAATATAAATAAACTAGACATATCGTAAATAAATAAAACCTCTTTTTATATTTAGTCCATAACCCTCGTTCTATTTATGAAGGCTCAAGAAAGAGGTTTTATTTAAGTGAATCCTATGGGCCAAATACCATATTTGTAAAAGAGGTATGGTAAATTAATAAAAATATAAATAAACGAGAGGTATGGTAAACAAATAAAACATTTTTTTATATTTACTCCATAAGTCACCTTATATTTACGAACACTCAAAAAATGGGTTATATTTAGGTGAAACCTATGGCCAAAATACTATGGGACAAATACCATGGACTAGATTGTTATTAATACCATGCAAAAAACCATTATTAACCCTAATATTAGAATTAATAAAAATAAAAATGGCACATGGTATTGACCCATGGTATTCACCAAAATGGCACATGGTATTGACCCATGGTATTCACTTGGAATGTAGACTATTTAAATGGGGGAATTAAACCAACATGTAGCCTATGCTAAGATTCACTAGGACTTTACAAAGTTTTATTATTTAGTGAAAGACTCGCTAGGATCTTATAAGATTTTATAATTGAGGTAAATATTCGCCATGCCTGGTGAGAGATTCGCCAAAAAATTATATATACATATTATATTATTGATAAAATCGCCTTCCATTTTTCCTATATACCATGGAGATTTGCCCATTTATTATATTTATAAATTTAGGGGGGGTTCTTAAAATTTTCCCTGGTTGGGCTTGAGTCTATATCCCAAATATGTGAAACCCTCGCATAGGGGCTTTGTAGCCATGCTAGATATACTAGCAATAAAGTTAATCGCCTAGTCTCTTCCAGAGTAAAGCATAAGTGATTTTCCTCCATTAACATGCAATCCAGATGCCTCTTCAAATATCATAAAGATATAATGTAGAGCCAGCCACTATGCTTTGGATACCATCTCGAAAGTGAGGATTTCATCAACAAAGAAGCTGTGGGATATTTCAGCATTCTTCCCCATATTTATGCCACAGAAGACACCAATAGTTCGAGCCTCTCATATCTTGTGACTGATCTCATCCATAACAAGAATAAATCGAAGGGATGACAGTGAGCATCCCTCTCGTAAACCCCTTCTAGCATGGAAAAAATGGGAAGGATATCTATTGATCAATACTGCAAGCTATACCAAAGTAACACATGCCATAATCTACTCAACATTGTACATCGTCAATCCAATCTTTGTCAATATGTGTCACAGAAATGTCCAATCCACATAATCAGAGGCTTTCTACAAATCAAAATTCATGATTAGCGCCTCCATTTTCTTCGTGTGGATGGAATGTATACATTCTTGGTTCATTTCCACAACATCATGAATCATACAGTTGTGGAGAAAATCATATTATTTACAGGTAATATAGGTTGAGAGAGTTGTGTATTAATATTTCTCCTATATTTTGCATACTTGTGAAAAAAACAGGTGTTCTGGTCCCCCTCTTTTAATCACAGAACCAAACTTTTCAAGTGCCAAGTGGCCTCATGTATCTGTAATATCTTCTTATTTTGTCCTCCAACTCCTTCACCTTTTCAATGATAGATAAGGAAGGGGTCCCCATATCCAAAACTTTGCCAAGACGATCAATCTCTGCCACAATTGATTTCGATTCCATGTACAAAGATTTATTTTTATGCCTTTCCCATTTACGCACCTGACTCTTCAAGAATTGGAGTTTATTTTTGAAATTCAATTTTTTAATAATATTTATTTAGAAAACAAATGAATATATAAATATTTATAATTTAATAGAATCTTTAAAATTCATACTTTGTTATTTTAAAAAATATATAAAAATTCTAACTTGATTTTAGTAGTTTTGAAATATTATCTTGAAATTTTGACAGTTTTATCAAATTTATATAATTTAATTAAATCAATAAATTTCTTTATATAAAAAATTAGTAATAAATTTTAGAATTTTTTTATTATAAATATTAGGGATATATTTCTGATTTAATAAAATATAATATTAAACTTATTAATTTTCTTATATTTTATAAATAACCATTTATAATTGCCAGTATTATTAAAAAAAAAATTACTGATTAATTTTATGATGAATCTTATAATTAGATTTGAAAAGCACTAA
The DNA here is from genome assembly GCA_031772625.1 of Pinus tabuliformis. NCBI lineage: Eukaryota > Viridiplantae > Streptophyta > Pinopsida > Pinales > Pinaceae > Pinus > Pinus tabuliformis. The sequence continues at coordinate 700,397,941 of CM062811.1, forward strand.
TAATCCAAAAATCACATATGACGAATTGGAAATATATTCTCAACTCTGAAATCACAAAAGCCTCAAAACTATAATAATAACTTTTCATTAACAAAGATTAAACTATTTCTCCTTTCTCAAACCCTAATCCAATAAATTTCACAACAAAAAATACTCACTATAAAATTGCTATCAAAACTTAACATATTTCCATGTTACAATTTTGATGGCATGCCCAATAGAGTAATTCTAGAAAGAATACACTTCTTCCACAAACATTCCACTCTATCCTCAAACTGTGTCATTTACCAACACTTGACAAGGGAAATGGAAACAATCGAACAATAAGAATAGTTCATTCGCAACAATGTCCACGTTTGGGGTATTTAAACCCTAAAAATGCTCCTGCATTGATAATGTGGTTGTTCAGATGGTGTGAACATGCATTGTACTTGGTAACCCCAAATCAAAAGTCTAGTTACGTTTGATTGAACCTTCAAATAGATGGTATAATAATAAATTCTATATTAAAAAGGCAAGGCTGGACTATAGTAATCAAAATGGTGGTGTTAGCCTTAGTCTCGATGATAAGTAATTTAATATCTTAGGCGCTCAAATTATTGTAATTTATGGATTAATTTTTTAGAGTCAATAGTGTTATTCTCCATCTTATTTAGCCTTTTCCCAAGGCAGCAAAAAAAACTATAAGCATAAATAATAGGTTATATATTTCATTCATATTTGCAAAATACAAACTATTGCTAACATTAGTTCCCAAGTATTAAATGTTATGTGGTTACTTCAAGAAAGTATGCATATATACAAGTGAACTGTGGCTTTCATATGAACAGTTCCTTGATGGGAACAACAGGTGTGATGTCATCCTCAGGTTGTGAGGTCTATGCACACACGTGCGGTCTAGCCAATCACCAAGCAAGCCTCGGTTAATTGACTAGCCAACAAGCAGCAAGTTCGTCATCAAGTTAATTGTTTGCAATTCTCAATCGAAATTTGGGAAGAAAGAGAGAGCTCGATCTCGTGGCTTTGGTCTCTCAATCAACCATAAGGTCGAAGGATGGAAATAAGAGGGATTTGCATGAGATATTGTTGATGCTACCACCACTAAAGAATGCACCCGCTCGATGTGATCATTGGTTTGAATTTCCTGCCCAGAAGCATAGAAGTAAGTGGAGTAAGTGAGTGGTTAGGGATGCTTTGAAGAAGACAGTTAGGGGATATGTGGTTTCCCAGCCTTCGACGAAGCTACTGATCAACTAACCAATCGAAAGAGAAGGAGATGTGCTTGAAAGGAGCACCTCACCCAATGGATTGACCTCAATTTCAATCCCACCCATGGCCCCCATTGTGCCACAGTGAACTCGTCTTTCCATCGGTACATCCATGGACCCCAGAGTCACACTCGAAATTCATCCACGCAAACCAATTACTTGTCACATTAGATGGAAACCTGACTCTCTTTGCACGTAACACTGTGAAAACGAAACCTCCAATGCATTGTTAACCTTAAGAGCTTTGGGGTCACCCATACCATAGCAAGCACATCGATCGATGCTTGCACACCAATACATACTCTAATATTATGGTTTCTTTAATATATTAGAGTATCATGATATCATTACTTAGGTGATTCCATAAATTACTTATATAGATATGGAGCATGAAATATGAGGAAATATGCTTATATCAGGTGCCAAATTTATAGTGCTAAGCAAGGGCCCTATAAATATAGATATATGTAAGGATGCTAGACTTATATTGTTATGGAGAAGTACCATGCATGATTTTTACACATGGTGTGAATACCATTTTTATCTAATGAAGTGCGTAAGCATTTTAAGTATCACCAAAATATTTAATTTTTAGGCGAAAAATTAAGCAATGTACATGAACAATTTGAATTTCATAATAATGCACTCACTTTTATAAAACATTTCCACCTTTGTGTCATGGGTGGTGCTTCATTAAGTCAAATATTTAATTTTGAGGTGAAAACTTAAGCCATGTACACGAACAATTTGAATTTCGTGATAATGCACTCACTTTTATAAAACATTTTCCACCTATGTGTCATGGGCCATTCTCCAGTTGTAAACTTATGTGTTTTTTTCATATATAAGGTTGACTAACTAACAATTGCACTGAATGTTGCAAAGGAAATGTGGTAAGTTAGTAGCATATGGAAGAAGATCATAGATGAAGAGAGATGTGATATGTTATGCGATTTAAATGTTGTATAGTTTGGCATTGTTTCCTTTGCAGCATGAATTACTGCCTCTAACAGCAAGTAATAAATTAATTTAACTTTATAATAAGTTTACCAAGGCCAATGAATGGATGTCCCTAATTACATGAGGTATGTGCCATATGAGTATGTTATATGGTAGGTCTAGTTGTAGTAACTTCACACATTTTCCCAGAGTTACATATATACTACCCAATAATTGGTTCAGAGCAAGATTTACCTTTTTTAGTTTTTTGAGCTGGTAAATCAATTTAACTTTACAATAGGATTACCAGGGCCTATGAATGGAGAACCCCAATTTCATGGGGTATGTGCTATGTGAGCTTGTTATATGATAGGTCTAGTTGTAGTAACCTCACACATCTTCCCAGAGTTACATGTATACTACCCAATAACTCGTCCAAAGCATGATTTATTTTTTCTCATTATTGGAGGTGTCCAATGGATTTAGCGATTCTTCCACATAAATTCTAATTATTTTGTTTAAATATTTTATTCTTTTTATGATGACATTGAGATTGATATGATTTCTTTAGAAGGGATCCTAGAAGTGGGCACAAGAAATGTCATTCACTATAATTTGAAGCATTGTTGCCTAACATGAGGTATGTGCCTTATGAGCTTGTTATATGATAGGTCTAGTTGTAGTAACTTCACACATTTCCCAAGAGTTGCATGTATACTGCCTAGTAACTGGTTCAAAGCAAGATTTATTTTTTCTAGTTGTTGGAGGTGGCTAATGTATTTGGGGATTCTTCCAAAAATATTATAATTATTTTGTTTAAATTTTTTATTCTTCTTATGATGACATTGAGGTTGAGATAATTACTTTAGAAGGAATCGTTGAAGTGGACATTTTTGAACTAGAGAAATCTTTGTTCTTCTCAACAAAAAGACATGTTATGAGATGTTCTCTAACATGATAAAAGATAAACTCATATGGGCCATGATTGAAGAAACATTTCATGTTCAACCCCAAACTAGTTAAGTTATCTTCACTAGCTAGAAAAAGTAAATTTGAAGGCATTCGTCTAATCACCATCTTCTACTTAGAACAAAATATGATGCTACAAACAATATGATGTGTGACAAATCTACCAATCTTCCACCAATGCTGCAAACAATTCCCATGTTTCATTTGACATGCATCTGGTACAAAAAAGACATACGAAATATCTCATAGGTGATGTGATTCAATGTAACTTGAAGCATTGTTGTCTAACATGGACTATCTAATTCTACATTTTCATTCATTCAATACATATATTCTACATTTTCATTCATGAAATACATATACTAAAGAACAAATCCTGTAAAGGCTCACAACACTTCCTCAAATTCAATTGTAGGTTGTTATGTGGAATTTTCAGAGTATCCCGTAATTGTTATGGATGAGTCCTCCACTTAAAAGCCTTGTTTTTATATTGCAACACCATAAATACAAAAATCCCTTATTACATTTACGCAAATAACCATCCTCAATTTCTTAGAAGGTCTATGTTCACCCATTTTTTTTAAGGAATGGATAGTTTATATTGATCAAGTTGGTAAATATGAAAGTAAAGTAAATTAAAGGAGTGATCACCATCTAATGTAATCCATATATATATATATATATATATAGATACAAAGAGTAGTCTTTTCTGATCCTTTCTATTCCTTTCTATACCTCTAACAACATGTTTCTTGTAAATTCTCCGAAAAACCCCGACAAATACTGAAAATTTACAAAACATTTAACAAAAAGAGACCTAAAACCCCAACTCTACATTCCCAGAGGTTCACTATTGGCCATTGCGATTAGATTTTATTCCTCCTCTTGGAGTGTAATTTTTGCAACAATATACTCCATAGGCTTGCTTGGTTGAACGGCGTCATGCACACCATGGGACACGAGATCCTACAAACCAAACACCTCCTTGAGGACACCAACTGTTTCCATTTCAAAAATAACCTCAATCCCATTAACTGAGACACATAGTTTCCACCTTGATGGCTAAATTCTCCACCGTCAGTTGAAGCCTCTGCATGGCTTCATGTAGATCCTCCATTTGCCGAATGACGAGAGAAAAATGAGAATGAGCTTCCAACACAACCTGCCCACCAACCATTTCCATCTTGAAAACACCTTACTCTAGAGAATTTTGATTCGAAGCCCTCCTGAAATATCCGTTTTTTTCATGGATAGAGGAGTCCATGAGTCTAATCGATGAAAGTTAACCTTAATACTTAACACATCCAACTTTGTCAATTTCCATTTATAATGGGGAATGCCACTAGTTTCCTTTCTTGCAGACATATTTTCACGTTGAATGCTTTTGAGCTTTGATTTCCTATTCATTTCAGTTATAGATTGCATCAAATCCATTTCCCATCACTTGATTTTACTACATTTACTCTACATAGGCGAGATTAAGGTATTATCCATAGGGATTTTATGGCCCAACTTGAAGTTGCATGAAGCGTGATTCCATCTATCCTTGAGAGTGACACATTGCCTCTCCAATATCCATATGGAATAACACTTAGCTTGTTTTTCCTTGATTGAGAGCCAACATTTCAAGGAAATAATGATCGGGGTGATTTCAATGCTAATTAATAATGCAACGGGCCTTGGGAACTGGTTTCTCCAAGGTGTCCATTGATTTATTACATCCTCCATTCTACATAATTGCAACACCATGGAATATATTAATGAGTTGAGTCACCTCTATCTTGGCAGAGTATTCCTTGATCAAGATGAGCTCCTATATTGGCGTGCTCATCAATGATTTAGTTATTTCCTCTTTTTGATATGATAAAAGGTGATGATGTCAAATTTTCCAATTTGTCTCCTAATTTGAATGTCCATTGGGGACTGATTTTTTTTTTATAGAATTTTTGGCTCTATAAAACTTTGGATGTTTATCATCGTGTCTCCCAATACCACAATACCACTAGTTGACGAATTCCTCTTAATATGGCTATTTTCAACCCTTACGAAAGAGTCAGAGCTTCTTCTTGATTGTTATTGATTGATCCTAGTCCCCATGCATGTTTAATCTCTATTTCTCCATTGAGGCAAAATATTACCCCTTTCGCTCTTGCCTCCCCCTTCACCCATTTTAAGTAAAATGATAATAAAGAATTATATTCATAATCAAATAAAATTTTATTAAATACTCTCACTTTCATTTATATAAAGTGGGAAAATTTGTTTTTGTTGAAATTAATATAATTATTTTTTATAAAATAGCTTTTGGTTAACATCTCACAGATCATGAATATGTTAGGCTTATTCATTCATATTTATTTCATATAAATATTTTTATAAGATTACTTTTACATAATATCTTCCTTAGATCGTGATACCATCCATTAAACTTAATATTTTCTTAAACAATTTTATTTTCCCATAATTTATATTACTCTACTTATTAACTCGTTAATTCTAAAATTTCTATTATTATATTTTTGATGATGTAACCTTTTGTATAAAAAAATATTGGTGAAATCATATTTTTCTATAATTATAATTGTGTACAAAAATAAATAATTTGAAAAGCGATAAATAATAATATTTAAGAAATAAATTATTATAAATTTATTAATATTAAAATCAATTTATTTTAAATATAATTTAGTAATTAATATATAAATATAGAATTAAATTATTGAAAAAATTGCATCTTAAAAATTTTGATTTATTTAAATATTTGATAAATGAAATTTTAAAATACTCCATATTCTATTAATATCTATATACTTCATTATTATTAAAAATAATTATAATAACAGTAAAAATAATAAAAATTAAATATATTTATTTAAAATATTTATATATTTTATAAATAAGTTTGTAAATTTCACTTAATTAATTAAAAAAAATCTTTTCTATTCCAAAAAAAACATTAATAGCTAAAAATATCTTTACAATCTAGTCAACATAATAAGTACTTTGAACCATTTAATACTTACTATTAGAAAGTAACTTACTATTAATTTATCTGGGGCAACACACTTCAATGTTTGATAATCATTAAGAATGTCAATTTATAGTTTATTGTTAAATTACAAGGTATTTAACATACACAAATCTCTTATTAAAATTGAGCAAACAACTGTCCTCAAATTCTTACAAGGTCTACCTTCACCTATTTTGATTAAATGATAATAAAAAAATGTATTCATAATCAAATAATATTCTATTAAATTAAAAAGTATTCAATATTCGAAAATATCTTTACAACCCACACAACATAATATTTAAAAAAAAAATAAAAAAAAAATACAAATTTACAACAAAAATATAAATCCAAATTCATAAAGAATTTTAAGTAAATAATTTGTTTTCCTTCACCATGAACTTTAGTTCCGAGTTAGAGTAGGATTACATCTTTATCTATGTATTTCTTTGACATAAACTAAAATTTAATTCAGCAGAACATCTTACCTTTGATTTGAGATGTTGAAAGAGGAAGCTTTTAACATTGACCTTTGAATTTAGAAAACTACCTCCAATTTTTACATTAAGTATCTCTGAATTGAATATTAAAAGAGGAAGATTCCAACCATCAGAATTTAGAGAAGTCCTCCAAATTCATACTTTAAATACTTAGAATTCTTAAATACTTTGAAATGAGCTATCAAAATCTGCATAAAGTTTCATCAACATCCATAGTTCATTTTTCTTACGCTAAGGAATGTTTAAAGTATACACTTCTTACCTCTGAATTCAAAACTTACAACAACATTCTAACTTTCATCGATATTTGGACTTTGAATGTACAAAACTGCAAGAAATTCCTCTCCTCTATGACCTTTGATTTTTCAACTCACGTTAAAGTAGTGACGATAATATAATATACTAAAATCATCAAACTGTTGTAATTTTGTACTAAAATCATCAAACTGTTGTAATTTTGTAGGCTAAAGAATGTTTTCCAATGTTTTCCAACATAGAGGGCCAGTGAAAAACTGAGAATGCAACTCCATATTATTTAGATATTAGGCTCACAGCCATCAATACATTCAATTGAGCTTAAAATGACTAAAAGAAAAAGAAGGTGAAAGATCGAGCAAGGAACGAATTCTAGTAGATTGTCAATATCGAGAAATCCCTTCTAGATCACCTATTTTTGGTACCAAAATGGTCATCAAGAAACTAGAAAACGATATAAATGCCAAAACGGTTTGCATGAATTGGTTATTAGTGTAATTTAGTTAAGATCCATTGAACCACTTCCTTTTGTCAATCCATCAAGTGACGTAAATTAAGGAGGCAATTGTGAGTTTAGGTGGTGGGATTCTAGGGTCAAAAACCTTACAATCGTCTAATAACGGATTGAATGGTGCAAAACAGTCCAGAGTGGAAACTGGGTGAATTCTTTTCAAAGAGGAATGTCTTACAATGTAATTAATTTAATGTTTAAATTTTGTAAACCAGACAAAATTTAACCTTTGTAAAAACATTTCGTTTAGATATTTTTTTTAAATAAATTTTATATATTGATTTTTATTGAAATTAAAAGTATATATTTATATATTTTAAATAATTCAAAATATTTATAAATATCAATTTATAATAGATATCAAAATGCTTACTTTATGATACATTTCACATCATAAAATAAAAAAAATTAATTAAGTTATATCGTTATTTTAAGTTATTATTATTAATTATGAAAAAATTAATTAAGTTGATAAGTGTGTCTACTTTGGAGAGATGTTGTCTAATGAGGGGAAAATTTCATCCAGATGGTAACATTTTCACCAAAATTAGATGTTTTTTTATTTTGCAAAATCTTGATTTAGAAGTGCTCCACTTTGGATTTTGAAAAAAAAATGGATTCAACACTCTAAAAACCCCACAACACCTAAAATTCTATATTTTGACTGTTGTAACATGGATTTTCAAAATTTTCAACTGGATTTTTCCAAAACGTGCTGAAAAGTCTATATTTTCAGGTGAAATTGTCGCCTACTTAAACTACTTTTTTTGGAAATTTTGAAATTTTAGTTTAATTATTGCTAATTATTTAGTAGACTGTAGGAATTTAACCTCAACTGTAAAATTAAAAAAGAAAAAGAAGAAAAACATAACTACTTTTGAGATAAATCTCAACCTTTGATTTCTCAGTGCTACTTACAACATTCTAAAATATTTCAATGAGGTTAAATCTTCACCATCAACTCAATAGCTATTGATAATTAAATTAAAATTCTAAAAATAATATTCCTAAATAAACATATTTATCTACTTAATAAATATGTTTATATAAATCTTAAATTTATAACTTTTATAGTAAAAATAAATAAATATCTAACCTTTTTATATATAAATTACATCTTCTACTATCCTACACTTCAATTTATATATTAAAAAAATTATTTTCATTAGATTAACATCTTCAAATATTATATTAATATTCACATTAAAAAGATTAGAATTTCCTTTTTGTTTTTTTGTTTGGTATTTTATATTTAGGACATGGTAATTCGACATTTTAGCTTCAACCTTTCATGCTATTAGACTTTAGGTATCTCATTCCATTTATTGTGGAATTTTGAATTTAAACTATTATATAAAATATAAAATATAAAATTAATTATATTAAGAAAATTTCAAAAATAATTAAAATTTTAAACCTATTTAATTATAACATACTTTAATAGCCTTTGGATACTCAATATGAATGGAAAGAACACTTGCAACATATCTTAGAAGGAGATAAAAGTGACCTAGAGTAAGAAACTGCCAATGAATGACAAACTCCCCTAATCGGGTGATTCTTGTTATGTGCAAAATATTATTAGGTTATGCTTTCCACCCTGGAAATGCTAGGAGATTTAATGAAGGGCGTCACGTGGTTGTTCCCTCACATTCATAAGCATGCAGATTAATATCACCTCTATAAGTGTGTTTTACGACCGCGTAGAGCCTACGAAAGTCGTGAGTGTTGGTTTGGACACATAGAGTGACAATGAACTATTTCCTTTCCCCATGAGAGAATTCAGAGAGGAAATTTAAAGAGGAGTCACTAAATTATCTCTGGTGTCAATTATGTGTGAACATTTTGATGGTAATCTTCGCAAGGTGCACTGAGGTTATTGGTATGTGGGATGCATGACGAGCTGATTTAGTGGAGCTGCTAAAGGAAAGATCTGAGAGCACGAACAGAGCACCGTGTGGTGTGTTTCTTGGCCTAGTTGAGTTCACATACGTGGACACGCATAATTCAACCCTAAGCCAGATGCCTCCCCTAACCTGTGATGATAGGTTACTTCTCCATCTCTACTAGGTATTTGTTAATATTCAAGATTACTCTTAGAATTTTGTCTAGTATATCTTTGGGAAAAAAAATATTTTCCCAAGGGGTCAATGTAATTTTTGTGGTGGTTTAAATAGTCTTTGGAGGCTCAGTTGAGATGTCGTGCATGTGTTAGTTATTACCACCTATACACCTTGCGATCTCACCTGTGGCAGTCGTTAGTTGAACTGGGCTTGGGAACTTCTGAATCTTCACCTTTCTTCATTGTTTTTAGGTTTGTTGGAATATAGAGGTTTGTGTCTATGTGGCTTTATCTTTTCTACCCTCGAGAGTTGTAACTAGTAGCTAAGTTTGTTTGGTAGCTTACTTTAGTAGGGACAATTTCTTCTTGTTACAACTTTGTCTTCATTCCATCCTGTGTTGGCCTTCCAGGTCTGACTGGTCTATAATCAGTCTCTTAAAGTATAACAGTTCTGGTAATTACACCCGCTCTTTCTTGGTGTTTCATTTTGTGAGTCTTCACTCCATATCACATTGTTATTGGTTGAAGATGGAGTGCTAGTGAATGTGCAATACGCATGGGGAGGGGGTTGCGGCCCCCAAGATTGATATAAAGCTCAACAATAGGCCTAGGAGGTTGTTGATAAATAACATGAAATGGTCCCCCTGATACCTAGAATGAAATCCATAATTCGAATCTCATGTTGTTCAAGATAGACAAGTCTTCTCAGATTCTGAAATTCTAGAAGATGTAGCCACTTCAATTCCTAACCTAAGGCATACCCAAGGACAAAGGAAGCACTATTTTGGAGCATTGACATTATGTTGGAAGAAGAAGACTTTGCTAGGAAAAATCTTGATTGATAAAAAAACTTAGAGATACAACATCTTTGCTAGTTTGGAGGATGTAAAAAGGTACCAGCACAACCCTAATTATCACTTAGAGATGATTGAGTTGAGGAAATCACACATTGAGCTCCATATCAAGTGTAAACCAGATTCACATGCTCCTCTACTATAAAGTTCTAGAGAGATAGTTATGGTTGATTCTTTAGACACTTGAGTTTGCATGCTTATCTCCAGTTTTTGTTTTTACATTGCATTCATAGATAGTCTAGTCATGTTAAAAATGTTGAAACATTTTGAATTTTGGACTAATTACTCTATTGGTAAATGGTAAAAAATATCCTGTTTCTTGTTTGGCAGATTGAGACTACCTACCGAATGACATATGTGTTGATGATGCTTAATTGATATACATGGTATACCTAATTTTCTAATCTAATGCAGCCTTAATTATAAGCTAATCCAAATAGTTTAAATTTTAACTTTTATACCAAATTATCTATGAATGTATATATATAGAGCCATCAAAATATCTAAAGGCCATGAGCTCCATCATTTTTATAATAAGTCTCCCACAACACTAACATGGCACTTGTATTTAAAGTAAGGTTTACCAAAGGCATTACATTAACCAGAAAGACACAAACTTAGAGATCTTTAGTTGGAATAACTTCTACAACGTTATTCACTTCTCTTATATGTTGGGAAGCTTCCAAAGGCTAACCTCCTTCTTTCTTCCTGAATTTAATTGAGCCAATGGATCACATGAGTAACTTCTGTAGAACTGTTCGTGTAATAGTAAAAGTAAAAATACATATTAAAAGAGATTTCTGTGGCGATGCTTGGTCATATATGTCAAATTCCGCAACTGAGCCTTGGAAACTTCTTTCTTTGCGATAGTTATACAGGCTTCCAGGAGATTTTCTTGGGGCAGGGTCAGTTCCTGTATCAGCTATGTATCTCCTTACACGTTTGCTTCAAAATCACTTTGATTGGTTTTTCTTGTATCAAAAACTCTCTTTCCCATGCAATTCGCACATGAAGCTTTTGGTAGGTGATGATAGAAGTTCGATTGTTATTGCAGCTAAGGTTCTTGGTGGGATTAACAACTGTTTTTTTAGTTGTATACCATGAGGTCCTCAGTTTTGTTGCACCTAGGTATTGACCTCATTCCATCCATAAATACATGGGAAAGCATAAGTAGTCAATCAGACTTTGGTGTAACTTTTGACGGTAGATATACAATAAAAATCTGGCGTATATACAAGAGTCTTATAAAAGAGTAGACCACACTTCCATTTGTAAGTTGCTGGTTGAAACTTATTTTGTATTTTTCCACCTTCACCTTTGGATATTGCATACGGACAATAAAGAAGAGTGAGGATCTCACATGTGACACTTCAAGGGAAAATAAATTTGTTGAGAAGATCAAGAGACACTGAAGTAATCATAGGTAAAATATAGGACTAGGCATGAACATATAATAGAGAAATTATTTAGATTAGGAGATATAGTATGATTAGATTTGAACAAAGGGAGGCTATAGGGTCATGGTAAGAAAATAAACGTATTGTGATACGGTCTTTTCAAGATATTAGAAAAGGCAGGAACCTACTTATTATCACAAAAAATTTCTTCTCCGATCACATAACTAATTATGTCTTTACTCTATTCTACTATTGAAGGTTATATAATTAATTTCATAATTGTCGGATGCCAGTAGTAGATAAGGATCATGTGGTTGTATTCTTTATCCCTTAGAAGAATGAAATCATGCGTAGGAACATGAACATGAATTTGGTTCTAAGAGTTGTAGTTACCCTTGTCTCTATTTATGAATATATCTCTATTTTGACATAATCCTTAAAGTTTAACAATGCCTTGAGGAAGGCACATGTTTTCCCAATGTAAAACCTAGCATATACTGCATTGAAATCCCTTGGAATATCTTCTCAAGGAGTTGCTTAAGAAGATTACTCTCATGATTGTTAGCTTGAGACAAGGGAATTTAGACGAAACTCTTGGTTAATGAATAGGGCTTGGGCCCTATTATAACTTTATTAATATGTTGTTGTAAATGAGTTTGATTAAGTTACTTAATAAGTGAAAATTATATAGTCAAAATTTTAGATTTTCATAAAAAGATTTCATAAGCTTTTTCATGTAAAATATTTGTGCAATATAACACATATGACATATGTAAAAATAATGTTGCAATCCAATTCATTTGACATGGAAAAATTATTCCATGCTATATGGTCTTTGTGATAGAGATTACAAGATTTCAAAAATTAGTTGATTTTTGAGAAATTTGGAGAGTTTTCTCATATTGCATGAAGATATTATCTTTCAGTACCATATATTGGACCTAGATATATGGCAAGGAAAATTTTATGAAGATGTGATACACTTCATAGGAGAATAATCTTGAGTGAGATACTCAGAAGAATGAAGACATACGTGATTTGGGAAACTGGAGAAGCTTTGAGAACTTTTTTCCTATTATAAGAAAAAAGGTTTTGCAGTGTAATGTATGACATCAAAGTATTATTCTAGTGCTATACGCTACACAAAAATATGTTAGTGGAATACAGTATGCAATGAGAAGACAGAAGAATAAGTGTGAGATGAAGTGAGAAGAAAGCAATATTGCAAAGTTTGATTTTTTGAGCGATACAATGTGTTGCATAGGTCAAGGGTGGTAGCTTTTAGTTCGTGGTGTGAAAGACCCTCAATAATAGTACGCTGCATGAGAAAAATCTTTTGTATAACACAACCAACAAAAGCTCAGAAGCTAGGTGTATGAATCTACTTGGGTATTTAGTAGAATGGGCAGTCTTCCTTTGACTAGACTTAGAGAATATTTCAAAATCCGAAGTTAAAGAGGTCAAACCATTAATATTCTCGTAACGGTCCAATTCCAGGATTTTTCCCAATAAGCATTAGTTCAGGTGTGCAGCCTTTGACAAGACCAACAGAATTGACAGAATAAAGAACTTAAAACGGATGGATTAGGAAGCCTAATATGGCAGGAAAATGGCAGGAGAGATTTAGGTTTTAACCAGCGCCAGAAAATATTAATAAACTGGTTGAGTGTCTATTCAATAAGACCAAAATTGTTGGTAAGAAGCAATTTTTGTGGGTTATTACTTTATCCTCCTCATTGTTGGTAAAAAGCAACTTTTAAGCAATTTTTGTGGGTGCCCATTGTTCGTAAAAAGAATATTTTAAGCCATTTTTGTGGGTTTACGTCGTAGCTTATCTTATTTTGTTGTGTTGATGGTTACCTAATTCTTATTTTTGTAGACTAACATTTCAATAATCATAAGAGGAAAAAAAAAAATTAATGTAGATATTTTTGGAAAAATAAATTGATATGATTTTATTAAAATAAGTTGATTAAATTAAGTTTAAATCATTTGATTTTTTTTTTTTTTTTCTTTCCCATGATAACAAGATATTTTTAATTTCTAACAATTAAATCAAACTTATTTTTTTGAAATTGAGATTGCTTAGCTCCAAGGAAAATGATAAAATTCTGTGCATCTTTGTTACATTAAATATTGATAATGATTCCGTGTATGCATTTTTGTTAGTATTAAATATGAGATAACATTTTTATCTAATTAAGATTAAAAAATATTTTAAATTACAAGATAAATAGAAGGAAATTTTAGTCCAACTAGGGAGCGCATGGTAAGGGGTTTGAAAATAAGAAGTTTTTTTAATTTTGAAAAAAATAATGTATCTTTCTTTTACAATATTGTTACTTTTGAATTTGGGGTTGTAAGACTTGGTCATTTTCCACCTAAAAATTGAAATTGTGAATAGGTGAGGCTTATGCAACTGCATAAATAATGTAACAGAGGCATATGGATTATTGTCCACCCAAAAATTGAAATTGTGTATAGGTGAAGATTATGCAATTGCATAAATAATGCAACAGAAGCATATCTATCATTGCAAAGGCTCTTTCTGGCCAAGGAAGAAAACATCTAAGATTTGTTGGTGTTGGGAAATTCGCAGTTGGTTATCCATCACCTTGTTCATGCATCTTTTCCTAATGATTGCACGTTGGGAAGCATTATTGATTTAATCAAGAATTTGGAATTAGTATTCTCTACTATTAACTTCTTTTATGTGTTGAGAATGAACAATTCTGCTGCAAATGATCTCACCAATAAAAATGTAAATTTGAGGCAAGAGTCATAATGTAAAATGGGATTCCTTCCCTCAGAACTATTCCTTAATAATTAGTATGCTATGTAGTGTAAATTTTGTTTATATTTACAAGTCTTTTGGAAAAGCTATACCTCCAAAGTCTTTTCATCTTCTAAGGTAGTAAAACTGCTAATAAATATTGAGAATAAAGTAAGATTTATAGCTAATCTCAAAAGATTTTCATTATTGAAAATAAAGTAACATGTATAGCTATTTTCATTGTAGAACACGATAATACAACATTCTCTAATGGTTAAAAAAATGACGTTACTACTGAATTCTTTTCCTCGTATCTTATGGAATCAAATTCGAATTCTCTGTAACTATGTTATAGACCACTAAATCAAGATATCAAGATTGCTCCCTTAGATTTTCTTGTTCTTGTGAGTACTAAACCATGTAATGAAAAATTATGAGAACTGAACATTTGTCTTCCCATTGTTCTAACAGGTACGTGCCTTGGAAGACGAGAATAAGAAACTCCAAACCAAGGTACCAGTTTCTTGAAAGTCCAAATTCTATTAAGATAGTTATACTTCTCGGTTCAAGGACCTACATATAACCTGCTGCTTGTATGGAAGATTGGTACTCGAGGTGAATCCTCCACTTCAGTGCAGGAAAATGTAGCGGTACACCAAACTAACTTACATCTTGGGTGTGTACACTTAAACTTTTATTGTTCCTTTTAAAAATAATAATTATTCTCATATCTTTACCCTCTTTGGGTTCTAATCTGACAACTGTATTGGCAGACTTAATACCTTGCCCAACGGGCCCTCTGAGATGACAGGAGATTGCGATAATTCCTAGATAGGAGAAACTTAAACCTCTAATGCCTGATCAAATGACTATTTATTGTTGTTTGTCCACCTATTTCAAGAGTTTGAAAATCCACGACGAATGGAAAACTGGTTCCGTGTGAGAGGATCATACATGTTTTTTTCTTTTTTCTAGTTATGGATTTTAATGTCTTCAAGTTTGTTTTAACATGGTTTTGGTTTTTTTTAACTAGAAATATCATTTCTTTCCAGAAGGAAAAAACACGGGTTTTTATATAGTATCAGTACATATTCAAAATATATATTTTACATGTAGTTAATTAGATCTGAGATAGGAAATCACCATGTCTAATAGCTCTAAGGCACAAAAAGATTTAAGCATGAAAGTTGAAAATAGTAATAAAAACATAGACCTACTGTCATAAATATGTATCTATCTCAGTATGGAGTTAAGTATATTCAAATATTGCAAATTGAATAGACATAGACATGATAATAAATACTATGGAAGCATAATGGATCCATCTAATACAAGATTGTGGAATCTTCTACAAGATTATTGTCTACCACGAATTGGTGCATTGAGCCGATAGCCACAGAAAGACCCCTTTTTGACAGAGAATCATCCACAGTGTTAAACTCCCTTAATATATGTTGGAGAGGGATGTGCACAAAGGACTGTTTGAGATTGTGTATGTGGTTAACCCAACCTTCAAGGTTTGTTGGAGAAAAAGCAGTGTTACCCAACGCTCCATCTATGAGATATTTGGAATCCCCATATATGTGGATAGTGTCCATAGAAAGTTCCTTTGAAAACCTAAGGAGACCCCATAATGCAAAGATATCTTCCCTCATGTTTGAGCTAGTGACACTGTGGCAGTCTATTTTGTATTGTTTTCTGTGACAAATCTGAAGCCATGCTCCACATCCAGATATACATGTCGGTGTTGCGTCATCAAAATAACTAGTAGGGAACTAAATGCATGGATGCATATAATGATAAATTAGGTCTTTATCCTTATGCGGACTTACATCTTGTGTGCCCATCCATGTCGCAATGTTGGACCAAATCCTATGAGTGTTAATGGGGATACCATCAAATATGTTTTCGTTCCCAGGTCTCCATAATTCTCAATGAAGAGAGGGATAGGCTGGTGTATTCTCCCTCTCCCACTCCACCAACACACGTGTTGTTTAATTGAGAGGTAATTTCTATTGAGGAAATTAAAAAAAAGAGAGAAGTCCAGCACCATACATGTGATGTGATCAGGCATTCTAGCAGTAGATGTAAATTTGTCTCAAATTAGTTATGACATAGTACACACCATCTTGGTCCATGTATACCCTTTTTTCAAAGATGTTCCCAAGTCAAGGTTTTTTCTTTCCACACCAATCAAGTGTATAGAATGATCTTAGTAGGGACGTTGATTCTCCATATATTCAGGAACCATGTTCTGTTGTTTAAAGAGATTCTGGAGCACATTATGTATTTGTAAGTTTCCCCAACCACCACTATACCTTTGTAAAAAGTCTCAGCCCATGAAATATGATCACCCTTCTCTGTTCTACACAAGCCCGTCCTTCTGAGTTCCATTATATGGTTATCCCAAACCTCAGCACTGTGTCCCATCAGCCCGATGTCAGTTGCCATCTTCCAAATTGGAAACCTCCCATGCCAGTGATGAATAACCTGTGCCAAATAGAAGTATCCTTTGGCATGTAATCTGTCTATGATGTCATTGGAAGGATGGACACCTAGTCTGTTATCTAGACCAATAAGAATATAATTACTCGTACCAAAATACCAAAAAATTCATTAGAGAAACCATAATTTTATTTTATTGAAACTCAACCGAATATAAGAGCCAAAAATTTTACCTATAGAGCCATCACTAATCCACTATGATGCCTCTCTATCATTCAGGTACTTTACCCAAATGATGTCCCTCCAGGTACCCTCTCAAAATAGTGCACACCATAATGGCTTAATCAATAGCGCACATCCGAAATATTTCATGTCCAGTATGCCCCATCCTCCATATTAGTTTGAGATAGTGATCTTCTCCCATTTCATCAAATGGTATTTTCTTCCTTCTCGAGTGCCTGCCCAGATGAAATGTGCCATAATTCTGTAGATTTTGTATACAATGGATGCACGAAGCGTAAGTAAGTGTGCCCAGTAAACTGAGATTTACTGAAGAACTAACTGTGCAAGGGTGAATCTCCCCGCAAGGGTGAGCCATCTATGAGACCAGCCAAATAATTTCTAAAAAAAATTATCTAATATCCATAGCCAGTCATTAGCCCTATAGTTGTTGGGCTTGAGTCTGTGTCCCAAACATGTGAAACCCTCGCACAGGGGCTTTGTAGCCATGCCAAATGTACTAGCAATAAAGTAAATCACCCCTCAATCTCTCCCAGAGTAAAGCAGAAGCGATTTTCCTCCATTAACCTTCAATCCATATGCCTCTCCAAATCTCATAAAAATATAATGCAAAGCCAGCTACTATGTTCTGGATACCATCCCGAAAGTGAGGATTTCATCGACAAACAAGTTGTGGGATATATCGACATTCTTCCCAAGATTTATTCCACAGAAAGCACCAGTAGTTCGAGCCTCTCATATCTTGTGATTGATCTTGTCCATAATAAGAATAAATAGAAGGGACGACAGTGAGCATCCCTGTCGTAAACCCCTTCTAGCATGGAGAAAATGGGAAGGATATCCATTGATCAATACTGCAAACTATATCGAAGTAACAGATGCCACAATCTGCTGATCATTGTACATCGTTAGTCCAATATTTGTCAATATGAGTCGCAGAAATGTCCAATCCACACAATCAGATGCTTTCTGCAAATCAAATTTCATGATTAGCGCCTCCATTTTCTTCGTGTGGATGGAATGTATACATTCTTGGTTCATTTCCAAAACATCATGAATCATACCATTGTGGAGAAAATCATATTGTTCTTGGGTAATATAGTTTGAGAGACTCGATGTCAAGTGCTTCACTATTCTTTTAGAAATGAGTTTGTAAGTAATATTGCATAGAGAAATAGGTCTGAACTCCATAAAAGTGGCAGAATCTGAGACCTTTGGAATGAGAGAAATAAAGGTTGAGCTTATGGCTCAAGTCATATTCCCAGGGATCTTGGATTCTTCAACCATATTCAGAAGTTTCTTCCCCATGAGATCGAATAAATGTAGGAAGAGCTCAATTGTCTAGCCGTCTGGGCCAAGACACTTATCTTTAGCAAATGATTTCAAAACCCTGTGTACTTTGTCCAGCTTATAGGTCTGAAAATAATTTTATTTTTTTCCTCATCAAACATGTTTGGATGTTCCTTCAATCCCCACATTTGATCTTCAATATTAACACCATTTCATTCCTTATAGAAAGACTCAAAAAATAAAAATGATTCTTGTTGTATCTCAAATGTAGTGTATACTTGCACATCATTTCTCCCCTTTATGTGCCAAATAGTATTAATATTTCTGCTATATTTTGCATACTTGTGAAAAAAACAGGTGTTCTGGGCCCCCTCTTTTAATTACAGAACCAGACTTTTCAAGAGCCAAGTGGCCTCATGTATCTGTAATATCTTCTTTTTTTGTCCTCAAGCTCCTTCAAATTTTCAATGATAGATAAGGAAGGGGTCCCCATATCAAAAATTCTACTAAGATGATCAATCTCTACCACAATTGATTTTGATTCCATGTACAAATATTTTTTTTTATCCCTTTCCCATTTATGCACCTTACTCTTCAAGAATTGGAGTTTATTTCTGATGTGATGCATTGTCTATGTGCCTAGTTTTGAAACCACCATATTCCAAGATGTTTTAATCAATTCCTGGAAATCTTCATCCTCCAACCATATACGAGTAAATTTGAAAGGGATGCCAAGTCGAACCGATTTTGACCGCCATTGTAAAATAATTGGAAGATGGTCCGAAATGTAAGTCTGATTTACCCAGGTACACATATTTCCCAAATGGTCTAGTCTTTTCCCAATGTGGAATTGCCTTGCTCTACCATTATGCCATGTGGAAGATAAAGGATTTGGGGGAGTGTCTATCAAATTGTATGTAGTAAATAGCATCTGCAATCTATCATCCAAGGGATCCTGCCTGCGATGTATCCCCTAACACTCGAATGAAAATGTAGTATTGAAATCTCCTGATATAACTACAAACATCATTTTACTTTTGCCTGATATTAAGATTTATTGGGCTCTTATATTGTTCAACAAAAAAATAAACCCATGCAAAACTTTCTTTAATTCATTTACTCAAATTCATTTAAATGATTTAGATTAAATTTCTCATTATAGATTTTTAATTGCTTACCACTAAACCACACTCCACTAAGAAATTTAAATCCAAAATTTATCTACTTTGACTTTTTAATCTGAGTGCAAGAGAGTGTTTCTATAGCAATTCAATGATGTTGTATGTAAAATTTCCATTATATATACCATCTACTTTAAATTTAGATTTAGAATAAATTGAAAGAAATGTATAAATTTTTTAATTGTTTAATTGCAAATCATATATTAATTTATTTATTAAAATTTTCACATATATAAATTTATTTATAGTTTTAATATACATAAAATAAAATAGATTAGATTTATAATTTTATTAATATAATTTTACATTAATTAGGTTTTTTGAAGAATCGTCACAACTTCTAGTTTATATTGAGTTCATGAACATCTCAGTGTTATCAATATAATAATTTCCACTAATTACATATAAACTATATTAATGCAATGTATCTAAATTACAGATAAATAATAAATTCTTAATTATTGTGTAATACTATGCTGCTAATTTATATCTTGATAAAGGTTTGTAATGTGGGTCGCATTTCTCATATTGATATGAATGCTTAAATAGCTTACTTCTTTATAAATAGTGAACTCCTTTATGAACTACTTAAAAGAGTGTGATGGAGAGGCATAGATGATTTTCATTCCCATGAAACAAGGGATGTTTGCATTAAAAATTGCATGGCAACACATTATTAACTAGTATATTTCTATGGTGTTCATAACCACAACTAGCATTTATGTTGGTAATGTTTTTTAATTTTTTATCATTTTAAATTGAATATATAGAATTTGGCAGATATTTGGAAATTTAATTTTTTATTAATATTTATTTAGAAAAAATGAATATATAAATATTTATAATCTAATAGAATTTTTAAAATTCATATTTTGTTATTTTATATGTATATATATAATTTTGAAATATTATGAAATATTATTTTGAAAATTTCACAATTTTATCAAATTTATAAAATTTAATTAAATCAATAAATTTGTTTATATTAAAAAAATAGTAATAAAATTTAGAATTTTTTTAATTATAAATATTACGGGAGTTACACTAAAATTTGTCACCATGACTATTTGCAGTTAGTATGGCCCCATCAACTGTCATACTATCCTCCTTGGCAAGTCTTATACCTCTGCTCCTCATGTCAAACTCCAAGAAAGAGAGAAAGTCCTTAAAAAGTCAATTAACTCTCGTTACGCAGTTTCTCTTAACCTTACCTGCGTGTACGCACTTAAAGTTCGCAATACCTGCGTACTTGTACGCTATGTCTATAAAGGAGTGGGTGCATACTCCTGTAAAGGTCAAAAGGCGCGAGTTTTACTTCAAAAAAGTTACTTGTGGTCGATTCTAGAGCATTCTAGAAGATGGTTTGACGTGTATTGAGCGCCTCCAGATGGTTCATGTATCCCTATGAAAGAGGAACTTATCCCATCAAGAGGGGAGCTATCCCATTGAAAGAGGGGCTTATCCCATTGATGGTGGACCTGATTAACTTCCTCCAAAGCATTATAAATACAGGCATTGGGCCAGAGGGAGAGAGGTTGAAAGCTGAACATTCCTAAGGGTAGATGCTGCTGAAATTAGGACTCCCTTATAGAGCTTGAGAGGAGAGATTCCCATCCTTTCTTAGCTTCATTTGGAAGTGGGTGAGCTGATCAAAGTAAAGGAGAACTCTTGCTGGACCCTAGGAGGGACCTGCACAACACCAAGGCACTGGTTGTAATGGTTTCTTTTGTTTCCTATTAATACAATTAAGTTCATTTTTCTCAACAAGTTGTTATACATAATTTGTTTCATATACTCCTTGGTCTTTATGATGAATATGTTTTATTATATGAGTTATTCAGGTGCTATGTAATCGTTTGCTTGTTAGTGAATGCAGGTTTCGAAGAGAAGGAGGAGCTCATCCGGATCGGAGAGGCTGGACTGCTACAAACAGCGTTGGACTAAAGGTATGCTTTAAACACCTGGTTGCTTGTATTTTAAATGCATGTTTAGGGAAAGATAGTGCTTAATTGTCTTGTTTGTCACTAGAAAGCCTTAGCTTCTAGGGAGGTCGGTTTTGTCCGCAAAATTGACTCTTTCCGCATGACAAAATGGCGACTCCGCTGGGGAATCCATGGATTTGATTGATTTTTCTTTTGATTGATACTTTGACCAGAGAAACTGTATTTTCTGTTTCTGTTTTTGACTTTATGATTGTGGGATTGGGTGAATTTAGTTAATTTTGAGTTAGTTTTTATTTTTCATAGTTTTGGGAGAGGTACGCACCCTCTGAGTTAAGCACAGTGCGTACCTGTACGCATTTTTTCTTTGTGCGCAGAGCGTGGACGCACCTGTGTAAACAGGTTGCCTGCGTACCCTGTCAAAAATTTGAAAATTTTAAATTTTTCTCTTTTTTATTAGTTTAGAATTTGTTTATAGGTTTTAGCCATTGCCCAAACCTGCTTATTCCCTGTCAAAAAACTTTCCTTGGTTAATTTCATTGGCATTCCTATTTTAAGCTTTTATCAATTGGGTGTTTTGAGTCTCTTTTTGAGAAATTCTTAATTTGATTTCCTTTGGTCATTACTTGGAGGTTTCTCTCAGTTTTTTCACAATTTTGCATCTTTTTGCTTTTGTTTTTTGGGGGGCTAAATTGTGTATGAGTGTTAATCGCCTTTGAGTGTTTTTATTTTTGATCTTTGGAACTCTCGCCCAATTTTCTCGACTTGCACTTGATTGGTTCTTAGATTACATTAGAATCATCTTGTGTTTGAGAATTCTCTTGCATAGATCACATTTGCATAATTAGAATTCTCATTTTCAGAATATGAATGAAAAATGTGCATAGATTACATTTGCATACTTTTCAAGTGAATTGTGCATAGATTACAATTGCATAGTTTACATTCTGAAAAATTAATCGTAGATTTAGATCAGTTTTCTTTGATTTGAATTTACACAAAAATAAAAATAAAAAAACTATTTTGGAATTGATTTGCATTAGTTTTTCTTGATGAAATTAGTGCATTAGAGAATTTGTTATATTTTCTCTTAGTGATCATTTTTTTGCATTGTTGGAAGTGAATGGAAACTCTCTCATTACTTTAGTTAGGATTCATCGAATTGAAAGGATTACATTATCATATTCGATTGCATTCAGTTGAGTCGGGTCATAACACCATTGGTTTCATATCCATTTACCCATTTGCGTAATAACAGCCTTAATAACACAGCGCTTAATTAAAATTCATCTAGTAATTTTTACATTTCTAGGGCTCTGATACACCAACTTAGATCAGGCTAGTGTCTTGGAGTAGGAGAGTAATTAACTCTCCAAGAGAGTAAAACAAACAAGTAGTTGTATCTTATGGTAGGGAAGAAATCCAATTGTTGCATTTATGCTCTGGGAAAGCTCCTCTTAAAGGAGAAGCACGAGATCTTGTCCGAACTAGTGTGGGAATCAATCCTTCCTCATTGAGAATGACACCAGATATTCACGTATTAAAAATGGTAAACCTCGGATTAACCATTGTCGAGGAGCCTAGGGTCACTTGTTGGTAAACCTTGGATTATGTCAAGGAGCCTTCAAGGGGATTGAGCTTGCTACTTTGCCCTTGCGTGCGTATCGGATCGTAGACTGTTCCCCCAGGTATATTTGTTTCAGTTGGTAACCTTAGTGGCCATATTCTTTAAGACTCTTCCTGAGGTGACAGTGGTGGGAAGATCCCACTGTAGCTGGAGCAGACGTCGGCTAGACTCACTTGGATTTTCTGGGGGGTTCACTTCACTCGAGACGGTTAAGTGGAGGAACTTGTGCCAGTCTATTCATTAAGCAGGTTGCCGGGGTAACTGTTCCAACCACCATTTCTGTACTGAATTCTGCGATGTTGGATTTCATCACCAACTAGTGTTTTCGGTCCGGAAAGTTACTGTTTGTGTGTGGTTTGACTCCTAGATTTGATAGCGCGTGTTAATTTGTTTGTTTTTACTTTTAGGGACCATAGGTGTGAATTGTGAATTTTAATTGTTAAGTGTGAATTGTGAATTGTTAATTTTAGTTTTAAATTGTTAATAAAATTCACTGAAGTTGAATACAATGGCAAATGTTCCGGAATTTACCAACCTAGGAACCCCTCCTAACGAGAATCCTAGTACTTTTCCTTACTTTGGAAATGTTGGTCCTCCTTATATGGCTACTTTGTCATTGCCTGGATTTACAATAGGATTACCGATATGGTTATTTTCAACTTCGTTGGCCCCAAGTACTCCAATTGTTCCACCTCAACCAAATGCTTCACCTCAACAGAGTTCACCATCTCAACATCACCAGCCTTCTGTTGACCCTTTACCTTCTTCGCCTAATTTTTCTTCCTCTATTTCTTCCTCTTCGCTTGGTAAAAGCCTTGATGCTAGTAACCAGGTGGCTAAGAAGAAGAAGAAGAAGAAGAAGAAGCAAGATAAGAAAGAAGTCAACCAACCAACCACGACTGTAAGTGTTAGTTGTGTTGAGGAAAACTCCGACATGCATCGTAAACCCAAATACCCTTGCAAGCTTTGTAAGGGTGACCACTTCCTTATCAATTGTCCTGGTATTCCAAAGGTCTTGGAAGTATGGTCAGAAAAATCTCATCAACTTTCCATTGATCCATCAACCGGTGATAGTCAGGTTCCTGGGAAAAAGGGTAAAGTTAGGTTTCCTTGTAAGTTATGCAAAGGGAGTCATCAAACTCACATTTGCCCTCACATGGATGAAGCCTCAACATTGTTGGAAAACCTTACTGTTCCACAGCAAGAATTTCCAACTGGTTACCGTAAACTTTCTCCCAACCTACCGTTAACTGACGGAGTGATTGATCTAAATTCCAGTACAGTCGATCACACTCTTCCATTGGAGAGTGAAACTCATGTCACTCAGGTTGATGATCCATTAGTTGATCAAGTGGTCGATTCAATTTCACATTCGGTCGATCCCAGTTTCCCTTTAGAGAGTGAACTTCATACCGCTCAAGTTCTTCTTGTTACATCAGATTCTTCTACGCCGGGGGGCATTTCACCTGTTTCTACAGAACCCCCTCCAAGTACTGAGGTATTTTCCTTTGATTGGAATAGACTGACAGAACCTCGTCTTCCTTCCTCCATCCCTTTCCAAATCATTGTCAAGGCTGGTGGTAGGGACATACATCGTACTCAGGTAGATGAAGGTGCTTCTGTTAGTATTTTATCCTCAACTGTTTGGAAAGCTTTGGGTTCCCCTCAGCTTGCACCTATTACGCAGAATCTGAAAGCTTTTAACAGAACCATTAGTGAACCTTTAGGGATCCTTCCTAATTTTTCCATTACCTTGGAAGGTAAAACTGTCTATATTGATATTATGGTAGTTCGAGGTCCCTTGGATTTCAATTTACTCCTTGGGCGAGACTATGTTTATGCAATGAAAGCTGTCGTATCGACACTCTTTCGCGTGATGTCTTTCCCTCACAATGGCAGTATTGTGACTGTAGACCAGCTTTCGTTCCCTAGTCTTGTTTCAACTACCAATAATATGACACCCCTAAATGTTTCTGATTCTAAAGTGGTATCTACCCCGCCACGGGTTAATTATGTGGCAACTGGTCCCATGTTTTCAGTTACCGAGGAAAGTGAGCCTCTCACTGTTTGCTCATCTTCCTTTGATTTAGATCCGGTAATTGACATGGAAAACTCTATGGGATTACTTGAACGCGATGTTCTTATCCCTTTTGAGTCCCTTGACATGTGTTCCTTCCAGAGAACTATTCTTCCTTCTGATGAAGACCTCTTGGAAGCCATGATCAAGGTGTGTCCATGTCTTTCTTCCAGTTGGAAGCCATGATCAGTGAGCACGAGGATAGTTCCTTTTCCTGTGCCAACCTCATTAAAAAATGAAACAGGTGTCCACGAGGATAGTTCCTTTTCCTGTGCCAACCTCGTTAAAAAATGAAACAGGTGTCCACGAGGATAGTTCCTTTTCCTGTGCCAACGTCGTTAAAAAATGAAATAGGCTGTTGCGAGGATAGTTTTTTCC
Source organism: Pinus tabuliformis (assembly GCA_031772625.1). Classification (NCBI taxonomy): domain Eukaryota; kingdom Viridiplantae; phylum Streptophyta; class Pinopsida; order Pinales; family Pinaceae; genus Pinus; species Pinus tabuliformis. The sequence goes on from CM062811.1 coordinate 700,423,657, forward strand.
TATATCAACCTCGTTAAAAAATGAAACAGGCTGTTGCGAGGATAGTTTTTTCCTATATCAACCTCGTTAAAAAATGAAACAGGCTAGTATGAGGACAATTCTTTTCCTGTGTCAACCTCATTAAAAAATGAATCAGTTGGTATGAGGACAGTTCTTTTTACTGAGTCAACCTCATTAAAAAATGAATCAGGTAGATTTTAAGATTATATAGGTAGTAATGAGCATAGTTCCTTATCTTGTGTCAAGCTCGTTTAAAAAATGAAACAAGGGTTTTTGAGGACAATTCTTTTCTTGTGTCAACCTCCTTAAAAATGAAACAACTCCCTTTTCGAGTCGAATCTTTTCAAGAGCTTGAAAGTAAACCTTCATTCCATCCATCTGGTTAAATGCAATGAAGCTTGGGGGGCATGTACCTTGCTTTGCATCATTATACTAAGGGCATGCGAAATTTTTGAGCATAGTTCCTTGTCTTGTGTCAAGCTCGTTAAAAAATGAAACAAGGAGTCATGAGCATAGTTCCTTGTCTTGTGTCAAGCTCGTTAAAAAATGAATCAAGGTTTTTAGAGCATAGTTCCTTGTCTTGTGTCAAGCTCGTTAAAAAATGAATCAAGGATTTTAGAGCATAGTTCCTTGTCTTGTGTCAAGCTCGTTAAAAAATGAATCAAGGATTTTAGAGGATAGTTCTTGTTACTGAGTCAACCTCATTAAAAAATGAATCAGGTAGATTTTAGGATATATAGGTAGATTGTAGAGAGTAGTCAAGAGCATAGTTCTTTGTCTTGTGTCAAGCTCGTTAAAAAATGAATCAAGGATTTTTAGAGCATAGTTCCTTGTCTTGTGTCAAGCTCGTTAAAAAATGAATCAAGGTTTTTTAGAGTATAGTTCCTTGTTAGGTAGATTGTAGAGAGTAGTTATGAGCATAGTTCCTTATCTTGTGTCAAGCTCGTTTAAAAAATGAAACAAGGGTTTTGAGGATAGTTCTTTTTCTGTGTCAACCTCACTAAAAAATGAAACAACTCCCACGAGTCTTTCCAAGATCTCTAAAGTGAACCTTCATTCCATCCACCTCGTTGAATGCAATGAAGCTTGGGGGCCGTGTACCTTGATTTGCGTCGTTATGCTGGGGGCATGTGAACTTATAACAAGCATAGTTTTTCGTTTCAAGCTTGCGTAAACATGAAATTGAATCCGAGCATAGTTCTTTTCCTATGTCAAGCTCGTTAAAAAATGAAACAAATCCTCCTCTAATTGAGTCGAGAGTTTGACTAGATCTCATAAATGTTAAGTTGTATATTTAGGTTAGTTATTTCAGTTTTTTGCATAATTTTCTTACAGTTTTAGGTCGAGTCTTTCAAATGATCTCGTAACTCAACCTTCATTTCATCCAACTGGTTGAATGAAATGAAGCTGGGGGGCATGCGCTCTAGCAGTTATGCTTAGGGGGCATCAAGCACAGTTTCAAGCTTGTGTAAAAATGAAACTACTTTGAAGCATAGTTTTTCTCTGTTTCAAGCTTTTGTAAAAATGAAACCTATCTTGAGTCAATTTCAGTTATTTTCAAGACTCGTTAAACTCATGAAAATCCCGAGATTATTTTGCTATCTTTCATTCTTGTAAAACAAATGAAAATGCCGAGTTCTTTCCATCTTTTCCTGCTCGTAAATTAAATTGAAAGTCGGCCATATGAGTACATTTTTATCCCTTTTTCGAACTCATTAAAATTTACGAAAAAGTGAAAACCATGAGTACATTTTTATCATTTTTTCGAACTCGTGAAAACTTACGAAAAAATGAAACCTCAGAGTCATCTTTAAGCTCTTTTCTGACTCCTAAAACATGAAAAGATCGCCGAGTTTTTCTTTTTAAACTCGTTAAAACAGAACTAAAAAGACGGTCCACTTACAGCTCTTTCCCGACCGTAAAAACATGAAAAGATTGCCGGATTTTTGTCGTTTCAAATTCGATATTGGTTATAAAACGACGTGTCATTGATCACTTTTTACTTTTTCGGGTCAAGGGCACTAATAACGAAAAGTACTCCTTGGTCGTAAAAGATCAAGCGGTTCTCTCAAGTATTATTTGATACTTTTTCGGGCTTGGGAGACACAAATCTACGAAAAAGGTCAACCCTGGAGTCTTCTTAAGTTTTTCAGACTCTCTAAAATTGAAAAACGCCGAGTTTCTCCTATACTGGACTCGTTAAAATTTCACAGTAAAGGACCTGTTCAATTACAAACAGGAACGAACCACTCCTTCTTAGGGTTCGAATCTAAACTAAGTTGGACTCATCCGAAGGATGAGCTTATAATCAAGCAAATGTTATCCTCCTCAAGCTTGTAAAAAAATAAAGAGGTACTTGCCAGAAATGGTGGGGGAAAAGAGAGAAAAATGAGCCTATTTGTTATCCTTTGTCTCGAAGAAACCTTTATCACCACTCTTGAACACGATACTTCTCATTCACCTGGGTTGGGAAATCCTTTGCCTAACAGTTGATCAAACCATATTGAAAGTCTTCAGCTGGTTTCTGGGTATTAACTTCGGGTCAATTGTCACCAAGCCATCTGTTGTGTCGTTATGTGTTCAAGAGGTCACTGCAAATAAACCATTCATCTGCAAAATACCTGTCATCCATCTTGACCATCCCTGAGTCAGTCCTTACAGCTACATTTCTTCAACTTGATCTATGATTTCGTGTTGTGGGCTTGCCTGCAACAGATTGCTTTCTATCGACATCAGCACATTATCTAGAAAGATGACCTAGAAATCGTCAGTACCTTGAGATCTGCATGCATCAATGGTCGGTTTCTCGCCTTTGACGACAGTTTACATCATTGACTCTCAATCGAAGGATTCCGTGACATGTTCGACATCAACACATTCATCCACATCTCATGGATTGTACTGGGTACTTTGAGAACCATTGACATCACTGGTGGTCTCTCTCACACTTGTTAACAGTTTACATCATCGACTGGTAATCAAGTGGTTTCTACCATGCTCGACATCAACTCATTTATTCGCATGGATAGAATCGTACCATTTCGGGAAGTAGAAATGAAGACCCTGGATCTAGTTTCCACCATCCAGGCTGCGAGGAGTTTTGTATTCATTATATAGTAGACTAATCATAAACAGATGGCTGCGTCCATACTGTGTCTACAAGAGTCTATGATTATGATGTACTGCGAAATCATTCCTATATCAGAGCAGTAGTTAGTTTGTTAATTAAAGTTTTCAATCTGAGTATGGGAATGCCTACCTCAGTGATGATATGATCTTACATATGTATTTTGTGTTGAATATTTGCAGGTTTCGACTGGGCTCTCCACAAGATAATCCTTGAAATGATAAAGTACTTCACCCTTCCTAGATGATATGAAACCCTAATCTACTACAGGCTTCGCACTTTAGGGGGCAATCTGTTACACTAAAATTTGTCACCATGACTATTTGCAGTTAGTATGGCCCCATCAACTGTCATACTATCCTCCTTGGCAAGTCTTATACCTCTGCTCCTCATGTCAAACTCCAAGAAAGAGAGAAAGTCCTTAAAAAGTCAATTAACTCTAGTTACGCAGTTTCTCTTAACCTTACCTGCGTGTACGCACTTAAAGTTCGCAATACCTGCGTACTTGTACGCTCTGTCTGTAAAGGAGTGAGTGCGTACTCCTGTAAAGGTGAAAAGGCACGAGTTTTACTTCAAAAAAGTTACTTGTGGTCGATTCTAGAGCATTCTAGAAGATGGTTTGACGTGTATTGAGCGCCTCCAGATGGTTCATGTATCCCTATGAAAGAGGAACTTATCCCATCAAGAGGGGAGCTATCCCATTGAAAGAGGGGCTTATCCCATTGATAGTGGACCTGATTAACTTCCTCCAAAGCATTATAAATACAGGCATTGGGCCAGAGGGAGAGAGGTTGAAAGCTGAACATTCCTAAGGGTAGATGCTGCTGAAATTAGGACTCGCTTATAGAGCTTGAGAGGAGAGATTCCCATCCTTTCTTAGCTTCATTTGGAAGTGGGTGAGCTGATCAAAGTAAAGGAGAACTCTTGCTGGACCCTGGGAGGGACCTGCACAACACCAAGGCACTGGTTGTAATGGTTTCTTTTGTTTCCTATTAATACAATTAAGTTCATTTTTCTCAACAAGTTGTTATACATAATTTTTTTCATATACTCCTTGGTCTTTATGATGAATATGTTTTATTATATGAGTTATTCAGGTGCTATGTAATCGTTTGCTTGTTAGTGAATGCAGGTTTCAAAGAGAAGGAGGAGCTCATCCGGATCGGAGAGGCTGGACTGCTACAAACAGCGTTGGACTAAAGGTATGCTTTAAACACCTGGTTGCTTGTATTTTAAATGCATGTTTAGGGAAAGATAGTGCTTAATTGTCTTGTTTGTCACTAGAAAGCCTTAGCTTCTAGGGAGGTTGGTTTTGTCCGCAAAATTGACTCTTTCCGCATGACAACGGGTATATTTCTGATTTAATAAAAGATAATATTGAACTTATTAATTTTCTTATATTTTATAAATAACCATTTATAATTACTAGTATTATTAAAAAGTTTTTTTTACTGATTAATTTTTTAATTTTATGATAAATCTTATAAGTAGATTCAAAGCATTGATAATCCAAAAATCACATATAACGAATTAGAAATAAATTCTCAACTTTGAAATCACAAAAGCCTCAAAATTATAATATTAACTTTTCATTAACAAATATTAAACTATTTCTCCTTTCTCAAACCCTAATCCAATAAATTTCACAACAAAAAATACCCACTATAAAATTTCTATCAAAACTTAACATATTTCCAAGTTACAATTTCGATGGCATGCCCAATAGAGTAATTCTAGAAAGAATAGACTTCTTTCACAAACATTCCACTCCATCCTCAAACTATGTCATTGACCAACACTTGACAAGGGAAATGGAAACAATCGAACAACAAGAATAATTTATTCGCAACAATGTCTACGTTTGGGGTATTCAAACCCTAAAAAGGCTCCTCCATTGATAATGTGGTTGTTCAAATGGTGTGAATGCACATTGTACTTGGTAACCCCCAAATTGGAAGGATATTTATGTTTGATTGAACCTTCAAATATATGGTATAATAATAAATTCTATATTAAAAAGGCAATGCTGGACTATAGTAATCAAAATGGTGGTGTTAGCATTAGTCTCTATGAAAAATAATTTAACATTTTAGGCGCTCAGATTGTTGTAATTTAGGGATTAATTTTTGAGAGTCGATAGTATTACTATCCATCTTCCTAAAGTAGAAAAAAAGCTATAAACATAACTAATAGGTTATATATTTCATTCATATTTAGAAAATGCAAACTATTGCTAACAATAGTTCCCCAGTATTAAATGTTATGTGGTTACTTCAGGAAAGTATGCATATATACAGGTGAATTGTGGCTTTCATATGACTAGTTCCTTGTTGGGAATAATAGGTGTGATGTCATCCTCAGGTTTTCAGGTCTATCCACACGCGTGTGGTCTAGCCAATTACCAAGCAAGCCCTTGGTTAATTGACCAACCAACAAGCATCAAGTTCATCATCAAGTTAATTTTCTACAAGTCTCAATTAAAATCTGGGAAGTAAGAGAGAGCTTGATCTCATGGCTTTGGTCGCTCGATCAACCATAAGGTCGAAGCATGGAAAGAAGAGGAATTTGTATGAGACATTGTTGATCGCTACCACCACTAAAGAATGCACCTGCTCGATGTGATCATTGGTTTGAATTTCCCGCCCAAAAGAAAGACCGCGTGCCTAGAAGTAAGTGAGTGATTAGGGATGCTGTGAAGAAGACAATTCAGGGATATGTGGTTGCCCAACCCTCGACGGACTTACTCATCGACTAAACAACCGAGAGAGAAGGATATGTGCTTGAAAGTAGCACCTTACCCAATGCATTGACCTCAATTTCCTTCCCACCCATGGCCCCCATCGTGCCACATTGAACTCATCTTTCCATCAGTACATCCATGGACCCCAGAGTCACACTCGAAACTCATCCATGCAAACCAATTACCTATCACACTAGATGGAAACCTGACACCCGTTGCACCCAGAGTAACACTGTGAAAATGAAACCTCCAATTCATTGTTAACCTTAAGAGATTTGGGGTCACCCGTAGAACAACAATTACATCGATTGATGCTTGCAAACCAATGCATGCCAACCTACATGCATTTATATATGTTGTTTTTTGAATTAGCTAGTGGAGTTCCCACATCTAGTTTCAAATATCGTGTTAAATAATAAGCATAGGATGACTCGTATGACTGGTGTGATTGATAAGATGGAACTAACAAACTAAGATAACAAAAAAAACATAACTTTGTAAAATAAAGCACGATGACAAGAAGCATGTCTGTCTTTCTTGAATATCACTTAGCATGGTGGGCACTAGGCACTATCAATCCCTCCCTTTTTCAAGTTTTTAAAATCACCTCCCTCACTACCTATCGTGTGCAGGCAAGTCCCATAATGTCATAGAAGGTAAGTCTTGCCTGAGCAGCTTCAAAAGAAAGAATTTCAAATTTCAATTTTTTTTTTTTTTTTCCACCAAAAAAAAGTCAAGTTGGCCCTCGAAGAAGTACGGGTTGACTCAGTGTACAAACACACCTCTTTGGGCTCATGAATTCTCTATTTGTATGCTACTGATTTTCCACTTCGATACACCAAAATTTGGATCACCATAGGAGGCAGGATAAGGAATATGAGACAGACTAGAAGGATGAATCTGAGGGAGAATAAGTAGATGAATTTGAGGCATGAAAAAGGATGATTTATGAGGCAGCAAACTAAAATTGCGAGTCATTGAAATTTTAGGAGGCTGAAATTTCAGGAAGTTGAATTTGTCTTTGTTTGACTAAGTTTGACTTGGGTTTGGTTACTAGTCAGTTTGAATTTATTTTTTGATTAGGAAGTCAGATTGCATCTATTCTTGAATTGGACAATTTTGCTACAAAAAGGTTGTTGTGTTTTTGCTTGGTTAGGGCTTTCCTAGGATAAATTTTTTGTCTCTTGTTTTGTTGACTCTTTATGATCCTATTGGATTTATTTTTTTACTATTGAATATTTTCTATGTATAATTTCTTAATGATGAAGGTGGCACAAGTTAAACTCATGGAAAAATTATTGGAAGTAATTGTGAATCTATAAAATATTGAAAAATCAATAGGAAACAATGTAAGGTTCTATGTGCTTGAGATGCTTTTAAAGGCCCTCAATATTATATGAGAAACTCTAATAGATCCTAAAAGAGGATTTAATATGTCATGGATCATGCATATGGTTTAAATATGCCAAACATGAATATAAACATAATTTTTAGCCTAAAAGTATCATATAGGTACCAATATGTTAGGTTGTTTCTTAGGGACATATACATCAAGTGACAAATAAAATCAATTTCTTAGAGCCTAACGAGGATTGTATGGTTTATGACCATAAACATGGTCAAAAATCACAACATAACCCTTATAAAGTTAATGAGGCCCTACATATGCTAAAGATTTTGAAATGGAAACTAAGCATTTACACCCTAAAGATGTTTATATGCAGGTTATTTGCATGCATAGGCCCCTAAACTACATCATATGTTTTATAAATGGAATATTCAACTTATAAATAATGAGTGTAAGGACCTTACCCATATTATGAGAAATAAAATCATGGTGTTATGCATTAGATAAAGTTTCTAAGAATCCATGGGGGTTACCATAGAAGTCTAGTAAATACCACGAGTTCATATAAAATGTATTTAATTTTATCCTTATGTATTTTTGGTATATGATAATATATGACAATTTAAAGCCGTGCAAAATTATATGAAAATTTTTTAATTAATTTTTTTTTTCAAAATAGTGCAATTTCTAAAAAGTGTTATTAATAATTATAAATTAATTTACTACTAAAAGACTAGAAAATAAGAGAATGAAGTGGCAATTTTTTTATAATAAAAATAAATATTTTAACAAGTACCTAAATTCACATGTTTAAAATATAATGAAGTTTTTACCACTATATAAGACCTATTGAAAAATGTTTTATAAATCTCTTGCCATTTTGATGTTCGATGAACGAGTGACTCCATGAATTACTAGCTTTGATTATATGTCTAAATACTCTATTTATCATGGTTTCTATTATTAGATTACATAATAACTTAACTTTTTTTAAATATCATTAGAAAAAATATCATGATTTCATTACTCAAGTGACTCCATGAATTTACTAGCTTTGATTATATGTCTAAATACTTTATTTATCATGGTTTATATTATTAAATTACATAATAACTTGACTTCAAGGAATAATAATATATGTTATTATTTATATTATGGTTTCTTTAATATATTAGAGTATCATGATATCATTACTTAGGTGATTCCATAAATTACTTATATAGATATGGAGCATGAAATATGAGGAAATGTGCTTATATGAGGTGGCAAACTTATAGTGCTAAGCAAGGGCCCTATAAAATATAGATATATGTAAGGGTGCCAGACTTATTTTGTTATGGAGAAGTAAGATGCATGATTTTTACACACAACATGAATACCGTTTTTATCTCATGAAGTGCGTAAGTATTTTGAGTATTACCAAAATATTTAATTTTGAGGCGAAAAATTGAGCAACATACATGAACAATTTGCATTTTGTAATAATGTACTCACTTTTATAAAACAATTCCACGTGTGTCTCATGGCTACTGCTTCATTAAGTCAAATATTTAATTTTCATATTTAGCTGTAAACTTATGTGTTTTTTTCATATATAAGGTTGACTAACTAACAATTTCACTGGATGCTGCAACGGAAATGTGGTAAGTTAGTAGCATATGGAAGAAGAGCATACGTGAAGAGAGATGTGATATGTTATGCAATTTAAATGTTGTCTACTTTGGCATTGTTTCCTTTGGAACATAAATTACTGCCTCTAACAACAAGTAATAAATTAATTTAACTTTACAACAAGTTTACCAAGGCCAATGAATGGAGGTCCCCAATTACATGAGGTATGTGCCATGTGAGCATGTTATATGATAGGTCTAGTTGTAGTTACTTCACACATTTTCCCAGAGTTACATATATACTACCCAATAACTGGTTCAGAGCAAGATTTAATTTTTTTTGTTGTTTGACGTGGTAAATTAATTTAACTTTACAACTAGTTTACTAGGGCCTATGAATGGAGACCCCCAATTTCATGGGGTATGTGCAATGTGAGCATGTTATCTGATAGGTCTATTTGTAGTAACTTCACACATTTTCCCAGAGTTACATGTATACTACCCAATAATTGGTTCAAAGCATGATTTATTTTTTCTCATTATTGGAGGTGTCGAATGGATTTAGCAATTCTTCCATAGAGATTCTAATTATTTTGTTTATATATTTTATACTTTTTATGATGACATTGAGATTGATATGATTTCTTTTGAAGGGATCCTAGAAGTGGGCACAAGAAATGCCATTCACTGTAACTTGAAGCATTGTTGCCCGACATGAGGCATGCGCCTTATGATCTTGTTATATGATAGGTCTAGTTGCAGTAACTTCACACATTTCTCAAGAGTTGCATGTCTACTGCCTAGTAACTGGTTCAAAGCAAGATTTATTTTTTCTAGTTGTTGAAGGTGGCTAATGGTTGGGGATTCTTCCAAAAATATTATAATTATTCTATTTAAATTTTTTATTCTTTTTATGATGACATTGAGGTTGAGATAATTACTTTAGAGGGAATGCTTGAAGTGGACATTTCTAAACTAGAGAAATCTTTGTTCTTCTCAATAGAAAGACATGTTATGAGATGTTCTCTAACATGATAAAAGACAAACTCAGATGGGCCGTGATTGAAGAAACATTTCATGTTCAACCCCAAACTAGTTAAGTGATCTTCTCCAGCTAGAAAAATTAAATTTGAAGGCATTCGTCTAATCAGCATCTTCTACTTGGAACAAAATATGATGCTACAAACAATATGACGTGTGAAAAAACTGCCAATCTTCCACCAACGCTGCAAACAATTCCCATGTTTCATTTGACATGCATCTAGTACAAAAAAAAACATAAGGAATATCTCTTAGCTGATGTGATTCATTGTAACTTGAAGCATTGTTGTCTAACATGGACTATCTAATTCTACATTTTCATTCATGAAATACATATATTCTACATTTTCATTCATGAAATACATATACTAAAGAACAAATCCTTTAAAGGCTAACAACACTTCCTCAAATTCAATTGTAGGTTGTCATGTGGAATTTTTAGAGTATCCCGTAATTGTTATGGATGAGTCCTCCACTTAAAAGCCTTGTTTTTATATTGCAACACAAAAAATAAAAAAATCCCTTATTACATTTGCGTAGGCAACCATCCTCAATTCCTTATAGGGTCTATGTTCACCCAATTTTTTTAAGGAATGGATAGTTTATATTGATCAAGCTGGTAAACAGGCTAGTAAAGTAAATTAAAGGAGTGATCACCATCTACAGTAATCCATATATATATAGAAAGAGTAGTATTTTCCTATCATGCCTATTCATTTTTATACTTCTAACAACATGTTTCTTGTAAATTCTCCAAAAATCCCCGACAAAAACTGCAAATTTATAAAACAATTAACAAAAAGAGACCTAAAACCTGAACTCTACATTCCTAGAGGTTCACTATTGGCTATTGCGATTAGATTTTATTCTTGCTCTTGGAGTGTAATTTCTGCAACAATCTACTCCATAGGCTCGCTTCGTTGAACATCGTCATGCCCACCAAGGGACACGAGATCCTGCAAACCAAACACCTCCTTGAGGACAACAACTATTGCCATTTCAAAAATGACCTCAATCCCATTAGCTTAGACCCAAAGTGTCCACCTTTATGGCTAAATTGTCCACCATCAGTTGAAGCCTCTTCATGGCCTCCTGTAGATCCTTCATTTGCCGAATGACCAGAGAAAAATGAGAACGAGATTCCAGCACAACTTGCTCACCAACCCTTTCCATCTTGGCAACACGTTACTCTAGATAATTTTGATTTGAAGCCCTCCTGACATATTTGTTTTCTTCACAGATAGAGGAGGTGATGAGTCTAATCGATGAAAGTTACCCTTAATACTTAACACATCCAACTTTGTCAATTTCCATTTATAATGGGGAATGCCACTAGTTTCCTTTCTTGTAGACATATTTTCACATTGAATGCTTCTAAGCTTTGAATTCCTATTCGTTTCAGCTGTAGATTGCATGAAATCCATTTCCCATCACTCGATTTTACTACATTTACTCTATGTAGGTGAGATTAAGGTATTATCCATAGGGATTTCATGGCCCAACTTGAAGTTGTATGAAGCATGATTCCATCTATCCTTTCGAGTGACACATTGCCTCTCCAATATCCACATGGAATAGCACTCAGCTTGTTTTTCCTTGATTGAGAGCCAACATTTCAAGGAAATAATGATCAGGATGATTTCAATGCTAATTAATAATGTGATCGGCCTTGGGAACTAGTTTCTCCAAGGTTTCCTTTGATTTATTACATCCTCCATTCTACATAATTGCAACATCTTGGAATATATTAATGAGTTGAGTTACCTCTATCTTGGCAGAGTATTCCTTGATAAAAGGTGATGATGTCAAATTTTCCAAATTTTCTACTAATTTTAATGTCCACTGGGGACTGATTTTTTTTTTTTTTTAATAGAATTTCTATCTCTATTAAACTTTTGGATGTTTATCATCGTGTCTCCCAATACCACAATACCACTAGTTGACGAATTCCTCTTACTGTGGATATTTTCAACCCCTACCAAAGAGTTAGAGCTTCTTCTTGATTGTTAGTGATTGATCCTAGTCGCCATGCATGTTTAATCTCTATTTCTCCATTGAGGCAAAATATTTCGGCTTCCGCTCTTGCCTCCCCCTTCACCCATTTTGACTGAAATGATAATAAAAATTTATATTCATAATCAAATAATATTTTATTAAATACTCCCACTTTTATTTAAATAAAGTTGGAAAATTTGTTTTTCTTGAAATTAATATAATTATTTTTATAAAATAGCTTTTACTTAACATCTCACAGATCAGATCATGAATACCTTAGACTTACTCATTCATTCATATTTCTTATAAATATTTTTATAAGATTATTTTTACATAATATCTTCTTTAGATCTTGATACCATCGATTAAACTTAATATTTTCTTAAACAATTTTATTTTCCCATAATTCATTTTACTCTACTTATTAACACTTTAATCCTAAAATTTCAATTATTATATTTTTGATAATGTAACCTTTTGTATAAAAAAATATTGGTGAATTCATATTTTTTTACAATTATAGTTATGTGAAAAAATAAATAAATTGAAGAGCCATAGATAATAATATTTAAGAAATAAAATATTATAAATTTATTAAGTATTAAAACCAATTTATTTTAAATATAATTCAGTAATTAATATATAAATATAGAATTAAATTATTAAAAAAATTACATCTTAAAAATTTTGATTTATTTCAAAATGATTATTTATTTAAATAGTTGATAAACGAAATTTTAAAATACTCCATATTCTATATATATATATATATATATATATATATATATATATATATATATATATATATAATCATTCAAAATAATCATAATAAGAGTAAAAATAATATAAATTAAATATGTTGATTTAAAATATTTATATATTTTATAAATAAGTTTTAAAAATTCACTTAATTAATTAAAAAAAAGGATCTTTTCTATTTTTACTTAATTAATTAAAGAAAAAGATCTTTTCTATTCCAAAAAAAATAATTTAATAGCCAAAAATATCTTTACAATCTAGTCAACATAATAAGTACTTTGAACCATTTATTACCTACTACTAGAAAGTAACTTACTATTAATTTATCTGGGGGAACACACTTCAATGTGTAATAATCTTTAAGAATGTCAATTTATAGTTTATTATTAAATTACAAGGTATTTAACATACAAAAATCTCTTATTAAACTTGAGCAAACAGCCGTCCTCCAACTCTTACAAGGTTTACTTTCACCAATTTTGATTAAATGATAATAAAAAATGTATTCATAATCAAATAATCTTCTATTAAAAAAGTATTCAATATTCAAAAATATCTTTACAACCGAGACAACATAATATTAAAAAAAAAACAAAATACAAATTTATAACAAAAATATAAATCCAAATTCATAAAGAATTTTAAGTAAATAATTTATTTCCTTCACTATGAACTTTAGTTCCGAGTTAGAGATGGATTACATCGTTATCTATGTATTTCTTTCACATAAAATAAAGTTTAGTTCAGCACAACATCTTACCTTTGATTTGAGATGTTGAAAGAGGAAGATTTTAAGGTTGACGTTTGAATTTAGAAAACTACCTCCAGTTTTTACATTAAGTATCTCTGAATTGAATATCAAAAGAGGAAGATTCCAACCGTCAGAATTTAGAGAAGTCCTCCAAATTCATACTTTAAATCATTAGAATTTTCAACTACTTTGGAACAAGCTATGAAAACCTACATAAAGTTTCATCAACATCCATAGTTGTTTTGCTTGCACTAAGGAATGTTTAAAGTATAAACTTCTTGCCTCTGAATTCAGAACTTTTAGCCACCTAACTTTCGTTGATTTTTGGACTTCAAATGTAGAAACCGCAAGAAATTCCTCTCATCTATGAGCTTTGATTTTTCAACTCACGTTAAAGTAGTGACGATAATATAATATACTAAAATTCATCAAAATGTCGTAATTTTGTAGGCTAAAGAATGTTTTCCAACATAGAGGGCCACCGAATAATTGAGAAGGCGACTCCATATTATTTCGATATTATGCTCAAAGCCACGAATACACCCAATTGCGCTTAAAATGACTAAAAGAAAAAGAAGGCGAAAGATCGAGCAAGGAACGAATTCTAGTACATTGTCAGTTTCAAGAAATCCCTTCTAGATCACCTATTTCTGGTACCAAAATGCTCATCAGGAAGCTGGAAAACAATATAAATGCCAAAACGGTTTGTATGAATTCGTTATTACTATAATTTTAGTTAAGATCCATTGAACCACTTCCTTCCGTCAATCCGTCAAGCGACGTAAATCAAGGAGGCAATTGTGAGTGTAAGTGGTGGGATTCTAGAGTCGAAAACCTTACAATCATCTAAGAATGGATCGAATGGTGCAAAACAGTTTAGAGTGGAAACTAGGCGAGTTCTTCTCAAAGAGGAATGCCTTACAATGTAATTAATTTAATGTTTAAATTCTGTAAACCATATAAAATTTAAACTTTTGTAAAAACATTTTGTTTAAATATTTGTTTAAATAAATTTTATATATTGATTTTTATTGAAATTTAAAATATATATTTATATATTTAAAATAATTGATAAATATTTATAAGTATCAATTTATAATTAATATCAAAATGCTTACTTTATGATACATTTCACATCATAAAATCAAAAAAATTAATTAAGTTATATCGTTATTTTAAGTTATTATTATTAATTATAAAAAAAATTAATTAAGTTGATAAGTGTGTCTACTTTGGAATGATGCTGTCTATTGAGGTGAAAATTTCATCTAGATGGTAACATTTTTGCCAGAATTGGATGTTTTTTATTTTGCAAAATATTGATTTAGAAGTGATCTGAATTTTGAAAAAAAAAATGGATTCAACACTCTAAAAACCCCACAGCACCTAAAATTCTATATTTTGATTGTTGTAACATGGATTTTCAAAATTTTCAACTGGAATTTTCCAAAACATGTTGAAAATTCTATATTTTTAGCCAAAATCGTCTCCTACTTAAACTACTCTTTTTGGAAATTTTAAAATTTTAATTTAATTATTGCTAATTATTAAGTGGATGGTAGGAATTTAACCTCAACCTTTAATTTCTCACTCCCACTTAGAATATTCTAAAATATTTCATAGAGGTTAAATCTTCACCATCAACTCAATAACTATTAATAATTAAATTAAAATTCTCAAAACAATATTCCTAAATAAACATATTTATTTACCTAATAAATATGTTGATATAAATCTTAAATTTATAACTTTATAATAAACAATATAAATATCTAACCCTTTTTATATATAAATTATATCTTCTACTATCCTACACTTCAATTTATATATTAAAAAAATTATTTTCATTAGATTAACATCTTCAAATATTATATTAATATTCACATTAAAAAGATTAGAATTTCTTTTTTGTTTGGTATTTTATATTTAGGACATGGTAATTAGACATCTGAGCTTCAACCTTTCATGCTGTTAGACTTTAGGTATCTCATTCTGTTTATTGTGGAATTTTGAATTTAAACTATAATATAAAATAAAAAATTTCAAAATTAATTATATTAAGAAAATTTCAAAAATACTTAAAATTTTAAACCTATTTAATTATAAAGTACTTTAATAGCCTTTGGATACTCAATATGAATGGCAGGAACACTTACAACATATCTTAGAAGGAGACAAAATTGACCTAGAGTAAGAGACTACCAATGAATGACAAACTCCCCTAATCGGGTGATTCCCATCAGGTGTAGAAGATTAAGGGGTTATGCTTTCCACATTGGAAATGCTAGGAGAGTTAATAAGGGGGTCACGTGGTTGTCCCCTCACATGCATAAGCATGCAGATTAATTTATTGCTTCTATAAGTACATTTTACGACCGCGTATAGCCTACAAAAGTCATGAGTGTTGGTTTGGGCACTCAGAGTGACAATGGACTATTTCCTTTCCCCATGAGAGAATTTGGGGAGGAAATTTACAGAGGAGTCCCAAAATTATCTCTGGTGTTGATTACGTGTGAACATTTTGATGGTAATCTTTGCAAGGTACACTGAGGTTACTGGTATGTGGGATGCATGACACTTTGACTTGGTGGAGCTGCTAAAGGAAAGAGCTAAGAGTGCCAACAGAGCGGGATGTGGTGTGTTTCTTGTCCTAGTTGAGTTCGTGGGCATGGACACACATAATTCAACCCTAAGCAAGATGCCTCCCCTAACATTTGATGATAGGGTGCTTCTCCATCTCTACTAGGTATTTGTTAATCTTCAGGATTACTCTTTGAATTTTGTCTACTATATCTTTAGAAAAAAAAATTTCCCAAGGGGTCAATGTAATTTTTGTGGTGATTTAAATAGTCTTTGGAGGCTTAGTTGTGATGTTGTGCATGTGTTAGTTATTACCACCTATACACCTTGTGATGTCACCCGTGGCAGTCATCGACTGAACTGGGCTTGGGACCTTCTGAGTCTTCACCTTTCTTCATTATTTTCGGCTTTGTTGGAATATAGAGGTCTGTGTCTATGTCGCTTTAACTTTGCTGCCCTCAAGAGTTGTCATTGGTAGCCAAGTTTGTTTGGCAGCTTACTGTGAGTAGGGACAATTTCTTCTTGTTGCAACTTTGTCTTGATTCCATCCCGTATTGGCCTTCCAGGTCTGGTTGGTCTATAATCAGTGTCTTAAAGTATACCAATTCTGGTAATTGCACCCCCTCTCTCTTGGTGTTTCACTTTGCGAGTCTTAACTTCATATCACATTGTTATTCGTTGAATATGGAGTGCCAGTGACTACGCAATAGGCATGGGGAGGGGGTTGTGGCCCTTGAGGCTAATATAAAGCTCAACAATAGGCCCACGAGGTTGTTGATAAATACCATGCAATAGTCTCCCTGATACCTAGAATGAAGTCCGTAATTTTGAGTCTCATGTTGTTCAAGATAGACAAGTCTTCTTAGATTCTAAAATTCTAGAAGATGTAGCCACTTGGATTCCTAACCTGAGGCATACCCAAGGACAAAGGAAGCACTATTTTGGAGAACTGGCATTATATTGTAAGAAGAATACTCTGCTAGGAAAAATCTTGATTGATAAATAGACTTAGATATCCAACATCTTTTCTAGTTTGGAGGATGACAAAAGGTACTAGCACAACCATAATTATCACTTAGAGATAACTGAGTTGAGGATTGCACAAATTGAGCTCCATTTCTAGTGTAAACTAGATTCACATGCTCCTCTATGATAAAGTTCTAGAGACATAGTTATGGTCGATTGTTTAGACACTTGAGTTTGCATGGTTATCTCCAATTTTTATTTTTAAATTGCATTCATAGATAGTCTAGTCATACTAAAAATGTTGAAACATTTTGAATTTTGGACTAATTACTCCATTGGTAAATGGTCAAAAATATCTTGTTTCTTGTTTAGAAGATTGAGACTACCTACCCAATGACATATGTTGATGATGCTTAAATGATATACATGGTCAACTTAATTTTCTAACCTAATACAACCTTAAAAAAAATTATAAGGTAATCCAAATATTTTAAATTTTAACTTTTACACCAAATTCTCTATGCATGTAGATATATATATATATAGAGCCAGAAAAATATCTAAAGGCCATAAGGTCCATCATTTTGATAATAAGACTCCCACAACACTAACATGGAACTTGTATTTAAAGTAAGGTTTACCAAAGGCATTACATTAACCAGAAAGACATAAACTTAGAGATCTTCGGTTGGAATAACTTCTACAACATTATTCTCTTCTCTTATACGCTGGGAAGCTTCCGTAGGCTAACCTTCTTCGTTCTTCCTGAATTTAATTGAGCCAATGGATGACACGAGTAACTTCTGTAGAACTATTCGTGTAACAGTAAAAGTAAAAATACATATTAAAAGAGATTTCTGTGGAGATGCATGGTCATATATGTCGAATTCCATAGCTGAGCCTTGGAAGCTTCTTTCTTTGCGATGGATGTATAGGCTTCCACGATATTTTGTCAGTTCTTGTATCAGCTATGTATCTCCTTATGATGTCAATCAAAATTCAGATGCGAAATTTATGCCTCTCAAAAGTTGACCTATTGTGATTGACCACAATAATTCATAAGAATGCCACATCAACCCTTATTACTCATGGAAAAGGGGCTAGCCACATGGTCAATATGAATAATACTCTGGAAAGGTTGAATTATAACCCATGTTGGGGGTATAATGTGTCAAATTTAACCCCTAGTTGGCTACCAATCTCTGTTATAATCGAACCACTAAGAGGAAAATGGGTTCCATTCGATTCAAGTGTATTTTGTTATATAGTAATGTAGACTAGCTGAGAGTGGATAGAGAGATTGAACATAGTCGAAGGGGTTTTATTCTATATCGGCCTAAGGATCATGAGCATCAAACAACACCATAGTGAGTGCCTTATCCTTTGTATTTGAATCATTTTCATTCAAAGAAAAGAGAGCAAAGAAGCCTCACCTTCCAATTATGTTTTCTCCTAAAAGGGTTTCCAAGAGTATATCTTGGTGTTTATTATGGTTTGTGAGTGTTTGTATTTCATTGTTCTCTATTTTCCTCATTTATCTATTGCATGCATAAATAACAAAAACAATAATAATAGATCTAGAATCTAAGGGAACTAACACTTCATAATATTGATTTCAGTTTATTTTAATAGATCTATTGTGATGAACCGTTTAGAGGAATATTTACAATATTTTATAAATCATAGTGGTATCATAGCAAGTTCCTTTGGATATATTGTGGGAAATTCCAAGGGATCATATCGGTTTAAAAAGAAAGTCATAAAACTATATCCATGGCTAATGAATTAGTTTATGATAACCTTGAAGATCTAGGGGAGAAGAGTTTTGCACGCCTGGAAGTGAAGGTCGCATTTATAAATTGTAATATGATCATCCTCATGGCATTGCTAACTAATAATCTCAATTAGTTTGGAGAATATGAAGGTTCGAATGTAGAGGTCAGACTAGAGGGGAAATTGGGGGATTATAAAGAGCTAGAGGAGTAAAGGAAACCTAAACTAGAGCAGTTGAGTTTGATTGTCATGAAACATTCATGGTTTCTCTTCAAAATGAAAGAAAAGGTGAACATCAAGTTGTATCAAGTTGAAATCAATGCTTTGAATTAAATCACTCATTGTAGCAATTATAGGTTTGCTTTAGTGTTCACCACATCTGGTAAGGAACAAAAAAATTCATTTACTCATTTGAAATTAGAAGGCCATGCCCTTACTTGGTGGGATTCAAGCGACAATGAAACCCTAATAATGGAGCAATATCCTCCAATAAATAATTGGGAGGATGTAAAAACTCTCATAAAGTCCTAATTATACCCTATTAGATATGTAGATGACCAATCGATTTGGTGGCATTACTTCAAACAGAGATAGGGGGAAAGTGTATAGAAGTGCACCACATAATTGAGAAACATTACAATAATGTTTTGTATCTCTCTCACAAACCCAAATGTACTCCTCAAGTATTTAGGGGGTCTACACAACCATCTTCGAAGGTTAGTGATGTTGTTCAAACACAAAAATGTGGACAAGACATGCGTGCAAGTGGAATGATTAGAAAATTTTTTCTAGAAGAAAGGGAAGTCAAGTGGTTCAAAGTAAAAGGAACTATAGGAAAATTCCAAAGGGAGTAATAAGTGCAAATGGGGAAAGGAAAATAAGATAACAGTTGTAGCACATTAGTGCAACGATCCTAACGAAAACTGCAACCATTGTAACATTGGCGGTCATACAAAGGAGAAGTGTTAGAGATTAGATCCAGAACTCAATAAAAAAAATCAAAAGAAGGACAAGAAGAATAAAAATTTCATAGCCACAGATTCAAGAAACCAAATGAAAAGATTCTCATGCATGGATGAGAAGATTATTTTCTCATTAGTGCAGAAGGGGGTGAATTTGAGTATCTTTCAACAATGGGAAGAGAAGGAGATGAACAAATAGTTCCATATAAAGGTATAGGTTAAGAAGACAATAATTGATGTTTTTTTCAACTCAAGACCATACCTGAATCTCACTACAATAGAGTTGGTCAATAAATTGGGATTGGAGGTTTGATATCATCCTATATCATATCTATGAGGATGGGTAAATAAGGATACAAAAATTAAGGTATCCAAATATTCCACAACAAATATTAATGTTGATTTTATTAATGAAGTAGAATTGGATGTAGTTACACTTGATGGATGCATAGTTGTGTTTCAATGTATCCATATGTATGCACACAATGCAATCTTTATGTGCAGAGCCAACCAATACTGCTTCGTCAATGATGAAAAAAATTTGATCATTAATGTGCATAAGGGCATGTCTAAAATTTCATTAGTAAGTGCCAAGCAGATCAAGAAATTGAGTATTTCTAGCTAGAAGTATGTTTTATTGTTTTGAAGGGAAACTTAGTCTGTAGAAGAGTCAATGAGTGCAAAGGATCCCTAGAAGGGTGCACTAAGGAATATAGGCAATAGTTGGAAGAGTTGTTACAATGTTAAAATTGGCAACTAGGGCCAAACTCCATGTGGGTCACCTTATTTATGGCTGCTAATATTTTTCCTAGATTCCTCTAATCGAGAGGTGTAGGATTGATCTAAAGATCATTAGATTTCGACAAGTATTTATGGAGATATGAATTTATTTCCAATTACTTGACAAATTTTCAAGGTCGGCCAACAGCTAAGTGTATGGCACACAAGCCCAGCATTTCATATAAATAGAAGAGAGGTTGAGTCATTTGTAACTCATCTCATTACTCACCTTCGCTCTCACCTATGCATTAGATGAGCCTCTCTCTCTCACACGTGTGGCTGAAAAAGGAAGACGCAGATTTCTGATTAGGGTTGCATTGACCAAGTTTGACCAAGGCTAGAGGAAGGTACTTTGACCAGTGTTGACCAGCGAGGACTCCTCTTTGATTGTAGATTAGGTGTGGTTGCTTCTTCTTAGCAAGCCACAAATTTTGGCATGCAAACCGAGGTGATCTGATCTTAGGTTTGACCAGCGTTGACTGTCAAAAGGTTGACTGTAGATCTGTCTAGCGTTGACTAAAGTTTGACTGTAATTTTGGATTGTTTTGGGTTGAATCTTCTTATTGTTAGAAGCTAAGTTGACTAGGACATTGACCAAGCTGATTGGAGATCAAATCTGACTTGTTTGACTGGCTTTGACTTTGTTGGTTAGGGTTTTGATGCTGCTGTTATAAAATTTCAGAATTCTACATTGTATTATTTCTCTTTGCTGAACTATTGAAGATAAAAGAAGATTTGATCAAAGGGTTTCCCCGCATTGGGGTTTGTCCCTGGCTAGCCGCCACATCTTGTGTCTCTTGTCTTGGCTTGTTTTATGTCGATCATTTAATGTTCTATCTACATTTTACTTTATGTTGTGATTGCTAATCATTGGCTAATAAAAGTAAAAGAAGTAAATTTCTCTAAGCATAGAACATGCCATAATTTAACATGGTATCAGAGCTGAGGTGAAGACAAAGCTTGAGCAAGAGCAAGAGAAATCATGGAAGACTATTAAAGCTGTCTTAAAGAAGTCATGGGGTCCTCAGCACACTTCCCTACTAAAGACAAACTCCGTTAGAAGTCTGAATATCACAGATGGAAGTTTTCTATCGATCTAACATTAGAAGAGCAGGAAGTGTTGGACCATGTGAGAGGCAGGATTGTTGAGCCTCCATCAAATGCATCCGCTGCTAATAGGAACAAATGGACCAAGGGAGAAGTCAAAGCAAGGAAGATCATCGAGGACTCTAACGACAAGCGCCTCGTGGCCTATGTTTGCAAGCTGACCACCTCCAAGGAAATCTATGATAGACTACTGAGTTTATTTAAAGTTAATGATGCATTCAAGAAGAAACAAGGATGGGAGAGCAAGAAATGCCTGTACTTAAAGGTCATCCCTCTGCTTTTTCTTCTCATGCTAAAAGAAGAAACAATTCTTGGGCTAAATTCAAAGGAAAGGTTGGACCGAAGGGTGGAAGAGAAGGACGATGTTACAATTACAATAAAACGGGCCACTATGCGAGGGAGTTCCCTGATAAAAGCGACTCACACCGGGGTGATGATCAAAATCACTCTCAAGGAAATCAAAGGAATGGCAGGTCAAATGGTAGAGGTAAAAGAAATGTTGGAAATCAAGGAAGAGGACAACCCTTCAAGAAGGCAAGAAACTCTAGGTATGAATCTAATGTTGTTAACAATAAGCAAGATGGATATTATCTACCAGCAGCTCTCTGGTAAATTGGCTTATTGATAGTGGCGCCTCAAGGCACTTCACTAGTTACAAAGAAGCTCTCTCTAATTTGCTAGAGAAGGGGACCAACTTGGAAATTGTTCTTGGGGACAATTCAAAATATCTCATGAAAGGTGTAGGGAATGTCACACTTCAATTGAATCAAGGAAATACAATCCATTTACAAGATGTATTATATGTACCTGATCTCAAAAAGAACCCGGTGTCCATTTCAGCAATTCAAGACAAAGGCTACAAGGTGGCCTTCAACGATGGCAAGGTACGTGTATGGAAAAATAACTTTAAATATGCTTTCACTCTTGGGTTTCGAGATGATTCATTATATCAAGTTGGAGGAAGTCTGTTGGGTGTCATGTCTTGTGACACATCTCTTCAGTCTAAAATGGCATCGGAGGTTTGCTCAGCTTCATTATAAAGCTCTACCCGATTTGAGAAAAATGGTGATCGGGATGGCCAAGTTTATATTAGAGCAAGAAGGTGTATGTCCAGGATGAGCCAAAGGAAAGATCAAAAGGGGACCATTCCCCTCAAGCCAAAGCAAGACCTCCGATATATTGCAGTTGGTTCACTCAGACATATCTGGTATGATGCCTGTGAACTCCTTGGGAGGATATTTAAATTACCTCACTTTTACATATGATTATTCTTGCAAGACTTGAATATACTTCTTGAAAAAGAAGGATGAAGTGTTCTCCTGGTTTTGGCACTTCAAAGCCTTGATCGAGAACCAGACCAAAATGAAGATAAAGATCTTAAGGAGTGATAATGGGACTTAATATGAATCAATGAGTTTCATGACTTTTGCAAAGAGGCTGGCATTAAGAGGGAGACTACTACACCATATACTCCTGTGTAGAATGGTTTGGTGGAAAGGAAGAACCATACAATTGTGGAAGTTGTTCGTGTTATGCTCCATGATCAAAGACTTCTGAAGTTTCTATGGGTCGAAGCTGCAAATACCGCGATAAATGTACAAAACCGATGCCCTCATCAAGCATTGGTTTCCAAGACTCTCGAAGAAATTTTCACTCATAAGAAACCTGGCGTATCTCATTTTAGAATTTTTGGAAGCCCTTTATATTTTCATGTGCCATAGGAGAAAAGGAATAAATTGGGTGCATCAAAAAAGAAAGGAATCTTCATGAGCTATAGAGAAAATACTAAGGGCTATAGAATCTATGTGGCTGGCCAAAGGGAAGTTGAAATTAACCATGATGTCACCTTTGATGAAGATATGACTCTTAGCAAAGTAGAAAGTCTTCCTACTCTAAGAGGATCTAAAGAAGCTAACACCAGGGAACCCAAGGAAATGGAAGATGAGACGATGCCTGATGTGGAAGAACCTATGGATCCTATTGGTCATCCTCTGCAAGAGCCTTCCTCTTCTAGGAAGAGGCCTTCATGGCTTAGGGGGACACTTGATGATGCTGAAGGACACATTGCACCCAGAGGAACCTTCCGTGAAAGTAAGAAGTTGAACAGGTATCAAGGATACCTGACCATCATGAGCACGATCATCCAAAATGAGCCTTCATCATTCACAGAAATTTTCAAGCATCAACTATGGAAGGATGCTATGACCAAGGAATATGAGTCCATCATGAAAAACAATGTTTGGGATGTGGTCCCTAGACCCCAGGACAAAGCAGTTGTCACATCGAAATGGCTTTACAAGATAAAGTATGCAGTTGATGGAAGTGCGGAAAGGTATAGGACTCGTTTTGTCACTCATGGCTTCTCTCATAAGGAAGGTATAGACTATGACGAGATATTTGCACCTGTTGCCCGATATACCACCATCCGCTCAATCATAGCCCTTGCTACTTCACAAGCATGGAACCTCCATCAAATGGATGTCAAGACTGCATTCTTGCATGGTTCGATCAAAGAGGAAGTCTGTGTGGAGCAACCCGAAGGATTTGAGATTCATGATCGAGAATCTCATGTGTGTAGGTTGAAGAAGGCCCTCTATGGGCTGAAGTAAGCACCCGAGTGTGGTATGAAAGGATCGATAGCTACTTGATGAAGCTAGGATTCACTAGGAGTGAAGCTAACCCCAACCTTTACTTTAAGGTTGAAGATGACAATCTTCTCATACTGGTGTTGTACGTTGACGACCTCTTTCTAATAGGGGTAGACCCTCTCATTCAAAAATGTAAGAGGGAGTTGGATTCTGAATTTGAGATGAAGGACCTAGGACTGATGCACTATTCCCTAGGACTAGAAGTCTGGCAGAAGCTAGGAGATATTTTCCTATCTCAAGGTAAAGATATTAGAGAGATTTGGCATGGTGGACTGCAAGCCCCTAACTACCCTGATGGAGCTTGACTTCAAGAAGTTAAGCGGTAGTGTTGTCGGACTTGTTTTACAAAATGCTATCGAGTATCGTCAACTCATCAGAGTATTGATGTTCTTGGTGAACTCCCGTTCAGATATATGCTTTGCAGTCAACATATGGTTGAGCCTCACCACTCACATTGGATTGGTGCCAAGAACCTGTTGAGATATCTTTGTGGCACAATCACTCATGGGTTGAGATAGACTGCCAGAGATGTGAGACTACTTGGATATACCGATGCTGACTGGGCAGGCAGTGTGGTTGAACGAAAGATCACTTCAGGGTGTTGTTTCTCTTTAGGATCTAGCTCGATATCCTTGATGAGCAGGAAGTAAAAGTCGGTGGCTTTGAACACCACCGAGGCAGAGTACATTGCTGCTAGTATGGTCTCCTGTGAGGAAATTTGGTTGCGAAATCTATTCAATGAACTGTTTTGATTTACATTGGATACCACTGTGATCCCATGTGACAACCAGAGCAAGATTTCTTTATCATAGAATCCTGTATTCCACAATAACTCCAAGCATATCAATATCAGGTACCACTATATTCGAGATATGGTGTAGCGGGAAGAAATAAGGCTCGAACATATCGGTACAGATGAATAGGTCGCCGACATTTTGACAAAGCCCCTAGCAAAGATCAAATTCTTGACTTTTCAAGAACGACTTGGTGTCGTTCAGAGACCCTCTTATTAGGGTTGAGTATGATGTGTTGAGCTCTCGGAGCTCCACGGGGGCACGAGGTACTTCATGGAGCGACATGTGACCACAGGGCAACTCACCATCCCCTGGTGGTGCACTATGTATAGGGTGAAAGGTTCAACCTTCCCCTACGACACCCTGTGGCAATTGTGGAATAGGATGATTAGTTCTCCTTTGAGCCAGGATGATTAGTTCTCCGTGGCGACTATGGAACAAGATGATTAGTTCTCCTGTGGGCCAGGATGATTAGTTCTGCCTGGCGACTATGGAACATGATGACTAGTTCTCCTGTGGGCCAGGATGATTAGTTCTCCGTGGCATCTATTGGATAGGATGATTCGTTCTCCTGTGGACAAGATGATTAGTTCTCCTATCAAGGCATCCTATCCATGCAGTCTAGGACTCATGGTAAGTACCTCTCATCTGATCAATGAGTAGGGAAATGAGGTTAGGGACCATAGTAGTACTATCGATGGACGCATCGTTGTATCTACAGTAATCCCTATGCTAGGATGACCTCCATTGATATGGGATCAATGGTACTGATTTGGGATTAGTGAGAGTGTTATGATACATTCTAAGATAGACCTTGGGTCAGTGGAGGATGGTATGATACATCCTTGATCATTTCTTCTTCTTCATTGTCCGAGTAGAGTAGAGCAGAGTAGGACCAAGCTGTCCAGGACAGTGAATTTGATGGTTGGGATAGGAGCAACAGTCAAACGGATTACAGATGGAGTTCTCCCAAGTTGAGAGGGACTGTTAAAATTGGAAACTAGGGCCAAACACCATGCGGGTCACCTTATTTATGGTTGTTGATATTTTTCCTAGATTCCTCTCATCGAGAGGTGTAGGATTGATCTAAAGATCATTCGATTCCAATAAGTATTTATGGAGATATGAATTTATTTCTAATTACTTGACAAATTGTCACAGTCGGCCAATAGCTAAGTGTGTGGCACACATGCCCAGCATTTCATATAAATAAAAGAGAGGTTGATTCATTTACAACTCATCTCATCACTCATCTTCTCTGTCCCCTATGCATTAGATGAGCCTCTCTCTCACACATGTGTGGCTGAAAATGGAAGACACAAATTTCTGAGTAGGGTTGTGTTGACCAAGTTTGACCAAGGCTATGGGAAGGTACTTTGACCAAAGTTGACCATCAAGGACTCCTCTTTCACTGTGGATTAGGTGTGGCTCCTTCTCCTTAGCAGGCCACAAATTTTAGTACGCAAACTAAGGTGATCTGACCTCAGGTTTGACCATCGTTGACTATCAAAAGGTTTACCATAGATCTGTCCAACGTTGACTATCAAAAGGTTGACTGTAGATCTGTCCAATGTTGACTGATGTTTGAATGTAATTTCAAACTATTTTGGGTTGAATCTCCTTGCTATTGGAAGTCGAGTTGACTAGGATATTGACCAAGCTGATTGTAGGTCAAATCTCACTTGTTTAACCAACTTTGACTTTGTTGGTTAGGGTTTTTTTGCTGCTGTTATAAAATTTCAGAATTCTGCACTGTATTATTTCTCTCTGCTAAACTCTTGAAGATAAAACAAGATTTGATCAAAAGGTTTCCCCGCATTGGGGTTTCTCCCTGGCTAGCCGCCACATCTTGTGTCTCTTGTCTTGGCTTGTTTTCTATCGATCATTTAATGTTCTATCTGCATTTTACTTTATGTTGTGATTGCTAATCAGTGGATAATAAAAGTAAAAGAAGTAAACTACTCTAAGCATAGAACATACCATAATTTAACATACAAGCATACAAGGGAGTGTTCTAGGAGCCTAAAGGGCTACCACCTTGGAGGGAAGTGGAGCATAAGAGCCAATTGTTGATGGAATTTCCACTATTAAACATTGAGATGTATAGGACGTATGTTATATATGAAAATGAGATGAAGTATTTGGACAATGTTGGAGTAGGGTGTTATTTGACTAGGAACCTCACCATGTGTGTGACCCATCATAAATGTGCCTCGAATGGATGGGACTTGGAGAATATACATTGATTACAAGGTGTTAAACATAGTTATGCTCAATAACATGTATACCTTGCTTATAATACATGATCTGTTGGACTTGTTTGTAACAAGAGAAATATTTCACCAAGATGGATTTAAAATTAGGGTATCACTAAGTTTGAGTCAAAGAAGAATATACCTAAAAGACAACCTTTAAACCCAGACAAGGTTTATATGAGTGGTTAGTTATGTCATTTGGTCTATGTAATGCAGTAGCTACATTCATTATATTAATGAATGATATCTTGTGCCCATATGCATATTCATTTATTATTATTTATTTGAATGGAATATTAGATTTTAGTGCTAACTGAGACGAGCATGTCTCTATTTGATGTAGGTGGTAGAGACTTTGAAGAAGCACCAATTGTTGGATAATTACAAAAAGTTTCAGTTTGCATAATAGACTTTGATGTACTTAGTATATGTGATTGGTGGAGGGGACCTCAAAATATATCTTGTCAATTTGGAGGCCATCATGGAGTGACGAACTCCTACCAATGTTTCTATGGTTAGGAGTTTTGTTGGGGTAGCCTGAGGAAATTCATAGCCATATTTTCAGCAATAACCACACCAATCCACACCACAATAGTGAGTGGAAAGAATTTTTAGTGGGAAAAGGGTCAACAAAATTCCTTTGGAAAGTTGAAGAAGAAAATTAGTCAAGCATCAGTTCTTACATTATTAAAATTATAGTATTCCTTTAAAGTGGAGATAGATGCAAGTGGATATATTATGGGAGAAATATTCATCATGGGAAGAAGGCCAATATGTTATCGTTTCAAAGTATTTCATGCGGTGGTTCTCAACTACCCTGCCTATGAGAAGGAGCTCTATTCTTAGTACAAGTTGTCAGAAAGTGGAAACAATATATAATGGGAAAGGATACAATCATCCACACATATCACTAGTCATTGTAATACCTAGAGGCCCATAGTAAGTTACAACAAGCTAGACATTACAAATAGATGTGGTTTTCATAGTAGTTTCTTTTGGTGATTAAGTATAAGAAGGGAAACACAACAAGTTGGTTGACATGATTTCAAGGGAACCCACATTAAGATTCTTGGCTTTCGGAAGTATGATGCACATGGAGCATTTCCCCCATGATGCACATAAAAGGGGACATACAAAGGATGAAGACTTCATGGAGGTATATCAATAGCTACAAAGCCATATTCATGTGGAAATTTTCACAATTGACTACCATCTCTAGAATGGGTTACACTACATGCTAGACAAACTATGTGTTTCTAAAAGTGAGTGACTACAACTAATCAGAGAGGCTCACACTTCCAAGGTTGTAGGGAATTTTGTTGTAGGGAATGTAGTTTCCAATTTACAAATGTATGTGCACTAGCCCAAGATGCAAGAAGATGTAGCTAGGTTCATTAGTGGGTGTATACTTTGTTTTATCGGTAAGCCTAGTAATAGGAAAGAGGAACTATACCATTCCTTACTTGTACCCACTTGTCTTGGGAAATAATTTCCATGGAATTTGCAAGAGGTTTATGAACAACCAAGAAGGGACACGACTACATGTTCATGGTATTTGATAGGTTCAAGAATATGTGCATTCTAGCTACTTGTAAAAATATCATCAACAAGAAATAAGTAGCAAATTTGTCATTTGGATAGGTCTAGGTGCTCTTTAGGATACCAAGAAGCATTATTTTAGATAGGGACACTATATTTTTCAGTGCATTTTAGAGTATATTATGGGAGAATATGGACACAAAGTTGAAGATATTGAACTCATTCCATCCCCAAATAGATGGGAAAACATAAGTAGTCAATGAGTCTTTGGTGTAACTTTTTAGGGTAGACCTGGGATAAAAATCTGGTGTATATACAAGAGTCTTATAAAAGAGCAAACCACACTTCCACTTGTAAGTTGTTGGTTGAAACTTATTTTGTATATTTTCCACCTTCACCTTTCGATATTACATATGGACAATAAAGAAGAGTGAGGATCTCACATGCGATACTTCAAGGGAAAATTAATTTTTTGGGAAGATCAAGTAGATCCATTTTCAAGTACAAGAGACACCAAAGTAATCATATGTAAAGTATAGGACTAGGCGTGAACATATAATAGAGAAACTATTTAGATTGGGAGATATAGTATGATTACAGTTGAACAAAGGGAGGCTGTAAGGTTATGGTAAGAAAATAAAGGTATTGTGATATGGTCTGTTCAAGATATTAGGAAAGGCAGGGACCTACTTATTATCTCAAAAGATTTGTTTTCCGATCACATAACTTATTATGTCATTACTCTGCTCTACTATTGAAGGTTATATAATTAATTTCATAATTGTGGGATGTTAGTAGTAGATAAGGATCATGTGGTTGTATTTTTTATCCCTTAGAAGAATGAAATCATGCGTACGAACATGAAAATGATTTTGGGTTCTAAGAGTTGTAGTTACCCTTGTCTCTATTTTTGAATATACCTCTATTTTAATGTAATTCTTAAAGTTTAACAATCCCTTGAGGAAGGGCCATGTTTTCCCCATGTAAAACCTAGCATATATTGCATTGAAATCCCTTGGTATATCTTCTCAAGGAGTTGCTTAAGAAGATTACCCACATAATTGTTAGCTTTATGGTTATTGCTTTATCCTACTCATTGTTGGTAAAAAGAAAATTTTAAGCAATTTTTGTGGGTTTACGTTGTGGCTTAGTTTATTTTATTGTGTTGATGGTTACTTAATTTTTATTTTTGTAGATGAATATTTCAATCATCATAAGAGGAAAAAAAAATGTAGATATTTTTTGAAAAATAAATTGATATGATTTTATTAAAATAAGTTGATTAGATTAATTTTAAATCATTTGATTTTTTTTCTTTCCAATGATACTGAGAGATATTTTTAATTTCTAACAATTAAATCAAACTTTTTTTTTTTGAGATTGTGGTTGCCAAAGGAAAATGATACAATTTTGTGCATCTTTGTTATATTACATACTGATAATGATTCTGTGTATGCATTTTTGTTAGTATTAAATATGAGATAACAATTTTATCTAATTAAGATTAAAAAATATTTTAGATTGCAAGATAAATAGAAGAAAATTTTAGTCCAACTAGGGAGGGCATGGTAAGGAGTTCTAAAATAAGAAGTTTTTTTTAATTTTGAAAAAAATAATATATCTTGCTTTTACAATATTGTTACTTTTGAATTTGGGGTTGTAAGACTTGGTTATTTTCCACCTAAAAATTGAAATTTTGTATAGGTGAGGCTTATGCAATTGCATAAGTAACGTAACAGAGGCATATGGATCATTCTCCACCCAAAAATTGAAATTGTTTATAGGTGAAGATTATGCAATTGCATAAATAATGTAACAAAGGCATATGGATCATTGCAAAGGTTCTTTCTGGCCAAAGAAGAAAACATCTAAGATTTGTTGGTGTTGGGAAATTCGCAGTTGGTTATCCATCACCTTGTTCATGCATCTTTCCCTAATGATTGCACGTTGGGAAGCATTATTGATTGAATTAATAATTTGGAATTAGTGTTCTATACTATTAACTTCTTTTATGTGTTGAGAATGAAAAATTCTACTGCAAATGATCTCACCAATAAAAACATAAATTTGAGGCAAGAGTCATAATGTAAAATGGGATTCCTTCCCTTTGGAACTACTCCTGAATAATTAGTATGATACGTAGTATAAATTTTGTGTAAATTTTGTTTATATTTATAGGTCTTTTGGAAAATCTATACCCCCAAAGTCTTTGTGTCTTTTAAGGTAGTAAAACTGCTAATAAATATTGAGAATAAAGTAACATGTATAGCTATTTTCATTATAGAACACGATAATACAACATCCTCCGATGGTTAAAAAAATGATGTTACTATTGAATTCTTTTCCCTGTATCTTATGGAATCAAATTCGAATTCTCTATAACTATGTTATAAACCACTGAATCAAGATATAAAGATTGCTCCCTTAGCTTTGCTTGTTGTTGTGAGTAATAAACCATGTAGAGAAAATTTATGAGAATTGAACGTTTGTGTTCGCCATTGTTCTAATAGGTACGTGCTTTGGAAGACGAGAATAAGAAACTCCAAACCAAGGTACCAATTTCTTGAAAGTCCAAATTCTATTAAGACAATTATACTTCTCGGTTCAAGGACCTACATATAACCTGGTGCTTGTATGGCAGATTGGTACTCGAGGTGAATCCTCCACTTCAGTGCGGGAAACTAGATCGGTACACCAAAATAACTTACATCTTGGGTGTGTGCGCTTAAACATTTATTGCTCCTTTTAAAAATCATAATTATTCTTGTATCTTTACTGTCTTTGGGTTCTAATATGACAACTATATTGACAAACATAATACCTTGCCCAGCGGGCCCTCTGAGATGATAGGAGATGGCGATAATTCCCAGATAGGAGAAACTAAAATCTCTAATGCCTGATCAACTGACTATTTATTGCAGTTTCTCCACCTGTTCCAAGAGTTTGAAAATCCATGACGAATGGAAAACTGGTTCTATGTGAGAGGATCATACATGTTTTTTTCTTTTTTCTAGTTATGGATTTTAATGTCTTCAACTTTTTTTTAACATGGTTTTGGTTTTTTTAACTGGAAATATCCTTTTTTTCCAGAAGGAAAAAACACGACTTTTTATATAATATCAGTACATATTCAAAATATATATTTTACATGTAGTTAATTAGACGTGAGATAAGAAATCTCCATATCTAATAGTTATAAGGCACAAAAACATTCATGAAAGTTCAAAAAAGTACCAAAAACATAGACCTACTGTCATGAATATGTATCTATCTCAGTATGGAGTTAAGTATATTCAAATATTTCAAATTGAATAGACATGGACAAGATAATAAATATTATGGAAGAAAAATGGATCCATCCTCTACAAGATTGTGGAATCTTCTACAAGATTGTTGTTCACCAGGAATTAGTGCATTGTGCCGACAGCCACAAAAAGACCCCTTTTCGACAGAGAATAATCCATAGTGTTAGACTCACTTAATATTTGTTGGAGAGTGATGTGCACAAAGGACCACCTAAGATTATGTATGTGGTTAAGCCAACCCGCAAGTTTTGGTGGAGAAAAAGCAGTATTCCCCAACACTCCATCTATGAGAGATTTGGAATCCCCATATATGTCGATAGTGTCCATAGAAAGTTCCTTTGCAAACCAAAGGAGACCCCATAATGCCAAGATATCATCCCTCATGTTTGAGCTAGTGCCACCATGCCAGTCTATTTTGTATTGTTTTATGTGACATATCTGAAGCCATGCTTCATATCTAGATATACATGGCGATGTTGCGTCATCAAAATAACTTGCAGGGAACTAAATTCATGGATGTATATATCGATAACCTAGGTCTCTATCCTAATGCAAACTTATATCTTATGTGCCCATCCACGTCGCAATGTTGAACCAAATCCTGTGAGTGTTAATGGGGATACCATCGAATATGTTTTTGTTCCTAGGTCTCCATAATTCTCAATGAAGAGAGGGATATGCTGGTGTATTCTCCCTCTCCCACTCCACTAACACAGGTACTGTTCAATTGAGAGGTAAGTTCTATTGGGAAAATTAATAAAAAGAGAATTCCAACACCATACCTGTGATGTGATCAGGCATTCCAGTAGTAGACGTAAATTTGTCTCAAATGAGTTATGACATAGTATGCACCATCTTGGTCCATGTATACCCTTCTTTCGTTGATGTTCCCAAGTCAAGGTTTTTTCTTTCCACACCAATCAAGCGTATAGAATGATCTTAGTAGGGACCTTCATTCTCCATATGTTTCAGAACCATGTTTTTTTGTTTAAAGAGAGTCTGGAGCACATTATGTATTTGTAAGTTTCCGCAACCACCACTATACCTTTGTAAAAAGTCTCAGCCCATGAAATATGATCACCCTTCTCTATTTTGCACAAGTATGTCCTTCTGAGTTCCATTATATGGTTATCCCAAACCTCAGCACTGTGTCCCATTAGCCCGATGTCAATTTCCATCTTCCAAATTGGAAACTTCCCATGCTAGTGATGAATAACCTATGCCAAATAGAAGTACCCTTTTTCATGGAATTTGTCTATGATGTCGTTGGAAGGATGGACACCCAGTATGTTATCTAGACCAATTAAAATATAATTACCCATACCAAAATACCAACAGAATCTCTCGAGAAACCATAATTTGATTTTATTGAAACTCAACCAGATATAAGAGCTAAAAATTTCACCTATAGAGCCATACCTAATCCATTATGATGCCTCTCTATCATTCAGTTACTTTTCTTGAACGATGTCCCTCTAGGTACCCTCTCAAAATAGTGCATGCCATAATGGCTTAATCAATAGAGCACATCTAAAAAGTTTCATGTCCAGTATCCCCCATCCTCCATATTTGTTCGAGATAGTGATCTTCTCCCGTTTTATCAAATGGTATTTTCTTCCTTCTCGAGTGCTTGCCCATATGAAATGTGACATAGTTCTCCAGATTTTGTATACAATGAATGTAGGAAGCATAAATAAGTTTTCCTAGTAAACTGAGATTTACTGAAGATTCACCAACTGTGCAAGGGTGAATCTCCCCCTGAGGATGAGCCATCTATGAGACCAACCAAATAATTTCTGACAAAATTTATCTAATATCCATAGCTAGTCTCTAGTCCTATAGTTGTTGGGCTTTAGTCTGTGTACCAAATATGTGAAATCCTCGCACAAGGGCTTTGTAGCCATGCCAAATATACTAGAAATAAATTCAATCGCCTCTTAGTCTCTGCGAGAGTAAAGTATAATTGATTTTCCTCCATTAACCTACAATCCAGATGTCTCTTCAAATCTCATAAAGACATAATGTAGAGCCAGCCACTATGCTTTAGATACCATCCTGAAAGTGAGGATTTCATTGACAAATAAGCTGAGGGATATTTCATCATTCTTCCCCATATTTATGCCATAGAAAACACCAGTAGTTCTAGCCTCTCGTATCTTGTGACTGATCCCGTCCATAACAAGAATAAATAGAAGGAATGACAGTGAGCATCCCTATCGTAAACCCCTTCTAGCATGGAAAAAATGTGAAGGATATCCATTGACTAATACTCCAAACTATACCAAAGTAACACATGCCATAATATGCTCAACATTGTACGTTGTCACTCCAATCTTTGTCAATATGAGTCGTAGAAATGTCCAATCCATAGAATCAAATGGTTTCTCCAAATCAAATTTCATTGTTAGTGCCTCCATTTTCTTCAAGTTGATGGAATTTATACATTATTGGTTCATTTCCACAACATCATGAATCATACAATGTGGAGAAAATCATATTATTTTCGGGTAATATAAGTTGAGAGAGTCGAGTATTAATATTTCTCCTATATTTTGCATACTTGTGAAAAAAACAGGTGTTCTGGTCCCCCTCTTTTAATCATAGAACCAGACTTTTCAAGCACCAAGTGGCCTCATGTATCTGTAATATCTTCTTTTTTCGTCCTCCAGCTCCTTCAACTTTTCAATGATAGATAGGGAAGGGGTATCCATATCCAAAACTCTACCAAGATGATCAATCTCCAGCACAATTGATTTCGATTCCATGTACAAATATTATTTTTATGCCTTTCCCATTTAAGGATCCAACTCTTCAAGAATTGGAGTTATTTTTGATGTGATGCATTATTGATGTGCCTAGTTCTGAAACCACCATATTCCAAGATGTTTTAATCAATTCCTAGAAATCTTCATCCTCCAACCATGTACGATTAAATTTTGAAGGAATGCCAAGTCGAACCGGTTCTGACCACCATTGTAAAATAATGGGAAGATGGTCCGAAATGTAAGTCTGATTTACCTAGGTATGCATATTTCCCAAACGGTCAAATAGATTTTCATGCACCAGAAAATGATCCAGTCTTTTCCCAATGTGGAATTGCCCCGTTATATCATTATGCCATGTGGGAGATAAAGGATTTGGGGGAGTGTTTATAAAATTGTATGTAATAAATAGCATCTACAATCTATCATCCAAGGGATCCCACCTGCGATGTATCCCCTAACACTCATGCAATGAAAATGTAGTATTGAAATCTCCTGCTATAACTAGAAACATCATTTTATTTTGCCTGATGTCGAGATTTATTGGGCTCTTATATTGTTCAACACAAAAATAAACCCATGCAAAACTTTCTTTAATTCATTTACTCAAATTCATTTAAATGATGTTGTATAACCCACTTTGACTTTTTAATCTTAGTGCAAGAGAGTGTTTCTATAACAATTCAATGATGTTGTATGTAAAATTTCCAATATATACCATCTATTTTAAACTTAGATTTAGAATGAATGGAAAGAAATGTATAAATTTTTTAATAATTTAATTATAAATCATATAATAATTTATTTATTAAAATTTTCACATATTTAAATATATAACATTATTAAATTTTTTACTATGCATAAAATAAAATAAAATAGATTAGAGTTATAATTTTATTAATATAATTTTACATTAATTTTGTTTTTTGAACAATCGCCACAACTTCTAGTTTATATTGAGTTCATGAATGTCTCTTTTATCAATATAATAATTTCCACTAATTACATATAAATTCTATTAGTGCAATGTATCTAAATTACATATAAATAATAAATTCTTAATTATTGTGTAATACTATGCTGCTAATTTATATCTTGATAAAGATTTGTAATGTGGGTCGCTTTTCTCATATTGATATGAATGCTTAAATAAGTTACTTCTTTATAAACAGTGAACTCCTTCATGAACTATTTCTTAAAAGAGAGTGATGGACAGGCATAGATGATTTTCATTCCCGTGAAACCAGGGATGTTTGCATTAAAAATTGCATGGCAACACATTATTAACTAGTATATTTCTATGATGTTTATAACCACAAGTAGCATTTATGTTGGTAATGTTTTTAAATTTTTTATCCTTTTAAATTGAATATATAGAATTTGGTAAATATTTTGAAATTTAATTTTTTAATAATATTCATTTAGAAAAAAAATGAATATATAAATATTTATAATTTAATTGAATATTTAAAATTCATACCTTGTTATTTTAAAAAAATATATAAAGTTTTTAACTTGATTGCAGTAGTTTTGAAATATTATGAAATATTATTTTGAAATTTTGACAGTTTTATTAAATTTATATAATTTAATTAAATCAATAAATTTGTTTATATTAAAAAAATAATAATAAATTTTAGAATTTTTTATTATAAATATTAGGTATATATTTTTGATTTAATAAAAGATAATATTAAACTTATTAATTTTCTTATATTTTATAAATAACTATTTATAGTTACTAATATTATTAAAAGGTGTTTTTACTGATTAATTTTATGATGAATCTCATAGTTAGATTCAAATCATTGATAATCCAAAAATCACATATGATGAATTGGAAATAAATTCTCAACTCTGAAATCACAAAAGCCTCAAAACTATAATAATAACTTTTCATTAACAAAGATTAAACTATTTCTCCCTTCTCAAACCCTAATCCAATAAATTTCACAACAAAAAATACCCACTATAAAATTGCTATCAAAACTTAACATATTTCCAAGTTACAATTTCAATGGCATGCCCAATAGAGTAATTCTATGAAGAAAACACTTCTTCCACAAACATTCCATTCCATCCTCAAACTATGTCATTGACCAACACTTGACAAGGGAAATGGAAACAAACGAACAACAAGAATAGTTCATTCGCAACAATGTCCACGTTTGGGGTATTTAAACCCTAAAAAGGATCCTACATTGATAATGTGGTTGTTCAGATGGTGTGAACGTGCATTGTACTTGGTAATCCCATATCGGAAGGCTATTTACATTTGATTGAACCTTCAAATCGATGGTATGATAATAAATTCTATATTAAAAAGGCAAGGCTGGACTATAATAATCAAAATGGTGGTGTTAGCCTTAGTCTTTGTGATAAGTAATTTAATATTTTAGGCATCATATTATTGTAATTTATGGATTAATTTTTTAGAGTCAATAGTGTTATTCTCCATATTATTTAGCCTGTTGCCAAGGCAGCAAAAATGTTATAAGCAGAAATAATAGGTTATATATTTCATTCATATTTCCAAAATACAAACTATTGCTAACATTAGTTCCCCAGTTTAAATGTTATGTGGTTACTTCAGGAAAGTATGCATATATACAGGTGAACTGTGGCTTTCATATGACCAGTTCCTTGTTGGGAACAACAGGTGTGGTGTCATCCTCAGGTTGTCAGGTCTATCCACATGTGTGCGATCTAGCAAATCACCAAGCAGGCCCTCGGTTAATTGACCAGCAAACAAGGAGCATTCGTTGTCAAGTTAATTGTCTGTAATTCTCAATCGAAATGTGGGAAGCGAGAGAGAGCACGATCTCATGGCTTTGATCGCTCAATCAAACATGAGGTTGAAGCATGGAAAGAAGAGGAATTTTCATGAGATATTGTTGACCGCTACCACCACTAAAGGATGCACCTGCTTGATGTGATCATTGGTTTCAATTTCCTGCCTAGAAGCCTAGAAGTAAGTGGAGTAAGTGAGTGATCAGGGATGCTTTGAAGAAGACAATTCGGGGATATGTGGTTGCCCACACTTCGACGGACCTACTGATCGACTGACCAACCAAGAGAGAAGGATATGTGCTTCAAAGGAGCACCTCACCCAATGCATTGACCTTAATTTCCATCCCACCCATGGCCCCCATTGTGCCACAATGAACTCGTCTTTCCATCGGTAAATCCATGGACCCTAGAGTCACACTCAAAACTCATCTAATAGAGTAATTCTAGAAAGAGTACACTTCTTCCCAAACATTCCACTCCCAACACTTGACAAGGGAAATGGAAACAATTGAACAACAAGAATAATAATAATTCATTCGCAACAATGTCCACTCCCAACACTTGACAAGGGAAATGGAAACAATCGAACAATAAGAATAATAATAATTCATTCACAACAATGTCCACATTTGGGGTATTTAAACCCTAAAAAGGCTCCTGCATTAATAATGTGGTTGTTCAAATGGTGTGAATGTATAATGTACTTGGTAAACGCCAAATTGGAAGGCTATTTATGCTTGATTGAACCTTCAAATAGATGGTATAATAATAAATTCTATATTAAAAAGGCAAGCCTGGACTATAGTAATCAAAATGGAAGTGTTAGCATTAGTCTCTATGTCTTTGTGATAAGTAATTTAATATTTTAGGTTCTCAAATTATTGTAATTTATGGATTAATTTTTTAGAGTCAATAGTGTTATTCTCCATCTTATTTATCCTATTTCCAAAACAACAAAAAAGCTATAAGCATAAGCAATAGTTTATATATTTCATTCATATTTTCAAAATAAAAACTATTCTAACATTAGTTCCCCAATATTAACGTGTGGTTACTTCAAGAAAGTATGCATATATATAGGTGAATTGTGGCTTTCATATGACCAGTTCCTTGTTGGGAACAACAGGTGTGATGTCATCCTCAGGTTGTCAGGTCTATCCACACATGTGCGGTCTAGCCAATCACCAAGGAAGCCCTCAGTTAATCGAGCAGCCAACAAGCAGCAAGTTTGTCATCAAGTTAATTGTCTGCAATTTTCAATCGAAATTTGGGAGGAAAGAGAGAGCTCGATCTCATGGCTTTGGTCGCTCGATCATCCATAAGGTCAAAGCATGGAAAGAAGAGGAATTTGCATGAGATATTGTTGACCATTATCACCACTAAAGAATGCACCCGCTCGATGTGATCATTGGTTTCAATTTCCCACCCAGAAGAAAGATCGCGTGCCTAGAAGTAAGTGAGTGATCATGGATGCTTTGAAGAAGACGATTCAGGAATGTGTGGTTTCCCAACCTTCAACGAACCTACTGATCGACTAACCAACTAAGAGAGAAGGATATGTGCTTGAAAGGAGCACCTCACCCAATGCATTGACCTCAATTTCCATCCCACCAATGGCCCCCATCCTGCCACAGTGAGTCACACTTGAAACACGTCCACGCAAACCAATTACCTGTCACACTAATGGAAACTCGACACTCGTTACACCCAGAGTATCATTGTGAAAACGAAACCTCCAATGCATTGTTAACCTTAAGAGCTTTGGGGTCACCCATACCACAACAAGCACATCGATCGATGCATGCACACCAATACAAACCAACCTACATGCATTTATATATGTTTTTGTTTGAATTAGCTAGTGAAGTTCCCAAGTCTAGTTTCAAATATTGTGTTAAATGATTGGTATGATTGAGCTAACTAAGATGGAACTAACAAACTAAGATAACAAAAATGCAACTTTTTAAAATAAAAATTATTGGAAGTAATTATTAAAATGAAGGTGACACAAGTTAAACTCATGAAGAAATTATTGGAAGTAATTTTCAGTCTAGAAAATATTGAAAAATCAACAGGAAACAATGTAAGGTTGTATGTACTTGGGATGGTTTTAAAGGCCCTCAATATTATACGAGGAGAAACTCTAATAGATCCTAAAAGAGTCTTTTATATATCACTGAACATGCATATGATTTAAATATGCCAAACGTGAATATAAACAGAATCTTTAGCCTAAAAGTATCATATAGGTACCATTTTGTTAGGTTGTTTCTTAGGGACATATACATCAAGTGAAAAATAAAATTGATTTCTTAGAGCCTAACGAGGATTGTATGGTTTATGACAATAAACATGGTCAAAAATCACAACATAACCCTTATAAAGTTAATGAGTCCCTACAGATGCTAAATATTTTGAAATGGAAACTAAGCATTTACACCCTAAAGATGTTTATCTGTAGGTTATTAGCATGCATATGGCCCTAAACTGCATCATATGTTCTATAAATGGAATATTAAACTTATAAATAATGAGTGTAAGGACCTTAACCATATTATGAGAAATAAAATCATGGTATTATGCATTAAATAAAGTTTCTAATAAGAATCCATGGGGGTTACCATTGAAGTCTACTAAATACCACGAGTTCATATAAAATGTATTTAATTTTATCCTTATGTATTTTGGTATATGATAATATATGACAATTTAAAGCACAACAAAATTATATGACAAATTTTTAATTAATTTTTTTTTTTTCAAAATAATGCAATTTCTAAAAAGTGTTATTAATAATTATAAATTAATTTACTACTAAAAGACTAGAAAATAAGAGAATGCAATTTTTTTTATAATAAAAATAAATATTTTAACAAGTACCTAAACTCACATGTTTAAAATATAATGAAGTTTTTACCACTCTATAAGACCTACTGAAAAATGTTTTATAAATCTCTTGCCATTTCGATGTTCGATGAACGAGTGACTCCATGAATTACTAGCTTTGATTATATGTCTAAATACTCTATTTATCATGGTTTCTATTATTAGATTACATAATAACTTAAATTTTTTAAAATATCATTAGAAAAAATATCATGATTTCATTACTAAATTGACTCCATGTTTTATAAATCTCTTGCCATTTGATGTTCGATGAACTAGAGATATATCTCAAAATCCCATTGATAATTTTTTGGGGCGAAAAAATCAATGACATTGAAATAAATGATGTCGCATCATAATATAATATAATTTAAATACTCTATTTACTATGACCTTTATTGTTATAATACAAACATTAAAAACTAATAATATATATTATTATTAGTATTATAGTTTTTTAAATATTATTAAAAAAAATATCATGATTTAATTATTCAAGTGATTCCATGAATTACTAGCTTTGATTATATATCTAAATACTCTATTTATCATAATTTCTATTATTAGATTACATAATAACTTAACTTTTTAAAATATCATTAAAAAAATATCATGATTTCATTACTCAAGTGACTCCATGAATTTACTAGCTTTAATTATATGTCTAATTTCTCTATTTATCATGGTTTCTATTATTAAATTACATAATAACTTAACTACGAGGAATAATAATATATTTTATTATTTATATTATGGTTTCTTTAATATATTAGAGTATCATGATATCATTACTCAGGTGATTCCATAAATTACTTATATAGATATGGAGCATGAAATATGAGGAAATATGCTTATATGAGGTGCCAAATTTATAGTGCTAAGCAAGGGCCCTATAAAATATAGATATATGTAAGGGTGCCAGACTTATTTTGTTATGGAGAAGTACCATGCATGATTTTTACACATGACATGAATATTTTTTTTATCTCATGAAGTGCATAATTATTTTGAGTATCACCAAAATATTTAATTTTGAGGCAAAAAATTAAGCAATGTACATGAAAAAATTGAATTTTGTAATAATACACTCACTTTTATAAAACATTTCCACCTGTGTGTCATGGGTGGTGCTTCATTAAGTCAAATATTTAATTTTGATGTGAAAACTTAAGCCATGTACACGAACAATTTGAATTTCATGATAATGCACTCACTCTTATAAAACATTTTCCACCTTTGTGTCATGGGTCGCGCTTCAATTGTAAACTTATGTGTTTTCTTCATATATAAGGTTGACTAACTAACAATTGCACTAGATGTTGCAAAGGAAATGTGGTAAGTTAGTAGCATCTGGAAAAAGAGCATAGATGAAGAGAGAGGTGATATGTTATGCGATTTAAATGCTGTCTAGTTTGGCATTGTTTCCTTTGCAACATGAATTACTGCCTCTAATGACAAGTAATAAATTAATTTAACTTTACAGCAAGTTTACCAAGGCCAATGAACGGATCACCCCAATTAAATGAGGTATGTGCCATGTGAGCATGTTATATGATAGGTCTAGTTGTAGTAACTTCACACATTTTCCGAGAGTTACATATATACTACCCAATAATTAGTTCAGAGCAAGATTTACCTTTTTTAGTTGTTTGAGGTGGTAAATTAATTTAACTTTACAATAGTTTTATTGGGGCCTATGAATGGAGACCCCAAAATTCATGGGGTATGTGCTATGTGAGCATGTTATATGGCAGGTCTAGTTGTAGTAACTTCACACATCTTCTGAGAGTTACATGTATACTACCCAATAATTGGTTCAAAGCATGATTTATTTTTTCTCGTTATTGGAGGTGTCCAATGGATTTGGTGATTCTTCCACATAGATTCTAATTATTTTGTTTAAATATTTTATTCTTTTTATGATGACATTGAGATTGATATGATTTATTTAGAAGGGATCCTCGAAGTGGGCACACAAAATGTCATTCACTGCAACTTGAAGCATTGTTTCCCGACATGAGGTATGTGCCTTATGAGCTTGTTATGTGATAGGTCTATTTCTATTAACTTCACACATTTCACAAGAGTTGCATGTATATTGCCTTGTAACTAGTTCAAAGCAAGATTTATTTTTTCTAGTTGTTGGAGGTGGCTAATGGATTTGGGGATTCTTGCAAAAATATTATAATTATTATGTTTAAATTTTTTATTCTTTTTATGATGACATTGAGGTTGAGATAATTACTTTAGAAGGAATCCTTGAAGTGGACATTTTTGAACTAGAGAAATCTTTGTTTTTCTCAACATAAATACATGTTATGAGATGTTCTCTAACATGATAAAAGACAAACTCAAATGGAGCATGATTGAAGAAACATTTCATGTTCAACCCCAAACTAGTTAAGCGATCTTCACTAGCTAGAAAGAGTAAATTTGAAGGCATTCGTCTAATCGCCATCTTCTACTTGGAACAAAATATGATGCTACAAACAATATGACATGTGACAAATCTTCCAATCTTCCACCAACGCTGCAAACAATTCCCATGTTTCATTTGACAGGCATCTGGTACAAAAAAAAACATAAGGAATATCTCATAGGTGACGTGATTCACTGTAACTTGAAGCATTGTTGTCCGACATGGACTATATGATTCTACATTTTAATTCATGAAATACATATATTCTACATTTTCATTCATGAAATACATATATTAAAGAACAAATCCTGTAAAGGCTAACAAGACTTCCTCAAATTCAATTGTAGGTTGTTATGTGGAATTTTTAGAGTATCCCGTAATTGTTATGGATGAGTCCTCCACTTAAAGCCTTGTTGTTATATTGCAACACCAAAAATAAAAAATCCCTTATTACATTTGCGCAGAAAACCATCCTCAATTTCTTAGAAGGTCTATGTTTACCCATTTTTTCAAGGAATGGATAGTTTATATTGATCAAGCTGGTGAATAGGCTAGTAAAGTAAA
Organism: Pinus tabuliformis; assembly: GCA_031772625.1. Classification (NCBI taxonomy): domain Eukaryota; kingdom Viridiplantae; phylum Streptophyta; class Pinopsida; order Pinales; family Pinaceae; genus Pinus; species Pinus tabuliformis. Next base: position 700,467,158 of record CM062811.1, read on the forward strand.
TTAAAGGAGTGATCACCATATGCAGTAATCCATATATATATACAAAAGGTATCCTTTTCCTATCCTACCCATTCCTTTCTATACTTCTAACAACATGTTTCTTGTAAAATTCTCCAAAAAACCTCGACAAAAACTGCAAATTTACAAAACATTTAACAAAAAGAGACCTAAAACCCAAACTCTACATTCCTAGGGGTTCACTATTGGCCATTACGATTAGATTTTATTCCTTCTCTTGGAGTGCAATTTCTGCAACAATCTACTCCATAGGCTCGCTTGGTTGAATGTTGTCATGAACACCAAGGGATGCGAGATCCTGCAAACCAAACACCTCCTTGAGGACAAAAATTGTTGCCATTTAAAAAAAGACCTCAATCCCATTAAATTAGACCCAAAATGTCCACCTTGATGGCTAAATTATCCACCATCAGTTGAAGCCACTTCATGGCCTCTTGTAGATCCTCCATTTGTCGAATGACCAGAGAAAAATGAGAACGAGCTTCCAGCACAACCTCCTCACCAACCCTTTCCATCTTGGCAATGCCTTGCTCTAGAGAATTTTGATTCGAAGCCCTCTTGACATATCTATTTTCTTCATGGATAGAGGACGCCATGAGTCTAATCAACAAAGGTAAACTTAATACTTAACACATCCAACCTTTTCAATTTCCAATTATAATGGGGAATGCCACTAGTTTCCTTTTTTGCAGACATATTTTCGCATTGGATGCTTCTCAGCTTTGATTTCCTATTCGTTTCAACTGTAGACTGCATCAAATGCATTTCCCATCACTTGATTTTACTACATTTACTCTATATAGGTGAGATTAAGGTACTATCCATAGATATTTTATGGCCCAACATGAAGTTGCATGAAGCATGATTCCATCTATCCTTGCGAGTGACACATTGCCTCTCCAATATCTATATGGAATAGCACTCAACTTGTTTTTCCTTGATTGAGAGCCAACATTTCAAGGAAATAATGATCAGGATGATTTCAATGCTAATTAATAATGCAATGAGCCTGGGGAACTGGTTTCTCCAAGGTGTCCATTGATTTATTACATCCTCGATTCTACATAATTGCAACATCATAGAATATATTAATGAGTTGAGCCACCTTTATCTTGGCAAAGTATTCGTTGATCAAAATGAGCTCCTATATTGGCGTCCTCATCAATGATATAGTTATTTCCTCTTTTTAATATGATAAAAGGTGATGATGTCAAATTTTCCAATTTGTCTCCTAATTTGAATGTCCATTGGGGACGGATTTTTTTATAGAATTTTTGGCTCTATAAAACTTTTGGATGTTTATCATCATGTCTCCCAATACCACAATACCACTAGTTGACGAATTCGTCTTACTATGGCTATTTTCAACCCTTACCAAAGAGTTAGAGCTTCTTCTTAATTGCTAGTGATTGATCCTAGTCCCCATGCATGTTTAATCTCTATTTCTCCACCGAGGCAAAATATTACCCCTTCCGCCCTTGCCTCCACCTTCACCCATTTTGATTGAAATGATAATAAAAAATTATATCCATAATCAAATAATATTTTATTAAACACTCTCACTTTTATTTAAATAAAGTGGGAAAATTTGTTTTCATTGAAATTAATATAATTATTTTTTATAAAATACCTTTTGGTTAACATCTCATAGATCGTGAATACCTTAGACTTATTCATTCATATATATTTCATATAAATATTTTTATAAGATTATTTTTACATAATACCTTCCTTGGATCATGATACCATCCATTAAACTTAATATTTCTTTAAACCATTTTATTTTCCCATAATTCACCTTACTCTACTTATTAACTCTTTAATGCTAAAATTTTAATTATTATCTTTTTGATGATGTAGTCTTTTGTATAAAAAAAGATTCGTGAATTCATATTTGTTTGTAATTATGTGAAAAATTAAATAAATTGAAGACAAATAGATAATAATATTTAAGAAATAAATTATTATAAATTTATTAAATATTAAAATCAATTTATTTTAAATATAATTTAGTAATTAATATATAAATATGGAATTAAATTATTAAAATAATTGCATCTTAAAAATTTTGATTTCTTTCAAAATGATTATTTATTTGAATATTTGATAAATGAAATTTTAAAATACTCCATATTCTATTAATATCTATATACTTCATTATTATTAAAAATAATTATAATAATAGTAAAAATAATATAAATTAAATTTATTGATTTAAAATATTTATATATTTTTATAAACAAGTTTGTAAATTTCACTTAATTAATTAAAAAAAAATATTTTCTATTCAAAAAGATAAAATTAATAGCCAAAAATATCTTTACAATCTAGTCAACATAATAAGTACTTTGAATCATTTATTACTTACTACTAGAAAGTAACTTACTATTAATTTATCTGGGGAACACACTTCAATTTTTGATAATCATTAAGAATGTCAATTTATATTTTATTATTAAATTACAAGGTATTTAACATACAAAAATCTCTTATTAAACTAGAGCAAACAACCATCCTCAAATTATTATAAGGTTTACTTTCGGCTGTTTTGATTAAATGATAACAAAAAAATGTATTCATAATAAAATAATCTTCTATTAAATTAAAAAGTATTCAATATTCAAAAATATCTTTACAACCGAGACAACATAATATTTAAAAAGAAAAAAAAATACAAATTTACAACAAAAATATAAATCCAAATTCATAAAGAATTTGAAGTAAATAATTTGTTTGCCTTCACTATGAACTTTAGTTTCGAGTTAGAGTAGGATTACATCTTTATCTATGTATTTCTTTCACATAAACTAAAATTTAGTTCAACACAACATCTTACCTCTGATTTGAGATGTTGAAAGAGGAAGCTTTTAAGGTTTACCTTTGAATTTAGAAAACTACCTCCAATTTTTACATTAAGTATCTCTCAATTGAATATTAAAAGTGGAAGATTACAACAGTCAGAATTTAGAGAAGTCCTCCAAATTCATACTTTAAATACTTAGAATTCTCAACTACTTTGGAACAAGCTATTGAAATCTGCATAAAGATTCATCAACATCCATAGTTCTTTTTCCTGCACTAAGGAATGTTTAAAGTATAAACTTCTTACCTCTGAATTCAGAACTTACAACCACATTCTAACTTTTGTCAATATTTGGACTTTGAATGTAGAAAACCACAAGAAATTCCTCTCCTCTATGAGCTTTGATTTTTCAACTCACGTTATAGTAGTGACGATAATACAATATACTAAAATTCATCAAACTGTCGTAATTTTCTAGGTTAAAGAATGTTTTCCAACATAGACGGCCAGCAAACAATTGAGAAGGTGACTCCATATTATTTTGATATTATGCTCAAATCCATGAACACACCCAATTGTGCTTAAAATGACTAAAAGAAAAAGAAGTTGAAAGATCGAGCAAGGAACGAATTCCAGTAAATTGTCAGTTTCAAGAAATCCCTTCTAGAACACCTATTTCTAGTACCAAAATGGTCATCAAGAAGATAGAAAACAATATAAATGCCAAAACGGTTTGCATGAATTGGTTATTAGTGTCATTTTAGTTAAGATCCATTGAACCACTTCCGTCCATCAATACGTCAAGTGATGCAAATCAAGGAGGCAATTGTGAGTTTAAGTGGTGGGATTCTAGGGTCGAAAACCTTACAATCGTCTAATAATGGATCAAATGGTGCAAAACAGTCCAGAGTGAAAACTAGGTGAGTTCTTTTCAAAGAGGAATGCCTTACAATGTAATTAATTTAATGTTTAAATTTTGTAGACCATACAAAATTTAACCTTTGTAAAAACATTTTGTTTAAATATTTTTTTAAATAAATTTTATATATTGATTTTTATTGAAATTAAAAATATATATTTATATATTTTAACTAATTGATAAATATTTATGAGTATCAATTTATAATAAATATCAAAATGCTTACTTTATGATACATTTCACATCATAAAATAAAAAAAAAATTAATTAAGTTATATCATTATTTTAATTTATTATTATTAATTATAAAAAAATTAATTAAGTTGATAAGTGTGTCTACTTTGGAATGATGTTGCCTAATGTGGTGAAAATTTCATCCAAATGGTAACATTTTCACGAGAATTGGATGTGTTTTATTTTGCAAAATCTTGATTTGGAAGTGCTCCACTCTGGATTTTGGAAAAAAAATGGATTCAACACTCTAAAAGCCTCACAACACCTAAAATTCTATATTTTGACGGTTATAACATGGATTTTCAAAATTTTCAATTGGAATTTTCCAAAACATGCTGAAAAATCTATATTTTCAGGCGAAATTGTCGCCTACTTAAACTACTCTTTTTGGAAATTTTAAATTTTAAATTTAATTATTACTAATTATTAAGTGGATGGTAGGAATTTAACCTCAACTGTAAAATGAAAAAAAAGGAAAGAAGACATAACTACTTTTGAGATAAATCTCAACCTTTGATTTCTCACTGCTACTTAGAATATTCTAAAATATTTCATAGAGGTTAAATCTTCACCATAAACTCAATAGCTATTGATAATTAAATTAAAATTCTAATAACAATATTCCTAAATAAACATATTTATTTACATAATAAATATGTTTATATAAATCTTAAATTTATAACATCTACAATAAAAAAAATATAAATATCTAAGATTTTTTATATATAAATTATATCTTCTACTATCCTACACTTCAACTTATATATTAAAAAAATTATTTTCATTAGATTAACATCTTCAAATATTATATTAATATTCACATTAAAAATATTAGAATTTCTTTTTTGTTTGGTATTTTATATTTAGGACATGCTAATTCGACATTTGAGTTTCAACCTTTCATGTTGTTAGACTTTAGGTATCTCATTCCATTTATTTTTGAATTTTGAATTTAAACTATTATACAAAATAAAAAATAGAAAATTAATTATATTAAGAAAATTTCAAAAATAATTAAAATTTTAAACCTATTTAATTATAAGTCACTTTAATAGCCTTTGGATACTCAATATGAATGGCAGGAACACTTACAACATATCTTAGAAGGAGACAAAGGTGACCTAGAGTAAGAGACTACCAATGAATAAAAAACTCCCCTAATCAGGTGATTTCCAATAGGTGCAAAAGATTAGGGGGTTATGCCTTCCTCCCTGGAAATGCTAGGAGAGTTAATGAACGGGGTCACATTGTTGTCCCCTCACATGCATAAGCATGCAGATTAATATCGCCTCTATAAGTACGCTTTTCGACCGTGCAAAGCCTACGAAAGTCATGAGTGTTGGTTTGGGCACTTAGAGTGACAATGAACTATTTCATTTCCCCATGAGAGAATTCAGGGAGGAAATTTATAGAGGAGTCGCTAAATTATCTTTGGTGGCGATTATGTCTGAACATTTTAATGGTAGTCTTCGCAAGGTGCACTAAAGTTACTAGTATGTGGGATGCATGACGGGCTGACTTGGTGGAGTTGTCGAAGGAAAGAGCTGGAGCGCCAACAAAGCGGGATGTGGTGTGTTTCTTGGCCTAGCCGAGTTCGTGGACATGGATACACATAATTCAACCCTAAGCGAGATGCCTCCCCTAACCTGCGATTATAGGGTACTTCTCCATCTCTACTAGGTATTTATTAATCTTCAGGATTACTCTTTGAAATCTATTTAGTATATCTTTGGAAAAAAAATATTTTCACAAGGGTTCAATATAATTTTAGTGGTGGTTTAAGTAGTCTTTGGAGACTTAGTTGTGATGCCGTGCATGTGTCAATTATTACCACCTATACACCTTGCGATGTCACCCATGGTAGTTGTCAGCTGAACTGGGCTTGGGACGTTCTGAGTCTTCACCTTTCTTCATTTTTTTCGGGTTTGTTGGAATATAGAGGTCTGTGTTTATGTGGCTTTATCTTTGCTGCCCTCGAGAGTTGTCACTGGTAGCCGAGTTTGTTTGGCAGCTTACTGTGAGTGGGGACAATTTCTTCTTGTTGCAACTTTGTCTTCCTTCCATCTCATGTTGGCCTTCTAGGTCTAGTTGGTCTATAATCAGTGTCTTAAAGTATACCAGTTCTAGTAATTTCACCCCCTCTTTATTGGCATTTCATTTTGTGAGTCTTAACTCCATATCACATTGTTATTGGTTGAAGATGGAGTGCCATTGAATGCGTAATAGGCATGGGGAAGTGGTTGCGGCCCCTAAGACTGATATAAAGCTCAACAATAGGTCCAGGAGCTTGTTGATAAATACCATGCAATGGTCCCCCTAATACCCAGAATGAAATCCGTAATTTTGAGTCTCATGTTGTTCAAGATAGACAAGTCTTCTCAGATTCTGAAATTCTAGAAGATGTAGCCACTTGGATTCCTAACTTGAGGCATACTCGAGGACAAAGGAAGCACTATTTTGGAGCATTGACATTATATTGGAAGAAGAAGACTCTGTTAGGAAAAATCTTGATTGATAAATAGACTTAGAGATACAACACCTTTGCTAGTTTGGATCATGTCAAAAGGTACCAGCACAACCACAATTATCACTTAGAGATGATTGAGTTGAGGATTGCAGACGTTGAGCTCCATTTCTAGTGTAAACTCGATTCACATGCTCCTCTATGATAAAGTTCTAGAGACATAGTTATGGTCGATTCTTTAGACACTTGAGTTTGCATGCTTATCTCCAGTTTTTGTTTTTACATTGCATTCATAGATAGTCTAGTCATGCTAAAAATGTTGAAACATTTTGAATTTTGGACTAATTACTCTATTGGTAAATGGTCAAAAATATCTTGTTTCTTGTTTGGTAGATTGAGACTACCTACCCAATAACATATGTGTTGATGATGCTTAAATGATATATATGGTCTTCATAATTTTCTAACCTAATACAACCTTCAAAAAAAATTATAAAGTAATCCAAATATTTTAAATTTTAACTTTTACACCAAATTATCTCTGCGTGTATATATATAGAGAGCCATCAAAATATCTAAAGTCCATGAGCTCCATCATTTTGATAATAAGACTTCCACAACACTAACGTGGCACTTGTATTTAAAGTAAGGTTTACCAAAGGCATTACATTAACCAGAAAGACACAAACTTAGACATCTTCGGTTGGAATAATTTCTACAATGTTATTCACTTCTCTTATACACTAGGAAGCTTCCAGAGGCTAACCTTCTTCTTTCTTCTTGAATTTAATTTAGCCAATGGATCACACAAGTAACTTCTGTAGAACTATTCGTGTAACAGTAAAAGTAAAAATACATATTAAAAGAGATTTCTGTGGTGATGCCCGGTCATATATGTCGAATTCTGCAGCTGAGCCTTAGAAACTTCTTTCTTTGCGACGGCTGTATAGGTTTCCAGGTAGCTGGTCAGTTCCTGTATCAACTATGTATCTCCTTATACATTTGCTTCAAAATCACTTTGATTGGTTTTTCTTGTACCAAAAACTCTCTTTCCCCTGCAATCCGCATGCTAAGCTTTTGGTAGGTGACGATGGAAGTTCGATTGTTATTGCAGCTAAGGTTCTTGGTGGGATTAACAGCTTCTTTTCTAGATGTATTCCACGAGGTCCTCAGGTTTGATTCACCTCTTCATCTCCTAGAATTGTATTTTCAGTTTTGATGGGTGATGGTTGGAGTTCGGTTGTTATTGCTGCTAGGTTTCTCGGTGGGATTAGCAGCACTTTTTGCACCTATGTATACAGCAAGATCCGAAGGTTTGTTGCACCTATGTATATAGTACCTTCCTGAGAAATTTCTTGTTGGGCCTCTTGGGGAGCACTGTCATCATGTACTGGCTATTGATTGATCTTCTAGCTGGATTGGATATAGTTTCAGTGGATATGTCGATTGAGTTTCATTACGATTAAGCGGTGTCACTGTGCAAATCAGGATCGGAATGTTACGTGCTCGTAGGTCGTGACCATGGATAGTCTTCAGTCAAAACCCTAATGTTAGGACATGATTATCTCAAAATATTCCTAAAATTAAAAGATACATTTTTTTTAAAGTTTTCATAATAGTAGCATGTCACAAGAAATTATCATGATTTTATCTTAACATTTTTTTGGGTTAAAATTATGTAACACTCAAATTTTATAATCTCTGTAATTAGTTAAGATTTAACCTAACTAATAATTATGTCGTACGATGGTTATCATATTCTATGAGGAAGATAGGTAGGTCCACGTAAATATCGTTATTATTGTGTTATTATGCATTTAATAGAACATTTAAGGCTAATTTACGTAGAAGTATATAAAATAGGGACCATGATATCATAAGGGTGAAGAGTGAGGGGATTGTAGGGGAATTAAGATAAATAAATAATTATAAGTTTTCTATGAAATTGATGTTTCTGCATCACGAGGTGCTCTCTTAAAAATATAGAAATTTCAAATTTCAAATAAGCTAATGTGTGAAGTAGTTGGTGGGGAAGTACACATTTCATAGTTATGGAACTATGGGGTTGAGTACAACAAGAAGAATGATCTCTCATGCAAAGGAGAATCACGTGGGGAGACATTCATTTAGTCATGCATTCATTCATGGTACGGCAAGTGGGAGCACCCACAAATGTAGTGGAAGGGAGGGAATATTAAAAGAGGATCTGGGGATTTATGTAGAGGTTCACTTGTGCAAAGTAGGGTGATGCTTTGGTCATTGTTAAATGTAAGCTATTGGTTATAAGGAGGAAATGGCTCTTCAAGACATGTGAATTTGTCTAGTCTATGTGTGGATTCATGTAGAGGTTCACTTGTGCACATTAGGGTGATACTTTGGTCACTCCTAAATGTAAGTTATTGGCTAGAAAGAGGAAATGACTCCTCAAGACATGAATTTGTCTAGTCTTGTGGTGTGTGTTTTTGTTACAAATAAGAGGGAGTGACCTATTTTCTGGTCAACCCTAGATAAATATGAGTGGCAAATACCATACTAAATCAAGTGAAGAGTGCTAAAGAGAGAGAACTCATAGGATAAGCTAAGCATAGGAAAGAGAACATTATTAGTATATGTACATAGAGAGTAACCATAGCTAAATGCTAATATGGCTACTTGATTTGGATTGGATCATTATTTTTTTTGTCATCCATATTGACGATTTTCAAGTGGAAACATCATAGAAATCAACTTATAGGAGCAGTTTAGTGGTAGGGCCAGTTTTGAGAATTAGGGTAAAAAACCTTTTAGGGTTAGCTTGAGGCCTTAAATGATGTTTTTGGGGATAAAAAATACTGCTTAAGTGTCACACCCCATGATGTTATGATCATATAGATACCTTTAAGATGTCAATCCAAATTCAGATGTGAAATTTATGCCTCTCAAAAGTTGACCTATTGTGATTGACCAATATAATTCAAGAGAATGCCACATCAACCCTTGTTACTCATGGAAAAGGGGCTAGACACATGGTCAATATGAATAATACTCTGGAAAGGTTGAATTATAACCTTTGTTGAGGGTAGAATGTGTCAAATTTAACCCGTAGTTGGCTACCAATCTCTATTATAATCAAAGCACTAAGAGGAAAAGGAGTTCCATTCGATTCAAGTGTACCTTGTTCCATTGTAAAGTAGAGTAGCTGAGAGTGGATAGAGAGATAGAACATAGTAGAAGAGGTTTTATTATGTGGCGGCCTAAGGATCGCGAGTTTCGAACAACTCCAAAGTGACTGCCTTATCCTTTGTATTTGCATCATTTTCATTCAAAGAAAAGAGAGCAAAGAAACCTCACCTTCCAACTAGGTTTTCTTCTAAAAGGGTTTCCAAGAGTATATCTTGGTGTTTATTATGGTTTGTGAGTGTTTGTATTTCACTGTTCCCTATTTTCCTCATTTATCTATTGCATGCATAAGTAACAAAATCAATAATAATAGATCTAGAATCTAAGGGAACTAACACTTCATAATATTGATTTCAGTTTATTTTAATAGATCTGTTGTGATGAACCGTTTAGAGGAATATTTACAATATTTTATAAATCATAGTGGTATCATAGCAAGTTCCTTTGGATATACTGTGGAAAATTCTAAGGGATCATATCGGTTTAAAAAGAAAGTCATAAAACTGTAGCCATGGCTAATGAATTAGTTTATGATAACCTTGAAGATCTAGCAGAGAAGAGTTTTGCACACTTGGAAGTGAAAGTTGCATTTATAAATTGTAATATGATCATCCTCATGGTGTCGCTAACTAATAAGCTCAATTTGTTTGGAGAAGATGATGGTTCCAATGTAGATGTCAAATCAGAGGGGAAGTTGGAGGATTATAAAGAAGTAGAGGAGTCAAGGAAACCTAAACTAGAGCAGTTGAGTTTGATTGTCATGAAACATTCATGGTTTCTCTTCAAAATGGAAGAAAAGGTGGACATCAAGTTGTATCAAGGTGAAATCAATGCTTTCAATTAAATCTCTGGTTGTAGCAATTATATGTTTTCTTTATTGTTCACCACATCTGATAAGGAACAAAAGCATTCGTTTACTCATTTGAAATTAGAAGGCCATGCCCTTACTTGGTGGGATTCAAGCCACAAAGAAACCCTAATAATGGAGCAAGATCCTCCAATAAATAAGTGGGAGGATTTCAAAACTCTCATAAAGTCCTAATTCTACCCTATCAGGTATGTAGATGAGTAGTCGAATTGGTGGCATTACTTCAAGCAGAGATAGGGGAAAAGTGTATAGAAGTGCACCACATAATTGAGAAACATTACAATAATTTTTTGCATCTCTCTCAAGAACCCAAATGTATTCCTCAAGTATTCATGGGGTCTACACAGCCATCTACGAAGGTAAGTGATGTTGTTAAAACCCAAAAATGTGGACAAGACATGCATGCAAGTTCAATGATTAGAAAAAATTGGCTAGAAGAAAAGGAAGTCAAGTGGTTCAAATTAGAAGGAACTATAGGAGAATTCCAAATGGATTAATAAGTGCAAATGCGTAAAGGAAAAGAAGATAATAGTTGTAGCACATTAATGCAATTATCCTAACAACTACTACAACCATTGTAACATTGGTAGTCATACAAAGGAGAAGTGTTAGAAATTAGATGCAGAACTCAATAAAAAAAATCAAAAGAAGGACAAGAAGAATAAAAATCTCATATCCACAGATTCGAGAAACCAAATGGAAAGATGCTCATGCATGGATGAGAAGATTATTTGCTCATTAGTGCGAAATGGGGTGAATCTGAGTATCTTTCAACAATGGGAAGAGAAGGAGATGATCAAACACTTCCATATAAAGGTATAGGTTAAGAAGACAATAATTGATGTTTTTCTCAACTCAAGATCATACGCGAATCTCATTGCAATAGAGTTGATCAATAAATTGGTATTGGAGGTTCGATATCATCCTATATTGTATCCTTTAGGGTGGGTAAATAAGGATAAAAAAATTAAGGTATCCAAATATTCCACATTAAAATTTTCTATTAATGTTGATTTTATTAATTAAGTAGAATTGGATGCAGTTCCACTTCATGGATGCAGAGTTATGTTTCTTTATGTGCAGAGCCAACCAATACTGCTTCATCAATGATGGAAAAAATTTCATCATTAATGTGCATAGGGGCAAGTCTAAAATTTCATTAGTAAGTGCCAAACAAGTCAAGAAATTGAGTATTTCTAGCTAGAAGTATGTTTTATTGTTTTGAAGGGAAACATAGTCTGTAGAAGAGTCAATGAGTGCAAAGTATCCCTAGAGGGGTGCACTAAGGAATATAGGCAATAATTGGAAGAGTTGTTACAAGCATACAAGGGAGTGCTCTAGGAGCCTAAAGGGCTACCACCTAAGAGGGAAGTGGATCACAAGAGCCAATTTTTGATGTAGTTTCCACTGATAAACATTGAGATGTATAGGAAGTTTGTTATAGATGAAAATGAGATGAATTATTTGGACAATGTTTGAGTAGGGTGTTATTTGACTAGTAACCTCACCATGTACGTGACTCATCATAAATGTGCCTGAGATGGATGGGACTTAGAGAATATACATTGATTACAAGGTGTTAAGCACAATTATGCTCAATAACATGTATCCATTGCCTATAATACATGATCTATTGGACTTGTTTGTAACAAGAAAAAAATTTCACCAAGTTGGATTTAAAATTAGGGTATCGCCAAGTTTGAGTCAAAGAAGAAGATACCTAGAAGACAACCTTTAAACCCAAACAAGGTTTATATGAGTGGTTAGTCATGCCATTTGGTCTATGTAATGGACTAGCTACATTCATTATATTAATGAATGATATATTGTGCCCATGTGTATATTCATTTATTATTAATTATATGAATGGCATATTAGCTTTTAGTGCTAACTGAGAGGAGCATGTCTCATATTTGATATAGGTGCTAGAGACTTTGAAGAAGCACCAATTGTTGGATAATTTCAAGAAGTTTGAGTTTGCATAATAGACTTTGATGTACTTAGGATATGTGATTGGTGGAGAGGACCTCAAAAAAGATCTTCTCAATTTGGGGGCCATCATGAAGCGACCAACTCCTATGAATGTTTCTATGGTTAGGAGTTTTGTTGGTGTAGCCTGAGGAAATTCATAGCCAAATTATCAGCAATAACCACACCACTCCACACCACAATAGTGAGTGGAAAGAATTTTTAGTGGGAAAAGGGTCAAAAAAATTCCTTTGGAAAGTTGAAGAAGAAAACTAGTCAAGCATCAATTCTTGCATTATTGAAATTATAGTATTCCTTTGAAGTGGAGATAGATGCAAGTTGATATATTATAGGAGCAATCTTTGTCATGAAAAGAAGACCAATTTTTTAACATTTCAAAGTATTTCACACGGTGGTTCTTAACTACCCCACCTATGACAAGGAGCTCTATTCTTAGTACAAGTTGTCAAAAAGTGGAAACATTGTATAATGGGAAAGGATATAATCATCCACACAGATCACTAGTCATTATAATACCTAGAGGCCCATAGTAAGTTACAACAAACTAGACATTACAAATAGATGTGGTTTTTTAGTAGTTTCATTTGGTGATTAAGTACAAGAAGGGCAACACAACAAGTTGGTTGACATGATTTCAAGGAAACCCACATTAAGATTCATGGCTTTGGGAAGTATGATGCACATGGAGCATTTCCCCCATGATAAACATAAAAAGGGACATACAAAGGATGAAGACTTCGTGGAGGTATATCAATACCTACAAGGCCATATTCATGTGGAAATTTTCACAATTGACTACCATATCTATAATGGGTTACACTACATGGTAGAAAAACTATGTGTTTCTAAAGGTGAGTGACTACAACTAATCAGAGAGGCTCACACTTCCAAGGTTGTAGGGAATTTTGTTGTAGGGAATGTAGTTTCCAATCTACAAAGGTATGTGCACTAGCCCAAGATGCAAGAATATGTAACTAGGTTCATCAGTGGGTGTATACTTTGTTTTATCAGTAAGCCTAGTAATAGGAAAGAGGGTCTATACCATTCCTTGCTTGTACCTACTTGTCTTGGGAAATAATTTCCATGGAATTTGCAAGAGGTTTATGAACAACCAAGAAGGGACACGACTACATGTTCATGGTAGTTGATAGGTTCAACAAGATGTGCATTCTCATTCCCTGTAAAAAGACCATCAACAAGAAATAAGTAGCAAATTTGTCATTTGGACAAGTCTAGGTGCTCTTTAGGATACCAGGGAGCATTATTTTAGATAGGGACACTATATTTTTCAGTGCATTTAAGAGTATATTGTGGTACAGTATAGACACAAAGTTGAAGGTATTGATCTCATTCCATCCACAAATAGATGGGAAAACATAAGTAGTCAATGAGACTTTGGTGTAACTTTTGAGGGTAGACCTGGGATAAAAATCTAGTGTATATACAACAGTCTTATAAAAGAGCAGACCACACTTCCACTGGTAAGTTGTTCGTTGAAACTTATTTTGTATATTTTCCACCTTCACCTTTGGATATTGCATCTGGATAATAAAGAAGAGTGAGGATCTCACATGCAATACTTCAAGGGAAAATAAATTTGTTGAGAAGATAAAGCATATCAATTTGCAAGTACAAGAGACACTGAAGTAATCATATGTAAAGTATAGGACTAGGCATGAAGAAATTATTTAGATTGGGAAATAGAGTACAATTACAGTTGAACAAAGGGAGGCTATAGGGTCATGGTAAGAAAATAAAGGTATTGTGATATGGTCTTTTCAAGATATTAGTAAAGGCGAGAACCTACTTATTATCTCAAAAAAATTATTCTCCAATCACAAAGCTTAGTATGTCATTACTTTGCTCTATTATTGAAGCTAAAATAATTAATTTCATAATTGTGGGATGTCAGTAGTAGATAAGGATCATGCGGGCTTTTTCTTTATCGCTTAGAAGAATGAAATCGTGCATAGGAACATGAGAATGATTTTGGGTTCTAAGAGTTGTAGTTACCCTTGTCTCTATTTATCAATATACCTCTATTTTAATGTAATCCTTAAAGTTTAACAATGGCTTGAGGAAGGTGCATGTTTTCCCAATGTAAAACCTAGCATATACTCCATTGAAATCCCTTGGAATATCTTCTCAAGGAGTTGCTTAAGAAGATTACCCTCATGATTATTAGCTTGAGACAAGGGAGTTGAGAAGGAACTCTTGGTTATCCATCACCTTGTTCATGTATCTTTGCCTAATGATTGCACGTTGGGATGCATTATTGATTGAATCAAGAATTTGGAATTAATCTTCTCTACTATTAACTTCTTTTATGTGTTGAGAATGAACAATTCTGCTGCAAATGAGCTCACCAATAAAAAATGTAAATTTGAGGCAAGAGTCATAATGAAAAATGAGATTCCTTCCCTCGGAACTATTCCCTAATAATTAGTATGCTATGTAGTATAAATTTTGTGTAAATTTTGTTTATATTTACAGGTCTTTTGGAAAATCTATACCTCCAAAGTTTTTGTGTTTTAAGGTAGGAAAACCACTGATAAATATTGTGAATAAAGTAACATGTATAGCTATTTTCATTGTAGAACAGGATAATACAACATTCTCTGATGGTTAAAAAAATGAAAGTTACTGCTGAATTCTTTTCCACGTATCTTATGGAATCGAATTTGAATTCTCTGTAACTATGTTATAAACCACTGAATCAAGATATCAAGATTGCTCCCTTAGCTTTTCTTGTTCTTGTGAGTACTAAACCATGTAATGAAAATTTATGAGAACTGAACATTTGTCTTTGCCATTGTTCTAACAGGTGCGCGCTTTGGAAGACAAGAATAAGAAACTCCAAACCAAGGTAGCAGTTTCTTGAAAGTCCAAATTCTATTAAGATAATTATACTTCTTGGTTCAAGGACCTACATATACCCTGGTGCTTGTATGGCAGATTGATACTCGAGGTGAATGCTCCACTTCAATGTAGGAAAATGCAATGGCACACCAAACTAACTTACATCTTGGGTGTGTGCACTTAAACTTTTACTATTCCTTTTTAAAATCATAATTATTCTCGTACCTTTACCCTCTTTGGGTTCTAGTCTGACAACTGTATTAGCAGACTTAATACCTTGCCCAGCGGGCCCTCTGAGATGACAAGAGATGGCAATAATTCCCAAATAGGAGAAACTGAAATCTCTAATGCCTGATCAAATGACTATTTATTGTTGTTTCTCCACCTATTCCAAGAGTTTGAAAATCCATGATGAATGGAAAATTGATTCTGTGTGAGAGGATCATACATGTTTTTTGCTTTTTTCTAGTTATGGATTTTAATGTCTTCAACTTTGTTTTAACATGGTTTTGGTTTTTTTAAACTAGAAATATCATTTTTTTCCAGAAGGAAAAAACACGGGTATTTATATAGTATCAGTACATATTCAAAATATATATTTTAATTGTAGTTAATTAGATCTGAGATAGGAAATCTCCATATCTAATAATTATAAGGCACAAAAACATTTAAGCATGAAAGTTCAAAATAGTACCAAAAACATAGACCTACTATCTTAAATATGTATCTATCTCAGTATGGAGTTAAGTATATTCAAATATTGCAAATTGAATAGACACAGACAAGATAATAAATACTATGGAAGCAGAATGGATCCATCTTCTACAAGATTGGGGAATATTCTACAAGATTGTTGTCCACCAAGAATTGGTGCATTGAGCTGGCAGCCACAGAAAGACCCCTTTTTGACAGAGAAACAACCACAATTTTAGACTCCCTTAATATTTGTTGGAGAGGGATTTGCACAAAGGATTGTTTGAGATTGTGTATGTGGTTAAGCCAACCTTCAAGGTTTGGTGGAGAAAAAGTAGTATTTCCCAACACTCCATCCATGAGAGATTTGGAATTGCCATATATGTGGATAGTGTCCATAGAATGTTCCTTTGCAAACCAAAGGAGACCCCATAATGCCAAGATATCTTCCCTCATGTTTGAGCTAGTGCCACCGTGCTATTCTATTTTGTATTGTTTTCTGTGACATATATGAAGCCATGCTCCACATCTATATATACATGTCAGTGTTGTGTCATCAAAATAACCTACACGGAACTGAATTCATGGATGTATATATCGATAACTTATATGTCTTTATCCTTATGCAGACTTATATCTTGTTTGCCCATCCACGTAGCAATGTTGGACCAAATCTTGTGAGTGTTAATGGGGATACCATCAAATACGTTTTTGTTCCTAGGTCTCCATAAATCTCAATGAAGAGAGGGATAGGCTGGTGTATTCTCCCTCTCTCGCTCCACAAACACAGGCACTATTAAATTGAGAGGTAAGTTCTATTGGGGACATTAAAAAAGAGAGAAGTCCAACACCATACCTGTGATGTGATCAGGCATTCCAGCAGTAGATGTAAATTTGTCTCAAATGAATTATGACATAGTACACACCATCTTGGTCCATGTATACCCTTCTTTCGCAGATATACCATGTTATAACTCAAATGAGTTATGAGTCATGTGTGTAGAAAGATCTTAGTAGGGACCTTCATTCTCCATATATTCTGGAACCATGTTTTTTGTTTAAAGAGAGTCTGGAGCACATTATGTACTTGTATGTTTCTGCAACCACCACTATACCTTTGTAAAAAGTCTCAGCCCACGAAATATGATCACCCTTCTCTGTTCTACACAAGCCCGTCCCTCTTGGTTCCATTATATGGTTATCCCAAACCTCAGCACTGTGTCCCGTCAACCTGATGTCAGTTTCCATCTTCCAAACTAGAAACCTCCCATGTCAGTGATGAATAACCTATGTGAAATAGAAGTACCCTTTGGCATGTAATCTGTCTAAGATGTCATTGGAAGGATGGACACCCCGTATGTTATCTAGGCCAATTAAAATATAATTACCCATAACAAAATACCAATGGATTCGCTGGAGAAACCATAATTTGATTTTATTGAAACTCAGCCAGATATAAGAGCCAAAATTTTTACCTATAGAGCCATCCCTAATCCATTCTGATGCCTCTCTATCATTCAGGTACTTTTCCTAAACGTTGTCCCTCCAGGTACCCTCTCAAAATACTGCATGCCATAATGGCTTAATCAATAGAGCACATCTAAGAAATTTCATGTCCAATATCCCCCATCCTCATAATTTGTTCGAGATAGTGATCTTCTCCCATTTTATCAAATGGTATTTTCTTCCTTCTCAAGTGCTTGCCCAGATGAAATGTGCCATAATTCTCCAGATTTTGTATATAATGGATGCAGGAAGCATAAATAAGTGTGCCCAGTAAACCGAGATTTACTGAAGAACCGACTGTGCAAGGGTGAATCTCCCCCCAAGGGTGAGCCATCTATGAGACCAACCAAATAATTTATGACAAAATTTATCTAATATCCATAGCCAGTCATTAGTCCTATAGTTGTTGGGCTTGAGTCTGTGTCCCAAATATGTGAAACCCTCACATAGGGGCTTTGTAACCATGCCAAATATACTAGCAGTAAAGTCAATCGCCTCTATGTCTCTGCCAGAGTAAAGCATAAGTGATTTTCCTCCATTAACCTTCAATCTAGATGCCTCTTCAAATCTCATAAAGATATAATGCAGAGCCAACCGCTATGCTTTGGATACCATCCTGAAAGTGAGAATTTCATCAACAAAGAAGATGTGGGATATTTCGGGATTCTTCCCAATATTTATGCCACAGAAAACACCAATAGTTCAAGCCTCTCGTATCTCGTGATTGATCTCATCCATAACAAGAATAAATAGAAGGGACAACAATGAGCATCACTGTTGTAAACCCCTTCTAGCATGGAAAAAATGGGAAGGATATCCATTGATCAAGCATGGAAAAA
Organism: Pinus tabuliformis; assembly: GCA_031772625.1. NCBI lineage: Eukaryota > Viridiplantae > Streptophyta > Pinopsida > Pinales > Pinaceae > Pinus > Pinus tabuliformis. Next base: position 700,485,509 of record CM062811.1, read on the forward strand.
ATGGGAAGGATATCCATTGATCAATACTACAAACTATAGCGAAGTAACACATGCCATAATATGCTCAACATTGTACATCGTCAATGCAATCTTTGTCAATATGAGTCACAGAAACATCCAATTGGCACAATCAGATGCTTTCTGCAAATCAAATTTCATGATTAGTGCCTCCATTTTCTTCGTGTGGAAGGAATGTATACATTCTTGGTTGATTTCCACAACATCATGAATCATATAGTTGTGGAGAAAATCATATTTTTCTCTGGTTATTTTTTATGTGATGCATTGTTGATGTGCCTAGTTCTGAAACCACCATATTCCAAGATGTTTTAATCAATTCCTGGAAATCTTCATCCTCCAAACATGTATGATTAAATTTGAAGGGGATTCCAATTCGAACCGGTTCTGACCACCATTGTAAAATAATGGGAAGATGGTCCGAAATGTAAGTCTAATTTACCCAGGTGTGCATATTTCGCAAATGGCCAAATAGATTTTCATGCACTAGAAAATGTTCCAGTCTTTTCCTAATGTGGAATTGCCTCGTTTTACTATTATGCCATGTGGGCAATAAAGGATTCGGGGGAGTGTCTCTCAAATTGTATGTAGTAAATAGCGTCTACAATCTATCATCCAAGGGATCCCACCTACGATGTATCCCCTAACACTCCTCCAATGAAAATGTAGTATTGAAATCTCTTGCTATAACTAGAAACATCATTTTACTTTGCCTGATATTGAGATTTATTGGACTTTTATATTGTTCAACACAAAATTAAACCCATGCAAAACTTTCTTTAATTCATTTACTCAAATTCATTTAAATGATTTAGATTAAATTTCTCATTTTGGATTTTTAATTGCTTACCACTAAAACACACTCCACTCAGAAATTTAAATCTAAAATTTATCCACTTTGACTTTTTAATCTGAGTGCAAGAGAGTGTTTCTATAACAATTCAATGATGTTGTATGTAAAATTTCCATTATATATACCATCTATTTTAAATATAAATTTAGAATGAATGGAAAGAAATGTATAATTGTTTTAATAATTTAATTCTAAATCATATATTAATTTATTTATTAAAATTTTCACCTATTTAAATATATAAATATATTTAAATTTTTAATATACATAAACTAAAGTACATTTATAATTTTATTAATATAATTTTACATTAATTTGGTTTTTTGAACAATCGCCATACCTTCTAGTTTATGTTGAGTTCATGAACATCTAACTTTTATCAATATAATAATTTCCACTAATTACATATAAACTCTATTAATGCAATGCATCTAAATTACATATAAATAATAAATTCTTAATTATTGTGTACTACTATGCTGCTAATTTATATCTTGATAAAGGTTTGCAATGTGGGACGATTTTCTCATATTGATATGAATGCTTAAATAAGTTACTTCTTTATAAACAGTGAACTCCTTTATGAACTATTTCTTAAAAGAGAGTGATGGAAAGGCATAGATGATTTGCATTCCCGTGAAACAAGGGATGTTTGCATTAAAAATTGCATGGCAACACATTATTAACTAGTATATTTCTATGATGTTTATAACCACAGCTACAATTTATATAGGTAATGTTTTTTAATTTTTTATCATTTTAAATTGAATATATAGAATTTGGTAAATATTTTGAAATTTAATTTTTTAATAATATTTATTTATAAAAAAATGAATATATAAATATTTATAATTTAATAGAATCTTTAATATTCATACTTTGTTATTTTAAAAAAATAATTATAAAAATTTTAACTTGATTTTAGTATATTATGAAATATTATTTTGAAATTTTGATAGTTTTATCAAATTTATATAATTTAATTAAATCAACAAATTTGTTTACATTAAAAAATAGTAATAAATTCTAGAATTTTTTATTATAAATATTAGGGGTATATTTCTGATTTATTAAAAGATAATATTAAACTTATTAATTTTCATATATTTTATAAATAATTATTTATAATTACTAGTATTATTAGAAAGTTTTTTTACTAATTAATTTTATGATGAATCTCATAAGTAGATTCAAAGCATTGATAATCCAAAAATCGCATATGATGAATTAGAAATAAATTCTGAACTCTGAAAGCACAAAAGCCTCAAAACTATAATATTAACTTTTCATTAACAAAGATTAAACTATTTCAACTTTCTCAAACCCTAATCCAATAAATTTCACAACAAAAACTATAAAATTGCTATCAAAACATAACATATTTCCAAGTTACAATTTTGATGGTGTGCCCAATAGAGTAATTCTAGAAAGAATACACTTCATCTACAAATATTCCACTCCGTCCTCAAACTATGTCATTGACCAACAATTGACAAGGGAAATGGGAACAATTGAACATCAAGAATAATTCATTCGCAACAATGTCCAAGTTTGGGGTATGTAAACCCTAAAAAGGCTCCTAAATTGATAATGTGGTTGTTTAGATGGCGTGAACGCGCATTGTACTTGGTAACCCCCAAATCGGAAGGCTATTTATGTTTGATTGAACCTTCAAATAGATGGTATAATAATAATTTCGATATTAAAAAGGCAAGGCTGGACTATAGTAATCAAAATGGTGGTGTTAGCATTAGTCTCTGTGATAAGTAATTTAACATTTTAGGTGCTCAGATTATTGTAATTTATAGATTAATTTTTGAGAGTCAATAGTGTTATTCTCTATCTTATTTAGCCTGTTCCCAAGGCAGCAAAAAAGCTATAAACATAAATAATAGGTTATATATTTCATTCATATTTGCAAAATGCAAAGTATTGCTAACATTAGCTCCCCAATATTAAATTTTATGTGGTTACTTCACAAAAGTATGCATATATACAGGTTAACTATGGCTTTCATATGACCAGTTCCTTGTTGGGAACAATAGGTGTGATGTCATCCTCAGGTTGTCAAGTCTATCCACACGCATGTGGTCTAGCCAATTACTAAGCAAGCCCTCAGTTAATCGACCAGCCAACAAGCAGCAAGTTTTTTGTCAAGTTAATTGTTTTCAATTCTCAACCGAAATCTAGGAAGCAAGAGAGATCTCGATCTCATGGCCTTGGTCGCTCGATCAGCCATAAGGTAGAAGCATGGAAAGAAGTGGAATTTGCATGAGATGTTGTTGACCGCTACCAAGACTAAAGAATGCACCCGCTTGATGTGATCATTGGTTTGAATTTCCCACCCAGAAGGAAGATCACCTGCATAGAAGCAAGTGAGTGATCAAGGATGCTTTGAAGAAGACAATTCGAGGATATGTGGTTGCCCAGCCTTCGATGGACCTACTGATCGACTAACCAACCAAGAGAGAAGGATATGTGCTTGAAAGGAGCACCTCACCCAATGCATTAACCTCAATTTCCTTCCCACCCATGGCCCCCATCGTGCCACAATGAACTCGTCTTTCCATCGATACATCCATGGACCCCAGAGTCACACTCGAAACTCGTCCATGCAAACCAATTACTTTTCACACTAGATGAAAACCCGACACCTGTTGCACCTAGAGTAACACTGTGAAAACAAAACCTCCAACGCATTGTTAACCTTAAGAGATTTGGGGTCACTCGTACCACAGCAAGCACATAGATCTATGCCTGCACACCAATACATACCAACCTACATGCATTTATATATGTTGTTGTTTGAATTAGCTAGTGGAGTTCCTGAGTCTAGTTTCAAATATTGTTTTAAATAATAGGCACGAGATGACTGGTATGATTGGTATGATTGAGCTAACTAAGCTGGAACTAACGAATTAAGATAACAAAAAAAACGTAACTTTGTAAAATAGAGCACGATGGGAAGAAGGATATCTGTCTTTCCTGAAGATCACTTAGCTCGGTGGGCACTGGGCACTGTCAATCCCTCCCTTTTTAAAGTTATGAAAATCACCTCCCTCACTACCTATCATGTGTAGGAAAGTCCCATAATGTCATATAAGATAATTCTCGCCTTAGCATCTTCAAAAGAAAGAATTTCAATTTTTGAAAATTAAAATTATTTTTTCCACCCAAAAAAAGGTCAAGTTGGCCCTCCAAGAAGTATAGGTCGACTCAGTGTAAAAACACACCTTTTTGGGCTCATGAATTTGCTATTTGTATGCTACTCATTTTCCACTTTGATACACCCAAATTTGGATTACTATGGGAGGCAGGATAAGAATGAATATGAGGCAGACTAGAATGATGAATCTGAGGCAGAATAAGAGTATGAATTTGAGGCATGAAAAAGGATGATTTATGAGGCAACAAACTGAAATTGCGGGACGTTGAAATTTCAGGAGGCAAAAATTTCAGGAAGTCGAATTTGTCTTTGTTTGACTAAGTTTGACTTGGGTTTGGTTACTAGTCAGTTTGAATTTATTTTTTGATTAGGAAGTTAGATTCTATCTATTGTTGAATTGGACAATTTTGCTACGAAAAGGTTTTTGTGTTTTTCCTTGGTTAGGGTTTCCCTAGGATAAATTTTGTGTCTCTTTTTTCGTTGACTCTTTATGATCCTATTGGATTTATTTTTTGACTACTGAATATTTTCTATGTATAATTTCTTAATGATGAAGGTGACACAAGTTAAACTCATGAAGAAATTATTGGAAGTAATTGTCAGTCTAGAAAATATTGAAAAATCAATAGGAAACCATGTAAGGTTGTATGTACTTGAGATGGTTTTAAAGGCCCTCAATATTATATGAGGAGAAACTCTAATAGATCCTAAAAGAGGCTTCTATATATCATGGATCATGCATATGATTTAAATATCCCAAACGTGAATATAAACAGAATCTTTAGCCTAAAAGTATCATATAGGTACCATTATGTTAGGTCATTTCTTAGGGACATATACATAAGGTGACAAATAAAATCGATTTCTTAGGGCCTAAAGAGGATTTTATGCTTGATGACCATAAACATGGTCAAAAATCACAACATAACCCTTATAAAGTTAATGATGCCCTACATATGCTAAAGATTTTGAAATGGAAACTAAGCATTTACACCCTAAAGATGTTTATGTGCAGGTTATTAGCATGCATAGGGCCCTAAATTGCATCATATGTTTTATAAATGGAATATTCAACTTATAAAGAATGAGTGTAAGAACCTTAGCCATATTATGATAAATAAAATCAGGGTATTATGCATTAAATAAAGTTTCTAAGAATCCATGGGGGTTAACATAGAAGTCTAGTAAATACCACGAGTTCATATAAAATGTATTTAATTTTATCCTTATGTATTTTTGGTATATGATAATATATGACAATTTAAAGCACTGCAAAATTATATGACAATTTTTTAATTTTTTTTTTTTACTTTTTTCAAAAATAGTGCAATTTGTAAAAAGTGTTATTAATAATTATAAATTAATTTACTACTAAAAGACTAGAAAATAAGAGAATGATGTGGCAATTTTTTTATAATAAAAAAAAAATTTTAACACATACCTAGATTCACATCTTTAAAATATAATGAAGTTTTTACCACTCTATAAGACCTACTGGAAAATGTTTTATAAATCTCTTGCCATTTTGATGTTCCATGAACTAGAGATATATCTCAAAATCCCATTGATAATTTTTTTGGGGGAAAAATCAATGACATTGAAATAAATGAAGTTGCATCATAATAAAATATAATTTAAATGCTCTATTTACTATGACTTTTATTGTTATAATACAAACTTTAAAAACTAATAATATATATTATTACTTATATTATAGTTTTTTAAGTATCATTTAAAAAAATATCATGATTTCATTACTCAAGTGACTCCATGAATTACTAGCTTTGATTATATGTCTAAATACTCTATTTATCATGGTTTCTATTATTAGATTACATAATAACTTAACCTTTTTAAATATCATTAGAAAAAATATCATGATTTCATTACTCAAGTGACTCCATGAATTTACTAGCTTTGTTTATATGTCCAAATACTCGATTTATCATGGTTTCTATTATTAGATTACATAATAACTTAACTTCAAGGAATAATAACATATGTTATTATTTATATTATGGTTTCTTTAATATATTAGAGTATCATGATATCATTACTTAGGTGATTCCATAAATTACTTATATAAATATGGAGCATGAAATATGAAGAAATATGCTTATATGAGGTGCCAAATTTATAGTGCTAAGAAAGGGCCCTATAAAATATAGATATATGTAAGGGTGCCACACTTATTTTGTTATGGAGAAGTACCATGCATGATTTTTACACACGACATGAATACCGTTTTTATCTCATGAAGTGCGTAAGTATTATGAGTATCACCAAAATATTTAATTTTGAGGCAAAAAATTAAGCAATGTACATGAACAATTTGAATTTTGTAATAATGCACTCACTTTTATAAAACATTTCCACCTGTGTGTCATGGGTGGTGCTTCATTAAGTCAAATATTGAATTTTGAAGCGAAAACTTAAGCCATGTACATGAACAATTTGAATTTCATGATAATGCACTCACTTTTATAAAACATTTTCCACCTATGTGTCATGGGTCGTGCTTTAGCTGTAAACTTATGTGTTTTTTTGATATATAAGGTTGACTAACTAACAATTGCACTGGATGTTGCAAAGGAAATGTGGTAAGTTAGTAGCATATGGAAGAAGAACATAGATAAAGAGAGATGTGATATGTTATGTGATTTAAATGTTGTCTAGTTTGGCATTGTTTCCTTTGCAACATAAATTACTACCTCTAACAACAAGTAATAAATTAATTTAACTTTACAACAAGTTTACCAAGGCCAATGAATGGAGGCCCCAAATTACATAAGATATGTGCTATCTGAGCATGTTATATGATAGGTCTAGTTGTAGTAACTTCACACATTTTCCCAGAGTTACATATATACTACCCAATAACTGGTTCAAAGCAAGATTTACTTTTTTTAGTTGTTTGAGGTGGTAAATTAATTTAACTTTACAACAGGTTTACTAGGGCCTATCAATGGAGACCCCCAATTTCATGGGGTATTTGCTATGTGAGCATGTTATATGACAGGTCTAGTTGTAGTAAATTCACACATCTTCCCAGAGTTACATGTATACTACCAAATAATTGGTTCAAAGCATGATTTATTTTTTCTCGTTATTGGAGGTGTCCAATGGATTTGGCGATTCTTCCACAAAGATTCTATTTATTTTGTTTAAATATTTTATTCCTTTTATGATGACATTGAGATTGATATGATTTCTTTAGAAGGGATCCTAGAAGTGGGCACAAGAAATGTCATTCACTATAACTTGAAGCATTGTTGCCCAACATGAGGTATGAGCCTTATGAGCTTGTTATATGATAGGTATAGTTGTAGTAACTTCACACATTTCCCAATAGTTGCATGTATACTACCTAGTAATTGGTTCAAAGCAAGATTTATTTTTTCTAGTTGTTGGAGGTGGCTAATGGATTTGGGGATTCTTCAAAAAAGCTTTTTATTATGACTTTGAGGTTGAGATAATTACTTTAGAAGGAATTCTTGAAGTGGACATTTCTGAACTAGAGAAATCTTCGTTCTTCTCAACAGAAAGACATGTTATGATATGTTCTCTAAATGATAAAAGACAAACTTAGATGGGCCATGATTGAAGAAACATTTCATGTTCAACCCCAAACTAGTTAACCGATCTTCACCAACTAGAAAAAGTAAATTTGAAGGCATTTGTCTAATCACCATATTCTACCTGGAACAAAATACAGTGCTACAAACAATATGATGTGTGAAAAATCTTCCAATCTTCCACCAATGCTACAAACAATTCCCATGTTTCATTTGACATGCATTTGGTACAAAAAAAACATAAGGAATATCTCATAGGTGATGTGATTCACTAAAACTTGAAGCATTGTTGTTTGACATGGACTATCTGATTCTACATTTTCATTCATGAAATACATATATTCTACATTTTCATTCATGAAATACATATACTAAAGAACAAATCCTGTAAAGGCTAATAACACTTCCTCATATTAAATTGTAGGTTGTTATGTGGAATTTTCAGAGTATCCTATAACTGTGATGGATGAGTCCTCCACTTAAAAGCCTTGTTGTTATATTACAACACCAAAAATACAAAAATCCCCTATTACATTTGCGCAGAAAACCATCCTCAATTTCTTAGAAGGTCTATGTTCACCCATTTTTTTGTAACGAATGGATAGTTTATATTGATCAAGCTGGTAAATAGGCTAGTAAAGTAAATTAAAGGAGTGATCACCATCTACAGTAATCCATATATATATATATATATATATATATATATATATATATATATATATACACACACACACACAAAGAGTAGTCTTTTCCTATCATGCCTATTACTTTCTATACCGTTAACAACATGTTTCTTGTAAATTCTTCAAAAAACCCAAACAAAAACTGCAAATTTACAGAACATTTAACAAAAAGAGACCTAAAACCCAAACTCTACATTCCTAGAGGTTCACTATTGGCCATTGCAATTAGATTTTATTCTTGCTTTTGGAGTGTAATTTTTGCAGCAATCTACTCCATAGGCTCGCTTGGTTGAACATCCTATCACTCAATTTTACTACATTTACTCTACATAGGCGATATTAAGGTATTATCCATAGGGATTTTATGGCCCAACTTGAAGTTGCATGAAGTGTGATTCCATCTATCCTTGCAAGTGACACATTGTCTCTCCAATATCCATATGGAATAGCACTGAACTTGTTTTTCCTTGATTGAGAGCCAACATTTCAACGAAATAATGATCGGGACGATTTCAATGCTAATTAATAATGCGACTGGCCTTGGGAACTGGTTTCTCCAAGGTGTCCTTTGATTTATTACATCCTCCATTCTACATAATTGCAACACCATGGAATATATTAATGAGTTGGGTCACCTCTATCTTGGCAGAGTATTCCTTGATCAAGATGAGCTCCTATTTTTGCGTGCTCATCAATGATCTAGTTATTTCCTCTTTTTGATATGATAAAAGGTGATGATGTCAGATTTTCCAATATGTCTCCTAATTTGAATGTCCATTGTGGACTGATTTATTTTTTATAGAATTTTTGGCTCTATAAAACTTTTGGATGTTTATCATTGTGTCTCCCAATACCACAATACCACTGGTTGACGAATTCCTCTTACTATGGCTATTTTCAACCCTTACCAAACAGTCATAGCTTCTTCTTGATTGTTAGTCATTGATCCTAGTCCCCATGTATCTTTAATCTATATTTCTCCATCAAGGCAAAATATTACCCCCTCCGCTCTTGCCTCCCCCTTCATCCATTTTGACTGAAATGACAATAAAAAATTATATTCATAATCAAATAATATCTTATTAAATACTCTCACTTTTATTTAAATAATGTGGGAAATTTTTTTGTTGAAATTAATATAATTATCTTTTATAAAACAGCTTTTGGTTAAAATCTCACAGATCATGAATACCTTAGATTTATTCATTCATACATATTTCATATAGAATTATTTTTACGTAATAGATCATGATACCATCCATTAAACTTAATATTTTCTTAAACAATTTTATTTTCCCATAATTCATTTCACTCTACTTATTAACTCTTTAATTCTAAAATTTCAATTATTATATTTTTGATGATGTAACTTTTTGTATAAAAAATATTGGTGAATTCATATTTTTTATAATTATAATTATGTGAAAAAATAAATAAATTGAATAGCGATAAATAATAATATTTAAGAAATAAATTATTATAAATTTATTAAATATTAAAATCAATTTATTTTAAATATAATTTAGTCATTAATATATAAATATAGAATTGAATTATTAAAAAAATTACATCTTAGGAATTTTGATTTATTTAAAAATGATTATTTATTTAAATATTTGATAAATGAAATTCTAAAATACTCCATATTCATTAATATCTATATACTTCATTAATATTAAAATTAATTATAATAACCTTAAAAATAATATAAGTTAAATATATTGATTTAAAATATTTATATAGTTTATAAATAAGTTTTGAAATTTCACTTAATTAATTAAAAAAAAAATTATTTTCTATTCCAAAAAAAAGATTAATAGCCTAAAATATCTTTACAATCTATTCAACATAATAAGTGCTTTGGACCATTTATTACTTACTACTAGAAAGTAACTTACTATTAATTTATCTGGGGGAACACACTTCAATGCTTGATAATCATTAAGAATGTCAATTTATAATTTATTATTAAATTACAAGTTATTTAACATACAAAAATCTTTTACTAAACTTGAGCAAACAACCGTCCTCAAATTCTTACAAGGTTTGGTTTCACCTATTTTGATTAAATGATAATAAAAAAATGTATTCATAATTAAATAATCTTCTATTAAATTAAAAAGAATTCAATATTCAAAAATATTTACAACCGAGACAACATAATATAAAATAAATAAATAATAAAAAATAAATACAAATTTACAACAAAAATATAAATCCAAATTCATAAAGAATTTTAAGTAAATAATTTTTTTTTTCCTTCACTATGAACTTTAGTTCTGAGTTAGAGTAAGATTACATCTTTATCTATGTATTTCTTTCACATAAACTAAAATTTAGTTCAACACAACATCTTACCTTTGATTTGAGATGTTGAAAGAGGAAGCTTTTAAGGCTGACCTTTCAATTTAGAAAACTACCTCTAGTTTTTACATTAAGTATCTATGAATTGAATATTAAAAGATGGAGATTCCAACTGTCAGAATTTAGGAAAGTCCTCCAAATTCATACTTTAAATACTTAGAATTTTCAACTACTTTGGAACAAGCTATGAAAATGTGCATAAAGTTTCATCAACATCCATAGTTCTTTTGCCTGTGCTAAGAAATGTTTAAAGTATAAACCTCTTACCCCTAAATTCAAAACTTACAGCCACATTGTAACATTTGTCGATTTTTGGACTTCGAATGTAGAAAACTGCAAGAAATTCGTCTCCAATATGAGCTTCATTTTTTCAACTCACGCTAAAGTAGTGACGATAATATAATATACTAAAATTCATCAAACTGTCATAATTTTGTAGGCTAAAGAATGTTTTCCAACATAGAGGGTTAGTGAACACTTGAGAAGGCGACTCCATATTATTTCTATATTATGCTCAAAGCCACGAACACACCCAATTGCGCTTAAAATTACTAAAAGAAAAAGAAGGTGAAAGATCGAGCAAGGAACGAATTCTGGTACATTGTCAGTTTGAAGAAATCCCTTCCAAGTCACCTGTTTCTAGTAAGAAAAAGCTCATCAAGAGCTGGAAAATGATATCAATGCCAAAACGGTTTGTATGAATTGGTTACAAGGGTAATCTTAGTTAAGATCCATTGAATCAATTCCTTCCGTCAATCCATCAAGCGACGTAAATCAAGGAGGCAATTGTCAGTTTAAGTGGTGGGATTCTAGGGTCGAAAACCTTACAATCATCTAATAATGGATCGAATGGTGCAAAACAGTCCAGAGTGGAAACTAGGTAAGTTCTTCTCAAAGAGGAATGTCTTACAATGTAATTAATTTAATGTTTAAATTTTGTAAACCATGCAAAATTTAACCTTTGTAAAAACATTTTGTTTAAATAATTTTTTTTTTTAAATTATATATTGATTTTTATTGAAATTAAAAAATATATTTATATATTTTAAATAATTGATAAATACTTGCAAGTATCAATTTATAACAAATATCAAAACTCTTCCTTTATGATACATTTCACATCATAAATAATAATAATAATAATAATAATAATAATAATAATAATTAAGTTATATCATTATTTTAAGTTATTATTATTAATTATCAAAAAAATTAATTAACTTGATAAGTGTGTCTACTTTGGAATGATGTTGTCTAATGAGGTGAAAATATGATCCACATGGTAACATTTTCACCAGAATTAGATGTCTTTTATTTTGCAAAATCTTGATTTAGAAGTGCTCCACTCTGAATTTTGAAAAACAAATGGATTCAACACTCTGAAAAACCCACAACACCTAAAATTCTATATATTGACTGTTGTAACATTGATTTTCAAAATTTTCAACTGGAATTTTCCAAAACGCGCTAAAAAATCTATATTTTTAGGCGAAATTGTCGCCTACTTAAACTACTCTTTTTGGGAATTTTAAAATTTCAATTTAATTATTGCTAATTATTAAGTGGACGGTAGGAATTTAACCTCAACTATAAAATGAAAAAAAAGAAGGAAAAAAGACATAACTACTTTTGAGATAAATCTCAACCTTTGATTTCTCACTGCTACTTAGAATATTCTAAAATACTTCATAGAGGTTAAATCTTCACCATCAACTCAATAGCTATTGATAATTAAATTAAAATTCTAAAAACAATATTCCTAAATAAAAATATTTATTTACATAATAAATATATTTATATAAATCTTAAATTTATAGCTTTTATAATAAAAAATATAAATATCTAACCTTTTTTATATATAAATTATATCTTCTACTATCCTACACTTCAATTTATATATTAAAAAACTTATTTTCATTAGATTAACATCTTCAAATATTATATTAATATTCGCATTAAAAAGATTAGAATTTCTTTTTTGTTTGGTATTTTATATTTAGAATATGGTAATTCGACATTTGAGCTTCAACCTTTCATGCTGTTAGACTTTAGGTATCTCATTCCATTTATTGTGGAATTTTGAATTTAAACTATTATATAAAATAAAAAATTTCAGATTTAATTATAAGGTAATTTAATAGCCTTTGGATACTCAATATGAATGGCAGGAACACTTACAACATATCTTAGAAGGAGACAAAAGTGACCTAGAGTAAGAGACTGCCAATGAATGACAAACTCCCCTAATCGGGTAATTCCCATTACGTGCAGAAGGTTAGGGGGTTATGCTTTCCACCGTGGAAATGTTAGGAGAGTTAATGAAGGGGGCCACGTGGTTGTCCCCTCGCATGTGTAAGCATGCAGATTAATATCGCCTCTATAAGTATGTTTTATGACCGCACAAAGCCTATGAAAGTCATGAGTGTTGGTTTGGGCAATCAGAGAGACAATGAACTATTTCGTTTCCCCATGAGAGAATTCACGGAGGAAATTTACAGAGAGTCACTAAATTATCTCTGGTGTTGATTGAGTGTGAAAATTTTGATGGTAATCTTCGGAAGGTGCACTGAGGTTACTGGTATGTCGGATGCATGACGAGCTGACTTGGTGGAGCTGTCGAAGGAAAGAGCTGAGAGCGCCAATAGAGCGGGATGTGATGAGTTTCATGGCCTAGTTGAGTTCATGGGCGTGGACACACATAATTAACCCTAAGTGAGATGCCTCCCCTAACCTGTGATGATAGGGTACTTCTCCATCTCTACTAGGTATTTGTTAATCTTTAGGATTATTCTTTGAATTTTCTCTAGTATATCTTTGGAAAAAAAAAACATTTTCCCAAGGGGTCAATGTAATTTTTGTGGTGGTTTAAATAGTCTTTGGAGGCTTAGTTGTGATGTCATGCATGTGTTAGTTATTACCACCTATACACCTTGCGATGTCACCCATGGCAGTCGTCAGTTGAACTGGGCTTGGGACCTTCTGAGTCTTCACCTTTCTTCATTGTTTTCAGGTTTGTTCGAATATAGAGGTCTATGTCTATGCAGCTTTATCTTTCCTACCCTCAAGAGTTGTCAATGGCAGCTGAGTTTGTTTGGCAGCATATTGTGAATAGGTCAATTTCTTCTTGTTGCAACTTTGTCTTCATTCCATCCCGTGTTGGCCTTCCAAGTCTGGTTGGTCTATAATTAGTGTCTTAAAGTATACCAGTCCTGGTAATTGCATCCCCTCTTTCTTGGTGTTTCATTTTGTGAGCCTTAACTCCATATCACATTGTTATTGGTTGAAGATGGAGTGCCAGTGAATGCACAATAGGCATGGGGAGGGGGTTGTGGCCCCCAAGACTGATATAAAGCTCAATAATAGGCCCAGGAGGTTGTTGATAAATACCATTCAATGGTCCCCCTATACCCAGTATGAAATCTGCAATTTTGAGTCTCATGTTGTTCAAGATAGACAAGTCTTCTCATATTCTGAAATTCTATTAGATGTAGCCACTTGGATTCCTAACCTTACGCATACCCGAGGAGAAAGAAAGCACTATTTTGGAGCATTGACATTATATTGGAAGAAGAAGACTCTGCTAGGCAAAATCTTGATTGATAAACATACTTAGAGATAGAACATCTTTTCTAGTTTGGAGGATGTCAAAATGTACCAGCAGAACCATAATTATCACTTAGAGATGATTGAGTTGAGGATTGCCCACATTGAGCTCCATTTCTAGTGTAAACCAAATTCACATGCTCCTCTACAATAAAGTTCTAGAGACATAGTTATGGTCGATTCTTTACACCCTTGAGTTTGCATGCTTATCTCAAGTTTTTGTTTTTACATTGCATTCATAGATAGTCTAGTCATGCTAAAAATGTCAAAACATTTTGAATTTTGGACTAATTACTCTAGTGGTAAATGGTCAAAATATCTTGTTTCTTGTTTGGCAAATTGAGACTACCTACCCAATGACATATGTGTTAATGATGCTTAAATGATATACATGGTCTGCTTAATTTTCTAACCTAATACAACCTTAAAAAAAATTATAAGGTAATCTAAATATTTTAAATTTTAACTTTTTACACCAAATCATCTATGCATGTATATATATAGACCCATCAAAATATCTAAAGGCCATGAGCTCCATCATTTTGATAATAAGACTCCCACAACACTAACATGGCACTTGTATTTAAAGTAAGGTTTACGAAAGGCATTACATTAACCAGAAAGACACAAACTTAGGGATCTTCGGTTGGAATAACTTCTACAACGTTATTCACTTCTCTTATATGCTGGGAAGCTTCCAAAGGCTAACCTTCTTCTTTCTTCCTGAATTTAATTGAGCCAATGGATCACTCGAGTAACTTCTGTAGAACTGTTCGTGTAACAGTAAATGTAAAAATACATATAAAAAGAGATATCTGTGGCGATGCCTGGTCATATATGTCGGATTCCGCAGCTGAGGCTTGGAAACTTCTTTCTTTGGGACGGCTGTACATAGCTGGTCAGTTCCTGTATCAGCTATGTATCTCCTTAAACGTTTGCTTCAAAATCACTTTGATTGGTTTTTCTTGTACCAAAAACTCTCTTTCCCCTGCAATTCGCACGCTAAGCTTTTGGTAGGTTACGATGGAAGTTCGATTGTTATTGCAGCTAAGGTTCTTGGTGGGATTAACAGCTTCTTTTCTAGCTGTATGCCGCGAGGTCCTCAGCTTTGTTGCACCTCTTTATACATAGCTACCAAATACGCCCGTATCGGAGAAATAAATACGGAAATTCCGCAATTCGATTAGAACATCGAATAATTCGATGAAAATTCGATTCGGTTCATGGTAACTTCGTTTGGATAACAGAAAATTCACTATTTATAGTTTATTATAATTTATTGTACGTATTTGTTAATTTGTCTTTTTGAGAATAGTAGAGTAGTAATCCTTAAGCATGAAATGGAAAAGGCCACGGAATTGTAGGTAGGAAATGGAAACAAATTTTGAGTGGAGAAAATTTCCTATTTTTAATTTGAGTATTGCTTCAAAGGGTTTAAATAATAAAGAAAGAAGCAAAGAGTAAATTTTATGATAATTAGTTGATTTTCTAAATATAATATATTTATATTAAGAGAAATCTTATAAATATATTTTCGAATGTTTAATTTTTAAATCTGTATTAATTATAAAAGATTTTAGATAAAATTTGAAATTAAAGAAAAGTAGTTCTGAGTTTAGAATATTTAATTTTTAATCATAAAATATTTTTAAATAAGATTTGAAAGTAAGAGGGAAGTTTTTAATTTTGAAAAGAACAGAGATCTTGGAGCTAAGACAAATGTGGTTATAGTTTTAGTAAGTAAACTCTAATTTTAAAATTGTCTATATTGACTAAAATTATTAAAAATTATTTAAATTTCAAAATGAATGGGGAAAAATTGAACACATTGTTGTTACAAGAAAAAGAGTATATATATTTAAATGTTTAAGATATATACTATCGAGTCGAATTTTTATCGTATCGTATCGAATTCGAATCCGAATTCGAATTCGAACTTGGTAACTATGTCTTTATATCTTAGAATTGTCTTTTCGTTTTTCATGGGTGATGGTTGATGGTCGGGGTTCGGTTGTTATTGCTGCTAGTCTTCTCGGTGGGATTAGCAGCACTATTTCTGGCTGTATACAGTAGTTTCCTGAGAAATTTCTTGATGCGCCTCTCGGGGAGCACTGTCATCATGTACCGGCTATCGATTGATCTTCTAGCTGGATTGCATATAGTTTCACTGGATGTGTCGATTGAGTTTGGTGTCGCTGTGCAAAACCGGGATCGGAATGTTACCTGCTCGTATGTCGTGACCATGGATAGTCTTCAGTCAAAACCCTAATGTTAGGACATGATTATCTCAAAATATTCCTAAAATTAAAAGATACAAGTTTTTAAAAGTTTCAATAACAGTAACATGTCACGGGAAATTATCATGATTTTATCTCAACATTTTTTTGGGTCAAAATTATGTAACACCAATTTTCTAATCTCTGTAATTAGTTAAGATTTAACATAACTAACAATTATGCCGTACGATGCTTATTATATTTTATCCATGTAAATATCGTTATTATTATGTTATTATGGATTTAATAAAACATTTAAGGCCAATTTACGTAGTAGTATATAAAAGAGGGACCATTATATCACAAGGGTGAAGAGTGAGGGGACTCTAGGGGAATTAAGATAAATAAATAATTTTAAGTTTTCCATGAAATTGATGTTTTTTCATTCATCACCAGGTGCTTTATTAAAAATATTGAAATTTCAAATTTCAAATAATTTAATGTGTGAGGTAGTTGGTGGGAAATTACACATTTCATAGTTATGGAACTATGGGGTTGAGTACAACCAGAAGAATGGTCTCTCATGCAAAGGGGAATCACATGGAGAGACATTCATTTAGTCATGCATTCATTCATGCTACGGCAAGTGTGAGCAACCACAAATATAGTAGAAGGGAGGGAATACTAAAAGAGGATTTGGGGATTTATGTAGAAGTTCACTTGTGCAAATTAGGGTGATGCTTTGGTCACTATTAAATGAAAGCTATTGGTTAGAAAGAGGAAATGGCTCTTCAAGACGTGTGAATTTGTCCACTCTATGTGTGGATTCATGTAGAGGTTCACTTGTGCACATTAGGTTGATACTTTGGTCATTGCTAAATGTAAGCTATTGGCTAGAAAGAGGAAATGACTCCTCAAGGCGTGAATTTGTCTAGTCTTGTGGTGTGTGTTTTTGGTACAAAGAAGAGGAAGTGACCTATTTTCTGGTCAACCCTATATAAATATGAGTGGCAGAGACCATACTAAATCAAGTGAAGAGTGCTAAAGAGAGAGAACTTAGAGGATAAGCTAAGCATCATTCATGCTACGGCAAGTGTGAGCACCCACAAATGTAGTAGAAGGGAGGGAATATTAAAAGAGGATTTGGGGATTTATGTAGAGGTTCACTTGTGCAAATTAGGGTGATGCTTTGGTCACTATTAAATGAAAGCTATTGGTTAGAAAGAGGAAATGGCTCTTCAAGACGTGTGAATTTGTCTACTCTATGCATGGATTCATGTAGAGGTTCACTTGTGCACATTAGGTTGATACTTTGGTCATTGCTAAATGTAAGCTATTGGCTAGAAAGAGGAAATGACTCCTCAAGGCATGAATTTGTCCAATCTTGTGGTGTGTGTTTTTGGTACAAAGAAGAGGAAGTGACCTATTTTCTGGTCAACCCTATATAAATATGAGTAGCAGATACCATACTAAATCAAGTGAAGAATGCTAAAGACAGAGAACTTAGAGGACAAGCTAAGCATAGGAAAGAGAACATTATTAGTATATGTGTAGAGAGAGAACTCAGAGGATAAGCTAAGCATAGGAAAGACAAGATGAAGGTTCCAATGTAGAGGTCAGATCAGAGGGGAAATTGGGGAATTATAAAGAACTAGAGGTGTCAAGGAAACCTAAACTAGAGTAGTTGAGTTTGATTGTCATGAAAAATTCATGGTTTCTCTTTAAAGTGGAAGAAAAGGTGGACATCAAGTTGTATCAAGTTGAAATCAATTCTTATAATTAAATCACTAGTTGTAGCAATTACAGGTTTGCTTTAGTGTTCACCACATCTGATAAGGAACAAAAAAAAAAAATTACTCATTTTAAATTAGAAGGCCATGCCCTTACTTGGTGGGATTCAAGCCACAAAGAAACACTAATAATGGAGCAAGATCCTCCAATAAATAAGTGGGAGGATTTCAAAACTCTCATAAAGTCCTAATTCTATCCTATTAGGTATGTAGATGAATAGTCGATTTGGTGGCATTACTTCAAGCAGAGATAGGGGAAAAGTGTATAGAAGTGCACCACATAATTTAGAAACATTAAAATAATGCTTTGTATCTCTCTCAAGAACCCAAATGTACTCCTCAAGTATTCAGGGGGTCTACACAACCATCTGCGAAGGTAAGTGATGTTGTTCAAACCAAGAAATGTGGACAAGATATGTGTGCAAGTGCAATGATTAGAAAAAATTGGCTAGAAGAAAGGGAAGTCAAGTGGTTCAAAGTAGAAGGAACTATAGGAAAACTCCAAAGGGAGGAATAAGCTCAAATGGGGAAACGAAAATAAGATAACAGTTGTAGCACATTAGTGCAACGATCCTAACAACTACTGCAAACATTGTAACATTGATGGTTATAAAAAGGAGAAGTGTTAGAAATTAGATCGAGATCTCAATAAAAAAAATTAGAAGAAGGACAAGAAGAATAAAAATCTCATAGCCACAGATTCGAGAAACCAAATGGAAAGATGCTCATGCATGGATGAGAAGATTATTTCTACATTAGTGCAAAAGGGGGTGAATCTAAGTATCTTTCAACAATGGGAAGTGAAGGAGATGATCAAACACTTCCATAAAAAGGTATAGGTTAAGAAGACAATAATTGATGTTTTTTTGAACTCAAGATCATACATGAATCTCATTTCAATAGAGTTGGTCAATAAATTGGGATTGGAGGTTCGATATCATCCTATATCATATCCATTAGGATGGGTAAATAAGGATACAAAAATTAAGGTATCCAAATATTCCACAATAAAATTTTCTATTAATGTTGATTTTATTAAAGACGTAGAATTGGATGTAGTTCCACTTGATGGATGCACAGTTGTGTTTCGATGTCTCCATATGTATGCACACAATGCACTCTTTACGGGCAAAGCCAACCAATACTACTTCATCAATGATGAAAAAAATTTCATCATTAATGTGCATAAGGGAAAGTCTAAAATTACATTAGTAAGTCCCAAGCAAGTCAAGAAATTGTGTATTTCTAGCTAGAAGTATGTTTTATTGTTTTGAAGGTAAACTTAGTCTGAGTCAATGAGTGCAAAGGATCCCTAGAGGGGTGCACTAATGAATATAGGCAATAGTTGGAAGAGTTGTTACAAGCATACAAGGGAGTGTTCTAGGAGCCTAAAGGGCTACCACCTAAGAGGGAAGTGGAGCACAAGAGCCAATTGTTGATGAAATTTCCACTGTTAAAAATTGAGATGTATAGGAAGTATGTTATAGATGAAAATGAGATGAAGTGTTTGGACAATGTTGGAGTAGGGTGTTATTTGGCTAGGAACCTCACCATGTGTGTGATCCATCATAAATGTGCCTCAGATGGATGGGACTTGGGGAATATACATTGATTACAAGGTGTTAAACACAGTTATGCTCAATAACATGTATACCTTCCCTATAATACATGATCTATTGGACTTGTTTGTAACAAGAAAAATATTTCACCAAGCTGGATTTAAAATTAGGGTATCACCAAGTTTGAGTCAAAGAAGAAGATACCTAGAATACAACCTTTAAACGCAGACAAGGTTTATATGAGTGGTTATTCATGACATTTGGTCTATGTAACACACCAGCTACATTCATTTGATATCTTGTGCCCATATGCATATTAATTTATTATTATTTATTTGAAGGGCATATTAGCTTTTAGTGCTAACTGAGATGAGCATGTCTCATATTTGACGTAGGTGCTAGAGACTTTGAAGAAGCATCAATTGTTGGATAATTTCAAGAAGTTTGAGTTTTCATAATAGACTTTGATGTACTTAGTATATGTGATTGGTGGAGGGGACCTCAAAATATATCTTGTCAATTTGGAGGCCATCATGAAGCGACGAACTACCAATGTTTCTATGGTTAGGAGTTTTGTTGGGGTAGCTTGAGGAAATTCATAGCCACATTTTTATCAATAACCACACCACTCCACACCACAATGGTGAGTGGAAAGAATTTTTAGTGGGAAAAGGGTCAACAAAATTCCTTTGGAAAGTTGAAGAAGAAAGTTAGTCAGGCATCAATTCTTGCATTATTGAAATTTTAGTATTCCTTTGAAGTGGAGATAGATGCAAGTTGATATATTATGGCAACAGTCTTCATCATGGGAAGAAGGCCAATATGTTATCATATCAAAGTATTTCACGTAGTGGTTCTCAACTACCCTGCCTATGACAAGGAACTCTATTCTTAGTACAAGTTGTCCAAAAGTGGAAACACTATATAATCGGAAAGGATACAGTCATCCACATAGATCACTAGTCATTATAATACCTAGAGGCCCATAGTAAGTTACAACAAACTATACATTACAAATAGGTGTGGTTTTTATAGTAGTTTCATTTGGTGATTAAGTACAAGAAGGGAAACACAACAAGTTGGTTGACATGATTTCAAGGGAACCCACATTGAGATTAATGGCTTTGGGAAGTATGATGCACATGGAGAATTTCCCCCATGATGCACATAAAACAGGACGTACAAAGGATGAAGACTTCATGGAGGTATATCAATAGCTACAAGGCCATATTCATGTTGAAATTTTCACAATTGACTACCATCTCTAGAATGGGTTACACTACATGCTAGACAAACTATGTGTTTCTAAAGGTAAGTGACTACAACTAATCAGAGAGGCTCACAGTTCGAAGGTTGTGGGGAATTTTGTTGTAGGGAATGTAGTTTCCAATTTACAAAGGTATGTGCACTAGCCCAAGATGCAAGAAGATGCAGCTAGGTTCATTAGTGGGTGCATACTTTGTTTTATCGGTAAGCCTAGTAATAGGAAAGAGGGTCCATGGAATTTGTGAGAGGTTTATGAACAACCAAGAAGGGACACGACTACATGTTCATGGTAGTTGATAGGTTCAACAATGTGTGCATTCTCATTCCCTGTAAAAATACCATCAATAAGAAATAAGTAACAAATTTGTCATTTGGACAGGTCTAGGTGCTCTTTATGATACCAAGGAGCATTATTTTAGATAGGGACACTATATTTTTCAGTGCATTTTAGAGTATATTGTGGGATAATATGGACACAAAGTTGACGATATTGACCTCATTCCATCCACAAATAGATGGGAAAACATAAGTAGTCAATGAGACTTTGGTGTAACTTTTGAGGGTAGACCTGGGATAAAAATCTGGTGTGTATACAACAGTCTTATAAAAGAGCAGACCACACATCCACTTGTAAGTTGTTGGTTGAAACTTATTTTGTATTTTTCCACCATCACCTTTGGATATTTCATATGGAAAATAAAGAACAGTGAGGATCTCACATGCGATACTTCAAGGGAAAATAAATTTGTTGAGAAGATCAAGCAGATTCATTTGCAAGTACAAGAGACACTGAAGTAATCATATGTAAATTATAGGACTAGGCATGAACATATAATAGATAAATTATTTAGATTGGGAGATATAGTATGATTATAGTTGAACAAAGGGAGGTTATAGGGTCATGGTAAGAAAATAAAGGTATTGTGATATGATCTTTTGAAGATATTGGGAAAGGCTGGAACCTACTTATTATCTCAAAAAATTTCTTCTCCAATCACATAACTTGTTATGTCATTACTATGCTCTACTATTGAAGTTTATATAATTAATTTTATAATTGTGGGATGTCAGTAGTTGATAAGGATCATGTGGTTGTATTCTTTATCCCTTAGAAGAATGAAATCATGCATAGGAACATGAAAATGATTTTGGGTTCTAAGAGTTGTAGTTACCCTTATCTCTATTTATGAATATACCTCTATTTTAATGTAATCCTTAAAGTTTAACAATGCCTTAAGGGAAGTGCATGTTTTCCTTATGTAAAACCTAACATATACTGTGTTGAAATCCCTTGAAATATCTTCGCAAAGAGTTGCATAAGAAGATTACGCTCATGATTGTTAGCTTGAGAGAAGTGATTTGAGAAGGAACTCTTGGTTAATGAATAGGGCTTGGCCCTATTATAAACTTCACAAGAAAATAATCTTGAGTGAGATACCGCGAAGAATGAAGACATACGTGATTTGGGAACTTTTCTTCTATTATAAGAAAAAAGTGTTTGCAGTGTAATGTATGACATCAGGAAAATATGTTAGTGGAATACAGTATGCAATGAGAAGACAGAAGAATAAGTTTGAGATGCGGTGAGAAGAAAGCAATATTGCAAAGTTTGATTTTTTGAGAGATACAATGTGTTGCATAGGTCAAGGGTGGTAGCTTTTAGTTCGTGACGTGAAAGACCCTTAATAATAGTACGCTACATGACAAAAATCTTTTGTGTAGCACGACCAACAAAGAATTCCAGGATACTTGCGCAATAAACAGAAGTTCAAGTGTATGAATCTACTTGGGTATTTAGTAGAATGGGCAGTTCTCCTTTGACTAGACTTAGAGAATATTTCAAAATCCGAAGTTAAAGAGGTCAAACCATTAATATTCTCGTAACTGTCCAATTCCAAGATTTTTCCCAATAAGCATTAGTTCAGGTGTATGAATCTTCCTTTGACGAGACCAACAAAATTGACGGAATAAAGAACTTAAAACAGATGGATTAGGGGGGAGAGATTTAGGTTTTAGTTATTAATTAACCAGCGTCACAAAATATTAATAAACTGGTTGGTTGTCTATTCAATAAGACCAAAATGGTTATTGCTTTATCCTACTCATTGTTGGTAAAAAGCAATTTTCCTGCGTTATTGCTTTATTCTACTCATTGTTGGTAAAAAGAGCAAATTTTAAGTAATTTTTTTGTGAGTTTACGTCGTAGCTTAGCTTATTTTATTGGGTTGATGGTCACTTAATTTTTGTTTTTGTAGATGAACATTTCAATTATCATAAGAGGGGAAAAAAATTAGATATATTTGGAAAAATAAATCGATATGATTTTATTAAAATAAGTTGATTAGATTAAGTTTAAATCATTTGAATTTTTTTATTTTTTATTTCTTACCAATGATAATGAGAGATATTTTTAATTTCTAACAATTAAATCAAATTTATTTTTTTGAGATTGAGGTTGCTACGCTCTAAAGAAAATGATACAATTGTGGGCATCTTTGTTACACTAAAAACTGATTCTGTGTATGCATTTTTGTTAGTATTTAATATGAGAACATTTTTATCTAAATAAGATTAAAAAATATTTTAAATTGCAAGATAAATACAAGGAAACTTTAGTCCAACTAGGGAGGGCATGGTAAGGAGTTCGAAAATAAGAAGTTTTTTAAATTTTGAGAAAAATAATATATCTTGCTTTTACAATATTGTTACATTTGGATTTGGGGTTGTAGGTCTTGGTTATTTTCCACTTAAAAATTGAAATTGTGTATAGGTGAGGCTTATGCAATTGCATAAATAATGTAACAGTGGCATCTAGATCATTCTCTACACAAAGGTTGAAATTGTGTATAGGTGAAGATTATGCAATTACATAATTAATGTAACAGAGGCATATGGATCATTGCAAAGGATTTTTCTGGCCAAAGAAGAAAACATCTAAGATTTGTTGGTGTTGGGAAATTCACAGTTGGTTATCCATCACCTTTCTCATCCATCTTTGCCTAATGATTGCATGTTGGGAAGAATTATTGATTGAATCAAGAATTTGGAATTAGTCTTCTCTACTATTAACTTCTTTTATGTGTTGAGAATGAACAATTCTACTGCAAATTTTGTCACCAATAAAAAAATAAATTTGAGGCAAGTGTCATAATGAAAAATGGGATTCCTTCCCTCGGAACTGTTCCTTATCAATTAGTATGCTATGCAGTATAAATTTTGTGTGAATTTTGTTTATATTTATAGGTATTTTGGAAAATATATACCTCCAAAGTCTTTGTGTCTTTTAAGGTAGTAAAACCGCTAATAAATATTGAGAATAAAGTAACATGTATAACTATTTTCATTGTAGAACACGATAATACAACATTCTCTGATGGTAAAAAAAATGATGTTACTACTGAATTCTTCTCCCCGTATCTTATGGAGTCGAATTTGAATTCTCTGTAACTATGTTATAGACCACTGAATCAAGATATCAAGATTGCTCCCTTAGCTTTTCTTGTTCTTGTGAGTAGTAAACCATGTAATGAAAATTTATAAGAACTGAACGTTTGTCTTCGCCATTGTTCTAACAGGTACGTGCTTTGGAGGATGAGAAAAATAAACTTCAGACCAAGGTACCAGTTTCTTGAAAGTCCAAATTCTATTAAGACGGTTATACTTCTCGGTTCAAGGACCTACATATAACTTGGTGCTTGTATGGCACATTAGTACTCGAGGCGAATCCTCCACTTCAGTGTAGGAAAATGCAGTAGTACACAAAACTAACTTACATCTTGGGTGTGTGCACTTAAACTTTTATTGTTCCATTTAAAAATCATAATTATCCTCGTATATTTACCCTCTTTGGGTTCTAATCTAACAACTGTATTGGCAGACTTAATACCTTGCCCAGCGGACCCTTTGAGATGATAGGAGATGGCGATAATTCTTCGATAGGAGAAATTGAAATTTCTAATTCCTAATCAAATGACTATCAATTGTTGTTTCTCCACCTGTTCCAAGACTTTGAAAATCCACGACGAATGGAAAGTTGGTTCTGTGTTAGAGGATCATACATGTTTTTTTCTTTTTTCTAGTTATGGATTTTAATGTCTTCAACTTTCCTTTAACATGGTTTTGGTTTTTCTAACTGGAAATATCATTTTTTTCCAGAAGGAAAAGACACGGGTTTTTATATAGTATTAGTACATATTCAAAATATATATTTTACATGTAGTTAATAAGATATGAGATAGGAAATCTCCATATCTAATAGCTATAAGGCATAAAAACATTTAAGCATGAAAGTTCAAAAGAGGACCAAAAACATAGACCTACTGTAATAAATATGTATCTATCTCAGTATGGAGTTAAGTATATTCAAATGTTGCAAATTGAATAGACATAGACAGGATAATAAATACTATGGAAGCAGAATGGATCCATCTTCTGCAAGATTGTGGAATCTTCTACAAGATTGTTGTCCACTAGGAATTAGTGCATTGAGCTGACAGCCACAGAAAGACCTCTTTTCAATAGAGAATCAGCCACAATGTTAGACTCCCTTAATATTTGTTGGAGAGGGATGTGCACAAAGAACTGTTTGAGATTGTGTATGTGGTTAAGCCAACCTTCAAGGTTTGGTAGAGAAAAAGTAGTATTCCCCAACACTCCATCTATGAGAGATTTGGAATATGTGGATAGTATCCATAGAAAGTTCCTTTGCAAACCAAAGCAAACCCAATAATGCCAAGATATCTTCCCTCATGTTTGAGCTAGTGCCACTGTGCATATATATTTTGTATTGTTTTTTGTGACATATCTGAATCCATGCTCCACATCCAAATATACATATCGGTGGTGCATCATCAAAATAACCTGCAGGGAACTGGATGCATGGGTGTATTTGTTAGCTCTGCTACATACTTCAGCTTTGGAGGACCAAATACCAGCTTGGCCATGTGTTTATGCTCAGAAAGGCATGCTTGGAGCAATCTTCTCCTCCTTCCTTCTTCCCCGTATTCTCCTTACACTCATCAATCCCATTACCATTTTTTTCCCCCTTGTGATGCGATCTAATCGCATTCGCACAATAACCCCGCTTCCTCCTTTCGCTCCTCGTCTTCTGCCATTTTGATATTGCAATGCGATCTGATTGCTATTGCATATCGCATCCATATGTGTTTTAAATTACGCCCCGTGTCTTCTCTGCTGCGATATTGCAATGCGATCTGATCGCTATTGCAAATCGCACCCATGTGTGTTAAGGCTACGCCTCCCTGTCATCTATCGACGCGATATCGTGATCACAGTCTTAGCCGTCCAATCATCCCCGCCCATGATCAGACAGTCCTCGTTCTTCCCGTGCATATGCCTCCCGATAACCCTCATACGCTGATCTCTGCCGTTCAATTCGCTAGATCCGATGGCCCTGGTTGCTCCATCCTCGTCACCTCCCGATAGCTTCTTCCAATGTGATCTTCGTCGTTCGTCTGTGGATCCGATGGCCATTATTTATTCTCACCCTGTGCACGCCTCCGCCATACTATATTTACACCTTTAACCTGTTTTATGTTCCCGAAGGAGGAAGAAGGCCAGATCTAGCACTTTGCACCATTACTCCTCACCAACTGCATTTAAAGAAGAGAATGGTTGAAGGACAAGCAGGATGCCCTCGAGCAGTTCAACCATTTATCAGTGATGAGGCATGTTCCATATTATATGCCACCTGCTCAAGAAGGACAACAGAACATCCGAGAAGGTCAAATTCATTAGCAGACACAGTTAGATTGTAGCAGAGACCCATATTAGATAATTAAAGTGGTTGGTGGTCCATTATGACCCCTCCACGCATAGCCTAGCAGAGATTTTTGTAAACTGATTCTATATATACTCAGAAAAATGATGTAATCAGTTTGATGAGTGTGAGGTGAGTGTTAGTGTGTTGTAAGCTTCAACTTCTGGAGACTGTAACTACTTTGAGACCTGCAGCTTCTGGTCTTCATTTCCAACTAATACAAGCTTCTTTTGCTGTCATTTGCTCACTTTTCACTTCTTCTTGTTCCAGGCTGTGCCTGTCTTGCATTAATTCATGAGCTGTGAATGTTTAGCATCAGAGGGGTTGTCATCCCACCTCTGTGTTAGAATTTAGTTGTTCATTGAAATTGCTTGCAGGTTTCTGTTGTTTAAATGCATAGAGAGTTGTCATCCTGTCTGTGTATTAGATAATAGTTTTACAGACCTCCTTTCTAGTTGCAGTCGGCCATCACAGGGTCCTGTGTATCTGCTAGTGCAGTCAGTCTTCTCCATCATCACATTTTGTTTAAACTGTGAGTAATTGGTGGTTAAAAGCCTTGTAGTTTGGGGGTGTTCACCCATGTCTGGGGTCCATCATAGTAGGAGTGGTTATCTGGCTTGAATATACAACATTTCTTTCATTCATCCATCATTTTATCCAACATTTTGTTGAATTTATAATGTTCCCGAGCATCACTAATATACAACCTAGGTGAGTTTCTTGGGGTGATAACATTAATTGGTGCCATTGTCGGGGAGAGGAGAATTGAGGCTTAGCTTCCCTGGGAGAATGACACAACTTCAAGCTTTGATGACAGGCAAGGTTTGAACATAGTTTCTGGTTGTAATCATCTGTCTGGCAACTCCAGTGGAGGAAGACCATCCTTTGGTGACTCCACATCAAAGTTCTGGTGCAGCTGGTGAGGCCTGCTCGAAGAAATCCTTAGAAGCCATCAGCTAACCATTGCCTGATCCTGAGAAGATCATTCATCAATAGAAAATATTGTAGTAAGGAGCATCAGAATCAGGTAAGCCTTGGAACATTTATGTATCTCTGCCAGTGTAGAAATACCTTCAGAGATTCATACAGCTCCTTGTTATTCATTTCCTTTTTAGACCTCAAGTGAAAGAAGCACCATACTGTCCATCGTATTCCTCTGTCTCCATTATCCTTTTCATTGATTCATTTCACTCAATCCACCAGTAACCCTTTCGTATACCTCAATCATGGCAGGCCAACAAGCCCTCACAAGGATAGAACGAATAGTTGCTGCTAGGTATGGACCCTTGGTCTTGCTTGTCCCTTTGAATGCCATGCCTGTAGGGGATTATCAAGAAGTTATGCCTAAGTTTACTGGTGAAGAAGGAGTATCAGCTGAAGAGCACCTTGAACCCTTTTATAGTTATGCTGATAACTTGGATATCAATGAAGAAGATGTCTGGATGAGGGTTTTTGTTCAAAGCCTAGATGGGGAAGCTAGAAAATGGTTTAGAAATTTACCCCCTAGGTCTATTTCAAACATTGAGGCCCTAGATGATGTATTTTTAAAGCATTGGGGAAAAAATAAAGATCTGCTCTTTTATCATGAAGAATTTTCGAGCTTGCAGAGAGAAGATGGTGAGCTGCTATCTGATTTCAACATCAGATTTAATCATGTGTACAGCAGAATGCCAACTGAAATAAGACCTACCCCTACTTCTGGCATGCTTACATATGCTAATGCCTTTGATTCTCAGTTCTACCTACTGTTAAGAGAAAGAAAATCTGCTTCTTTGGCTGATATGCAAAATGCAGCCTTTGAAATAGAAGAAAACATCATTGTTGCAGAGAGACATGAAGGTGATGCCGAGGGCAGAAGTCAGGGAGGTGAATCCTCATCATCCTATGATTCTGAAATTGATAAAATGTCCAGGATGATTGAGCTTTTGGCCTCTGAAGTTTCCAAGCTAAAAGCTGAGCAGAACTCTGAAGAAGTAAGAGCTCCTTATGACTTTTCTTTTTCAACTCCAAAACCATATAGAGGAGCACAGGAGCATTTGCAGATTTTGCAAAGAAATAAGATTACAAATGAAGACAAAGGGGTGAGGCCCCTTTTATAGAAGATAGTCATGGAAGAGGCGCAGCATGAGGAGGAGGTCCATGTTTGGGAAGGTGCTCCTTTCCTAACCAGGGCTGCTTATGAGAAAGCAATATCAAGATCCACTGCTTGTCAGTTTGTTGTGCCTGCAGAACAACAAGCTTATCAGTGGTAGCAGTCAGCAGCAGGTCCTACCAGCCTCCAAGAATTTGTGCCTGAGGCTAGCTCATATTCACATGGCTATGCAGATCTGCAAACTTTTCAGCTTGCTTTTGTCCCCAGTCCAGTGATTAAAAATGGAGTGGACAGCTCCCCATCATCTTTTGTTTCTCTGTCTGATCAAATAACAATCCCCCACAGTTGCCCCTTGAACACTGAGGCAGAACAAAGTTCAACGATCAAGGCTGAAGCTGATCATCTCAGTCTTGTAATTCTGAAGCCTACTCATATGGCCCCCACACAGATTAAAAAGGCAGCTTATCAGAGGGCAGAGGAAGAGTATGCATAGTCATGGGACTTCTCCTTGGATAAGGATTGTTCAAAGGAATATTTAGGAGCAGAAAATACCTCTGTGACCCCTGCACAACAAAACAATGCTGCATCTTTCATATTTATTTTACAGGCCACAGAAGACAAGAACATGTACACAACAGCCATGATTATTCAGCAGGTGTACAATGGCTCCTCTAAAGAGCATCCAAGGAGGAAAATACACAGAGAGGGAATGAAATTTGATCCCTATCTACCCACCAATCTCAAATATCACAAATTGTTTGAGGTAGAGGATCAAATAAATCCTGTCTTGCTGATTTATGATGAACCGGATGATAGGCAGCAATTTTGGTGGCTCAACAAATGGGCAATTTTTGAAGTTTAAGTTTTTCAGGTTTTAGTGATTGCAAGCAGTTCCTTGTTCAGTTTTTAGTATATGCTCAGTTAGACTCCATGCCCAATGGAATACTAGGTAATGTTTTTAAGCTTGTTTTGTATGAAGGCATTGGTCTACATTTCTTGAGACCACACAGGGAGGATATCATCCCCAGAAGGAGCCAGTGTTAGCTCTGCTACATACTTCAGCGTTGCAGGACCAAATACCAGCTTGGCCATGTGTTTATGCTCAGAAAGGGGTTCTTGGAGCAATCTTCTCCTTCTTCCTTATTCCCTGTATTCTCCTTACACTCATCAATCCCATTACCCTTGTTTTTCCCCTTGCGATGCAATCTAATCGCATTCGCACAATAACCCTGCTTCCTCCTTTCGCTCCTTGTCTTCTGCCGCTGTGATATTACGATGCGATCTGATTGCTATCGCATATCGCATCCATATGTGTTTTAAATTACACCTTGTGTCTTCTCTGCTGCGATATTGCGATGCGATCTGATCGCTATCGCAAATCGCACCCATGTGTGTTAAGGCTACGCCTCCCTGTCATCCGTCGATGCGATATCACGATCGCAGTCTTAGCCATCCAATCATCCCCGCCCATGATCCAACGGTCCTCGTTCTTCCCGCGCATATGCCTCCCGATAACCCTCATACGCCGATATCTACCGTTCAATTCACCAGATCCAACGGCCCTGGTTGCTCCATCCTCGTCACCTCCTGATAGCTTCTTCCGATGTGATCTCCGTTGTTCATCTGTGGATCCGACGGCCATTATTTATTCTCACCCTGTGCATGCCTCCGCCATACTGTCTTTACGCCTTTAACCTATTTTATGTTCCCAAAGGAGGAAGAAGGACAGATCCAGCACTTTGCGCCATTACTCCTCACCAACTGAATTTAAAGAAGAGAATGGCTGAAGGACAAGCAGGACGCCCTCGAGCAATTCAACCATTTATCAGTGATGAGGCATGTTCCATATTATATGCCACCTTCTCAAGAAGGACAGAAGAACATCCAAGAAGGTAAAATTCATTAGCAAACACAGTCAGATTGCAGCAGAGACCCATATTAGATAATTAAAGCGGTTTGTCGTCCATTATGACCCCTCCATGCATAGCCTAGCAGATATTTTTGTAAGCTGATTCTATATATACTCAGAAAAACGATGTAATCAGCTTGATGAGTGTGAGGTGAGTGTTAGTGTGTTGTAAGCTTCAACTTCTGGAGACTGTAACTACTTTGAGACCTGCAGCTTCTGGTCTTCATTTCCAACTAATACAAGCTTCTTTTGTTGTCATTTGCTCACTTTTCACTTCTTCTTGTTCCAGGCTATGACTGTCTTGCATTAAATCATGAGCTGTGAAAGTTTAGCATCAGAGGGGCTGCCATCCCACCTCTATGTTAGAATTTAGTTGTTCATTGAAATTGCTTGCAGGTTTCTGTTGTTTAAATGCATAGAGAGCTGTCATCCGGTCTGTGCATTAGATAACAATTTTACAGACCTCCTTTTTGGTTGCAGCCGGCCATCACAGGGTCTTGTGTATTTGCTGGTGTAGTCAGTATTTTCCATCATCACATTTTGTTTAAACTGTGAGTAATTGGTGGTTAAAAGCCTTGTAGTTTGGGGGTGTTCACCCATGTCTAGGGTCCATCATAGTAGGAGTGGTTATCTAGCTTGAATATACAACATTTCTTTCATTCATCCATCATTTTATCCAACATTTTGTTGAATTTATAATGTTCCCGAGCATCACTAATATACAACCTAGGTGAGTTTCTTGGGGTGATAACAGTATCTATCGATAACTTAGATCTTTATCCTTATGTAGACTTATATCTTGTGTGCCCATCCACATCACAATGTTGGACCAAATACTGTGAGTGTTAATGGGGATACCATCAAATATGTTTTCGTACCTAGGTCTCCATAATTCTCAATGACGAGAGGGATAGGCCGGTGTATTCTCCCTCTCCCGCTCCACCAACATAGGCACTATTCAATTAAGAGGTAAGTTCTATTGGGGAAACTAAAAAAAAGAGAAGTCCAACACCATAGCTGTGATGTGATCGGGAATTCCAGCAAAAAATGTAAATTTGTCTCAAATGAGTTATGACATAGTATGCATAATTTTGGTCCATGTATACCCTTCTTTCGCAAATGTTCCCAAGTCAAGGTTTTTTCTTGCCACACCAATCAAGTGTATAGAATGATCTTAGTAGGGACCTTCATTCTCCATATATTTTGGAACCATGTTTTATTGTTTAAAGAGAGTCTAGAGCACATTTTGTTTTTGTAAGTTTCTGCAACCACCATTGTACCTTTGTAAAATGTCTCAACCCATGAAATATGATCACCCTTCTCTGTTCTGTACAAGCCCGTCCTTCTAAGTCCCATTATATGGTTATCCCAAACCTCAGCACTATGTCTCGTCAGCCCAATGTCAATTTCCATCTTCCAAAATAGAAACTTCCCATGCCAGTGATGAATAATCTGTGCCAAATAGAAGTACCCTTTGGAATGTAATCTGTCTATGATGTCGTTGGAAGGATGGACACCTAGTATGTTATCTATACCAATGAGAATACAATTACTTGTACAAAAATATGAACAAGTTCGCTGGAGAAACCATAATTTGATTTTATTGAAACTCAACAAGATATAAGAGCCAAAAATTTTACCTATAGAGCCATCCGTAATCCATTCTGAAGCCTCTCTATCATTCAGGTACCTTTCCCAAATGATTTCCCTCTAGGTACCCTTTCAAAATAGTGCACGCTATAATGGCTTAATCAATAGAGCACATCTAAAAAATTTCATGTCCAGTATCCCCCATCCTCCATATTTGTTCGAGATAGTGATCTTCTCCCATTTTATCAAATGGTATTTTCTTCCTTCTCAAGTGCTTGCTTAGATGAAATATGTCATAATTATCTAGATTTTGTATACAATGGATGCATGAAGCATAAATAAGTGTGCCCAGTAAACCAAGATTTACTGAAGAACCAACTGTGCAAGGGTGAATCTCCCCCCTTGGGTGAGCCATCTATGAGACCAGTCAAATAATTTCTAGCAAAATTTATCTAATATCCATAGGCAGCGATTAGTCCTATAGTTGTTGGGCTTGAATCTGTGTCCCAAATATGTGAAACTCTCGCATAGGGGCTTTGTAGCCACACCAAATATACTAGCAATAGATTCAATCACCTCTCATTCTCTACCAGAGTAAATCAGAAGTGACTTTCCTCCATTAACTTGCAATCCAGATACCTCTCCAAATCTCATAAAGATATAATGCAGAGCCAGCCATTATGCTCTAGATACCATACTGAAAGTGAGGATTTCATTGACAAAGAAGTTGTGGGATATTTTGACATTCTTCCCCATATTTATGCGACAGAAAACACTAGTATTTCGAGGCTCTCGTATCTTGTGACTGATCCCATCCATAACAAGAATAAATAGAAGGGATGACAGTGAGCATCCCTATTCTAAACCCCTTCTAGCATGGAAAAAATGGGAAGGATATACATTGATCAATACTATAAACTATAACGAAGTAACAAATGCCATAATCTGCTCAACATTGTACATCGTCAATCCAATATTTGTTAATATGAGTCACAGAAACATCTAATCCGCACAATCAAATTCTTTTTGCAAATCAAATTTGATGATTAGCGCCTCCATTTTCTTCATGTGGATGGAATGTATAGAATATTGGTTCATTTCCAATACATCATGAATCATACAGTTTTGGAGAAAGTCATATTGTTCTCGGGTAATATAGGTTGACAGAGTCAAATCAAGCGCTCTGCTATTCTTTTAGAAATGAGTTTGTAAGTAATATTACATAGAGAAATAGGTCTGAACTCCATAAAAGTGGTGGAATCTGAGGCTTTTGGAAAGAGAGAAATAAAGGTTATGTTTATGGCTCGAGTTATATTCCCAATGATCTTGGATTCTTCAGCCATATTCAGAAGTTTCTTCCCCATGAGATCGAATAAATGTAGGAAGAGATAAACTATCCAACCATCCGGGCCAAGACACTTACCTTTAGTGAAAGATTTCAAAAACCTGTGTACTTTGTCTAGCTCTATAGGTCTGAAAATAATTTGGATTTTTTTCTCATCAAACATGTTTGGATAGTCCTTCAATCCCCATACTTGATCTTCAATATTAACACCATTTCATTCCCTATAGAAAGACTCAAAAAATTAAAATGATTCTTGTTGTATCTCAAATGTAGTGTATACATGCACATCATTTCTCCCCTTTATGTGCCAAATAGTATTAATATTTCTCCTATATTTTTCATACTTGTGAGAAAAATAGGTGTTCTGGTCCCCCTCTTTTAATCACAAAACTAAACTTTTCAAGCGCCAAGTGGCCTTATGTATATGTAATATCTTCTTCTTTTTTCCTCCAGCTCCTTCAACTTTTTAATGATAGATAGGGAAGGGGACCTCATATCCAAAACTCTGCCAAGACAATCAATCTCCACCACAATTGATTTCGATTCCATGTACAAAGATTTATTTCTATGCCTTTCTCATTTACGCACCCGAATCTTCAAGAATTGGAGTTTATTTTTTATGTGATGCATTGTTGATGTGCCTAGTTCTGAAACCACCATATTCCAAGATGTTTTAATCAATTCCTGGAAATCTTCATCCTCCAACCATATACGATTAAATTTGAAAGGGATTCCAAGTCAAACCAGTTCTGACCGCCATTGTAAAATAATGGCAAGATGGTCCGAAATGTAAGTCTGATTTACCTAGCTATGCATATTTTCCAAATGGTCAAATAGATTTTCATGCACCAGAAAATGATCCAGCCTTTTCCCATTGTGGAATTGCCCCATTCTACCATTATGCCATGTGGGAGATAAAGGATTTGGGGGAGTGTCTATCAAATTCTATGTAGTAAATAGTGTTTGCAATCTATCATCCAAGGGATCTTGCCTGTGATGTATCCCCTAATATTCCTCCAATGAAAATGTAGTATTGAAATCTCCTGCTATAACTAGAAACATCATTTCACTTTGCCTGATATTGAGATTTATTGGGCTCTTATATTGTTCAACACAAAAATAAAACCATGCAAAACTTTCTTTAATTCATTTAGTCAAATTCATTTAAATGATTTAGATTAAATTTCTCATTTTGGATTTTTAATTCCTTACCACTAAACCACACTCCACTGAGAAATTTAAATCCAAAATTTATCCACTTTGACTTTTTATTCTGAGTGCAAGAGAGTGTTTCTATAATGAATGAAAACAAATGTATAATTTTTTTAATAATTTAATTCTAAATCATATACTAATTTATTTATTAAAATTTTCACATATTTAAATATATAAATTTATTTAAATTTTTAATATACATAAAATAAAATAAATTAGATTTATAATTTTATTAATATAGTTTTACATTAATTTGTTTTTTTGAACAATCGCCACAACTTCTAGTTTATATTGAGTTCATGAACATCTCACTTTTATCAATATAATAATTTCCACTAATTACATATAAACTCTATTAATGCAATGTATCTAAATTACATATAAATAATAAATTCCTAATTATTGTGCAATACTATGCTGCTAATTTATATCTCGATAATGGTTTGTAATGTGGGTCGCTTTTCTCATATTAATATGAATGCTTAAATAAGTTACTTCTTTATAAACAATGAACTCCTTTATGAACTATTTCTTAAAAGAGAGTGATGTAAAGGCATAGATTATTTTCATTCCCGTGAAACAAGGGATGTTTGCATTAAAAATTGCATGACAACACATTATTAACTAGTATATTTCTATGATGTTCATAACCACGGCTAGCATTTATGTTGGTAATGTTTTTTTAATTTTTATCAATTTAAATTGAATATATAGAATTTGGTAGATATTTTGAAATTTAATTTTTTAATATTATTTATTTAGAGAAAAAAGAATATATAAATATTTATAATTTAATAGAATCTTTAAAATTCATACTTTGTTATTTGAAAAAAAAAAAAGTTTACTTATTTTAGTACTTTTGAAATATGATGAAATATTATCTTGAAATTTTGAGAGTTTTATCAAATTTATATAATTTAATTAAATCAATAAATTTGTTTATATTAAAAAATTAGTAATAAATTCTAGAATTTTTTTCTTATAATTATTAGGGGTATATTTTTTATTTAATAAAATATAATATTAAACTTATTAATTTTTATATATTTTATAAATAACCATTTATAATTACTAGTATTATTAAAATGTTTTTCACTGATTAATTTTTTAATTTTATGATAAATCCTATAAGTGGATTCAAAGCATTGATAATCCAAAAATCACATATGACGAATTGGAAATAAATTCTCAAATCTAAAATTACAAAAACCTCAAAACTATGTTATTAACTTTTCATTAACAAAGGTTAAACTATTTCTCCTTTTTCAAACCCTAATCCAATAAATTTCACAACAAAAAAATACCCACTATAAAATTGCTATCAAAACTTAACATATTTCCAAGTTACAATTTCGATGGCATGCCCAATAGAGTAATTCTAGAAAGAATACACTTCTTCCACAAACATCCCGCTCCATCCTCAAACTATGTCATTGACCAACACTTGACAACAGAAATGGAAACAATCGAACAACAAGAATAATTCATTCGTAACAATGTCCACGTTTGGGCTATTTAAAACCTAAAAGGTTCCTGCATTGATAATGTGGTTGTTCAGATGTTGTGAATGCGCATTTCCCACCCAGAAGCAAGACCACGTGCCTAGAAGTAAGTGGAGTAAGTGAGTGATCACGGATGCTTTGAAGAAGACAATTTAGGGATATGTGGTTGCCCAACCTTCTACGGACCTACTGATCGACTAACTAACCGAGACAGAAGGATATGTGCTTGAAAGGAGCACCTCACCCAATGCATTGAACTCAATTTCCATCCCACCTATGGCCCCATCATTCCACAGTGAACTCGTCTTTACACACTTGAAACTTGTCTTTCCACATTGAAACCTATCACACTAGATGGAAATGTGACACCCGTTGCACCCAGAGTAACAATGTGAAAACGAAACCTCCAATGCATTGTTAACCTTAAAAGATTTTGGGTCACCTGTACCACAGCAAGCACATTGATCGATGCTTGCACACCAATACATACCAACCTACATGCATTTATATATGTTGTTGTTTAAATTAGCTAGTGGAGTTCTCGAGTCTAGTTTCAAATATCATGTTAAATAATAGGCACGGGATGACTTGTATGATTGGTATGATTGAGCTAACTAATATGGAACTAATGAACTAAGATAACAAAAAAAAATGCAACTTTGTAAACTAGAGCATGGTGGGAAGAAGCACGTATGTCTTTCTTGAAGATCACTTAGCGCGGTGGGCATCGGGCACTATCAATCCCTCCCTTTTTCAAGTTCTGAAAATCACCTCCCTCACTACCTTTCATGTGCAGGCAAGTCCCATATGAGGTAGACTAAAAGGATGAATCTAAGGTAGAATAAGAGGACAAATTTGAGGCATGAAAAAGGACAATTTATGAGGTAGCAAACCGAAATTGCAGGACGCTAAAATTTTAGGAGGCCAAAATTTCAAGAAGTCGAATTTGTCTTTGTTTGACAAAGTTTGACCTAGGTTTGGTTGCTAGTCAGTTTGACTTTATTTTTTGATTAGGAAGTCAAATTGTATCTCTTGTTGAATTGGACAATTTTGCTACGAAAAGGTTCTTGTGTTTTTCCTTGTTTAGGGTTTTCCTAGGATAAATTTTTTGTCTCTTGCTTCGTTGACTCTTTATGATCCTATTCGATTTATTTTTTTACCACTGAATATTTTCTATGTATAATTTCTTAATGATGAAGGTGACACGCGTTAAACTCATGAAGTTTTGTTTTTCCTTGGTTAGGGTTTTCCTTGGATAAATTTTGTGTCTCTTGTTTGGTTGACTCTTTATGGTCCTATTGGATTTATTTTTTTACCATTGAATATTGTCTATGTAAAATTGCTTAATGATGAAGATGACACAAGTTAAACTCATGAAGAAATTATTGGAAGTATTTGTCAGTCTAGAAAATATTGAAAAGTCAACAGGAAACAATGTAAGGTTGTATATACCTGAGATGGTTTTAAAGGCCCTCAATATTATATGAGAAGAAACTCTAACAAATCCTAAAAGAGGCTTTAATATATCATGGATCATGCATATGATTTGAATATGCCAAACGTGAATATAAACATAATCTTTAGCCTAAAAGTATCATATATGTACCATTATGTTAGGTTGTTTCCTAGGGACATATACATCAAGTGACAAATAAAATAGATTTCTTTGGGCCTAACGAGGATTGTATGGTTTATGACCATAAACATGGTCAAAAATCACAATATAACCCTTATAAATTTAATTAGGCCCTACAGATGCTAAATATTTTGAAATGGAAACTAAGCATTTACACCCTAAAGATGTTTGTATGCAGGTTATTAGCATGCATAGGGCCATAAACTGCATCGTATGTTTTATAAATGGAATATTCAACTTATAAATAATGATTGTAAGGACCTTACCCATATTATGAGAAATAAAATCATAGTATTATGCATTAGATAAAGTTTCTAAGAATCCATGGGGGTTACCATAGAAGTCTAGTAAATACCACGAGTTCATATAAAATGTATTTAATTTTATCCTTACGTATTTTTGGTATATGATAATATATGACAATTTAAAGCACTACAAAATTATATGACAATTTTTTAATTAATTTTTTTTTCAAAATTCTAAAGAGTGTTATTAATAATTATAAATTAATTTACTACTAAAAGACTAGAAAATAAGAGAATGATGTGGCAATTTTTTTTTATAAAAAAAATAAATATTTTAACAAGTACCTAAATTCACATGTTTAAAATATAATGAAGCTTTTACCACTCTATAAGACCTACTCAAAAATGTTTTATAAATCTCTTGCCATTTTGATGTTCGATGAACCTGTGACTCCATGAATTTCTAGCTTTGATTATATGTCTAAATACTCTATTTATCATGGTTTCTATTATTAGATTACATAATAACTTAACTTTTTTAAAATATCATTATAAAAAATATCATGATTTCATTGCTCAAGTGACTCCATGAATTTACTAGCTTTGATTATATGTCTAAATACTCTATTTATCAAGGTTTCTATTATTAAATTACATAATAACTTAACTTCAAGGAATAATAATATATGTTGTTATTTATATTATGGTTTCTTTAATATATTAGAGTATCATGATATCATTACTTAAGTGATTCCATAAATTACTTATATAGATATGGAGCATGAAAGATGAGGAAATATACTTATATAAGGTGCCAAACTTATAGTGCTAAGCAAGGGCCCTATAAAATATAGATATATGTAAGGGTGCTAGACTTATTTTGTTATGGAGAAGTACCATGCATGATGTTTACACACAACATGAATACCGTTTTTATCTCATGAAGTGCGTAAGTATTTTGAGTGTCACCAAAATATTTAATTTTCAGGCAAAAAATTGAGCAATGTACATGAACAATTTGCATTTTGTAATAGTGTACTCACTTTTATAAAACATTTCCACCTGTGTGTCATGGTTGGTGCTTCATTAAGTCAAATATTTAATTTTGAGGCAAAAACTTAAGCCACGTACATGAACAATTTGAATTTCGTGATAATGCACTCACTTTTATAAAACATTTTCCACCAATGTGTCATGGGTCGCACTTCAGTTGTAAACTTATGTGTTTTTTTCATATATAAGGTTGACTAACTAACAATTTCATTGGTTGTTGCAAAGGAAATGTGGTACGTTAGTATCATATGGAAGAAGAGAATAGGTGAAGAGAGATGTGATATGTTATGCGATTTAAATGTTGTCTACTTTGGCATTGTTTCCTTTGCAACATAAATTATTGCCTCTAACAACAAGTAATAAATTAATTTAACTTTACAACAAGTTTACCAAGGCCAATGAATGGAGGGCCCCAATTACATGAGGTATGTGCCATGTGAGCATGTTATATGATAGGTCTAGTTGTAGTAACTTCACACATTTTCCCAGAGTTACATATATACTACCAAATAATTGGTTCAGAGCAAGATTTACTTTTATTAGTTGTTTGAAGTGGTAAATTAATTTAACTTTACAACTAGTTTACCAGGGCCTATGAATGGAGACCCCCAATTTCATGGGGTATGTGCTAAGTGAGCATGTTATCTGACAGGTCTATTTGTAGTAACTTCACACATCTTCCCAGAGTTGGATTTATACTACCCAATAACTGGTTCAAAGCATGATTTGTTTTTTCTCATTATTGGAGGTGTCCATTGGATTTGGCGATTCTTCCACAGATATTCTAATTATTTTGTTTTAATATTTTGTTCTTTCTCTGATGACATTGAGATTGATATGATTTCTTTAGAAGGGATCCTAGAAGTCGGCACAAGAAATTTCATTCACTGTAACTTGAAGCAGTTTTTCCTAACATGAGGTATGTGCCTTATGAGCTTGTTATATGATAGGTCTAGTTGTAGTAACTTCACACATTTCCCAAGAGTTGCATGTATACTGCCTAGTAACTGGTTCAAAGCAAGATTTATTTTTTCTAGTTGTTGGAGGTTGCTAATGGATTTGGGGATTCTTCCAAAAAGATTATAATTATTTTGTTTAAATTTTTTATTCTTTTTATGATGACATTGAGCTTGAGATAATTACTTTAGAAGGAATCCTTGAAGTGGACAATTCTGAACTAGAGAAATATGTGCTCTTCTCAACAGAAAGACATGTTATGAGATGTTCTCTAACATGATAAAAGAAAAACTCAAATGGGCCATGATTGAAGAAACATTTCATGTTCAACCCCAAACTAGTTAAGTGATCTTCACTAGCTAGAAAAATTAAATTTGAAGGCATTCATCTAATCACCATCTTCTACTTGGAAAAAAATATGATGCTACAAACAATATGACGTGTGACAAATCTACCAATCTTCCACCAACACTACAAACAATTCCCATGTTTCATTTGACATGCATCTGGTACAAAAGAAAACATGAGTATCTCATAGGTGATGTGATTCACTGTAACTTGAAGCATTGTTGTCTGACTTGGACTATCTGATTCTACATTTTCATTCATGAAATACATATACTAAAGAAAAAATCCTGTAAAGGCTAACAACACTTCCTCAAATTCAATTATAGGTTGTTATGTGGAATTTTTAGAGTATCCCGTAATTGTTATAGATGAGTCCTCCACTTAAAATCTTTTTTGTTATATTGCAACACCAAAAATACAAAGCTCCCCTATTACATTTGCGCACACAAACATCCTCAATTTCTTAGAAGGTCAATGTTCACCCATTTTTTTTAAGGAATGGATAGTTTATATTGATGAAGCTGGTAAACAGGCTAGTAAAGTAAATTAAAGGAGTGATCACCATCAACAGCAATCCATATATATATACAAAGAGTAGTATTTTCCTATCCTGCCTATTCATTTCTATACTTCTAACAACATATTTATTCTAAATTCTCCAAAAAACCGGACAAAAAATGCAAATTTACAAAGCATTTAACAAAAAGAGACCTAAAACCCGAACTCAACATTCCTACAGGTTCACTATTGGCCATTGCGATTAGATTTTATTCCTGCTCTTGGACTATAATTTCTGCAACAATCTACTCCATATGCTCGCTTGGTTGAACGTCATCATGCTCACCAAGGGATGCGAGATCCTACAAACCAAACACCGCCTTGAGGATACTTCTGCAATAAACAGAAGTTCAGGTATATGAATATACTTGGGTATTTAGTAGAATGGGGAGTCTTCCTTTGACTAGACTTAGAGAATATTTCAAAATCTGAAGTTAAAGAGTTCAAACCATTAATATTCTAGTAACCGTCCAATTCCAGGACTTTTCCCAATAAGTATTAGTTCAAGTGTATGAATATATTTGGGTATTTAGTAGAATGTACAGCCTTCCTTTGACGAGACCAACATAATTAATGGAATAAACAACTTAAAATGGATCGATTAGGAAGCCCAATATGGCAGGAGAGATTTAGGTTTTAGTTATTAATTAACTAGCGCCATAAAATATTAATAAACTAGTTGGTTGTGTATTGAATAAGACCAAAATGGTTATTGCTTTATCCTACTCATTGTTGGTAAAAAGCAATTTTTAAGCAACTTTTGTGGGTTTACGTTGTAGCTTAACTTATTTTATTGTGTTGATGATTAATTAATTTTTATTTTTGTAGATGAATATTTCAATCATCATAAGAGGGAAAAAAAAAAATTAAATGTAGATATTTTTGGAAAAATAAATTGATATGATTTTATTAAAATAAGTTGACTATATTAAGTTTAAATCATTTGATTTTTTTTCTTTCCAATGATAATGAGAGATATTTTTAATTTCTAACAATTAAATCAAACTTATTTTTTTGAGATTGAGGTTGCTTAGCTCTAAGGAAAATTATACAATTGTGTGCATCTTTGTTACATTAAATACTGATAATGATTTTGTGTATGCATTTTTGTTAGTATTAAATATGAGATAACATTTTTATCTAATTAAGATTAAAAAATATTTTAAATTGCAAGATAAATAGAAGAAAATTTTAGTCCAACTAGGAAGGGCATGGTAAGGAGTTCGAAAATAAGAAGTTTTTTTAGTTTTGAAAAAAATAATATATCTTGCTTTTACAATATTGTTACTTTTGAATTTGGGGTTGTAAGACTTGGTTATTTTCCACCTAAAAATTGAAATTGTGTATAGGTGAGGCAAACCAAACACCTCCTTGAGGACAACAACTGCTGCCATTTCAAAAATGACCTCAATCCCATTAACTTCGACGCAAAGTGTCCACCTTGATGGCCAAATTTTCCATCGTCAATTGAAGCCTCTTCATGGCCTCCTGTAGATGCTCCATTTTCCAAATGACCAGAGAGAAATGAGAACGAACTTCCAACACAACCTGCTCATCAACCGTTTCCATCTTAGCAACACCTTACTCTAGATAATTTTGATTCGAAGCC
The DNA here is from genome assembly GCA_031772625.1 of Pinus tabuliformis. Taxonomy (NCBI): domain Eukaryota; kingdom Viridiplantae; phylum Streptophyta; class Pinopsida; order Pinales; family Pinaceae; genus Pinus; species Pinus tabuliformis. The sequence goes on from CM062811.1 coordinate 700,528,440, forward strand.
CTCCTAACATATATGTTTTCTTCATGGATAGAGAAGGCCATGAGTCTAATCAACGAAAGCTAACCTTAATAGTTAACACATCCAAATTTGTCAATTTCCATTTATAATGGGAATGCGACTAGTTTCCTTTCTTACAGACATATTTTCGCATTGGATGCTTCTGAGCTTTGATTTCCTGCTTGTTTCAGCTATAGACTAAATCAAATCCATTTCCCATCACTCGATTTTACTACATTTAATCTACATAGGTGAGATTAAGGTATTATCCATAGGGATTTTATGGCCCAACTTGAAGTTGCATGAAGCATGATTCCATCTGTCCTTGTGAGTGACACATTGCCTCTCTAATATCCATATGGAATATCACTCAGCTTGTTTTTCCTTGATCGAGAGCCAACATTTCAAGGAAATAATGATCAAGATGATTTCAATGCTAACTAATAATGCGACAGGCCTTGGGAACTAGTTTGTCCAAGGTGTCCTTTGATTTATTACATCCTCCATTCTACATAATTGCAACATCATGGAATATATTAATGAGTTGAGTCACCTCTATCTTGGTAGAGTATTCCTTGATCAAGTTGAGCTCCTACATTGGAGTGCTCATCAATGATCTAGTTATTTCCTCTTTTTGATATGATAAAAGATGATGATCTCAAATTTTCCAATTTGTCTCCTAATTTGAATGTCCATTGGGGACTGAATTTTTTTATAAAATTTTTGGCTCTATAAAAGTTTTGGATGTTTATCATCGTGTCTCTCAATACCACAATAACACTAGTTGACGAATTCCTCTTACTATGGCTATTTTCAACCCCTACCAAAGAGTCAGAGTTTCTTCTTGATTGTTAGTGATTGATCCTAGTCCCCATGCATGTTTAATCTCTATTTCTCCATCAAGGCGAAATATTACCCCTTTCGCTTTTGCCTCCCCCTTCACCCAGTTTGACAAAAATGATAATAAAAAATCATATTCATAATCAAATAATATTTTATTAAATACTCTCACTTTTATTTAAAGAAAGTGGGAAAATTTGTTTTCGTTGAAATTAATATAATTAGTTTTTATAAAATACCTTTCGGTTAACATCTCACAGATCATGAATACATTAGACTTATTCATCCATATATATTTCATAAAAATATTTTTATAAGATTATTTTTACATAATATCTTCCTTAGGTCATGATACCATCCATTAAACTTAATATTTTCTTAAACAATTTTATTTTAGCATAATTCATATTTCTCTACTTATTAACTCTTTAATTCTAAAATTTCAATTATTATATTTTTGATGATGTAACCTTTTGTATAATAGAATATTGGTGAATTCATATTTTTTTATAATTATAATTATGTGAAAAAATAAATAAATTGGAGAGCGATAGATAATAATATTTAAGAAATAAATTATTTTAAATTTATTAAGTATTAAAATCAATTTATTTTAAATATAATTTAGTAATTAATAGATAAATATAGAATTAAATTATAAAAAAATTTATATCTTACAAATTTTAATTTATTACAAAATGATTATTTATTTAAATATTTGATGAATGAAATTTTAAAATAGTCCATATTCTATTAATATCTATATACTTCATTATTATTAAAAATAATTATAATAACGGTAAAAATAATATAAAATTAAATATTTTGATTTAAAATATTTATATATTTTATAAACAAGTTTTTAAATTTCACTTAATTAATTAAAAAAAAACTTTTCTATTCCAAAAAAAATTAATAGCGAAAAATATCTTTACAATCTAGTCAACATAATAAGTACTTTGAACCATTCATTATTTATTACTTACTACTAGAAAGTAACTTACTATTAATTTATTTGGGGAACACACTTCAATGTTTGATAATCATTAAGAATATCAATTTATAGTTTATTATTAAATTACAAGCTATTTAACATACAAAAATCTCTTATTAAACTTGAGCAAACAACCGTCCTCAAATTCTTACAAGGTCTACTTTCACTTATTGTGATTAAATGATAATAAAAAATGTATTCATAATCAAATAATCTTCTATTAAATAAAAAAGTATTCAGTATTCAAAAATATCTTTACAACCTAGACAACATAATATTTTAAAAAAAGGAACATAGAAATTTACAACAAAAATATAAATCTAAATTCATAAAGAATTTTAAATAAATAATTTGTTTGCCTTCACTATGAATTTTAGTTCCAAGTTAGAGTAGGATTACATCTTTATCTATGTATTCCTTTCACATAAACTAAAATTTAGTTCAGCACAACATCTTAGCTTTGATTTGAGATGTTGAAAGAGGAGGCTTTTAAGGTTTTTAAGGTTGACCTTTGAATTTAGAAAACTACCTCCAGTTTTTACATTAAGTATCTCTGAATTGAATATTAAAAGAAGAAGATTCCAGCCATCAGAATTTAGAGAAGTCCTCCAAATTCATATTTTAAATACTTAGAATTTTCAACTACTTTTGAAAAAGCTATGAAAATCTGCATAAAGTTTCATCAACATCCATAGTTCTTTTGCCTACACTAAGGAATGTTTAAAGTATAAACTTCTTTTGCCACATTCTAACTTTTGTTGATTTTTGGACTTCGAATGCAGAAAACTGCAAGAAATTCCTCTCCTCTATGAGTTTCGATTTTTCAACTTGTATTAAAGTAGTGACGATAATATAATATACTAAAATTCATCAAACTGTTGTAATTTTGTAGGCTAAAGGATGGTTTCCAACATACAAGGCCATCGAACAATTGAGAAAGTGACTCCATATTATTTCAATATTATGCTCAAAGCCATGAATACACCCAATTATGCCTAAAATGACTAAAAGAAAAAGAAGATGAAAGATCGAGCAAGGAACAAATTCCAGTACATCGTCAGTTTCAAGAAATCCCTTCGAGATCACCTGTTTCTGGTAACAAAATGCTCATCAAGAAGTTGTAAAATGATATAAATGCCAAAATGGTTTGTATGAATTGGTTGTTAGTGTAATTTTAGTTAAAATCCATTCAACCACTTCCTTTCGTCAATCAGTCAAGTGACGTAAATCAAGGAGGCAATTGTGAGCTTAAGTGGTGGGATTCTAGGGTCAAAAACCTTGCAATCGTTGAATAATGGATCGAATGGTGCCAAACAGTGCAAAGTGGAAACTAGGTGAGTTCTTCTCAAAGAGAAATGTCTTACAATGTAATTAATTTAATGTTTAAATTTGGTAAACCATACAAAATTTAAGCTTTGTAAAAACATTTTGTTTAAATATTCTTTTAAATAAATTTTATATATTGATTTTTATTGAAATTTTAAAAATATATATTCATATATTTTAAATAATTGATAAATATTTATAAGTATCAATTTATAATAAATATAAAAATGCTTACTTTAAGATATACTTCACATCATAAAATCAAAAAAATTAATTAAGTTATATCGTTATTTTAAGTTATTATTATTAATTATAAAAAAATTAATTAAGTTGATAAGTGTGTCTACTTTGGAATGATATTGTCTAATGAGGTGAAAATTTCATCCAGATGGTAACATTTTCACTAGAATTGGACATTTTTTTATTTTGCAAAATCTTGATTTCGAAGTGCTCCACTATGGATTTAAAAAAAAATGGATTCAATGCTCTAAAAACCCCACAACACCTAAAATTCTATATTTTGACTATTGTAACATGTATTTTCAAAATTTTCAACTGGAATTTTCCAAAACGTGCTGAAAAATCTGTATTTTCAGGCGAAATTGTTGCCTACTTAAACTACTCTTTTTGGAAATTTTAAAATTTTAATTTAATTATTGCTAATTATTAAGTGGACGGTAGGAATTTAACCTCAAATGTAAAATGAGAAAAAAAAAAAAGGAAAAAAGACATAACTACTTTTGAGATAAATCTCAACCTTTGATTTCTCACTCCTACTTAGAATATTCTAAAATATTTCATAGAGGTTAAATCTTTACCATCAACTCAATAGCTATTGATAATTAAATTAAAATTATAAAAACAATATTCCTAAATAAACATATTTATTTACATAATAAATATGTTTATATAAATCTTAAATTTATAGCTTTTATAATAAAAAAATATAAATATCTAACATTTTTTTGTATATAAATTATATCTTCTACTATCCTACACTTCAAGTTATATATTAAAAATATTACTTTCATTAGATTAACATCTTCAAATATTATATTAATATTCACATTAAAAAGATTATAATTTCTTTTTTGTTTGGTATTTTATATTTGGGACATGGTAATTCGACATTTGTGCTTCAACCTTTCATGCTATTAGACTTTAGGTATCTCATTCCATTTATTGCCGAACTTTGAATTTAAACTATTATATAAAATAAAAATAAAAATAAAATTAATTGTATTAAGAAAATTTAAAAAATAATTAAAATTTTAAATGTATTTAATTATAAGGTACTTTAATAGCCTTTAGATACTCAATATGAATGCTAGGAACACTTACAACATATCTTAGAAGGAGACAAAAGTGACCTAGAGTAAGAGACTGCCAATGAATGACAAACTCCCCTAATTGGGTGATTCCCATTAGGTGCAGAAGACTAGGGGGTTATGCTTTCTGCCCTGGAAATGCTAGGAGAGTTAATGAAGGGGGTCACGTGGTCATCCCCTCACATGCATAAGCATGCAGATTAATATCGCCTCTATAAGTATGTTTTACAACTGCGTAGAGCCTATGAAAGTTGTGAGTGTTGGTTTGGGTGATTAGAGCGACAATGAACTATTTCCTCTCCCCATGAGAGAATTCAGAGAGGAAATTTACAGAGGAGTTGCTAAATTTTCGCTGGTGTCGATTATGTGTGAACATTTTGATGGTAATCTTCGCAAGGTGCACTAAGGTTACTGGTATGTGGGATGCATGATAGGCTAACTTGGTGGAGTTGCTGAAGGAAAGAGCTGAGAGCACCAACATAGTAGGATGTGGTGTGTTTCTTGGACTAGTTGAGTTCGTGGGTGTGGACACACATAATTCAACCCTAAGCGAGATGCCTCCCCTAACCTGTGATGATAGGGTACTTCTCCATCTCTACTAGGTATTTGTTAATCTTCAGGATTACTCTCTGAATTTTGTCTAGTATATCTTTGGAAAAACAATATTTTCCCAAGGGTTCAATGTAATTTTTGTGGTGGTTTAAATAGTCATTGGAGGCTTAGTTTTGATGTTGTGCATGTGTTAGTTATTACCACCTATACACCTTCCGATGTCACCTATGGCAGTCGTCAGCTGAACTAGGCTTGTGACCTTCTGAGTCTTCACCTTTCTTCATTGTTATCAGGTTTGTTGGAATATAGAGGCCTGTGTCTATGTGGCTTTATCTTTGCTGCCCTCGAGAGTTGTCACTGGTAGCTGAGTTTGTTTGGCAACTTACTCTGAGTAGGGACAATTTCTTCTTATTGCAACTTTGTCTTCATTCCAGCCCGTGTTGGCCTTCCAGGTCTGGTTGGTCTATAATTAGTGCCTTAAAGTATACCAGTTATGGTAATTGCACCCCCTCTTTCTTGGTGTTTCATTTTGTGAGTCTTAACTCCATATCAAATTGTTATTGGTTGAAGATGGAGTGCTAGTGAATGTGCAATAGGCATGGGGAGGGGGTTGTGGCCCCCAAGACTGATATAAAGCTCAACAATAGGTCCAGGAGGTTGCTGATAAATACCATGCAATGGTCCCCCTGATGCCCAAAATGAAATCTGTAATTTTGAGTCTCATGTTGTTCAAGATAGACAAGTCTTCTTAGATTCTGAAATTCTAGAAGATGTAGCCACTTGGATTCCTAACCAAAGGCATACCCGAGGACAAAGGAAGCACTATTTTTGAGCATTGACATTATATTGGAAGAAGAAGACTCTGCTATGCAAAATCTTGATTGATAAACAAACTTAGAGATACAACATCTTCTCTAGTTTGGAGGATCTCAAAAGGTACTAGCACAACCATAATTATCACTTAGAGATGATTGAGTTGAGGATTGCACACATTGAGCTCCATTTCTAGTGTAAACCAAATTCACATGCTCCTCTACGATAAAGTTCTAGAGACATAGTTATGGTCGATTCTTTAGACACTTAAGTTTGCATGCTTGTCTCCAGTTTTTGTTTTTACATTGCATTCATAGATAGTCTAGTCATGTTAAAATTGTTGAAATATTTTGAATTTTGGACTAATTACTCTATTTGTAAATGGTCAAAAATATCTTGTTTCTTGTTTGGGAGATTGAATGGTCAAAAATATCTTGTTTCTTGTTTGGCAAATTGAGACTACCTACCCAATGACATATGTGTTGATGATGCTTAAATATATACATGGTCTCCTTAATTTTCTAACCTAATACAACCTTAAAAAAAATTATAAAATAATCCGAATATTTTAAATTTTAACTTTTACACCAAATTATCTCTGCATGTATATATATAGAGCCATCAAAATATCTAAAGGCCATGAGCTCCATCATTTTGATGATAAGACTCCCACAACACTAACATGGCACTTGTATTTAAAGTAAGGTTTACCTAAGGCATTATATTAACCAGAAAGACACAAACTTAGAGATCTTCGGTTGGAATAACTTCTACAACGTTATTCACTTCTCTTATATGCTGGGAGGCTTCCAGAGGCTAACCTTCTTCTTTCTTCTTGAATTTAATTGAGCCAGCGGATCACACGAGTAACTTCTGTAGAACTGTTCGTGTAACAGTAAAAGTAAAAATACATATTAAAAGAGATTTCTGTGGCTATGCCTGGTCATATATGTCGAATTCTGTAGTTGAGCCTTGGAAACTTCTTTCTTTGCGACGGCTGTACAGGATTCAGTTCCTGTATCAGCTATGTATCTCCTCACACGTTTGCTGCAAAATCAGTTTGATTGGTTTTTCTTGTACCAAAAACTCTCTTTCCCCTGCAATTCGCACGCTAAGCTTTTGGTAGGTGACGATGGAAGTTCGATTGTTATTGTAACTGTATACCGCGAGGTCCTCAGGTTTGTTGCACCTCTTTATCTCTTAGCATTGTCTTTTCGCTTTTGATGGGTGATGGTTGGAGTTCGGTGGGATTAGCAGTACTTTTTCGTGGAGCACTGTCATCGTGTACCGGCTATTGATTGATCTTCTAGCTGGATTGGATATAGTTTCAGTGGATATGTCGATTGAGTTTCGTTACGATTAAGCAGTGTTGCTGTGCAAAATCGGGATCGGAATGTTACCTGCTAGTACATTCAATGTATGAATGTAATAGGACATGATTATATCAAGATATTCCTAAAATTAAAAGATACAATTTTTTAAAGTTTCCATAACAGTAGCATGTCACGAGAAATTATCATGATTTTATCTTAATATTTTTTTTGGGTTAAAATTAAGCAACACTCGAATTTTCTAATCTCTGTAATTAGTTAAGATTTAACATAACTAATAATTATGCCGTAGGATCCTTATTATATTTTATGAGGAAGATAGGTAGGTCCATGTAAATATCGTTATTATTATGTTCTTATGCATTTAATAAAACATTTAAGGCTACTTTACTTAGAAGTATATAAAAGAGGGATCATGATATCACAAGGGTGAAGAGTGAGGGGATTGTAGGGGAATTAAGATAAATAAATAATTTTAAGTTTTCCATGAAATTGATGTTTCTTCATCACCGGGTGCTATATTAAAAATATTGAAATTTCAAATTTCAAATAAACTAATGTGTGAGGTAGTCGGTGGGGAAAACACATTTCATAGTTATGGAACTATGGGGTTGAGTACAACAAGAAGAATGATCTCTCACGCAAAGGAGAATCGCATGGGGAGACATTTATTTAGTCATGCATTCATTCACGCTACGACAAGTGGGAGCACCCACAAATGTAATGGAATGGAGGGAATATTAAAAGAGGATATGGAGATTTATGTAGAGGTTCACTTGTGCAAATTAGGGTGATGCTTTGGTCACTGTTAAATGTAAGCTATTGGTTAGAAAGAGGAAATGGCTCTGCAAGACGTGTGAATTTGTCTAGTCTATGCATGGATTCATGTAGAGGTTCACTTGTGCACATTAGGGTGATACTTTGGTCACTCCTAAATGTAAGCTATTGGCTAGAACGAGGAAATGACTCCTCAAGATGTGAATTTGTCTAGTCTTGTGGTGTGTGTTTTTCTTACAAAGAAGAGGGAGTCACCTATTTTCTAGTCAACCCTAGATAAATATGAGTGGCAGAGACCATACTAAATCAAGTGAAGAGTGCTAAAGAGAGACAACTCGGAGGATAAGCTAAGCATAGGAAAGAGAACATTATTAGTATATGTGCAGAGAGAGTAACCATAGCTAAAAGCCAATATGGCTACCCGACTTGGATTGGATCATTATTTTTTTTGCCATCCATATTGATGATTTTCAAGTGGAAACATCAGAGAAATCAACTTTCAGGAGCAGTTTAGTGGTAGGGCCAGTTTTGAGAATTAGGGTCAAAAGCCTTTTAGGGTTAGCTTGAGGCCTTAAATGATGTTTTTGGGGATAAAACATTACTCCTTAAGTGTGACACCCCATGATGTTATTATGATATAGATACCTTTAAGATGCCAATCAAAATTTAGATGCAAAATTTATGCCTCTCAAAAGTTGACCTATTGTGATTGACCACCATAATTCAAGAGAATGCCACATCAACCTTTGTTACTCGTGGAAAAGGGGCTAGCCACATGGTCAATATGAATAATACTCTAAAAAGGATGAATTATAACCCATGTTGAGGGTAGAATATGTCAAATTTAACCCCTAGTTGGCTACCAGTCTCTATTATAATCAAACCACTAAGGGGAAAAGGGGTTCCATTCGATTCAAGTGTACTTTGTTCCATAGTAAAGGAGAGTAGCTGAGAGTGGATAGAGAGATAGAACATAGTAGAAGGGGTTTTATTCTGTGGCAGCCTAAGGATCATGAGTTTCAAACAACTCCATAGTGAGTGCCTTATCCTTTGTATTTGCATCATTTTCATTCAAAGAAAAGAGAGCAAAGAAACCTCGCCTTCCAACTAGGTTTTCTACTAAAAGAGTTTTCATTGTTCTCTATTTTTTTCATTCATCTATTGCATGCATAAATAACAAAATCAATAATAATAGATCTAGAATCTAAGGGAACTAACACTTCATAATATAGATTTCAGTTTATTTTAATAGATCTGTTGTGATGAACTGTTTAGAGGAATATTTACAATATTTTATAAATCATAGTGGTATCATAACAAGTTCCTTTGGGTATATTGTGGAAAATTCCAAGGGATCATATCGGTTTAAAAAGAAAGTCATAAAACTGTAGCCATGGCTAATGAATTTGTTTATGATAATCTTGAAGATCTAGCGAAGAAGAGTTTTGAACACTTGGAAATGAAAGTCACATTTATAAATTGTAATATGATCATCCTCATGGCATCGCTAGCTAATAAGCTCAATTAGTTTGGAGAAGATGAAGGTTCCAATGTAGAGGTCAAATCAGAGGGGAAATTGGGGGATTATAAAGAACTAGAGGAGTCAAGGAAACCTAAACTAGAGCAGTTGAGTTTGATTGTCATGAAACATTCATGGTTTCTCTTCAAAATGGAAGAAAAGGAGGACATCAAGTTGTATCAAGTTGAAATCAATGCTTCGAATTAAATCACTAGTTGTAGAAATTATAGGTTTGCTTTAGTGTTCACCACATCTCATAAGGAACAAAAAAATTCATTTACTCATTTGAAATTAGAAGGCCATGGCCTTACTTGGTGGGATTCAAGCCGCACAAAAACCCTAATAATGGAGCAAGATCCTCCAATAAATAGGTGGGGGGATTTAAAAACTCTCATAAAGTCTTAATTATACCCTATTAGGTATGTAGATGACCAATTGATTTGGTGGCATTACTTAAAGCAGAGATACGAGCAAAGTGTATAGAAGTGCACCACATAATTGAGAAACATTGCAATAATGTTTTGTATCTCTCTCAAGAACCCAAATATACTGCTCAAGTATTCAGGGGGTCTACATAGCCAACTGCGAAGGTAAGTGATGTTGTTCAAACCAAGAAATGTGGAAAAGACATGCGTGTAAGTGCAATGATTAGAAAAAATTGGTTAGAAGAAGGGGAAGTCAAGTGGTCCAAAGTAGAAGGAACTATAGGAAAATTCCAAAGTGAGGAATAAGTGCAAATGTGGAAAGGAAAATAAGATAACAGTTGTAGCACATTGGTGCAACGATCCAAGAAACTACTGCAACCATTGTAACATTGATGGCTACATAAAGGAGAAGTGTTAGAAATTAGATCCAGAACTCAATAAAAAAAAATTAAGAAGAAGGACAAGAGGAATAAAAGTCTCATAGCCATAGATCCGAGAAACCAAATGGAAATATGCTCATGCATGGATGAGAATATTATTTGCGCATTAGTGCAAAAGGGGGTGAATATGAGTATCTTTCAACAATGAGAAGAGAAGGAGATGATCAAACACTTCCATATAAAAGTATAGGTTAAGAAGACAATAATTGATGCTTTTTTCAACTCAAGATCATACACGAATCTCATTGCAATAGAGTTGGTCAATAAATTGGGATTGTAGGTTCGATATCATCCTATATCATATCCATTAGGATGGGTAAATAAGGATACAAAAATTAAGGTATCCAAATATTCCACAATAAAATTTTCTATTAATGGTGATTTTATTAATGAAGTAGAATTGGATGTAGTTCCACTTGATGGATGCAGAGTTGTGTTTTGATGTCTCCATATGTATGCACACGACGCAATATTTATGTGTAGAGCCAACCAATACTGCTTCATCAATGATGAAAAAAATTCATTATTAATCTGCATAAGGGAAAGTCTAAAATTTCATTAGTAAGTGCCAAGCAAGTGAAGAAATTGAGTATTTCTAGCTAGAAGTACGTTTTATTATTTTGAAGGGAAACTTAGTTTGTAGAAGAGTCAACGAGTGCAAAGGATCCCTAGAGGGGTACGCTAAGGAATATAGATAATAGTTGGAAGACTTGTTACAAACATACAAGGGAGTGTTCTAGGAGCCTAAAGGGCTACCACCTAAGAGGGAAGTAGAGCACAAGAGCGAATTGTTGATGGAATTTCCATTGTTAAACATTGAGATGTATAGGAAGTATGTTATAGGTGAAAATGAGATGAACTATTTGGACAATGTTGGAGTAGGGTGTTATTTGACTAGGAACCTCACCATGTGTGTGACCCATCATAAATATGCCTCAGATGGATGGGACTTGGAGAATATACATTGATTACAAGGTGTTAAACACAATTATGCTCAATAACATGTATACCTTGCCTATAATACATGATCTGTTGGACTTGTTTGTAACAAGAAAAATATTTTACCAATATGGATTTAAAATTAGGGTATCACCAAGTTTGAGTCAAAGAAGAAGATACCTAGAAGACAACCTTTAAACCCAGACAAGGTTTATATGAGTTGTTATTCATGCCATTTGGTCTATGTAATGCACTAGCTACATTCATTATATTAATGAATGATATCTTGTCCCCTATGCATATTCATTTATTATTATTTATTTCAATGGCATATTAGCTTTTAGTGCTCACTGAGACTAGCATGTCTCATATTTGATGTAAGTGCTAGAGACTTTGAAGAAGCACCAATTGTTGGATAATTTCAAGAAGTTTGAGTTTTCATAATAGACTTTGATGTACTTAGTATATGTGATTGGTGGAGGGGACCTCAAAATATATCTTGTCAATTTGGAGGCCATCATGAAGCGACAAACTACCAATGTTTCTATGGTTAGGAGTTTTGTTGGGGTAGCTTGAGGAAATTCATAGCCACATTTTTAGCAATAACCACACCACTCCACACCACAATATTGAGTGGAAAGAATTTTTAGTGGGAAAAGGGTCAACAAAAATCCTTTGGAAAGTTGAAGAAGAAAGTTAGTCAGGCATCAGTTCTTGCATTATTGAAATTTTAGTATTCCTTTGAAGTGGAGATAGATGCAAGTTGATATATTATGGTAGCTGTCTTCATCATGGGAAGAAGGCCAATATGTTATCATATCAAAATATTTCATGTAGTGGTTCTCAACTACCCTGACTATGACAAGGAACTCTATTCTTAGTGTAAGTTCTCAAAAAGTTGAAACACTATATAATCGGAAAGGATACAGTCATCCACACAGATCACTAGTCATTATAATACCTAGAGGCCCATAGTAAGTTACAAAAAACTAGACATTACAAATAGATGCGGTTTTTATAGTAGTTTCATTTGGTGATTAAGTACAAGAAGGGAAACACAACAAGTTGGTTGACATGATTTCAAGGGAACCCACATTAAGATTGATGGGTTTGGGAAGTATGATGCACATGGAGCATTTTGGCCATGATGCACATAAAAGGGGATGTACAAAGGATGAAGACTTCATGGAGGTATATCAATAACTACAAGGCCATATTCATGTTGAAATTTTCACAATTGACTACCATCTCTAGAATGGGTTACACTACATGCTAGACAAACTATTTGTTTCTAAAGGTAAGTGACTACAACTAATCAGAGAGGCTCACACTTCGAAGGTTGTAGGGAATGTTGTTTCCAATTTACAAAGGTATGTGCACTAGCCCAAGATGCAAGAAGATGTAGATAGATTCATTAGTGGGTGTATACTTTGTTTTATTGGTAAGCCTAGTAATAGAAAAGAGGGTCCATGGAATTTGTAAGAGGTTTATGAACAACCAAGAAGGGACACAACTACATGTTCATGGTAGTTGATATTTTGAACAATATGTGCATTATCATTCCCTGTAAAAATACCATCAACAAGAAATAAGTAGCAAATTTGTCATTTGGACAGGTCTAGATGCTCTTTATGATACCAAGAAGCATTATTTTAGATAGGGACACTATATTTTTCAATGCATTTTAGAGTATATTGTGGGATAATATGGACACAAATTTGAAGATATTGACCTCATTCCATCCACAAATAGATGGGAAAACATAAGTAGTCAATGAGACTTTGGTGTAACTTTTGAGGGTAGACCTAGGTTAAAAATTTGGTGTATATACAAGAGTCTTATAAAAGAGCAGACCACACTTCCACTTGTAAGTTGTTGGTTGAAACTTGTTTTGTATTTTTCCACCATCACCTTTGGATATTGCATATGGACAATAAAGAATAGTGAGGATCTCACATGCGATACTTCAAGGGAAAATAAAAATACAAAAAAAAAAAAATTAGATATTTTTGGAAAAATAAATTGATATGATTTTATTAAAATAAGTTGATTAGATTAAGTTTAAATCATTTGAATTTTCTTTTTTTTCTTACTAATGATAATGAGAGATATTTTTAATTTCTAACAATTAGATCAAATTTATTTTTTTGAGATTGAGGTTGCTTCGCTCTAAAGAAAATGATACAATTGTGGGCATCTTTGTTACACTAAATACTGATAATGATTCTGTGTATCTTTGTTACACTAAATACTGATAATGATTCTGTGTATGCATTTTTGTTTGTATTTAATATGAGATAAAAATTTTATCTAACTAAGAATACAAAATATTTTAAATTGGAAGATAAATAGAAGGAAATTTTAGTCCAACTAGGGAGGGCATGGTAAGGAGTTCGAAAATAAGAAGTTTTTTAAAATTTGAGCAAAATAATATATCTTGCTTTTACAATATTGTTACATTTGAATTTGGGGTTGTAGGACTTGGTTATTTTCCACTTAAAAATTGAAATTGTGTATAGGTGAGGCTTATCTAATTACATAAATAATGTAACAGAGGCATATGGATCGTTCTCTACCCAAAGGTTGAAATTGTGTATAGGTGAAGATTATGCAATTGCATAATTAATGTAACAGAAGCATATGGATCATTGCAAAGGCTTTTTCTAGCCAAAGAAGGAAACATCTAAGATTTTTTGGTGTTGGGAAATTCGCAGTTGGTTATCCATCACCTTGCTCATGCATCTTTGCCTAATGATTGCATGTTGGGAAGCATTATTGATTGAATCAAGAATTTGGAATTAATCTTCTCTACTATTAACTTCTTTTATGTGTTGAGAATGAACAATTCTGCTGCAAATGATCTCACCAATAAAAAAACTAAATTTGAGGCAAGTGTCATAATGAAAAATGGGATTCCTTCCCTCGGAACTATTCCTTATCAATTAGTATGCTATGTAGTATAAATTTTGTGTAATTTTTGTTTATATTTATAGGTACTTTGGAAAATCTATACCTGCAAATTCTTTGTGTCTTTTAAGGTAGTAAAACCGCGAATAAATATTGAGAATAAAGTAACCTGTATAGCTATTTTCATTATAGAAGACGATAATACAACATTCTCTGATGATTTAAAAAATAATGTTACTACTGAATTCTTCTCCCTGTATCTTATGGAGTCAAATTCGAATTCTCTGTAACTATGTTATAGACCACTGAATCAAGATATCAATATTGCTCCCATAGCTTTTCCTGTTCTTGTGAGTACTAAACCATGTAATGAAAATTTATAAGAACTGAATGTTTGTCTTCACCATTGTTCTAATAGGTACGCACTTTGGAGGACGAGAAAAAGAAACTCCAGACCAAGGTACCAGTTTCTTGAAAGTCCAAATTCTATTAAGATGGTTATACTTCTTGGTTCAAGGATCTACATATATCCTGGTGCTTGTATGGCAGATTGGTACTCGAGGCGAATCTTCCACTTCAGTGCAGGAAAATGTAGCGTAAAGAAAACTAACTTACATATTGGGTGTGTGCACTTAAACTTTTACTGTTCCTTTTAGAAATCATAATTATTCTCGTATATTTACCCTCTTTGGGTTCTAATATGACAACTGTATTGGTAGACTTAATACCTTGCCCAGCAGGCCCTCTGATATGACAAGAGATGGCGATAATTCTCAGATAGGAGAAACTGAAATTTCTAATGCCTGATCAAATGACTATTAATTGTTATTTCTCCACCTGTTCCAAGACTTTGAAAATCCACGACGAATGGAAAGTTGGTTCTATGTTAGAGGATCATACATGTTTTTTTCTTTTTTCTAGTTATGGATTTTAATGTCTTCAACTTTGTTTTAACATGGTTTTGGTTTTTTAAATTGGAAATATCATTTTTTTTCTAGAAGGAAAAAACATGGGTTTTTATATAGTATCAGTACATATTCAAAATATATATCTTACATGTAGTTAATAAGATCTGAGATAGGAAATCTCCATATCTAATAGCTATAACGCACAAAAACATTTTAGCATGAAAGTTCAAAAGAGGACCAAAAACATAGACCTACTATAATAAATATGTATCTATCTTAGTATGGAGTTAAGTATATTCAAATGTTGCAAATTGAATAGACATAGATAGGATAATAAATGCTATGGAAGCAGAATGGATACATCCTCTACAAGATTGTGGAATCTTCTATAGGATTGTTGTCCACCAGAAATTGGTGCATTGAGCCGACAGCCACAGAAAGACCTCCTTTCGATAGAGAATCAACCACAATGTTAGACTCCCTTAATATTTGTTGGAGAGGGATGTGCACAAAGGACTATTTGAGATTGTGTATGTGGTTAAGCCAACCTTCAAGGTTTGGTGGAGAAAAAGCAGTATTCCCCAACACTCCATCTATGAGAGATTTGGAATCCCCATATATGTCAATAGTGTCCATAGAAAGTTCCTTTGCAAACTAAAGGAGACCCAATAATGCCAAGATATCTTCCCTCATGTTTCAGCTAGTGCCACTGTGCCAATCTATTTTGTATTATTTTTTGTGACATATCTAATTCCATGCTCCACATCCAGATATACATATCGGTGGTGCGTCATCAAAATAACCTGCACGGAACTGAATGCATGGATGTATATATCGATAACTTAGGTATTTATCCTTATGCAGACTTATATCTTGTGTGCCCATCCACATCGCAATGTTGGACCAAATCCTGTGAGTGTTAATGGGGATACCATCAAATATGTTTTCATACCTAGGTCTCCATAATTCTCAATGAAGAGAGGGATAGGTTGGTGTATTATCCCTCTCCCACTCCACCAACACAGGCACTGTTCAATTGAGAGGTGAGGTAAGTTCTATTGGGGAAACTAAAAAAAAGTGAAGTCCAACACCATACCTGTGATGTGATCAGGCATTCCAGAAATAAATGTAAATTTGTCTCAAATGAGTTATGACATAGTATGCACAATCTTGGTACATGTATACCCTTCTTTCGCAGATGTTCACAAGTCAAGGTTTTCTCTTGCCACACCAATCAAGTGTATAGAATGATCATAGTAGGGACTTTCATTCTCCATATATTCTGGAACCATGTTTTGTTGTTTAAAGAGAGTCTGGAGCACATTTTGTATTTGTAAGTTTCCGCAACCACCATTATACCTTTGTAAAAAGTCTTAGCCCATGAAATATGATCACCCTTCTCTGTTCTGCACAAGCCCATCCTTCTAAGTTCCATTATATGGTTATCCCAAACCTCAACACTGTGTCCTGTTAGCTCGATGTCACTTTCCATCTTCCAAACTAGAAACCTCCCATGCCAGTGATGAATAACCTGTGCCAAATAGAAGTACCCTTTGGAATGTAATCTATCTATGATGTCGTTGGAAGGATGGACACCTAGTATGTTATCTATACCAATGAGAATACAATTACCCATACAAAAATACCAATGGATTCACTGGAGAAACCATAATTTGATTTTATTAAAACTCAACCAGATATAAGAGCCAAAAATTTTACCAATAGAGCCATCCCTAATCCATTCTAATGCCTCTCTATCATTCAGGTACTTTTCCCAAAATGATATCCCTCCAGGTACCCTCTCAAAATAGTGCACGCCATAATGGCTTAATCAATAGAGCACATATGAAAAATTTCATGTCCAGTATCCCCCATCCTCCATATTTGTTCGAGATAGTGATCTTCTCCCACTTTATCAAATTGTATTTTCTTCCTTCTCGAGTGCCTACCTAGATGAAATGTGTCATAATTATCCAGATTTTGTATACAATGGATGCAGGAAGCATAAATAAGTGTGCCCAGTAAATCGAGATTTACTGAAGAACCAACTGTGCAAGGGTGAATCTCCCCCCTTGGGTGAGCCATCTATGAGACTAGTCAAATAATTTCTAGCAAAATTTATCTAATATCCATAGGCAACGATTAGTCCTATGGTTGTTGGGCTTGAGTCTGTGTCCCAAATATGCGAAACCCTCGCATAGGGGCTTTGTAGCCACACCAAATATACTAGCAATAAAGTCAATTGCCTCTCATTCTCTACCAGAGTAAAGCAGAAGTGACCTTCCTCCATTAACTTGCAATCCAAATACCTCTCCAAATCTCATAAAGATATAATGCAGAGCTAGCCATTATGCTCTAGATATCATACTAAAAGTGAGGATTTCATTAACAAAGAAGCTGTGGGATATTTCGACATTCTTCCCCATATTTATGTGACAGAAAACACCAGTATTTCGAGGCTTTCATATCTTGTGACTGATCCCGTCCATAACAAGAATAAATAGAAGGGATGACAGTGAGCATCCCTGTTGTAAACCCCTTCTAGCATCGAAAATATGGGAAGGATATACATTGATCAATATTGTAAACTATACCGAAGTAACACATGCCATAATCTGCTCAACATTGTACATCATCAATCCAATCTTTGTTAATATGAGTCACAGAAACGTCCAATCCGCACAATCAGATGCTTTTTTCAAATCAAATTTGATGATTAGCGCCTCCATTTTCTTCATGTGGATGGAATCTATACAATATTGGTTCATTTCCAATACATCATGACTCATACAGTTGTGGAGAAAATCATATTGTTCTCGGGTAATATAGGTTGATAGAGTCAACGTCAAGCACTCCGCTATTATTTTAGAAATGAGTTTGTAAGTAATATTGCATAGAGAAATAGGTATGAACTCCATAAAAGTGGTGGAATCTGAGGCTTTCGGAAAGAGAGAAATAAAGGTTAAGTTTATGGCTCGAGTTATATTCCCAGTGATCTTGGATTCTTTAGCCATATTCAGAAGTTTCTTCCCCATGAGATCGAATAAATGTAGGAAGAGATCAACTGTCCAACCATCCAAGCCAAGACACATACCTTTAGTGAAAGATTTCAAAACCCTGTGTACTTTTTCTAGCTCTATAGGTCTGAAAATAATTTGATTTTTTTCCTCATCAAACATGTTTGGATAGTCCTTCAATCATATTTTATCTTCAATATTAACACCATTTCATTCCCTATAGAAGGACTCAAAAAATTAAAATGATTCTTGTTGTATCTCAAATGTAGTGTATACATGCACATCATTTCTCGCCTTTATGTGCCAAATAGTATTAATATTTCTCCTATATTTTTCATACCTGTGAAAAAAACTGGTGTTCTGGTCCCCCTCTTTTAATCACAAAACTAGACTTTTCAAGCGCCAAGTGGCCTTATGTATATGTAATATCTTCTTCTTTTTTCCTCCAGCTCCTTCAACTTTTCAATGATCGATAAGGAAGGGGACCTCATATCCAAAATTCTGCCAAGACGATCAATCTCCGCCACAATTGATTTCGATTCCATGTACAAAGATTTATTTTTATGCCTTTCTCATTTACGCACCCGACTCTTCAAGAATTGGAGTTTATTTTTTATGTGATGCATTGTTGATATGCCTAGTTCTGAAACCACCATATTCCAAGATGTTTTAATCAATTCTTGGAAATCTTCATCCTCCAACCATATACGATTAAATTTGAAAGGGATGCCAAGTCGAACCAGTTCTAACCGCCATTGTAAAATAATGGCAAGATGGTCTGAAATGTAAGTCTGATTTACCCATGTACACATATTTTCCAAATGATCAAATAGATTTTCATGCACGAGAAAATGATCCAGTCTTTTCCCATTGTGGAATTGCCCCGTTCTACCATTATGCCATGTGGGAGATAAAGGATTTGGGGGAGTGTCTATCAAATTATATGTAGTAAATAGTGTCTGCAATCTATCATCCAAGGGATCCTGCCTGCGATGTATCCCCTAACACTCCTCCAATGAAAATGTAGTATTGAAATCTCATGCTATAACTAGAAACATCATTTCACTTTGCCTGATATTGAGATATATTGGTCTCTTACATTGTTCAACACAAAAATAAAACCATGCAAAACTTTCTTTAATTCATTTACTCAAATTCATTTAAATGATTTAGATTAAATTTCTCATTTTGGATTTTTAATTCCTTACCACTAAACCACACTCCACTAAGAAATTTAAATCCAAAATTTATCCACTTTAACATTTTAATGTAAGTGCAAGAGAGTGTTTCTATAACAATTCAATAACACTGTATGTAAAATTTCCACAACATATATCATCTATTTTAAATTTAGATTTAAAATGAATAAAAATAAATGTATATATTTTTTAATAATTTAATTCTAAATCATATACTAATTTATTTATTAAAATTTTCACATATTTAAATATATAAATTTATTTAAATTTTTAATATACATAAAATAAAATAAATTACATTAAATTACATTACATTTATAATTTTATTAATATAATTTTACATTAATTTGGTTTTTTGAACCATCGCCACAACTTCTAGTTTATATTGAGTTCATGAACATCTCACTTTTATCAATATAATAATTTTCACTAATTACATATAAACTCTATTAATGCAATGTATCTAAATTACATATAAATAATAAATTCCTAATTATTGTGCAACAATATGCTGCTAATTTATATCTTGATAATGGTTTGTAATGTGGGTTGCTTTTCTCATATTAATATGAATGCTTAAATAAGTTACTTCTTTATAAACAATGAACTCCTTTATGAACTATTTCTTAAAAGAGAGTGATGTAAAGGCTTCGATTATTTTCATTCCCGTGAAACAAGGGATGTTTGCATTAAAAATTGCATGACAACACATTATTAACTAGTATATTTCTATGATGTTCATAACCACGGCTAGCATTTATGTTGGTAATGTTTTTTTAATTTTTTATCATTTTAAATTGAATATATAGAATTTGGTAGATATTTTGAAATTTATTTTTTTAATAATATTTATTTAGAAAAAAAAAAGAATATATAAATATCTATAGTTTAATAGAATCTTTAAAATTCATACTTTGTTATTTAAAATAAAAAATAAAAAATTTACTTTTGAAATATTATCTTGAAATTTTGATAGTTTTATCAAATTTATATAATTTAATTAAATCAATGAATTTGTTTATATTAAAAAATTAGTAATAAATTTTAGAATTTTTTTATTATAAACATTAGGGGTATATTTCTGATTTAATAAAAGATAAAATTAAACTTATTAATTCTCATATATTTTATAAATAACTATTTATGATTACTAGTATTATTAAAAGGTTTTTTACTGATTAATTTTTTAATTCTATGATGAATCTTATAAGTAGATTCAAAGCATTGATAATCCAAAAATCACATATGACGAATTGAAAATAAATTCTCAACTCTGAAATCACAAAAACCTCACTACTATGATATTAACTTTTCATTAACAAAGGTTAAACTATTTCTCCTTTCTCAAACCCTAATCCAATAAATTTCACAACAAAAAATACCCACTATAAAATTGCTATCAAAACTTATCATATTTCCAAGTTACAATTTCGATGGCATGCCCAATAGAGTAATTCTAGAAAGAATACACTTCTTCCACAAACATCCCACTCCATCCTCAAACTATGTCATTGACCAACACTTGACAAGGAAAATGGAAACAATCGAACAACAAGAATAATTCATTCGCAACAATGTCCACGTTTGGGGTATTTAAACCCTAAAAAGGCTCCTGAATTGATAATGTGGTTGTTCAAATGTTGTGAATGCACATTTCCTGCCCAGAAGCAAGACTACGTGCCTAGAAGTAAGTGGAGTAAGTGAGTGATCATGGATGCTTTGAAGAAGATAATTCGGGGATATGTGGTTGCCCAGCCTTCGACAGACCTGCTGATCGACTAACCAACTGAGATAGATAGATATGTGCTTGAAGGAGCACCTTACCTAATGCATTGACCTCAATTTCCATCCCACCTATGGCCCCATCGTGCCACAGTGAACTCGTCTTTACACACTCGAAACTCATCTTTCCACACTGGAAACCTGTCACATTAGATGGAAACGTGACACCCGTTGCACCCAAAGTAACACTGTGAAAACGAAAACTCCAATGCATGGTTAACCTTAAGAGATTTTGGGTCACCCATATCACAGCAAGCACATTGATCGATGCTTGCACACCAATACATACCAACTTACATGCATTTATATATGTTGTTGCTTGAATTAGCTAGTGGAGTTCCCGAGTCTAGTTTCAAATATCATGTTAAATAATAGTCACGAGATGAGTCGTATGATTGGTATGATTGAGCTAACTAATATGGAACTAATGAACTAAGATAACAAAAAAAAATGTAACTGTGTAAAATAGAGCATGGTGGGAAGAAGCATGTCTGTCTTTCTTAAAGATCACTTAGCATGGTGGGCACTGAGCACTATCAATCCCTCCCTTTTTCAGGTTCTGAAAATCACCTCCCTCACTACCTTTCATGTGCAGGCAAGTCCCATATGAGGCAGACTAAAAGCATGAATCTAAGGAAAAATAAGAGGATGATTTTGAGGCATGAAAAAGGACAATTTATGAGGCAGCAAACCAAAATTGCAGGATGCTGAAATTTCAGGAAGTCGAATTTGTCATTGTTTGACTAAGTTTGACCTGGGTTTGGTTACAAGTCAGTTTGAATTTATTTTTTGATTAGGAATTCAGATTGTATCTATTGTTGAATTGGACAATTTTGCTACAAAAAGGTTGTTATGTTTTTCCTTGGTTAGGGTTTTCCTAAGATAAATTTTTTGTCTCTTGATTGGTTGACTCTTTATGATCATATTGGATTTATTTTTTTGCCCCTGAATATTTTCTATGTATAATTTCTTAATGATGAAGGTGACACAAGTTAAACTCATGAAGTTGTGTTTTTCCTTGGTTAGGGTTTTCCTAGGATAAATTTTGTGTCTCTTGTTTGGTTGACTCTTTATGGTCCTATTGGATTTATTTTTTAACCATTGAATATTGTCTATGTAAATTTGCTTAATGATGGAAAAATGCAAATTGCATGTATTTATTTTCAGTTTCTCTTAGTGTGAATGATGTAATAAGGGATTTTGTGATAGGTAGACGGTGAGGAGCAGTGCATGGCAGGATGGAAAAACTAGGGTTTTGGACTGTTACAGAGGTGTTCTCCATGGAAGGATGTAAAGGATGGAGCTCCACTCCCTCCTACAAGCAGGCTGTGGCTAGCATGGGAAAAAAACCAATGGAAAATGACAGAGAGCCTCCAGAAGGAAGGGAAAGAAACAATGAAGAAGAACATGAGGGAACTAAGTCAAGGAAGCATAATGATGCAAAGGAAAATGAGGAAGAAGACAAGGAGAAAGGAAAAAAAGACAAAGCACACAAGGGACCATGCAAAACCAAAGCAGCGGTAACTCCCAGGGTCATTTTAAATGAGCTAGTGCTGTAGGCGCACAGGGATCACATGCAAACTTATGCAATCATTTGTAAATTCATGGGTCTATGGCCCACTGAAAAAGCCTTACAAATGTGGATTAAATACCATTGGAAACCAAAAGGCAGCATTGACCTACATCTTGGGTCTAAGGGTTTTTTCACTGTTGTATTTGCAAATATTGAAGATAAGGATAGAGTGTTTGAAGGAGGGCCCTACTTTTATGCTACAGTAGACCTCTATATGCAACCCTGGATTATGAATTTTGTTCCAGAACACGAAACTTTTACATTGGTTCCAGTTTGGGTAAGACTCTATTCTCTACCTCTTGATTACTGGCAAACAAAATCTCTAGCCGCCATAGGAAATAAGTTAGGTCGATTTGTCAAAGTTTCTGAGGCCACTAGAAGGGAAAAGTATACTTCCTTTGCTGGAATATGTGTGGAAATGGATCTCTCTGGAGCTCTGTCGAATGAGGTTATTTTGGAGGTTTTTGATGAAGAATGGATACAAACAGTAGATTATGAACATATCCCATTCAGATGTCACAAATTTCATGAGCATGGACACCTGTTCAGAGACTGCCCTCTCAGTAAAATAGAGAAAAAAAAAAACTAACACAATGAAGGATTCATAAATCTTCGTCAAGGTGGAACATAAAGGAAAAGGAGGCAAAAGAGGACCAAAACCACATAAATCAGCAAGGCAGCAAGCTAACCAGAACATGTTTCATGTACTTGAAGTAGACGAAGGTTCCATAGAAATAGATCAGGCAAAGGAAGGAAGTCCAGTGGAGGAGGAGAAAGTAGAAGAAAGGGAACAAATACAAGATAATAACAAACAGAAAGAATTTATGATGAATGATGCAAAACAAGAGATGGATCATGAAATGACCCAAAATGATATGGAAATGGAGGACCATGCGCTCCAAGAAATTCTTGAGAAAGAAAACCTAGATTTGGAAGGTTTCTTGAATCAAGGGACCAAAGAAGGGTTAGACTCGTTACCCACAGAGGATTTCAACAGAGTTCAGTCTCTGTTTTTATGGAAAACCCAGACTAAAGGGGTGGACAGACAAAAATACAAAGATAGGTAGGGCAACGAAGGAGTGAAAATAATGAAAAACACAACGAGACTAACACTCAGAAACCCAGGGAAGAAACAGAGCAGAAAAATGAAAAATGAGCTGTTGATGGAATGTGGAAAGCTAATGATAGATTCAGGTAAGATGAAAGACCTATCCAGTTACTCTTTTACTAACCTTTAATTATGAAGTTCATTTCTTGGAATATCAGGGGTCTAGGTAGTAAAAGGAAACAAAGATTACTGAATAATAGAATGAAACAAGCAGCTCCAGATATGATTTTCATCCAGGAAACTAAGTGTTCCATCCAGAAGATAAGAGATATCCATAGTAAATGGCTCAATAGATTTGAGTTTCTGGAAGTCAAAGTAGAGAATACAACAGGAGGAATTCTCACTCTTTGGAAACCACAAAAAATTGGCTTAATAGATGCGGAGGCATCTAGGGATTATTTATCTGTAGTCATTCAACCTATGGGAGACAAGGATACCTACCTGGTAACGAATTTTTACAGCCCTCAAAGAATGGATGAAAAACTCAGGCTTATAAACTCTCTGGAGAATCTTAGAGACAAACATGTAGGAATACCCTGGATCCTGGGAGGTGATTTCAATATGATCAAATCACTTACAAAAAAAAAGGGGGAACTAGAGTTCTAGGTAAACATTCTTTGGCTTTTCAAACCTTTATTGATAAGATGAAGTTGGTGGACATTGTAACGAGTAATGGAATCTTTACTTGGAACAATAAAAGAGGAGTAGAGTCTCAGGTGGCCTCTAAATTAGACAGATTCATAATCTCAGAGGATCTTATGTTCAATGACAAGGAAATGGTAGCAAGTATGCTCCCCTTTGGAGGCTCAGATCACTAGCCGGTGCAACTGGAGGTTCAAGGCAATGGCACCCCCAGGAACAGACCTTTTTGATTTGAGAACATCTGGCTTACCCACCTAGATTTCATCAGCAATATAGCCAAATGGTGGTCAGAAGATTTAAACATTCAGGGCACCAAAATGTTCCTTCTTCAGAAAATACTAAAACACATCAAGCTCCGGCTTAAAGACTGGAACAAGAATGAATTTGGTAACATCTTTGAAGAGAAAAAAATTATTGAAGGTAAAATGCAGGAACTCAACCAAGCCCCTATCGCGGAGGGACATGACAAAGCCAGAAGTGATCAAGACACCAAATATCATCAAAACTGGGAGAATTTATGCAAACAAGAGGAAATATTTTGGAGACAAAAATCTAGAGTTCAATGGCTAAAAGAAGGTGAACGTAATACCAGATTTTTCCACAAATCCACCATTGCAAACAAAGATCATAACAAAATTTCTTTGATCAAGGATGAAAGAGGAAATCTTCTCAATTCTCATGAAGAAATAGATGCAGTTCTAGTCCAGCACTTTCGAAACATAGCAAAGGAAACCTGTTATGATAGAGAACTCCACATTCGGGACTTCACTAAGCATATACCCAGGATGGTTTCTAGAGAGGATAATGCCAACCTTTACAAGCTAGTGACTAAAGAGGAAGTTAGTGGAGTACTCAAAGAAATGCAGAATGGGAAGGTGCCAGGCTCGGATGGTTTCAATGTTGACTTCTTCAAAGCTTGTTGGAATATTGTCAAACAGGACATTCTGCAGGTGGTTGAATATTCCGTAATGAACAAAACCATTTTGAAGGCTCTGAACACCACTTTTATAGCCCTGATCCCTAAACAGGAATTGGCTCAAACTCCTTATAGGTTTAGACCTATAGCTTTTTGCAACGTGGTGTACAAGATAATATCTAAAGTTGTTGCTAATAGACTCAAACCCCTCCTTCCTTCACTAGTCTCGGGGGAACAATCTGGATATGTGGAAGGAAGGAAAATTCTTAATAACATTATTCAAGCACATGAAGTGGTGCATTCTCTTACTAGCAAAAGAAAGGCTGGAATGATCATGCAACTGGACATAGCCAAAGCTTATGATAAGCTGAACTGGATCTATATCAGGAAAGTTCTTATTGCTTTCGGGTTCGACCACAATTGGGTAAGATGGATCATGGCTTTGGTCACTTCTTCCAGTTTCTCAATTCTGGTCAATGGTTCTCCTTCGGAGACTTTTATTCCTTCCAGAGGCCTTAGGCAGGGTGACCCTCTCTCTCCCTTCCTCTTCATCCTCATGATGGAAGGACTGGGAAGGTCTATCAAGAATGCAAAAGAAGTTGGTCGAATCAACAGTCTCCAACTCTCAGACAATGGACAGACCTCGACTCATCAATAATTTGTGGATGGCACCATGCTGCAAGGAATCCCTACAGTCAAAGAAGCACTTGCTTATAAGCAAATCCTCAGTGACTTTGCCATGGCTTTAGGTATGGAAGTAAATCTTTCCAAATCCAAAATATTTTTCTTCAATACTAACTTTTCTATTTAGAGGAACATATCTAGAATTCTAGGCTTTCAAAGGGATTCTCTCCCCTCAAATTATCTAGGAGTTCCTCTAATGGCTAAACCATTACACAAGAGCATCTGGGAGCCAATAATTAATAAATTACAAGACAAAACTAGGAAATGGACTATGAGATCTCTAAACTTGGCTGGCAGGTTGGTCCTCACAAAGGCCATACTACAATCAATCCCAGTCTTTATGCTTTCAGCTATCCCTGCTCCTAAAGGAATCCTGCACCAAATGAGAAACATACAAAGAGACTTTCTATGGGGCAAGGGGGAAGATAAGAAGAAATGGGCCTTAGTTGCCTGGGAAAAAATTTGTAAACCTAGAAACCACGGGGGTCTTGGATTGGATGATCCTAAGATTCTGAGCAAGGTTTTAGGGGCAAAATTATGGTGGCGATGGATCAAAGAACCAAAAGCAGATTGGGCTATCCTTTGGAAAGAAAAATATGCAAGCTCTTGGCTAGATAATGACTACATAAGGATGGATGGTAATATAAGAGGATCATATATTTGGAACAAAGCCTGGGAAAGCAGAAGAATAATTCAAGATCACAGCTTCTGGGAAATTAGAGAGAGAGACTTAGCCTTATTCTGGGAGGATAGATGGCAACAAGAACCTATTTTGTTAAAGGAGGATTTGGAGGACCTCAAAGCAAAGACAGACACCAAGGCGCTCACCAAAGTTAAGGATTTTTGGGATCAAAACAGTAGTTCAGGAAAACGGAGAAACTGGAGGAAACTTGATCTCATAAATGACAGTCCCCTAAAAGGTAAGGCTGAGAGACTAATGAAGATGTTAGAACAAAGGAAAATTCTAGTTTCAAGGGGGCATGACCAGCTGAGATGGGGCAACAATAATGTGGGACTTATAATATCAAGGAAGCTAAACTCATATTCCTTGAACTAGATTCCCAAGCTCCAGACAGGATTTGGCAAAACCTATGGAAACTTCAAGGGTGGATGAAAATTAAACTTTTTATGTGGCTGGTACTGCACAGGAAAATTCTGACCTAGGATAACATTAGGAAAAGGGGTGTCCTGGGACCTTCCAGTTGCCAACTCTGTGAAGTTCAAGAGGAGACAATGGAGCACCTTCTCAACAATTGCATTTTTACTTCTAGATTATGGGATTCTTTCGCCTCTATCTACCAACAATATGATAGAGACATTGGAAGTCTTTTCAATACCCTCACCAATTGGAGAAAGAACTTTTCGGATAATGAATTTTTGAGTTCAGCTTGGGCTCTAACACCAAGCTTCATTATTTGGAATGTCTAGAAAGAAAGGAACAATAGAATCTTCAAGAATGTTAAGAAATCTCCCCAGTATCTCTATGATCTGATCCTAAAACAAATTAAGGAAACTGTTGGCAATGTTGTCTGAAATCTCCCTACAAAACCCCCTTCTGCTACAGAATGGAGGATTCTCTGTAAGCTAGAGCTGCAGGGGCTTGTTCCTTAGGGCTTAGTTAGGAAAGCCTCAATTCTGGATCTTGAGCTAGATTTCTGGCATCCCACCCCCCCCCCCCCCCCCCCCCCCCCAAGGGTTTTCTGAAATTCAACATTGATGGTGCTTCTAAAGGTAATTCGGGCACGACTGGCCATGGAGGGGTGTTAAGGTATGATAATGGAAGGATTCTATTTATCTTCCATGGTCATTTAGGCAAAGCAACCAACAACATGGTAGAGCTGATGGCCATGGAACAATGTCTAGAGTTCCTGGTTCAGGAAAACCACCAAAATATGATCATTGAAGCTGATTCCTAATTAATCATTAACTCGGTCAAGAGAATAAGCTGGGGAATGAAACTAGAAAAGGCCTCAAGAAATTGAAGGCTGATCCAAGTCTTTCAACGGATTCATAGTCACCTACAGAGCCTGAGAACAGTAAGTTTTGCACATGTGCATAGAAAGGCCAATAAACTGGCAAATTTGCTAGCCAATCAAGGAGTGATCTACACAAATAATAGAGTGGTGATGGACTGGCAAGAGCTCCCTCAAAACAGATTAAAAATGGGGTGTCAAAACCAAGTAGATGAAGATAAGACAGTGTTCCTTGAAAGAGCCATGGAGGCGGGCACAGCTGACCAGTAGCTGTTTGTTTAGAGGCTTGCTCTCATTCGTGTCTTTTGAGAGTAGCTTGCAGTGGTCAACAAGCGAATCCCAGGTTATTATGTTCACTATAGGGTCTAGTTGTAACAACGAGGATTTTTTGGTTTTGTGGTTAACTAGAAGTATAGTGGATGCTTTAATGCACATCAGCTCAAGGAGGGTTGATGCAGTGAATGGTTGAAAGCCGAAGACCATCGGAGGCTGTGAAACGAGAAGTTTTTCCCGTTGGTTCACTTTACCGCGACCTGAGCAGTTTTCCAGGGATCATGGCCCTCAAAGGCAAGAAGTGGTATTTCCTTTTTGGGAGCGATTCCATTCAGCGTGCTCCACGTGGCAGTGGGGACAGGAGGAATACCGCCCTCATCACGCACTAACGTGCGTGAAGGTAGGCAGGTAAAAAATCAGTCTCAATCGTTGGATCATTCACAGCAGATCAATAGATGGGAGTGATCATGCATGTCTGCGGGTCCCAGTGGTAAACAACGGGCTCACTTTACTACGAAGATTTTCCGGTTGGAACACTTTACCCAAAAGTCTTTTAGGTTGGCTCACTTTACCGCGACCTGAACGGTTTTCTAGGGATCACGGCCCTCAAAGGCGGGAAGTGGTTTTTCCTTTTCGGGAGTGATTCCATTCAGCATGCTCCACATGGTGGTGGGGACAGGAGGAACACTACCCTCATCGCACGCTAACGTGCACAAAGGTAGGCGGGTGTGATATCAGTCTCAACCGTTGGATCATTCATAGTAGATCAACGGATGGGATTGATCATCCATGTCTATGGGTCCTAGAGATAAACAGTGGGCTGCTTAACATAGCAAAGTGGTCTATAGTTGTTGGATCAAATGCACAGGTTCAACGGTTAAGATTAAAAGGGAAAGTTAGGATTTGGCAGGAAGCAGGTGTCCTTGATATCAAAAGACTTTTCACTCTGGCCATTATGCCACGGGTTAAGAAGTCAGATGGATGCGATACCCTTATTTTATTGACACTTTTTGTTCTTTTCGGGTCCATTTCCTAATTCTTGTTTCTTTACTTTGTGAAATATAAGGTATGGTTGTAGGGAGGGAGGCATGGACTTTGATCCCGATTTCAAGTTTTGATAGGGTCTCTCCATGGTCCACAACCATGCGGGATTCTTTGTATTTTATGTAATCTATTTGATGATTAATGAATTTGAAGGTCCGACTCTTGCATTAGCAAAAAAAAAAATTGCTTAATGATGAAGGTGACACAAGTTAAACTCACGAAGAAATTATTGGAAGTATTTGTCAGTCTAGAAAATATTAAAAAGTCAACATGAATGGGGGTTACCATAGAACTCTAGTAAATACCACGAGTTCATATAAAATGTATTTAATTTTATCCGTATGTATTTTTGGTATATGATAATATATGACAATTTAAAGCACTACAAAATTATATGACAATTTTTAAATTTTTTTTTTTTTTCAAAATTCTAAAAAGTGTTATTAATAATTATAAATTAATTTACTACTAAAAGATTAGAAAATAAGAGAATGATGTGGCAATTTTTTTATAATAAAAATAAATATTTTAACAAGTACCTAAATTCATATGTTCAAAATATAATGAAGTTTTTACCACTCTATAAGACCTACTAAAAAATGTTTTATAAATCTCTTGCCATTTTGATGTTCGATGAACTAGTGACTCCATGAATTACTAGCTTTGATTATATGTCTAAATACTCTATTTATCATGGTTTCTATTATTAGATTACATAATAACTTAACTTTTTTAAAATATCATAAGAAAAAATATCATGATTTCATTGCTCAAGTGACTCCATGAATTTACTAGCTTTGGTTATATGTCTAAATACTCTATTTATCATGGTTTCTATTATTAAATTACATAATAACTTAACTTCGAGGAATAATAATATACACTATTATTTATATTATGGTTTCTTTAATATATTAGAGTATCATGATATCATTACTTAGGTGATTCCATAAATTACTTATATAGATATGGAGCATGAAATATGAGGACATATACTTATATGAGGTGCCAAACTTATAGTGCTAAGCAAGGGCCTTATAAAATATAGATATATGTAAGGGTGCCCGACTTCTTTTGTTATGGAGAAGTACCATGCATGACTTTTACACACAACATGAATACGTAAAGAGCAATTTTTAAGCAACTTTTGTGGGTTTACGTTGTAGCTTAGCTTATTTTATTGTGTTGATGATTACTTAATTTTTATTTTTGTAGATGAATATTTCAATCATCATAAGAGGAAAAAAAATTAGATATTTTTGGAAAAATAAATTGATATGATTTTATTAAAATAAGTTGACTAGATTAAGTTTAAATCATTTGATTTTTTTTTCTTTTCAATGATAGTGAGAGATATTTTTAATTTATAGCAATTAAATCAAACTTATTTTTTTGAGATTGAGGTTTCTTAGCTCTAAGGAAAATGATACAATTGTTTGCATCTTTGTTACATTAAATACTGATAATGATTTTGTGTATGCATTTTTGTTAGTATTAAATATGAGATAACATTTTTATCTAATTAAGATTAAAAAATATTTTAAATTGCAAGATAAATAGAAGAAAATTTTAGTCCAACTAGGGAGGGCATGGTAAGGAGTTTGAAAATAAGAAGTTTTTTAGTTTTGAAAAAAATAATATATCTTGCTTTTACAATATTGTTACTTTTGAATTTGGGGTTGTAAGACTTGGTTATTTTCCACCTAAAAATTGAAATTGTGTATAGGTGAGGCAAACCAAACACCTCCTTGAGGACAACAACTGCTGCCATTTCAAAAATGACCTCAATCCCATTAACTTAGACCCAAAGTGTCCACCTTGATGGCTAAATTTTCCACCGTGAACTGAAACCTCTTCATGGCCTCCTGTAGATGATCCATTTGCCGAATGACTAGAGAAAAATGAAAACGAGCTTCCAACACAACCTGCTCATCAACCGTTTCCATCTTGGCAACACCTTACTCTAGATAATTTTGATTTGAAGCCCTTCTGACATATCTATTTTCTTCATGGATAGAGGAGGCCACGAGTCTAGTCAACGAAAGCTAACCTTAATACTGAACACATCCAACTTTGTCAATTTCCATTTATAATGGGGAATGCAACTAGTTTCCTTTCTTGCAGACATTTTTCCTTCATCAAGAGCCAACATTTCAAGCAAAATAATGATCGGGACAATTTCAATGCTAACTAATAATGCGACGGGCCTTGGGAACTAGTTTGTCCAAGGTGTCCTTTGATTTATTACATCCTCCATTCTACATAATTGCAACATCATGGAATATATTAATGAGTTGAGTCACCTCTATCTTGGTAGAGTATTCCTTGATCAAGATGAGCTCCTACATTGGAGTGCTCATCAATGATCTACTTATTTTCTCTTTTTGATATGATAAAAGATAATGATCTCAAATTTTCCAATTTGTCTCCTAATTTGAATATCCATTGGGGACTGAATTTTTTTATAGAATTTTTGGCTCTATAAAAGTTTTGGATGTTTATCATCGTGTCTCTCAATACCACAATACCACTAGTTGACGAATTCCTCTTACTATGGCTATTTTCAACCCTTACCAAAGAGTCAAAGTTTCTTCTTGATTGTTAGTGATTGATCCTAGTCCCCATGCATGTTTAATCTCTATTTCTCCATCGAGGTGAAATATTACCTCTTTCACTTTTGCCTCCCCCTTCACCCATTTTGACAGAAATGATAATAAAGAATTATATTCTTAATCAAATAATATTTTATTAAATACTCTCACTTTTATTTAAATAAAGTGGGAAAATTTGTTTTCCTTGAAATTAATATAATTATTTTTTATAAAATACCTTTCGGTTAACATCTCACAGATCATGAATACCTTAGACTTATTCATCCATATATATTTCATATAAATATTTTTATAAGATTATTTTTACATAATATCTTCCTTAGATCATGACACCATCCATTAAACTTAATATTTTCTTAAACAATTTTATTTTCCCATAATTCATATTTCTCTACTTATTAACTCTTTAATTTTAAAATTTCAATTATTATATTTTTGTTGATGTAACATTTTGTATAAAAGAATATTGGTGAATTCATATTTTTTATAATTATAATTATGTGAAAAAATAATAAATTGGAGAGCTATAGATAACAATATTTAAGAAATAAATTATTATAAATTTATTAAGTATTAAAATCAATTTATTTTAAATATAATTTTGTAATTAATAGATAAATATAGAATTAAATTATAAAAAAAATTATATCTTAAAAATTTTAATTTATTACAAAATGATTATTTATTTAAATATTTGATAAATGAAATTTTAAAATCCTCCATAGTCTATTAATATCTATATACTTCATTATTATTAAAAATAATTATAATAACAGTAAAAATAATATAAATTAAATATTTTGATTTAAAATATTTATATATTTTATAAACAAGTTTTTAAATTTCACTTAATTAATTAAAAAAAAATCTTTTCTATTCCAAAAAAAAAAAAATAATAGCCAAAAATATCTTTATAATCTAGTCAACATAATAAGTACTTTGAACCATTTATTATTTATTACTTACTACTAGAAAGTAACTTACTATTAATTTATTTGGGGAACACACTTCAATGTTCGATAATCATTAAGAATATCAATTTATAGTTTATTATTAAATTACAAGCTATTTAACATACAAAAATCTCTTATTAAACTTGAGCAAACATCCGTCCTCAAATTCTTACAAGGTCTACTTTCACTTATTGTGATTAAATGATAATAAAAAATGTATTCATAATCAAATATTCTTCTATTAAATTAAAAAGTATTCAGTATTCAAAAATATCCTTACAACCCAGACAACATAATATTTTAAAAAAAGGAAAATAGAAATTTACAAGAAAAATATAAATCTAAATTCATAAAGAATTTTAAGTAAATAATTTGTTTGCCTTCACTATGAATTTTAGTTCTGAGTTAGAGTAGGATTACATCTTTATCTATGTATTCCTTTCACATAAACTAAAATTTAGTTCAGCACAACATCTTAGCTTTGATTTGAGATGTTGAAAGAGGAAGTTTTTAAGGTTGACATTTGAATTTAGAAAACTACCTCCAGTTTTTACGTTAAGTATCTCTGAATTGAATATTAAAAGAGGAAGATTCCAACTGTCAGAATTTAGAGAAGTCCTCCAAATTCATACTTTAAATACTTAGAATTTTCAACAACTTTCGAACAAGTTATGAAAATCTGCATAAAGTTTCATCAACATCCATAGTTCTTTTGCCTACACTTAGGAATGTTTAAAGTATAAACTTCTTACCTCTGAATTCAGAACTTACAGCCACATTCTAACTTTCATCGATTTTTGGACTTCGAATGTAGAAAATAGAAAGAAATTCCTCTCCTCTATGAGCTTCGATTTTTCAACTTGCGTTAAAGTAGTGACGATAATATAATTTTGTAGGCTAAAGGATGTTTCCAACATACAAGGCCATCAAACAATTGAGAAGGCGACTCCATATTATTTTGATATTATGCTCAAAGCCATGAATAAACCCAATTATGCATAAAATGAATTATGCATAAAATGACTAAAAGAAAAAGAAGGTGAAAGATCGAGCAAGGAACGAATTCCAGTACGTTGTCATTTTTAAGAAATCCCTTCGAGATCACCTGTTTCTGGTAACAAAATGCTCATCAAGAAGCTGTAAAATGATATAAATGCCAAAATGGTTTGTATGAATTGGTTATTACTGTAATTTTAGTTAAGATCCATTCAACCACTTCCTTTCGTCAATCAATCAAGTGACGTAAATCAAGGAGGCAATTTTGAGCTTAAGTGGTGGGATTCTAGGGTCAAAAACCTTACAATCATCGAATAATGCATTGAATGGTGCCAAACAGTCCAAAGTGGAAAGTGGGTGAGTTCTTCTCAAAGAGGAATGTCTTAAAATGTAATTAATTTAATGTTTAAATTTTGTAAACTATACAAAATTTAAGCTTTGTAAAAACATTTTGTTTAAATATTCTTTTAAATAAATTTTATATATTGATTTTTATTGAAATTAAATATATATATTTATATATTTTAAATAAAAGATAAATATTTATAAGTATCAATTTATAATAAATATCAAAACACTTACTTTAAGATATATTTCACATCATAAAATCAAAAAAATTAATTAAGTTATATAGTTATTTTAAGTTATTATTATTAATTATAAAAAAAAAATTAATTAAGTTGATAAGTGTGTCTACTTTGGAATGATATTTTCTAATGAGGTGAAAATTTCATCTAGATGGTAACATTGGACCTT
Organism: Pinus tabuliformis; assembly: GCA_031772625.1. Classification (NCBI taxonomy): domain Eukaryota; kingdom Viridiplantae; phylum Streptophyta; class Pinopsida; order Pinales; family Pinaceae; genus Pinus; species Pinus tabuliformis. Next base: position 700,563,064 of record CM062811.1, read on the forward strand.
TCTTATTTTGCAAAATCTTGATTTAGAAGTGCTCCACTCTGGATTTAAAAAAAAAAAATGGATTCAACGCTCTAAAAACCCCACAACACCTAAAACTCTATATTTTCACTGTTGTAACATGTATTTTCAAAATTTTCAACTGGAATTTTCCAAAACATGCTGAAAAATCTATATTTACAAGTGAAATTGTCACCTACTTAAACTACTCTTTTTGGAAATTTTAAAATTTTAATTTAATTATTGCTAATTATTAAGTGGACGGTAGGAATTTAACCTCAAATGTAAAATGAGAAAAAAAAAGAAGGAAAGAAGACATAACTACTTTTGAGATAAATCTCAACCTTTGATTTCTCACTGCTACTTAAAATACTCTAAAATATTTCATAGAGGTTAAATCTTCACCATCAACTCAATAGCTATTGATAATTAAATTAAACTTTTGAAAACAATATTCCTAAATAAACATATTGATTTACATAATAAATATGTTCATATAAGTCTTAAATTTATAGCTTTTATAATAAAAGAATATAAATATCTAACATTTCTTATATATAAATTATATCTTCTTCTATCCTACACTTCAATTTATATATTAAAAAATTTACTTTCATTAGATTAACATCTTCAAATATTATATTAATATTCACATTAAAAAGATTAGAATTTCTTTTTTGTTTGGTATTTTATATTTAGGACATGGTAATTCGACATTTGAGCTTCAACCTTTCATGCTGTTAGACTTTAGGTATCTCATTCCATTTATTGTCGAATTTTGAATTTAAACTATTATATAAAATAAAAATTTTCAAAATTAATTATAGTAAGAAAATTTCAAAAAACAATTAAAATTTTAAACCTATTTAATTATAAGGTACTTTCATAGCCTTTAGATACTCAATATGAATGGCAGGAACACTTACAACATATCTTAGAAGGAGACAAAAGTGACCTAGAGTAAGAGACTGCCAATGAATGACAAACTCCCCTAATTGGGTGATTCCCAATAGGTGCATAAGAGTAGGCGGTTATGCTTTCCACCCTGGAAATGCTAGGAGAGTTAATGAAGGGGGTCACGTGGTTGTCCCCTCACATGCATAAGCATGTAGATTAATATCGCCTCTACAAGTATGTTTTACGACTGCGTAGAGCTTACGAAAGTTGTGAGTGTTGGTTTGGGCACTCAGAGTGACAATGAACTATTTCCTCTCCCCATGAGAGAATTCTGGGTGGAAATTTACAGAGGAGTCACTAAATTATCTCTGATGTCGATTATGTGTGAACATTTTGATGGTAATCTTCGCAAGATGCACTAAGATTACTGGTATGTGGGATGCATGATAGAATGACTTGGTGGAGTTTCCAAAGGAAAGAGCTAAGAGCACCAACAGAGCAAGATGTGGTGTGTTTCTTGGACTAGTTGAGTTCGTTGGTGTGGACACACATAATTCAACACTAAGCGAGATGCCTCCCCTAACCTGTGATGATAGGGTACTTCTCCATCTCTACTAGGTAATTATTAATCTTCAGGATTACTCTTTGAATTTTGTCTAGTATATCTTTGGAAAAATAATATTTTCCCAAGGGTTCAATGTAATTTTTGTGGTGGTTTAAATAGTAATTGGAGGCTTAGTTGTGATGTCATGCATGTGTTATTTATTACCACCTATACACCTTACGATGTCACCCGCGGCAGTCGTCAGATGAACTAGGCTTGTGACCTTCTGAGTCTTCACCTTTCTTCATTGTTATCGGTTTGTTGGAATATAGAGGCCTGTGTCTATGTGGCCTTATCTCTGCTGCCCTCGAGAGTTGTCACTGGTAGCCGAGTTTGTTTGGCAACTTACTCTGAGTGGGGACAATTTCTTCTTGTTGCAACTTTGTCTTCATTCCATCCCGTGTTGGCCTTCCAGGTTTGGTTGGTCTATAATCAGTGCCTTAAAGTATACCAATTCTGGTAATTGCACCCCCTCTTTCTTGGTGTTTCATTTTGTGAGTCTTAACTCCATATCAAATTGTTATTGGTTGACGATGGAGTGCCAGTGAATGCACAATAGGCATGGGGAGGGGGTTGCGGCCTCCAAGACTGATATAAAGCTCAATAATAGGTCCAGGAGGTTGCTGATAAATACCATGCAATGGTCCCCCTGATACCCAATATGAAATCCGTAATTTTGAGTCTCATGTTGTTCATGATAAACAAGTCTTCTTAGATTCTGAAATTCTAGAAGATGTAGCCACTTGGATTCCTAACCTGAGGCATACTTGAGGACAGAGGAAGCACTATTTCTGAGCATTGACATTATATTGGAAGAAGAAGACTCTGCTAGGAAAAATCTTGATTCATAAACAAACTTAGAGATACAACATCTTTTCTAGTTTGGAGGATGTCAAAGGTACCAGCACAACCATAATTATCACTTACAGATGATTGAGTTGAGGATTGCACACATTGAGCTCCATTTCTAGTGTAAACCAAATTCACATGCTCCTCTACGACAAAGTTTTAGAGACATAGTTATGGTCGATTCTTTAGACACTTAAGTTTGCATGCTTATCTCCAGTTTTTGTTTTTACATTGCATTCATAGATAGTCTAGTCATGTTAAAAATGCTGAAATATTTTGAATTTTGGACTAATTACTCTATTTGTAAATGGTCAAAAATATCTTGTTTCTTGTTTGGCAGATTGAATGGTCAAAAATATCTTGTTTCTTGTTTGGCAGATTGAGACAACCTACCCAATGACATATGTGTTGATGATGCTTAAATAATATACATGGTCTCTTTAATTTTCTAACCTAATACAACCTTAAAAAAAAATTATAAAGTAATCCAAATATTTTAAATTTTAACTTTTACACCAAATTATCTTTGCATGTGTATATATAGAGCCATCAAAATATCTAATGGCCATGAGCTCCATCATTTTGATAATAAGACTCCCACAACACTAACAATGAACATGGATCTTGTATTTACAGTAAAGTTTACCAAAGGCATTACATTAACCAGAAAAACACAAACTTAGAGATCTTCGGTTGGAATAACTTCTACAACGTTATTCACTTCTCTTATATGCTGGGAGGCTTCCAGAGGCTAACCTTCTTTCTTCTTGACTTTAATTGAGCCAGTGGATCACACGAGTAACTTCTGTAGAACTGTTCGTGTAACAGTAAAAGTAAAAATACATATTAAAAGAGATTTATGTGGCTATGCCTGGTCATATATGTCGAATTCCGTAGTTGAGCCTGGAAACTTCTTTCTTTGCGACGGCTGTACAGGCTTCAGTTCCTGTATCAGCTATGTATCTCCTCACACGTTTGCTGCAAAATCAGTTTGATTAGTTTTTCTTGTACCAAAAACTCTCTTTCCCCTGCAATTCGCACGCTAAGCTTTTTGTAGGTGACGATGGAAGTTCGATTGTTAGTGTAGCTTGGTGGGATTAATAGCTTCTTGATTATTTTGATATGGACCATTTTTTAATGGAAAAATGTTGTCGTTTCCTCTGGTATTCATGCCAGAAGTTGTGTCCTTTCAATCATATTTTACTGCTTATTACAGTTTACGTAAAGGCTACTACCTTGTTTTCGTAGTAAGGATTTTCTTCGGAGTTCAGAATGTCTGATCTTTGTAGCTATCAATGTAATTTGTGTGGCCTCCTTTCAAGTTAGAGCGAGAGATTAGGATTTCTAATAAAGTTGCTGACGTTTACTTCTTGAAATGTGCAGAGAATGGAACAACGTCTACTCAAAGCAAAAGATTTATCGACCAGTCAAATGGAAAAAATGACAACCCTGAAGCAAAGTAATGTGATTGGTAATCCACACCGTCACAAAAGCATGGTAAATTATAAATAAAAATTCTGCTTCTCTGTCAGTTATACAATCGAGACTGATGTAATTTGCGTAAATTTATACCATTTTCACATATTATTTATGGGTATAGATATATTTTAAATATGGATTTAATATAGAGATTTAATTTTTTCGGAGTTGTCTACAGGAGGAATTGCTTCGATAGTCAAAAGTGGCCAGAATCCAGGAAAAAACTTTCAAAAAATCTTGTAGAGACAGTGTTTGAATCGTGTTTTTGACGGTGGAAATGGATTCAGCACCATCAAAAACGTCTAGGACACCTAAAATTTTGAAGTTTAACAACTATAACTTGGATTTACAAATATCCTTGCTGGATTTTCTCTAAATATGACTGGTATTTCCATAACTTTCCAGGCAATTCCTCCGGCTAGTTAGACTACGGCAATTCCTCTAGCTAGTTAGACTGTGGCAATTTCTTCATGTGTAAAGCCGAGAGGGATCTAATTTTTTCATGTGTAATTTCTTTACCGAGAAGGATCTACTTTCTTCACGTGCAATTTTTTTATGAGCAAACATTATTTGGATTTTTAATTTTTTTTTATTTTGGCTTTGCCCAGTGCCTGCAATTTTTTTATGAGCAGACATTATTTAGATTTTTAAATTTTTTTATTTTGGCCTACATGAGCAAAATTTCAACTTTGATGACTGACCCTACCACACTGTAAAATTAGCCTCTTTGCTCAATAATTATTTTTGTGAAAAAATTACTTATAATTATTTTAATTTTGGTTTTATTAATAGTGTAATATGTTATATGAGGGATTTTAATTTGGATATAGCTTTCAATTCAATTGGTTGAGGACCCTACCGCGTTGAAAATGAGCCTCTCTGCTTAATAATTATTTTTGTGAAAATATTATTTATAATTTTTTTAATTTTGGATTTACTAATAGTGTAATATGTTATATTAGGGATTTTAATTTGGATATAGCTTTTAGTTTAATTGGTTGAGTTCCTATTGTTAATGGAAGTTAATTCTCCTTAATGCCTTCTGGGTTAAGCTCTGTGAATAAGCTAACAAGATTTGCAACAATAATAGCTTCTTTTCTAGCTTTATACCGGGAGGTCCTCATGTTTGTTGCACCTCTTTATCTCTTAGAATTGTCTTTTCACTTTTGATGGGTGATGGTTGGATTTCGATTGTTATTGCTGCTAGGCTTCTCGGTGGAATTAGCAGCACTTTTTCTGAAGGTTTGTTGCACCTATGTATACAGTAGCTTCCTGAGAAATTTCTTGATGGGCCTCTTTGGGAGCACTGTCATCATGTACCAGCTATTGATTGATCTTCTAGCTGGATTGGATATAGTTCAAGTGGATATGTCAATTGAGTTTCATTACGATTAAGTAGTGTTGCTATGCAAAATCGGGATCGGAATGTTTTTTTTTTTTGAATCTAGGATAATCGGTAACTGGTGAGAGTTATCCTGAATAGACCCAGGATCAAATCTAACTAGCTGCCACTATAAACCTAGGCTAACTAGCTGCCACTATAAACCTAGGCTAGGTGCAACATCTAACTAGCTGCCACTATAAACCTAGGCTAGGTGCAACAACCTGCAAGCCGCACAATAGCAGGAAACTTATGCGCAAAATCGGGATCGGAATGTTTTTTTTTTTTGAATCTAGGATAATCGGTAACTGGTGAGAGTTATCCTGAACAGACCCAGGATCAAATCTAACTAGCTGCCACTAAAAACCTAGGCTAGGTGCAACATCTAACTAGATGCCACTATAAACCTAGGCTAGGTGCAACAACCTACAAGCCGCACAATAGCAGGAAACTCATGTCTCAACAAGAGCCGAGACGTCCTCTATGGAGTCGCCTACTCTTCTAGCCAAGACACAACAAGTCATATATATACTCAATGAGATTTGAACCCTCATCTCGTGAGTTTCACCTAGCGAAACTCACTGCTAAACCCCATATCATTATATAAAATCGGGATCAGAATGTTACCTCCTACTACATTGAATGGAGTAGGACATGATTATATCACAATATTCCTAAAATTAAAAGATACAAGTTTTTTAAAGTTTCCATAACAGTAGCATGTCACGAGAAATTATCATGATTTTATCTTAAATATTTTTTAGGTTAAATTTATGGAACACTCGAATTTTCTAATCTTTGTAATTAGATAAGATTTAACATAACTAATAATTATGCCGTACGATCCTTATTATATTTTATGAGGAAGATAGGTAGGTCCATGTAAATATCGTTATTATTATGTTCTTATGCATTTAGTAAAACATTGAAGGCTAATTTACGTAGAAGTATATAAAAGAGGGATCATGATATCACAAGGGTGAAGAGTGAGGGGATTGTAAGGGAATTAAGATAAATAAATAATTTTAATTTTTTCTTGAAATTGATGTTTCTTCATCACCAGGTGCTATGAAATTTCAAATTTCAAATAAACTAATGTGTGAGGTAGTTGGTGGGGAAAACACATTTCATAGTTACAAAACTATGGGGTTGAGTACAACAAGAAGAATGATCTCTCATGCAAAGGAGAATCGCATGGGGAGACATTCATTTAGTCATGCATTCAATCATGCTACGACAAGTGGGAGCACCCACAAATGTAATGGAAGGGAGGGAATATTAAAAGAGGATATGGGGATTTATGTAGAGGTTCACTTGTGCAAATTAGGGTGATGCTTTGGTCACTGTTAAATGTAAGCTATTGGTTAGAAATAGGAAATGGCTCTTCAAGACGTGTGAATTTGTCTAGTTTATGCGTGGATTCATCTAGAGGTTCACTTGTGCACATTAGGGTGATACTTTGGTCACTCCTAAATGTAATCTATTGGCTAGAAAGAGGAAATGACTCCTCAAGATGTGAATTTGTCTAGTCTTGTAGTGTGTGTTTTCCTTACAAAGAAGAAGGAGTGACCTATTTTCTAGTCAACCCTAGATAAATATGAGTGGCAGAGACCATACTAAATCAAGTGAAGAGTGCTAAAGAGAGAGAACTAAGAGGATAAGCTAAGCATAGGAAAGAGAACATTATTAGTATATGTGCAGAGAGAGTAACCATAGCTAAAAGCCAATATGGCTACCAGATTTGGATTGGATCATTATTTTTTTTGCCAGATCCATATTGATGATTTTCAAGTGGAAACATCAGAGAAATCAACTTACAGGAGTAGTTTAGTGGTAGGGCCAATTTTGAGAATTAGGGTCAAAAAACTTTTAGGGTTAGCTTGAGGCCTTAAATGATGTTTTTGGGGATAAAACATTACTCCTTAAGTGTGACACCCCGTGATGTTATTATGATACAAATACCTTTAAGATGTCAATCAAAATTCAGATGCGAAATTTATGCCTCTCAAAAGTTGACCTATTGTGATTGACCACCATAATTCAAGAGAATGCCACATCAACCCTTGTTACTTGTGGAAAAGGGGCTAGCTACATGGTCAATATGAATAATACTCTGAAAAGGTTGAATTATAACCCATGTTGAGGGTAGAATATGTCAAATTTAACCCCTAGTTGGCTACTAGTCTCTGTTATAATTGAACCACTAAGGGTAAAAGGGGTTCCATTCGATTCAAGTGTACTTTGTTCCATAGTAAAGGAGAGTAGCCGAGAGTGGATAGAGAGATAGAACATAGTAGAAGGGGTTTTATTCTGTGGTGGCCTAAGGATCATGAGTTTCAAACAACTCCATAGTGAGTGCCTTATCCTTTTTATTTGCATCATTTTCATTCAAAGAAAAGAGAGCAAAGAAACCTCACCTTCCAACTAGGTTTTCTCCTAAAAGGGTTTCCAAGAGTATATCTTGGTGGTTATTATGGTTTGTGAGTGTTTGTATTTCATTGTTCTCTATTTTGTTCATTTATCTATTGCATGCATAAATAACAAAATCAACAATAATAGATCTAGAATCTAAGGGAACTAACACTTCATAATATGGATTTCAGTTTATTTTAATAGATCTGTTGTGATGAACTGCTTAGAGGAATATTTACAATATTTTATAAATCATAGTGGTATCATAGCAAGTTCCTTTGGGTATATTGTGGAAAATTCCAAGGAATCATATTGGTTTAAAAAGAAAGTCATAAAACTGTAGCCATGGCTAATGAATTAATTTATGATAATCTTGAAGATCTAGCGGAGAAGAGTTTTGAACACTTGGAAGTGAAAGTCACATTTATAAATTGTAATATGATCATCCTCATGGCATCACTAGCTAATAAGCTCAATTAATTTGGAGAAGATGAAGGTTCCAATGTAGAGGCTAGATTAGAGGGGAAATTGGGGGATTATAAAGAACTAGAGGAGTCAAGGAAACCTAAACTAGAGCAGTTGAGTTTGATTGTCATGAAACATTCATGGTTTCTTTTCAAAATGGAAGAAAAGGTGGACATCAAGTTGTATCAAGTTGAAATCAATGCTTCGAATTAAATCACTAGTTGTAGCAATTATAGGTTTGCTTTAGTGTTCACCACATCTCATAAGGAACAAAAAAATTCATTTACTCATTTGAAATTAGAAGAAAATGCCCTTACTTGGTGGGATTCAAGCCACACAGAAACCCTAATAATCGAGCAATATACTCCAATAAACAGTTCGGAGGATTTAAAAACTCTCAGAAAGTCTTAATTCTACCCTATCAGGTATGTAGATGACCAATCGATTTGGTCGCATTACTTAAAACAGAGATAGGGGCAAAGTGTATAGAAGTGCACCACATAATTGAGAAACATTACAATAATGTTTTGTATCTCTCTCAAGAACCCAAATGTATTGCTCAAGTATTCAGGGGGTCTACATAGCCATCTGTGAAAGTAAGTGATGTTGTTCAAACCAAGAAATGTGGACAAGACATGCATGCAAGTGCAATGATTAGAAAAAATTGGCTAGAAGAAGGGAAAGTCAGGTGGTCCAAAGTAGAAGGAACTATAGGAAAATTCCAAAGTGAGGAATAAGTGCAAATGGGGAAAGGAAAATAAGATAACAGTTGTAGCACATTGGTGCAACGATCCAAACAACTACTGCAACCATTGTAACATTGCCAGTTCCACAAAGGAGAAGTGTTAGAAATTAGATCCAAAACTCAATAAAAAAAATTAGAAGGACAAGAAGAATAAAAATCTCATAGCCATAGATCTGAGAAACCAAATGGAAATATGCTCATGTATGGATGAGAATATTATTTGCGCATTAGTGCAAAAGGGGGTGAATATGAGTACCTTTCAACAATGGGAAGAGAAGGAGATGATCAAACACTTCCATATAAAGGTATAGGTTAAGAAGACAATAATTGATGTTTTTTTCAAGTCAAGATCATACACGAATCTCATTGCAATAGAGTTCATCAATAAATTGGGATTGCAGGTTTGATATCATCCTATATCATATCCATTAGGATGGGTAAACAAGGATACAAAAATTAAGGTATCCAAATATTCCACAATAAAATTTTCTATTAATGTTGATTTTATTAATGAAGTAGAATTGGATGTAGTTCCACTTGATGGATGCAAAGTTGTGTTTTGATGTCTCCATATGTTTGCACACGATGCAATATTTATGTGCAGAGCCAACCAATACTGCTTCATCAATGATGAAAAAAATTTCATCATCAATCTGCATAAGTGAAAGTCTAAAATTTCATTAGTAAGTGCCAAGCAAGTCAAGAAATTGAGTATTTCTAGCTAGAAGTATGTTTTATTATTTTGAAGGGAAACTTAGTCTGTAAAAGAGTCAATGAGTGCAAAGGATCCCTAGAGGGGTACACTATGGAATATAGATAATAGTTTTAAGAATTGTTACAAACATACAAGGGAGTGTTCTAGGAGCCTAAAGGGCTACCACCTAAGAGGGAAGTAGAGCACAAGAAGGAATTGTTGATGGAATTTCCACTGTTAAACATTGAGATGTATAGGAAGTATGTTATAGATGGAAATGAGATGAACTATTTGGACAATGTCGGAGTAGGGTGTTATTTGACTAGGAACCTCACCATCTGTGTGACCCATCATAAATATGCCTCAGATGGATGGGACTTGGAGAATATACATTGATTACAAGGTGTTAAACATAGTTATGCTCAATAACATGTATACCTTGCCTATAATACATGATCTGTTGGACTTGTTTGTAACAAGAAAAATATTTTACCAATATGGATTTAAAATTAGGGTATCACCAAGTTTGAGTCAAAGAAGAAGATACCTAGAAGACAACCTTTAAACCCAGACAAGGTTTATATGAGTTGTTATTCATGCCATTTGGTCTATGTAATGCACTAGCTACATTCATCATATTAATGAATGATATCTTGTGCCCATATGCATATTCATTTATTATTACTTATTTCAAAGGCATATTAGCTTTTAGTGTTAACTGAGACTAGCATGTCTCATATTTGATGTAGGTGCTAAAGACTTTGAAGAAGCACCAATTGTTTGATAATTTCAAGAAGTTTGAGTTTTCATAATAGACTTTGATGTACTTAGTATATGTGATTGGTGGAGGGGACCTCAAAATAGATCTTGTCAATTTGGAGGCCATCATGAAGCGACCAACTCCTATCAATGTTTCTATGGTTAGGAGTTTTTTTGGGGTAGCCTGAGGAAATTCATAGCCACATTTTCAGCAATAACCACACCACTCCACACCACAATAGTGAGTGGAAATAATTTTTAGTGGGAAAAGGGTAAAAAAAAATCCTTTAGAAAGTTTAAGAAAAAAATTATATAAGCATTAGTTCTTGTATTATTGAAATTATAGTATTCCTTTGAAGTTGAGATAGATGCAAGTGGATATATTATGGGAGTAGTCTTCATCATGGGAAGAAGGCCAATATGTTATCATTTCAAAGTATTTCACAAGGTGGTTCTCAACTACCCTTCCTATGACAAGGAGCTCTATTCTTAGTACAAGTTGTCAAAAAGTGGAAACAATATATAATGGGAAAGGATACAATCATCCACATAGATCACTAGTCACTATAATACCTAGAGGCCCATAGTAAGTTACAACAAATTGGGCATTACAAATAGATGTGGTTTCTATAGTAGTTTCATTTGGTGATTAAGTACAAGAAGGGAAACACAACAAGTTGGTTGACATGATTTCAAGGGAACTTAGATTAAGATTCATGGCTTTGGGAAGTATGATGCACATGGAGCATTTCCCCCATGATGCAAATAAAAGGGGACGTACAAAGGATGAGGACTTCATGGAGGTATATCAATATCTACAAGGCCATATTCATGTGGAAATTTTCACAATTGACTACAATCTCTAGAATGGGTTACACTACATGCTAGACAAACTATGTGTTTCTAAAGGTGAGTGACTACAACTAATTAGAGAGGCTCACACTTTAAAGGTTGTAAGGAATTTTGTTGTAGGGAATGTAGTTTCCAATTTACAAAGGTATGTGCACTAGCCCAAGATGCAAGAATATGTAGCTAGGTTCATTAGTGGGTGTATACTTTGTTTTATTGGTAAGCCTAGTAATAGAAAAGAGGGTCTATACCATTCCTTACTTGTACCCACTTGTCATGGGAAATAATTTCCATGTAACTTGCAAGAGGTTTATGAACAACCAAGAAGGGACATGAATACATGTTCATGGTAGTTGATAGCTTCAACAATATGTGCATTCTCATTCCGTGTAAAAATACTATCAACAATAAATAAGTAGCAAATTTGTCATTTACACAGGTCTAAGTGCTCCTTAGGATACCAAGGAGCATTATTTTAGATAGGGACACTATATTTTTCAGTGCATTTTAGAGTATATTGTGGGATAATATGGACACAAAGTTGAAGATATTGACCTCATTCCATCCACAAATAAATGGGAAAACATAAGTAGTCAATGAGACTTTGGTGTAACTTTTGAGGGTAGATCTGGGATAAAAATCTGGTGTATATACAAGAGTCTTATAAAAGAGCAGACCACACTTCACACTTCCACTTGTAAGTTGTTGTTTGAAAATTATTTTGTATTTTTCCACCTTCACCTTAGGATATTGCATATGGACAATAAAGAAGAGGGAGGATCTCAGATGCGATACTTCAAGGGAAAATAAATTTGTTTAGAAGATCAAGCAGATCCATTTGCAAGTACAAGAGACACTGAAGTAATCATATGTAAAGTATAGGACTAGGCATGAACATATAATAGAGAAATTATTTAGATTGGGAGATATACTATGATTACAGTTGAACAAAGGGAGGCTATAAGGTCATGGTAAGAAAATAAAGGTATTGTGATATGGTCTTTTCAAGATATTAGGAAAGGCGGGAACCTACTTATTATTTGAAAAAATTTCTTCTTCGATCAGATAACTTTTATGTCATTACTCTGCTCTACTATTGAAGGTTATATAATTAATTTCATAATTGTGGGTTGTCAGTAGTAGATAAGGATCACGTGGTTGTATTCTTTATCCCTTAGAAGAATGAAATCACGTGTAGGAACTTGAAAATGATTTTGGGTTCTAAGATTTGTAGTTACCCTTGTCTCTATTTATGAATATACCTCTATTTTAATGTAATCCTTAAAGTTTAACAATGCCGTGAGGAAGGTGCATGTTTTCCGTATATAAAACCTAGCATATACTGCATTAAAATCCCTTGGAATATCTTCTCAAGGAGTTGCTTAAGAAGATTACACTCATGATTGTTAGCTTGAGACAAGGGAGTTGAGAAGGAACTCTTGGTTAATGAATAGGGCTTGGGCCCTATTATAACTTTATTAATATGTTGTTGTAAATGAGTTTAATTAAGTTACTTAATATGTGAAAATTATATAGTTAAAATTTTAGAATTTTATAAGAAGATTTCATAAGTTTTTTCATGTAAAATATTTGTACAATATAACACATATGACATATATAAAAATAATGTTGCAATCCAATGCATTTGAGATGGAAAAATTATTCCATGCTATATGGTGCTTGTGATAGAGATTACAAGACTTGAAAAATTGGTTGATTTTTGAGAAATTTGGAGAGTTTTCTCATATTGCATGAAAATATTATCTTGCAATATGAAAATATTATCTTGCAGTACAATATATTGGACTTAGATATATGGCAAGGAAAATTTTATGAAGATGTGATACACTTCACACGATGTGAGTGAGATACTGCTAAGAATGAAGACATACATGATTTGGGAAACTTGAGAAGCTTTGAGAACCTTTTTTCTATTATAAGAAAAAAGTTTTTGCGGTGTAATGTATGACATCAAGGTATTATTCTAGTGCTATACGCTACACAAAAAGAAAACAGGAGAATAAGTTTGAGATGCAGTGAGAAGAAAGCAATATTGCAAAGTTTGATTTTTTGAGAGATACAATGTGTTGCATAGGTCAAGGGTGGTAGCTCTTAGTTCGTGGTGTGAAAGACCCTCAATAATAGTACGCTGCATGAGAAAAATCTTTTGTATAGCACAACCAACACAAAATTCCAGGATACTTCCGCAATAAACAGAAGTTCAGGTGTACGAATCTACTTGGGTATTTAGTAGAATGGGTAGTCTTCCTTTGACTAGACTTGGAGAATATTTCAAAATTCGAAGTTAAAGATTCATACACCATTAATATTCTCGTAACCGTCCAGTTCCATGATTTTTCACAATAAGCATTAGTTCAGGTGTATGAATCCATTTGGGTATTTAGTAGAATGTGCAGCCTTCCTTTGACGAGACCAACAGAATTGACGGAATAGAGAACTTAAACGGATGGATTAGGAAGCCTAATATGGCAGGAGAGATTTAGGTTTTAGTTATTAATTAACCAGCCTCAGAAAATATTAATAAGACCAAAATGGTTATTGCTATATCCTACTCATTGTTGGAAAAAAACAATTTTTATGGGTTTTTGCTTTATCCTGCTCATTGTTTGGTAAAAAGCCATTTTTAAGCAATTTTTGTGGGTTTACGCTGTAGTTTAGCTTATTTTATTGTGTTGATGGTTACTCAACTTTTATTTTTGCAGATGAACATTTTAATCATCATAAATTAAATGTAGATATTTTTGGAAAATAAATTGATATGATTTTATTAAAATAAGTTGATTAGATTAAGTTTAAATCATTTGAATTTTTTTTTTCCTTTCCAATAATAATAAGAGATATTTTTAATTTCTAACAATTAAATCAAACTTATTTTTTGAGATTGAGGTTGCTTAGCTCTATGGGAAATGATACAATTGTCTGCATCTTTGTTACATTAAATATTGATAATGATTATGTGTATGCATTCTTGTTAGTATCAAATATGAGATAACGTTTTTATCTAATTAAGATTAAAAAATATTTTAAATTGCAAGATAAATAGAAGAAAATTTTAGTCCAACTAGGGAGGGCTTTTTAAGGAGTTTGAAAATAAGAAGTTTTTTTAATTTTGAAAAAAATAATATATCTTGCTTTTACAATATTGTTACATTTTAATTCGCAGTTGTAAGCCTTGGTTATTTTCCACCTAAAAATTGAAATTGTGTATAGGTGAGGCTTATGCAATTTTATAAATAATGTAACAGAGGCATATGGATCATTCTCCACCCAAAAACTCAAATTGTGTATACATGAAGATTATGCAATTGCATAATTAACGTAACAGAGACATATGGATCATTGCAAAGGCTCTTTCTTGCCAAAGAAGAAAATATCTAAGATTTGTTGGTGTTCGGAAATTCGCATTTGGTTATCCATCACCTTGTTCATGCATCTTTGCCTAATGATTGCACATTGGGAAGCATTATTGATTGAATCAAGAATTTGGAATTAGGCTTCTCTACTATTAACTTCTTTTATGTGTTGAGAATGAACAATTCTACTGCAAATGATCTCACCAATAAAAAATGTAAATTTGAGGCAAGGGTCGTAATGAAAAGTGAGATTCCTTCCCTCGGAACTATTCCTTAATAATTAGTATGCTATGTAGTATAAATTTTGTGTAAATTTTGTTTATATTTACAGGTCTTTTGGAAAATCTATACCTCCAAAGTTTTTGTGTTTTAAGGTAGTAAAACCTCTAATAAATATTGTGAATAAAGTAACATGTATATCTATTTTCATTGTAGAACACGATAATACAACATTCTCTGATGGTTAAAAAAATGAAGTTACCGCTAAATTCTTTTCCTCGTATCTTATGGAATCGAATTTAAATTCTCTGTAACTATGTTATAAACCATTGAATCAAGATATCAAGATTGCTCCCTTAGCTTTGCTTGTTCTTGTGAGTAATAAACCATGTAATGAAAATTTATGAGAACTGATTGTTTGTCTTCACCATTGTTCTAACAGGTACGTGTTTTGGAAGATGAGAATAAGAAACTCCAAACCAAGGTAGTAGTTTCTTGAAAGTCCAAATTATATTAAGACAATAATACTTCTTGGTTCAAGGACCTACATATAACTTGGTGCTTGTATGGCAGATTGATACTCGAGGCAAATCCTCCACTTCAATGTAGGAAAATGCAACGGTACACCAATCTAACTTACATCTTGGGTGTGTGCACTTAAACTTTTACTATTCCTTTTAAAACTCATAATTATTCTCGTACCTTTACCCTCTTTGGGTTCTAATCTGACAATTGTATTGGCAGACTTAATACCTTGCCCAGCAGGCCCTCTGAGATGACAGGAGATGGCGATAATTCCCAGATAGGAGAAACTGAAATCTCTATTACCTAATCAAATGACTATTTATTGTTGTTTCTCCACCTGTTCCAAGAGTTTGAAAATCCACGACGAATGGAAAACTGATTCTGTGTGAGAGGATCATACATGTTTTTTGCTTTTTTTCTAGTTATGGATTTTAATGTCTTCAACTTTGTTTTAACATGGTTTTGGTTTTTTTAACTGGGAATATCATTTCTTTCCAGAAGGAAAAAACACAGGTATTTATATAGTATCAGTACATATTCAAAATATATATTTTAAATGTAGTTAATCAGATCTGAGATAGGAAATCTCCATATCTAATAACTATAAGGCACAAAAACATTTAAGCATGAAAGCTCAAAATAGTACCAAAAACATAGACCTACTGTCATAAATATGTATCTATCTCAGTATGGAGTTAAGCATATTCAAATATTGCAAATTGAATAGACATAGACAGGATAATAAATTCTATGGAAGCAGAATGGATCCATCTTCTGCAAGATTGTTGAATATTCTACAATATTGTTGTCCACCAGGAATTGGTGCATTGAGATGGCAACCACAGAAAGACCCCTTTTCGATAGAGAATCAGCCACAAGTTTAAACTCCCTTAATATTTGTTGGAGAGGGATTTTCACAAAGCACTGTTTGAGATTTTGTATGTGGTTAAACCAACCTTCAAAGTTTGGTGGAGAAAAAGCAGTATTTCCCAACACTCCATCTATGAGAGATTTGGAATCCCCATATATGTTGATAGTGTCCATAGAATGTTCCTTTGCAAACCAAAGGAGACCCATAATGCCAAGATATCTTCCCTCATGTTTGAGCTAGTGCCACCATACTAGTCTATTTTATATTGTTTTCTGTGAGATATCTGAAGCCATGCTCCACATCCAGATATACATGTCAGTGTTGTGTCATCAAAATAACCTACACGGAACTGAATACGTGGATGTATATATCGATAACTTATGTCTTTATCCTTATGCAGACTTATATCTTATGTGCCCATCCACGTCGCAATGTTGGACCAAATCTTGTGAGTGTTAATGGGGATCTCATCAAATATGTTTTCATTCCTAGGTCTCCATAATTCTCAATGAAGAGAGGGATAGGCTGGTGAATTCTCCCTCTCTCGCTCCACTAACACATGAATTGTTAAATTGAGAGGTAAGTTCTATTGGGGACATTAAAAAAAAGAGAAGTCCAACACCATACTTGTGATGTGATTAGGCATTCTAACAGTAGATGTAAATTTGTCTCAAAGGAGTTATGACATAGTACGCACCATCTTGGTCCATGTATACCCTTCTTTCGCAGATATACCATGTTATAACTCAAATGAGTTATGAGTTATGTGTATAGAATGATCTTAGTAGGGACCTTCATTCTCCATATATTCTGGAACCATGTTTTTTTGTTTAAAGAGAGTCTGGAGCACATTATGTATTTGTAAGTTTCCGCAACCACCACTATACCTTTGTAAAAATTCTCAGCCCATGAAATATGATCACCCTTCTCTATTCTGCACAAGCCCGTCCTTCTTAGTTCCATTATATGGTTATCCCAAACCTTAGCACTATGTCACGTCAACCCAATGTTAGTTTCCATCTTCCAAACTAGAAACCTCCCATGTCAGTGATGAATAACCTGTGTGAAATAGAAGTACCCTTTGGCATGTAATTTGTCTACAACGTCGTTGGAAGGATGGACACCCAGTATGTTATCTAGACCAATTAAAGTATAATTACCTGTACCAAAATACCAATGGATTTGCTAGAGAAACCATAATTTGATTTTATTGAAACTCAACTAGATATAAGAGCCAAAAATTTTACCTATAGAGCCATCCCTAATCCATTATGATGCCTCTCTATCATTCAGGTACTTTTCCAAAATGATGTCCCTCCAGGTACCCTCTCAAAATACTACATGCCATAATGGCATAATCAATAGAGCGCATCTAAAAAAATTCATGTCCAATATCCCCCATCCTCCATATTCGTTCGAGATAGTGATCTTCTCCCATTTTATCAAATGGTATTTTCTTCCTTCTCAAGTGCTTGGCTAGATGAAATGTGCCATAATTCTCTGGATTTTGTATATAATGGATGCAGGAAGCATAAATAAGTGTGCATAGTAAACCGAGATTTACTGAAGAACCGACTATGCAAGGGTGAATCTCCCCCCAAGGGTGAGCCATCTATGAGACCAGCCAAATAATTTATGACAAAATTTATCTAATATCCATAGCCAGTCATTAGTCCAATAGTTGTTGGGCTTGAGTCTATGTCCCAAATATGTGAAACCCTCGCACAGGGGCTTTGTAGCCATGCCAAATATACTAGCAATAAATTCAATCACCTCTAAGTCTCTGCCAGAGTAAATCATAAGTTATTTTCCTCCATTAACCTGCAATCCAGATGCCTCTTGAAATCTCATAAAGATATAATGTAGAGCTAGCCATTATGCTTTGGATACCATCTCGAAAGTTAGGATTTCATCAACAAAGAAGCTGTGGGATATTTCAGCATTCTTCCCGATATTTATGCCACAGAAAACACCAATAGTTCGAGCCTCTCGTATCTTGTGATTGATCTCGTCCATAACAAGAATAAATGGAAGGGACAGCAGTGAGCATCACTGTTGTAAACCCCTTCTATCATGGAAAAAATGGGAAGGATATCCACTGATCAATACTGCAAACTATAGCGAAGTAACACATGCCATAATCTGCTCAACATTGTACATCGTCAGTGTAATCTTTGTCAATATGAGTCGCAGAAATGTCCAAACCGCACAATCAGATGCTTTCTACAAATCAAATTTCATGATTAGCGCCTACATTTTCTTCGTGTGGAATGAATGTATACATTCTTGGTTGATTTCCACAACATCATGAATCATACAGTTGTGGAGAAAATCATATTGTTCTCTGGTTAATTTTGATATGATGCATTGTTGATGTGCCTAGTTCTAAAACCACCATATTCCAAGATGTTTTAATTAATTCTTGGAAATCTTCATCCTCCAACCATATACGATTAAATTTGAAAGGGATTCCAAGTCAAACCGGTTCTGACCACCATTGTAAAAAAATGGGAAGATGGTCCGAAATGTAAGTCTAATTTACCCAGGCACGCATATTTCCCAAACGGCCAAATAGATTTTCATGCACCAGAAAATGTTCCAGTCTTTTCCCAATGTGGAATTGCCTCATTTTACCATTATGCCATGTGGGCGATAAAGTATTTGGGGGAGTGTCTATCAAATTGTATGTAGTAAATAGCGTCTACAATCTCTCATCCAAGGGATCCCACCTGCGATGTATCCCCTAACACTCCTGCAATGAAAATGTAGTATTTAAATCTCTTGCTATAACTAGAAACATCATTTTACTTTGCGTGATATTGAGATTTATTGGGCTTTTATATTGTTCAACACAAAAATAAACCCATGCAAAACTTTCTTTAATTCATTTACTCAAATTCATTTAAATGATTTAGATTAAATTTCTCATTATGGATTTTTAGTTACTTACCACTAAAACACACTCCACTCATAAATTTAAATCTAAAATTTATCCACTTTGACTTTTTAATCTGAGTGCAAGAGAGTGTTTCTATAACAATTCAATGATGTTGTATGTAAAATTTCCATTATATATACCATCTATTTTAAATTTAAATTTAGAATGAATGGAAAGAAATATATAATTGTTTTAATAATTTAATTCTAAATTATATATTAATTTATTTATTAAAATTTTCAGATATTTAAATATTTAAATATATTTAAATTTTTAACATACATAAACTAAAGTAGATTTATAATTTTATTAATATAATTTTTACATTGATTTGGTTTTTTGAACAATCGCCACACCTTCTAGTTTATATTGAGTTCATGAACATCTCACTTTTATCAATATAATAATTTCCACTAATTACATATAAACTCTATTAATGCAATGTATCTAAATTACATATAAATAATAAATTCCTAATTATTGTGCAATACTATGCTGCTAATTTATATCTTGATAATGGTTTGTAATGTGGGTCGCTTCTCTCATATTAATATGAATACTTCTTTATAAACAATGAACTCCTTTATGAACTATTTCTTAAAAGAGAGTGATGGAAAGGCATAGATGATTTGCATTCCCGTGAAACAAGGGATGTTTGCATTAAAAATTGCATGGCAACACATTATTAACTAGTATATTTCTATGACGTTTATAACCACAGTTAGCATTTATATTGGTAATGTTTTTTAATTTTTTTATCATTTTAAATTGAATATATAGAATTTGGTAAATATTTTGAAATTTAATTTTTTAATAATATTTATTTAATTTAATATATAGAATTTGGTAAATATTTTGAAATTTAATTTTTTAATAATATTTATTTAGAAAAAAATGAATATATAAATATTTATAATTTAATAGAATCTTTAAAATTCATACTTTGTTATTTTAAAAAAAACTATAAAAATTTTAACTTGATTTTAGTAATTTTGAAATATTATGAAATATTATTTTGAAATTTTATGAAATATTATTTTGAAATTTTGACAATTTTATCAAATTTATATAATTTAATTAAATAATAAAATTTGTTTATATTAAAAAAATAGTAATAAATTTTTGAATTTTTTATTATAAATATTAGGGGCATATCTCTGATTTATTAAAAGATAATATTAAACTTATTAATTTTTATATATTTTATAAATAATTATTTATAATTACTAGTATTATTAGAAAGTTTTTTTTTACTGATTAATTATGATTAATCTCATAAGTAGATTCAAAGCATTGATAATCCAAAAATTGCTTATGATGAATTAGAAATAAATTCTCAACTCTAAAAGCACAACAGCCTCAAAACTATAATATTAACTTTTCATTAACAAAGATTAAACTATTTCTCCTTTCTCAAACCCTAATTCAATGAATTTCACAACAAAAAATACCCACTATAAAATTGCTATCAAAACATAACATATTTCCAAGTTACAATTTCGATGGCATGCCCAATAGAGTAATTCTAGAAAGAATACACTTCATCCACAAACATTCCACTCCATCCTCAAACTATGGCATTGACCAACACTTGATAAGGGAAATGGGAACAATTGAACAACAAGAATAATTCATTCGCAACAATGTCCATGTTTGGGGTATTTAAACCCTAAAAAGGCTCCTGCATTGATAATGTGGTTGTTTAGATGGTGTGAACACGCATTGTACTTGCAAACCTCCAAATCGGAAGGCTATTTATGTTTGATTGAACCTTCAAATAGATGGTATAATAATAATTTCGATATTAAAAAGGCAAGGCTGGACTATAGTAATCAAAATGGTGGTGTTAGCATTAGTCTCTGTGATAAGTAATTTAACATTTTAGGTGCTCAGATTATTGTAATTTATAGATTAATTTTTTAGAGTCAATAGTGTTATTCTCTATCTTATTTAGCTTGTTCCCAAGGTAGCAAAAAAGCTATACGCATAAATAATAGGTTATATATTTCATTCATATTTTCAAAATGCAAAGTATTGTTAACATTAGTTCCCCAATATTAAATTTTATGTCGTTAATTCACAAAAGTATGCATATATATAGGTTAACTGTGGCTTTCATATGACCAGTTCCTTGTTGGGAACAACAGGTGTGATGTCATCCTCAGGTTGTCAAGTCTATCCACACGCGTGTGGTCTAGCCAATCACCAAGCAAGCCCTCAGTTAATCGACCAACCAACAAGCAGCAAGTTCATTGTCAAGTCAATTGTCTGCAATTCTCAAACAAAATACAGGAAGCAAGAGAGAGCTCGATCTCATGGCTTTGGTCACTCGATCAACCATAAGGTCAAAGCATGGAAAGAAGAGGAATTTTCATGAGATATTGTTGATCGGTACCAAGACTAAAGAATGCACCCACTCGATGTGATCATTGTATTGAATTTCCCACCTAGAAGGAAGATCACGTGCATAGAAGCGAGTGATCAGGGATGCTTTGAAGAAGAAAATTTAGGGATATGTGGTTGCCCAGCCTTCGACGGACCTACTGGTCGACTAACCAACCGAGAGAGAAAGATGTGTGCTTGAAAGGAGCACCTCACCCAATGCATTGACCTCAATTTCCTTCCCACCCATGGCCCCCATCGTGCCACAATGAACTCATCCTTCCATTGGTACATCCATGGACCCTAGAGTCACACTCAAAACTCGTCCACGCAAACCAGTTACTTTTCACACTAGATGAAATCCCAACACCCATTGCACCCAGAGTAACACTGCAAAAACTAAAGCTCCAATGCATTGTTAGCCTTAAGAGATTTGGGGCCACCCATACCACAACAAGCACATAGATCTATGCTTGCACACCAATACATACCAACCTACATGCATTTATATATGTTGTTGTTTGAATTAGCTAGTGGAGTTCTGGAGTCTAGTTTCAAATATCATGTTAAATAATAGGCATAGGATGACTGGTATCATTGGTATCATTGAGCTAACTAAGATGGAACTAAAGAATTAAGATAACAAAAAAAAATGTAACTTTGTAAAATAGAGTACGATGGGAAGAAGGATATCTGTGTTTCTTGAAGATCACTTAGCTCGGTGGGCACTGGGCACTGTCATTCCCTCCCTTTTTCAAGTTCTGAAAATCACCTCCCTCACTACCTATCATGTGCAGGAAAGTCCCATAATGTCATATAAGGTAAGTCCTACCTTAGCATCTTCAAAAGAAAGAATTTCAATTTTTGAAAATTAAAATTATTTTTTCCACCCAAAAAAAAGTCAAGTTGGCCCTCCAAGAAGTACAGGTCAACTCCGTGTAAAAACACACCTTTTTGGGCTCATGAATTCGCTATTTGTATGCTAGTCATTGTCCACTTTGATACACCAAAATTTGGATCACCATCGGAGGCAGGATAAGAATGAATATGAGCAGACTAGAAGGATGAATCTGAGGAAGAATAAGAGGATGAATTTGAGGCATGAAAAAGGACGATTTATGAGGCAGCAAACCGAAATTGCGGGACGCTGAAATTTCAGGAGGCCAAAATTTCAGGAAGTCGAATTTGTCTTTGTTTAACTAAGTTTGACTTGGGTTTGGTTACTAGTCAGTTTGACTTTATTTTTTGATTAGGAAGTTAGATTCTATCTATAATTGAATTGGACAATTTTGCAACGAAAAGGTTGTTGTGTTTTTCCTTGGTTAGGGTTTTCCTAGGATAAATTTTGTGTCTCTTGTTTCGTTGACTCTTTATGATCCTATTGGATTTATTTTTTAACTACTGAATATTTTCTATGTATAATTTCTTAATGATGAAGGCGACACAAGTTAAACTCATGAAGAAATTACTGGAAGTAATTGTCAGTCTAGAAAATATTGAAAAATCAGCAGGAAACAATGTAAGGTTGTATGTACTTGAGATGGTTTTAAAGGACCTCAATATTATATGAGGAGAAACTCTAATAGATCGTAAAAGAGGCTTCTATATATCATGGATGATGCATATGATTTAAATATGCCAAATGTGAATATAAACAGAATCTTTAGCCTAAAAGGATCATATAGGTACCATTATGTTAGGTTGTTTCTTAGGGACATATATATAAAGTGACAAATAAAATCAATTTCTTAGGGCCTAACGAGGATTTTATGCTTTATGACCATAAACATCGTAAAAAATCACAACATAACCCTTATAAAGTTAATGAGGCCCTACAGATGCTAAAGATTTTGAAATGGAAACTAAGCATTTACACCCTAAAGATGTTTATCTGCAAGTTATTAGCATGCATAGGGCCCTAAATTGCATCATATGTTTTATAAATGGAATATTCAACTTATAAATAATGAGTGTAAGGACCTTAGCCATATTATGATAAATAAAATCATGATATTATGCATTAAATAAAGTTTCTAAGAATCCATGGGGGTTACCATAGAAGTCTAGTAAATACCACGAGTTCATATAAAATGTATTTAATTTTATCCTTATGTATTTTTGGTATATGATAATATATGACAATTTTTTAATTATTTTTTTATTTTTTTCAAAAATAGTGCAATTTGTAAAAAGTGTTATTAATAATTATAAATTAATTTACTACTAAAAGACTAGAAAATAAGAGAATGATGTGGAAACTTTTTTATAATAAAAAAAAATAGTTTAACACGTACCTAGATTCACATCATTAAAATATAATGAAGTTTTTACCACTCTATAAGACCTACCAGAAAATGTTTTATAAATCTCTGGCCATTTTGATGTTCCATGAACTAGAGATATATCTCAAAATCCCATTGATAATTGTTTTGGGGAAAAAATCAATGACATTGAAATAAATGATGTTGCATCATAATATAATATAATTTAAATGCTCTATTTACTATGACTTTTATTGTTATAATACAAACTTTGAAAACTAATAATATATATTATTACATCTATTTCTAGCTTTCATTATATGTCTAAATACTCTATTTATCATGGTTTCTATTATTAGATTACATAATAACTTAACTTTGAGGAATAATAATATATGTTATTATTTATATTATGGTTTATTTAATATATTAGAGTATCATGATATCATTACTTAGGTGATTCCATAAATTACTTATATAAATATGAGCATGAAATATGAGGAAATATGTTTATATGAGGTGCCAAATTTATAGTGCTAAGCAAGCACCCTATAAAATATACATATATGTAAGGGTGCCAGACTTATTTTGTTAAGGAGAAGTACCATGCATGATTTTTACACACGACATGAATACCATTTTTATCTCATCAAGTGCGTAAGTATTATGAGTATCACCAAAATATTTAATTTTGAGGCAAAAAATTAAGCAATGTACATGAACAATTTGAATTTTGTAATAATGCACTCACTTTTATAAAACATTTCCACCTGTGTGTCATGGGTGGTGCTTCATTAAGTCAAATATTGAATTTTGAAGTGAAAACTTAAGCCATGTACATGAACAATTTGAATTTCATGATAATGCACTCACTTTCATGGGTTGTGCGTGAGTTGTAAACTTATGTGTTTTTTTTATATATAAGGTTGACTAACTAACAATTGCACTGGATGTTGGAAAGGAAATGTGGTAAGTTAGTAGCATATGGAAGAACAGCATAGATGAAGAGAGATGTGATATGTTATGCGATTTAAATGTTGTCTACTTTGGCATTGTTTCCTTTGCAACATAAATTACTGCCTCTAACAACAAGTAATAAATTAATTTAACTTTACAACAAGTTTACCAAATCCAATGAATGGAGGCCCCAAATTACATAAGATGTGTGCCATGTGAGCATGTTATATGATAGGTCTAGTTGTAGTAACTTCACACATTTTCCCAGAGTTACATATATACTACCCAATAACTGGTTCAGAGCAAGATTTACTTTTTTTAGTTGTTCGAGGTGGTAAATTAATTTAACTTTACAATAGATTTACCAAGGCCTATCAATGGAGACCCCCAATTTCATGGTGTATGTGCTATGTGAGCATGTTATATGATAGGTCTAGTTGTAGTAACTTCACACATCTTCCCAGAGTTACATGTATACTACCCAATAATTGGTTCAAAGCATGATTTATTTTTTCTCATTATTGGAGGTGTCCAATGGATTTAGTGATTCTTCCACATAGATTCTATTTATTTTGTTTAAATATTTTATTCTTTTTATGATGACATTGAGATTGATATGATTTCTTTAGAAGTGATCTTAGAAGTGGGTACAAGAAATGTCATTCACTGTAACTTGAAGCATTGTTTCCCAACATCAGGTATGAGCATTATGAGCTTGTTATATGATAGGTATAGTTGTAGTAACTTCACACATTTCCCAAGAGTTGCATGTATACTGCCTAGTAATTGGTTCAAAGCAAGATTTATTTTTTCTAGTTGTTGGAGGTGGCTAATGGATTTGGGGATTCTTCCAAAAAGATTATAATAATTCTGTTTAAATTTTTTATTCTTTTTATGATGACATTGAGGTTGAGATAATTACTTTAGAAGGAATCCTTGAAGTGGACATTTCTGTACTAGAGAAATCTTTGTTCTTCTCAACAGAAAGATATGTTAGGATATGTTCTCTAAATGATAAAAGACAAACTCAGATGGGCCATGATTGAAGAAACATTTCATGTTCAACCCCAAACTAGTTAACTGATCTTCACCGGCTAGAAGAAGTAAATTTGAAGGCATTCGTCTAATCACCATATTCTACTCGGAACAAAATATAATGCTACAAACAATATGACGTGTGACAAATCTTCCAATCTTCCACCAACGCTGCAAACAATTCCCATGTTTCATTTGACATGCATTTGGTATAAAAAAAAACATAAGGAATATCTCATAGGTGATGTGATTCACTAAAACTTGAAGCATTGTTCTCCGACGTGGACTATCTAATTCTACATTTTCATTCATGAAATACATATATTCTACATTTTCATTCATGAAATACATATACTAAAGAACAAATCGTGTAAAGGCTAACAACACTTCATCATATTCAATTGTAGGTTGTTATGTGGAATTTTCAGAGTATCCTGTAATTGTTATGGATGAGTCCTCTACTTAAAAGCCTTATTGTTATATTGCAACATCAAAAATACAAAAATCCCCTATTACATTTGCACAGACAACCATCCTCAATTTCTTAGAAGGTCTATGTTCACCCATTTTTTTGTAAGGAATGGATAGTTTATATTGATCAAGCTGGTAAATAGGCTAGTAAAGTAAATTAAAGGAGTGATCACCATCTACAGTAATCCATATATATATATATATATATATATATATATATATATATATATATATATATATATATATATATATATATATACATACAAAGAGTAGTCTTTTCCTATCATGCATATTCCTTTCTATACTGTTAACAACATGTTTCTTGTAAATTCTCCAAAAAACCCTGACAGAAACTGCAAATTTACAAAACATTTAACAAAAAGAGACCTAAAACTCAAACTCTACATTCCTATAGGTTCACTATTGGCCATTGCAATTAGATTTTATTCTTGCTCTTGGAGTGCAATTTCTGCAACTATCTACTCCATAGGCTCGCTTGGTTGAACATCCTATCACTCGATTTTACTACATTTGCTCTACATATGCAATATTTAGGTATTATCCATAGGGATTTTATGGCCCAACTTGAAGTTGCATGAAGCATGATTCCATCTATCCTTGTAAGTGACACATTGACCCTCTAATATCCATATGGAATAGCACTCAGCTTGTTTTTCCTTGATTGAGAGCCAATATTTCATGGAAATAATGATCGGGACAATTTCAATGCTAATTAATAATGTGACTGGCCTTGGGAACTGGTTTCTCCAAGGTGTCCTTTGATTTATTACATCCTCCATTCTACATAATTGCAACATCATGGATTATATTAATGGTTTGAGTCACCTCTATCTTGGCAGAGTATTCCTTGATCAAGATGACCTCCTATATTGGCGTGCTCATCAATGATCTGGTTATTTCCTCTTTTTGATATGATAAAAGGTGATGATGTCAAATTTTCCAATTTGTCTCCTAATTTGAATGTCCATTGTGGACTGATTTTTTCTTTTAGAATTTTTGTCTCTATAAAACTTTTGGATGTTTATCATTGTGCCTCCCAATACCACAATACCACTGGTTGATGAATTCCTCTTACTTTGGCTATTTTCAACCCTTACCAAAGAGTCAGAGCTTCTTCTTGATTGTTAGTGATTGATCCTAGTCCCCATGTATCTTTAATCTATATTTCTCCACCGAGGCGAAATATTACCCCCTCCGCTTTTGCCTCCCCCTTCACCCATTTTGACTGAAATGATAATAAAAAATTATATTCATAATCAAATAATATTTTATTAGATACTCTCACTTTTATTTAAATAATGTGGGAAAAAATTTCGTTGAAATTAATATAATTATCTTTTATAAAATAGATTTTGGTTAACATCTCACAGATCATGAATACCTTAGATTTATTCATTCATATATATTTCATATAAATATTTTTATAAAATTATTTTTACATAATAGATCATGATACCATCCATTAAACTTAATATTTTCTTAAACAATTTTATTTTCCCATAATTCATATCACTCTACTTATTAACTCTTTAATTCTAAAATTTCAATTATTATATTTTTGATGATGTAACTTTTTGTATAAAAAATATTGGTGAATTCATATTTTTTATAATTATAATTATGTGAAAAAATAAATAAATTGAAGAGCAATACATAATAATATTTAAGAAATAAATTATTATAAATTTATTAAATATTAAAATCAATTTATTTTAAATATAATTTAGTAATTAATATATAAATATAGAATTGAATTATTAAAAAAATCACATCTTAGGAATTTTGATTTATTTCAAAATGATTATTTATTTAAATATTTGATAAATGAAATTCTAAAATACTCCATATTCTATTAATATCTATATACGTCATTATTATTAAAATTAATTATAATAACGGTAAAAATAATATAAGTTAAATATATTGATTTAAAATATTTATATATTTTATAAATAAGTTTTTAAATTTCACTTAATTAATTAAAAAAAATATTTTCTATTCCAAAAAAAAATTAATAGCCAAAAATATCTTTACAATCTATTCAACATAATAAGTACTTTGGACCATTTATTACTTACTACTAGAAAGTAACTTACTATTAATTTATCTAGGGGAACACACTTCAATGCTTGATAATCATTAAGAATGTCAATTTATAATTTATTATTAAATTACAAGTTATTTAACATACAAAAATCTCTTACCAAACTTGAGCAAACAACCGTCCTCAAATTCTTACAAGGTTTGGTTTCACCTATTTTGATTAAATGATAATAAAAAAATGTATTCATAATTAAATAATCTTCTATTAAATTAAAAAAATTAAATATTCAAAAATATCTTTACAACCCAGACAACATAATATAAAATTAAAAAAAAATACAAATTTACAACAAAAATATAAATCCAAATTCATAAAGAATTTTAAGTAAATAATTTTTTTTCCTTCACTATGAACTTTAGTTCCGAGTTAGAGTAGGATTACATCTTTATCTATGTATTTCTTTCACATAAACTAAAATTTAGTTCAACACAACATCTTACTTTTGATTTGAGATGTTGAAAGAAGAAGCTTTTAAGGTTGACCTTTGAATTTAGAAAACTACCTCTAGTTTTTACATTAAGTATCTCTGAATTGAATATTAAAAGAGGGAGATTCCAACTGTCAGAATTTAGAGAAGTCCTCCAAATTCATACTTTAAATACTTATAATTTTCAACTACTTTGGAACAAGCTATGAAAATCTGCATAAAGATTCATCAACATCCATAGTTCTTTTGCTTGCGCTAAGAAATGTCTAAAGTATAAACTTCTTAGCTCTAAATTCAGAACTTACAACCACATTCTAAAATTTGTCGATTTTTGGACTTCGAATGTAGAAAACCACAAGAAATTCCTCTCCAATATGAGCTTCGGTTTTTCAACTCACGTTAAAGTAGTGACGATAATATAATATACTAAAATTCATCAAAATGTCATAATTTTGTAGGCTAAAGAATGTTTTCCAACATAGAGGGTCACTGAACACTTGAGAAGGCGACTACATATTATTTCTATATTATGCTCAAAGCCACGAATACACCCAATTGCGCTTAAAATTACTAAAAGAAAAAGAAGGTGAAAGATCGAGCAAGGAACGAATTCTAGTACATTGTCAGTTCGAAGAAATCCCTTCCAAGTCAACTATTTCTGGTACGAAAATGCTCATCAAGAGCTGGAAAATGATATCAATGCCAAAATGGTTTGTATGAATTGGTTATTAGGGTAATCTTAGTTAAGATCCATTGAACGAGTTCCTTTCGTCAATCCATCAAGTGACGTAAATCAAGGAGGAAATTGTGAGTTTAAATGGTGGGATTCTAGGGTCGAAAATCTTACAGTCATCTGATAATAGATCGAATGGTGCAAAACAGTCCAGAGTGGAAACTCAGTGAGTTCTTTTTAAAGAGGAATGCCTTACAATGTAATTAATTTAATGTTTAAATTTTGTAAACCATACAAAAGTTAACCTTTGTAAAAACATTTTTTTAAATAAATTTTATATATTGATTTTTATTGAAATTAAAAATATATATTTATATATTTTAAATAATTAATAAATACTTATAAGTATCAATTTATAACAAATATCAAAACTCTTACTTTATGATACATTTCACATCATAAAATCAAAAAAAATAATTAAGTTATGTCGTTATTTTAAGTTATTATTATTAATTATAAAAAATTAATTAACTTGATAAGTGTGTCTACTTTGGAATGATGTTGTCTAATGAGGCAAAAATCTGATCCACATGGTAACATTTTCACCAGAATTGGATGTTTTTTATTTTGCAAAATCTTGATTTAGAAGTGCTCCACTCTAGATTTTGAAAAACAAATGGATCCAACACTCTAAAAAACCCACAACACCTAAAATTCTATTTATTGACTGTCGTAACATTGATTTTCAAAATTTTCAACTGGAATTTTCCAAAACGTGCTGAAAAATCTATATTTTCAGGCGAAATTGTCGCCTACTTAAACTACTCTTTTTGGAAATTTTAAAATTTTAATTTAATTATTGCTAATTATTAAGTGGACGGTAGCAATTTAACCTCAACTATAAAATGAAAAAAAAGGAAAAAAGACATAACTACTTTGGAGATAAATCTCAACCTTTGATTTCTCACTGCTACTTAGAATATTCTAAAATATTTCATAGAGGTTAAATCTTCACCATCAACTCAATAGCTATTGATAATTAAATTAAAATTCTAAAAACAATATTCCTAAATAAACATATTTATTTACATAATAAATATGTTTATATAAATCTTAAATTTATAGCTTTTATAATAAAATTATAAATATCTAACCTTTTTTATATATAAATTATATCTTCTACTATCCTACACTTCAATTTATATATTAGAAAAATTATTTTCATTAGATCAACATCTTAAAATAGTATATTAATATTCACATTAAAATATTAGAATTTCTTTTTTGTTTGCTATTTTATATTTAGGAGATGGTAATTCGACATTTGAGCTTCAACCTTTCATGCTGTTAGAATTTAGGTATCTCATTCCATTTATTGTGGAATTTTGAGTTTAAACTATTATATAAAATAAAAAATTTCAAATTTAATTATATTAAGAAAATTTAATTATAAGGTACTTTAATAGCCTTTAGATACTCAATATGAATGGTAGGAACACTTACAACATATCTTAGAAGGAGACAAAAGTGACCTAGAGTAAGAGACGGCCAATGAATGACAAACTCCCCTAATTGGGTGATTCCCATTAGGTGCAAAAGGTTAGGGGGTTATGCTTTCCACCCTGGAAATGTTAGGAGAGTTAATCAAGGGGGCCACGTGGTTGTCCCCTCGCATACATAAGCATGTAGATTAATATTGCCTCTATAAGTATGTTTTATGACTGCGCAGAGCCTATAAAAGTCGTGAGTGTTGGTTTGGGCAATCAGAGAGACAATGAACTATTTCATTTCCCCATGAGAGAATTCAGGGAGGAAATTTACAGAGAGTCGCTAAATTATCTCTGGTGTCGATTGAGTGTGAAAATTTTGACGGTAATCTTTAGAAGGTGCACTAAGGTTACTGGTATGTGGGATGCATGACGGGCTGACTTGGTGGAGTTGTCGAAGGAAAGAGTTGAGCGCCAACAGAGCGGGATGTGATGTGTTTCATGGCCTAGTTGAGTTTATGGGTGTGGACACACATAATTAACCCTAAGTGAGATGCCTCCCCTAACCTGTGATGGTGGGGTACTTCTCCATCTCTACTAGGTATTTGTTAATCTTTAGGATTACTCTTTGAATTTTGTCTAGTATATCTTTGGAAAAAAAAACATTTTCCCAAGGGGTCAATGTAATTTTTGTGGTGGTTTAAATAGTCTTTGGAGGCTTAGTTGTGATTTCATGCATGTGTTAGTTATTACCACCTATACACCTTGCAATGTCACCTGTGGCAGTCATCAGCTGAACTGGGCTTGGGACCTTTTGAGTCTTCACCTTTCTTCATTGTCTTCGAGTTTGTTGGAATATAGAGGTCTGTGTCTATGCGGCTTTATCTTTGCTACCCTCGAGAGTTGTCAATGGTAGCTGAGTTTGTTTGGCAGCTTATTGTGAATAGGGTCAATTTCTTCTTGTTGCAACTTTGTCTTCATTCCATCCCATGTTGGCCTTCTAGGTCTGGTTGGTCTATAATCAGTGTCTTAAAGTATAACAGTCCTTGTAATTGCATCCCCTCTTTCTTGGTGTTTCATTTTGTGAGCCTTAACTCCATATCACATTGTTATTGGTTGAAGATGGAGTGCCAGTGAATGCGCAATAGGCATGGGGAGAGGGTTGCGGCCCCCAATACTGATATAAAGCTCAACAATAGGCCGAGGAGGTTGTTGATAAATACCATTCAATGGTCCCCCTGATACCCAGAATGAAATTTGTAATTTTGAGTCTCATGTTGTTCAAGATAGACAAGTCTTCTCAGATTCTAAAATTCTATTAGATGTAGTCACTTGGATTCCTAACCTTAGGCATACCCGAGGAGAAAGGAAGCACTATTTTGGAGCATTGACATTATATTGGAAGAATAAGACTCTACTAGGCAAAATCTTGTTTGATAAACATACTTAGAGATACAACATCCTTTCTAGTTTGGAGGATGTCAAAAGGTACCAGCAGAACCATAATTATCACTTAGAGATGATTGAGTTGAGGATTGCCCACATTGAGCTCCATTTCTAGTGTAAACCAAATTCACATGCTCCTCTACGATAAAGTTCTAGAGACATAATTATGGTCGATTATTTACACACTTGAGTTTGCATGCTTATCTCCAGTTTTTGTTTTTACATTGCATTCATAGATAGTCTAGTCATGCTAAAAATGTCGAAACATTTTGAATTTTGGACTAATTACTCTAGTGGTAAATGGTCAAAATATCTTGTTTCTTGTTTGGCAAATTGAGACTACCTACCCAATGACATGTGTTAATAATGCTTAAATGATAGACATGGTCTGCTTAATTTTCTAACATAATACAGCCTTAAAAAAAATTATAAGGTAATCCAAATATTTTAAATTTTAACTTTTCCACCAAATCATCTATGCATGTATATATATAGACCCATCAAAATATCTAAAGGCCATGAGCTCCATCATTTTGATAATAAGACTCCCACAACACTAACATGGCACTTGTATTTAAAGTAAGGTTTACCAAAGGCATTACATTAACCAGAAAGACACAAACTTAGAGATCTTCGGTTGGAATAACTTCTACAACGTTATTCACTTCTCTTATACGCTGGGAAGCTTCCAAAGGCTAACCTTCTTCTTTCTTCCTGAATTTAATTGAGCCAATGAATCACTCGAGTAACTTCTGTAGAACTGTTCGTGTAACCGTAAATGTAAAAATACATATTAAAAGAGACTTCTGTGGGGATGCCTGGTCATATATGTCGAATTCCGCAGCTGAGGCTTGGAGACTTCTTTCTCTGGGACGGCTGTACAGGCTTGGAAACTTCTTTCTTTGGGACGGTTGTACATAGCTGGTCAGTTCCTGTATCAGCTATGTATCTCCTTACACGTTTGCTTCAAAATCAGTTTGATTGGTTTTTCTTGAAACAAAAACTCTCTTTCCCCTGCAATTCGCACGCTAAGCTTTTGGTAGGTGACGATGTAAGTTCTTGGTGGGATTAGCAGCTTCTTTTCTAGCTGTATGCCGCGAGGTCCTCAGCTTTGTTGCACCTCTTTATCTCTTTGATGGTTCGGTTGTTATTGCTGCTAGGCTTCTCGGTGGGATTAGCAGCACTTTTTCTGGCTGTATGCAGCAAGATCCGAAGGTTTGTTGCACCTATGTATATCATGTACCGGCTATCACTGGATATGTCGATTGAGTTTCGTTACGATTAAGCGGTGTCGCTGTGCAAAATCGGGATCGGAATGTTACCTGCTCGTTGGTCGTGACCATGGATACTCTTCAGTCAAAACCCTAATGTTAGGACATTATTATCTCAAAATATTCCTAAAATTAAAAGATACAAGTTTTTTAAAGTTTCCATAACAGTAACATGTCACGAGAAATTATCATGATTTTATCGTAACATTTTTTTGGGTCAAAATTATGTAACACTCCAATTTTCTAATCTCTGTAATTAGTTAAGATTTAACATAACTAATAATTATGCCGTACGATGCTTATTATATTTTATCCATGTAAATATCGTTATTATTATGTTATTATGGATTTAATAAAACATTTAAGGCTAATTTACCTAGAAGTGTATAAAAGAGGAACCATTATATCACAAGGGTGAAGAGTGAAGGGATTGTAAGGGAATTAAGATAAATAAATAATTTTAAGTTTTCCATGAAATTGATGTTTCTTCATCACCAGGTGCTTTATTAAAAATATAGAAATTTCAAATTTCAAATAAATTAATGTATGAGGTAGTTGGTGGGGAAGTACACATTTCATAGTTATGGAACTATGGGGTTGAGTACAACAAGAAGAATGGTCTCTCATGCAAAGGGGAATTACATGGGGAGACATTCATTTAGTCATGCATTCATTCATGCTACGGCAAGTGTGAGCACCCACAAATGTAGTAGAAGGGAGGGAATATTAAAAGAGGATTTGGGGATTTATGTAGAGGTTCACTTGTGCAAATTAGGGTGATGCTTTGGTCACTATTAAATGAAAGCTATTGGTTAGAAAGAGGAAATGGCTCTTCAAGAGGTGTGAATTTGTCTACTCTATGCATGGATTCATGCAGAGGTTCACTTGTGCACATTAGGTTGATACTTTGGTCATTGCTAAATGTAAGCTATTGGCTAGAAAGAGGAAAGGACTCCTCAAGGCGTGAATTTTTCTAGTCTTGTGGTGTGTGTTTTTGTTACAAAGAAGAGGGAGTGACCTATTTTCTGGTCAACCCTAGATAAATATGAGTGGCAGAGTCCATACTAAATCAAGTGAAGAGTGCTACAGAGAGAGAACTTAGAGGATAAGCTAAGCATAGGAAAGAGAACATTATTAGTATATGTGCAGAGAGAGAACTCAGAGGATAAGCTAAGCACAGGAAAGAGAACATTATTAGTATATGTGTAGAGAACATTATTAGTATGTGTGCACACTTGGAAGTGAAAGTTGCATTTATAAATTGTAATATGATCATCCTCATGGCATTGCTAACTAATAAGCTCAATTAGTTTGGAGAAGATGAAGGTTCCAATGTAGAGGTCAAATCAGAGGGGAAATTGGGGGATTATAAAGAACTAGAGGTGCCAAGGAAACCTAAACTAGAGCAGTTGAGTTTGATTGTCATGAAACATTCATGGTTTCTCTTTAAAATGGAAGAAAAGGTGGACATCAAGTTGTATCAAGTTGAAATAAATTCTTCTAATTAAATCACTAGTTGTAGCAATTATAGGTTTGCTTTAGTGTTCACCACATCTGATAAGGAACAAAAAAAATCATTTACTCATTTGAAATTAGAAGGCCATGCCCTTACTTGGTGGGATTCAAGCCAAAAAGAAACCCTAATAATGGAGCAAGATCCTCCAATAAATAAGTGGGAGGATTTCAAAACTCTCAGAAAGTCCTAATTCTACCCTATCAGGTATGTAGATGAATAGTCGATTTGGTGGCATTACTTCAAGCAGAGATAGGGGAAAAGTGTATAGAAGTGCACCACATAATTCGAAAACATTACAATAATGCTTTGTATCTCTCTCAAGAACCCAAATGTACTCCTCAAGTATTCACGGGGTCTACACAGCCATCTACGAAGGTAAGTGATGTTGTTCAAACCAAGAAATGTGGACAAGACATGTGTTCAAGTGCAATGATTAGAAAAAATTGGGTAGAAGAAAGGGAAGTCAAGTGGTTCAAAGTAGAAGGAACTATAGGAAAACTCCAAAGGGAGGAATAAGCTCAAATGTGGAAACAAAAATAAGATAACAGTTGTAGCACATTAGTGCAACGATCCTAACAACTACTGCAACCATTATAACATTGATGGTCATAAAAAGGAGAAGTGTTAGAAATTAGATCGAGAACTCAATAAAAAAAATTAGAAGAAGGACAAGAAGAATAAAAATCTCATAGCCACATATTCGAGAAACCAAATGGAAAGATGCTCATGCATGGATGAGGATTATTTTCACATTAGTGCAAAGGGGGGTTGAATCTAAGTATCTGTCAACAATGGGAAGTGAAGGAGATGATCAAACACTTCCATATAAAGGTATAGGTTAAGAAGACAATAATTGATGTTTTTTTGAACTCAAGATCATACACGAATCTCATTGCCATAGAGTTGGTCAATAAATTGGGATTGGAGGTTCGATATCATCCTATATCATATCCATTAGGATGGGTAATTAAGGATACAAAAATTAAGGTATCCAAATATTCCACAATAAAATTTTCTATTAATGTTGATTTTATTAAGGAAGTAGAATTGGATGTAGTTCCACTTGATGGATGCACACTTGTGTTTCGATGTCTCCATATGTATGCACACAATGCAATCTTTATGTGCAGAGCCAACCAATACTGCTTCATCAATGATGAAAAAAATTTCATCATTAATGTGCATAAGGGAAAGTGTAAAAATTCATTAGTAAGTGCCAAGCAAGTCAAGAAATTTAGTATTTCTAGCTAGAAGTATGTTTTATTGCTTTGATGGTAAACTTAGTCTATAGAAGAGTCAATGAGTGCAAAGGATCCCTAGAGGGGTGCACTAAGGAATATAGGCAATAGTTGGAAGAGTTGTTACAAGCATACAAGGGAGTGTTCTAGGAGCCTAAAGGGCTACCACCTAAGAGGGAAGTGGAGCACAAGAGCCAACTGTTGATGAAATTTCCACTGTTAAACATTACGATGTATAGGAAGTATGTTATAGATGAAAATGAGATGAAGTGTTTGGACAATGTTGGAGTAGGGTGTTATTTGGCTAGGAACCTCACCATGTGTGTGACCCATCATAAATGTGCCTCAGATGGATGGGACTTGGGGAATATACATTGATTACAAGGTGTTAAACACAGTTATGCTCAATAACGTGTATACCTTCCCTATAATACATGATCTATTGGACTTGTTTGTAACAAGAAAAATATTTCACCAAGCTGGATTTAAAATTAGGGTATCACCAAGTTTGAGTCAAAGAAGAAGATACCTAGCAGACAACCTTTAAACCCAGACAAGGTTTATATGAGTGGTTATTCATGCCATTTGGTCTATGTAATGCACTAGCTACATTCATTATATTAATGAATGATATTTTGTGCCCATATGCATATTAATTTATTATTATTTATTTGAAGGGCATATTAGATTTTAGTGCTAACTGAGACGAGCATGTCTCATATTTGATGTAGGTGCTAGAGACTTTGAAGAAGCACCAATTGTTGGATAATTTCAAGAAGTTTGAGTTTTCAAAATAGACATTGATGTACTTAGTATATGTGATTGGTGGAAGGGACCTGAAAATATATCTTGTCAATTTGGAGGCCATCATGAAGTGACAAACTACCAATGTTTCTATGGTTAGGAGTTTTGTTGGGGTAGCTTGAGGAAATTCATAGCCACATTTTCAGCAATAACCACACCACTCCACACCACAATAGTTAGTGGAAAGAACTTTTAGTGGGAAAAGGGTCAACAAAATTCCTTTGGAAAGTTGAAGAAGAAAGTTAGTCAAGCATCAATTCTTGCATTATTGAAATTTTAGTATTCCTTTGAAGTGGAGATAGATGCAACTTGATATATTATGGCAGCAGTCATCATCATGGGAAGAAGGCCAATATGTTATCATATCAAAGTATTTCACGTAGTGGTTCTCAACTACCCTGCCTATGACAAGGAACTCTATTCTTAGTACAAGTTGTCAGAAAGTGGAAACATTATATAATCGGAAAGAATACAATCATCCACATAGATCACTAGTCATTATAATACCTAGAGGCCCATAGTAAGTTACAACAAACTAGACATTACAAATAGGTGTGGTTTTTATAGTAGTTTCATTTGGTGATTAAGTACAAGAAGGGAAACACAATAAGTTGGTTGACATGATTTCAAGGGAACCCACATTAAGATTGATGGCTTTGGGAAGTATGATGCACATGGAGCATTTCCCCCATGATGCACATAAAAGGGGACGTACAAAGGATGAATACTTCATGTAGGTATATCAATAGCTACAAGGCCATATTCATGTTGAAATTTTCACAATTGACTGCCATCTCTAGAATGGGTTACACTACATGCTAGACAAACTATGTGTTTCTAAAGGTATGTGACTACAACTAATGACAGAGGCTCACACTTGGAAGGTTGTAGGGAATTTTGTTGTAGGGAATGTAGTTTCCAATTTACAAAGGTATGTGCACTAGCCCAAGATGCAAGAAGATGTAGCTAGGTTCATTAGTGGGCATATACTTTGTTTTATCGGTAAGCCTAGTAATAGGAAAGAGGGTCCATGGAATTTGCAAGAGGTTTATGAACAACCAAGAAGGGACATGACTACATGTTCATGGTAGTTGATAGGTTCAACAATATGTGCATTCTCATTCCCTATAAAAATACCATCAACAAGAAATAAGTAGCAAATTTGTCATTTGGACATGTCTAGGTGCTCTTTATGATACCAAGGAGCATTATTTTAGATAGGGACACTATATTTTTCAGTGCATTTTATAGTATATTGTGGGAAAATATGGACACAAAGTTGAAGATATTGACCTCATTCCATCCACAAATAGATGGGAAAACATAAGTAGTCAATGAGACTTTGGTGTAACTTTTGAGGGTAGACCTGGGATAAAAATCTGGTGTATATACAAGAGTCTTATAAAAGAACAGACCACACTTCCACTTGTAAGTTGTTGATTGAAACTTATTTTGTATTTTTCCACCATCACCTTTGGATATTGCATATGGACAATAAAGAACAGTGAGGATCGCAAATGCGATACTTCAAGGGAAAATAAATTTGTTGAGAAGATCAAGTATATCCATTTGCAAGTACAAGAGACATTGAAGTAATCATATGTAAAGTATAGGACTAGGCATGAACATATAATAGAGAAATTATTTAGATTGGGAGATATAGTATGATTACAGTTGAACAAAGGGAGGCTATAGGGTCATGGTAAGAAAATAAAGGTACTGTGATTTGGTCTTTTCAAGATATTAGGAAAGGCTGGAACCTACTTATTATCTCAAAAAATTTCTTCTCCGATCACATAACTTATTATGTCATTACTCTGCTCTACTATTGAAGTTTATATAATTAATTTTATAATTGTGGGATGCTAGTAGTTGATAAGGATCATGTGGTTGTATTCATTATCCCTTAGAAGAATGAAATCATGCGTAGGAACATGAAAATGATTTTGGGTTCTAAGAGTTGTAGTTACCCTTATCTCTATTTATGAATATACCTCTATTTTAATTTAATCCTTAAAGTTTAACAATGCCTTGAGGGAGGTGCATGTTTTCCCTATGTGAAACCTAGCATATAATGCGTTGAAATCCCTTGGAATATCTTCGCAAGGAGTTGCTTAAGAAGATTAGGCTCATGATTGTTAGCTTGAGACAAGGGATTTGAGAAGGAACTCTTGGTTAATGAATAGGGCTTGGGCCCTATTATAAACTTCACAAGAAAATAATTTTGAGTGAGATACTGCGAAGAATGAAGACATACATGATTTGGGAAACTTGAGAAGCTTTGAGAACTTTTTTTCTATTATAAGAAAAAGAAAATTGCAGTGTAATGTATGACATCAAGGTACTATTCTAGTGCTATATGCTACACAAAGAAAATATGTTAGTGGAATACAGTATGCAATGAGAAGACAGAAGAATAAGTTTGAGATGCGGTGAGAAGAAAGAAATATTGCAAAGTTTGACCTTTTGAGAGATACAATGTGTTGCATAGGTCAAGGGTGGTAGCTTTTAGTTCGTGGTGTGAAAGACCCTTAATAATAGTAAACTACATGAGAAAAATCTTTTGTGTAGCACAACCAACAAAAAATTCTAGGATACTTGCGCAATAAATAGAAGTTCAGGTGTATGAATCTACTTGGGTATTTAGTAGAATGTGCAGTCTTCCTTTGACGAGACCAACAAAATTGACAGAATAAAGAACTTAAAATGGATGGATTAGGGTGGAAGATTTAGGTTTTAGTTATTAATTGACCAGCATCATAAAATATTAATAAACTGGTTGGTTGTCTATTCAATAAGACCAAAATGGTTATTGCTTTATCCTAACCATTGTTGGTAAAAAGCAATTTTTGTGGGTTATTGCTTTATTCTGCACATTGTTGGTAAAAAAGCAATTTTTAAGTAATTTTTTGTGGGTTTACGTTGTAGATTAGCTTATTTTATTGGGTTAATGGTTACTTAATTTTTGTTTTTGTAGATGAACATTTCAATTATCATAAGGGCAAAAAAAATATGTAGATATTTTTGGAAATATAAATTCATATGATTTTATTAAAATAAGTTGATTAGATTAAGTTTAGATCATTTGAATTTTCTTTTTTTTCTTACTAATGATAATGAGAGATATTTTTAATTTCTATCAATTAAATCAAATTTATTTTTTTGAGATTGAGGTTGCTTCACTCTAAAGAAAACGATACAATTGTGGGCATCTTTATTACACTAAATACTGATAATGATTCTGTGTATGCATTTTTGTTAGTATTTAAGATCAAATAACATTTTTATCCAACTAAGATTAAAAAATATTTTAAATTGCAAGATAAATAGAAGGAAATTTTAGTCCAACTAGGGAGGGCATGGTAAGGAGTTTGAAAATAAGAAGTTTTTAAAATTTTGAGAAAAATAATATATCTTGCTTTTACAATATTGTTACATTTGAATTTGGGGTTGTATGACTTGGTTATTTTCAACTTAAAAATTGAAATTGTGTATAGGTGAGGCTTATGTAATTGCATAAATAATGTAACAGAGGCATATGGATCATTCT
The DNA here is from genome assembly GCA_031772625.1 of Pinus tabuliformis. Taxonomy (NCBI): domain Eukaryota; kingdom Viridiplantae; phylum Streptophyta; class Pinopsida; order Pinales; family Pinaceae; genus Pinus; species Pinus tabuliformis. Next base: position 700,603,765 of record CM062811.1, read on the forward strand.
CTACCCAAATGTTGAAATTGTGTATAGGTGAAGATTATGAAATTGCATAGTTAATGTAACAGAGGCATATGGATCATTGCAAAGGCTTTTTCTAGCCAAAGAAGAAAACATCTAAGATTTGTTGGTGTTGGGAAATTCACAGTTGGTTATCCATCACCTTGCTCATGCATCTTTGCCTAATGATTGCATGTTGGGAAGCATTATTGATTGAATCAAGAATTTGGAATTAGTCTACTCTACTATTAACTTATTTTATGTGTTGAGAATGAACAATTCTGCTACAAATGATCTCACCAATAAAAAACTAAATTTGAGGCAAGTGTCATAATGAAAAATGGGATTCCTTCCCTCGGAACTATTCCTTATCAATTAGTATGCTATGTAGTATAAATTTTGTTTATATTTATAGGTATTTTGGAAAATCTATACCTCCAAAGTCTTTGTGTCTTTTAAGGTAGTAAAACCGCTAATAAATATTGAGAATAAAGTAACATGTATAGCTATTTTCATTGTAGAACACGATAATACAACATTCTCTGATGGTTAAAAAAATGATGTTACTACTGAATTCTTCTCCCCGTATCTTATGGAGTCGAATTCGAATTCTCTGTAACTATGTTATAGCCCACTGAATCAAGATATCAAGATTTCTCCCTTAGCTTTTATTGTTCTTGTGAGTACTAAACCATGTAATGAAAATTTATGAGAACTGAACGTTTGTCTTCGCCATTGTTCTAATAGGTACGCACTTTGGAGGACGAGAAAAAGAGACTCCAGACCAAGTTACCAGTTTCTTGAAAGTCCAAATTCTATTAAGATGATTATACTTCTCGGTTCAAGGATCTACATATAAACTGGTGCTTGTATGGAAGATTGGTACTCGAGGCGAATCCTCCACTTTAGTGTAGGAAAATGTAGCGTAAACCAAACTAACTTACATATTGGGTGTGTGCAATTAAAATTTTACTGTTCCTTTTAAAAATCATAATTATTCTCGTATATTTACCCTCTTTGGGTTCTAATCTAGCAACTGTATTGGCAGACTTAATACCTTGCCCAGCAGGCCCTCAGAGATGACAGGAGATGGCGATAATTCTCAGATAGGAGAAACTGAAATTTCTAATGCCTGATCAAATGACTATTAATTGTTGTTTCTCCACCTGTTCCAAGACTTTGAAAATCCATGACGAATGGAAAGTTGGTTATGTGTTAGAGGATCATACATATTTTTTGCTTTTTGTAGTTATGGATTTTAATGTCTTCAACTTTGTTTTAACATGGTTTCGGTCTTTTTAACTGGAAATATCATTTTTTTTCCAAAAGGAAAAAACACGGGTTTTTATATAGTATCCGTACATATTCAAAATATATATCTTACATGTAGTTAATAAGATCTGAGATAGGAAATCTCCATATCTAATAGCTATAAGGCACAAAAACATTTAAGCATGAAAGTTCAAAAGAGGACCAAAAACATAGACCTACTGTAATAAATATGTATCTATATCAGTATGGAGTTAAGTATATTCAAATGTTGCAAATTGAATAGACATAGACAGGATAATAAATACTATGGAAGCAGAATGGATCCATCTTCTGCAAGATTGTGGAATCTTCTACAGGATTGTTGTCCACCAGAAATTGGTGCATTGAGTCGACAGCCACAGAAAGACCTCTTTTCGACAGAGAATTAGCCACAATGTTAGACTCCCTTAATATTTGTTGTAGAGGGATGTGCACAAAGGACTATTTGAGATTGTGTATGTGGTTAAGCCAACTTTCAAGGTTTGGTGGAGAAAAAGCAGTATTCCCCAATCCTCCATCTATGAGAGATTTGGAATCTCCATATATGTGGATAGTGTCCATAGAAAGTTCCTTTGCAAACCAAAGGAGACCCAATAATGCCAACATATCTTCCCTCATGTTTGAGCTAGTGCCACCATGCCAATCTATTTTGTATTGTTTTTTGTGACATATCTGAATCCATGCTCCACATCCAGATATACATATCGGTGGTGTGTCATCAAAATAACCTGCAAGGAACTGAATGCATGGATGTATATATCGATAACTTAGGTCTTTATCATTATGCAGACTTATATCTTGTGTGCCCATCCACATCGCAATGTTGGACCAAATCTTGTGAGTGTTAATGGGGATACCATCACATATGTTTTCGTACCTAGGTCTCCATAATTCTCAATGAAGAGAGGGATAGGCTGGTGTATTCTCCCTCTCCCACTCCACCAACATAGGCACTGTTCAATTGAGAGGTAAGTTCTATTGGGGAAACTAAAAAAAAGAGAAGTCTAGCACCATACCCGTGATGTGATCGGGCATTCCAGCAATAAATGTAAATTTGTCTAAAATGAGTTATGACATAGTATGCACAATCTTGGTCCATGTATACCCTTCTTTCACAGATGTTCACAAGTCAAGGTTTTTTCTTGCCACAGCAATCAAGTGTATAGAATGATCATAGTAGGGATCTTCATTGTCCATATATTCTGGAACCATGTTTTATTGTTTAAAGAGAGTCTGGAGCACATTTTGTATTTGTAAGTCTCCGCAACCACCATTATACCTTTGTAAAAAGTCTTAGCCCATGAAATATGATCACCCTTCTCTGTTCTGCACAAACCCATCCTTCTAAGTTCCATTATATGGTTATCCCAAACCTCAACACTGTGTCCTGTTAGCCCGATGTCAGTTTCCATCTTCCAAATTGGAAACCTCCCATGCCAGTGATGAATAACCTGTGCCAAATAGGAGTACCCTTTGGAATGTAATCTGTCTATGATGTCATTGGAAGGATGGACACCTAGTATGTTATCTATACCAATGAGAATACAATTACCTGTACAAAAATACCAACGAGTTCGCTGGAGAAACCATAATTTGATTTTATTGAAACTCAACCAGATATAAGAGCCAAAGATTTTACCTATAGAGCCATCCCCAATCCATTCTGATGCCTCTCTATCATTCATGTACTTTTCCAAAATGATGTCCCTACAGGTACCCTCTCAAAATAGTGCATGCCACAATGGCTTAAACAATAGAGCACATCTAAAAAATTTCATGTCCAGTACCCCCCATCCTCCATATTTGTTCGAGATAGTGATCTTCTCCCATTTTATCAAATGGTATTTTCTTCCTTCTTGAGTGCCTACCTAGATGAAATGTGTCATAATTATCGAGATTTTGTATACAATGGACGTAGGAAGCATAAATAAGTGTGCCCAGTAAACCGAGATTTACTGAAGAACCAACTATGCAAGGGTGAATCTCCCCCCTTGAGTGAGCCATCTATGAGACCAGTCAAATAATTTCTAGCAAAATTTATCTAATATCCATAGGCAGTGATTAGTCCTATAGTTGTTGGGCTTCAGTCTGTGTCCCAAATATGTGAAACCTTCGCACAGTGGCTTTGTAGCCACACCAAATATACTAGCAATAAAGTCAATCACCTCTCATTCTCTACAAGAGTAAAGCAGAAGTGACTTTCCTCCATTAACCTGCAATCTAGATACCTCTCCAAATCTCATAAGTATATAATGCAGAGCCAGCCATTATGCTCTGGATACCATACTGAAAGTGAGGATTTCATTGACAAAGAAGCTGTGGGATATTTTGACATTCTTCCCCATATTTATGCAACGGAAAACACTAGTATTTTGAGGCTCTCATATCTTGTGATTGATCCCATCCATAACAAGAATAAATAGAAGGGACGATAGTGAGCATCCCTGTTGTAAACCCCTTCTAGCATGTAAAAAATGGGAAGGATATACATTGATCAATACTGTAAACTATACTGAAGTAACACATGCCATAATCTACTCAACATTGTACATCATCAGTCCAATCTTTGTCAATATGAGTCATAGAAACGTCTAATCTGCACAATCAGATGCTTTTTGCAAATCAAATTTGATGATTAGCGCCTCCGTTTTCTTCATGTGGATGGAATGTATACAATATTGGTTCATTTCCAATACATCATGAATCATACAGTTGTGGAGAAAATCATATTGTTCTCGGGTAATATAAGTTGACAGAGTCGACATCAAGTGCTCCGCTATTCTTTTAGAAATCAGTTTGTAAGTAATATTGCATAGAGAAATAGGTCTGAACTCCATAAAAGTGACGAAATCTGAGGCTTTTGGAAAGAGAGCAATAAAGGTTAAGTTTATGGCTCGAGTTATATTCCCAGTGATCTTGGATTCTTCAGCCATATTCAGAAGTTTCTTCCCCATGAGATCGAATAAATGTAGGAAGAGATCAACTGTCCAACCATCCGGGCCAAGACACTTACCTTTAGTGAAAGATTTCAAAACCCTGTGTACTTTGCCTAGCTCTATAGGTCTGGAAATAATTTGATTTTTTTCCTCATCAAACATGTTTAGATAGTCCTTCAATCCCCATATTTGATCTTCAATATTAACACCATTTCATTCCCTATAGAAAGACTCAAAAAATTAAAATGATTCTTGTTGTATCTCAAATGTAGTGTATACATGCACACCATTTCTCCCCTTTATGTGCTAAACAGTATTAATATTTCTCCAATATTTTGCATACTTGTGAAAAAAACAGGTGTTCTGGTCCCCCTCTTTTAATCACAAAACTAGACTTTTCAAGTGCCAAGTGGCCTTATGTATATGTAATATCTTCTTCTTTCTTCCTCCAGCTCCTCAACTTTTCAATGATAGATAAGGAAGGGGTCCTCATATCCAAAACTCTTCCAAGATGATCAATCTCTGCCACAATTGATTTCGATTCCATGTACAAAGATTTATTCTTATGCCTTTCTCATTTACACACCCGACTCTTCAAGAATTGGAGTTTATTTTTTATGTGATGCATTGTTGATGTGCCTAGTTTTGAAACCACCATATTCCAAGATGTTTTAATCAATTCCTGGAAATCTTCATCCTCCAACCATATACGATTAAATTTTAAAGGGATGCCAATTCGAACTAGTTCTAACCGCCATTGTAAAATAATGGCAAGATGGTCCGAAATGTAAGTTTGATTTACCTAGGTATGCATATTTTCCAAATGGTCAAATAGATTTTCATGCACCAAAAAATGATCCAGTCTTTTCCCATTGTGAAATTGCCCCATTCTACCATTATGCCATGTGGGAGATAAAGGATTTGGGGGAGTGTCTATCAAATTCAATGTAGTAAATAGTGTCTACAATCTATCATCCAAGGGATCCTGCCTGCGATGTATCCCCTAACACTCCTCCAATGAAAATGTAGTATTGAAATCTCCTGCTATAACTAGAAACATCATTTCACTTTGCCTGATATTGAGATTTATTGGGCTCTTATATTGTTCAACACAAAAATAAAACCATGCAAAACTTTCTTTAATTCATTTACTCAAATTCATTTAAATGACTTAGATTAAATTTCTCATTTTGGATTTTTAATACATTACCACTAAACCACACTCCACTGAGAAATTTAAATCCAAAATTTATCAACTTTGACTTTTTAATATGAGTGCAAGAGAGTGTTTCTATAACAATTCAATATTGTTGTATGTAAAATTTCCATTATATATACCATCTATTTTAAATTTAGATTTAAAATGAATAAAAAAAAATGTATAATTTTTTTAATAATTTAATTCTAAATCATATACTAATTTATTTATTAAAATTTTCACATATTTAAATATTTAAATATATTTAAATTTTTAATATACATAAAATAAATAAAAATAAATTAGATTTATAATTTTATTAATATATTTTACATTAATTTGGTTTTTTGAACAATCGCCACAACTTCTAGTTTATATTGAGTTCATGAACATCTCACTTTTATCAATATAATAATTTCCACTAATTACATATAAACTCTATTAATGCAATGTATCTAAATTACATATAAATAATAAATTCCTAATTATTGTGCAATACTATACTGCGAATTTATATCTTGATAATGGTTTGTAATGTGGGTCCCTTCTCTCATATTAATATGAATTCTTAAATAAGTTACTTCTTTATAAACAATGAACTCCTTTATGAACTATTTCTTAAAAGAGAGTGATGTAAAGACATAGATTATTTTCATTCCCGTGAAACAAGGGATGTTTGCATTAAAAATTGCATGACAACACATTATTAACTAGTATATTTCTATGATGTTCATAACCACGGCTAGCATTTATGTTGGTAATGTTTTTTAATTTTTTATCATTTTAAATGGAATATATAGAATTTGGTAGATATTTTGAAATTTAATTTTTTAATAATATTTATTTAGAAAATATATATATATATATATATATATATATATATATATATATATATATATATATATATATATAATTTAATAGAATCTTTAAAATTCATATTTTGTTATTTAAAAAATAAAAATAAAAAATTTATCTATTTTAGTACTTTTGAAATATTATTTTGAAATTTGGACAGTTTTATCAAATTTATATAATTTAATTAGATCAATAAATTTATTTATATTAAAAATTAGTAATAAATTTTAGGTGTATATTTCTGATTTAATAAAAGATAATATTAAACTTATTAATTTTCATATATTTTATAAATAGCCATTTATAATTACTAGTATTATTAAAAGGTTTTTTTACCACTGAATATTTTCTATGTATAATTGTTTAATGATGAAGGTGACACAAGTTAAACTCATGAAGTTGTGTTTTTCCTTGGTTAGGGTTTTCCTAGGATAAATTTTGTGTCTCTTGTTTAGTTGACTCTTTATGGTCCTATTGGATTTATTTTTTTACGATTGAATATTGTCTATGTAAAATTGCTTAATGATGAAGGTGACACAAGTTAAACTCATGAAGAAATTATTGGAAGTATTTGTGAGTCTAGAAAATATTGAAAAGTCAACAGGAAACAATGTAAGGTTGTATAGACCTTAGATGGTTTTAAAGGCCCTCAATATTATATGAGGAGAAACTCTAACAAATCCTAAAAGAGGCTTTAATATATCATGGATCATGCATATGATTTAAATAATCCAAACATGAATATAAACATAATCTTTAGCCTAAAAGTATCCTATAGGTACCATTATGTTAGGTTGTTTCTTAGGGACATATACATCAAGTGACAAATAAAATCGTTTTCTTAGGGCCTAATGAGGTTTGTATGGTTTATGACCATAAATATGGTGAAAAATCACAACATAACCCTTATAAATTTAATGAGGCCCTACAGATGCTAAATATTTTGAAATGGAAACTAAGCATTTACACCCTAAATATGTATATATGCAGGTTATTAGCATGCATAGGGCCCCAAACTGCATCGTATGTTTTATAAATGGAATATTCAACTTATAAATAATGAGTGTAAGGACCTTACCCATATTATGAGAAATAAAATCATAGTATTATGCATTAGATAAAGTTTCTAAGAATCCATGGGGGTTACCATAGAAGTCTAGTAAACACCACGAGTTCATATAAAATGTGTTTAATTTTATCCATATGTATTTGTGGTATATGATAATATATGACAATTTAAAGCACTACAAAATTATATGACAAATTTTTAATTAGTTTTTTTTTTCAAAATTCTAAAAAGTGTTATTAATAATTATAAATTAATTTACTACTAAAAGACTAGAAAATAAGAGAATGATGTGGCAATTTTTTTATAATAAAAATAAATATTTTAACAAGTACCTAAATTCACATGTTTAAAATATAATGAAGTTTTTACCACTCTATAAGACCTACTGAAAAATGTTTTATAAATCTCTTGCCATTTTGATGTTCGATGAACTAGTGACTCCATGAATTACTAGCTTTGATTATATGTCTAAATACTCTATTTATCATAGTTTCTATTATTAGATTACATAATAACTTAACTTTTTTTAAATATCATTAGAAAAAATATCATGATTTCATTGCTCAAGTGACTCCATGAATTTACTAGCTTTGATTATATGTCTAAATACTTTATTTATCATGGTTTCTATTATTAAATTACATAATAACTTAACTTTGAGGAATAATAATATATGTTATTATTTATATTATGGTTTCTTTAATATATTAGAGTATCATGATATCATTACTTAGGTGATTCCATAAATTACTTATATAGATATGGAGCATGAAATATGAGGAAATATACTTATATGAGGTGCCAAACTTATAGTGCTAAGGGTGCCAGACTTATTTTGTTATGGAGAAGTACCATGCATGAGTTTTACACACAACATGAATACCATTTTTATCTCATGAAGTGTGTAAGTATTTTGAGTATCACCAAAATATTTAATTTTGAGGCGAAAAATTGAGCAACCTACATGAACAATTTGCATTTTGTAATAATGTACTCACTTTTATAAAACATTTCCACCTGTGTGTCATGGTGGTGCTTCATTAAGTCAAATATTTAATTTTTAGGCAAAAACTTAAGCCATCTACATGAACAATTTAAATTTCGTGATAATGCTTTCACTTTTATAAAACATTTTCCACCAATGTGTCATGGGTCACGCTTCAGTTGTAAACTTATGTGTTTTTTTCATATATAAGGTTGACTAACTAACAATTTCATTGGATGTTGCAAAGGAAATGTGGTAAGTTAGTAGCATATGGAAGAAGAGCATAGGTGAAGAGAGATGTGGTATGTTATGCGATTTAAATGTTGTCTACTTTGGCATTGTTTCCTTTGCAACATAAATTATTGCCTCTAACAACAAGTAATAAATTAATTTAACTTTACAACAAGTTTACCAAGGCCAATGAATGGATGCCCCCAATTACATGAGGTATGTGCCATGTGAGCATGTTATATGATAGGTCTAGTTGTAGTAGCTTCTCACATTTTCCCAGAGTTACATATACACTACCCGATAACTGGTTGAGAGCAAGATTTACTTTTTTTAGTTGTTTGAGGTGGTAAATTAATTTAAATTTACAACTAGTTTACCAGGGCCTATGAATGGATACCCCCAATTTCATGGGGTATGTGCTAAGTGAGCATGTTATTTGACAGGTCTATTTGTAGTAACTTCACACATCTTCCCAGAGTTAGATGTATACTACCCAATAACTAGTTCAAAGCATGATTTGTTTTTTCTCATTATTGGAGCTATCCATTGGATTTGGCGATTCTTCCACAGAGATTCTAATTATTTTGTTTAAATATTTTATTCTTTTTCTGATGACATTGAGATTGATATGATTTCTTTAGAAGGGATCCTAGAAGTGGGCACAAGAAATGTCATTCACTGTAATTTGAAGCATTGTTGCCCGACATGAGGTATGTGCCTTATGAGCTTGTTATATGATAGGTCTAGTTGTAGTAACTTCACACATTTCCCAAGAGTTGCATGTATACTACCTAGTAACTGGTTCAAAGCAAGATTTATTTTTTCTAGTTGTTGGAGGTCGCTAATGGATTTGGGGATTCTTCCAAAATTATTAGAATTATTTTGTTTAAATTTTTTATTCTTTTTATGATGACATTGAGGTTGAGATAATTACTTTAGAAGGAATCCTTGAAGTGGACATTTCTGAACTAGAGAAATCTGTGCTCTTCTCAATGGAAAGACATGTTATGAGATGTTCTCTTACATGATAAAAGAAAAACTCAAATGGGCCATGATTGAAGAAACATTTCATGTTCAACCCCAAACTAGTTAAGCGATCTTCACTAGCTAGAAAAGGTAAATTAGAAGGCATTCATCTAATCACCATCTTCTACTTGGAACAAAATATGATGCTACAAACAATATGACATGTGACAAATCTACCAATCTTCCACCAACGCTACAAACAATTCCCATGTTTCATTTGACGTGCATCTGGTACAAAAAAAACATGAGTATCTCATAGGTGATGTGATTCATTATAACTTGAAGCATTGTTGTTCGACTTGGACTATCTGATTCTACATTTTCATTCACGAAATACATATATTCTACGTTTTCATTCATGAAATACATATACTAAAGAACAAATCCTGTAAAGGCTAACAACACTTCCTCAAATTCAATTGTAGGTTGTTATGTGGAATTTTTAGAGTATCCCGTAATTGTTATAGATGAGTCCTCCACTTAAAAGCCTTTTTGTTATATTGCAACACCAAAAATACAAAAATCCCCTATTACATTTGCGCACACAACCATCCTTAATTTCTTAGAAGGTCAATGTTCACCAATTTATTTTTTAAGGAATGGATAGTTTATATTGATGAAGCTGGTAAATCGGCTAGTAAAGTAAATTAAAGGAGTGATCACCATCAACAATAATCCATATATATATACAAAGAGTAGTCTTTTCCTGTCCTGCCTATTCCTTTCTATACTTCTAACAACGTGTTTCTTGTAAATTCTCCCAAAAACCCAACAAAAAGTGCAAATTTACAAAGCATTTAACAAAAAGAGACCTAAAACCCGAACTCTACATTCCTAGAGGTTCACTATTGGACATTACGATTAGATTTTATTCCTGCTCTTGGAGTGTAATTTCTACAACAATCTACTCCATAGGCTCGCTTGGTTGAATGTCGTCATGCTCACCAAGGGACGCGAGATCCCGCAAACCAAACACCGCCTTGAGGATACTTTCGCAATAAACAAAAGTTCAGATGTATGAATATACTTGGGTATTTAGTAGAATGTGGAGTCTTCATTTGACTAGACTTAGAGAATATTTCAAAATCTGAAGTTAAAGAGGTCAAACCATTAATATTCTCGTAACCATCCAATTCCAGGATTTTTCCCAATAAGCATTAGTTCAGGTGTATGAATCTATTTGGGTATTTAGTGGAATGTGCAACCTTCCTTTGATGAGACCAACATAATTGATGGAATAAAGAACTTAAAATGGATGGATTAGGAAGCCTAATATGGCAGGAGAGATTTAGGTTTTAGTTATTAATTAACCATCGTCATAAAATATTAATAAACTGGTTGGTTGTGTATTGAATAAGACCAAAATGGTTATTGCTTTATCCTACTCATTGTTGGTAAAAAGCAATTTTTAAGCAACTTTTGTGGGTTTACGTTGTAGCTTAGCTTATTTTATTGTGTTGGTGATTACTTAATTTTTATTTTTGTATATGAATATTTCAATCATCATGAGAGGAAAAAAAAATAAATGTAGATATTTTTGGAAAAATAAATTGATATGATTTTATTAAAATAAGTTGACTAGATTAAGTTTAAATCATTTGATTTTTTTTTCTTTCCAATGATAATGAGAGATATTTTTAATTTCTAGCAATTAAATCAAACTTATTTTTTTGAGATTGAGGTTGCTTAGCTCTAAGGAAAATGATACAATTGTGTGCATCTTTGTTACATTAAATACTGATAATGATTTTGTGTATGCATTTTTGTTAGTATTAAATATGAGATAACATTTTTATCTAATTAAGATTAAAAAATGTTTTAGATTGCAAGATAAATAGAAGAAAATTTTAGTCCAACTAGGGAGGGCATGGTAAGGAGTTCAAAAATAAGAAGTTTTTTTTAGTTTTGAAAAAAATAATATATGTTGCTTTTACAATATTGTTACTTTTGAATTTGGGGTTGTAAGATGTGGTTATTTTTCACCTAAAAATTGAAATTGTGTATAGGTGAGGCAAACCAAACACCTCCTTGAGGACAACAACTGTTGCCATTTCAAAAATGACCTCAATCCCATTAACTTAGACCCAAAGTGTCCACCTTGATGGCTAAATTTTCCACTGTCAATTGAAGCCTCTTCATGGCCTCCTGTAGATGCTCCATTTGCTGGATGACTAGAGAAAAATGAGAATGAGCTTCCAACACAACTTTCTCGTCAACCGTTTCCATCTTGGCAACAGCTTACTCTAGATAATTTTGATTTGAAGCCCTCCTGACATATCTGTTTTGTTCATGGATAGAGGAGGCCATGAGTCTAATCAATGAAAGCTAACCTTAATACTTAACACATCCAACTTTGTCAATTTCCATTTATAATGGGGAATGTGACTAGTTTCCTTTCCTGCAGAGATATTTTCGCATTGGATGCTTCTAAGCTTTGATTTCCTACTCGTTTCGGCTATAGACTAAATCAAATCCATTTCCCATCACTCGATTTTACTACATTTAATCTACATAGGTGAGATTAAGCTATTATCCATAGGGATTTTATGGCCCAACTTGAAGTTGCATGAAGCATGATTCCATTTGTCCTTGCGAGTGACACATTGCCTCTCCAATATCCATATGGAATATCACTCAGCTTGTTTTTCCTTGATCGAGAGCCAACATTTCAAGGAAATAATGATCGAGACGATTTCAATGCTAACTAATAATATGACGGGCCTTGGGAATTAGTTTGTCCAAGGTGTCCTTTGATTTATTACATCCTCCATTCTACATAATTGCAACATCATGGAATATATTAATGAGTTGAGTCACCTCTATCTTGGCGAAGTATTCCTTGATCAAGATGAGCTCCTATATTGGAGTGCTCATCAATGATCTAGTTATTTCCTCTTTTTGATATGATAAAAGATAATGATCTCAAATTTTCCAATTTGTCTCCTAATTTGAATGTCCATTGGGGACTGAATTTTTTTATAGAATTTTTGGCTCTATAAAAGTTTTGGATGTTTATCATCGTGTCTCTCAATACCACAATACCACTAGTTGATGAATTCCTCTTACTATGGCTATTTTCAACCCTTACCAAAGAGTCAGAGTTTCTTCTTGATTGTTAGTGATTGATCCTAGTCCCCATGCATGTTTAATCTCTATTTCTCCATTGAAGTGAAATATTACCCCTTCTTCTTTTGCCTCTCCCTTCACCCATTTTGACAGAAATGATAATAAAAAATTATATTCATAATCAAATAATATTTTATTAAATACTCTCACTTTTATTTAAATAAAGTGGGAAAATTTGTTTTCGTTGAAATTAATATAATTCTTTTTTATAAAATACCTTTCGGTTAACATCTCACAGATCACGAATACCTTAGACTTATTAATCCATATATATTTCATATAAACTTTTTTATAAGATTATTTTTACATAATATCTTCCTTAAATCATGATATCATCCATTAAACCTAATATTTTCTTAAACAATTTTATTTTCCCATAATTCATATTTCTCTACTTATTAACTCTTTAATTCTAAAATTTCAATTATTATATTTTTGATGATGTAACCTTTTGTATAAAAGAATATTGGTGAATTCATATTTTTTTATAATTATAATTATGTGAAAAAATAAATAAATTGGAGAGTAATAGATAATAATATTTAAGAAATAAATTATTATAAATTTATTAAGTATTAAAATCAATTTATTTTAAATATAATTTAGTAATTAATAAATAAATATAGAATTAAATTATAAAAAAATTTATATCTTAAAAATTTTAATTTATTACAAATTGATGATTTATTTAAATATTTGATAAATGAAATTTTAAAATACTCCATATTCTATTAATTTCTATATACTTCATTATTATTAAAAATAATTATAATAACGGTAAAAAAAAAATAAATTAAATATTTTGATTTAAAATATTTATATATTTTATAAACAAGTTTTTAAATTTCACTTAATTAATTAAAAAAAAAAAAACACTTTTCTATTCCAAAAAAAAAAATTAATAGCCAAAAATATCTTTACAATCTAGGCAACATAATAAGTACTTTGAACCATTTATTATTTATTACTTACTACTAGAAAGTAACTTACTATTAATTTATTTGGGGAACGCACTTCAATTTTTGATAATCATTAAGAATATCAATTTATAGTTTATTATTAAATTACAAGGTATTTAACATACAAAAATCTCTTATTAAATTTGAGCAAACAACTGTCGTCAAATTCTTACAAGGTCTACTTTCGCTTATTGTGATTAAATGATAATAAAAAATGTATTCATAATCAAATAATATTCTATTAAATTAAAAAGTATTCAGTATTCAAAAATATCTTTACAACCCAGACAACATAATATTAAAAAAAAAAAGGAAAATAGAGCTTTACAACAAAAATATAAATCTAAATTCATAAAGAATTTTAAGTAAATAATTTGTTTGCCTTCACTATGAATTTTAGTTCCGAGTTAGAGTAGGATTACATCTTTATCTATGTATTCCTTTCACTTAAACTAAAATTTAGTTCAACACAACATCTTACCTTTGATTTGAGATGTTGAAAGAGGAAGCTTTTAAGGTTGACCTTTGAATTTAGAAAACTACCTCCAGTTTTTACATTAAGTATCTCTAAATTGAATATTAAAAGACGAAGATTCCAACCATCAGAATTTAGAGAAGTCCTCCAAATTCATACTTTAAATATTTAGAATCTTCAACTACTTTCAAACAAGCTATGAAAATCTACATAAAGTTTCATCAACATCCATAGTTCTTTTGCCTACACTAAGGAATGTTTAAAGTATAAACTTCTTACCTCTGAATTCAGAACTTACAGCCACATTCTAACTTTTGTCGATTTTTGGACTTCGAATGTAGAAAATTGCAAGAAATTCCTCTCCTCTATGAGCTTCAATTTTTCAACTCTCATTAAAGTAGTGACGATAATATAATATACTAAAATTCATCAAATTGTCGTAATTTTGTAGGCTAAAGGATGTTTTCCAACATACAAGGCCAACGAACAATTGAGAAAGTGACTCCATATTATTTCGATATTATGCTCAAAGCCATGAATACACCCAATTATGCATAAAATGACTAAAAGAAAAAGAAGGTGAAAGATCGAGCAAGGAATGAATTCTAGTACATTGTCAATTTCAAGAAATCCCTTCGAGATCACCTGTTTCTGGTAACAAAATGCTCATCAAGAAGCTGTAAAATGATATAAATGCCAGAATGGTTTGTATGAATTGGTAATTAGTGTAATTTTAGTTAAGATCCATTCAACCACTTCCTTTCGTCAATCCATCAAGTGATGTAAATCAAGGAGGCAATTATGAGCTTAAGTGGTGGGATTCTAGGGTCAAAAACCTTGCAATTGTCGAATAATGAATTGAATGGTGCCAAACAGTCCAGAGTGGAAACTGGGTGAGTTCTTCTCAGAGAGGAATGTCTTACAATGTAATTAATTTAATGTTTAAATTTTGTAAACCATACAAAATTTAAGCTTTGTAAAAACATTTTGTTTAAATATTCTTTTAAATAAATTTTATATATTGATTTTTATTGAAATTAAAAATATGTATTTATATATTTTAAATAATTGATAAATATTTATAAGTATCAATTTATAATAAATATCAAAACGCTTACTTTAAGATATATTTCACATCATAAAATCAAAAAAATTAATTAAGTTATATTGTTATTTTAAGTTATTATTATTAATTATAAAAAAAATTAATTAAGTTGATAAGTGTGTCTACTTTGGAATGATATTGTCTAATGAGGGGAAATTTCATCTAGATGGTAACATTTTCACCAGAATTGGACGTTTTTTATTTTGCAAAATCTTGATTTAGAAGTGCTCCACTCTGGATTTAAAAAAAAATGGATTCAATGCTCTAAAAACCCCACAACAACTAAAATTCTATATTTTGACTATTGTAACATGTATTTTCAAAATTTTCAATTGGAATTTTCCAAAACATGCTGAAAAATCTATATTTTCATGTGAAATTGTCGCCTACTTAAACTACTCTTTTTGGAAATTTTAAATTTTAATTTAATTATTGCTAATTATTAAGTGGACTGTAGGAATTTAACCTTAAATGTAAAATGAGAAAAAAAAAAGGAAAAAAGACGTAACTACTTTTGAGATAAATCTCAACCTTTGATTTCTCACTGCTACTTAGAATATTATAAAATATTTCATAGAGGTTAAATCTTCACCATCAACTCAATAGCTATTGATAATTAAATTAAAATTCTAAAAACAATATTCCTAAATAAATATATTTATTTACATAATAAATATATTTATATAAATCTTAAATTTATAGCTTTTATAATAAAAAAATATAAATATCTAACATTTTATATATATATATTATATCTTCTACTATCCTACACTTCAATTTATATATTAAAAAAATTACTTTCTTTAGATTAACATCTTCAAATATTATATTAATATTCACATTAAAAAGATTAGAATCTCTTTTTTGTTTGGTATTTTATATTTAGGACATGGTAATTCGGCATTTGAGCTTCAACCTCTCATGATGTTAGACTTTAGGTATCTCATTCCATTTATTGTCGAATTTTGAATTTAAACTATTATATAAAATAAAAAGTTTCAAAATTAATTATATTAAGAAAATTTCAAAAATAATTAAAATTTTAAACCTATTTAATTATAAGGCACTTTATTAGCCTTTAGATACTCAATATGAATGGCAGGAACACTTACAACATATATTAGAAGGAGACAAAAGTGACCTAGAATAAGAGACTGCCAATGAATGACAAACTCCCCTAATTGGGTGATTCCCATTAGGTGCAGAAGACTAGGGGGTTATGCTTTCTGCCCTGTAAATGCTAGGAGAGTTAATGAAGGGGGTCACGTGGTTGTCCCCTCACATGCATAAGCATGCAGATTAATATTGCCTCTATAAGTATGTTTTACGACTGCGTAGATCCTACGAAAGTTGTGAGTGTTGGTTTGGGCACTCAGAGCGACAATGAACTATTTCCTCTCCCCATGAGAGATTTTAGGGAGGAAATTATCTCTAGTGTCAATTATGTGTGTACATTTTGATGGTAATCTTTGCAAGGTGCACTAAGGTTACTGGTATGTGGGATGCATGATAGGCTCTTGGTGGAGTTGCCGAAGGAAAGAGCTGAGAGCACCAACAGAGTAGGATGTGGTGTGTTTCTTGGACTAGTTGAGTTCATGGGTGTGGACACACATAATTCAACCCTAAGCAAGATGCCTCTCCTAACCTATGATGATAGGGTACTTCTCCATCTCTACTAGTTTTTTGTTAATCTTCAGGATTACTCTTTGAATTTTGTCTAGTATATCTTTGGAAAAAAAATATTTTCCCAAGGGTTCAATGTAATTTTTGTGGTTGTTTAAATAGTCATTGGAGGCTTAGTTGTGATGTCGTGCATGTGTTAGTTATTACCACCTATACACCTTACGATGTCACCCGTGGCAGTCATCAACTGAACTGGGCTTGTGACCTTCTAACTCTTCACCTTTCTTCATTGTTATCGGGTTTGTTGGAATATAGGGGTCTGTGTCTATGTGGCTTTATCTTTGCTGGCCTCGAGAGTTGTCACTGGTAGCCGACTTTGTTTGGTGACTTACTCTGAGTAGGGACAATTTCTTCTTGTTGCAACTTTGTCTTCATTCCATCCCATGTTGGCCTTCTAGGTCTAGTTGGTCTATAATCAGTGCCTTAATGTATACCAGTTCTGGTAGTTGCACCCCCTCTTCCTTGGCGTTTCATTTTGTGAGTCTTAACTCCATATCAAATTGTTATTGGTTGAAGATGGAGTGGTAGTGAATGCGCAATAGGCATGGGCAGGGGGTTTTGACCCCCAAGACTGATATGAAGCTCAACAATAGGTCCAGGAGGTTGCTGATAAATACCATGCAATGGTCCCCCTGATACCCAAAATGAAATCCATAATTTTGAGTCTCATGTTGTTCAAGATAGACAAGTCTTCTAAAATTCTAAAATTCTTGAAGATGTAGCCACTTGGATTCCTAACCTGAGGCATACCCGAGGACAAAGGAAGCACTATTTTTTAGCATTGACATTATACTGGAAGAAGAAGACTCTGCTAGGAAAAATCTTGATTGATAAACAAACTTAGAGATATAACATCTTTTCTAGTTTGGAGGATGTCAAAAGGTACCAGCACAACCATAATTATCACTTAGAGATGATTGAGTTGAGGATTGCACACATTGAGCTCCATTTCTAATGTAAACCAAATTCACATGCTCCTCTACGATAAAGTTCTAGAGACACAGTTATGCTCGATTCTTTAGACACTTAAGTTTGCATGCTTATCTCTAGTTTTTGTTTTTACATTGCATTCATAGATAGTCTAGTCATGTTAAAAATGTTGAAATATTTTGAATTTTGGACTAATTACTCTATTTGTAAATGGTCAAAAATATCTTGTTTCTTGTTTGGCAAATTGAGACTACCTACCCAATGACATATGTGATGCTTAAATAATATACATGGTCTCCTTAATTTTCTAACCTAATACAACCTTAAAAATTTTTATAAAGTAATCCAAATATTTTAAATTTTAACTTTTACACCAAATTATCTCTGCATGTATATATATAGAGCCATCAAAATATCTAAAGGCCATGAGCTCCATCATTTTGATAATAAGACTCCCACAACACTAACATGGCACTTGTATTTAAAGTAAGGTTTACCAAAGGAATATAGATAATAGTTGGAAGAGTTGTTACAAACATACAAGGGAGTGTTCTAAGAGCCTAAAGGGCTACCACCTAAGAGGGAAGTAGAGCACAAGAGTGAATTGTTGATGGAATTTCCACTGTTAAACATTGAGATGCATAGGAAGTATGTTATAGATGAAAATGAGATGAACTATTTCGACAATGTTGTAGTAGGCTGTTATTTGACTAGGAACCTCATCATGTGTGTGACCCATCAAAAATATGTCTCAAATGGATGGGACTTGGAGAATATACATTGATTACAAGGTGTTAAACACAGTTATGCTCAATAACATGTAAACCTTGCCTATAATACATGATCTGTTGGACTTGTTTGTAACAAGAAAAATATTTTACCAATATGGATTTAAAATTAGGGTATCACCAAGTTTGAGTCCAAGAAGAAGATACCTAGAAGACAACCTTTAAACCCAGACAAGGTTTATATGAGTTGTTATTCATGCCATTTGGTCTATGTAATGCACTAGCTACATTCATTATATTAATGAATGATATCTTGTGCCCATATGCATATTCATTTATTATTATTTATTTCAATGGCATATTAGATTTTAGTGCTAACTGAGACTAGCATTTCTCATATTTGATGTAGGTGCTAGAGACTTTGAAGAAGCACCAATTGTTGGATAATTTCAAGAAGTTTGAGTTTTCATAATAGAATTTGATGTACTTAGTATATGTGATTGGTCAAGGGGGCCATAAAATAGACCTTGTCAATTTGGAGGCCATCATGAAGCGACCAACTCCTACCAGTGTTTCTATGGTTAGGAGTTTTATTGGGGTAGCCTGAGGAAATTCATAGCGACATTTTCAGCAATAACCACACCACTCCACACCATAGTAATGAGTGGAATATTATTTTATTGTATTGATGGTTACCCAATTTTTATTTTTGTAGATGAACATTTCAATCATCATAAATTAAATGTAGATATTTTTGGAAAAATAAAATTGATATGATTTTATTAAAATAAGTTGATTAGATTAAGTTTAAATTATTTGATTTTTTTTTTCTTTCCAATGATAATGAGAGATATTTTTAATTTCTAACAATTAAATCAAACTTATTTTTTTGAGATTGAGGTTGCTTATCTCTAAGGAAAATGATACAATTGTGTGCATCTTTGTTACATTAAATATTGATAATGATTTTGTGTATGCATTTTTGTTAGTATTAAATATGAGATAACATTTTTATCTAATTAAGATTAAAAAATATTTTAAATTGCAAGATAAATAGAAGAAAATTTTAGTCCAACTAGGGAGGGCATGGTAAGGAGTTCGAAAATAAAAAGTTTTTTTAATTTTGAAAAAAATAATATATCTTGCTTTTACAATATTGTTACTTTTGAATTTGGGGTTGTAAAACTTGGTTATTTTCCACCTTAAAATTGAAATTGTGTATAACTGAGGCTTATCCAATTGCATAAATAATGTAACAGAGGCATATGGATCATTCTCGGCCCAAAAATTTAAATTGTGTATAGGTGAAGGTTATGCAATTGCATAAATAATGTAACAGAGGCATATGGATCATTGCAAAGGTTCTTTCTAGCCAAAGAAGAAAACATCTAAGATTTGTTGGTGTTGGGAAATTCACAGTTGGTTATCCATCACCTTGTTCATGCTTCTTTGCCTAATGATTGCACATTGGGAAGCATTATTAACTGAATCAAGAATTTGGAATTAGTCTTCTCTACTATTAACTTCTTTTATGTGTTGAGAATAACAATTCTATTGCAAATGATCTCACCAACAAAAATGTAAATTTGAGGCAAGAGTCGTAATGAAAAATGGGAGTCCTTCCCTCGGAACTATTCCTTAATAATTAGTGTGCTATGTAGTATAAATTTTGTGTAAATTTTGTTTATATTTACAAGTCTTTTGGAAAATCTATACCTCCAAAGTCTTTGTATCTTTTAAGGTGGTAAAACCACTAATAAATATTGAGAATAAAGTAACATGTATAGCTAATCTCGAAAGATTTTCATTATTGAAAATAAAGTAACATGTATAGCTATTTTCATTGTAGAACACGATAATACAACTTATCTAATGGTTAAAAAATGATGTTACTACTGAATTCTTTTCCTCGTATCTTATGGAATCAAATTCAAATTCTCTGTAACTATGTTATAAACCACTGAATCAAGATATCGAGATCGCTCCCTTAGCTTTGCTTGTTCTTGTGAGTACTAAACCATGTAATGAAAATTTATGAGAACTGAACATTTGTCTTCGCCATTATTCTAATAGGTATGCACTTTGGAAGATGATAATAAGAAACTCCAAACCAAGGTACCAGTTTCTTGAGAGTCCAAAATCTATTAAGACAATTATACTTCCTGGTTCAAGGACCTACATATAACCTAGTGCTTGTATGGCAGATTGGTACTTGAGGTGAATCCTCCACTTCAGTGCAGGAAAATGTAGTGGTACACCAAACTAACTTACGTCTTGGGTGTGTGCACTTAAACTTTTATTGTTCCTTTTAAAAATCATAATTATTCTCGTATCTTTACCTTCTTCGGGTTCTAATCTGACAACTATATCGGTAGACTTAATACCTTGCCCAGCAGACCCTCTGAGATGACAGGAGATGGCAATAATTCCCAGATAGGAGAAACTAAAATCTCTAATGCCTGATCCAATGACTATTTATTGTCATTTCTCCACCTGTTCCAAGAGTTTGAAAATCCACGACGAATGGAAAATTGGTTCTATGTGAGAGGATCATACATGTTTTTTGTTGTTTACTAGTTATGGATTTTAATGTCTTCAACTTTGTTTTAACACGATTTTTGTTTTTTTAACTGGAAATATCAGTTTTTTCCAGAAGGAAAAAACACAGGTTTTTATATAGTATTAGTACATATTCAAAATATATATTTTACATGCAGTTAATCAGATCTGAGATAGGAAATCTCCATATCTAACAACTATAAGGCACAAAAACATTTAAGCATGAAAGTTCAAAAGAGTACCAAAAATATAGACCTACTGTCATAAATATGTATCTATCTCAGTATGGAGGTAAGTATATTCAAATATTGCAAATTGAATAGACATAGACAGGATAATAAATACTATGGAAGAAGAATGGATCCATCTTTTGCAAGATTGTGGAATCCTCTACAAGATTGTTGTCCACTAGGAATTATGGAATTAGCCACAGTGTTAGAATCCTTTAATATTTCTTGGAGAGGGATGTGCACAAAGGATTGTTTGAGATTGTGTATGTGGTTAAGCCAACCTTCAAGTTTTGGTGGAGAAAAAGCAGTAATCTCCAACACTCCATCTATGAAAGATTTGGAATCCCCATATATGTGGATAGTGTCCATAGAAAGTTCTTCTACAAACCAAAGGAGACCCCATAATGCCAAGATATCTTCCCTCATGTTTGAGCTAGTGCCACCGTGCCAGTCTATTTTGTATTGTTTTCTGTCACATATGTGAAGCCATGCTCCACATCCAAATATACATGTCGGTGCTGCATCATCAAAATAACCTGCAGGGAACTAAATGCATGGATGTATATATCGATAACTTAGGTCTTTATCCTTATTCATACGTATATCTTCTGTGCCTAGCCACATCGAAATGTTGGACCAAATCCTATGAGTGTTAATGGGGAGACCATCAAATATGTTTTCGTTCCTAGGTCTCCATAATTCTTAATGAAGAGAGGGATACGCTGGTGTATTCTCCCTCTCCCACTCCACCAACACAGGCACTGTTCAATTGAGAGGTAAGTTCTATTGGGGAAATTAGAAAAAAAAAAGAGAAGTCTAGCACCATACCTGTGATGTGATCGGGCATTCCAGCAGTAGATGTAAATTTGTCTCAAATGAGTTATGACATAGTACACACCATCTTGGTCCATGTATACCCTTCTTTTGTAGATGTTCCCAAGTCAAGGTTTTTTCTTACCACACCAATCAAGTGTATAGAATGATCTTAGTAGGGACCTTCATTCTCCATATATTCTAGAACCATGTTTTGTTGTTTCAAGAGAGTTTGGAGCACATTATGTATTTGTAAGTTTCCACAACCACCACTATACCTTTGTAAAAAGTCTCAACCCATGAAATATGATCACCCTTCTATGTTCTGCACAAGCTCATCCTTATGAGTTCCATTATATGGTTATCCCAAACCTCAACACTGTGTCCCATCAGCCCGATGTCAGTTTCCATCTTCTAAACTAGAAACCTCCCATGCCAGTGATGAATAACCTGTGCCAAATAGAAGTACCCTTTGGCATGTAATCTGTCTATGATGTCGTTGGAAGGATGGACACCCAATATGTTATCTAGACCAATAACAATATAATTACCTGTACCAAAATACTAACGGATTCACTGGAGAAACCATAATTTGATTTTATTGAAACTCAACTAGATATAAGAGCCAAATATTTTACCTATAGAGCCATCCCTAATCCATTCTCATGCCTTTCTATATTTTAGGTACTTTTCCTGAACGATGTCCCTCCAGGTACCATCTCAAAATAGTGAATGCCATAATGGCTTAATCAATAAAGCACATATCAAAATTTTCATGTCTAGTATCCCCCATCCTCCATATTCGTTTGAGATAGTGATCTTCTCCCATTTTATCAAATGGTATTTTCTTCCTTCTCCCATTTTATCAAATGGTATTTTCTTCCTTCTTGAGTGCCTGCCCAGATGAAATGTGCCATAATTCTGTGTATTTTTTATACAATGGATGTAGGAAGAATAAATAAGTCTGCCTACTAAACCAAGATTTACTGAAGAACTGACTTTGCAAGGGTGAATCTCCACCCGAGGGTGAGCCATCTATGAGACCAGCCAAATAATTTCTAACAAATTTTATCTAATATCAATAGCCAGTCATTAGTCTTATAGTTGTTGGGCTTGATTCTGTGTCCCAAATATGTGAAACCCTCACACAGGGGCTTTGTAGCCACGCCAAATATACTAGCAATAAAGTCAATCACCTCTCAGTCTTTGCCAGAGTAAAGCATAAGTGATTTTCTTCCATTAACATGAAATCTAGATGCCTCTTCAAATATCATAAAGATATAATGCAGAGCAAGCCACTATGCTTTGGATACCATCCCGAAAGTGATGATTTTATTGACAAAGAAGTTGTGGGATATTTCGTCATTCTTCCCCATATTTATGCCATAGAAACACTAGTAGTTCGAGCCTCTCGTATCTTGTGACTGATCCCATCCATAACAAGAATAAATAGAAGGGACGACAGTGAGCATCCCTATTGTAAACCCCTTCTAGCATGGAAAAAATGGGAAGGATATCCATTGATCAATACTGCAAACTATACCATAGTAACACATGCCATAATCTACTCAACATTGTACATCGTTAATCCAATCTTTGTCAATATGAGTCACAGAAACATCCAATCTGCACAATCAGATTCTTTCTGCAAATCAAATTTCATGATTAATGCCTCCATTTTATTTGTGTGGATGGAATGTATACATTATTGGTTCATTTCCAAAACATCATGAATCATACAGTTGTGGAGAAAATGATATTGTTCTCTAGTTATTTTTGATGTGATTCATTGTTGATGTGCCTAGTTCTGAAACCACCATATTCCAAGATGTTTTAATGAATTCTTGGAAATATTCATCCCCCAATCATATACGATTAAATTTGAAAGGGATGTTAATTCGAACTCGTTCTGACCGCCATTGTAAAATAATGGGAAGATGGTCCAAAATGTAAGTCTGATTTACCCAGGTACACATATTTCCTAAACGGTCAAATAGATTTTCATGCACTAGAAAATGGTCCAGTCTTTTCCCAATGTGGAATTGCCCCGTTCTACCATTATGCCATGTGGGAGATAAAGGATTTGGGGGAGTGCCTATCAAATTGTATGTAGTAAATAGCATCTACAATCTATCATCCAAGGGATCCCGCTTGCGATGTATCCCCTAACACTCCTCCAATGAAAATGTAGTATTGAAATCTCCTGCTATAACTAGAAACATCAGTTTACTTTACCTAATATTGAGATTTATGGGGCTCTTATATTGTTCAACACAAAAATAAACCCATGCAAAACTTTCTTTAATTCATTTACTCAAATTCATTTAAATGATTTAGATTAAATTTCTCGTTTTGGATTTTAATTCCCTACCACTAAAATATACTCCACTGAGAAATTTAAATCCAAAATTTATCCACTTTTACTTTTTAATCTGATTGTAAGAGAGTGTTTCTATAACAATTCAATGATGTTTTTTTTTTTTTTTCCCAAAGGAAAACTTGTAATCTTTCATTATATGATGAAAAATTACATGTAGTAAATGTTGTTCAGCATATGCGGATTTCCTTCATGACTTAAGAGTCTATGGTCCTTC
Source organism: Pinus tabuliformis (assembly GCA_031772625.1). Lineage (NCBI taxonomy): Eukaryota > Viridiplantae > Streptophyta > Pinopsida > Pinales > Pinaceae > Pinus > Pinus tabuliformis. Next base: position 700,628,572 of record CM062811.1, read on the forward strand.
TTGTACATGTCTATTTCAAAATCAAAAAATCATCATGCAGGATGATGCCGTATCAAACTGTCAAAAATATACACCACACAGGATGTTTGTATAAAAAGAAAAATGTATAATTGCATCTCACAGGATGTTGTTCATGAGATACTGGATTTCTATTATCAACATATATACATGGCAAAATCAATGGTCATCCACCCTAGGGTAGATTTGATCTATGTAATGCCTGTGGTAGTATTGATACTGTGAGTTGACCCTCTGTTCTTGGATTATCCACTATCCTCCTGGAATGTGCATGGCTTCCTTGGATAATCCGTCGGCACAGTGATTATGCTCCCTGTAAATATGACGAACAATGATTATGTTAAAATGTGCTTTGAGGTGCATAACTTCATCCAAAATATTTAAGAGTGTGTGTGCATGACATCTAGCTTTCAGATTGATCCAGTTTATGATAATATTTGAATCCCCAAAAATCTGTAAATCTCTGCAATCATGATTTAATGCAAAATGCATAAGGTGTCTGATGGTTATGAGCTCAGCGAAATTGTTCGTTCCCATGCCTAAGCCCATCTTAACTTTGAAATGATGATTAGCTGATAAATATAGAATGAACCCCCCACCACATCCATGCTGCTGTGCAGCACCATCGAAAAAGGCCCATGGTATAGATTGGTCTATGGGATCCAGGGCAGCTGGTCTGCGAATGCGAGGAGGGGTAATTTCCGGCAGTTCATGGTATGCTGCTACGATTTTGGCAGTGACAGATTGCCAGCGTATCGAGCCATTTTCGAAAATCAGTTTGTTCCGCGCCAACCAAATTGCCCAGCTAATGATAAGGGGAAGGCATGCACGGTTTGATCTGGAATGAGCATGATACCAAGCCTCCCATGCTACTGTGATGTTTTCACCCTCCCAATTACTCATAAAACCGAGCTCCTCAGTCACCTCCTTCCATATCTGTTTAGTTATTCCACATGTAAGAAAAAGATGAGTGGTCGATTCGGACTGTTGTTTACAAAGAATGCACCAGGTGGGGCCATGCACAGATCTGCGCATGAGCGCTTCCCCAGTGGGGACCTTATTCCAGAGTAAGCACCAGAAGAAGAGTTTTGTCCTGGGAGGGGTCTTTAATTGCCAGATGATCTTCCACCAGCTCTGCACTATTTCTGGCTTTTTGTAATTAATCAGACACAGGTACCCTTCCTTGGGGGAATAAAATCCAGATTCAGCCTTATCCCACATGAGTTCGTCTGGTCCGTCTTTAATGCGAATATGAGATTCACTCAGGGCATTCGTGTAATCCTCCCAGCTTTGATGCCATTCCGGAGGCAAATTTAACTGCACTGTTGTTTTCCATGCCTGTGTAAATATGGAAGAGTTCTCCTGATCCGCTATGTGGGCTATTACTCTAGTATTCTGATGATCGAGTATTCGAATAAGCTCTTGTGGGAGATAACACCTCCCTCCACCTCCTGTCCATGGATCCATTCTGATACGAGCCCTGGATCCATCATTTATTCTCCAAGTTAGATGGCTGCGAATGAGGGGGAGCGAGTACAATAGAGCTTTCCATACTGTTGATATACCTGTTCTGTTCCAACCAGGTAATCGGATCCAATCCATGAGATGTAATGGCCATATGTATTTGTGGTATGAGATTGATGTCCAGAGATTTTTCTTTGTAAGCAAAGTCCATCCCAATTTCACAGCCAGAGCGTGTGCAAAGTGTGTGAGATCCTTAAGGCCCCAGCCTCCCCACTTTTTTGGCAGAGAGATGTTATCCCAGCTGATCCAAGCAAAAACTCTTTGATCCTATCTCCCATTCCAGAGATATCTACAACAAGATTGCCTCAGGCGAGCAAGAATACCTCTAGGTATCCAGGCTAAGGCCATCCAGAATACAGGTGTGGCCTCCAAAACTGATTTAATGAGAACTAACCTCGCTGCTCTTGATAGAAATCGATGGCTCCAGTGTGAGATCCGGTTCTCTAATTTTGAGATCAGCCAAGTCCAATCCACAATCTTGTGACCCGTCAGCTTGATCCAATAACCCAAATATTTGAACCCCTGATCCAACGGGCGAGGATTATATGGGAAACGCTGCAAGGCTAGGTCAAATTCTTGAGCTGATGTGTAAGCCTGGGAAATAGTTGATTTTGTGTGGTTAGCCATCATGCCTGTTGCCCTGAAGAATGAGGCAAGAATCTTGTCAAAAGTAGTCATGTCCCGAACACTCCCATCCAAAAATATGATGACATCATCTACAAATAGAAGGTGTGTTAAAAAACACTGATCAGTAATCTTCAATCCTGATAATCTACCATTCTGCTTTTCATGATAGATGAGTCTGCTCAGCCCTTCCATTACAAGTAGGAAAAGGAGCGGAGAGAGAGGGCATCCCTGTCTGAGACCCCTTTCAGCATGGAAAAAAGGGGAGGCGGATCCATTAATGAGCAGACTGTATGTGGGGGATGATATGCATGCCATTATCCAATTTGTGAAAGGAAGAGGAAAGCCCAGATGGATAAGTAGCATTTTGATATAAGTCCAATCCACCCGATCAAAAGCCTTGGCTAAGTCAATTTTGAGGATGATACCTTTAAGACGGCAAGCTCGGATAGAATGAATGGCCTCTTGTGTAGTACCAATCGCTTCATGAATTTGGTGATCTTCAAGAAAAGCAAATTGTTCAGGGAGTATGTGCTGAGAAAGAATAGGTCTGATACGATTGGCAATGATTTTTGAAATAATCTTATAGAGGCAATTGCAGAGGGAGATGGGACGAAAATCATCAAAAGAGCCAGGGGAATCATTCTTAGGAATAAGGGCTATGAAGGTGGAATTGATAGCATTGAACATCCTCCCTGATGAACGGGATTCCTCCACAACCAGAAGGAGATCCGAGGCCAATAAGTCAAAGAAAGCCAAATAAAATTCAATAGTCCACCCGTCTGGACCCGGGCTTTTATCCTTCTTGAACCACTTCAGAACCCCCTCTAGTTCCTCCTGGGTAACCGGCGAGGTTAATTCATTTGCTTCTTCTTCACCTACAAAATGGGGGAAGAGTCCAGCCACATGAATGATATCTGCTAGATTGGCTTCATGGGGAACTTTGAATAAATTCTGAAAATGTGATGTGCCCAGTCTGGAGAGTTTTTGGAAATTGTCTGCTGTATCTCCATTAGGAAGGGGCAACTTCCAAATCATATTAGTGACCTTCCTTCCTTTGGCATAATTCTGGAAAAATATGGTATTGTTAACTACTGCCTTCAACCATACGGCCCTGCTCTTCAATCTCCATGCTTCCTCCCTTTCCTTAAGAATCTTGTCTTTCTGCAGCTCAAGCTCTATCAATTTGTTTTTCCCTTCAGCTGAGGTAAAACCAAGATTCCTATCATCCATCAGAGTTTCCAGCTCTGCTTCTATGTCCAGAATCTTCCGATCATCTTTAATCTTCTTCTCTTTGGCCCAAGTCATGGTTATTTGTTTAAGCTGTGAGAGATTATGACAGAAACCCTCTGCTGCCGACCTGTGATTCGATATAGGGTGGGACACCCAGTAGTCCTTGATCAGCTTAGTATATTCATCGTCTTGAAGCCAAACATGATTGAATTTAAAGGGAGCCCTTGGCTTGGCTTCAGGTCCCATAATTTCCAAATATATAGGGGAATGGTCGGATTTACCCCCTGCCCCTACCCATTGTCTGTATCTGGACAGTCTCTGGAGAAGGGGGATCTTGATCATGAATCTGTCAAGTCTCCTAGCCAGGGCAGCCTCCCCTATCCTCCGGTTCCTCCAGGTAGGCATCGGCTTGTTCATGGGGATATCAGCCATATGATGATGCTCCAGAATGTCTTTAAAGAAATCAGACAAGGGGTCAATCTGTGCATGCGATCCCCAGGATTCCCCAAATCCCATAGAGAAATTAAGATCACCCCCAATGATAAGCTGATCTATAGATGTCAAATTTGATCCAAGAAAATTCTGCCAGAATTCCTCTCTCCTCTGGCATGGGCCATATACATTGATGATCCTCAAGGTTTCCCCTAGCTCCGCTGAGAAGAAATCCATGCCTATGTATCCCACTCCCCCCCAAGTGGCAGATACATTTATTTTCCGAGGATTGTATCCGATGGCTAATCCTCCAGCCCTACCAATGGCATCCAGCGCATGGTGATGCCATCCAGGTCGTAGGCCGGCAAGGGTGTGCTCAATGGCATCAGCATTGCCCAAAGTTTCTTGCAGCATAAGGATATCAATTGGTTCATTTTCAATCAACCTCCGCATGGCTAGTTTCTTGGAGGTACTAGCCAGACCTCTACAATTAAAGGATAGGCACTTCATGGTGGAACCCCTTCCAGGGCTTTCAGTGCTCTAAGGACCCCTTCCATGGTGGATTGCTTGCCCAATACTACCTCAACTCCAGCTTTCTGAATAGCTTTGGATAGGTTAGATTTGCGACCCCGGGTTGAAAGAGCAGGGGGTCCAGGGTAGACCACCCCCAGCCCAGAATGTGAGTCAGAGCCAGATAAGGGCCTTGACCGCAGGTTGTAAGGGTGTGACAATATCTGGCAGGACGAGGCCACTACCTCAGTAGGAAGAGAAGAGGAATGGACCGTAGGAGAGGATGGTGCATTGATGGGCGGAGGGGGGGAAATTGCACAAGTAACCAGAGAAACAAATGCTTCCGAAGGTGCATCAACGGAAATTGATAATGAAGGTGAAATCAAAGGGGAGGAAGTAAATGTACCCGATTTCCGCGCTACCTCCGCAGCTGCTGCGGCCCTAGCCCGTGTCAAAGGGGGCGAGGGCATCCTGATTGCTTCTTCTGCCTCCTTCGGCGAACCTCCCACGTTGAGATTCTTGGGTGCCAACGTACTTATTTGCGATGCCGAACCCGGGGCTTGAGATGCCGACACTGGAGCATTTCCTTTTAGAGATGAGGGCGGGCCTAGGGAGTCCGTTGTTTTCGAGAGCAGAGGGCATTCTTTGAATACATGCCCTACCTTATGACACCTTCTACATCGAAACGGTACCCCCTCATAATCCAAAATCTGGATCCTGGTGTAATGCCTCCACTTCAGGGTGATCTTTTCTTCTAAGCCCTCCCTTGTGTCCAAGTGAACCAGAATTCTTGCCAGTGCCCAATTTTTTGTCTGTACATAAGTCTTATCATATTCCAAATATGTTCCAAGGGCATTACCAATCCTGATAAACACTGCTTCAGACCAGAATTGTAGAGGTAGACCAGGTAATCGTACCCATATAGGTCCCACCCCAATTTGTTCCCGCTCCAGGTCGAATAATGGTGACCAGCGTTTGAGGAGGACCGGGGCCATCTCAATGTGCCAATATTTGGCCAGGATCAGATCGGTGTATTCAGCTTTCATAAAATGCAGAGAAAACCAACCCTGCGCCAGGCTCTGAACCTCCAGCAGCTCTTGGAGAATGCCACACCATATCTCTTGTACTGAGTTCGTGAGCCTGGTTGCTAAGTAAGCCCTCCCTCGCACATGTCCAACAAGTACTCTGTTGGCCTTATCCATGACCTTTCCCATAGGAATATCTTTGCCAAAGGTGATGGTAAGATCCTTTGTGGACTTCTTCACACACTTAACCTTTCACTTTCCAGTTCTCGGCGCCGATGGGTGCTCCGTCAATGGATCTGATCCCAAATCCTTTAGGGGAGTCACCGATTTAGGGTTTATGACGAGGGAGTCGAAGCATCCCGAAGGGAGGGAGTTAGGGTTTGCCAAGACTGGATGAGGCGATCTCTGGGGGGGCACCGGGTTGAAAGAGGGGAGCGGATCGAAATTAGGGGAGGGTGGCGTAATAGCAGAGAGAAGATTGAGCGTGCCAGGGGATAGAGGGGGAATGTCTAAACCCGGGGTCTCCAAGGAGAGTGATCCAATACGCAACGGCGAAGTAGAGGATCCAGGGAGCACGACGACCGACGAGATAGCCGGATGAGGAGGTGCAGATTCGATAGTGCTAGGGTTGGCACCGCGGCCGCAGAAAATGGATTGTCCTTCATAAGGGTCCTAGGAATAATCGATCGCTTCTTCTTCATAATCCATAGCTTCCATTGACCTAAACTGCCTTCGAAACCACCAAGACAGAAGTTAGTTGACCAAGAAAGGTGGGACGGATGTCGACCGGTCGAAAAAATAGGGTGACCACGATCGCATTAACCTAGATTAACTGCGAATTAATTCAGATCTGTCTCTGCGCAGGTGCAGGGAGATGCGCTCGCCACTTGCCCGCCTCCGGCCACGTTAGAGCCCAGAAACCCATTCTCAACAATTCAATGATGTTGTATGTAAAATTTCCATTATATATACCATCTATTTTAAATTTAAATTTAGAATAAATAGAAAGAAATGTATAAATTTTTTAGCAATTTAATTGTAAATCATATATTAATTTATTTATTAAAATTTTCACATATTTAAATATATAAATTTATTTAAATTTTTAATTTACATAAAATAAAATAAAATAAAACAGATTAGATTTATAATTTTATTAATACAATTTTACATTAATTTGGTTTTTGAACCATCACCACAACTTCTAGTTTATATTGAGTTCATGAACATCTCACTTTTATCAATATAATAATTTCCACTAATTACATATAAACTCTATTAATATGCAATGTATCTAAATTACATATAAATAATAAACTCTTAACTATTGTGTAATATTGTGCTGCTAATTTATATTTTGATAAAGGTTTGTAATGTGGGTCGCTTTTCTCATATTGATATGAATGCCTGAATAAGTTACTTCTTTGTAAACAGTGAACTCCTTTATGAACTATTTCTTAAAAGAGAGTGATGGAAAGGCAGAGATGATTTTCATTCCCGTGAAACAAGGGATGTTTGCATTAAAAATTGCATGGCAACACATTATTAACTAGTATATTTCTATGATGTTTATAACCACAACTAGCATTAATGTTGGTAATGTTTTTTTATTTTTTATCATTTTAAATTGAATATATAGAATTTGGTAAATATTTTGAAATTTAATTTTTAATAATATTTATTTAGGAAAAAAATGAATATACAAATATTTATAATTTAATAGTATCTTTAAAATTCATACTTTGTTATTTTAAAAAAATATATAAATTTTGAAATATTATGAAATATTTTCTTGAAATTTTGATAGTTTTATCAAATTTATATAATTTAATTAACGCAATAAATTTGTTTATATTAAAAAAATAGTAATAAATTTTAGAATTTTTTTATTATAAATATTAGGGGTATATTTCTGATTTATTAAAAGATAATATTAAACTTATTAATTTTTTTATATTTTATAAATAACCATTTATAATTACTAGTATTATTAAAAAAAAAATTACTGATTAATTTTTTAATTTTATGATGAATCTCATAAGTACATTCAAAGTATTGATAATCCAAAAATCACATATGATGAATTGGAAATAACTTCTCAACTGTGAAATCACAAAAGCCTCAAAACTATAATATTGACGTTTCATTAACAAAGATTAAACTATTTCTCCTTTCTCAAACCCTAATCTAATAAATTTCACAACAAAAAATACCCACTATAAAATTGCTATCAAAACTTAACATATTTCCAAGTTACAATTTCAATGGCATGCCCAATAGACTAATTCTAGAAAAAATACACTTCTTCCACAAACATTCCACTCCATCCTCAAACTATGTCATTGACCAACACTTGACAAGGGAAATGGAAACAATCGAACAACAAGAATAATTCATTTGCAACAATGTCCACATTTGGGGTATTTAAACCCTAAAAAGGCTCTTGCATTGATAACGTGGTTGTTCAGATGGTGTGAATGCGCATTGTACTTGGTAACCCCCAAATCGAAAGGTTATTTATGTTTGATTGAATCTTCAAATAGATGGTATAATAATCAATTCTAGATTAAAAAGGCAAGACTGGACTATAGTAATCAAAATGGTGGTGTTAGCATTAGTCTATGTGGCAAGTAATTTAACAGTTTAGGCATTCAGATTGTTGTAATTTATGGATTAATTTTTGAGAGTCAATAGTGTTATTTTCCATCTTATTTAGCCTCTTCCCAAGGCAAGAAAAAAACTATAAGCATAAATAATAGATTATATATTTCATTCATATTTGCAAAATGCAAAGTATTGCTAACATTAGTTCCCCAGTATTAAATGTTAATAAATGTTATGTGGTTACTTTAGGAAAGTATGCATATACACAGGTGAACTGTGGCTTTCATATGACCAGTTCCTTGTTGGGAACAATAGGTGTGATGTCATCCTCAGGTTGTCAGGTCTATCCACACGTGTGCGGTCTAGCCAATCACCAAGCAAGCCCTCGATTAATCAACCAGCCAACAAGTAGCAAGTTCATTATTAAGTTAATTGTCTGCAATTCTTAATCAAAATCCAGAAAGCAAGAGAGAGCTCAATCTCATGGCTTTGGTCGCTCGATCAGCCATAAAGTTGAATCATGGAAAGAAGAGGAATTTGCATGAGATATGTTGACCCCTACCACCACTAAAGAATGCACCCGCTCGATGTGATCATTGGTTTCAATTTCCCCCCAGAAGCAAGACCGTGTGCCTAGAAGTAAGTGAGTGATCAAGGATGCTTTGAAGAAGACAATTTGGGACCCATTGATCAACTAACCAACCAAAGAGAATGATATGTGCTTGAAAGGAGCACCTCTCCCATGCATTGACCTCAATTTCCATCCCACCCATGGCCCCCATCGTGCCACAGTGAACTCGTCTTTCCATCGGTACATCCATGGACCCCAGAGTCACACTCGAAACTCGTCCACGCAAACCAATTACCTGTCACACTTGATGGAAACCTGACACCCGTTGCACCCAGAGTAACATTATGAAAACGAAACCTCCATGCATTTATATATGTGGAGTTCCCGAGTCTAGTTTCAAATATCATGTTAAATAATAGGCACGGATGACTGGTATGATTGGTATGATTGAGCTAGCTAATATGGAACTAATGAACTAAGATAACAAAAAGACAATGTAACTTTGTAAAATAGAGCACAATGGGAAGAAGCATGATTGTCTTTCTTGAAGATCACTTAGCGCAATGGGCATTGGGCACTATCAATCCCTCCCTTTTTCAAGTTCTAAAAATCACCTCCCTCACTACCTATCATGTGTAGGCAAGTCCCATAATGTCATAGAAGGTAATTCTTGCCTGAGCAGCTTCAAAAAAATAATTTCAATTTTTGAAAATTAATTTTTTTTTTCCACTGAAAAAAAAGTCAAGTTAGCCATCCAAGAAGTACAGGTCGACTCAGTGTACAAACACACCTTGTTGGGCTCATGAATTCGCTATTTGTACGCTACTCATTATCCACTTCAATACACAAAAATTCGGATCACCATAGGAGGCAGGATAAGAATGAATATGAGGCAGACTAGAAGGATGAATTTGAGGCAAAATAAGAGGACGAATTTGAGGCATGAAAAAGGACGATTTATGGGGCAGAAAACGAAAATTGCGGGATGCTGAAATTTCAAAAGGCCGAAATTTCAGGAAGTAGAATTTGTCTTTGTTTGATTAAGTTTGACCTGGGTTTGGTTATTAGTCAGTTTGACTTTATTTTTTGATTAGGAAGTCAGATTGTATCTATTTTTGAATTGGACAATTTTGCTACAAAAAGGTTGTTGTGTTTTTCCTTGTTTAGGGTTTTCCTAGGATAAATTTTGTGTCACTTCTTTGGTTGACTCTTTATGATCCTATTGGATTTATTTTTTTACTACCGAATATTTTCTATGTATAATTTCTTTATGATGAATGTGACACAAGTCAAACTCATGAAAAAATTATTGGAAGTAATTGTCAGTCTAGAAAATATTGAAAAATCAACAGGAAACAATGTAAGGTTATATATACTTGAGATGGTTTTAAGGGCCCTCAATATTATATGAGGAGAAACTCTAATAGATCCTAAAAGAGGATTTTATATATCATGGATCATGCATATGATTTAAATATGCCAAACGTGAATATAAACAGAATCTTTAGTCTAAAAGTATCATATAGGTACCATTATGTTACGTTGTTTCTTAGGGACATATGCATCAAGTGACAAATAAAATCGATTTCTTAGGGCCTAACGAGGATTGTATGGTTTATGACCATAAACATAGTCAAAAATCACAACATAACGCTTCTAAAGTTAATGAGTACCTATAGGTGCTAAAGATTTTGAAATGGAAACTAAGCATTTACACCCTAAAGATGTTTATCTGTTGGTTATTAGCATGCATAGGGCCCTAAAGTGCATCATATGTTTTATAAATGGAATATTCAACTTATAAATAATGAGTGTAATGACCTTAGCCATATTATGAGAAATAAAATCATGGTATTATGCATTAAATAAAGTTTCTAAGAATCGATGGCGATTACCATAGAAGTCTAGTAAATACCACAAGTTCATATAAAATGTATTTAATTTTATCCTCATGTATTTTTGGTATATGATAATATATGACAATTTAAAGCACTGCAAAATTATATGACAATTTTTTAATTAATTTTTTTTTTCAAAATAGTGAAATTTCTAAAAAGTGCTAATAATAATTATAAATTAATTTACTAGTAAAAGACTAGAAAATAAGAGAATGATGTGGCAATTTTTTTATAATAAAAATAAATATTTTAACAAGTACCTAAATTCACATGTTTAAAATATAATGAAGTTTTAACCACTGTACAAAAGTTACTAGAAAATGTTTTATAAATCTCTTGCCATTTTCATGTTCGATGAACTAGAGATATATCTCAAAATCCCATTGATAATTTTTTTCTTTTTTTTTTGGGGGGGGGGGGGGGTTGGGGGGCAAACATCAATGACATTGAAATAAATGATGTCGCATCATAATATAATATAATTTAAATACTCTATTTACTATGACTTTTATTGTTATAATACAAAATTTAAAAACTAATAATATATATTATTACTTATGTTATAGTTTTTTAAATATCATTAGAAACAATATCATGATTTCATTACTCAAGTGACTCCATGAATTTACTAGCTTTGATTATATGTCTAAATACTCTATTTATCATGGTTTCTATTATTAGATTACATATAACTTAACTTCGAGGAATAATAATATATGTTATTATTTATATTATGGTATCTTTAATATATTAGAGTATCATGATATCATTACTTAGGTGATTCCATAAATTACATATATAGATATGGAGCATGAAATATCAGGAAATATGCTTAAATGAGGTGCCAAATTTATAGTCCTAAGAAAGGGCCCTATAAAATATAGATATATGTAACAGTGCCAGAATTATTTTTTTATGGAGAAGTACCATGCATATTTTTACACATGACATGAATACGATTTTTATCTCATGAAGTGCGTAAGTATTTTGAGTATCACCAAAATATTTAATTTTGAGGCGAAAAATTAAGCAATCTAAATGAACAATTGAATTTTGTAATAATGCACTCACTTTTATAAAACATTTCCACATGTGTGTCATGGATAGTGCTTAATTAAGTCAAATATTTAATTTTGAGGTGAAATCTTAAGCCATGTACACAAACAATTTGAATTTCGTGATAATGCACTCACTTTTATAAAACATTTTCCACCTATGTGTCATGGGTCGCACTTCAGTTGTAAACTTATGTGTTTTTTTCATATATAAGGTTGACTAACTAAAAATTTCATTGGATGTTGCAAAGGAAATGTGGTAAGTTAGTAGCATATGGAAGAAGAGCATAGATGAAGAGACATGTGATATGTTATGTGATTTAAATGTTGTCTAGTTTGGCATTGTTTCCTTTACAACATAAATTACTACCTCTAACAACAAGTAATAAATTAATTTAACTTTACAACAAGTTTACCAAGGCCAATGAATGCAGGCCCACAATTACATGAGGTATGTGCCATGTGAGCATGTTATATGATAGGTCTAGTTGTAGTAACTTCACACATTTTCCCAGAGTTACACATATACTACCCAATAACCAGTTCAATGCAAGATTTACTTTTTTTAGTTGTTTGAGGTGGTAAATTAATTTAACTTTACAACAAATTTACCAGGGTCTATGAATGGAGCATGTTATATGACAGGTCTATTTGTAGTAACTTCACACATCTTCCTAGATTTACATGTATACTACCCAATAATTGGTTCAAAGCATGATTTATTTTTTCTCATTATTGGAGGTGTCCAATGGATATGGCGATTCTTCCATGGAGATTCTACTTATTTTGTCTAAATATTTTATTCTTTTTATGATGACATTGATATTGATATGATTTCTTTAGAAGGGATCCTAGAAGTGGGCAAAAGAAATGTCACTCACTGTAACTTGAAGCATTATTGCCCGACATGATGTATGTGCCTTATGATCTTGTTATATGATAGGTCTAGTTGTAGTAACTTCACACATTTCCCAAGAGTTGCATGTATACTACCCAGTAATTGCTTCAAAGCAAAAAAAAAAATTCTAGTTGTTGGAGGTGGCTAATGGATTTGGGGATTCTTCCAAAAAGATTATAATTATTCTGTTTAAATTTTTTATTCTTTTTATGATGACATTGAGGTTGAGATAATAACTTTAGAAGGAATCCTTGAAGTGGACATTTCTGGACTAGAGAAATCTTTGTTCTTCTCAACAGAAAGACATGTTATGGGATGTTCTCCAACATGATAAAAGACAAACTCAGCTGGGCCATGATTGAAGAAACATTTCATGTTAAAGCCCAAACTAGTTAAGCGATCTTCACCAACTAGAAAAAGTAAATTTGAAGGCATTCATCTAATCACCATCTTCTACTTGGAACAAAATATGATGCTACAAACAATATGATGTGTGACAAATCTTCCAATCTTCCACCAATGCTACAAACAATTCCCATGTTCCATTTGACATGCATCTGGTACAAAAAAAAACATAAGGAATATCTTATAGGTGATGTGATTCACTGTAACTTGAAGCATTGTTGTCTGACATGGACTAGCTGATTCTACATTTTCATTCATGAAATACGAATATTTTTCATTTTCATTCATGAAATACATATACTAAAGAACAAATCCTGTAAAGGCTAACAACACTTCCACAAATTCAATTGTAGGTTGTTATGTGGAATTTTTGGAGTATCTCGTAATTGTTATGGATGAGTCCTCCACTTAAAAGCCTTGTTGTTATATTGCAACACCAAAATAACAAAAATCCCCTATTACATTTGCGCAGACAACCATCCTCAATTTCTTAGAAGGTTTGTGTTCACCCATTATTTTTAAGGATGGATAGTTTATATCGATTAAGCTGGTAAACAGGCTAGTAAAGTAAATTAAAGGAGTGATCACCATCTATAGTAATCCATATATATATACAAAGAGTAGTCTTTTCATATCCTGCCTATTCCTTTCTATACTTCTAACAACATGTTTCTTGTAAACTCTCCAAAAAAACGCACCAAAAACTGAAAATTTACAAAACATTTAACAAAAAGAGACCTAAAACCTGAACTCTACGTTCCTAGAGGTTCACTATTGGCCATTGCGATTAGATTTTATTCCTACTCTTGGAGTGTAATTTCTACAACAATCTACTCCATAGGCTTGCTTGGTTGAACATCGTCATGCTTACCAAGGGACGTGAGATCCTACAAACCAAACACCGCCTTGAGGACAGCAACTGCTGCCATTTCAAAAATGACCTCAATCCCATTAACTTAGACCCAAAGTGTCCACCTTGATGGCTAAATTCTCCACCATCATTTGAAGCCTCGTCATGGGCTCATGTAGATCCTCCATTTGCCAAATGACCAGAGAAGAATGAGAATGAGCTTCCAGCACAACCTGCTCACCAACCCTTTCCATCTTGGCAACAGCTTACTCTAGAGAATTTTGATTCGAAGCCCTCCTGACATATTAGTTTTCTTCATGGATAGAGGAGGCCATGAGGCTAATCGACAAAAGTTAACCTTAATACTTAACACATTCAACTTTGTCAATTTCCATTTATAATGGGGAATGCCACTAGTTTCCTTTCTTGCAGGCATATTTTCGCATTGAATGCTTCTGAGATTTGATTTCCTATTCGTTTTAGTTGTAGACTACATCAAATCCATTTCCCATCACTCGATTTTACTACATTTACTCTACATAGGTGAGATTAAGGTATTATCTGTAGGGATTTTATGGCCCAACTTGAATTTGCATGAAGCGTGATTCCATTTTTCCTTGCGAGTAACACATTGCCTCTCCAATATCCATATGGAATAGCACTTGGCTTGTTTTTCCTTGATTAAGAGCCAACATTTCAAGGAAATAATGATTGGGATGATTTCAATGCTAATTAATAATGCGACAGGCCTTGGGAATTGGTTTCTCCAAGGTGTCCTTTGATTTATTACATCCTCCATTATACATAATTGCAACAACATGGAATAGATTAATGAGTTGAGTAACCTCACATAATTCAACCCTAAGCGAGATGCCTCCCCTAAGCTATGATGATAGGGTACTTCTCCATCTCTACTAGGTATTTGTTAATCTTCAAGATTACTCTTTGAATTTTGTCTAGTATATCTTTGGAAAAAAAAAATAATTTCCCAAGGGGTCAATGTAATTTTTGTGGCGGTTTAAATAATCTTTGGAGGCTTAGTTGTGATGTCGTGCATGTGTTAGTTATTGCCACCTATACACCTTGTGATGTCGCTTGTGGCAATTGTCAGCTGAACTAGGCTTGGTACCTTCTGAGTCTTCACGTTTCTTCATTATTTTTGGGTTTGTTGGAATATAGAGGTCTGTGTCTATGTGGCTTTATCTTTGCTACCCTCGAGAGTTATCACTAGCAGCCGAGTTTGTTTGGCAGCTTACTGTGAGTAGGGATAATTATATGACAGGGTATGTGTTATGTGAGCATGTTATATGACAGGTCTAGTTGTAGTAACTTCACACATCTTCCCATAGTTACATGTATACTACCCAATAACTCGTTCAAAGCATGATTTATTTTTTCTCGTTATTGGATGTGTCCAATGGATTTGGCGATTCTTCAACAGAGATTCTAATTATTTGTTTAAATATTTTATTCTTTTTATGATGACACTAAGATTTATATGATTTATTTAGAATGGATCCTATAAGTGGGCACAAGAAATGTCATTCATTATAACTTGAAGCATTGTTTCTCGACATGAGGTATGTGCCTTATGAGCTTATTATATGATAGGTCTAGTTGTAGTAACTTCACACATTTCCCAAGAGTTGCATGTATACTTCCCAGTAACTGGTTCAAAGCAAGATTTATTTTTTCTAGTTGTTGGAGGTGGCTAATGGATTTGGGGATTCTTCCAAAAGTATTATAATTATTCTTTTTTAATTTTTTATTCTTTTTATGATGACATTGAGGTTGAGATAATTACCTTAGAAGGAATCCTTGAAGTGGACATTTCTGAACTAGAGAAATATTTGTTCTTCTCAACAGAAAGACATGTTATGAAACATTCTCTAACATGATCAAATACAAACTCAGATGGGCCATGATTGAATAAACATTTCATGTTCAACCCCAAACTAGTTAAGCGATCTTCACCAACTAGAAAAAGTAAATTTGAAGGCATTCGTCTAATCTCCATATTCTATCTAGAATAAAATATGATGCTACAAACAATATGACGTGTGATAAATTTAACAATATTCCACCAACATTGAAAACAATTCCCATGTTTCATTTGACTTGCATCTCGTACAAAAAAAAACATAAGGAATATCTCATAGGTGATGTGATTCAATGTAACTTGAAGCATTGTTGTATGACATGGACTATCTGATTCTACATTTTCATTCATGAAATACATATATTCTACATTTTCATTCATGAAATGCATATACTAAAGAATAAATCTTGTAAAGGTTAACAACACTTCCTCGAATTCAATTGTAGATTGTTATGTGGAAATTTTAAAAGTATCCCGTAATCATTATGGATGATTCCTCCATTTAAAAGCCTTGTTGTTATATTGCAACACCAAAAATACAAAAATCTCCTATTACACTTGTGTATACAACCATCCTCAATTTCTTAAAAGGTCTATGTTCACCCATTTTTTTTTAAGGAATGGATAGTTAATATTGATCAAGTTGGTAAACATGCTAGTAAAGTAAATTAAAGGAGTGATCACCATCTACAATAATCCATATATATATATATATATATATATATATATATATATATATATATATATATATATATATATATATATATATATACATATATATATATTCAAAGAGTAGTCTTTTCCTATCCTTCCTATTCCTTTCTATACTTCTAACAACATTTTTCTTGTAAATTCTCCAAAAAAACCTAACAAAAACTGCAAATTTACAAAACATTTAACAAAAAGAGATCTGAAACCCAAACTCTACATTCCTAGAGGGTCACTATTGGCCATTGCAGTTCCATTTTCTTCCTACTCTTGGAGTGGAATTTCTACAACAATCTACTCCATAGGCTCGCTTGGTTGAACTTCGTCATGCACACAAAGGGGCGCAAGATCCTGCAAACCAAACACCTCCTTGAGGATAGTAACTGCTGCCATTTCAAACATGACCTCAATCCCATTAACTTAGACCCAAAGTGTCCACTTTGATGGATAAATTCTCCACCATCAATTGAAGCCTCTTCATGGCCTCCTGTAGATCCTCCATTTGCCGAATGACCAGAGAAAAATGAGAACGAGCTTCCAACACAGCCTGCTCACCAACCCTTTACATCTTGGCAACACCTTACTCTAGAGAATTTTGATTTGAAGCCCTCCTAACATATCTATTTTCTTCATGGATAGAGGAGGCCATGATTCTAATCGATGAAATTTAACCTTAATACTTAACACATCCAACTTTGTCAATTTCCATTTATAATGGGGAATGCCACTAGTTTCCTTTCTTACAGACATATTTTCACATTGAATGCTTCTGAGCTTTGATTTCCTGTTCGTTTCAGCTGTAGACTACATCAAATCCATTTCCCATCACTCGATTTTACTACATCTACTCTACATAGGTGATATTAAGGTACTATCCATAGGGATTTTATGGCCCAACTTGAAGTTGCGTGAAGCGTGATTCCATCTATCCTTGCGAGTGACACATTGCCTCTACAATATCCATATGGAATATCACTCAGCTTGTTTTTCCTTGATTGAGAGCCAACGTTTCAAGGAAATAATGATCGAGATGATTTCAATGTTAATTAATAATGCAACGGGCCTTGGGAACTAGTTTCTCCAAGGTGTCCTTTGATTTATTACATCCTCCATTCTACATAATTGCAACATCATGGAATATATTAATTAGTTGAGTCACCTCTATCTTCGCAGAGTATTCCTTGATCAAGGTGAGCTCCTATATTGGCGTGTTCATCAATGATCTAGTTATTTTCTCTTTTTCATATGCTAAAAGGTGTTTATGTCATAATTTCCAATTTGTCTCCTAATTTGAATGTCCATTGGGGACTAATTTGTTTTATAGAATTTTTGGCTCTATAAAACTTATGGATTTTTATCATTGTGTCTCCCAATACCACAGTACCACTAGTTGACGAATTCCTCTTACTATGGCTATTTTCAGCCCTTACCAAATAGTCAGAGCTTCTTCTTGATTGTTAGTGATTGATCCTAGTCCCCATGCATGTTTAATATCTATTTCTCCATCAAGACAAAATATTACCCATTCCGCTCTTTCCTCCCTCTTCACCCATTTTCACTGAAATGATAATAAAAAATTATATTCATAATCAAATTATATTTTATTAAATACTCTCACTTTTATTTAAATAAAGTGGCAAAATTTGTTTTCGTTGAAATTAATATAATTATTTTTTATAAAATACTTTTTGGTTAACATCTCACAGATCATGAATACCTTAGATTTATTCATTCATATATATTTCATATAAATATTTTTTATAAGATTATTTTTACATAATATCTTCCTTAGATCATGATACCATCCATTAAACTTAATATTTTCTTAAACAAAATTATTTTCCCATAATTCATATTACTCTACTTATTAACTCTTTAATTCTAAAATTTCAATTCTTATATTTTTGATGATGTGACCTTTTCTATAAAAAAAAAATTGGTGAATTCATATTTTTTTATAATTATAATTATGTGAAAAAATAAATAAATTAAAGAGCGATAAATAATAATATTTAAGAAATAAATTATTATAAATTTATTAAATATTAAAATCAATTTATTTTAAATATAATTTAGTAATCAATATATAAATATAGAATTAGATTATTAAAAAAAATACATCTTAAAAATTTTGATTTATTTCAAAATGATTATTTATTTAAATATGTGATAAATGAAATTTTAAAATAATCCATATTCTATTAATATCTATATACTTCATTATTATTAAAAATAATTATATTAATGGTAAAAATAATATAAATTAAATATATTGATTTAAAATATTTATATATTTTATAAATAAGCTTTTAAATTTCATTTAATTAATTAAAATATATATATTTTCTATTCCAAAAAAAAAAAAAATAGCCAAAAATATCTTTACAATCTATTCAACATAATAAGTAGTT
Source organism: Pinus tabuliformis (assembly GCA_031772625.1). NCBI lineage: Eukaryota > Viridiplantae > Streptophyta > Pinopsida > Pinales > Pinaceae > Pinus > Pinus tabuliformis. The sequence goes on from CM062811.1 coordinate 700,647,217, forward strand.
TGAACCAATTATTACTTACTACTAGAAAGTAACTTACCATTAATTTATGTGGGGGAACACACTTCAATGTTTGATAATCCTTACGAATGTCACTTTATAGTTTATTATTAAATTACAAGTAATTTAACATACAAAAATGTCTTATTAAACTTGAGCAAACAACCATCCCCAAATTCTTACAAGGTCTACTTTCACCTATTTTGATTAAATGATAATAAAAAAATGTATTCATAATCAAATAATATTCTATTAAATTAAAAAGCATTCAATATTCAAAAATATCTTTACAACCTAGATAACATAATATTAAAAATTCGGCCTGGAGTATGCCGTAAAACTGCTTCTGCTTGGCTAAGAGCTCGTCTTCCTCGGACGTAAGGAAACAGGTTAACGGCCCAAGACCCAGAGGCATCTGGCAGGAGTGAAAGCCTGCTCCCTTACGGACCACCAGCGGGTTATTACAGGTGGCGTGGTTTTCCTTGATAACGGTGATGAGTCAAATCGACATTCGCGGATAGCAGCCAGAGATGGTTGTCCTCACTGTTGGTTTGACACCTGAGTTTGATAGGTTTTGCCACCTTCGGAAAAAAAAAAAAAAAAAAAAAAAAAAAAAAAAAAAAAAAAAAAACATAATATTAAAAACAAAAAAAACAAAATATAAATTTACAACAAAAATATAAATCCAAATTCATAAAGAATTTTAAGTAAATAATTTGTTTGTCTTCACTATGAACTTTAGTTCCGAGTTAGAGTAGGATTACATCTTTATCTATGTATTACTTTCACATAAACTAAAATTTAGTTCAGCACAACATCTTACCTTTGATTTGAGATGTTTTAAGAGGAAGCTTTTAAGGTTGACCTTTGAATTTAGAAAACTACCTCCAGTTTTTACATTAAATATCTCTGAATTGAATATTAAAAGAGGAATATTCCAACTGTCAAAATTTAGAGAAGTTCTCCAAATTCATACTTTAAATACTTAGAATTTTCAACTACTTTGGAACAAGCTATGAAAATCTACATAAAGATTCATCAACATCCATAGTTCTTTTGCCTGTGCTAAGGAATATTTAAAGTATAAACTTCTTACCTCTGAATTTAGAACTTACAGCCACATTCTAACTTCCATCGATTTTTGTACTTTGAATGTAGAAAACTACAAGAAATTCCTCTCCTCTATGAGCTTCGAATTTTTAACTCTCATTAAAGTAGTGACGATAATATAATATCTACTAAAATTCATCAAACTCTCGTAATTTTGTAGGCTAAAAAATGTTTTCCAACATAGAGGGTCAGCAAACAATTGAGAAGGTGACTCCATATTATTTCGAAATTATGCTCAAAGCCACAACTACACCCAATTTCTCTTAAAATGACTAAAAGAAAAAGAAGGTGAAAGATCTAGCAAGGAATGAATTCTAGTACATTGTCAGTTTGAAGAAATCCCTTCGAGATCACCTGTTTCTGGTACCAAAATTCTCATCAAGAAGCTGGAAAATGATATAAATGCCAAAATGGTTTATATGAATTGGTTATTAATGTAATTTTGGTTAAGATCCATTGAACCGCTTCCTTCCGCCATTCCGTCAAGCGATGTAAATCAAAGAGGCAATTGTGAATTTAAGTGGTGGGATTCTAGGGTCGAAAACCTTACAATCGTCTAATACTGGATCGAATGGTGCAAAACAGTCCAGAGTGGAAACTGGATGAGTTCTTCTCAAAGAGTTACCTTAGGAAAGTATGCATATATACAGGTGAATTGTGGCTTTCATATGATTAGTTCCTTGTTGGGAACAACAGGTGTGATGTCATCCTCAGGTTTTCAGGTCTATCCACACACATGCGGTCTAGCCAATAACCAAGCAAGCCCTCGGTTAATTAACAAGCAACAAGTTCATCATCAAGTTAATTTTCTGCAATTCTCAATCAAAATCCATGAAGCAAGAGAGAGCTCGATCTCATGGCTTTGGTCACTCAATCAGCCTTAAGGTTGAAGCATGGAAAGAAGAGGAATTTGCATGAGATATTGTTGAACGCTACTACCACTAAAGAATGCACCCGCTCGATGTGATCGTTGGTTTGAATTTCATGCCCAGAAGCAAGACCGCATGCATAGAAGCAAGTGAGTGATCAGGGATGCTTTGAAGAAGACAATTCGAGGATATGTGGTTTCCCAGCCTTCGACAGACCTACTGATCGACAAACCAACCGAGAGAGAAGGATATGTACTTGAAATGAGCACCTCACCCAATGCATTGACCTCAATTACCATCCCACCCATGGCCCCCATCATGCCATAGTGAACTCATTTTTCCATCAGTACATCCATGGACCCCAGAGTAACACTCGAAACTCAGCAACGCAAACCAATTACCTATCACACTTGATGGAAACCCGACACCCTTTGCACCCAGAGTAACATTGTGAAAACGAATCCTCCAATGCATTGTTAACCTTAAGAGCTTTGGGGTCACCCATACCACAGCAAGCACATCAATCGATGCTTACACACCAATACATACCAACCTACATGCATTTATATATGTTGTTGTTTGAATTAGCTAGTGGAGTTCCCGAGTCTAGTTTCAAATATCGTGTTAAATAATAGGCACGGGATGACTGGTATGATTGGTATGATTGGTATGATTGAGCTAACTAAGATGTAACTAATGAACTAAGATAACAAAAAAAATGTAACTTTGTCAAATAGAGCACAATGGGAAGAAGCATGTATGTATTTCTTGAAGATCACTTAGTGCAGTGGGCACCAGGCACTATCAATCCCTCACTTTCTCAAGTTCTAAAAATCACCTCCATCACTACCTTTCGTGTGCAAGAAAGTCCCATATGAGGAACACTAGAAGGATGAATCTAAGGCAGATTAAGAGGATGAATTCGAGGCATGAAAAAGGAGGATTTATGAGGCAGGAAAACGAAATTACGGGACGCTGAAATTTCAAGGGGCCAAAATTTCAGGAAGTCGAATTTGTCTTCATTTGACTAATTTTGACCTGGGTTCAATGGTTACTAGTTAGTTTGACTTTATTTTTTGATTAGGAAGTCAGATTGTATCTATTGTTGAATTGGACAATTTTGCTAGGAAAAAGTTGTTGTGTTTTTCCTTGGTTAAGGTTTTCCTAGGATAAATTTTGTGTCTCTTGTTTGGTTGACTCTTTATGATATTATTGGATTTATTTTTTTACTACTAAATATTTTCTATGTATAATTGCTTAATGATGAAGGTGACACAAGTTAAACTCATGAAGAAATTATTGGAAGTAATTGTTAGTCTAGAAAATATTGAAAAATCAACATGAAACAATGGAAGGTTGTATGGACTTGAGATGGTTTTAAAGGCCCTCAATATTATATGAGGAGAAACTCTAATAGATCCTAAAAGAGGATTTTATATATCATGGATCATGCATATGATTTAAATATGCCAAACGTGAATATAAACAAAATCTTTAGCCTAAAAGTATCATATAGGTACCATTATGTTAGGTAGTCTTTTAGGGACATATACGACATATACATCAAGTGACAAATAAAATTGATTTCTTAGGGCCTAATGAGGATTGTATGGTTTATGACCATAAACATAGTCAAAAATCACAACATAACCCTTATAAAGTTAATGAGGCCTTGCAGATGCTAATGATTTTAAAATGGAAACTAAGCATTTACACCCTAAAGATGTTTATCTGCGGGTTATTAGCATGCTTAGGGCCCTAAACTGCATCATATGTTTTATAAATGGAATATTCAACTTATAAATAATTAGTGTAAGGACCTTAGCCATATTATGAGAAATAAAATCATGGTATTATGCATTAAATAAAGTTTCTAAGAATCCATGGGGGTTACCATAGAAGTCTAGTAAATACCATGAGTTCATATAAAATGTATTTAATTTTATCCTTATGTATTTTTGGTATATGATAATATATGACAATTTAAAGCACTGCAAAATTATATGACAATTTTTTAATTAATTTTTTATTTTTTATTTTTTTTCCTGCATAAGACTATTTCAATTAACAAAGTAAAGATAAATTTATAGCATGACCGGAGTCAAGAACTCTGCACTGGCAGGAGGCAGAACTATCCAAAAAAACATGTGTAAAAACTGTCTGTTTTTAGGACCCACGTAGGGGACTGAGCTGAGATGCATATGACAGTGCAAAATTACCCAAAAAACTAAGAAACACTAGAAAACCCAAAAACTATTTGCCTTACGATCATGCCCAGTGGTGAAGGGCGCACTGCAAGAAGAAGAGGCTTGGGTGGACAAGCTAGTCATTAGGAGGCTCTTCTATGATACGACACCAACCAATATCTAGCAAATCCCTTGCTTGTGCCACGTTCTGAACAGAGGGACCCGGGTCAGCCATCATCACATCTTGAGCTCTGCATGTCTGTTCAGTTGCTGCCTGCCAAGGAGCATTTTCGACATTCAACTGGAGGGAAGAAGAAGGAGCCGAGATTGCCCCCGAGCCCCCAGGCTGAGTACTTGTATCATCGGCTTGGATTTCTTCATGAAATACCACCATGAAATAAGCAGTAATCCTAGGTCTATTCAGAACGCTATCAAAGGTGAAGATGGCAAAACCAGAAGTGGGGACAGGCCCGTGGCGAGAAATGGTGGCGCGGGATCTCCCTCTCCTACTTTGGGTTAAAGGGCGACGTCTAGCTGACAATTCACTGGATGACGAACTGGTTGGTGCTCGCCTCGGCTGGCCTCTACGGTAGCCCATCCTTGGTCGCAAACAAGGCATCTGGAAAATTGCAACCACTGAGGTCCAGGAATGCGGCACAACAGCACTAACCGGCGGGTGGCAGAAACTTTTCCTTCTGATCGAACAGCCTTTGCTGAGCTTAAACCCATCCTCCAGGAGAGCCAAACTTAGCTCAGAGAAATCCCTGCCTATACCAGAAACCAGCGACCAGAAAAGGAGATGAATCACTGAGATATGGAAATGAAAGCTACAGCACAGAACGCCGAAAAGAAATGCGAAGAGGAATAGAATTTGCTTCGCCAAGAGGGCCAAGCCAAGCGACAGAGTAACCCGACTCCCCTCAGGCGACCTGAAGTCCAAAGTGAGACTGGAGGCGAGAGAGAAGAGCAAATAAAACAGTAATGTTGCCGCCTCCCCAAGACCTCCCCTGAACTTATCATTCTTTGTCATGCCTCGGGAGGCTCCTCCCATTACTTCCGCATTGATGGATCTTAACTTCCGATGTAGGCTGGTGTGTGTGGAGGTAGAAACCATAACTCTGAACCTGATGTGTGAGCTGAACCGTCTGGATTGAAGTCCTATATGCCGATCTTTGTGCTCATGCCATGCGCTAGATGCCATACCATTTTTTAATTTCTTGTACTGATTGGGTAGGTGGCAATTTGCCTCGCCCCAACCCTGTCCCATTGTATTAATGTCCATCACAACCACCCGCATCCGGGAAATTTTTTTTTTTTTTTTAAATAGTGCAATTTCTAAAAAGTTTTATTAATAATTATAAATTAATTTACTACTAAAAGACTAGAAAATAAGAGAATAGTGTGGCAATTTTTTTATAATAAAAATAAATATTTTAACAAGTACCTAAATTCACATGTTTAAAATATAATGAAGTTTTTACCACTCTATAAGACCTACTGGAAAATGTTTTATAAATCTCTTACCATTTTGATGTTCGATGAACTAGAGATATATCTCAAAATCCCATTGATAGTTTTTTTTTGTTGGCGGGGGGGTGTGGGGGGAATCAATGACATTGAAATAAATGATGTTGCATCATAATATAATATAATTTAAATACTTTATTTACTATGAATTTTATTGTTATAATACAAACTTTAAAAGCTAATAATATATATTATTACATAGATTATAGTTTTTTAAATATCATTAGAAAACATATCATGATTTCATTACTCAAGTGCCTCCATGAATTACTAGCTTTGATTTTATGTCTAAATACTCTATTTATCATGGTTTCTATTATTAGATTACATATTAACTTAGCTTCAAGGAATAATAATTTATGTTATTATTTATATTATGGTTTCTTTAATATATTAGAGTATCATGATATCATTACTTAGGTGATTCCATAAATTACTTATACATATATGGAGCATGAAATATGAGGAAATATGCTTATATGAGGTGCCAAATTTATAGTGCTAAGCAAGGGCCCTATAAAATATAGATATATGTAAGGGTGCCAGACTTATTTTTTTATGGAGTAGTACCATGCATGATTTTTACACACGACATGAATACCGTTTTTATCTCATGAAGTGCGTAAGTATTTTGAGTATCACCAAAATATTTGATTTTGAGGCGAAAAATTAAGTAATGTACATGAACAATTTGAATTTTGTAATAAAGCACTCACTTTTATAAAACATTTCCACCTGTGTGTCATGGGTGGTGCTTCATTAAGTCAAATATTTAATTTTGATGTGAAAACTTAAGCCATGTACACGAATAATTTGAATTTCGTGATAATGCACTCACTTTTATAAAACATTTTCCACCTATATGTCATGGGTTGTGCTTTAGTTGTAAACTTACGTGTTTTTTTCATATATAAGGTTGAGTAACTAACAATTGCATTGGATGTTGCAAAGGAAATGTGGTAAGTTAGTAGCATATGGAAGAAGAGCATAGATGAAGAGAGATGTGATATGTTATGCGATTTAAATGTTGTCTAGTTTGGCATTGTATCCTTTGCAACATAAATTACTACCTCTAACAACAAGTAATAAATTAATTTAACTTTACAAGAAGTTTACCAAGGCCAATGAATGGAGGCCCCCAATTACATGAGGTATGTTCCATGTGAGCATGTTATATGATAGGTCTAGTTGTATTAACTTCACACATTTTACTAGAGTTACATATATACTACCCAATAACTGGTTCAGAGCAAGATTTACTTTTTTTAGTTGTTTGAGGTGGCAAATTAATTTAACTTTACAATAGGTTTACCAAGGCCTATGAATGGAGACCCCCAATTTCATGGGGTATGTGCTATGTAAGCATGTTATATGACATGTCTAATTGTAGTAACTTCACACATCTTCCCAGAGTTACGTGTATACTACCCAATAACTGGTTCAAAGCATGATTTAATTTTTCTCGTTATTGGAGGTGTCCAATGGATTTGGTGATTCTTCCATAGAGATTCTAATTATTTTTTTAAAATATTTTATTCTTTTTATGCTGACATTGAGATTGATATGATTTCTTTAGAAGGGATCCTAGAAGTGGGCACAAGAAATGTCATTCACTGTAACTTGAAGCATTGTTTCCTGACATGAGGTATGTGCCTTATGAGCTTGTTATATGACAGGTCTAGTTGTAGTAACTTCATACATTTCCCAAGAGTTTCATGTATACTGCCTAGTAATTGGTTCAAAGCAAGATTTATTTTTTCTAGTTGTTGGAGGTGGCTAATGGATTTGGGGATTCTTCCAAAAGGATTTTAATTATTCTGTTTAAATTTTATAATTTTTTTTTATGATGACATTGACGTTGAGATAATTACTCTGGAAGGAATCCTTGAAGTGGACATTTCTAAACTAGATAAATCTTTGTTCTTCTCAATAGAAAGACATGTTATGAGATGTTCTCTAACATGATAAAAGACAAACTCAGATGGGCCATGATTGAACAAACATTTCATGTTCAACCCCAAACTAGTTAAGTGATATTCGCGAGCTAGAAAAAGTAAATTTGAAGGCATTCGTCTAATCACCATCTTATACCTGGAACAAAATATGATGCTACAAACAATATGACGTGTGATAAATCTTCCAATCTTCCACCAACGCTACAAACAATTCCCATGTTTCATTTGACATGCATCTCGTATAAAAAAAAAACATAAGGAATATCTCATAGGTGATGTGATTCACTATAACTTGAAGAATTGTTGTCTGACATGGACTATTTGATTCTACATTTTCATTCATGAAATACATATATTCTACATTTTCATTCATGAAATACATATACTAAAGAACAAATCCTATAAAGGCTAATAACACTTCCTCAAATTCAATTGTAGGTTGTTATGTGGAATTTTCAGAGTATCTCGTAATTGTTATGGATGACTCCTCCACTTAAAGGTCTTGTTGTTATATTGCAACACCAAAATAAAAAAATCCCCTATTACATTTGCGCAGACAACCATCCTAAACTTCTTAGAAGGTCAATGTTCACCCATTTTTTTTTAAGCAATGGATAGTTTATATTGATCAAGCTAGTAAACAGGCTAGTAAAGTAAATTACTATAATGGGGAATCCCACTAGTTTCCTTTCTTGCAGACATATTTTCGCATTGAATGCTTCTGAGCTTTGATTTCCTGTTCATTTCAGCTGTAGACTGCATCAAATCCATTTCCCATCACTCAATTTTACTACATTTACTCTACATAGGTGAGATTAAGGTATTATCAATAGGGATTTTATGGCCCAACTTGAAGTTGCATGAAGCGTGATTCCATCTATCCTTGCGAGTGACACACTGCCTCTCCAATATCCATATTAAATAGCACTCATCTTGTTTTTCCTTGATTGAGAGTCAACATTTCATGTAAATAATGATTAGATGATTTCAATGCTAATTAATAATGCAATGGGCCTTGGGAACTGGTTTCTCTAAGGTGTCCTTTGATTTATTACATCCTCCATTCTACATAATTGCAACATCATGGAATATATCAATGAGTTGAGTCACCTCTATCTTGGCAGAGTATTCCTTGATCAAGATGAGCTACTATATTGGTGTGCTCATTAATGATCTACTTATTTCCTCTTTTTGATATGATAAAAGGTGATGATGTCAAATTTTCCAATTTGTCTCCTAATTTGAATGTCCATTGGGGACTGATTTTTTTTTATAGAATTTTTGGCTCTATAAAACTTTTGGATGTTTATCATCATGTCTCCCAATACCATAATACCACTAGTTGACGAATTCCTCTTACTATGGCTATTTTCAACCCTTACCAAATAGTCAGAGCTTCTTCTTGATTGTTAGTGATTGATCCTAGTCCCCATGCATGTTTAATCTCTATTTCTCCATCAAGGCAAAATATTACCCCTTCTGCTCTTGCCTCCCCCTTCACCCATTTTCACTGAAATGATAATAAAAAATTATATTCATAATCAAATAATATTTTATTAAATACTCTCACTTTTATTTAAATAAAGTGGGAAAATTTGTTTTTTTTTAAATTAATATAATTATTTTGTATAAAATAGCTCTCGGTTAACATCTCACAGATCATGAATACCTTAGACTTATTCATTCATATATTTCATTTAAATATTTTTATAAAATTATTTTTACATAATATCTTTCTTGAATCATGACACCATCCATTAAACTTAATATTTTATGAAACAATTTTATTTTCCCATAATTCATATTACTCTACTTATTAACTCTTTACTTCTAAAATTTCAATCATTATATTTTTTATGATGTAACCTTTTGTATAAAAAATTATTGGTGAATTCATATTTTCTTATAATTATAATTATGTGAAAAAATAAATAAATTGAAGAGCGATAGATAATAATATTTAAGAAATAAGTTATTATAAATTTATTAAATATTAAAATCAATTTATTTTAGATATAATTTAGTAATTAATATATAAATATAGAATTAAATTATTAAAAAAATTACATCTTAAAAATTTTGATTTATTTCAAAATGATTATTTATTTAAATATTTGATAAATGAAATTTTAAATACTCCATATTCTATTAATATCTATATACTTCATTATTACTAAAAATAACTATAATAATGGTAAAAATAATATAAATTAAATGTATTGATTTAAAATATTTATATATTTTATAAATAAGTTTTTAAATTTCACTTAATTAATTAAAAAAAAAAAAATCTATTCTAAAAAAAAAATTAATAGCCAAAAATATCTTTACAATCTATTCAACATATTAGGTACTTTGAACCATTTATTACTTACTACTAGAAAGTAACTTACTATTAATTTATCTCGGGGAACACACTTCAATGTTTGATAATCATTAAGAATGTCAATTTATGGTTTATTATTAAATTACAAGGTATTTAACATACAAAAATCTCTTATTGAACTCGAGCAAACAACCGTCCTCAAATTCTTACAAGGTCTACTTTCACCTATTTTGATTAAATGATAATAAAAAAAATGTATTCGTAATCAAATAATCTTCTACTAAATTAAAAAGTATTCAATATTCAAAAATATCTTCACAACTGAGACAACATAATATTTAAAGAAAACAAAATACAAATTTACAACAAAAATATAAATCCAAATTCATAAATAATTTGTTTGCCTTCACTATGAACTTTAGTTCCGAGTTAGAGTAGGATTACATCTTTATCTCTGTATTTCTTTCACATAAACTAATTTTTTTTTTTTTTGTTAACTTTGGCAGAGCTACTATCTATATTTCAAAATCAAAATTTACATCCATCCATCATATGTCCTAGGTGGTTAACCTGCCCGAAGGAAACCAAGCAACCACCTGTCTGCATTAAATCCAGCCCAAAATTTGAAAATGTTCATCTCTGTGTTTCTAACATGTCTGCTCTTCCGAGCTCTACTCATTATCCTAGCTTTTATTCTAAGGTAATACATCAGATTTCAGTTTTTTGCATCAAAAAACACTAACAAACTTGACATACTGCATCAGTCCTCATCTGAGGAGATTATCGAGGCGAGCGCCTTAGCGCTTGATCCAGGGGTCTCGTTTCTCTATTCCATTATCCATTTCATCTCCCTCAACATCTGTTCCATTCTCCCCAGGATAAGATTATTGCAAGAGGCCTGAATTTGTACCTCTGAAATTTCCTTAAGAAGCATTGACTTCATGTTTTCGCATTCTTCTTGGTTCTGGTTCCGTAACTTCTCATTCCGTTGCCTCATCTCCTCCTCTTCTTCCTCCCAAACAGCCTGATTCATTTCCATGGCTCTGGATACCACATGCTTCATTATCCAATAATGTTGGATCGTTTTATTAAAGAGTGAGTTACGGCTGCGCGAATTACCTGGGTCTAGCACCATGGCCTCCCAATCTCCCTTGGGGACCTCTTGGTTCGAGCTGATTGATCTCAGCTCTCTCTCCCAACCGTTTATCTGCTCCCGAATTTCAGGTGGGTTCCCCACCATGTAAGCATTTATAATGTTCATCATATGCTCGGCCTCTGATTTCCTTCCTCTCCTTTTCATATTTTTGCTGGTTCCCTCTTCCTGTTTTGGAGCCTTTTTCACTTTTGCGGGGCCATGTTCTTTCTTGACTAAATGTTGTGCTTTACTGAATCTTTCTTACCTAGCAAGACATGATACCATAAGTCAGTAACACGGTTTAAAATTTGAGTTTTGATCCATTTACTTACCACCCTTTCCTTGCCAGAATTCTAGTTTCCCAGGGTTTGAAAATGGTGTGACAGTGCAGAACGCACTAAGGGCCAACCTGTAATTCGGCCCATTTCATTTCCTCCACTCGAAATGGCCACGAAAACCCCTCGTTTCCCTTGTTGCTGGCTTTCTGAGGGTCTGTGCAGGTCATCTCTTCTCTCCAGCTGTCAAAGGGGATGGATTTATCTCCTTTTATCACGGGATTTCCTACTCTTTATCCTTCTGGACTTTTCTACAGGAATGAAAGGGGCAGGGGTTCAGCTGCTTACAGGGTTATCTCACCTTCTAGAGATTCCTCCCTTCCCCGCCCTAAGAGCTATCTTGGATTTTGGTTTTCCTTTCCTCAGGAGACCTTGATTCATTTTTGACCAGTAGATCTCCTCAGAGCTAGGGCTTTCTGGCTTGCTCCTCTGGTCCAGTAAGGACACTGCTTCCTAGGTCTGAGGTTTCCTATAGACAGGCTATGTCTACCTTCAGATTTTTAGCCTCATGGTTTCCTCAGGAAAATAACTTAGACTCCTACTTCTAGCTACAACGTAAAAGACTGAACAGGAGAATGAATCAACATACCACCTTTCCCCACTGTTGACGTAGCCTTTGTCTGATCACTGCTCCTGTCTACCACCTTTCTTCGTTCCCTCCTGCTTCGAGCTCTGCTGCATGCAAATTCCTAATGCCACCTTAGGCCCTCTTTGGTTTATTCCTATCCTTCTGTCCCTTCTGACCTCCACCTATCCTGTTTCTTTCCCAGCACTCTTTCCCGAGTCCTTTCCTCGAGATGTGCCTCGACCATTCTGTCTGCCTTTACTCCTCATAACTCCTACGTCCTCTCGGCTGCTCCTACCGTATACTCTCTGTCCTTCTGCTGCCACTTGCCATCCCTTCTCTGACCCTTTGCCCAGCTCCACACCTTCCCTCCACCATCTCATTCCTTGATTATGCCTCCGCTGGCTTCTCGGGATGCGATCCATCCCTTCCCTGCTCCGTCAGCTGCCCTTTTTTCCATTTACTCTATTCATTTCTCACGTGTGTCCTATTTTTTGTCACCGGCTGAGTACTTTCCCCGCGTCTACCACTTGCTACCTTTTCCTGAACATTCCTCTCTATATCACTATTGCCACCATTATCGACGTCTAAGAGTTTTTGCAACTGCACCTTCTCCTCCGGGTGAGGGAGCTCTATTCCTCTAAGGTCCATCAACCTTCCCCCATTTCGGCTTCCCCAATTATCTAGCTAGTCTACCGGTCTATTGCTTGTCTACCTTACATGTGTGGGAATAAGATAGTCTATTCTATTTATCAATTTCCCTATTTCACTGGTTAACCATCCTATTCTCCAGCTCCTGCTAATCTTTCCCACCAATGTCTTATTTTGTAGTTGTTTTACAATGTCAACTACCAGTTTCGAATCACCTTCAATTTGAAGGTTCTAGTGCTTCTCCCGAATGGTAATTTTGAGTCCTCATTTTAGTGCGTGTAACTACCTTTGAATTTAGAAAACTACCTCCAGTTTTTACATTAATTATCTTTGAATTGAATATTAAAAGAAGAAGATTCCAACTGTTAGAATTTAGAGAAGTCCCCCAAATTCATACTTTAAATATTTAGAATTTTCAACTACTTTCGAACAAGCTATGAAAATCTGCATAAAGTTTTATCAACATCCATAGTTGTTTTTCCTGCACTAAGGAATGTTTAAAGTATAAACTTCTTACCTCTCAATTCAAAACTTACAACCGCATTCAAATTTCATCGATTTTTGGACTTCGAATGTAGAAAACCGTAAGAAATTCCTCTCCTTTATGAACCTTGATTTTTCAACTCATGTTAAAGTAGTGACGATAATATAATATACTAAAATTCATCAAACCGTCGTAATTTTGTAGGCTAAAGAATGTTTTCCAACATAGAGGTTCAGCGAACAATTGAGAAGGCAACTCCATATTATTTCGTTATTATGCTAAAAGCCACGAATACACCCAAGTGTGCTTATAATGACTAAAAGAAAAAGAAGGTGAAAGATCGAGCAAGGAACGAATTCCAATACATTGTCAGTTTAAAGAAATCCCTTCCAGATCACCTGCTTCTGGTACCAAAATGCTCATCAAGAAGCTGGAAAACAATATAAATGCCAAAACAGTTTGTATGAATTGGTTATTAGTGTAATTTTAGTTAGGATCCATTGAACCACTTCATTTCGTCAATCCGTCAAGCGACGTAAATCAAGGAGGCAATTGTGAGTTTAAGTGGTGGGATTCCAGGGTCAAAAACCTTACAGTCATCTAATAATGGATTGAATGGTGCAAAATAGTCCAGAGTGGAAACTGGGTGAGTTCTTCTCAAAGTGGAATGACTTACAATGTAATTAATTTAACGTTTAAATTTTGTAAGCCATACAAAATTTAACCTTTGTAAAAACATTTTGTTTAAATATTTTTTTAAATAAATTTTATATATTGATTTTTATTGAAATTAAAAATATATATTTATATATTTTAAATAATTGATAAATATTTATAAGTATCAATTTATAACAAATATCAAAATGCTTACTTTATGATACATTTCACATCATAAAATTAAAATATTAATTAAGTTATATCGTTATTTTAAGTTATTGTTATTAATTATAAAAATAAATTAAATAAGTTGATAAGTGTGTCTACTTCGGAATGATGTTGTTTAATGAGGCAAAAATTTCATCCAGATGCTAACATTTTCACCAGAATTGGATGTTTTTTGTTTTGCAAAATCTTGATTTAGAAGTGTTCCACTCTGGATTTTGAAATAAAAATGGATTGAACACTCTAAAAACCCTAGAGCACCTAAACTTCTATATTTTGACTGTTGTAACATGGATTTTCAAAATTTTCAATTGGAATTTTCCAAAACGTGCTAAAAAAAATCTATATTTTCAAGAGAAATTGTCACCTACTTAAACTACTCATTTTGGAATTTTAAAATTTTAATTTAATTATTGCTAATTATTAAGTGGATGGTAGGAATTTAACCTCAACTGTAAAATGAAAAAAAAAAAGTAAAAAATACATAACTACTTTTGAGATAAATCTCAACCTTTGATTTCTCACTGCTATTTAGAATATTCTAAAATATTTCATAGAGGTTAAATCTTCACCATCAACTCAATAGCTATTGATAATTAAATTAAAATTCTAAAAACGCTATTCCTAAATAAACATATTTATTTACATAATAAATATGTTTATATGAATCTTAAATTTATAACTTTTATAATAAAAAAATATAAATATCTAACCTTTTTTATATATAAATTATATCTTCTACTATCCTGCACTTCAATTTATATATTAAAAAAAATATTTTCATTAGATTAACATCTTCAAATATTATATTAATATTCACATTAAAAAGATTAGAATTTCTTTTTTGTTTGGTATTTTATACTTAGGACATGGTAATTAGACATTTGAGCTTCAACCTTTCATGTTGTTAGACTTTAGGTATCTCATTCTATTTATTGTGGAATTTTGAATTTAAACTATTGTATAAAATAAAAAAATTAATTATATTAAGAAAATTTCAAAAATAATTAAAATTTTAAACCTATTTAATTATAAGGTACTTTAATAGCCTTTGGATACACAATATGAATGGCAAGGACACTTACAACATATCTTAGAAGGAGACAAAAGTGACCTAGAGTAAGAGGCTACCAATGAATGACAAACTCCCCTAATCAGGTGATTCCCATTAGGTGCATAAGGTTAGGGGGTTATGCTTTCCACCCTGGAAATGCTAGGAGAGTTAATGAAGGGAGTCACATGGTTGTCCTCTCGCATGCATAAGCATGTAGATTAATATCACCTCTATAAGTATGTTTTACGACCACGCAGAGCCTACGAAAGTCGTGAGTGTTGGTTTGGGCACTCAGAGTGACAATTAACTATTTCCTTTCCCCATGAGAGAATTCAGGGAGGAAATTTATAGAGGAGTCACTAAATTATCTCTAGTGACGATTATGTGTGAACATTTTGATGGTAATCTTCGCAAGGTGCACTACGGTTACTGGTATGTGGGATGTATGACAGGTTGACTTGGTGAAGCTACCGCAAGAAAGAGCTGAGAGTGCCAATAGAGCAGGATGTGGTGTGTTTCTTGGCCTAGTTGAGTTCGTGGGCATGGGCACACACAATTCAACCCTAAGCGAGATGCCTCCCCTAACCTATGATGATAGGGTACTTCTCCATCTATACTAGGTATTTGTTAATCTTCACGATTACTCTTTGAATTTTGTCTAGTTTATCTTTGGAAAAAAAACATTTTCCCAAGGGGTCAATGTAATTTTTGTGGTGGTTTAAATAGTCCTTGGAGGCTTAGTTGTGATGTCGTGCATGTGTTAGTTATTACCACCTATACACCTTGTGATTTCACCCGTGGCAATCGTCAGCTGAACTGGGCTTAGGACCTTTTGAGTCTTCACCTTTCTTCATTATTTTTTATTTTGTTGGAATATAGAGGTTTGTGTCTATGTGGATTTATCTTTGCTGCCCTTGAGAGTTGTCACTGGTAGCCGAGTTTGTTTGGCAGCTTACTGTGAGTAGGGACAATTTCTTCTTGTTGCAACTTTGTCTTCATTCCATCTCGTGTTGGCCTTCCATGTCTTGTTGGTCTATAATCAGTGTCTTAAAGTATACCAGTTCTGGTAATTGCACCCCCTCTTTCTTGGTGTTTCATTTTGTGAGTCTTAACTCCATATCACATTATTATTGGTTGAAGATGGAGTGCCAGTGAATGCGCAATAGGCATGGGGAGGGGGTTGTGGCCCCCAAGACTAATATAAAGCTCAAAAATAGGCCCAGGAGGTTGTTGATAAATACCATGAAATGGTCCCCCTGATACCCAGAATGAAATCCGTAATTTTGAGTCTCATGTTGTTCAAGATAGACAAGTCTTCTCAGATTCTGAAATTCAAGAAGTTGTAGCCATTTGGATTCCTAACCTGAGGCAAACATGAGGAAAAGGGAAGCTCTATTTTGGAGCGTTGACATTATATTTGAAGAAGAAGACTCTGCTAGGCAAAAGCTTGATTGATAAACAGACTTAGAGATACAACATCTCTTTTAGTTTGGGGGATGTCAAAAGGTACCAGTACAACCAAAATTATCTCTTAGAGATGATTGAGTTGAGGATTGCACACATTGAGCTCCATTTATAGTGTAAACAAGATTCACATGCTTCTCTAGGATAAAGTTCTAGAGACATAGTTATGGTCGATTCTTTAGACACTTGAGTTTGCATGCTTATCTTCAGGTTTTTATTTTTCATTGCATTCATAGATAGTCTAGTCATGCTAAAAATGTTGAAACATTTTGAATTCTGGACTAACTACTCTATTGGTAAATGGTAAAAAGTATCTTATTTCTTGTTTGGCAAATTAATACTACCTACCCAATGACATATGTGTTGATGATGCTTAACTGATATACATGGGCTGCTTAATTTTCTAACCTAATATAAACTTAAAAAAATAATTATAAGATAATCCAAATATTTTAAATTTTAACTTTTACACCAAATTATCTATGCATGTATATATATAAAGCCATCAAAATATCTAAAGGCCATGAGCTCCATCGATTGATAATAAGACTCCCACAACACTAACATGGAAATTGTATTTAAAGTAAGGTTTACCAAAGGCATTACATTAACCAGAAAGACACAAACTTAGAGATCTTCGGTTGGAATAACTTCTACAATGTTAAGGAATTTAGACTTCTGTGATCCATAACATTGTATAGATAATCTTCGGCAAAATCACATAACCAATCTTTTGTCGACGCGTTTCGAACCAACCACATCGTCAGGACAAGTTGAAGAACCAATCCGGATTAGCTGATTAAATAGAGTGTGCAGAGACTCCAACGGCTATATTGCCAACGGCTAATTTGACCTAAGGATCCCGGTCAAACCACTAATTTAACTATTAACATTTCTATAAATAGCTAAAACAGTTAAATTTGTTAATTATATCTAAGATTAAAATCATTTAATCATATGAGTATTAAATATAATGGTCATATATTTATTAGATGATCTATAATTATTATTATTCTACTATTATTTAAGTATAAATAAACGATACTCTTAGAATTTAGTTATCTTAGGCATATAATGGTCCTATATAATAGCTAAAACAGGATAGCTGTAATAATATCTAAGATTAAACTCCCCTAAGATAACTAAATTCCGTTTATTTATACATCATCTAATAAATATATGACCATTATATTTAATAATGATTAAATGATTTTAATCTTAGATATAATTAACAAATTTAACCAGACCGGGATCCTTAGGTCAAATTACAATATAGCCAGATCAGCTAAGATTGGTTCTTCAACTTGTCCTGACGATCGGTTCGAAACGCGTCGACAAAAGATTGGTTAACTTCTACAATGTTATTCACTTCTCTTATACGCTGGGAAGCTTCGAGAGGCTAACCTTCTTCTTTCTTCCTGAATTTAATTGATTCAATGGATCACACGAGTAACTTCTGTAGAACTGTTTGTGTAACAGTAAAAGTAAAAATACATATTAAAAGAGATTTCTGTGGCGATGCCTGGTCATATATGTCGAATTCCACAGCTGAGCCTTGGAAACTTCTTTCTTTGCGATGGTTGTACAGGCTTCCACGAGATTTTCTTTGCGATGGTTGTACAGGCTTCCACGAGTTCATGTATCATCTATGTATCTCCTTTGATTGGTTTTTCTTGTACCAAAAACTCTCTTTCCCACTGAAATTTGCACGCTAAGCTTTTGGTAGGTGAAGATGGAAGTTCGATTGTTATTGCAGCTAAGGTTCTTGGTGGTTTTTCTTTTCTAGCTGTATACCGCGAGGTCCTCAGATTTGTTGCACCTCTTTATCTCTTAGAATTGTCTTTTCGCTTTTGATGGGTGATGGTTGGAGTTCACTTTTTCTAGCTGTATACAACAAGATCCGAAGGTTTGTTGCACCTATGTATACAGTAGTTTCCTGAGAAATTTCTTGATGGGCCTCTCGGGGAGCACTGTCATCATGCACCGGCTATCGATTTATCTTCTAGCTGGATTGGATATAGTTTCAGTAGATATGTAAGCTATAGTTTTAGTTTCTATGGGAGGGAATATTAAAAGAGGGTCTGGGGATTTATGTAGAGGTTTGTTTGTGCAAATTAGGGTGATGCTTTGGTCCCGGTTAAATGTAAGCTATTGGTTAGAAAGAGGAAATGGCTCTTCAAGATGTGTGAATTTGTCTATTCTATGCGTGGATTCATGTAGAGGTTCACTTGTGCACATTAGGGTGATACTTTGGTCACTCATAAATGTAAGCTATTGGCTAGAAAGAGGAAATGACTCCTCAAGACGTGAATTTGTCTAGTCTTGTAGTGTGTGTTTTTGTTTCAAAGAGGGAGTGACCTATTTTCTGGTCAACCCTAGATAAATATGAGTGGCAGAGACCATACTAAATTAAGTGAAGAGTGCTAAAGAGAGAGAACTCAGAGGATAAGCTAAGCATAAGAAAGAGAACATTATTAGTATATGCGCAGAGAGAGTAACCATAGCTAAAAGCCAATATGGCTACCTGATTTGGATTGGATCATTATTTTTTTTGTCATCCATATTGATGATTTTCAAGTGGAAACATCAGAGAAATCAACTTACAGGAGTAGTTTAGTGGTAGAGCCAGTTTTGAGAATTAGGGTCAAAAACCTTTTAGGGTTAGCTTGAGGCCTTAAATGATGTTTTTGAGGATAAAAAATTATTGCTTAAGTGTCACACCCCATGATGTTATTATCATATAGATA
The DNA here is from genome assembly GCA_031772625.1 of Pinus tabuliformis. Classification (NCBI taxonomy): domain Eukaryota; kingdom Viridiplantae; phylum Streptophyta; class Pinopsida; order Pinales; family Pinaceae; genus Pinus; species Pinus tabuliformis. The sequence goes on from CM062811.1 coordinate 700,666,504, forward strand.
CCTTTAAGATGTCAATCAAAATTTAGATGTGAAATTTATGCCTTTCAAAAGTTGACCTATTGTGATTGACCACCATAATTTAAGAGAATGCCACATCCACTCTAGTTACTCATGGAAAAGGGGCTAGCCACATGGTCAATATGAATAATACTCTGGAAAGGTTGAATTATAACCCATGTTGAGGGTAGAATGTGTCAAATTTAACCCCTAGTTTGCTACCAGTCTTTGTTATAATCGAACCACTAAGAGGAAAAGGGGTTTCATTCAATTCAAGTGTATTTTGTTCCATAGTGAAGTAGAGTAGCTGAAAGTAGATAGAGATATAGAACATAGTAGAATGGGTTTTATTATGTGGCAGCCTAAGGATCATGAGTTTCAAACAAATCCGTAGTGACTGCCTTATCCTTTTTATTTGCATCATTTTCATTCAAAGAAAAGAGAGTGAAGAAACCTCACCTTCCAACTAGGTTTTCTCCTAAAAGGGTTTCCAAGAGTATATCTTGGTGTTTATTATGGTTTGTGAGTGTTTGTATTTCATTGTTCTCTATTTTCCTCATTTATCTATTGCATGCATAAATAACAAAATCAATAATAAAATATCTAGAATCTAAGGGAACTAACACTTCATAATATAGATTTCAATTTATCTTAATAGATCTATTGTGATGAACCATTTATAGGAATATTTACAATATTTTATAAATCATAGTGGTATCATAGCAAGTTCCTTTTCGTATATTGTGGAAAATTCCAAGGGATCATATCAGTTTAAAAAGAAATTCATAAAACTGTAGCCATGGCTAATGAATTAGTTTATGATAACCTTGAAGATCTAGCAGAGAAGAGTTTTGCACACTTGGAAGTGAAAGTCGCATTTATAAATTGTAATATGATCATCCTCATGGCTTCGCTAACTAATAAGCTCAATTAGTTTGGAGAAGATGAAGGTTCCAATGTAGAGGTCAGATCAGAGGGGAAATTGGGGGATTATAAAGAACTAGAGGAGTCAAGGAAACCTAAACTATAGCAGTTGAGTTTGATTGTCATAAAACATTCATGGTTTCTCTTCAAAATGGAAGAAAAGGTGGACATCAAGTTGTATCAAGTTGAAATCAATGCTTTGAATTAAATCACTGGTTGTAGCAATTATAGGTTTGCTTTAGTGTTCACAACATCTGATAAGGAACAAAAAAATTCATTTACTCATTTGAAATTAGAGGGCCATGCCCTTACTTGGTGGGATTCAAGCCAAAAATAAACCCTAATAATGGAGCAAGAACCTCCAATAAATAAGTGTGAGGATTTCAAAACTCTCATAAAGTCCTAATTCTCCCCTATTAGGTATGTAGATGACTAGTCGATTTGGTGGCATTACTTCAAGCAGAGATAGGGGCAAAGTGTATAAAAGTACACCACATAATTGAGAAACATTACAATAATGTTTTGTATCTCTCTCAAGAACCCAAATGTACTCCTCAAGTATTCAGGGGGTCTACACAGCCATTTGTGAAGGTAAGTGATGTTGTTCAAAGCCAAAAATGTGGACAAGACATGCGTGCAAGTGCAATGATTAGAAAAAATTGGCTAGAAGAAAGGGAAGTCAAGTGGTTCAAAGTAGAAGGAGCTATAGGAAAATTCCAAAGGGAGGAATAAGTTCAAATGGGGAAATGAAAATAAGATAACAGTTGTAGCACATTAGTGCAACGATCCTAACAATTACTGCAACCATTGTAACATTGATGGTCATAAAAAGGAGAAGTGTTAGAAATTAGATCTAGAACTCAATAAAAAAATCAGAAGAAGGATAAGAAGAATAAAAATCTCATAGCCACAGATTCGAGAAACCAAATGGAAAGATTCTCATGCATGGATGAGAATATTATTTGCACATTAGTGCAAAAGGGGGTGAATCTGAGTATCTTTCAACAATGGGAAGAGAAGGAGATGGTCAAACACTTCCATATAAAGGCATAGGTTAAGAAGACAATAATTGATGTTTTTTCAACTCAAGATCATACGTGAATCTCATTGCAATAGAGTTGGTCAATAAATTGGGATTGGAGGTTTGATATCATCCTATCAAATATCCATTAGGATGGCTAAATAAGGATACAAAAATTATGGTATCCAAATATCCCACAATAAAATTTTCATTTAATATTGATTTTATTAATGAAGTAGAATTGGATGTAGTTCCACTTGATGGATGCTGAGTTTTGTTTCAATGTCTCCATATGTATTCACATGATGTAATATTTATGTGCAGAGCCAACCAATATTGCTTCATCAATGATGAAAAAAATTCATCATTAATGTGCATAAGGGCAAGTCTAAAATTTCATTGGCAAGTGCCAAGAAAGTCAAGAAATTGAGTATTTCTAGCTAGAAGTATGCTTTATTGTTTTCAAGGGAAACTTAGTTTGTAGAAGAGTCAATGAGTGCAAAGGATCCCTAGAGGGGTGCACTATGGAATATAGGCAATAGTTGGAAGAGTTGTTGCAAGCATACAAGGAGTGTTCTAGGAGCCTAAAGGGCTACTACCTAAGAGGGAAGTGGAGCACAAGAGCCAATTGTTGATGGAATTTCCACTGTTAAACATTGAGATGTATAGGAAGTATGTTATAAATGAAAATGAGATGAAGTATTTGGACGATGTTGGAGTAGGGTGTTATTTGACTAGGAACCTCACCATGTGTGTGACCCATCATAAATGTGCCTCAGATGGATGGGACTTGGAGAATATACATTGATTACAAGGTGTTAAACATAGTTATGTTGAATAACATGTATACCTTGCTTATAATACATGATTTGTTGGACTTGTTTGTAACAAGAAAAATATTTCACCAAGCTGGATTTAAAATTAGGGTATCACCAAGTTTGAGTCAAAGAAGAAGATACCTAGAAGACAACCTTTACATCCAGACAAGGTTTATATGAGTAGTTATTCATTCCATTTGGTCTATGTAATGCACTAGCTACATTCATTATATTAATGAATGATATCTTGTTCCCATATGCATATTCATTTATTATTATTTATTTGAATGGCACGTTAGCTTTTAGTGCTAACTGAGACGAGCATGTCTCATATTTGATGTAGGTGCTAGAGACTTTGATGAAGCACCAATTGTTGGATAATTTCAAGAAGTTTAAGTTTGCATAATAGACTTTGATGTACTTAGTATATGTGATTGGTGGAGGGGAACTCAAAATAGATCTTGTCAATTTGGAGACCATCATGAAGCGACCAGCTCCTACCATTGTTTCTATGGTTAGGAGCTTTGTTAGGGTAGCCCGAGGAAATTCATAGCCACATTTTTAGCAATAACCACACCACTCCACACCACAATAGTGAGTAGAAAGAATTCTTAGTGGGAAAAGGGTCAACAAAATTCCTTTGGAAAGTTGAAGAAGAAAATTATTCAAGCATTAGTTCTTGCATTATTGAAATTATAGTATTCCTTTGAAGTGGAGATAGATGCAAGTGGATATACTGTGGGAGTAGTCTTCATCATGGGAAGAAGGCCAATATGTTATCATTTCAAAGTATTTCACGCAGTGGTTCTCAACTACCCTACCTATGACAAGGAGCTCTATTCTTGATACAAGTTGTCAAAAAGTGGAAACACTATATAATGGGAAAGGATACAATCATCCACACAGATCATTAGTCATTATAATACCTAGAGACCCATAGTAAGTTACAACAAACTAGACATTACAAATAGATGTGGTTTTTATAGTAGTTTCATTTGGTGATTAAGTACAAGAAGGGAAACACAACAAGTTGGTTGACATGATTTCAAGGGAACCCACATTAAGATTCATGGCTTTGGGAAGTATGATGCACATGAAGCATTTTCCCCATGATGCACATAAAAGGGGATGTACAAAGGATGAAGACTTCATGGAGGTATATTAATATCTACAAGGCCATATTCATGTGCAAATTTTCACAATTGACTACCATCTCTAGAATAGGTTACACTACATGCTAGACAAACTATGTGTCTCTAAAGGTGAGTGACTATGACTAATCAGAGAGGCTCACACTTCCAAGGTTGTACGGAATTTTGTTGTAGGGAATGTAGCTTCCAATTTACAAAGGTATGTGCACTAGCGCAAGATGCAAGAAGATGTAGCTAGGTTCATTAGTGAGTGTATACTTTGTTTTATCGGTAAGCCTAGTAATAGGAAGGAGGGTCTATACCATTCCTTACTTGTACCCACTTGTCTTGGGAAATAATTTCCATGGAATTTTCAAAAGGTTTATGAACAACCAAGAAGAAACATGACTACATGTTCATGGTAGTTGATAGGTTCAACAATATGTGCATTCTCATTCCCTATAAAAATACCATCAACAAGAAATAAGTAGCAAATTTGTCATTTGGACAAGTCTAGGTGCTCTTTAGGATACCAAGGAGCATTATTTTAGATAGGGACACTATATTTTTCAGTGCATTTTAGAGTATATTGTGGGAGAATATGGACACAAAGTTGAAGATATTGACCTCATTCCATCCACAAATAGATGGGAAAACATAAGTAGTCAATGAGACTTTGGTGTAACTTTTGAGGGTAGACCTGGGATAAAAATCTAGTGTATATAAAAGAGTTTTATAAAAGAGTAGACCACACTTCCACTTGTAAGTTGTTGGTTGAAACTTATTTTGTATTTTTCCACCTTCACCTTTGGATATTTCATATAGAAAATAAAGAAGAGTGAGGATCTCACATGCGATACTTCAAGGGAAAATTAATTTGTTGAGAAGATCAAGCAGATCCATTTACAAGTACAAGAGATGCTGAAGTAATCATATGTAAAGTATAGGACTAGGCATGAACATATAATAGAAAAAATTATTTAGAATGGGAGATATAGTATGATTACAGTTGAAAAAATGGAGGCTATGGGGTCATGGTAAGAAAATAAAGGTATTGTGATATGGTCTTTTCAAGATGTTCGGAAAGGCGGGAACCTACTTATTATCTCAAAAAAGTTCTTCTCTAATCACATAACTTACTATGTCATTACTCTGCTCTATTATTGAAGGTTATATAATTAATCTCATAATTGTGGGATGTCAGTAGTAGATAAGGATCCCTTAGAAGAATGAAATCATGCATAGGAACATGAAAATGATTTTGGGTTCTAAGAGTTGTAGTTACCCCTGTCTCTATTTATGAATATACCTCTATTTTAATTTAATCCTTAAATTTTAACAATTCCTTGAGGAAGGTGCATGTTTTCCCTATGTAAAACCTAGCATATACTACATTGAAATCCCTTGGAATATCTTCTCAAGGAGTTGCTTAAGAAGATTACCCTCATGATTGTTAGCTTGAGACAAGGGAGTTGAGAAGAAACTCTTGGTTAATGAATAGGGATTGGGCCCTATTATAACTTTATTAATATGTTGTTGTAAATGAGTTTGATTAAGTTACTTAATATGTGAAAACTATAAAGTCAAAATTTTAGAAAATTATAAAAAGATTTCCTAAGTTTTTTCATATAAAATATTTGTGCAATATAACACATATCACATATATAAAATTAATGTTTCAATCCAATGCATTTGACATGGAAAAATTATTCCATGCTATATGGTGCTTGTCATATAGATTACAAGACTTCAAAAATTGGTTGATTTTTGAGAAATTTGGAGAGTTTTCTTATCTTGCATGAAAATATTATCTGGCTCTATCAAAATATTATCTTGGAGTACCACATATTGGACCTAGATATATGGCAAGGAAAATTTTATGAAGATGTGATACACTTCACAAGAAAATAATCTTGAGTGAGATATTGCGAAGAATGAAGACATACATGATTTGGGAAACTTGAGAAGCATTGAGAACTTTTTTTCTATTATAGGAAAAAAGTTTTTACAGTGTAATGTATTACATCAAGGTATTATTCTAGTGCTATACGTTACACAAAAAGAAAATATGTTAGTGGAGTACAGTATGCAAAAGGATAAGTTTGAGATGTAATGAGAAGAATGCAATATTGCAAAGTTTGTTTTTTGATAAATACAATGTGTTGCATAGGTCAAGGGCGGTACCTTTTAGTTCGTGGTGTGAAAGACCCTCAATAATAGTATGTTGCATGAGAAAAATCTTTTGTATAACACAATTAACAAAAAATTCCAGGATACTTCTGGAATAAACAGAAGTTTAGGTGTATGAATCTATTTGAATATTTAGTAGAATGGGCAGTTTTCTTTTGACTAGATTTAGGACACGGATGAGACTATTTGTAAATCGATTCCAAACACCAAAACTCCAAAAGAAAAACTAAGAGATCAAAATATTTAGAAATCCTAAATTAAAGAGGTCAATCCATTAATATTCTCATAACCATCCAATTCCAAGATTTTTCCCAATAAACATTAGTTCATGTGTATGAATATATTTTGGTATTTAGTAGAATGTGCAACCTTCCTTTGATGAGACCAACATAATTGATGGAATAAAGAACTTTAAATGGATGGATTGGGAAACCTAATATGGTAGGAGAGATTTAGGTTTTAGTTATTAATTAACAAGCGTCAAAAAATATTAATAAACTGGTTGGTTGTCTATTCAATAAGACCAAAAAAGGTTATTTTTTTATCCTACTCATTGTTGGTAAAAAACAATTTTTGTGGGTATGGTTGTTGCTTTATCCTACTCATTGTTGGTAAAAAACAATTTTTAAGAAATCTTTGTGGGTTTAGCTTAGCTTATCTTATTTTGTTGATGGTTACTTAATTTTTATTTTTGTAGATGAACATTTCAATAATCATAAGAGGGAAAAAAAAATGTAGATTTTTTTGGAAAAATAAATTGATATGATTTTATTAAAATAAGTTGATTAGATTAAGTTTAAATCATTTGATTTTTTTTCTTTCTAATAGTAATGAGAGATATTTTTAATTTCTAACAATTAAATCAAACTTATTTTTTTTAGATTGAGGTTGCTTAGCTCTAAGGAAAATGATACAATTGTGTGCATCTTTGTTACATTAAATACTGATAATGATTCTGTGTATGTATTTTTGTTAGTATTAAATATGAGATAACATTTTTATCTAATTAAGATTAGAAAATATTTTAAATTGCAAGATAAATAGAGGGAAATTTTAGTCCAACTAAAGAGGGCATGGTAAGGAGTTTGAAAATAAGAAGTTTTTTTAATTTTGAAAAAAATAATATATCTTGTTTTTACAATATGTTACTTTTGAATTTGGGGTTGTAAGATTTGGTTATTTTCCACCTAAAAATTAAAATTATGTATAGGTGAGGTTTATGCAATTGCATAAATATGTAACAAAGGCATATGGATCATTCTCCACTCAAAAATTGAAATTGTGTATAGTTGAAGATTATGCAATTGCATAAATAATGTAACAGAGGCATATGGATCATTGCAAAGGCTCTTTCTAGCCAAAGAAGAAAACATCTAAAATTTGGTGGTGTTGGGAAATTCACAATTGGTTATACATCCCTTGTTCATGAATCTTTGCCTAATGATTGCATGTTGGGAAGCATTATTGATTGAATCAAGAATTTTGAATTAGTCTTCTCTACTATTAGCTTCTTTTATGTGTTGAGAATGAACAATTCTGCTACAAATGATCTCACCAATAAAAGTGTAAATTTGAGGCAAGAGTTAGAATGAAAAATGGGATTCCTTCCCTCGTAACTATTCCTTAAGAATTGGTATGCTATGTAGTGTAAATTTTGTTTGTATCTATAGGTATTTTATAAAATCTATGCCTCCAAAATCTATGTCTTTCAAAGTAGTAAAACCACTAATAAATATTGAGAATAAAGTAACATGTATAGCTAATCTCGAAATATTTTCATTATTGAAAATAAAGTAACATATATAACTATTTTCATTGTACAACACAATAATACAACATTCTCTTATGGTTAAAAAAATAATGTTACTATTGAATTCCTTTCCCCATATCTTATGGAATCGAATTCAAATTCTCTGTAACTATGTTATAGACCACTGAATCAAGTTATCAAGATTGCTCCCTTAGCTTTGCTTGTTCTTGTGAGTACTAAACCATGTAATGAAAATTTATGAGAACTAAACGTTTGTCTTCGCCATTGTTCTAACAATTATGCGCTTTGGAAGACGAGAATAAGAAACTCCAAACCAAGGTACGAGTTTCTTGAAAGTCCAAATTTTATTAAGACGGTTATGGTTCTCGATTCAAGGACCTACATATAACCTAGTGCTTGTATGGCAGATTGGTACTCAAGGCGAATCATCCACTTCAGTGCAAGAAAATGCAGGGGTACACCAAAATAACTTACATCTTGGGTGTGTGCACTTAAACTTTTATTGTTCCTTTTAAAAATCATAATTATTCTTGTATCTTTACCCTCTTTGGGTTCTAATCTGACAATTGCATTGGAAGACTTAATACCTTTCCCAGCAGACCCTCTGAGATGATAGGAGATGGAGATAAATCCCATATAGGGGAAACTGAAATCTCTAATGCTTGATCAAATGACTATTTATTGTTGTTTCTCCACCTATTCCAAGAATTTGAAAATCCACGACAAATGGAAAATTGGTTCTGTGTGAGAGGATCATACATGTTTTTTTTTTTTTTTCTAGTTATGGATTTTAATGTCTTCAACTTTGTTTTAACATGGTTTTGGTTTTTTTAACTGGAAATATCATTTTTTTCTAGAAGGAAAAAACACAGGTTTATATATAGTATTAGTACATATTCAAAATATATATTTTATATGTAATTAATGAGATCTAAGATAGGAAATCTCCATATCTAATAGTTATAAGGCACAAAATCATCTAAGCATGAAAGTTCAAAAGAGTACCAAAAACATAGACCTACTGTCATAAATATGTATCTATCTTTGTATGGAGTCAAGTATATTCAAATATTGCAAATTGAACAGACATAGACAGGATAATAAATACTATGGAACCATAATGGATCCATCTTCTGCAAGATTATGGAATCTTCTATAAGACTGATGTCCACCATGAATTGGTGCCAACACCCACATAAAGACCCATTTTCGATAGAGAATCAGCCAGAGTGTTAGACTCCCTTAAAATGTGTTGGAGAGTGATGTGCACAAAGGACTGTTTGAGATTGTGTATGTGGTTAAGCCAACCCTCAAGTTTTGGTGGAGAAAAAGTAGTATTCCCCAACGCTCCATCTATGAGAGATTTGGAATCCCCATATATGTGGATAGTGTCCATAGAAAGTTCCTTTGCAAACCAAATGAGACCCCATAATGCCAAGATATATCTGAAGCCATGCTCCACATCCAGATATACATGTCGGTGTCGCGTCATCAAAATAACCTGCAGGGAACTGAATGCATGGATGTATATATCGATAACTTAGGTATTTGTCCTTATGCAGACTTATATCTTGTGTGCCCATCCACGTCACAATGTTGGAGCAAATCCTATGAGTGTTAATGGGGATACCATCAAATATGTTTTCGTTCCTAGGTCTCCATAATTCTCAATGAAGAGAGGGATAGGCTGGTGTATTCTCCCTCTCCCGCTCCACCAACACATGCATTGTTCAATTGAGAGGTAAGCTTTATTGGGGAAATTAAAAAAAAAAAAAGTCTAGCACCATACCTGTGATGTGATCAGGCATTCCAGCAGTAGATGTAAATTTGTCTCAAATGAGCTATGACATAGTACACACCATCTTGGTCCATGTATACCCTTCTTTTGTAGATGTTCCCAAGTCAAGGTTTTTTCTTGCCACACCAATCAGGTGTATAGAATGATCTTAGTAGGGGCCTTCATTCTCCATATATTCTAGAACCAGGTTTCGTTGTTTAAAGAGAGTCTGGAGCACATTATGTATTTGTAAGTTTCCGCAACCACCACTATACCTTTGTAAAATGTCTCAGCCCAAGAAATATGATCACCTTTCTCTGTTCTACACAAGCCCATCCTTCAGAATTCCATTATATGGTTATCCCAAACCTCAGTACTATGTCCTGTCAACCCGATGTCAGTTGCCATCTTCCAAACTGGAAACCTCCCATGCAAGTGATGAATAACCTATGCCAAAAAGAAGTACCCTTTGGCATGAAATATGTCTATGATGTCATTGGAAGGATGGACACCCAGTATGTTATCTAGACCAATAAGAATATAATTACCCATACCAAAATACCAACGGATTCGTTGGAGAAACCATAATTTGATTTTATTGAAACTCAACTAGATATAAGAGCCAACAATTTTACCTATAGAACCATCCCTAATCCATTATGATGCCTCTTTATGATTCAGGTACTTTCCTTGAACAATGTCCCTCCAGGTACCCTCTCAAAATAGTGCATGCCATAATGGATTAATCAATAAGGCACATCCAAAAAATTTCATGTCCAGTATCCCCCATCCTCCATATTCGTTCGAGATAATGATCTTCTCCCATTTTATCAAATGGTATTTTCTTCCTTCCCGAGTGCCTACCCAAATGAAATGTGCCATAATTCTCTGGGTTTTGTATATAATGGATGCAGGAAGCATAAATAAGTGTGTCGAGTAAACCGATATTTGCTGAAGAACCGACTGTGCAAGGGTGAATCTCCCCCCTAGGGTGATCCATCTATGAGACCAGCCAAATAATTTCTGACAAAATTTATCTAGTATCCATAGCTAGTCATCAGTCCTATAGTTGTTGGGCTTGAGTCTGTGTCCCAAATATATGAAACCCTTGCACAGGGGCTTTGTAGCCACACCAAATATACTAGCAATAAAGTCAATCACCTCTCAATGTCTGCCAGAGTAAAGAAAAAGTGATTTTCCTCCATTAACCTGCAATCCAAATGCCTCTCCAAATCTCATAAAGATATAATGCAGAGCCAGCCACTATGCTTTGGATACCATCCCGAAAGTGAGGATTTCATCGACAAAGAAATTGTGGGATATTTCAGCATTCCTCCCCAGATTTATGCCATAGAAAACACTAGTAGTTCGAGCCTCCCATATCTGGTGACTCATCCCATCCATAACAAAAATAAATAAAAGGGACGACAGTGAGCATCCCTATCATAAACCCCTTCTAGCATGGAAAAAATGGGAAGGATATCCATTGATCAATACTGCAAACTATATCAAAGTAACACATGCCATAATCTGCTCAACATTATACATCATTAGTCCAATCTTTGTCAATATGAGTCCGATTTGCACAATCATATGCTTTCTTCAAATCAAATTTCATGATTAGCACCTCCATTTTCTTCGTGTGGATGGAATGTATACATTCTTGGTTCATTTCCACAACATCATGAATCATACAGTTGTGGAGAAAATCATATTGTTCTTGGGTAATATAGGTCGAGCGAGTTGACTTTCAAGCGCTCCACTATGCTTTTAGAAATGAGTTTGTAAGTAATATTGCATAGAGAAATAGGTCTAAAATCCATAAAAGTGGCAGGATCTGAGGCCTTTGGAATGAGAGTAATAAAGGTTGAGTTTATGGCTCCATTCATATTCCCAGTGATCTTGGATTCTTCAACCATATTCAGAAGTTCCTTCCCCATGAGATCGAAGAAATGTAGGAAGATCTCAATTGTTTAGCCATCCGGACCAAGACTCTTATCTTTAGTGAAAGATTTCAAAACCCTATGTACTTCATCCAGCTCTATAGATCTGAAAATAATTTGATTTTTTTCCTCATCAAACATGTTTGGATAGTCCTTCAATCCCCACATTTGATCTTCAAAATTAACACCATTTCATTCCCTATAGAAAGACTCAAAAAACAAAAATGATTCTTGTTGTATCTCAAATGCAATGTATACTTGCACATCATTTCTCCCCTTTATATGCCAAATAGTATTAATATTTCTCCTATATTTTGCATACTTGTGAAAAAAATAGGTGTTCTGGTCCCCCTCTTTTAACCATAGAACCAAACTTTTCAAGTGCCAATTGGCCTCATGTATCTATAATATCTTCTTTTTTTGTCCTCCAGCTCCTTCAACTTTTCAATGATAGATAGGGAAGGGGTCCCCATATCCAAAACTCTGCTAAGATGATCAATCTCCACCACGATTGATTTCAATTCCATGTACAAAGATTTATTTGTATGCCTTTCCCATTTACGCACCCGACTCTTCAAGAATTGGAGTTTATTTTTGATGTGATACATTGTTGATGTGCCTAGTTCTGAAACCACCATATTCCAAGATGTTTTAATCAATTCCTAGAAATCTTCATCCTCCAACCATATATGATTAAATTTGAAAGGGATGCCAAGTCGAACTGGTTTTGACCGCCATTGTAAAATAATGGGAAGATGGTCCGAAATGTAAGACTAATTTACCCAGGTACACATATTTCCCAAATGGTTAAATAGATTTTCATGCACCAGAAAATGTCCTAGTCTTTTCCCAATGTGGAATTGCCCCGTTCTGCCATTATGCCATGAGGGAGATAAAGGATTTGGGGGAGTGTCTATTGAATTGTATGTAGTAAAATGTGGAATTGCCCCGTTCTGCCATTATGCCATGTGGGAGATAAAGGATTTGGGGAGTGTCTATCGAATTGTATGTAGTAAATAGCGTCTGCAATCTATCATCTAAGGGATCCTGCAATGTATCCCCCAACACTCCTCCAATAAAAATGTAGTATTGAAATCTCCTGCTATAACTAGAAACATCATTTTACCTTACCTGATATTCAGATTCATTGGGCTCTTATATTGTTCAACACATAAATAAACCCATGCAAAACTTTCTTTAATTCACTTACTCAAATTCATTTAAATGATTTGGATTAAATTTCTCATTTTGGATTTTCAATTCCTTACCACTAAACCACACTCCACTGAGAAATTTAAATCCAAAATTTATCCACTTTGACTTTTTAATCTGAATGCAAGAGAGTGTTTCTATAGCAATTCAATGATGTTGTATGTAAAATTTCCATTATATATACCATCTATTTTAAATTTAGATTTAGAATGAATTGAAAAAAATGTATAAATTTTTTAATAATTTAATTCTAGATCATATATTAATTTATTTATTAAAATTTTCACATATTTAAATATATAAATTTATTTAAATTTTTAATATGCATAAAATAAATTAAATTAAATTTATAATTTTACATTAATTTGGCTTTTTTAACAATCGCCACATATTGAGTTCATTAACATCTCACTTTTATCAATATAATAATTTCCACTAATTACATATAAACTCTATTAATGCAATATATCTAAATTACATAAAAATAATAAATTCTTAGTTATTGTGCAATACTATGCTGCTAATTTATATCTTGATAAAGGTTTGTAATGTGGGTCGATTTTCCCATATTGATATGAATGCTTAAATAAGTTACTTCTTTATAAACAGTGAACTCCTTTATGAACTATTTCTTAAAAGAGAGTGATGGAAAGGCATAGATGATTTGCATTCCCGTGAAACAAGGGATGTTTGCGTTAAAAATTGCATGGCAACACATTATTAACTAGTATATTTCTATGATGTTTATAACCACAGCTAGCATTTATGTTGGTAATGTTTTTTTATTTTTTTATCATTTTAAATTGAATATATAGAATTTGGTAAATATTTTGAAATTGAATTTTTTAATAATATTTATTTAGGAAAAAAATGAATATATAAATATTTATAATTTAATAGAATCTTTAAAATTTATAACTTGTTATTTAAAAAAAAAAAAAAAAAACTTAATTTTAGTAACTTTGAAATACTATCTTGAAATTTTGACAGTTTTATCAAATTTATATAATTTAATTAAATCAATAAATTTGTTTATATTATAAAAATAGTAATAAATTTTAGAATCTTTTTATTATAAATGTCAGAGTATATTTCTGATTTAATAAAAAATACTATTAAATTTATTAATTTTCTTATATTTTATAAATAATCATTTATAATTACTAATATTATTAAAAAAAAAAATTATTATTAGTTTTTCAATTTTATGATAAACCTTATAAATAAATTCAAAACATGATAATCCAAAAATCACATGGAAATAAATTCTCAACTCTGAAATCACAAAAACCTCAAAACTATAATATTAACTTTTCATTAACAAAGATTAAACTATTTCTCCTTTCCCAAACCCTAATCAGATAAATTTCAAAATAAAAAAATACCCACTATAAAATTGCTACCAAAACTTAACATATTTCCGAGTTACAATTTCAATGGCATGCCCAATAGAGTAATTCTAAAAAGAATACACTTCTTCCACAAACATTCCACTTCATCCTCAAAATATGTCATTGACCAACACTTGACAAGGAAATGGAAACAATCGAACAACAAGAATAATGCATTCGCAACAATGTCCACATTTGGGGTATTTAAACCCTAAAAAGGCTCCTACATTGATAATGTGGTTGTTCAGATGGTGTGAATGCACATTGTACTTGGTAACCCCCAAATTGAAAGGTTATTTATGTTTGATTGAGCCTTCAAATAGATAGTATAATAATAAATTCTATATTAAAAAGGCAAGGCTGGACTATAGTAATCAAAATGGTAGTGTTAGCATTAGTCTTTGTGAGAGGTAACCTAACATTTTAGGCGCTCAGATTTTTGCAACTTAGGAAATTTATGGATTAATTTTTGAAAGTCAATAGTGTTATTCTCCATTTTATTTGGCCTCTTCCCACAGCAGCAAAAAAACTATAAGCATAAATAATATGTTATCTATTTCATTCATATTTGCAAAATGCAAACTATTGCTAACATTAGTTCCCCAATATGAAATGTTATGTGGTTACTTCAGGAAAGTATGCATATATACAGGTGAATTGTGGCTTTCATATGACCAGTGTGTTAGTTGGGAACAACAGGTGTGATGTCATCCTCAGGTTTTCAGGTCTATCCACATGCGTGCGGTCTAGCCAATCACCAAGAAAGCCCTCAGTTAATCGACCAACCAACAAGCAGCAAGTTCGTCGTCAAGCTAATTATCTGCAATTCTCAATCGAAATCCAAGATGCAAGAGAGAGCTCGATTAGCCATAAGGTAAAAGCATGGAAAGAAGAGGAATTTGCATGAGATATTGTTGACCGCTACCACCACTAAGGAATGCACCTTCTCGATGTGATCATTGGTTTGAATTTCCCACCCAGAAACAAGACCATGTGCCTAGAACTAAGTGAGTGAGTGCCCAGGGATGCTTTGAAGAAGACAATTCGAGGATATTTGGTTGCCCAGCCTTCGGTGGACCTACTAATCAACTAACCAATCGAGAGAGAAGGATATTTTCTTGAATGGAGCACCTCACCCAATGCATTGACCTCAATTGACATCCACCCATGGCCCCCATCCACCCATGGCCACAGTGAATTGTCTTCCCATGGCTACAGTGAACTTGTCTTCCCATGGGTACATCCATGGACCCTAGAGTCACACTCGAAACTCATCCACACAAACCAATTATCTATCACATTGGATGGAAGCCTGACACCTGTTGCACCTAGAGTAACACTGTGAAAACGGAACCTCTAATGCATTGTTAACCTTAAGAGCTTTGGGGTCACCCGTACCATAGCAAAAACATCGATCGATGCTTGCAGACAAACACATACCAACCTACATGCATTTATATATGTTGTTTTTTAAATTAGCCAGTGGAGTTACTGGGTCTAGTTTCAAATACCATCCTAAATAATAGGCACTCGATGATTGGTATGATTGAGCTAAATAAGATGGAACTAACTAAATAAGATAAGAAAAAACGTAACCTTGTAAAATAGAGCACGATGGGAAGAAGCATGTATGTCTTTCTTGAAGATCACTTAGTGCAATGGGCACCGAGCACTATCAATCCCTCCCTTTTTCAATTTCTAAAAATCACCTCCCTCCCTACCTATCGTGTGTGGGGAAGTCCCATAATGTCATAGAAGGTAAGTCTTGCCTGAGCAGCTCTCTATGTCACAGGCAATAAAAATAATTCAATTCTTCATGAGGTATAACATAAAGGCACCAAGCATAGCCCACCCCATCCTGAAGACAGGCAAGAAAAGTGTGTTCATTGTTCTTTCTTCCCCTTCCTTCTCCTGCTTTGCATAAATCAAGGTGTGTTCATTCGTTGGTGGCTAATTTCCTCACCCCACTTGTAGTGTGTAATCAAGCTTCTATAGGGTGCCCTCCTGCCCTTTGGTGTGGGAGAAAGTACTAAAGAAATTCTTCAAGGATGTTGTCTGTTGTTGCTAATAAACCTTATTGTAAAGGGCAAGTAAGGTGGTAATGGGTAACATCAAGGTTATAGCAATGCAAGTATTATGGTAAGCTCATCCATGTTATTATGAACATTTCACTACTACCTCATGATGTACAGTTTACTTGGACTTCAAGATGTAGTGACATGATATTTCTCTAAGAATTATAATTTCAATGCTATTTCTCTGTAGGACATCTTATAGGAACTAAGGAAGCTCAATGAAAATAATCAGTTTCTCCTAGAAACAATTCGAGGCTCAGAGAACAACTCGGAGGAGGAGGTTGGGCAAGAGGAGACTGAAACAACAACTGCTCGAAAAAAGGCTGACATGACTCAAGGAGTTGACCCTTCTCATTCCATACTACTGAATGACACCAATGATAAAGAAACCAAAGGCTCAGGTTCATGGTTTCTAGTAGTGTCGGATGTAATGGCCACTAGCCTAAATACTCAATTTGTAAGGATCCCTAGGGACCAATCTCCTATTAAAATCCATGGGCTAGACATCATTTTTTTCATTATGCTTTTGAGAATCCAAGGCCATAGGCTAGCTGCTGGCCATTATTTGTTTTGTGTCAAATATTAACCACTTTGAATCTGAAAAAATGTAACTAGCTATGCAGATTAGGGATCTAGTTATGATTCTTATCCTCATACACATTTTTGAATTTGTTCCAGAGCAGGCTAATGGGTCGATGAAACACCCTTCGTGTTTCGCGCCCGCTCGCTACCAACGAGGCCCCTCCAGCGAGATCATCCACCCTGTCAATAAGGGTAGGCCCCATCTCTGAAACGAACTTTTCTTTGCCTCAACTCTTTGTTGGCGTATCAATCCTCATCACAGTCCACGGAGAGTTTCATTTGCCACCGTCTAGTGCTAGACTCGACGGGACAGCTACTCTACCTCGCACTAAGGTATTCAATGGGTTTGATACTGCTAACATATAGGGGGTCTCCCTAATGTGAAGTCTCAATTAGAACTCACACTATTTGGAGTAGGAGCCCCATCCGGAGTATCAGCCTGACCACCATAACAGAAAGGATCGTCTTGGTTTCAACGAATAACATAAGAGATTATGTACATAAACCTTGAATAAGCAAGATGACATTGTGAAGCACCAATTGTAGGAAGTAAAAGAAAACCTCCACAAGGGGAGACAAAAAGTGAGTCTCTAAGAGAAGAGTAATAGTAATATCCTAGAAGAGGCACATAAGAGCATGAAAAGATTTGTTAGATAAATAGTTCACACAACGATATTAATGAAAATACAACACATGTTCAACAAGATAAGTATCAAAGCCACTCAAATAGTTCAATTTATCCAGTACATATGAACACAACATATATCGTAAACATCCCAATAATAGTCCTAAAACATTTGCGATACATGCATGAAAATGTGTTGGCTCATAGAGCTTCAATTATAAGGTGAAAGATCCAAGTACATCAATTACAATGGTGAACACTAGTTCCAATAGTGGAACATTAAGTTACTTCTTGCTTCTCCAAATAATAGTTTTCTCTCCTAATCCAAGAAGATAAGCCAAGACTAGCTCTCTAAAGCTTAAGCCTCCAAAAGTCTTTTTCTTGAGTTATGAGGTTTATTTTATAACATGATGAATGACCTTTCATATCCTCATGAATCTTGTATTACCCCCATGACTCTTGGACTTCTAGTGTGTCCTTTGGGCTTCTAAACAATTCTTGAAATTCTAAATGACTTTTGGACTTCTATATAATCTTTGTCCATAGATGAATATGTGACTCTTCATGTTCCACATATGACTCCTGGAATTCTACTTATTTTTCTTTATAATGGTTACAATACTACATCATGACCTCCATATCATCATATGATGAGAACTGACATGTCACTATCTTTGATGACTAGGAATGATAATGGATGATGACATGGACTTTCTCTAGTGGTGACACAATTGCCACTCAGTCTTTTCTCTCTATTTATCTTCTAATCTGGACACTTTCACCCTCCAAAGGATCTTTAATCTTGGAGTATTTGGGTTGTTTCAATCATCAATTTTCAAGTATGTTCTTGGTTATTTTCATGCTTCCTTTGTTTATCCTCTTTGCCCGATCTTCCTCGTGTGTGCTTTCCATGAGGTCCCCAGAATACATGTTTCTGTAATCACCCATGATGAGCAATTATTAGCTTCAAAACCTCCTAATATACCATGTTTTATGCATGTTTTTTGTTTATTCCTTTTTGGTGTGGTCAAAAGGGTCAAAGGGGCTTCTTAATGCATGGTTGCACTTTGAAAGGCTAAAGGGATGAAGGGGAAATGCTTCGTTGCTTTAGCATATGATCTTGTGCTCAAGAGAGGGAGACAGTCAAGGCAAGGTGCATGTCACAAGTCTGAAGGATGAAGGGGAAGTCTTTAAGCTTCCCAAGTGTGACGTGCGCTCAAGGGAGAGAAAGAGGGTGCATTCCTTCCAGTCGAAGGAGTTCTCTCAAGGAGGGTGCATCTCTTCATGTAGAAGGAGTGCTCTCAAATAGGGAGCATCTCTTCAAGTCAAAGGAGTGCACTCAAGGAGGGTGCATCTCTTTGGGTTGAAGGAATTATCTCAAGGATAGTGTATCTCTTCAGGTTGAAACCAATGAGGGAACTTGGCGCAAGTCCGAAAGCTGAAGGATGAATTTTTTTTCCTCTGAAGTGTGCTCATGCACTCAAGAGACCAAAGACTATGCATGTTGCAAGTCTGGAGGCTGAAGGATGATTCTCTGTGCCTTCGAAGTATGCTCATGTGCTCAAAGGGTCAAAAAGGGTGCATGACACATTGTGGAAGGCTAAAGGGAGGATCTTGAGGCCTTCAGGGTGCGCTCAAGGAGGGTGCATTCCTTCGGGTCGAAGGTGTGATCCTAAGGAGGGAGAATTCCTTTAGATTGAAGGAGTTCTCCCAAGGAGGGCGCATTGCTTTGGGTCGAAGGAGTGTTCCCAAAGGAAGGCTTGGTTTTTGAAGGGTGCATTTTAGAACAAGGAAGGGGATTCATGCTTTAGGAGTTCTCCCAGCTCTCAAAGAGGGAACACAAGACACTTTCAAACAATGAAGGGTCTCCCATCAAGGCTTTGGAGTGTGCTCATGCGCTCTTATCCTTAATGAGATCATTTTGCAACTGAAATTTGTCTAAGTTTGGATGATTGGTCAAGGGGTGAGAAAAATAAGTTCTAGACATAAAACCATGTGCGATACATACTAACTCATCAAGAAAACTTAGACAAGTTTGAACAAAAATGAATATACATCAAAATGCCACATTATACACATTCCCCAAGTATAACGAATGAAGTGTGTGCGACTACAACCTGAAAGTGTCGTTTTACAACACAAAGATGTTTTGACCATGAAATGTACCTAGATATGTTCTAATCAATGTGACGACACTTGATTTAATTCAAGAACACTTATGAAATACAAAGAAACATGAAACAAAACTTGAAGAATGAGGAAACACTTGATATGACAAGGAAGTAGGCTCCAAAATTCGAATGTAGTGAAAAATTTGGAGGGTGTTTTAGCAACGACAACACAATGATATGACTCCACAACATTGTTTTTCTCCTGATTTGCACGGGGAAAACCATGACATCCTTTTACCCACATCCCTAATTGCAGAAACTTTGGGTTAATGACGATATTTCATCCATATGAAAACCAGAAAGAGAAATGTAAGAAAGAGTTTTACAAATTACAAATCTTGTCACTAGCAACCTAATTCTTTTGGAAATAGTCTAGGAACTTCTCCTCATTAGAAAATTTGTTGAATAAAGTATTAATTTCATTGCTCACTTCAGCATTGGAAAAATAATTCATAATCAAACCCAAATCACTAAACATCTCTTTTGTTATTTTGCGACTATTAGCCAATCGACTCACATTTTTTATCCATGTTCGACGTACGTGCCAAGCACACAAGATAATGTTACACCTTGTGATTCTCCTGTAACATTCAATTCATTTCAAGCGCATTATTTTTAGAATAAATACAGGTTGTACTGTAAAATAAGAAGATTGAAGTTACCTTAAAGCATTGATTTCATCCAATGCGTCATCAACCATGAATGCATTAAATTTCCAATTATGATCAACTTGGTGACACCTATGCATGAGGTGCTCCGACCATATTGAAATGTCCTATGATGTATTAAGTGATTCCTCCACCCATGCAACTGGCACCCCACTTTGTTTCTCATCAAACACCACGAGTGTGTGTATAACTGATACTATCGCATTCAAAAAATAGATGAACTCAACTTTAGCTCATTAATCATTATCAATCATTACAAATCAAATTAGTGTACTAGATCAGTTGTTTTTAATACACTCACCCCATATTTATTTGTGTTGAATATTGAATCCATGGCTATTAAGCTATTATTTGATAACTTCACCATGGTCTCCAACATCCACCTCGTCTGAATTCCAACTATAAAATGGATCTCTCCACCGTTGGGATTTTGATAAAAGAAAAAATAATTTTGATTTTTTTATACCAAATTTTCAAACTCATTTCTTCCTTCTTATGTAATTGATACTTTCCTTTCATTAGATGATTATAGATGTTAAAAATATCTTTCCTACACAAAAATAAATCCCTATCTCAAGTTGTGGCATCCATGTCAACATATTTTTTAACATGCATTTTGCAAACCGAGTCAATCGACACTTCCAAGAAGAAACAAATCTCTACATAGGAAACCATGTCCATTAATAACTTTGGTTTATGCAGGGACCTAGCATCACCCAAAGTGTCATATTGGCCATGACAAGGCCATCCTTCGCTATCTTCATGCTCATACATGTTATATGTTTTTATCATTATCTCAGGGATTCGAACTATAAATTTTACAATGAAATGGCATTGGAAACCCATATTTCTCACAAATGAGAATCTTCACTTCATTTCGTTTTGTCCTCTTCTGTCCTCGGGGCCATATGAACAAACATAGATACATAAAAATGTTTGAAGGTTTAGTACATATGTAAAATGATCGAGCACTATTAATATTAACATCTAAACAATGCATCTCTAAAAAAATTACACTTCATATCACAAGGAAGAAGTAGGCCTTGAGCTTGGGCAATTATTTTGTACCTGGGTGAAATAGCATGGAGCATCTAGTTTCATTTCCTCTCCTCTAATAAAGTCTCCAATTCTATTCGAGGGGATTTTTGCAATCCGATCAATCTACATTTTATTTCCATGTACTTTAGACCAATATAAATCCTTTCTAGAAAAGCATGATCTTTTCTTTAGGGTCTTGTACCAGAAGGGAAATGATTGTTTCCCATTTGACTTTCTTTACCATTTTGTGACCCAAGGAGTTGTTGCAACGGTAACCTAAAAAGGTGTTGCAATGGTGACCCAGTGAGTTGCCACAATGGTGACCTAGCAAGTTTTCACAATGTTGACCTAGCGAGTTGCCATAATTGTGCACCAGCGAGTTGCCACAATGGTGACGCAATGAGTACCACAATTGTGAACTAGTGAGTTGCTGCAAAATTGAACCAGCGAATTGCCACAATGGTCAACCAACGATTGCAGCAATAGTAAACCAGTGATCTACCGCAACAGTCAACTAGTGAGTTGCTGCAATGGTCAAATAGTGAGTTGTCGCAACGGTTAACCAACGACTTGCTGCACTAGTCAATCAAGGAGTTGTTGCAACATAAAACCAGTGAGTTGTTGCAATGGTGAAACATTTTTTGTTGCAACAGTTAACTAGTCGATTTTTTGCAATCAAGTTTTGTGCTCTCCTAACTCTTGACAAGTAACAACCAGTTTTGTGCTCTCTTATTTATGCTAGGGAACTGGTCAAACAGTATAGTATTGTCTGCATAAATTAAAAAGCAACCTAGAATGACATTTCCTTTATATAATAGTCTGCATAAATTATATAATAGTCTATTAATTATATATTAGTTATACTTGCATACATCATAATCTGTGTATAAGCACAGAGATATATACTAAGATTTATTTGCGGAATCTAAATTAGTAATGTGGAGGATGAAGGTAAATAGTTGATATTAATAATAAGGTGAATCCCTCATTGTTGTATTGTTGCTAAAAAATGTAAGGAAATTTGATTTGATGAGAACCACTATGAGTTCCTATGGAAGGGTTTTACAAATTGGGTTTTGACCAAGTATTAATGACAGTCTTACAATGAATAGTGGGAATTGACATGTAGAAAAACAACATTATGCTTATAACCAGAGTTGGAATCTACGTAGGTAGGATAGGAAAGGATGATAACTATAGGTTAACTACAGGGTTATGAGCCTGCTTCCATTTTAAGTCTGCTAAAGAAATTTAAATATAAACATAAATTTCCTATTTGTAATTTCTTACATGAACAAACAACGCAAACATTAGATCAATTTTTAACTTACAATCTGAGCGATGCTGGACTTCATTTCTCTGGTTACCGCAACGTGCAAACGGAAGACCAAAACCCAGTTGGGGAATTTGGAGCAATTTTCTCAATCCAATCAATGAAAACACTGCTCTGAAGCTAATGATTCCGTTCGAGGGTGCATAGGTTTCAAAATGATCAGGGAGTGAATGGAATTCAGAAAATAGATGGTGGGAAAAGGAGGATTTCCAAGCGATTACATAATCCCCCATTAATTCATTTCTGAGTTTGGTTGCGTGAGTTAGGCGATTCGTCATGTCGTAGTTGGCGAGTGTGCAAACGAAACTCTCCTTGGATGGTGATGACAATGGTGATGGGGACAAAGATGTCAACAGAGAGTTGAGATAGAGAAATTTTCATTTTGGAGATGGGGCCCACTCCTGTTAACGGGGTGTATGAGATCATTAGAGGGGCCTCGTCGATGGTGAGCGAGAGCAAAACACGAAGGGTGTTTCATCGACCCATTAGCCTACTCCGTCCATTTGTCCCATACATCCTTGGTTATAGAAGAATCAGTAATATTAGGTGGGACCTCATCTAAAAAACTAACATAATGATTAATTTGACTTTCTTATCAACTTTGTCAAATTTCCCATGCACATCGATATTAGTGGCATGCATGGAAAATGTCCTGTGAACAATGTTCCATAGCTCTTCAAACTCAAGATGCATTTGAATTTTATCTTCCAAGATGAATATTTGGGTCCTCTAAGCCCCACTCAAGGAATGGACTTGCTGCGCTGTAGCTCTCCTTGGTTTTCATGGTGTGTGAATATTTAAATTATTGTTCTGATTTCTAATTATCTCGTTATTATTCCCTATCCACATTCATCAATAAAAAAATAAATCATTGCTCTAGCTTTATTTATCTACAAAATATTATTACTAGAGTACAATCAAATTCCATATATTTTCACAAAACGCGTGGAGCTATGTGAAGGACATTTGAGTTAACCATTAGATGTGATTGAGATAGATTGCAACGCTTTTCTTTTTGGAATGCAAAGTTTATAAAATGGTTAATTAATGTAATTTTTTCCTTCTATGAGGTTTATATCAGGTTCACTTTGTCCTGCCCTCAATTGATCTAAGGAGAATTGTAATTTGGTGGTCCCGTCATAACCACTTTTTAAAAAAATGGAATTCATATATTATTCAAAATATTATAATAAAAATAAATATCATTTAAATAATACTTAGATATGCATGGTTTAATCTTTGAGACAAGCATATGACCGCTCACAGGATCAATTGTGGTAACTATCAAAAACTATAACTAATTTAATGAGTCATCTACAGTTTCACATTCTGAATATTATAATATATAGAAAAAATAGCATTTAAATATAGGATTAAAAATTCATTCATTAATAAATTGTGGTTAATTGTTTAAGTGTAAGAAATAATAATATTTTTAAAGTGTTTGACCAAGTAATTTTATTCCTTGTCTTTATATAATATTATTTTTTAAGTTGAATTTTCAAAATAAGTGAAATTTATTTTAACTTTGTTTATAAAATATTAACTAGAAATAAATATTTTAAATATAATTTTTTTATAATATAAAATGAATTTGGAAAAAAATAAAAAATTAAAATTTAAAATTAAAAAACATTTTATTTTCTTGCAATGGTAATTTTATCTAAAATTTATATAAAATATTTTTACAAAATTTTCCATATATTATTTTAATCTTTCCATATAATAATAATGTATTAACATATAATTATATTCACATAATCTTACCTTCATTATCTCTACAGATTTCATTCCGGGAGAAATACTCTTCTACAGGTGTCAACAAGGTCCCGACTATCCCTCGGATGTTTAGGGTAAGGAGTGTCAATTGGTCGTACAAGTAATAGAATCTCCCTTCGAATAAATTTTGTTTCTCTTTTTGAAAGGAACATAAGTTTCTTCCTTCCAGTGCGTAGGCGGCAAGAATACTTCGGCTCTCTTACAGGTGTTACCCTCACCCTTCCTTTATTATGTTGTTTTTTTTCGGAGTTGTTTATAATGCGATTTTTTTGGAGATTTTGGTGACGGAATCAGTGGAAGAAATTGAGGTTAAATCTTGATTTTTTGCAGTTAAAATGGTTTTTTAACTGCATATTTGGATTCAGCACCCTGAAAAACCCCTGGGACGCTTTGACTGTGCAGAAACTAGTTATCAAACTTGTGATTCCAATAAATTCCTGCCAAATTTCGACCAAAAACCCGAAAAGCTTTCAAAAAATCGCGTTATAGACAACTGCCTTTTTTTTCTTTCTTCGATACAAGAGTATGCCACTGACCCAAATTGTCCTTACCGCAAATCCCTATACCATGCTCACGGTTGGACTTATGTAATTCTTGTTTCTCCAAGTTCTACTAAAAATCCTCTCGTTCCATCGTGGAATTACTTCATTGCTTTCCGGTCATGCTCCTATGTTTATGGGGGTTAACTTGTTTTAGGAATTTATTTCTCAAGAACCAGTTCAGTTCAACCCAGTTTAAGGGTTTCGAGTTATTTAATGTTGATGTACTCATATACAGAGTGGCCATGATGCCTTTGTGGATAACAAATAATATTCAACAGTTACTATAATTGGGATTGCTATTTCCTGTCATACTCCTATATTTGAAGAATTGTATTAGCTTTGTTTGGGATTACGAATGTTTCAGTTCCAGACTCATGCGTTTATAAATTTATGAACTACATTTCCTTTGTAAAAAGGACTCGAAGCATACTTGTCTTGCAATAATTATTGTTTTATTTATTCTTTTAGTTGTTCGAGTGTTTTCGAAAGATTCTAATTTCGCTACAAATATATTGATTATCTGTCTTTCTCAGTGTTTTACTTTCATATATGTCTTTTTTCATATTTATAAGTTTCAAGCACTATTTTCCTTAATGCTAGTTTCCCATTACTGTTTCTTTTCTTTAACAATGCACAAAGTTCATATTGTTTTTATTGTTTAGGTTTTACCATGCCCAGTGGAGAAGGAGGCCTGAGATTTTAGGACCTGCTCTCTGCCTATGTGGCACGTGTTCTTTCTCCTACAGGGTTCCAAACTACTCTTGGAACGAATTATGGTTTGTTCACATGGGGTTTAACTAGAACCCTCTTATTATTCTTTTATTTGTCAGTATTCTGAAAGAATACTATAACCATTTAGCCAAATTCCCTATTTCTTTTACTACATTTACTAGGTTACTCTCTAGATCTAGATTTTACATATTTACAAAACTATGTCGTTCTTTCATTTTCATTTCAAATTTAATGAAAAACAGAAGGTATATTTTAAGGAACTAGGCACACCCTTTCTTTATTATAGTTTTTTATTTATTTCTTTCTTTTACAAAAACATATTGGTGGTTTTGAATCATGAGGATAGATGATAAAATCCTTACAGAGATCCTTTGTTTTCCTACAGTTACCCATATACATCCATGAAAGAAATCTTATTCTTCAGCATTTAAGAAAACATTAAAAAGTTTTGAAAAAATAGATTTTACTTATATGTCTTAGTTCACCTAGTCAGGAAAATGAAATTGGGAAGAAGACTCAACCACCCAATCTATGAGACTGGAAATTACGTCTAGGTCTCCCCGCAAGCCTTTTTAGTTTCCACGGCAGTGAAAGACTGTAATCTATTCTTGGGCCTTAAGACCTTCATTCCAATCCAGAAATTTTCTCTAGGGCTTCCACTGGCTTGTGTCCAACTCAAGAATACCCCTCAGCAATGCACCTTCTCACCTTGATAGCGTCCTGTCAAAGGTTTTCTTCTCTCCTTTGCGGCCTTAGGACTTTTCCTCTCCTTCCACTCCTAGCTCTTTCCCAAAACTGAGATGTTTTAATCTCTAAGGGAGGATGAAGTATCAGTCTCAACCACAAACTGGATATTTTTTCTTTAGGGTCTTCTTCAGTAATTTCCATGACTTAGCATAACATTTAAAAGAAAACAAAATAAAATGAACTTTATATCCAAGGTTCTTTTACTAGAGTTTCACTGAGTTGAGATTTACCAAGTCTTGCACAGAAAAAAGTAAATGACAATTATTTACATGATAAGGGGGTGTTACATCCCCACGCTCCCACCCCCCGCTCATGTGAAACACCATCCTCGGTGTTCATTCTTTCCTTTGGAATAGGTCAGAGTATGATTCTCAAATAAAGCTTTCATCCCCCCAGGTGGCCTCTTCCAGAATAAAGTGTCTCCACCGCACTTTAACCTAGGTGATAGCTCACCTCCGTTACATTGTTTCTCTTTGATCAATAATGTTCAAAATTTTGTAACTAGGTTTAGTCTTCATAAGTATGAAATGTACTCATACAAATTATAAAATGAAAAGAAATTATTATTGTTATTGGAGCATGGGTTTCATGCTCAAGTTCTTTTATTTTATAGGTCAAGCGCCCATTGAGTGGTTTTTCCTAGTTCTAAGAGTCATTGTCATATATTGAAGACACCAATGGGCACATTATATCTTGTAAAGAAAAAATATTTTTACCTTTAAAGGATCGAAATACCCTCCAAGATCAAGTCAGCCTAGATGATGTCATGTCGGTCTACACTACAACAAAAAATGGTCATTGGTGAGGGTCATGTCTGTGACAAAACTTTAAGATCCATCACCAATGTCACATATGGTGATTGTCCTTAAAAAGCGTTATTGTAAGTGCATATGGTGATGATCCTTTAAGGTTTGTCACGAAAGCCATTTTCAGTGACACTTTTGGTGAGGGTTGTTAAAGGCCCATCACTAATTCTTTCTTTGGTGACACTTCTAGTGATGATCTTTTTTTCACCCTCACCAATGCTTTTTTCATTACTTTTGGTGACGGTCAAAAAATGTTCATCATCATTTATCATTCCAATGAGCTTTTTATGATGCTATGTGCATGTTATTATATTTTTTGTCAAAAGATAACGATTTAAGGCCGTTGTTGTGGAGCATTTTTCATTATGTGTCCAAGGCCATAGTGGCTAGAGTCAGTCAATTTGTTAAGAAGTAATTAGTGTGTATCATTTCCATTTAGTAATGATCATATAGTTTTCTTATGAGTCAATACAAGAATCATCTCTATTAGGTTTATTATCTAACGAATTTCCTTTAGATAAATTTCTACTAGTGTGTGTAGGAACTATATTATTTAATACATAATCAAGCTTTGTCAATTCTATTAATGAGAGAGACCTAGCACTCCTCAACACTCTTGGCACACCTTAACATGATTTGAAACACATTAACATTCATTGACACCTCGTGTGTCTTGGAACATCTTTGTACCTAGAACATATTGCCATGAATAGGACACCCAAGCACATGTTGGAAAGCCCTAGCATAGCATAACACTCTCCTAGCAAGTGTTGGCATGCTCTGTAGTCCCTAGCATGCCCTGGAACACTTTGGCGCACATTAACATACATTAGCACTTGGCACACATTGCAGCTTGACATGTATTGGAACCTATTATTAGTGTGCCTAGAATGCCCCTTTTGAAAAAGATAAAGTCTTCACTTATTAATCCTGTTATGTATTCATTCCTTTCATTTTAGCTTGATTCTTCCCTTTTTTTCCTTGACACTCCTTGATACATATTGGAATACACTGACACCTTGCACATCTTATCATGCCTTAGCATCTGGCATGTCTTGGCATGCCTTGGCACCATTTGACACATGCTAACACACACTGGAACTCCCTAGCAAACTATGACACTTCTTGACATGCCCTAATATTCCCTAGCATCCATTACTAGTGCTTATCATACCTTGTCACTCCCTCCTTGGCATTCCAGCTATCACTAGTTGACACTCCCTAACACATCCTCATCTTCATTCACTTCCATTCATTTTGACTTAATGCTCCCTAGTGTTTCCCTAGTACTCCCTAACACTCCTCATCATGCATTAGCACTCTATGGCACACATTAGCACTCTTAGACATGCCCCATGTGTATCACTCCCTGACACACATTGGCACTTGGCACTTGGAAATTGTTAACATGTTTAGCATTCGTTGAGATGCCTTGGTATGCTTTGGCATGGTTTAATATTAAAGTTATTTGATATCAATTATTGGAAAATATATGAGAAGTAACAGAGGAATATTTAGCACTTAGAATGCACTAACACTTGGTACTTGGCATCTATTGGCACCTAGTGTTGGTATGCCTAGCATGCCCCTCTTGTAAAAGCTAAATTGATGACTTATTAACCCTCTTATGTGTTCATTTCCTTCTAGTTTAACTCCTTTTTGTTTCCTTGATAATCCCTGACACATATTTTCACACCCTTGCGCATCTTGTCATGCCTTAGCACTTAGCACATCTTAGCATATTTGACATGGCTTCGCACTATCTGGCACATGTTAGCCCCTAGCACACCTTGGCACTCATGCCCTCACAACTAGCCTTACATTTTTTCATGACTTGGGAACCCAATGAAGTCCTTAGCTACTATAGTTCATGTGACATTAGCCTGCTTCAGCTACAACAACATGGGTGAATGCACCTACTACAAGTACATTGTGCCTTGTTCACCTAAGAACTTTCTATAACTCATCTTAGGCCACTTATGTCCAAGCTCAACTTGTACCACTTAAGAACTTACCAAGACAACGATCACATCCATCCATGGCCATAAAACAACTAAGCAACATATCTTACACAGGGAATGATTCACATGTATGTCTAGTTCACATAAATAACAGGGAATTAACTGAGATTTTTCAAGAACCACAAGATGCACAAGACACACAAGATATAATTCGACACAAGTCGAGTGCCCCAAAACTTATACACAACAATTTACTATATGAAATTGTCTAAAATAGTTCAAAACATGAGAATTCAACCAAAGTGTGTCACGTGTCATATAAAAATAATAGCTAAAGTGTGAGGCCCCCTCCTAAGGTCCTAAAAAAAAATTTAAATTTCTCAAATTTCTAAATACAATAAAATGGGAAATAACTTATTTCTATCTAAACATTCATTTGATGATGATATACCATTAAATTTTTCTTTTACCACAAATTAATTAAGTAATAATTTCATTACAACTATTTACGTAAGTAATCAATAAATAGAGGAATACATGTTCCAATAGCTTAGTTGGGATGCTCTTAAGCTCTTGACTCTGTTGGGATGCTCCTCTTGACTACCCAACTAGATTTACCTCCCAACCAACTAGGAAGTATTTCCTAGCCCAGGGAACCTCCACAGGTTCCCTAGCTCTCTGAGCCCAAGTCCAACTAGATGTAGTGTGTCCAAGTTAAACAAGCACTCTCCTTCTCCCCCTTTTCTTTTCTCCACTTTCCTCCCAAAACAAAATCCTCCAACACCACAACCAAACTCAAAACCAAAACCAAGACCAAGGATTCCCCCCTCCTCTTCTCATCCTTCTCTTTTTATGCCTCTTTCTCCACTCCACCTCAACCACCTATCATTAATGTCATAACTACCCCCTCATTCTTTCATTTGACTTTTCTTACCATATCTTCTTCCAAGTAAATTTGAGAGGACATTTTGAGGATCAGATATGGATATTTAATTTGGTAATTAATTGGGGAGGACCATATCTTCTCCAAAGTAAATTTGAGAGGACATTTTGGGGATAAGATATGGATATATAATTTGGTAATTAATTGAAGAGGACCATATCTTCTCCCAAGTAAATTTGAGAGGACATTTTGGGGATAAGATATGGATATATAATTTGGTAATTAATTGAAGAGGACCATATCTTCACCCAAGTAAATTTGAGAGGACATTTTGGAGATAAGATATATATATATATATATATATATATATATATATAATTCAATAAGTAATTGAGGAGGACCATATCTTCTCCCAAGTAAATTTGAGAGGACATTTTTGGGATATGGATATTTAAATTGGAATAAATGGAAGGAGACCATATCCTATCAAAATTTAAATTTGAGAAGACAAGTTGGGAATTGAATAATAATAATAATAAAATTTATATCAGTGATAAATTTACAATTTCACCAATTCAGGTATGTACCAATATTTCTTGATAATTATAAGTCAATATTTTCAGGTAATATAAACACTAAAAAAATTTGCATGACAAATTAAGTAGGGCATTACATACACCCCTCCTTTAGAAAACTTCCTCCCGAGGTTAGAGTGAAAAAGATACAAGGAGTTCGAAGCAGTTTGACAATAAGGCATAACAAAATAGAGAGAGAGTTATAGTAGTAAAATTTGATAAGTCAGACAATGACATCTCATCCCATCAAGAGTCTCCAACTAAGCTATATCCTCCTATCCTTCCTAACCTACTTCCTTTCCCAACCTATCCATCATCTGTTGCTATATATTGTGGCATCGACTATATCAATCTAACCACTAATAAAACAATATGGCAGAAACATCAACTATATCGACCTAACATCCCCGGCAGGCAACTGGCAATCATCATCACACATCTAGGGGAGTGTGTCCACCACTTCCCTCCCATGATTCCAGGTTTGGAGCTTACATGGTGGGAAATACCTCCACCCCTCCTTACAACTAGGGTCAACACCTTAATATGGACCACACTATAGCATTGGTTGGATACTTGTCATTGAATAATCCAGTCAGGTAGTCTTGTCACCTACCATTTACATTTTACCCATGTCATAAGAGTGCATATCCAGTAGATACAAAATGTAATAGAAAAATGCACATCATACCTTTCCTCATTAGATGTCTCGACCTTCCCCACTGGAAAGGCAGTTCTTGGCTATCATATAGTTCTTTCTAAGCTGCGGGTTAGTTCTCATTCATGCATATATATAACAAAAAGATATATATAGATAAGTGACCTTAAACATCATTTTATTAAGTCTAGTATCCACGTGTCAATTTTTTAGTTCATACTGGAAATAAATCATAATTTCACTAAGTCGTTCATTAAATAAATCATATCCACTTAAGCCATAGATGAAACAAAAATAACTCTGATAAGTCATGCACTAGAGAAATCATTACCCAGTAATTCATACATTAGGTCATACATCAAACATTTCCATCATCAATATGTAATCCATCAAATGATTTATATAAGCAATTTCACATGTCCAACTAAATGCATCAATATTACATAGCATTCATAAATAAATAACATGGAACTACAAAATAGAGCCTTAGCATAGGTAGCTATCTAAGTCAAAATGGCATCACAGATGCTCAAAAAGTGAAGGGTAGCCACGACGTATAGCTCTACATCCTCCAAGGTAGCAGATCTTGGGCTATACTTGTCCCACTGGACCTTAACCTGGTCCACCATGCGATGTCTATGCTGTCGAACCCTACAATCCAATATGCATAATGGTTTGACCATTATGGTTCCCATGTCTGAGACCTACAATTCCCTCCAATCCAGTTTGTGAGATTCATCAGAAACATAATCTCATAAAATAGATACATGAAAAACATCATGAGTTTTATGAAAATGGGGTGGCAGTACAAGATGATGGGCAACTGGTCCAATCTTCTCCTTAATCCTAAAAGGTCCTACGAACCGAGGTTACAACTTCATCCCTTTCCCAAACTGAATGGTGCTTTTGTTGGATCGAATACAAATAAAAACTTGGTCCTCTACTTCATAATTGTGATCAATCCTATGTGAATCATCATAACTCTTTTGTCTATCTTGTGATTCCTTTAACCTTTGTCGAATCTATCTTACCTGTTCCTCCATTTCTTGAACTAATTTTGGCCCAACTATTACTCGGTCCTCCAACTTTTCCCAACTCAATGGCATCCTACATGGCCTTCCATATAGAGCTTGATAAGGAGGTATCCTGATTGAACTGTGGTAACTGTTATTATAAGAAAACTCTACCAATGGTAAGTACCTTTCCCACTGAGTCTGATTATCCATGACGTACATTCGAAGCATGTCTTCAATAACCTGATTTACTCTTTCGGTCTATCCATCTTCTTCTGGATGATATGTAGTGCTCAAGTTCAGCTGAGTCCCTAGTGTTGACTGCAAACTTGTCCAAAACCTAAATGTAAATTGAGAGTCTCTATCTGAAATGATCTTTGTGGGTAACCCATGTAGCTTAATAACTTCACTTATAAAAACTTGTGCCACATCAGTAACATCGTAAGTGTCTCTTACTGGAATAAAATGGGCACTTTTGGTCAATTTATCAACTATAACCAATATAGCACTTTGCCTCTGTGACGTGAGTGGAAAATCCACAACAAAATCCATAGAAATTACCTCCTATTTAGACATAGGGATGTCATGTGGTTGCAGGAGTCTGGCTGGATGGCGATGATCAGCCTTCACTTGTTGCCATTCAAGACATTTGGCAACAAATTGGACTATGTCGTGCTTCATGCTCACCCAAAAGAAGAGTTTCTTCGGGTCCACGTACATCTTCTTCACTCCAGGATGTGCATAATAGAGTGCTCTATGTGACTTGTCGAGGATGGTCCTTATTATACCCGCTTCCTTAGGTATGTACATTCTCCCTTGAAATCTTAATAGTCCATTTGGTTCAAGGACATACCCCTCAAACTTTGGTTCTATCTACTTCCCACTCTGGAGTACTAATATAACCTTTAGATACCAACTATCTTCAAAGAGTTTCTCCAACACACATTCCCTCAAATTTACCTTTAAGTCTACTCAACCACCACATTCTCCTTTCCCTTGATGTATGAGATCTCAAAATCATACTCACTCATGAATTAACTCCACTGCCTTTGTCTAGCATTCAAAACCCTTTGAGTGAAGAGATGCTTCAAGCTTTGATGATCTATTCTTAACTCAAATCTTCTCCCAACATGGTAGTGTCTCCATAGTTTCAAAGCTAACATCACTGCTGCTAACTCTAAGTCATGGGTAGCATACAACTCTTCATGTTTCTTCAATTTTCTAGATGTGTAAGATATTACTCTGACTTCTTGCATCAATACTGCTCTCAATCCTTGCTTCGAAGAATCAATGTAGACAGTGAAGTCTTTTTCCATGTCCAGTACTCGAAGGATCGGTGGACTAGTTAGTAACCTCTTTAGTTATGTGAATGTAGTGTCACATTCATATGCCTATTCATACCTGACCCCCTTTCTCTGTAATGTGGTGATGGGTTTTGAAATCCTTGAAAACCCTTCCACAAACCTCCGATAATACCCTGCTAGCCCCATAAAACTACACACCTTATGAGCATTTTTAGGTACGATCCAATCCATTATGGCCTTTACCTTTTCCAGGTCAACTGAAATCCCTTTTCCTGAAATGATGTGCCTAAGGTAATGAACTCTCTTTTGAAAGAAGGAACATTTTGACAATTTTCCATACAGTTGATTTTCCCTTAAGCAAGTCAATACAACCCTTAGGTTCTTTTCATGCTCCTTTTCATTCTTATAATACACAAGAATGTCATCCAGAAAGACTTACACAAATTCGTCCAAATATTTCCTAAACACACCATTCATGAGGCTCATGATTACTATTGGTGCACTGGTCAAACCAAATGTAATAACTACGAACTCGTAGTGCCCAAACCAAGTTCGAAATCTGTTTTTTGTGATGTCACCTTCCTTAATCCTCAATTGGTGGTATCCAGATCATGGATTGATCTTTGAGAAAACTATTTCTCCCTTCATTTTATTAAATAGGTCATTTATTTTGGGTATCGGGTACCTATTCTTTATTGTGGCTCTATTCAAGAACCTACAATCTATTCATATCCTTAAGTAACCATCCTTCTTCTTGACAAAAAACACTGGTGCACCCCAAGGTGAAATACTAAGTCTAATAAATCCCAAGTCTAAGAGCTCTTTTAACTGCATCTGCAACTCACAAAGTTTGGGAGTTGTCTTCCTATAGGGTGTCTTAGATATTGGTTCTGCACCAAGTTTTAGGTCGATTTTGAAATCAATCTCCCTTACAAGAGGTAATCCAGGCAATTCCTTAGGAAAAACATCCTTGAATTCTAACAAAATTGGGTGTTGATCTAGGGAGGGTCCTTTCTGGTCACTTACAGCCTCGACCACATATAGCTTTCAACCTTGTCAGAGACAATGTTTTACCTTCATCATGGATATGAATCGTAGTGACACTCCTCTCTTGATTCCAAAAATCTCAATTGGCCTACCTTCATCATCTAAACAAATCACCTTCTTCTTGAAATAGTTTACCAAAGCTCGATGAGCTTCTAGCCAGTCCATTCCAATAATTACATCATATGTTCCCAATGTTGTGACATATGCCTTCAACTTAGTTATACGCACCCTGAGGTTTACCTGACATTGGTCAACACTAGGTCCTACTGCTTGTTTTATCCCAGAAGTCATCTCAACTTGCTTAAATTCATCATGCTCATAGGCTGCCAACCCACATTTTTCTAATGTAGCTGGTGAAATGAAACTATCTGTAGCACCTGAATCAAACAAAATTTTAAATTTTAATTCTTTTATCATACCTGAGGTTTCTACCATGGTAGACTAGTGTTCAATTTGTTGGTTATCAACTGCTACATAGATTCGATGGTGGCTACTTTTCCCCCCCATTGGTGCTTTTCCTTCTCTACGGTTGTTACTAGTTTGTAACTCAAGACAATCACACTGGTAATGAGGTCCCTTGCATCCCCAACAAGTGATGCATGGTAGACCTTGAACCAAATGTTGTGGAGTTATTTGGAAAGAGTTCCTTCCCTTGGGACCCCTGCCCCTACTTGTTGCTCCTCGTGTATGACCTTGATTTGCACGCACCCTTGAAGCTACGGGTGAAGCTGCACTAGTAACCATTGAAATCTCCATTGCCAGTGCTCTAGGTACAACCCTATTTCCATATGGTGGTGGCCTCAAACTTCCTCCCCTGGGGAAGGTACGAGGGGCCTTCCCCATAAACCTTGGTTGGCGTGGAAAAGTGGTTTTGTTTCCACCATTTAATTCTAAGTATTCTTCAACATAACAAGCATGTTCCACATCTTCTGCAACTGAGGATGGTTTCCACATCTACACCATTTCCCTAATCTTAGGGTTCAATCCATAAATAAAACGATCTGCTTAGCACTAGTTAGTATACATGTAGGAGACATACTTGACCAAATCCATGAATCTAATTTCATATTCTTCTACCGTACAATTTTCCTATACCAAGGCATGGAAGGCTCCTACCTATTGTTCTTCATAATATGCTGGTAGGTACTTTTTCCTGAATCTCTCCTCAAATAACTCCTAAGTAACTGTGTCCGAAGTGAGGTGTAGTTGATGCTCTAAGTTACCCCACCAATTCAGAGCACTATCTTTGAGTTGGAATATTGCTATTTTATCTTTTGAATTGGAATTATAATCCCTTAATGCAAAGCACCTTCTCATTCCTTCTAACTAGGCTTCTGCACATTTGCTAGCACGACCTCCTGCAAACTCCAGGAGCTTAATCTTTTGGAGCTCCCTAGTAATGTCCTTGATTGGAGGTCCTCTATTAGAGTCTCTTAATCCCTCGATATTTCCTAACCCTGATGGAGGTTGCTCCACTTCCACTTCATTTGTTTTGCGCCCTTTTAAAGTCTCATTAATTGCTTCTAGGGAACGCAAGATGAGAGTCAAATCTGGTGAAGGTAATGGGTTATTTGTAGGAGGTCCTTGTGAATACCCTCCTTGACCTTGATTTCTTCGCGTCCTCGCCATTTTTAATTGTTCAAATATATGTATGATATGTAAGACTTATTAGCACAACTTAGGGCCTTGTCAATTCTTACTCGGCTCACACATGTTTTGCATAATGATAGGTGCAAGTTTTCCTTTTGTTATACTTGTAAATGACTATTTATAATATTGATATGATAATCGTGGGTTTACTAAATCCTCTCCTATTTCTATCTAAGCTAGTGCTACCATGCACTGCTAGTCACCCTCAAATATCTTTAGATATCCCTAAACAACCATCCTAAATCCATCTTATATATTTTGAGCGTTCACATAAACATTAGCTTACCATTTTAATCACATTATTATACTAGGTGTCCTCTAGAAATTCCATCAACAATGTTAGATTAGTTTTCAAAGTGGATGCCTAGTTGTCTCAATCAACTCAATATTGACATTATTGTTAGATGTATACTATCCAATTGATGTATATAGAATGGCTAGTGCTACATGCTTTAAGATAATAATATTGTATATTGTATGTGATTCTAACATACCAATCTATTGTTATTCACATTTGACAACTTTAATGTATTAAAATCTACTAAAAGAAAAGAGAAATATGTTTTGTGTAATGCAATGGAGTTGGGTGTTAAATTTTTTTGTTAACTACTCAAAACCCATACATTCTCATATATATATATATATATATATATATATATATATATATATATATATATATATATATATATATATATATATATATATATACTCTATTTTAAATTAGATAACTTTATACTCTACTTTACTTACTATAATATTTAAAAATTTCAAGTTCTCAATTAACAATTATATTAATTATTTATTATTTGGTTTATGACAATTTTGATACCAACTATATAAATTTTGATATATGTAAAGTTTGATCGGGTTGAGCCAAGTATAAGAGTGAAGCGCATTGACAACTGGTCTTTCATCTACAAAGATCCAGGGATTGAACCCCTTCCTCAACCAAACAAAAGATCCCAGGGTCGAGCTTTGGTAGGCATGTATGACATTATTTATGTCTATCCAGAGACACTTCTACGAGTAATTGGGTCATCATAGAAGCTTGCAGAAAGTCATGGTATTACTCTTTTTTTTTCTACTGACGAAGTTCTAGAAAAATGAAAATGGTGGGTGTGAAGCCCAACTTGAAAACCTTTGCTAGTATTCTGCCAGTATGCGCCAACTTGGCAGCTCTGGAACAGGGTGTGGATATCCATGAAAAGATAATTAAAAGAGGACTTCAATGCGATGTGTTTGTGGAGAATTCCTTGGTGGACATGTATGCAAAATGTGGGAACATAGAGAAGGCACTCAATATATTCGGCAAAATGCATAAACGAGATACCGAGTCATGGACCATGATAATTGGAGGGTGTGCACAAAATGGAATGGAAGAGGAGTCTCTGAGGCTTTTCTTGCAAATGAATTATTCGGGAAAGACAATTGTTGAATGTATGTGAAGTTTGGGTTTCTGGGGGATTCTCGCATAGATTTTAACTAGACAAAGGAAGGAAATGGGGTATCAAGGACTACACTGATTACAACTTATGTTAGAACCAACCATGGTAAGGAGGCCTTGGGAATTTTTTATGAAATACAATGAACTAGTATTGCGCTACCAGCATATTCCAACCTGGCAGGTGTTAAAGAGATCCTTGAAGAGATAACTAGAATTGAGTTTGAGTCTGGTGCCTTTATGGAGTGCGCTCTCCTTAACATCTATGCAAAAATTTGGGAGTCTACAAGATGCACTAGGGCACTTAGCAAACATTGATCCTCTTGATCTATGTAGTGAGGCAAAAGTTGAGAAGTGTCATGCCATAAGAGAATTGAGCAGCGTGGGCAAGTCGTTCATCACGCTTTGATGTCTTGTGGTCATGCATCTTTGTGCACGAAATGTAATCAACAGTGTGATGTATGTCCTATCTGTAGGGTACCAGTTCCAAAGCATGATGGAGCTACAGAATTATGTCTTTACAATGAATGTCTGGAAGCTGACCTTATCTATAGAAAAGCTGATGAAAATTTTATGGAAAGTAAAGGAGATGGCCAATGTTGGACCGAAGATGTTCAGCATCTTTATTCTTTTTTTAATGTTTCCTTGGAGAATAATTTGATATCCCTAGTTTTCCATTATGTCATAGATGTTTGTATGATGAAACTGTTGTTTCCAGTGATGTTATTGTTGTTATGCTTCTTGATGGAGGATTTGTAAAGGGTTGGTGCAAGAGAACATTATTGAATGTTATATTTAGTCTTCCAACACTTTATAATCTTGGGGTTCAGTCAAATGTATTCAGTAAGTATACAACACAACTCGATGCTATAGTCAATGTGCTAGAAGTATTAAAAGGATGGCTTTTGGATTTACCTTCACCTCGATTGTTGGAGCTACAACATCTTTTGGAGACTGCATCCAAAGTGAAACAACATTTGGAGGTAATGGCTTGGTGTGCAAGGCACAACTTTCTTGAGGGTGTTCAATGTCGCTATATGAGCATATCTCATTGGAGAAGTGTGTTTCATGAGAGAAAGGATGTAGCATTTGAGCGAGCCTGGTCTGATTATTCAAATAATACATCACTGTCTGTGTCTCAATCTCAAGCAACTTTGTTCATTGAGGATGCCTTAGCTAATCTAAGCATAGGGCAAGATTATGATGGAGAACTAGGAAAAGAGGCCTATGAACTAAGCTGGTTGCGACAAGGGGGGAATTTATCTCAGTCGCCATTCAAGGATGGACTGGATCGACCTGCATATCCACCAGAAAATTTGCGTGCAGCTGTTGATCTCCTTTTTCTAGAGGGAAGTTCTGGTCTCATCCTTGCAAAAGAGGAATTTTTATTTTATTACTTATTTGATCGCCATTGGAATGTTCCTAACACGGACTGGAGAAATATAGTGGATGATTATGCTGGAACCTTTGGCATCACCAGAAATTTAGTTGTTGAATCATTAGTCTTTTATCTGTTGGATGATAATACAAAAGAGGCATTAGAGGATAAATAGGTCAGGGAGATGAAACAAGTGATTCTTCTTTGCATGAAAAATCGTACAAAGGAATCAATATATATTAGTATATCTGACTGGATGATGTTTGCTGAGCTTCTAAAATTTAGGCATTATTTTGATCTGTGAAATGTCGGGAATTTGTTCTGTTGGGTCTGTTACTACTTTAATAATTGGGATTGCATTTGTGAGATGCACCATCCTAGAAATGAAACTTACAAAGGGCTTTTGGGGACTATAGTATTGAACTGAAGAAGAATTGAGTTGACAACACCCACAGATCATGCTCATAAACTGAACGACATCCTACAGTGACGAGGCACAGAGGCTCTCTGGTGTCCCACTATTGTGGTGGAAGTCACCGATGACAAAAATAAAAATAAAACGTGATGGAAACCATTTGCGAGGACACACAATATTTATTGGATCTTTACTCAGCCATTGCATTTACATCTCATGCAGGAATCGTATCACTTTCACAATCTTTGGAGGAGGGTAGGGGTGCCCTGCTCACGACAGAAGGAGACCCATTTTTCATAGGAGCCCGGGAAGGGATGCATTGTGCAATGTAGTATGCTCCTCTTCCCCATGATGTGGCTTGGTGTTGTGCCCCCTCGATGCCTGGTCTTGTGTGTTGGCTCGTTGGTCCTCGATTCTAAATTTGGTTGATGTCAGCTAGATGGATTTCGGTCCCAAATTTTTATCATTTACAAGGGCAAGTATCTCCATTCTTGTGTTCCAGATTCTACATGATCTGGAGGTCAGTTAATAGGTGAAGAATCTGTTTCTCAAGAT
This sequence comes from Pinus tabuliformis, assembly GCA_031772625.1. Taxonomy (NCBI): domain Eukaryota; kingdom Viridiplantae; phylum Streptophyta; class Pinopsida; order Pinales; family Pinaceae; genus Pinus; species Pinus tabuliformis. Next base: position 700,706,653 of record CM062811.1, read on the forward strand.
TTATTAGGGACTAATCCTGAGCTAAGAGAATCAAGGAGCAACAATATGCTTCAAGTAGAGGCGCTAAGTCTCTCATCAAATGAATCATCTAGTTCAACAGGAAATGTCAACAATCAAAATTTGAGAAGGAACAGTTGGAGGATACTGCAGGATGCATTGACCAGAGGAACTTCTAGGAGGAGGAATTTGACTCCAGCTATACTTTTGTCAGTAGATGACATCGATGATCTTGGTTCTACAAAGGATAGGGCGCTTCTTGATTTTAGTGGATTACTATATGATGATGCTTTAGAATATGATGTACTCAATAATGGTCGCAACTCTGACTCAAAAGAAAGGAGATGGTGTTTCAGATCATAGGTTTGGGCATTGTAAATATTGCGTAGGGTTCTGACGGAACCTCTTCTAGGCATTCAAGGTTTTTTGCATTTAGTACCCATGCAGATGGTCACTGCCCTTGTGAGGCTTATGTGATGTTAGAAGAGACAAGCACACATGCAAGCATTTCACACATAGTGATGCTTGCAGAGGCATTGTTTGAGGTACCAGATGAGATTCATCGACAATCAGTTTCTCTTTCATAGACAACGTCATTATCTCATGTCTCACTGCCAACACCTGAGTCTATTGTCAATTCATTTCCCATCAGGAATCACAAGAAACTTGAGAAAAATGAAAATGTAAATGATGAAGCAGCATAGTGCTACATTTTCCTTGCAGAATATGAGGAAGGAGATAAAATTCGGGTTTTTCCTTGTCACCATGAGTACCATATGGCATTTGTTGATAAATGGCTAAAAGAAATACACAGAGTATGATAAAAGAAGTTCTAAATTGCCGGTAAAATGGAGAAAAAAAATCATTAAATTAGTCTTAAATGAAATTAGTTCCAAATAATTTTTATAATAAAAATGCTTACAAGCAATGATGAGGGTTATAAACTATTTTAGTTGATATTTGTGTCTAGTGGATCTTGGGTCCAGATTTTGAACCAAATTTGATACCACATGTGAGGCCCCCTCCTAGGGTCCTAACAAAAAACTAAATTTCTCAAATTTTTAAATACAATAAAACGGGAAATAACTTCTCTATCTAAACATTCATTTGATGATGATATACCATTAAATTTTTTTTTACCACAAATTAATTAAGTAAGAATTTCATTACAACCATTTACATAAGTAATCAATAAACAGAGGACTACATGTTCCAATAGCTTAGTTGGGATGCTCCTGAGCTCTTGACTTTTTTGGGATGCTCCTCTTCACTACCCAACTGGATTTACCTCCCAGCCAACTAGGAAGTACTTCCTAGCCCAGGGAACCTCCACACACTCCCTAGCCCTCCGAGCCCAAGTCCAACTAGATGTAGTGTGTCCAAGTTAAACAAACACTCTCCTTCTCCCCCTTCTCTTTTCTCCACTTTCCTCCCAAAACAAGACCCTCCAACACCACAACCAAAACCAAAACCAAGACCAAGACCAAGGATTCCCCCCTCCTCTCCTCATCCTTCCCTTTTCATGCCTCTTTCTCCCCCCCATCTCAACCACCTATCATTAATTTCATTACCCCTTCATCCTTTCAATTGAATTTTCTTACCATATCTTCTCCCAAGTAAATTTGAGAGGACATTTTCGGGATCAGATATGGATATTTAATTTGGTAATTAATTGGGGAGGACCATATCTTCTCCCAAGTAAATTTGAGAGGACAATTTTTGTATAAGATATGGATATATAATATAGTAATTAATTGAAGAGGACCATATCTTCTCCTAACTAAATTTGAGAGGATATTTTGGGGATAAGATATGGATATATAATTTGGTAATTAGTTGAAGAGGACCATATCTTCACCCAAGTAAATTTGAGAGGACATTTTGGGGATAAGATATGGATATATAATTTGGTAAGTAATTGAAGAGGGCCATATCTTCTCCCAAGTAAATTTGAGAGGACATTTTGGGAATATGGATATGTAAATTGGAATAAATGGAAGGAGACCATATCCTATCAAAATTTAAATTTGAGAAGATAAGTTGGGAATTGAATAATAACAATAATAAAATTTATATCAGTAATAAATTTACAGTTTCACCAATGTAGGTATCTACCAATATTTCATGATAATTATAAGTCAATATTTTTAGGTAATATAAACACTAATCAAATTTGCATGATAAGATTAAGTAGGGCATTACATAAAGGCAAAGCAGTGTTGTTCCCAGCACAAAGTCTTCGTTTCTCTAAAATTACTTGGTTGAGACCCTTATCGCATTCATAGGCTTGCCTCTTGCAAATCCTATTATGAACTTCTCCTAACATACTTCATCCTTGGCACATTGGAATTCACTGCATCCCCTTGGTTCACACTCTTATTTGTTGATTTCTATGCATCTTGACCTAGTTCTCCCTTGTGATGCCTCGGCACTCCCTAACACTTCTCAGCATGCATTTAAATTTTTCAACATGTTTTAGCATGCCTTTTCATTCCTTGGCATACCCTAACACTTTGTAGCTATCATGCCCTCACAACTACCTTTACTTAATTTGCAACTTGGGAACCCAACCAAGTCTTCGGTTGACTATAAGAGCTTGACCAAGTTAAAGTTACTACAACTAGACTATGTTATTGAATTTTGTGGATTGGGAGGTACTCCAGAAGCCTAGTGAGATGGTTTTGAGTGAGTTTGGTCACAAAAGGATTTCTGGGGAAAAAACCCCAAGCGAAGGGTTTTTGGACCCGAGATGGGGCTTAAAATATAAAAGAAAATTAAAAAGGAAAATTAATATTTCCTAAGGTCTAAGTGGATAAAACCTATAAGTTCTAGGTGGTTCCTAAGAGGCCTAGCTAGGAAAATATATTTAAGGAGGCCTTAGTATGAAGGCAATAAAATCAAGTGAGAATCAACTCATTTGATCAAGGAGGCCAAGAGAGATGTAGTTCTAAAGTAGGCCGAGTTAGAGGGATGAGTAAGGGTTGCTAAAGGGAGGTAGTGATCATCCACCAAGAGCAAGATCATCATGTGAGGGTTCACAATAATGTTTCATACCTTAATGGGTTCGAGCTACGAAGTAGGATGGCATATTGTTGGTTATCTTTTAGCAAATCAAGCTCAAGATATGCGACTCATGAGAATCTAGGCATGTGATTTTAGTGGTGCTTCTGTGTGAAGCCCGCATCAAATTCTAAAATAATAGAGAAAGTTGAGACCCTATCTTGTGGTGGTTAATAGGCCGCAATGTTTGTGATAAAGACCAACACAAATGGAGGAGGGCATGCAGTGGAATTTAAGGGCCATAAAAAAGTAGTTTCAAGTGTAATATTGACTAAGGTAACCGTAGTTTGAGGGTCCTAGAGATTTGAAGATCAGTCAAGATTCAGTCAAAGAAATGCCCAAAATCTATGGATCCATATGAGCTAGGCCGAGTCTCTTATAGAGGCGAGAGTTATTGTTTTTTCTATGGGTGGATAGGGTTTATTCTAAAGGAAGTAGAACATCAGTATAATTCCATAGTTAAGGAGTTTTGCTAGCATGTTTAATCCATAAGGTATTCCCTTAAGACTGTGACAATTCTACGTAGAAGAAGAGGGGTTGTGACCCTTAGATAGAGGTTTATCTCTACAGTATTTACCACAGATATAGAAGGTGCTTTGCAAAAGTATGTGTCAAGATAGTAGATCCAAAGGAGGGTGGAAAATGAGAATAATATTGAGCAGAAGAAATGTGTCATATGAGGGATTGACATGAAGAGGAGTTGATTTTGGTGGACCATCCATAGAGTTTTGGATAGATATCTTCCATAGAGTAGATCAAAATTGTTCGTAGATTGGACAACAAAGAAATTGATACACAAGAATAGTGATTTTGAGAGGAATCAAATGACTATTAGGTGGAAAATTTGAAGATCCCTAGATGAGGGAAGTGTTGTGGGCCCTATAAAAGTAAAATAATTGGTTGTGGTTGGGAAAATTGATGGTAGTCCAAGTACAATTGGAGGGTTGTTAGGTGAATGTCAAAGAAGAACCCCAAGTCCTATACTTTTGAATGACAACAAGATTGGTAGAAGGGTAGGTGTATTGGGCCTAAGGACATGTAAACTTTGAAGGACGAAAGTAGTCATCAAGTGGGATAGCCAACTAGCCCTAGTTCACTGTACTGTACAGGATTGAGTTAGTGAGAAGAAGGGTATCCACCATATCCCTAGACTTGCCATCTTGGAGCAACAGTATGGAAAAAGTGGGAAAACCAAAAAGTTTTTCACAGACAGGGTTGTGAGTAGTTGATCGAAAACCCTAAGTGTTGCAGACCTTGAAGGAAAAAGGAGTTAGTTGGAGGGAAAAGTTTGTTAACCCTAGTTCAGTAACCTAAAAGAGTTTATTTCATTGATAGAGACAGATTGAGGAGTTGTAGAATGAGAGGTAACAAGACCTACTAGATTTGTTTAGGAAATGTGGACTAAAAGGGTTGTGTGTGGCCACCATCAACAAGTAGGTCAAGTGTCATCTTGTTCAAGGTAGATTGGTTTCCAAAGGACTAACACCAAGCCATAGTTGTATTCCTTGTATCAGTGTGATTGTAAAGGGTGATGATCCCTTGTATGGGAGCTCTACAATGTTCTATTAAAGTTTGTAATATAAAAAATAAGGGTTTGAAAAAGTTAAAATTTTTCATGTGCAATAGTTGATTCTGTGTTATGTGTATATATTTCGTTGTGAGAAGTAGATGTGTTGTGGCACTTGAGTGTGTTTACATCAAAGTTCTAGGACCAAACCCATATTCTCTTGTGTCATGGAAATTCAACATATGCCTTGTTCACCTAAGGACTACCTGTAACTCATCTTAGGCTACTCATGTCCAATGCCAACCCATCCCACTTAACAAGTTACCAAGACAGGGCTTATCACATCCAATCATGGCCATAAAATAGCTAAGAAACACAGTTTACATCTTGACATGCCATAACACCTGGCATGTCTTAGACTTCCTTGGAACTATGTGGCATTTGCTAGCATTCCCTACATTCCTTGGCATGCTTTAACACTCCCTAGTACACCCTACCACTTCCTAACATGCCTTGGTAGTTTAGCATACCTTGGAAATGCCTAACATATAACCTCATCACTCCCTCCTTAACACTCCTAGAATTCATTGACACTTCCTATCACACACTCTTATTCGTTCATTTCCATGCATTTTGAGCTAGTGCTTCCTTATGTTTCCCTAACACTCCCAAGAATGCATTGCCACACCCAAGCATTTGGCACATCTTGGTAGGCCTTAGAAATTGGCATGTCTTGGCATGCCTAACATTCCATGGAATTGTCTATCATGTGTTAGTACTTCCTGACATTACATGGCACACCTTAGCATTTTGTAGCTATCATGCCCTCATATATAGTCTTACTTTTTTTGGGGCTTGGGAACCCAGCTAAGGCATTGGAAAAAAAAAATTGTGCCAAACCCAATGTCCTCCTTTGTTTGAAAATGCTTTGTCTATCCCCTTATTACAACCAAAGGCTTGCCTCCTGCAATTCCTATTATCAACATCTCCTAGCAAACTTCATCCTTGGAACACCTAGAATTCGTTGACACTCCTTAGCACACACTCTTATTAGTTCATTTCTATGCATTTTGACCTAGTTCTCCCTTGTGATTCCCTAACACTTACTAACACTCTTTTTTATGCATTAACACTATCTAGAATGTGTTAGAATTCTTTTTTGTTCCTTGGCATGTTCTCACAACTACGCTTAATTTTTTTGGAACTTGGGAACCTAGCCAAGTCCTTCCTTGACTACAACAACTTGACCAAGTTACAATTACTACAACTAGACTATGCCTTGTTCACCTAAGAACTGACTATAACTCATCTTAGGCTACTCATGTCCAATTTCAACTTATCCCACTTAACAAGTTACAAGTTACCAATTCAAGGCTCGCATCCAACCATGGCCATAAAACAACTAAGAAACATAGTTTACATCTTGACATGCCATAGTACCTTGCATTTCTAACAATCCCTTGTCACTATGTGGCACATGTTAACACCTCTACCATTCCTTGTCATTCTTTAGCACTTCCTACCACTCCATGACATGCCCTAGAACTCTGGCATGCCTTGGCACTACCTAGCATATAACCTTGTCACTCCCTCCTTACCACCCTGAAACTCACTAACACTCCCTATCACACATTCGTATATGTTCATTTCCATGCATTTTAAACTAGTTCTACCTTATCTTTCCATGGCACTCCCTAACACTCCCTGGCACACATTGACACGCCCTGCCACCTAACACATCTTGGCATGTCTCCCTAACACTCTAGAATTCCTTGCAACTACCTAGAATACCTTGTCACTCCCTCCTTAACACACCTAGAACTTGTTGGCACTCCCTATTACACACTCTTATTCATTCATTTCCATGCATTTGAAACTAGTCCTCCCTTATGTTTCCTTCGCACTCCCTAACATTCCCTGGGATACATTGGCACATCATGGCACATGACACATATATGCTTGTTTCCCTAGCCTTTAACATGCCTTAGCACTACCTAGCATACCTTGTCACTCCCTCCTTAATACACCTACCATTCACTGACACTTCCTATCACAAACTATCATCATCCATTTCCATGCATTAATTTCACCTAGTTCTCCCTTATGTTTCCCTGGCACTCCCTAGCACTTCCTAACACGCATTGGTGTTGGAATTATGACACATATTTAGCACTATGGCACAGGTGTTGTCCTTGATGGCAAATCACTCAAATGACAGATCATAGTTCAATAGGTTAACACCAAAGAGTTACATATCAGACTTCACATAATGAGGAAAGAGAGGTATATGCAAATTCACCTTGACAAAGTAGCGTATACACGTGGATTAACAGATCAAAAGGGGCGTATACGTACACACACACTTTCACAGAATGAGAGGCATGTATATCTTGGAAGACTAAGTATTTGGTCCATGGTATTTTGATCCATGGTATTGATCCAAGATATATGGTCTGAGGTATTTGGTCCAAGGTATTGGTCCTAAGTGGTTTTGATCCATGGTATTGAATAAGGCCTAAGACTATAAAAGGAGGAGAATATCATTAGGAAAAGGCACTCAAGTGTTGAATATCTAATGAAGAGCAAGATCTAGTTTATAGGTTATTGGGTTATGATGCATAGTTGGATCTGAACCAAGGATGAACCTTAGCGCTTGATTAAGGATAAGATCTAATGATGGGTCAAGATCTTAAGGCTTGAAGTGAAGTATCTTTATGTGATTTGATCATTTATCTGAATAACCAGCACATGTTGTAGTCTGTAAATATGATGATCTAGGTATAACTAAAGTCTAGAATTGTTGTAAAGTTGAATCATCATTTACAGATTTGTACGCAGGTTCACTTTAGAAAAAGCGCGTATACACACCGATTCTGCATATCAAAACAACATATACATTTTAAATTTGATTTGTAGATATGTACATAGGTTCTTCTTGAGAAAAGTGCGTATGCATGCAGGTTCGACACATTGAAGTAGTGTATACCTCATAAAATATGTTTTAGCTTCTTCTGTTTGCTGTTGTAGTGTTCTGGGTTCTGGTTGCTGTATTCTAGTTACAGCATTCTGAAAGATCATATTGAAGGGTTGTTAAAGTGATTGGTTGATTCAGTTGTGGTTAGTGCAAAGGAGATTAGTTGATTTGATGATTGAATGATGCTATTGATGGATCCAATCTAAAAAATTATGAAACATGGTCCCTAGAAGGAAAGAGAAGGTTATAGCCTTCTGTAGATCAGCACCTACGTACTAGTAAACATATCAGCTAGTACAAGAGCTAGGGGGTTGTAGCTCTCTTCCAGGAGAAGCTGGAGAAAGAGAGAAGGTTGTAGCCTTCTGCAGGTAGAAGCCTGCGTATTGGTATAAGACTGCACCAGTACAAAAATTGTAAAAAGAAGTTTTTAATTTAACAGAAGATAAGTACGATTGCAGTAGGTGGTTTTCACCCACATTGGGTTTCCACCTTGTATCTTGTGTTCATGTGTGTCACTGTCTATTATGTTTTTATTGCACCTGGTTACTATTTATATGGTTCTTATGCATTGATTAAAGATCAACATATGATGAATTAACTGAATCATAAGTTTGCAGGATATACTCTAGTTGCCTTAGACACAATTGCGTATACACGCAAGTTCCATTAACTGAAGTAGCGTATATGAGTCTGATTATGGAAATGAAAAATTATTGACTTGCTAATACTGATTCACCCTCCCTCTCAGTATTATTTTCAACAATTGGTATCAGAGTAGGTCCTTCAGAATAAGCTTGATCGCTTGAAGGAAGATCCATCATCATGAGTAACCACGAAAGAGAGGGATCCATTAGACCACCAATCTTTGATGGGAGAAACTTCGTTTATTGGAAGGTAAGAACCACTGCCTATCTTCAATCTCTTGAAACAGATGTCTGGGAAATTGTAGAAGGAGGATATACATTTCCATCAACAATTCCTACAGATGCGGCAGGTAAAAAGAAATATGAAACCAATGCCAAGGCTGTCAATACATTATTGGGGATTTTGTCACAATCAGAATTTGTCAAAGTTATGCAACTCAAATCCGCCAAAGAAATATGGGACAAGATCGTTCTATGCTATGAAGGAGACACTCAGGTAAAACGTGCAAAATGGAAAACTTTCAGAATTCAATATGAAACTCTCAAAATGCACAATGATGAAAGTATAGCTAGTTACTTCTTATGTATAGATGAGATTTTTAATTGCATGAATAATTTGGGTGAAGAGATAAAATAAGTTGCTTTAGTTGAAAAGGTTTTAAGATCTTTTTCTACTAAGTTTGAATCAATAGTATTTGCCATAGAAGAAAAGCAGGATCTTTAGACTATTACTATGACACAGCTGCACGAAATCTTAACTGCTTTCGAAATGAGAAAAGGAGGTCCATCAGATATGAGATAAGCCACATTTAAAGCTTCAGGAAGAGAAGAACTCAATGAATCAGGACATATTTCAGAAGGAGAGGAAGAAGCAAACTTTGTTAAGAACCTTCAACAGGTTTCGGAAGATTCAAAGGTAAACTACATTTCAAATGTTTTGCTTGTGGAAGAGTCAATCATTATGCTGCCAAATGTCCTCATAAAGATAAGCTTGATAAAGGTAAGGAATCAGCTAAATGCAATAGAAAACAAAGTGTAAGTAACAAGAGCTACTATATGCATGAAGATAGTGATGGTTTATCATTTAGTGGTGAAGATGAAAATAGTAATGACTATAGACTTTTGATGGATTTTGAAGATGACGATTTCTTGGATGCTTTAAATGAAGATGACCTTTATGAAGAATCTCTAAACTCAAAATCTGTTTAGAAGAAAAGAATATGATTATAGATACTTTGACATTCCAACTTGCAGAAAGAGAAAAACACAATGAAAAACTAGAATGTGAAATTATGGGTCTAAGAAAGGATATTGAGAAAACAAAAGCTCTCAATCTTAGATTTACTAAAGGATCGGAAAAATTAAATGAAATTATCAAAGTGAAGTGTTCTCCTCTAATAAAGACAGGTCTTGGATATACTGAAGAAGCATCTCAAGCACAGAAGCCATCAACCTCTACTAAAAGCTATCTTGATGCAGCGAAGAGCAGTGAATAGTTTGACAATCATCAGCAAAGGCATAAAACAGATCACTAGCTAAATCAAGCTCAATTTACTTCAAGGATGAACAGAAGCTACAACCAATCTCAGGTAAATCATACTCAATCTGCTTCAAGAATGAATATCAATAGAAGCTACAATCACCGGGTCAGTAGATTCGATAATTGTAGGAACTTCCTTAATGGCCAATGTTTTTCATGACATAACTTTGGACACAAAGTTGCTCAATGTGTTGCTTATAAGACCATCGTGACTAGAGAAGCACAAAATCAAAGGGATGTGACAAGGATCATGAAACGGACCTACAATAACTTTTCTCTTCTTGAAAATAAAATAGAATGCTCTATCTGCAACAACTTTGGTCATGAAGAATCTAAATGAAGGAGTAAATTTCGGCAGACATCTCAAAAGGAGAAAACTTCACTAAGTCCCAAAATATGGAGAAAGAAAGAACCACAAACAGAAATATGGGGTATAGCCTTGTATGCAGAAGGACAAGAAAATTAGTGGTACATCGACAGTGGATGCCCAAAACACATGATAGGTGACAAAGAAAAACTCCAGTCATATAATGCCTTAGAAAAGGAAAAGAAGGTCTCATTTGGAAATGACACTCATGCTATCATAAAAAGTAAAGGTTTTGTTCTCTTAAAAGAAAAAGTTAAAGCTGGGAATGTTATGTATGTTGATGGTCTAAAGCATAACCTGTTGAGTGTCAATCAAATGTGTGATCAAGGAAATGAAGTAGTATTTCAATCAAATGGATGTGTTGTTTGTGAGCTTGATACAGGAGAAACCGTGATCAAAGGTATAAGAACTCCAAACAACTTATACATACTCAAGGGAGTACAGCAACAGTGCTATCTAAGCAAAAATGATGAACACTGGCTATGGCACAGAAGATTGGGGAATCTAAGATTCTCTCAAATAAGAAAAGCAATTAGATTCTAGGTTGTTCATGATCTTCCTGATATCAGCATCCAAGAAAATATAATATGCAAATCATGCCAATTTGGTAAGAAAACCAAAGCGCACTTCCCTGAAAAGGAAGGATCAGCTAGTAAGCTTCTTGAACTTGTTCATACGGATTTATGTGGACCATCAAGGAAAAGGTCACCCCATGGAGAAGAATACTTTATATTGTTCATTGATGATTTTTCCAGAATGTGTTGGATAGGACTTCTAAAGCATAAAGATGAAGCATTTGAAAAATTCAAAGCCTTCAAAGCCTTGGTTGAAAATGAATCAGATCGCAAAATCAAATGCCTCAGATCTGATCGAGGAGGGGAATTTACCTCGAATGAATTCTTTGACTTTTGTGAAGAACATGGAATAAAAAGGCAATTCTCCACTGCAAGGACTCCTTAGAAAAATGGAGTGGTAGAAAGGATGAATAGAACTATTCAACAAATGGCTCGTGCTATGCTAAATGAGTCTGGAACTCCTACAACCTTCTGGGTTGAAGCTACATTTGCTGCCATCACTATTCTCAACCAAGAAAATGTTCAGGTAAATAGCACTCAAACACCACATGAACTTTGGTATGGTAAGACTTCTACTATAAAATACTTCAAAGTTTTTGGAAGCAAATGTTACATCAAAAGGAATGATGAAAAACTTGGTAAGTTTGAACCCAGAGCAGATGAAGGCATTCTCCTTGGTTACTCTTCCCAAAGTAAAGGATATAAATGTTATAATAAAAGACTTCGGAAAATTATTGAAAGTATTGATGTTGTGGTTGATGAAGCATGCAAAAATCCAAAGAAAGTAAAAACCAAAGATTGTGAAGAAGATGAGGATTATCCTCCCACATCAAATCAGACTAATTCTGAAGAAGAAACCAATGAAGCCCCAGAAGAATAGATAACGGTAGAAGAAAAGACTCCATCTAGGTATGTTAAGAAAAATCATCTAGAGACTCAAATTTTGGGACAGAAAGAGGCAAGTGTGCAGACAAAAAGAACTATTACAGAAGCTTCAAGCTATCTAGTATTGCTTTCCTCCATCGAACCTCAAACTGTAAATGAAGCATGCAAAGATGAATGTTGGGTCAAGGCCATGAATGAAGAGCTATAGCAAATTGAAAAAAATAATACTTGGGAATTAGTTCCTAGACCTCATGATAAGAATATCATAGGAACTAAATGGATATTCAAAAACAAGCTGAATGAAAATGGAGAAGTTATTAGAAACAAGGCCAGACTTGTTTATAAAGGATATTCTCAACAAGAAGGTATAGATTTTGAAGAAAATTTTGCACCTGTTGCTAGACTTGAAGCCATAATAATGTTCCTTTGTCTTTCTAGTTTTCAAAAATTCAAAGTATACCAAATGGATGTAAAATCTGCCTTTCTTAATGGAGACTTAGAAGAAGAAGTCTATATTGAGCAACCAGATGGATTATTCTTGGAAATGATGCAAAACTTGTATGCAGACTCAGAAAGGCTCTCTATGGTCTAAAACAAGCTCCAAGGGCCTGATATTACCGTCTTGAAAAATATCTCCATCAACAAGGTTTTTCAAAAGGATCAGTTGATAGCAATCTATATACAAAGATTGACAATAATAAATTGCTAATACTTGTTGTGTATGTTGATGATATCATTATTGGTAGCAATTAAGAAGCCATGAGTCAGAATTTTTCTTTAGTGATGCAGCAAGAATTTGAAATGTCCCTGCTTAGTGAGCTTACATATTTTCAAATCTTCAACTATGTTATAATTTTGTGCAGCTCTCGCATGAGGGTTAAACGATGATTTATGAATAATTCCCTTGGGAGGAGGTTTAATTTCCAGTTTAGAACTCATTTTCTCAATTTGTAGAGGACCAGCAGTAAGTTGAGTAGAACTGGAAGGTTGATCAACAATATTTCCATTATAATTGTTCGGGGTGCCATAGTCCTTATTCTGAGTAGCCACCGAGACATTTTCCTGACAAATTATTATGTTGGAAATATTTTGGGAAGAGGAAGATGTGTTTTATGCAACCATTTTCATCTCCTAGTTTGGGAAAGGGTCTGTCAACACGCCAAGCACAATAGATGCATCTTTCAAGAATTGATTGATCTCTGCTTGATGCATATAGTCCTTGATGAAATTCTCTTTATTACAGATGAGACAAGGATAACACAACTTACGTTTCTCATAAAGAGACTGAGTTTTCTATTTGTCCTGTGGAGGCTTTTCTTGTTTGGCCTTTCCTTTACCCTTCTTTTTACTTCCCGATTGCTAAGATTTTCCTTTTGTAGCTTAAACAATATTCATGATTCTCAGAAGTATTCACAGGCGCATTAGAAGAGGGGTTTTGGTTGGTTGTAGTAGGAGTAGACTTTGTATTAGATTGACAAGAGGGATTGCTCGCTGAGTGTTGACCAAAGGAACCAATCATGCCATCAGTAGCATGTGATTCCTTCAAGGGAGGAGGTGGAACAATATGAGATGGTCACAGAGAATTGGGTATTTTATCGTAGAGTGTGCTGGATTGAGTATATATTAAATCCAAATATTGGGAATGAGAAATGACTTGTGATGAGCACCAGTATTGCAGCAAGAATGCTGCAACTCATGGGGCTACCAACTTTACTTTATCAACTCGGGGTTCGTACAAACTTGGACGTGACAGTGTTGTATACACAAGAAAATGTAATGGGTCCACTCTTTGTCACTGCTGAGCTGGTGATAGACCACTATGGTTTCTCAAACTAGCCTTCTATTGGTTCAGAAGAAGTTCGATTGCCAAAGAAGAAAGGGGAATTTTACCCTAATTGGAAGAATGGAAATATTGTCTACTGCAATAATGAAAGACTGAAATAAATGCTTTAAACACACCATTCATCTAAGTACTTGTTAAGATATCTTGCTTCAGAAGAATTCTAAGCTAACATGTGTGTAATCATAACTATCCTAGGCATGAAATCTTAAATAACCAAACATTTTACTGCTGTGCATATGAATGAACACAATAACTCTTTTCTCCTTTTTGTCCTTTTTTGTGAAAATGTGAATGATAAATCTTCTTGGTGATGTGGCAGGTGGTTTAGAGGTGGTTGTGAAAGGTCAGATGGCTTGGGAGGCAAGTTGGGGTCTTCTCCTATCTTCCTATATGCTTTTTCCACAAATCACCCTCAAAACAAACCACTACAGGTCGTCCTACAGGATGTCCTAATGCTTCCTACAGGATGTCCTAATGCTCCTACAGGATTTTTCCGAGATAAATAGGAGTAATTTGGAAGGTGGTATAGGGCTTAGGGAAGGTGAATGATGGAAGAAGCAAGGAAAGGGAGTGGCTAGGATTTCTTCAGAATTCAAACCAGAGTTTGTAAGATGGTTGGATTTTCTCAACAAGCCTGCAAAGTTGTTCTTATGGAATGATGAATTGGTTGATGGACTTAGTGGTGTTTAGTGATCATGGATGGATGAGGTTAGGCTAGGGCTACTGACATGAGATCTTCCTGCACTATTGAAGGCTCCTGCAATACATACATCACTGGCATTTACCCATGAATCATGTCAAACAAAGTTGCCTAGTTCATGCATGGGAATACTTGCAGAATATTGTGAAACACCATGAATTCTAATACAAAGCTAGAGATATTAGAAATAACAACTGAAACCTATTTTTGAAAATTGAAAAGATGCTGGCCTAAGTAGCAAAAAACCCTAAATTCCATAAGAAAATATAATTTTGTCTTTTTAGGGCTGAATAGGATATTTTCTTCAAACCATGGTCCCTGAAGGGAGGAGTGAGGCCAAATCCACATGCTATCATCCTTTTTGGTATTCCTTTACCTCTCTAAAACTACTACTAAAGCTATGCACAAATGGAAGCAAACTAATCAAATTTACCACTACTTGCAACGAAACAATGCTAAAATCAATTCAACACTTAATCTATCAAATAATCTAAACATACAAGTACAATAAGAGGAGCCTTTGCTGCTAGGTTTGGGCCCTAACCCAAGAGCTTCAGCCCTCTAATTCAACTCATTGGTGGATCAAGAAATGCTCATTCTCGTTATCATATCAAAAAAATTACATAGCAATGTTTTGCCACAAGACTTGAACTTAAAAATTCTTAGTGCTCTTACATAAAAAATCTGCATCCTAATGAGGCTCTAGGCCTCCTTATTTATACAACTAGAGTTTCCAACAACTTCCTTAAATCTAGGGAGGCTTGGCTCCCAAACTCAAGATGAACTGCTTCTTAACTATCACTGGCTCAGCTGCCCATGATCTCCATGACTCGGTTGCTTGCAACTTTAAGCTAGTGTGATTTGATTGAGGAATATTCGAACGAGTGAGGATTTAATGAGGAGGATCTATCTCCTATAATCTCTCCTCATTGTCTCATTCAAGCTCCTGCCCTTAATTAGCCAAAATTTCCATGATGTGCTCTCAAAAACCTACAATCAATGCACATTAGACCACTAGACATAACATCTTACTTTTACTCATCTCATTAAGCAAAATATAATTAAAACATGTAAGGAATTATGAGAAGAGTTGATTTTAATAAGCTTGGAGGTTTATTAAGGTCCATATATTTACCCAATGATGAGGGTCATCAACTTGCTCTTCGGTAACAAATCTGCCTTTAGAAACATCCTCAATTATAGAAGGAAACAATGATTTAATGAATCATTCTGCCAACAAATTATCTATAATATAGGTTTTGACCAATCAACAACAATGCCTCCACTCATGTATGTGATCAGATATGTGAGTAGAGTAGGATTTTTTAGGGAGATAAAAATTTTGGTACCGGTTTTGTAATGGATTGGTAATTGAAAATGAGTTAGAAACGTTATTTCCAATGCACTGAAGTTGTTAAATGAAGCTCTGGGAAATTAAACATACCATTTTGTTGTCGCACCTATAAGAGTTTGTTGGAAAAGATGCAAACAAATAGAATCATCATTTAAGTAGTTCGAAGAACACCATAAATGATAATTCATAATATGATTTGACAAATCTTCTCCAGGATTTCCATTAAACTTAGGAATAGCACTTGGCAATTTGGTTGGAATGCCTGATCACCAAGGAAAATGACAAATCTGATCATTGGTAAGTCATGAAAGATTTGGTAATTCTAATGTTGTGATAAAGGCAACTACCTATTAAAGTCTGTTTGAGGGGGCTAGTAACCTTATGGATAGAGGTTAACCACTGGTGAGGGGTATCCTAGATAAGATGGAATGGGTTGGGCGATTTCCATTTGCATTCCACTAGGGTAAGGAGGATTTTGAAAAGTAGGATAACCCATACTAGGTTTCTCGGCTCCAGGGAAACCTTGATAAGGTTGGAAATGTTGGCCTTAAATATGTTGACCTTGATAAGGTATTTGTGGTCACTCGTTTTTGTTTTGCCAACAAGAAATTGTGGTATACCTTATAAAGGTCGTCTAGATGGAATTTGCATCATTCCTAGACTAGGTTGACTGGTTTGTTTATATGGCATGCTCTGGACAAGTTGGATAACTTGTACCTCTGGTATAGTATGACCAAGTGGGTTAGATGAGGTTTATAATACACCCTGGATAAGCTGGGTAGACGAGATTTGAGAAATACCCTATACCAATTGACTAGTTTGTATTTGAGAGACAACATGAATAGGTTGACTTGTTTGAAGTGTGACTTTGATAGGTTGAATGATATGAATCTGAGGTATAAATTGGATGGTTTGACAAGTAGGAACCTGAGGCATATCCTGAGCAGGTTGATAGGTCATAACTTGAGTTGAGACCTCACTAAGTTGACCAGAAACAACAAGGGTAATATTCAAAGGAATGGTAGCCATTCCTAGAAAAGGAGCACAAGTAGGAAGAGGACTTGTGACAGGTGGAACACCAACTTGTAACATCTGATCAGCGAGCAGGAACATTCCAGCAACAGGTTTACCCCCAGTTGGAGGATAAGGAGTGAAAGGAGGCCATTGCCCCCTAGCAGGAGGGTACCTAGTATAAGATGGAGTGGGTTGTTTTGGGTGTCCTAATCCACTGAGAAATAATCCATATTATTGATCCAAAAGGATTTTGGGTTGCAACAGGTGGGACAATTTGTGGGGTTCTCAATAAAGATAAACCAGATGGTATTCCAAATGATGAAGGTAAATGAGTAGTCAAAGGACTAGTTGATTCACCAGAAAATGTTCCTAACAATGACTGGTATCCAATTCGTACTGATGGACCACCATATAGGTGACTTTATGGTGAAGTGGAAAAAACAAAAGTCGCCGCAACTTCAATCGATTCACTCATAATGGAAGATACAGGTTGGGTGACTTTCGTTGATTCTGTCATGGTTAGACTTCTTAAAGGAGTCCATGGATGAGTTTTCCAAGGGAAGTTTAGGAGCGAATTATATCGAGGAGTTTGACATAAAGGAGCTTCTAGTTGAGTATCAGGGGTAACAAAAGGAAAATCTTGATAAAGAGGAGTTCCTCTAAATCGAACAGGAGTTTGAGGTCGAGAAGGATCTTCCTTGGTAATCTCCTCTATACTCAACAAACTAGGTGGAAGTGGTTCTTCTTCAGCACCCAAAGACAAAGGTTGTGGATGAGACAAAGGAAAATAAGTGTAAGAATAAGTTCCTGAAGTGACTATTTTAGTAACTTTTGGTTCCTTAGGTTGAATTACTTTAGTTTGTAAGATTTATGAGTCTACAATTTTAGGTTCTATAACTTTAGGTTATATTGTCTCAATAACTTCTGGTTGAGAAGTTTCAACTGTCTCAAACTCACTAGTCTCCAACAATGTAACTTTAGGTTCGGTACTAATAGGAAGTGATGATTTAGGTTGAGTAACTTTAGATGTAGTTCCAGATGGGGTAGATTTTGATGTGCCAAGTTTGGTAGTTTGTGTTTTCTTATGTTTACAATGTCCAGGTGTTGCCTTTAGAGGTAGTGGAGGTAATCTTTTCTTTCTACTTGAACAACAAGGATATTCTTCCATGGTTAATTAATTTACTTTTAATATTAAAAACACAAATAAAAATGAAAAAGGGGTAACTAGGCATAAAAGGATTATCAATCCATTGTGAAATATAATACACAGTTAATTAAGTGCAGGAAATCTCCCTGAATGTTGTGTTTGGTGTATCATTGTTAACAAGGTGACTAACTTGGTTACTTAGTGTCGATTTACAACCTAATGGGGACTTCCAAAATACACCCGTAAGTATGTGGAAGCGTAGTCCGTAGTAGTGTTGTCTAATGTGTAATCGTATGATGGGGGCGTTCTGATATACTTTTTGTATGTGGAGTGTCGTCCTATATATTAAAAGGTACATGGAAGAACGTTCTGATATACTTTGATGTACATGGAAAACCAACCATCCCTAGGATGTAACACTGACAAGTAATGCCAACTCCTATGGTTAGAGACACCGGAACACGTCTTCTAGCCTAGACTATCAAATGTGTCATCAATGTTTCAAATGCTCCTTAGGTTCATTGATAAATTTTAATGTTTATCTTGATTAAGGTTTCACTTTCAAGGATCGAAACGAATTCACATGAATTCCTAAAATGAAACTATCATGGGAAAATGAACTATTTTAATTCAATGAATATCTAACTAAGGGAAGGAATTTTAAACAATGATGCATAAAAACAACAACTTCCAAACAAATCTTCAAATTTACTATTCCAATTCAAAAGTTCAAATCCCTAATGCATGAAAAAATGATTTTTTTTTCTCTTTTCCTTTCAATTTTCAATGTAAAGAAAAAACAAAATATGACAATATTATTGAATCAAAAACAATTCAATCATATTACTACTGTAAGATGATTTTTTTTTTAACAAATCAATAACCAAGTAAAATGATAAAAACCCTAATTAACAAGAAGAACCGTGAAGAAGAAAATTCTTATCAAGAAGGCATCACACTCAATTTCACACAAGTTGTTGGCGTTCTAATATACTTGTTGTATGTGGAGCGTCATCCTATATACTAAAAGGTACATGGAACGTTCTGATATACTTTGATGTACGTGGAAAACCAACCATCCCTGGGATGTAACATTGACAAGTAACGCCAGCTCCTATGGTTAGAGACACCGAAACACGTCTTCTAGCCTAGACCACCAAATGTGTCATTAATGTTTCAAATTCTCCTTAGGTTCATTGATAAATTTTAATGTTTATCTTGATTAAGGTTTCACTTTCAAGGATCGAAACAAATTCACATGAATTCCTAAAATGCAACTAGCATGGGAAAATGAACTACTTTCATTCAATGAAGACCTAACTAAGGGAAGGAATTTTAAACAATGATGCATAAAAACAACAACTTCCAAAAAAATCTTCAAATTCACTATTCCAATTCAAAAGTTCAAATCCCTAATGCATGAAAAAATGATTTATTTTTTTTCTTTTCCTTTCAATTTTCAATGTAAAGAAAAAAGAAAATTTGACAATATTATTGAATAAAAAACAATTCAATCATATTGCTAGTGCAATATGATTTTTTTTAACAAATCAATAACCAAGTAAAATGATAAAAACCCTAATTAACAAGAAGAACCATGAAGAAGAAAATTCTTATCAAGAAGGCAATCACACTCAATTTCACATAAGTTGTTGGCTTTATAGAAACCTTGCAAAGATCAGAGACTTGGGAAGGCACTGCAAACAAAACATAATTCAAAGAAAGGCAGGGAAAATGCAAATTTGTTTCACTTACAAGATCATCGCATGTAGTATATGGAAACCAGTGCGAGTCATTGCATTTACAGAATGGGACATGTGCGTTGGGTCACTCTATCTCAGAAAAAAAAGTGTGATCGAGCTAATTCCTTAAAATACGAACGACAAACCTTAACCAAGATCGAAATTAAGCTTTCCTAAGTCCAATGACAATCTGAACAAGATAAATAGAGTTGATTTCAGAGGTCCTAAAAGGCTAGACAAAGAAAACCACTAAAGAAGATCTTATTCACCAGAGGAGTCACCAAGGTTTTTTGTGGATAAATTCCTTCTGTGAACAAAATCAATCTCCCTAGACCTAGTGGCTTAGCCTAGAAACAACCAAGACAAAACTACAATGCTTTCCTTAGAGATGTTTGAAATATGGGAAGAAAACCTACTTGGAATCCAATGCAAGCTTCCTCCTTCTCCTTACTTGTTAGCTCCAACTCCAACTCCAATTTCTAAAAGTGGAACCTGCAAATCATCCAAAACAAGCAAGAGAACAAAATATACAAGATAACATATACAAACAACTCTAAACAAGAAGTCAAGGATTCATGTTCTACATATGCATAAACAAGACATAATGTATAGGAGAAACAATGCACTTTTGTATTAATAATGACAGGAAAAGATTACAACCCTTGTAGGCCTTGACTTTGTGAATCTCTCCTAGCTATCTTGTCCTTCCTTTTCCACAATGGTAAGCCTTCAATCACACCTAAAGCACATGGATGGATTATGGACCTCTAAACATAAATGAGCAGCATAAGGGCATAATTAGAGTCTCCAAAAGCCAACCTAGACTCTATGGCAAGTGATGGATTTATAGGGTAAATGAGATGGTTTTGGATTTACCATTCTAGGGCTTAAATCCACATTAGAGGGAGGTAAGTTCTAGGAGATAAGAGATAAGACCTCAATAGTAGGAGTTCAAGATCTGATCTAACAGTAAATAGTTAAAACCACTCTCGAAGCTTCTAGAGAGAGAAACTTCAAAATTAATTTTTATTTTTCCTCATTTCCAGGTGTTCATCGCACTTTTTGTGAAAGCAACCTGTGATGGCCAGTGCAAGTTGCATGTGTGAAAACTATGCCAATGCAAGTTGTCTAAGGACAAGTGTGATGACTAACAAAAATAGGCTTTTTAGACAATGTAATCCATGATTCTTGTAACTTTTGGAAAGGAAAGGCTTTTGGTTTTGGATGATTGCAAAGTGTAAATTAATGATGATAGCTTCGGGTTCGGAGTCATTTGTTTGAATGTGACAAAATGACTTATAACAAAATTGTTCATTTTTTCGTGTGAAAAAAAAATTTCCAAAAAAACCAAAACAATGGGCAACAAATTTTGAAGAGGAACATTATATCCGTTGAAACAATAATTAAAAGAAAAAACCAAAAATGCCCCAATAAAATACAGCCAGTTTTAGAAATGGCACGATTACTTTTAAATATTAATTTTGATTTGGTAATATTTCTAAGTTATATCTGCTACCTCTTAAAAAAAAATATTCCAAAAATGTAATATATGATTAAATACGTGAATACAAACGACTTTAATTTCCACACTTAAATATCTATCTAAAAGCGTTTATCCTAAAGCATATGCACCTTCCTCGATTCACAAGAATCCAACATTGCCACGTTATTAACTAAATAGTAAATAACATGTTTTAAGTATAATTTTAAACTTTCTTTATTTTAAAAGTGGTAAACTTTATTATAGTTTTTTTATTGATGGTTAATACAGATAAAGGTGAAATAATTCGGCGAAATTATAGAAAAATAAAGGTAAATATAACGTATTTAAGTAAAGTTTTTTTTATAGAAATTATAGAAGAGAAATTTATGGTTGATCGAAATTTTGATGATAAATTATATTTGTTGATTTAAAATGTTAACCAAAAATTTATTTTATATGATTTCTACCAAAAAAACTTATTCATTGTTAAAACAAAACTTTTTTATATCAATATTTTCGCCCTTTGCATTTTTCATATTTTTTAGATTCTTACTGTCAAAACCATGGCGTGTAATCTCGGCATCACTTTTTATAAAACGATTTATAAGCAAAACATTTGGTATTTGCACCCGCATTACTTTTTTTTAAATCTAGGATAATCAGTAACTGGTGAGATTATCCTGAATAGACCCGGGATCAAATCTAACTGGCTGCCACTATAAACCTAGGCTACGTGCAACCGCCTGCAAGCCGCACAATAGCAAGAAACTTATGCCTCAACAAGAGGCGAGACGTTCACTATGGGGTCGCCTACTCTTCTAGCCAAGACACAACAAATCATATATATACTCAATGAAATTTGAACCCTCATCTCGTGAATTTCACCGAGCAAAACTTACCGTTAAACCCCACCCCATATCACTGTATTTGCACCTGCATTACTAATAGCCCAATCTATCTCTCAATCAATTTAACTGGCCTGCACATATGCCAACCCACCACTAAAATGTAAAGATCATCCACAAGTTCTTGTGGATAGGAAAACTTACCTACTCTTTATAAATTTATTTAAACAACGAAAGTAATCAAATAAATTCAACTTACATTTCGAGATGTTACCATATGTTACAAGTTCTTAGACTAACTCGTGATATAACAAATAATAAAATGGATAATCAATACAATAAAATTAATAAATGATAATTCTGGTGTTTTACTTGAAGTTATAATAATTTAATAAACAAAATGTACAGAATAATAATATAAGGCATATAAAGATAGTTGGAATGCTCCTCATGCAGTGGAGTGCACATATACACATCGAGTTTGGTTAACTAAGTTTTGGTTATGAATTCTACACTGCAATTTAGACAAGTGGTCATGGAATTATTTTAACTTAATAAAGCTTAAAAATGGCACTCAAAATTATTGAGAATTATTAATTAAATTTTTATTGGATGTTTAAATTAAGTGTTAATTTATTTTAATATTTAATATTAAATGATTGAGATTTAAAGATTAGAAAACATTTATTATGGTTATTTAGTGATTACCTAAATTATTGGTAACATTACTTTAACAAAATAAAATTGTTTTGATTTAGTTAAAAGAAATGGTACCAAGTAACAGTTAACCCTTTACATAAAAAAAAGGGAAATATAGAGAGGGGAAAGAAAAGGGAAAATCTCTCCTAGAGCTAGGTGAAACAAACCAATGGGAAGATTGCCCAAGACAGTCAACAGAGAGTACTGAGATGGAGGTTGAACAATTGTCCTAAGGCCCTTAGTACTGGCTGTAACTAGATATAATCCAGCGTGGAAAGGAGAAAGTGTTCGGGGGAAGTCTGGACGTGATTGCCAGACTTGTGGCTAGGAGGAGAGACTTTCTGAAAAGTATTAATTTTATCATTATTGTTTACAGGATAACAGGTAAGTAATATAAAGAACCTCAAAGATCTAGTGCTAGTCTGTATATTTTATTCTAGACATACAAGGTCATAAATGTGTAGTATGCAATTTTGTCAAGAATGTTAGATTGTAGACGTTATAATTAACTTACCAGTTAGAGATATGAATCAAGCAATAGAATGTTATTAAATATTATAGGTCTCAGATTTTATAGCTAACTTATGGGTTAGGTGATTAAATCAAAAACAGAGGATTCACCTCTGTGTCAAAATCCCGAGTTATATGATGAACATAAGGGAAGTCATTATGAGTCTAAAAAAGGAGATGAGTTATGGGTAGCATTACTAAATATAACCTAAAAGGTAAACAAGAGATATGCAAACATATTTCTTAACAGATTCTAGAATAAGCACAGACGTTATCGAAACAACAGTTTGAAAAGTTGAATACATGTTAGGATTTTCCTTTTTGCTAAGTCAAATAAGAACAAATCAATATATATACCTTGACTGTAAAAACCCTCGAGATAAAATTTCCCCATAAAACCCTATTTAATGGATGAAATGCATGCTTACACAGTAAACTTCCAACCAACTTAGCTAGAACCTCGCATCCAGAATCAAATGAATATACTATATACTATGCATATAGGAATAAGGTCGCAGGACCTGAAATTCTGTTATGAAATCAGCTCACAAAAAGATAGAAAAGATAGATCAATTCCTTAGAACTCAACCTCTTCAAGGGGGAAACCTCCTTTACATTACACAAATGAACAATTCTTAGATGATACAAATGCCAAGACCTCCTTTCTATATATAGGAGTCTAAGAGGTCATAATATAATAAGAGCCGACATAACAATAATAATGTAAGGGCACAATAATAACAATAGTGGGCTTCTGTGGGGCACAATAATAACAATATGGGGACAACATGGGCACAACAATATAATAAAGGGGTTGTACTAATAACAATAAGGGGTTACACTAGTAGTATAGGGGCCTAACATGCCCCTCTCCTTCAAAAAGTGTTGTCCTCAACGCTTGAGTAGTTCTTGATGCTTCTGTATAAAATTATTGTCCTCTCGTGTGGAATATTCAGCGGGTAAGTTCTTCCACTTGATGAGATACTCTGAAATTGATCTATTTTGTAGTTGTCGGGTTCTTGTTTGTGTGACTGCTCCAAGTTCCAATATGATTTTTCCTTCCTCTTCAAGTTCTGGCAATATTGTTTGAATTGGGACCTTCTGCAACTTTTGAATGAGTTCCCACTCCTTTGGGCATATGGATATACGTAAGGCCTAATGTTTGGAGGAACACTTCATGGAATCAAATGGATAGCATGATCATGATCACGAATAGGTGGGAGGCCTTTGGGAGTCTCAAATACCTTGGAATGATTGTCCAAAACGTTTTGGAGATTTGGAGAAATACATGATTTTGATGTGGGATCCTCTAGTGAACATAATTTTGAAATTACACCCCATTGTTCTTTATTTAGAAGCTTTGTCATGTTGTTAGAGTTGATTATCTTTCCAGGTTTTCGTTCGATACCCCTCAATTCAACTTCCTTTCCTTCCCAAAAAAATTTCAAGAAAAGTTCTTGAAAATTAAAAGTTATCGTACCCAAAGATTGTAGCCATTGTACTCCTAGTAAAACATCAGCACCACCCATTGGAATGGAAAGCATTGGGCTATTAAATACATATTCTCCCATGGATAGCTTGATATTATGGCACTTTCCAGAGAAATTTATGGTTCCTCCACTTGCAACCATCACTTGACACTTCGGTGTTGGATATAGGAAGCAACTCAATTCCTTGGCTATCTTACAATCAATAAAATTATGGATACCGCCCGAATCAATCAACACTCTTACATTTTTCTTCTTGATATGTCCTTCTATCTTCATAGTTTGAGGAGTGGTAATTTCTTCCAATGCATTACAAGATATGGTCAGATTGATTTCTTGAGACTCAATGTGATCTTTCAATTCTTGAACATTTTTCTTCTTGATATGTCCTTCTATATTAATCGTTTGAGGAGTGGTAATTCCGTCCAATGCATTAAAATATATGGTCAGATTCATTTCTTCTTTCTCGATGTGATCTTTCACTTCTTGAACCTTTTTCTTCTTGATATGTCCTTCTATCTTGAGAGTTTTAGGAGTGGTAATTCTTTCCAATGCTTTACAAGATATGGTCGGATTCATTTCTTCTTTCTATGGGGTTGGTTCCTGGTGTATATACTCTTCTTTTGAAAATTCTTGATCCTTTTCTTCCTCCTCTCTACAATCAATGTAAAAAAATTTCTTCTCAACACACTTATAACCTTTAATGTATTTGTTATCACAATTGTAACAAAGCCCTTTTTCTCTTTTTCCTTCCAATTGTTGTGGTGTAACCCTTGTAGGTTGTGGAAGGCTAGGAGAAAAAACACTTCCATCGTTATAGTTGTGAGGGGTAGACTTCCTTATTGCCATAATTTTGCTTTCCACTTTGTAACAAAGTCATTTTTCTCTTTTTTCTTCCAATTGTTGTGGTGTTTCTCTAAAGAAGGTGTTTCTCTTTGTATCCTCATAATGTTCTATCATTTCCTCCATGAAAATTGACCACATAACAAGTTGTTTATGAGAACAAAGCCCTTTACACCATAAAAATTGATCCAATTCTAAATATGAAGATGCAATACATACCTTTTGTAATAGTGGTACACCATGTAGATCAAAATATTGCTCCATCTGTAGTATCCAATTTACTAGATCCTTTCCATCAAACTTCCTCATATCACCTTTTCTTAATTTTAGGAGCTTGATCTTGAAATAAATGTAACCCTGCACTTTCAGATCTTAAAGTTTTGAAATTGTCTCCTACAGTAGCCCTTTGAGTCCTCTTTCTAACCCTGCAAGTGTGATCACAATTTGATCTCCAAGAAAGAGTTATGCCCAATCTCCTAAGATGACCTGATTATATAATGTTTTAGTAGAGCGAACTTGTACGACGTGCCATGTGTCACTGTTTCAACCTTCGGATCTGAAAACTATGCACAGAAAACTACATTCTGTCCTCTTTCTGTAACTTGTTATGAAATTTCAATTTGTTGCTCAGAGAGAAAGTTATGATGATTTTCCCAAGGTCACCTATTTAGGATGTAATTCAGGAGTCTGCAAAAAAGCTAACTTCCTCAGATCATATCTCTGAAACTATAGTGAGAAAAGATTTGAAATTCGAACCCAAGGTTCAGCGTGATTCCGTCTCAAATGAGTTTTGCTTTTCACTTCTGAAACATCATAGAAACAAAGTTATAATGAAAATTCCACGATGACCTGTTTGGAGTAGCGAAACCCTAGAATCCAAAGCTCTGATACCAAATGTTATGAAACCAACTCACAAAAAGATAGAAAGTATAGATGAACACCTTAGAATTTAGCCTCTTCGAGGGGGCAACCTCCTTTACATTACACAAATGAACAATTCTTAGATGATACAGATGACAAGACCTCCTTTCTATATAGGAGTCTAAGGGGTCATAATATAATCAGAGCCGACATAACAATAATAATGTAAGGGCACAATAATAACAATAGTGGGCTTCTATGGGGCACAATAGTAACAATATGGGAACTACATGGGGACAAAAATATAATAAGGGGATTGTACTAATAACAATAAGGGGTTACACTATTAGTATAGGGGCCTAACAAATTTGGTAATAATAAAGTGAAATGCATGTATTGCAATAACCATTGCTTATAATAACAATCCATATGAATTACCAATTCAGAATAATTTTAACAAGTATCAAATGCTAACCATTGCATATAACATCTTTCCGTAGAAATTATCAGTTCAGAATAACTTAACAATGTATTAAAGGCTACCCAGAGGCACTGTTTAATCTTGTGCACCATTAAGAAGAAAACCTCAGAACCAGTCATACCTCGATACATTTAAAATTGATAAACAAAATAAGAGTAGAGTATTCGACAGTCGAACTTGTCGAGGGATTAACTTAAAATCAACATCAGGCATGCATGACTTAACCTAGAAACCCTAAGGAGTAAAACCCTCCATGAAACTCTGTAAAGATAGGTCGAAACAGTCTATCAAGATCGTGGTGCCAACCTGTGAAATGACCGGGAGATTGTAAGCCCTTACAAACTCAAAGGCTGCAGACCCAAACTTTAGATTTCCCATAAGATGGCTTACTTGCAAAAGAAGGCCATGAATTTAGTAATAGTCAGTTCAGGCGAAAAATATTCTGGCATAACAGTAAGTAATCAGTTAATGCATTAGGGTTTCTTACCTGGTATAGCGACGTCCCCATGTTAAAGAGAAAACCTGCAAGAATGAAGGAGGTTTTATTGACAATCTAGAGCCGAGGTGATAAATCATAAACCAATAGTAAAATCATAATAAACAGATATTGTAATGGGAAATATGGCCATGTCAAGCATTCTACCTTTTCTCAGTATGTTGGAGAGTTGGCTGCAATCTGCTATCTCTGCCTCCTCCAAGTTCATACTTGTGAAACAGTGTCAAACTTCAGAACAGTTTTATAATTGACAACTTTGCAGTAATACTAAAACCCTTAGGTCCGAGCCATTAAACATTCAAAACTTAAGCTTTCTATCATACATGTGCTCAGAGGTGCCCCTTTCAACTCCCTTTCAATCCAGGGCACACATTGTGTCGAAATGAATACAGAAAAGAACCTTAGCCACCATAGAGTAGCGCAAAAGGTCCAAGCACCAGCGACAATGAGCCACCCGAGGTTTGAAGGTGTGAAATCGATTAGAGGATCAGACTCTAGACTTTTCTCACCGTCAGATCGATGGCAGAAGATCGACGGTGCCGAATCAAACCACTTGGCGGGATAGGACACCGGTGCCACGCCTTGGTCAAGGTGCTTGCCGCATGTGAGCACATGCGATAGCCAACCAAGCAAGCCGGGATGTGAATAGAGATATGCATTAATGTCAAAGTACCCCTTTTCTGATTCACCCACCTGAATATTAAAGACTGAAGTGCAGTTATATACGATCGGTGATCACCTTCGTAATTGTCATTAATTACATTTTGTATGTGTGCGTATTAGCTATGGACCATTTGTTATAGTCTTTAAGTTTGTAGGAGTAATACATAAAAATAAATAAATAAAATAATACATGTGAAATTGTCGTTTAGATGTTACACTTATGAGTTTTGTTTTTTAAGAATTAATGCCAAGTCAAAAGTGTTGTTGAGATCATAAATATATATACATATAGTGTTAATTAGTTATGCATTTTTTTTCTTGTTGGATTATTATCACTTTTCATATGCAAAAAATGTTAAAATTAAATCTAAATTGAGTTATAAATATGTTGATATTATTAACTTATTATTAGGGTTTTTTTAGAGTAAATATGATATGAGTTTCACGTTAAATTATGCTATAAGTACTTATCCCTTAAAGTTAAAGTTGTATTGGAAAAAAAATGGTGTAGGGTTGTTGATTTCCTGCCATATAAATTATAAACTATGTTTTTACAAAAATTGAAAATTAATAAATGATGCAATTAATAGCTTACTAAGGAGCAAGGATTTGCGTAAATTTTGGTAGGTAATAACAGAGTAGTCTTCAAGTGAAAATTTTTGGAAAGCTTTCTGGTTTATATTCCAATCTAATTTTTCTGGAATCCGAAAAGGATTCATTGAAATTACAAGTTTGACAGGTGAACTCTTCACAATCGAAGTGCACCGAGGGTTTTGAGGGTGTTGAATCCAAATATGTAGTCAAAAAACCAATTTAAACAACACAAATCAAGATTTGTCCACCAATTTTTTTGTCTGAATCCATTGGAAACTCCAAAAGTCGCACTTAAATACTACTCCAATAATAAACATTAGTAAGTATGTGCATTTATTCCTATTTACATTTCTACTCCTAAAAATGTTGTAGAACAAATAAAATAGCAATGGGTAAGTATATTTATTTACATTTTGTTCCTAACCATTTTTACACAAACACATTAAATTGTGGTGGGATGGTAACTATGTTATTTACATGAGGTTGAGCTATTCTCAAGGATTGTAATTTTGGGTGTTTTCCTATGAAGATTAGCAATGAAAAATCATGGCTCAAATATCTAAAAAAATCAACATCATAAATATTGCAATTGTATCCAGAAACTATGACAAAAAAATGAGGCAGTTATCCATGTGGCATTATATGGTGCAAAGGTTGAAATAAGACTTCAAGCTATGGTCCAATTAAATATTTAAAAAAAAATAAAAAACAAATAAATTTTAGTAATATTGAAAAACAATTTTTTGTTTAAAGTTAAACATTATAACGTGAACTAGTCAATGCTAAATTAATAGTGGTCAACATGGAAATCTATTGCTAATAGTTTTTCCTTGGTAGGCACTAATAAGAAAATGTTAATATGTAATATGGGTGGCATAAGAAGTGACTAACTATGAATTGATATTGTCTATAACATCAATAAATCACCATTATGATAATCAATGTGATATTATAAATCACTCACCCAAGATATGACCTATCATGAATGGATAGTTTGTGTGAATATGAATTTTATGTCCATTAAGAAACATTTAGTGTTAGGGAGTAAAGGTGTATGAATTCATTATATGCATAATTTCAAACACCTTAACTCAAGGATTAAAGGATTATATGACAAATTAAAATATGGTAACTCAAGGCCTATATGTAGCAATATGAAAAGCCAAGGATGTACAAACTTTATAGTTCATTAAGTAGCATGTGGTAAGTTAAAAACATGAAGTTCATTAACCTAACTTTGGAACAATAATGTTGGTGGGGTTGGTTGGATAAAGAAAATAGACATAACCTGAAGATATCTCAAAAAGATGGGATAACCGAAATGTAATGTTTTAACACTAATTCAAAATTGGATTAAAGTAAAGATAGATCGAGGTAGAATTGATTGAGGATGCTCAATGAGGTCGATTTAACTCACGAAAAGGAAATTACTAGGGAAGATTGATGTATAAAAAAGACCGATTAGGGAATATTGATTTGATTAAGGCACACTTGTTGACAATAGGAGATATGTGATTTTGTCAAGTGAATTGAAATGGATCAATTATATATTAGAAGGCCTTGTTAGCAATGCTGTGCAAGTTAAGGGCAATTGTTAGTAAGATATTTATCTATGCAGTGTTCATAGATAATAGTTTGTTGCCTAGACAATGGTGTTGGCTATTATTTTGTAATTGAAATAAGGGAGGAAGGTGAACTATTTATAACTAACTCTTGAAGATGGCCCATAATGAGGCAGATTATAGGAGGTAGTCAAGGTTGGGTAGTTAGAGGATTAAATGATTTACTAATCAATGGGAAGGTTGATTGAGGGAATCCCAATAAGGAAGGGAAATATTTTGTGTGATGAAAGGAAGGTGTTAATTTTTTTATTATTAGGAGTGTTAGGCATTGAATTGCAACCTTGTTGATGGGAAGTCCCAAAGGTTGTGCAGATTGCATATGTGAACATTTACAGGTTGGATTACTTTTATTTTGAGCTAATTCTAGAATTTTTACTTAAGAGAGAGGGTTTTTCCTTACTATAAAAACATTGTCATATTGTGTGATGAATATTGATGTTGATTGTCTTGGTCCTTATTTTATTGTTTCTTAATAGAAATAAATTTGGCTCATAATGTTCACAAGATATAGTCCTTGGGCTTATAATGGAAATCGTGGTGTAGATACATTGGGAAAATTCTAACTTGCCCACTAGAAAGTGGATCAATTTGGAATCATGGCATAGTTATTATTTCATGAGGAGTTTATTGTGGGATTGAATTTGGATATTCACTTAGTGAAGAGCCATTGTTGCTTGGAATAACCCATAATCGGGCTCCAATTCAAACGAATATGGTAAATGACCATAAGGTCGACCAATAAGAAAAATGGAATCAAGGATAGGAGGGATTTTATACCAACTATAGGTTTTTCTTGGGTTGTTGGCCATCAAGAATGAATAAAGAGGAGAGGAAAATTCTAATGAAAGATAGGAGAAAATGTTGATTCCAAGGATGGATAAGGAAATAAACTTTCATTGGGAAGACGACCCTAAAACTTCTAGAAGCTTCTTAGAGTTGAAGCTAAAGTGGAGATAAATCCTTATGATGGACATATGGACCTTGATCGACTAAACTATCCAGTTGAGGTAACTTGAAAGTCTATTTCAATTACTATGGGTTCCTAGGTACTTAAAAGCTTAATTACTCTTGAGTAAAGATAGAACGATACACACTAGGGTGAAATATGGCCTTGGAAGGAGTATCCCATGTATCATTTCGAATGGAGAATGCCATAGGCTCGCCCTTTCGGGTTGTATATTTTTTATACTATTTTATTTTAAAAAAATCCATCCACAAAAATTACAAGCAAAGCGGTCTCACAAAGCACAGGGGAGGGAAATGAGGCAAAAATGAAAAATGAGGGGATTAATCCAGAATTGATACAATGACAGAGCCATGCAAGTGGATTTTCTTGAAAATTGGCATACATGTACCTATGAATCTTTATAGTATTATTTTTAGGACCCAAAATCATTACTAGTTGTGCAATCACAAGATCATGTGGTGTGTTTTCATTTGAAATTAGGGTTTTAATTGAGCTAGAGGGTAAAGAAACAAAGTGCAAGAGTAGCTCGAAGGAAAGAATGAATGATGGAGTGGGTTGGAGGGTTACCTTCAAGGCTTGCCACCCGTTGTATGAGAGGTATGCATCCCAAAGCATGCCTTGGGATGCGCCGCATTAATCACCCAAAAAGTTTACAATAGAAAGCTTTACCAATGCCATATCATATTTCAAGTAACATGCCACCATGCCATAATTTGCACTCAAACATTAACATGATCTTTCAACATATATAACATATGCCAACAAAAATAATTTTTCACCCAAAACATCATGTTATCCGAAGCTTTTACCATGTGGTAACTTATTATACCAAAAATTATGTTTATGCCTCAAAGCTTTAACAAATGAACATTGTTATGTCTTGATAATATTTATGTCTCAAACCTTTGTCTCAATTGTCATGGCTTGTTGATAAAGAGGATTAAGACTCATATCAGGTAATGTAAACACGTCATCTCATTCATTTCATACATATAACATTTTAACATAAGCAAGCAGAGAAATAAATCATGACAAGATGAGATGTGTCGAGAGCTAAATATACTGAAGAAAAATACTCGTGAGCATTCATAACATGTAAAGGGGGAGTGTCAGTTCACTGAATATTTCAAATGAAGTCAGCAATAAACCAACATATAAGAGCATGAGTTTCATTTCACCAAATGTTTATCATCGGTACCATAAATCACCACATATGCTAACATCCATAATCATGAAGTTTAAATAAATCTGAGAGCTTTTATATCCTTATTTCTCCTGTAGACCCCACCGACTCAAAGTTACTTTTTTTTAAATAAATTTTTTCGAAAGAGAGTTGGGTTGCAATGGTTTGCACATTTTTATAGGGGGGTCATATATGAGTCAACACCTTATAAACAATAAATTGTTAAAATTGTATATTTTATGATAAAAACCCATTATTCACAGTGAGCTAAGGCTACCAAGAACTAGAAATTTAGTTGAAGCCAGAAGAATGACAAAGATAATTGAAAGAAAGCCTAGTACTCAAGATGAGGTAGCTTTTGGATTTTCAAAGAAGACAACTAAATTATAGTGCAACAAGTGATTACAACACCAATAGATATCATTAATCAAAGAGGGAGAAGGATAATTGTCATGAGGAAAAAAATGGACTCTAGGGCATAGATGTGAAGACATGTCATTTCTCTACTATAGAATAGTGGATAGGAAGCACATAGAATTCTAGAAACTAGACCGATGAAATCACTATAGCATACAGCTCGAACTTTGACTATGATGGAACACCACAAAAAACATAACTAGTTTCAACCTTATGTACCCAACAAAAAATAAATAAAAATTAAAGAAAATGAATTTCAAGTAGAAATAATTACCCCTATTGAATACATACACAAAAATAGACAAGATTTAGATAATCATGTGATGCATATTACTCAAAAGATATACTTATTGATACACAATTTTCTAACACTTGGTTTTATATTTCAATTTCTCTCTTGAAATTCTCATGATTGTTGGCCTTCACTTGAGATTTTTTTTCCTTCCACTCATTTGAATGTGCCAAATTTACATAGCCCCAAGGATTAAGTTTCCAACATTCCCCCCTTTTATCTGAAGAGTTGTATGTGAGTCTAAGAAGAGAGCTAAAATACAAAATTGTATGGCGACCAATGGTTGGATGTGCTCTCTGAAATGGTGGTTTAAGGAAGACCACAGACTATGAGGTACTAGAAGTCGATTCCTTCTATAGTTGGTGGTTTAAGGATTACCACCAACTCTGGAACTTGTCTCAATGTAGTTTCTAGAAAAGTTTTGAATCTAGCTAGAAGTTGAATTCTTTTTCGAAGTGGAAGTGCTCCTTGATGATGGTTAAAATATTACCACAAACTTATGAGATGGATAGTAGAAGTTGAATTCTTCTACCAGTAGTGGTTTAAGGTAGGCCACCAACCAAATTATGCTCATGATATATGAGTTTGTCTTGAGCTACAGCTTTGGCTTTGGCTCTGGTTAAATCTAGCTCTAGGTTGTGGCTACAAGATTTGGTTCATGTTGTGGCTCATGTTTGCTTGGTATAATTGCTTATATAGTAGTTAACCATCAATCCCCCCTTGTCAAATACAAGGAGAGAATATGAAGATATATTTGTTGCAAGATGTGTCAATACTCAAGAATGAACTATGTGGTATGACTAATATATCTTCTTGGTTGTTGAAGCCCATTGCCAAGAAGTGATCTATCCAAGGTGAATTTTTTCCCTTGTAGGAGTCTTGTGTATGGAACATCTATCTGAAGGATGAGTATATTCTCCACAATTCTCACAAGGGTGATGATCTAAACACAGATATTTCATGTGTCCAACTCAATCACAATGCATTTGATAATCAGATGTGGATGTGGAAGAGGAACAAATGAATATGAGTTGTCCTAAAGAAACCCAACACTATAAAAATAGGTTGGTTTGGAGTGGTCTGGAATGTAAAAGGTTGCATCCTTTTCATAACCAAGACTTGTTCTATGCTTTTTTATAATAAATTCTTCCCAAGTTTGATGATGGGCTTGGGAAGTGCAAGTGGAACCTATGAATCTTCATGTGAATATGCTCACGAAGTTTTCTCATGTGCTAACTGTTGTTAAGAATCAATCTCAAATGGAGAATGTTTCTGAACAAGAACTAGTTCAGAATTTTGATTCCTTTATTGTAGCTCCTTTGTTTCACCTTTGTTGTAGCTCATCAGTTTGGAGCTATGATTCAAGCTATAGAAACTCAATTTTATCCTGTGAATTTTGTAAACATGGTTAAATATATGTGAGAATGGATTTGTCAATTGTGACTATATTGTCGACACTAGAGAATATTAGAATGTTTGATAACTCTAATAACTCATCAATTCTAGAAAATTTTCTCAACAATATAAACAATGAATGAACGATGTTGACTTCAATTAAAAGTGAACTCGTAAGCATACAAATGACAAGTAGCTTTGAATGATAGATAGTTATAACTTCATAATGAGTAGCATGTTATAAACAAAATCACGAAAAATTCTATCAATTGTGAATCAAATGAATATCGCAAGTGTTTTCTCAACACCTTCACCATAAATGGGCAGGTGCAGACCTTTATCTTTGCTCCCCATAGTGAAAGAGAAGTCTGAAAAAAATCTATGGTGAACAAGAAAAATTTTAGGGGCTAATATTCATCTATGGGCTAGTTTTTCGTGCTTTTTCAAAAAAAAAGATTTGCTAATTTCTATTTTCTCTAATTCACCCAAATTTTATACGATAAAAAATTTTACCTTAAAAATTTCCATGTTCTATAGAGACTATAAAAAATCATTACAATGTTGAATATTTTTACAAAAATATTAACAAACATTTTATAGTTTGCATATTATGGACTAGTATGATTTGCCAAGGTTTCTAAACTTTAAAGTAAATTGGCACCCTTAACAAATTTCCATGTGGTGAATGCGAGTGGACACCTAGAAATTAGCATGATTTTGAACACGTCTTTTGTAGTATGTCCATTGGTAGAGATAGAATATAAAAAAATGTGTTGAGGCACTGTATTGCTCTATTCTCTATGCTTAGAGAAGGATTGACTATGCTTTTGTCCTACATGCCAAAGACATACTACTTCATGTAACATCATTATAAAACTTTACTGTAATTCAACTTATGACTCTCTAAATGATATCATTGAAAAGACAGATAAGTTTTTCCACTGAAATGCATGGCAATCCAATTGTATTGCTTGAAATGAATGATCTATTGCTCAAAATAGAGCCAATTGTGTTATTGGTAACATATGACTTAGCTAAGACCTATTGTGGGAATTTCTCATCCAAGAATCCTTTCCCAATTTTTAATTTTTGAAAGATATAAAGGGACGGAACATTGTGGATCTTGACAAAGATTGCAGAGGTAGAAAACATAAACAAGAATGAACTCAAAATGGAAGTGGACAAAACTTGGGAGCAGACTCTATGATCTTCATATTACTTAGTAATAGATAAATGGATTACATAGGAGACAAGCAATAATAAATGACTAGAGTGAAACTCAACTAAACTGCAAATGACTATGACACCTAATAGACAACAAGTGGTGGTTGGAATTATTTTCTCAAACACTCCCCCTTAATTACAACCACAAAAATTTAAACTGAGATGTCTTTGGTCTGAGTATCAACTAGGCTTACAATGACACAAAAACTTTGACATCAACTCTTGGGTTGGATTTATTTTTCTTTTTCTTTTCTTTTCTTTCATATCTTCTATCCTTTGAATTACTTCAGCTTTATCTTTTTGTTGTAGGCTCCAAATTCCAGTTTCTTCATTTGTTGGTGCAACTTTTCCATTGTTTTAATATAGAAGATTATTTCAGGCTATCCATGCATGTCCTCTACTTGTTCAAAAAACTACTTATATGTGGATTGCTACAAATGTCATCGTCTATAGTGTGCACTTCATCATCAATCTTTTAATTGTCAATTTGTTGCAACATAATTCCATTATAAAATCATATCTTTTCAAGACTCCAATACATGAAAATGTCATCAACTTTTTCATTTTGCACATCGTCCATGTTGTCTTCGACATTCATTAGCACAACTTCTATGCAAATTTCATCAAAACATGGTGTTACAAGCCATGTTTCAAGGAACTTTAATTCTTCTTCAAATTTTGTTTCTTCTTTCTAGTTGTTGCTAACATATGCACACTCAAAATCAATGTTAAATTTAAAAACATTTGTAAAACCATATCGATCTTGTTCTTTCTACTCTGCAATAAGAGATTTCTCCTTTTTCCCTTCCTTATTTGCCTTGGGCATTGCATTAATTTCCACTTATTTACCAGCCTCTGCTACTGCAAACAAGTTGTCTTCCACTTGGCTTTCTTACACAAGTGGGCTTCTCTTACAAAATAACAACATATCGATGAGATGTTTCTATTGCATCACGTGCAACCACTCATCACTAGCTAGTTGTTCTTCATCAAAGTTAACATCATCAATTTTAATTGTTGGATCCACCAATTCATTTACTACTTCAATGGTAGCTTCACTATCATTGGCAATATTTGCTATCAAATTCACTAAATCATCATCCACTTGTGGATGAACATAGTGGGATTGACAAACATCTATGTGCTCTTTCTCTATTGTTGGTAATACACCATCATCATTGCCATCCACTTTCAAGTGGAATTCACAAAACTCTTCACCTTTCTATAGATCTTATGCTATAGATCCAACTTCTTTTTCATAAACTTGATCACTCCGCGTTACACCAAAAATCTTCTCAAGGATATTCCAAGCCTCCTTTGTTGGCTTTGCATTTACAATGAGGGGAAGAATGATGCCATCTAAGCATTTCTTTATGCATTTGAATGCGAAGGCATTATTTTGCCTTTTGGCTTCTAATTCTTTCAAATATACCTCAAACAACACTTATTGTTGCTTTGACCTTTTCAGCCTCTTGGCTTTTCCCATTTGTTGAGCGTTGGTTGATGGTGGCTCAAAAAGCAAAGTGACCTATAAACATAACAGCTATCTACAATGAAAACACCTCTGTAGTGGCTTCTCTATTGCTCAGCGTCTACAAAACAAATGGTTCTAAAAACTAAAACTTTCACAAACCCTTTTTAAATTTATTTATTTTAATAGAATCTTTAAAAAAAACACTTTAAATATAACTTTCTTTCTCCCGGCTTTTTGTTAAAATAAAAAACCATGGTTTTTTAATACATAGTTACCAAATTCGGCCAAATTTACACAAAAGATTTGAAAATACGACAGTTCCATTCTGTTCGTGAATTAATATGCCATATTCAATTTATAGAGAGGTCGCAATAGTTTTCCAGGTGGCCCATCTGCTATGCATACATGAAATTTCATATGGTGAACCATTAAAATTGCATGGAGTTTTCCATTAATGAAACATAGGTGCGGGATATTTCAGTCTACAAGGAGAGGCGAACATGTTTCCAAACAAAATTATCGTTTTTTCATTATCATTCAGTTTTTAAGAAATTTTTAACATTTGAGATGGTAAAGAAATCCCTTTAAAAATATGAGTTAGTTGATTTCTTATACAGTCAGAAACAATAGAATTTCTTAATATATTGGTAGGTAAGTAATAAATTTATAATCATTATATGTGTTTTATAATTATTAAATTTAACTAAAAATATTTTTGGTAAAAATTTCATGAATTTTTTTAGCTAGATGTTTTTTTATTGGAAATTTGAATAAATATTTAATTATAATAAAGTTTGTATTCCACGTAAATAAATACTAAATGTTATTGTTAATTATTATAATGCAGAATTTGGTTTGATTAGATCAATGAATTATTTGTATTTGAAAAAAATAGATGTTTTGCTAACTCTTAAACTTTTATAAGGTAAACTTTGAGTTGTTCTAGTTAATGCGAATATAAATATATATTTAAAAGAATGTTCGCATATATTTTATATATGAATACATTTAATGTGGAATCTATATAGTTCACTCTACTGTATAATTTGAAAGAATATTTCACTCTACTGTATAATTTGAATGAATATTTAGTTTATATTACACATCATATAATACATGGTGTAATTGTGTATATGGACTAAGGACAAAAATTCTCACAATATGTTATTTTAATGTAAAATTATGCATTTTATTTTTATATATAACATTAATTTTTAAAAAGATTTTGAGATTTTCAATATTATATTGTATATTACAACTTTTTAAAATATTAGAAAAAATATATATAAGTCTTTGCAATATTTCTACTCATCTATTTAGATCTTTGCCAAATCTCTATTGAGGAAAAATTTAGATAGTAAATTTTAAACAATTAATTTTTTTAAATATAGAATCGAATTCAAACTCGAATTTGATCACTTTGATTTAATATTCTTCCATAAAAAATAAATAACTTTCAAACCACCTTTCTTTGTCAGGAATCTTTCGGGTGAAAGAAATAACAATCAAACATCAAACGTGATTGTAAGTCGGGAAGGAATTTTGACTTTTCGTGCCCTTGCACCTTTCGATATAGAGAGGTCGCAACAGTATTCAGGAAATCTTTGTTGCTTGAAGTGACCGCAATATAACGCGGCAGCTACTGCTACTGCTACTGGGTGCATTATAGTTGTTGGGTGTCTTCTTGGCTGAATTAGGAGTGGCAGCCTTCTTTGGAGACGCTGCTTCGCTTTCATCCTCAACGCTTACTCTGTAACCACACACAAATTTCAAATGTTGCTCTCAAATTTCCAATGTTGCTCTC
Source organism: Pinus tabuliformis (assembly GCA_031772625.1). Taxonomy (NCBI): domain Eukaryota; kingdom Viridiplantae; phylum Streptophyta; class Pinopsida; order Pinales; family Pinaceae; genus Pinus; species Pinus tabuliformis. The sequence goes on from CM062811.1 coordinate 700,745,342, forward strand.
AAAGAGTTCTAGGCAACTTCATGCTCTGATACTATGATAAAAAAAATGATAGAGGCAGGAAAAATAAATAAAAAATGAATTCAAAATGGAAATGGAACTAATTTGAGAGGACTCTATTTTCATATTACTCAGTAACATTTATATTACTAAATAACAGATAAATAAATTACAAAAGAAACATGCAGTCATAAATGACTAGAGTAAAACTTAATTAAATTTCACTAAATTGCAACTAACTATGAAACTGGAATCATTTTCTTAGACATCAGTGATTTATGATCAAATTAAATCCACTATGCAATTGTTCACCACTGAAAAGAAGGTGAAGAATCTTCCTACTATGGTTGCAAGAGTATGTTTCTAAGAACCTAATCTGTAACTGAGGCAATGACTCAATTTTGAAAGTTGCTTTCAATTGAGCATAGTCCTATTGAGTAAGTTATTGATGGAGGTGGTTTTCGTTTTGTTGAATTTTGATGGGGGCATGATTGTACAGTTTCAAAATAGCATACACTAGTATGGTTAAGAATGGAGCTATGCCAATATTTGTACAACTGCTAATTTCACCAAGTGATGTAGATGAACATGCAGATAGAGAAAGGCTGTGAGAATGGGGATAGCGCCCAGATAAAATCCTCCACTAAAAAATAATGACAAGAAAACAACCTCCATAGATTGTCTTAGTGCAATGATTTTACCTTTATCTGCCTCTTCAACAGTGTCGTTGTTGGAATATGACAGCCACAGCCACCAATACACAGAGTCTGCAATGGTACTCCTTGAACTTGCGCAGGGTAGAATGGAATGTAAGGGTGCCACGATCGGGATCTCCTCTAGAAAGCTAGGCTTGATCACTATAAATATTATAAAATATAGGGCCTTCATCCTAACCAGACATGTCCTGCTACAATAGTATGGATGTCAATGGGGTAGATCTGTTCTGTTTCCAAGCTCGATTTTAAGTCTGCAAATGTGAGAAATGGTATAGGTAACACTTGAAGGAAACAAACGATAGATGAGAATCGAACCTCGAATGTGCTACTAAGACTCAGGTATCATAAAAATACAACAGAGATTTCGATTACTCGAATCAAGCACATAAAAAGGCAAGGCTACTTATGGTTGTACCAACCTTTTTCACATCCTTTTAGGAATCCCTAATGTCATATGGACATCACATTACATGTATTTCCTCCAACTTCGAGACAATTGAGCGGTGAACAAACAATTACGGAATTTGCATAAAGTCTAGATAAATGAAACTTGAAAGTTTATCAATGGAAATTAAAATCCCTAATGTGATTAAAACATTAAAACTTGCAATCTCTGTAATAGAGGGTATAATAGAGGGTGTGCATTAGGAAGATGAGCTACAATATGCTAGCAAGTCTAGCAAGTCTAGCAAGTCAACCAGGACAAATTTTAGATGCAACAAATTCAAAGATCAATACCTTTTTCAACCAAAGAATGGACAAGGCACCAATTACATTTCTTTGATTAACAAGCTTAATCTCCAATAATATTATTGGCGTCCTAGTATGAGATGAGATGATTTTAACAAGGTGTATAAATGGCCACAAACTTCTGGCTCTCACATAATTGAGCAGGCTAGGAAGGCACCTACTATGATAACAATGTTGAAACTCATGAAATTGGAAAATATAGATCTAGGACAAATGTGACCTGCAATATTATTCACAAAATATACATATAAATTCATTTTGTGTGACCGCGAGATTCAACTTCCAATGTCCTTGGACTTTTTGTGGCGGTTCACATTCCTCCACACCAACCCTAATGGATTAGGTGTCCAACAACTCCAAAAAACCAAATACAACAACTAGTTGCAAAATACATCCCGCCACATCTTGTAAATGAAAAGATCAAATCTATGGTTAAGAAGAAAGAAAACCTAGAGTTCCATTCGCAACCATGATAGGAAAACCATAACTGAAGACCTTGAAGCTCAAAGCAGTCATAAAATATTGAAATATAGAAATACTCATATATTCTAGTATTATTGATGATTGAATAAACATTGTTGTTGCTAAACACTTAAACCTTTCTGTGTACCTCACCAAGGGGCTCACTATTACAATCAATAATGGACAAAAGGTCAAAGAAGTAGGAAGATGTCATACAATTTCAATTACAATTCAAGAACTGGAATTACATACGGGACTTTACACTTTACCTTTCAAAGAAATGGATATAGTTGGGAAATTGTACCACAAACCTTGAATAACAATTCATGGAGTTTAATTGGTAAGGTCAACACTATAAATTATATGGGATTGAAGATTCCAATCTCAAGAAGAATTAATTGCAATTGAAAAAAAGGGGAAAGAAACATAATCAAACATACAACAAATGAAGCAAGGGAAATATATTTCCAAAAAGCATAAAGATTTCATGTTAAACAACTAGGTCAAAATAATTTAGAATATGATGCAAAAAATATAAAGGAACCTCACCAACACTCAAAGCAAAAACATACTCAAACCCCTGCAAAAAATACACTTCATTCCACCACAAAAATGTGGTCAACTAGAGATAATCCTATTTACCATGCTTTGAGGAAAAAACATTCCTTAAGATAGTGACAATGTTATAAACATAATAATCATATAATTAGTTCAATGAAAAGTTGAAGGGAACATACCCCTTGACCTCATGAGAAATCAATGTGTAGCAGACCATCACTTGACGTATTATAATCATATTTATTATCATTATATAAATCATTTTTATGCAATATTTATTTGCATAATATTCTCTCGTCATCAAGTAATAAAAAAGGATTGTTATTATAGAGAGACGATATTACACACACTCCCTCTTAATGATGAACAAGGGCCACATAGAGAATACAATACATAACATCCCCCCCCCCAAATTGGTATCTCTCACTTTAGTATCTAGTAAGAACTTCCACAACATTGCACATGCAACAAAGTCTTGATATTGGACAAAATTCAGCTCAATGTGTATATCATCAATCTTGGTGAGAAGGCCATGTGGTGTAGGAGGCTTCCAATGATGCTTTGATTCACCTTCCAATGCAAGAGAATCAACATCATTTCCAAGTGTGGATATTGCTGACATGGTCATAAGCCTTAACATAGTCAGAGGAAGAGGATTTGGATTAGATGGATCAATCAAGAAATCTTCATTTTCATTGAACTCCTTAGCTACTAGAGGATTGCTAGAAGAAGCATTCAACATGAAGGAGACACTTCCATAGGGTTGGATCTAAATGATCCTTGAATTAGGTCCTAATTATCATCTTTTGTCTACCTAGTCACTAGGAATAGTGCTTAAGAAAATACACATATGGTTGAGAAGATGACCAATATCGTAATATGAAGGAGAAAGATCCATGGAAATATGTTGGAAATCATCTATAAAGAGGCATGGGAAAGATCTTGGTCAATTGTTAGAAGGAACTTCAACAAAGATAACATCTCTATGTTTAATCGCCTTGTGAGTGGAAGGATTATATAGACAAGTATCCCTTGGAAACTTCATTCTATCCCACTAGAATGTAGTAGTGGTTTTTAGGATTTGATACTCATCGCTTTTCACTAGGAATATGTGCCTATGCACTTGATCCAAAAAATTATGAAATGTGAAACTAACACTTTGGCTTCATACCATTTCTGATATCAAATCATACCTTGAACATTGTAAGTAGGTGTTTCATTGCCGATGTGGGCTAGAAAGACAACAACGTTTTCTTCGTATTTAAGGTCCATTTGCTTTGAGTGAAGGATGCATCAAGCCATCTCCATAATAGCTCTATTCTTCCTTGATCTAGTACTCCCTTAAGTTGTGGGATGTAGGGAATAATCATTCGTCAAGAGATTCCATGAGAAATAAGAAATGTTTTGAAATAGTATATTCTCCTCTACTATCAACCTTTATACACTTAATATTTTTCTTGCTTTGATTTGAATTTCCACTAATAGATTAAATTCTTTGAATTGCACACAACCTTCATATTTGGATTGAATGGTGTATATCCAAAGGAAATGGGAAAATTCATCAATGAAATTGAGGAAGTACTTAATGATCCATAAACTGTCATGGATATTCCACTAGACAATTCGTCACAGCACATTTGATAATACTATATTAAAAATCTGAGATTCTACACTATTACTGTTTTATTTAATTTCTAGATCTATAGATTTTACTATAATTAGTGCATGCATGTGAATGGAAATTATACAGAAAAGTAGAGAATTAAAAAATAAGCACACGCACACAAGACACAAGCTCTCTAGGAAACCCTTTCGGGAGAAAACCTAACTAGAAGGTGATGCCACTTCGCTCTCTTTCTCTGTTTGGAAATATGGTTGCAGGTACAAAGAAGTAATGCTTGTGGCCTATGGGCCACTACATTGCACATACCCTCTCTTTGTGCTCTACCTCCTATCTATTTTGGCTATCTTTTCTCAGCTATGGAACAAAATACTCTCGACTCAAAATTACTCTTTCCCTAGCAACTCTTCTCATTCCTCTTCTTTTTTTTCCATAAGAAATATGCATTCTCATCACAATTAACTGGTATATACTATCTTGAGGAGGACATTTAGTGATTTACATGTTATGCTTTTTATGTTTTGCTATTTGAATAAATTTTTGTATATTATCTACAGAACGTAGCCTATTCTGCCGCTAACCGGTTGTTATGCAGCGACCTCCATGCTCTAATAGGTTCCAGGTGTCAGAAGGAGAAACTAGCCACATCGGCAGCTTTGAAATCATCATGACATGGAACCTGTCCTATTCATTCAGCCTAGGTTGACAAAGAAGATGGCATAAGACTACGGTCAATGGATAAGTCAAACACAAGAGACTGAGGGTAACATGACTCTATTTCATGGTTAATTAATGTGTTTCATAGTGATGGGAAGCGTTATTCGGAGCAACTACTTGTACCTACGGACTCCAACAGCCACCTGTCTAAACGAATCCAACAGCCACCATGTCTTGGATTTATTTCTCCAGCGGCCGAGAAAGAAATTATGCATATCTGTCTTCTACATGTTTGGTTGTAGCATGCTTTTCTCCACAAATAGTTATATGATCTTTATTATAAATACCTGTGTAAGGGACCGGAGAAGTTAGCAATAGTTTTAATGTGAAATCGAAGGTCTAGACCCTGTAATTTTTGGGCATTTTGTGTCCCTGTTTTAATATGAGAAGACCGCATGTTTTTATGAACATCTGAAGGAGTTTTCTTGGAGTCGATTGAGCAAGCGTAGCCTAATCAGTTGTAGAGGGCCTCTGCACTGAAGAAGGTTTCATTTTATTTATTTTTCTTCTTGTTGTTAACTGTAAATTCATCATTTTCTTTCTAAAACAGTGTTTATAACAATTTTCTTACTAACAGTGTTTATAATGCAATTTCTATCATTTTCCTACTAACAATTTTTATAATTTAGAGCATTTTCCATTAGCTTGATTTCTTTTTAGTTCTTATCAATAGTTTACAAGATAGAACTCAATAGTGTAATCTTGTTTCTTCAATTAAAAACTAACCTTGTTTCAGGATGAGAGTAGGATTGAAGAATGATAAGGATACATTGTTGGATAGTTTACTTCATTCATTGTTTTGCTAGTTTAAATTCTCAAATAAACTGATCAATGTCATTCACTGTCTTTGCCATTTCAATTTTAGTTTAAAATACTAACTCATGGTGTTAATGAATGTTTATGGAAAACCCTTCAAGTTGATAATTCATCCTTAACTAAGTGGTTGAACATTTCATCTATGCAATGAGTTATTTCTACATCTTTGTATTTGCTTTCTCTTAGATTAATGAAGTACATAATTACTTAAATGTCATCCCAATGATACTTTCTCCCAAAATTGAGAGGCAAAGTAACCAAGTATTTCATTTAGTTTTATTTCTGTAATTAGTTAGACATCAATTGCAAATTTCACTTTCAGTTTTAATTCATGATTTGGAAATAATGGTAAAATAAGAATAGAAACTTTGTTTTCATTTCTTTCTTAGCTTTATTTCCGTATCTTTCTTAGCTCTGTTTTCATTTTGAGATTTTGAGAAGTCTTTAAGAAAGTTAGATTTAGTTTTGATAATTTACATTGTAAATCCTTAGGAATTAAAAGACCAAAAACCCCCAAAACAACATAAAACATAAAAACAACAGAGTAAGAAGGGTTAGCTAGCACAAACAGTGCACTACACTTCATCGGTTTACGATACCCGGATTGATAATTTATGTAGAGCAATTTAGGACACTAAATTGACCAAACATTTTAGCGTCGTTGCCGGGGAAGTGTAACTAGGTAGCCTTATCTCTTACATTCAAAAAAAAATGATATGCATAGAGAAAGAGACTCTAGGCATATATTTATAGCTAGAGGCAGAAGTTCAATTCCTACAACACCACCTACTCCACCAAGAACAAGGAAAGATACACCTCCATCAAAAACTCATACTCCCAGTCATAGAACTCCTGAAATTCCAGGGGCAGAAATCCAATAAAAAGAATCTCCTACTTCATCTACCAAGTAAGTCCTAGAGGAGAAAAATTTTGAATCTCCAACAGCAGGAATAGCCCTTTTCACCTCCATAGGAGAGCACATTTTAGTTGAATAATTAGGAATACCTGGTGAGGAAGAAGAAGTAGAACCTCTCTCCCATATCCCATTAATAGAAGAAGCAGAGGAGGAGAAAGTAACCTTGCAGGTTGAACCCTATACTGACCCTGAAGAAACTATAATGGCAGAAGAAGGAGAAGATGGAGAATTCACACTGTTTGGAGGAGGGGGTAGAGGAAGAGGTAGAGGAAATAATGGAGGAGGTAGAGGAAATAATGGAGGAGGCAATGGAAATAGGGAAATAGATAATTCTTTTGGATTCCCTATAGTGGATTAGGAAACAAATGCCATAATGAAAAATATCTCACCTTTTGTCCTCCCAAACTTCCATGGGTTAAAAAGTGAGGATCCTTAAACATTTTTATTTGATTTTGAAGTCTTGTGCAGAACCTATGATTATCTAGAAGACTTTCAAAAACTTAAGTTGTTTCCTTCAACATTCACTCTGTCCATTAGAACATGGAATGACATGAAAAAACGTTTTTGGGTAGGTATTTGGATTATTGCATGCCTACCAATCACAAAGATGAAGTGTTCAAAATGATGCAAAGAGAGGATGAAAACTTAGAGGATTTGATTGAGAGATTCAACTATAATTTGAAAAGAGCAAAGATGGACAATTTAGATGAAGATACCTTGAAAGCTCTTTTTATTGAAAGCCATTAGGGATGAATGGATAGATATCCTTAACATGATGGGGAAGGAAGATATCTCTAAACTTCCATTAAGTGACATAGGAGAATTATGTGTTCATCTCTCAAGAGGGAAATCTAAAACTGGGAAAGGTCCAAGAGATCTATTTCTTGTTAGACTAAACAAATTTGCAACTGGATCTATAAGTAGGGCAGAAAATGGTAATATGCTTGATGAATTTAAAACTGACATTCTAGGGAGTCTCAGTGAGCAAATAGACACCCTTAAATTACAAAACAAGAAGAAAACTGAGGCTGATTCTTTAGCCATTTTTTGTCCAAAATGCAGAAAAAACATGCTCTAAGAGAATTCTCTTTAGATGCAAAAATTATAGAGACTTGTGTGATTTGCTTATAAAGCCATGAGACCAAGGGTTTTCCTTCAATTCTAGGTCTTAAGGTTGTCTTTCAAGAGGAAACAAGTCCCAAATTCAGCAGAGCCTCTTTGTTTTGTCTCTAGAAAACCTTGGCAGGGGCCACAAAATTAGGGATTTAACAACCAAATATATCTTCAGCCCCTACAAAATTGGAATTCCTGGCAGTAACCTTGGCCTCAACTTCAATCTCAATCTCAAACTTGGCCTCAACCTTAATCTCAATCTCAACCATGGGCACAAGGAGTACAAAATCCTTATGGGAGATTTTCTCAATATTACCAATATCCTCCCCCCACACATTCCACAAAAAAATCAGCAGCCACAACTTCAAAATCAAAATCCTCAACTTTCATTACCATTTCCATGGCAATCTCCACAACAAAACCAAAATCCCCAACTTTTACTTCCATTTCAATAGAGACCAAATCAGCTACCTGCCCAACCATTACCAAACCCCAACAATAAAAATCCTTAGAATGCTTACATGGTAGAAGGACAACAATTTCCAACCTATATGATTACTCCTCTAGATCTTAATGATGTTCAACTAAGATCCGGTAGGATATTAGAAAAGGAAAGACCTTCTGTAGTTATTCAAGAACAAGATAATTCTGAGGAAGATTCTCTAAAGGTTAATAAAAGTTTTGAGGGAACATCTCTCCAAAACCAAAACATTGAAAAACAAAAACAAAAAGAATCAGTGAACACAACTCCTATCATTGAGCAACCAACATCTACTTCTACACCTCCTTTTCCTGAAAGATTACAAATTGATAGAGGAGTAGAAAAGTAGATTATGTTGCCCAATTATGATTTTCTAGATGAATTGAAGAATGTCTGTATCAAAATACCTTTGCTACAAGCCATTAAAGAAATTCCAATTCTATCCAAAACAATAAAGGAGTTGAGCATAAAGAAACCAGGAAGAAAAACAAAGGAAACAAAAAGAATTCACCTAGTAGGAAAAATAGCAGACATAATGATGAGAAAAATTGCCATGCAAAAATATGTGGATATAGAAAGTCCAATTGTGAAAACACATATCAATGGAGTTGAAATTCCAAATACATTGATTGACTTAGGGGCAACAATAAACATCATGAGCAAACAAACTATGGAGCAGCTCAAGCTTCCTAATCTTCTTTACACACCTACCTTACTGCAACTAGCATAAAGATCAGTAATCAAACCATATGGAGTGTTAGAATATATTTCAGTATCCTTAGATTCTTGGGAATATCCTGTTGACTTCATGATATTAACTCCTAAGAAAAATCTAGGAGGACATCCACTCATATTAGGAAGTCCTTGGCTGGCCATAGCTAATGCTTATATTAGCTGTAGATCTGGTGACATGTATATTTCTGATGGTAATTCAACAAAAAAATTTACTCTATATCCTCCAGCAAAAGCAATCACAGAAATAGATGACAAAGAATGGATTGATGATGAAGAGGATATTTAGCCTCTCTTTACTATTTCAGATATTAGTGAATATAGTCAAATTTTAAATACATTGGAAAATTTTGAATCATCTTTAGAATATGACCATGAGAAATTTCAAGAAAAATCTAATGTTGAATTGTCATCTAGGCAGATGTCTGTCTATTCTATGGAAGAGTTTGGTTACTGTGGTAGCTCTACAATTGAAATTTTTCGAAGTAGGACATTGAACATAAACAAAAACATGGAGAAACTACAACAAGAAGAGCTAATTAAAACATTGCAAAAACATTATGTTGCATTTGCATGGGAATATACTGAAATGAAAGGAATTAGTCCTAAGACTTGTATCCATCACATCTATATTGAGGAAAATTATAGACCTATCAGACAACCTCAAAGAAGGATGATTCCAAATCTTAGAGAGATTGTGAAAGAAGAGCTCCAAAAATTACTGAATGTAAACTTCATTTATCCAATTTCAGATAGCCAATGGGTTTCTCCTTTGGTAATTGTGCCTAAAAGGAATGGTAAATGGAGGGTGTGCATTGATTATCGAGAACTGAATAAAGCTACACTTAAAGATCATTTTCCTTTGCCCTTTATAGATCAAGTGTTATATACATTAGCAGGTAAGAAGTATTTCTCATTCTTGGATGGTTTTATTGGTTATAATTAGATTCAAGTGGCACCTGAAGATCAAGATAAAACCACATTTACTTCTCCATGGGGAACTTATGCCTACCAAGTACTTCCTTTTGGGTTTTGTAATGCACGTACAACATTCCAAAGAGCAGTACTAGGGATTTTTTCTGATCTAATACATGATTGTGTAGAGGCATATATGGATGACTTACAGTCTATGGAAATACATTGAAGAAGCTTTGGGGAATTTGGAAAAAGTTCTTAAAATATGTAAAGAAGCAAACCTTTCACTAAGCCATGAAAAATGTTTTATGATGTTTACAAGAGGTATTGTTTTAGGACATCACATTTCAGGAGATGGGATTAAAGTTGACAAATATAAAGTTGAAGTCATCTCTAAATTATCAATTCCAAATTGCCAAAAGGATGTTAGAAGTTTTCTAGGATTTACAGGATAATATAGAAGGTTTATAGAAAATTTCACTAAAATAGCATCCCCACTCTTCAAATTACTTACCAAAGATTGTGAATCTAATTGGAATTCTGATTGTCAGTTGGCATTTGAAACCTTAAAAACAAAAATTTCTGAAGCACCCATTTTAAGAGGTCCAAATTGGAAACTCCCTTTCCACATTTCAACAAATGCTTCAGACATAGCTCCGGGAGCTGTATTGGGACAAAAATATTTGATTCCTTATGCCATTTACTATACAAGTAAGAATTTGACTCCCACTGAGTTAAATTATACTGTGACTGAAAAAGAATTTTTAGTTGTTGTTCATGCAATTAACAAGTTTAGACACTATATAATCGGCTATGAAACCTTTGTTCATACAGATCACTCTGCAATTAGATATTTAATGACTAAACCTATTACTAATGGCAGAGTTACAAGATGGCTTTTACTTTTGCAAGAATTCAACATTACTGTGCTAGATAGACCTGGAAAACAAAACACAGTTGTTGATTTCTTGTCCAGGATTCATAATATCAAAAAAGATTCTCCGATTTAAGATAAGTTTCCTGATGAATATCTTTTTTGCAGTAACTACTCAAACTCCTTGGTTTATAGATATTGCTAATTACTTAGTCACAGGGAAATTGCCTTCACAATTGTTTCCTAGAGAAAAAAGAAAAATCATTCAGATAAGTGCAAGATACTCATGGATCACTAATTAATTGTATAAAACAGGTCCAGATCTTATGATCAAAAGGTGTGTCAGGGAAGATGAATTGCCCGAGATTCTTAAGGCATGTCATGATGAGCCATGTGGTGGACCCTTTCCTGACAAGAGGACAACCTATAAAATCCTTTTTTAGGATATTATTAGCCATCCATCTTCAAATATTCTAAAGAATATGTCAGGAGATGTGACAGCTGCCAAAGGGTAGGGAAACCTACTCCCTCAAATGAAATGCCATTACAAATTCAGGTACTCATCGAACCTTTTGAAAAGTGGGCCTTAGATTTTGTTGGGCCAATTAATCCTCCATCTAAGCAAAATAAGTATATATTGGTATGCATTGATTATGTCACTAAATGGATAGAAGCTAAAGAATTACCTTTTGCTAATGAAAAATCTGTAGTGAATTTTCTTTTTGAGGACATCTTTACTCATTTTGGTGTTCCAAGAGAAATTGTGACAGATTAGGGATCTCAATTTACATCTAACATGGTGGAAGGGCTTGTGGAAGAATACAAGATCAAACATAGGAAATCTACTCCTTATCATCCTCAAGCAAATGGTCAAGTGGAATCTACAAATAAAGTGATTGAAGGAATCCTCACCAAGACTGTGCATCTACATAGAAGAGATTGGGTGGAAAGGCTTCCTGAAGCCTTATGGGCCTATAGAACTACATGGAGGAACACAACGAGACATACACCATATGAACTTATTTATGGGAAACAAGTCTTGTTCCCTATAGAGTTCCAAATCAGAACTTTCAAGATGGTAGTCCAACTGGGACTAGATTTATTAGAGGCACAAAAGCATAAGTTGGAGCAATTAAATGAACCTGATGAAATTAGGAAAGAGGTAGTTCAGAGGACTATTATAGTCCAACAATAGAGGGCTAAATGGCATGAAAAATATATTAAGGACAAGAGGTTTCAAGTGGGAGATTGGGCACTATTGTTTGAGTCAAAGTTTAAAGATTTTCAAGAGAAGTTTGAAACTCATTGGCTTGGGCCATATGAGATTGAAAAAGCCTTTAGTAATGGAGCAATGAGGATAATAACAATAGATGAAAGTAAAACTCCTCTTCTTGTGAATGGTCATAGATTAAATATATATCAGAAACTAATTTCAAAAGAGGAGTTCATTAAGATTTTCCAAGACAATTCTGAAATGAAACTAGTGAAGAAGAATTCTTCTTCTCCACTAACTTAGTCTTTATATTTCCTAAAAAAAGAGAAAAAAAAACAAATAAAAAAAATTGTATAAGGTTCAAAACCAATCATTGATTGACATACTTATACAGAAAATACAGGGTGAAAATCTACTTCATCTACCAAGTCAGTCCTAGAGGAGAAAAATTTTGAATCTCCAACAGTAGTAATAGACTTTTTCACCTCCACAGGAGAGCACATTTTAGTTGAAGAATTAGGAATACCTGGTGAGGAAGAAGAAGTATAACCTATCTCCCATATCCCATTAATAGAAGAACCAGAGGAGGAGAAAACCTTGCAGGTTGAACCCTATACTGACCCTGAAGAAACTATAATCGCAGAAGAAGGAGAAGATGGAGAATTCACACTATTTGGAGGAGGGGGTAGAGGAAGAGGTAGAGGAAATAATGAAGGAGGCAGAATAAACAATGGAGAAGTCAGAGAAAATAGGGAAATAGATAATTCTTTTGGATTCCCTATAGTGGATGAAAAAACAAATGCCACAATGAAAAATATCTCACCTTCTGTCCTCCCAAACTTCCATGGGTTAAAAAGTGAGGATCCTGAAACATTCTTATTTGAGTTTGAAGTCTTGTGCAGAACCTATGACTATCTAGAAGACTCTCAAAAACTTAAGTTGTTCCCTTCAACACTGAAAGTAGCTGCTTTGAAGTGGTTCATGGGGTTAGTCACTCAGTCCATTAGAACATGGAATGACATGAAAAAAATGTTTTTGGATAGGTATTTGGATTATTGCATGCCTACCAATCACAAAGATGAAGTGTTCAAAATGATGCAAAGAGAGGATGAAAATTTAGAGGATTTGATTGACATATTCAACTATAATTTGAAAAGAGCAAAGATGGACAATTAGATGAAGATACCTTGAAAGCTATTTTATTAAAATCCATTAGAGATGAGTGGATAGATATCCTTAACATGATGGGGAAGGGAAATATCTCTCAACTCCCATTAAATGATATAGGAGAATTATGTGTTCATCTCTCAAGAGGGAAATCCAAAGCACGAAAGGTCTAAGAGATCCTTCTCTTGTTAGAGTAAATAAGTCTGCAACTGTATCAGTGAATAGGGCAGAAATTGGTAATATGCTTGATGAATTCAAAATAAATATCCTAGAGAGTATTAGTGAGCAAATAGACACCCTTAAGTTGCAAAACAAGTAGAAAACTGAGGCTAATGCTTTAGCTATTTTCTATCCAAAATGCAGAAAGAAAACATGCCCTAAGAGAATTCCCTTTAGATGAAAAAATTATAGAGACTTGTATGATTTTCTCAGAGAATCATGAAGCCAAGGGTTGTCCTTCGAATCCAGGTCTTAAGGTTGTTTTTCAAGAAGAAACAGTTCCAAATTCAGCAGAGCCTCTTTGCTTTGTCTCTAGAAAACCTTGGCAGGGGCCACAAAATTAGGATTTAACAATCAAATGTATCTTCAGCCCCTACCAAATTGGAATTTTTGGTAGCAACCTTGGCCTCAACCTCAATCTCAATCTCAAACTTGGCGTCAACCTCAATTTCAATCTCAACCGTGGGCACAAGGAATACAAAATCCTTATGGGATATTTTCTCAATATTACCAATATCCTCCATCATATCAGAATTATCCTCCCCCACACATTCCACAATAAAATCAGCAACCACAACTTCAAAATCAGAACACTCAACTTTCATTACCATTTCCACAACAAAACCCAAGTCCTCAACTCTTACCGCCATTTCACCAGAAACCAAATTAGCTACCTTCCCAACCATTACCAAACCCCAACAATAAAAATCCTTAGAATGCTTACATGGTAGAAGGACAACAATTTCCAACCTATATGATTACTCTCGATCTTAATGATTTTCAACTAAGATCTGGTAGGATATTAGAAAAGGAAATACCTTCTATAGTTATTCAAGAACAAGATAATTCTAAGGAAGATTCTCTAAAGGTCAATAAAAGTTTTGAGGGAACATCTCTCCAAAACCAAAACATTGAAAAACAAAAACAAAAAGAATCAGTGAACACAACTCCTATCCTTGAGCAACCAGCATCTACTTCTACACCTCCTTTTCTAAAAGATTACAAATTGATAGAGGAGTAGAAAAGTAGATTATATTGCCCAATTATGATTTTCTAGATGAATTGAAGAATGTCTATATCAAAATCCCTTTGCTACAAGCCATTAAAGAAATTCCAATTCTAGCCAAAACAATAAAGGAGTTGAGCATAAAGAAACCAGGAAGAAAAACAAAGGAAACAAAAAGAATTCACCTAGTAGGAAAAGTAGCAGACATAATGATGCGAAAAATTGCCATACAAAAATATATGGATCCTGGAAGTCCAATTGTGAAAACACATATAAATGGAGTTGAAATTCCAAATACATTGATTGACTTAGGGGCAACAATAAACATCATGAGAAAACAAGCTATGGACCAGCTCAAGCTTCCTAATATTCTTTACACACCTACCTTACTGCAACTAGCAGATAGATCAGTAATCAAACCAAATGGAGTGTTACAAGATATTTCAGTATCCTTAGATTCTTGGGAATATCTTATTGATTTCATGATCTTAACTCCCAAGAACAATCTAGGAGGACATCCACTCATATTAGGAATACCTTGGCTGGCCACAATTGATGTTTTTATTAGCTATAGATCGAGTGACATGTATATTTCTTATCGTAATTCAACAAAAAAAATTACTCTATATCCTCCAGCAAAAGCAATCACAGAAATAGATGACAAAGAATGGATTGTTGATGAAGATGATATTTAGCCTCTCTTTACTATTTCAGATATTAGTGAAGATAGTCAAATTTTAAATACATTGGAAAATTTTGAATCATCTTCAGAATATGACCATGAGCAATTTCAAGAAAAATATAATGTTGAATATTTGTCATCTAGGAAGATGTCTTTCTATTCTATGGAAGAGTTTGGTATATCTACAATTGAAATTTTTTGAGGTATGACATTGAACATAAACAAAAACTTGGAGAAACTACAACAAGAAGAGCTAATCAAAACATTACAAAAACATTCTGCTGCATTTGCATGGGAATACACTGACATGAAAGGCATTAATCCTAAGACTTGTATCCATCACATCTATATTGAGGAAAATTATAGACCTATCAGACAACCTCAGAGAAGGATGAATCCAAATCTTAAAGAGATTGTGAAAGAAGAGCTCCAAAAATTACTGAATGTAAACTTCATTTACCCAATTTCAGATAGCCAATGGGTTTCTCCTTTGGTAATTGTGCCTAAATGGCATGAAAAATATATCAAGGATAAGAGGTTTCAAGTGGGAGATTGGGCATTATTGTTTGATTCAAAGTTTAAATATTTTCAAGGGAAGTTTCAAACTCATTGGCTTGAGCCATATGAGACTGAAAAAGTCTTTAGTAATGGAGCAGTGAGGATAAGAACAATAGATGAAAGTAAAACTCTTATTCTTGTGAATGGTCATAGATTAAAGATATATCAGAAACCAATTTCAAAAAAGGAGTTAATTAATATTTTCCAAGACAATTCTGAAATTAAGCTAGTGAAGAAGAATTCTTCTTCTCCACTAACTTAGTCTTTATTTTTCCTCTTAAAAAAAAATGTATAAGGTTGAAAACCAATCATTGATTGGCATACTTATACAGAAAATACAGGGTGAAAATCAGAGGTTTCTGACACCCTATATTTTCCATTTTTTTCGGTAATAAGTAGTGACAAAAAGCTACAGTCACTCTGCAGTTTAGATTCTGAAAATTCATCATCTCATCTCACCTCACTCCATTTTATATTTGCAATTTCACTTCATCTCATTGTCATATTTCATCAATAAATTTTTAAATTTTTCCTTTTACAACTTTTATTCCATTTTAATTTCATTTATCATATTGTCTTACATCTCATTTCATTTCACTTACATAGTCACTTCCATTTCGTTCATAATCCATAAGTCATATTTCACTTTCTTTTTCACGTTCTTCAATTGATTTTGTTCTGCAGCTACAATTTGTTTGTCAGTTTAGGCACAAGTGTACATCTCATAATAAAATCATGTATGCAAGGAATTGAAAAAAAATCAATTTGTGAAGACCAACCATGCTCAAGGTATCTGTGGATCAACATCAAAAAATTAGCAAGCGAAAGGTAAAGGTTCCAAAGGTAAATGCATAGATTTATATCAAAAAGAAATTTCAAAACATAGTTTGTATAGTATGTATAATCACATGTCTCCTTAATCGACCATCATTTGATTTGACCGCCACTATATCTCTGCCATATCTTCCATCTTTAATGACAAACGGTCTCAATGATTCTTTCATAACAAATGTCCGCTTCAAACTCCATAACCTGTACTCAAACGGTCCTCCACAACTCCACCTCTTAACAATCAAGATGATGATGTGAACTACTTATCTACAACTCTCTAAACCCTTACTATCTATTTATTACATGCAAACCCTTAAGTTTATCTCTCCTATAAAACGCAGTCATTCTATCACATAGACAACAGTCATTCCATTTTCATATACACGCAGTCATTTCATATACATAGTCTTTCCATTTTCTATATACACAGTCATTCCATTTTTCATATACACACAGTCTTTTGATTTTCATATATACGCAGTCATTCCATTTCCATACACACAGTCATTCCATTTCTTAAATAGCACTCGTTTTATAGACAGTAAGAGTAATTTTGAAGGTTAACCTAAAACAGGGGATATGGAGTTTATTGTCAGGACAGAGCCCGTAGGGGTAAAGTATATGGAGGGGTATCCATAGTTTAAAGGGATGCTACAGAAGGCCAGATGGTTAAATTTTATTCATAAATTTGACGGCTACCACAAGGAAATTACCAAGTCTTTTGCAAGGTCTTTTAATGGCACAAAAGTGGAGATAGTAAATATTAAATTTGTAATCACATAATCCTTCATAGCAGAAGCAACAGAGCTACCGAGACAAGGAGAAAGATGGTTTAAAAACAAGGAATTTCATGGTGAATCTTGGAAAGTGATCCTTAGAAACCCAGGTATGGATGTTACAGTATTTAGGAAGGGAATTCCTATTTCAGCACTCAAGAACAAATGGGGTAATATGTTGTTGATATTGCAAAAATTCATTACATGTGAAGGAATATTTGGGTTTATGTATGTTTACCATATACTATTATTAATGAATTTCTTAGAAAATGGAACCATCAACCTTCCCTTCTTCTTTCTAAATAGTCTAATAAGGATGGCTACAAATGTTCAAAAGAAAATTGAATCCACAGAAACAACTATGTATCATCATGGATTAGTGAAAATACTAGTTGAATTCCATTTGAAAAGTATAGGTGATACTTGGGAAGATTTCTTGGTATAGGGGGTATGTTGAGCCTCAAAATTACTCTTTCCCTAGCAACTCTTCTCATTCATTTTCTTTGTTTTTCCATAAGAAAGATGCATTCTCATCACTAATAACTAGTATATACTGTCTTGAGGAGGACATGTAGTGATTTACATGTTATTCTTTTTATGTTTTGTTGTTTGAATAAATTTTTGTATATTAGCGTAGCCTATTCTGCAGTTAACTGGTTGTTCTACAGCTACCTCCATGCTCTAACATGTTCCAGGTGTCATAAGGAGAAACTAGCCACATGGGCAGCTTTGAAATCATCATGACATGGACCCTGTCCTATTCATTCAGCCCAGTTCGACAAAGAAGATGGCATAAGACTACGGTCAATGGATAATTCAAACACAAAGAGACCGAGGGTAACAGGACTCTGTTTCCTGGTTAATTAATGTGTTTCACAATGATGGGAAGCATTATCCAGAGCAACTACCTATACCTATGGAATGCAACAACCACATGTACAAACGAATCCAACAACCACCATGTCTTGGATTTATTTCTCCAGCAACCAAGGAAGAAATTCTGCATATCTATCTTCTACGTGTTTGGTTGTAGCATGCTTTTCTCCACAAACAGTTATATGATTTTTCTTATAAATACCTGTGTAAGGGACCGAAGAAGTTAGTAATAGTTTTAATGTGAAATCAAATTTCTAGACTCTTTAATTTTTGGGCGTTTTGTGTCCCTATTTTAGTATGAGAAGACCGCATGTTTTTATGAACATTTGAAGGATTTTTCTTGGAGTTGATTGAGCAAGCATAGCCTAATCAGTTGCAGAGGGCCCCTGCACTGAATAAGGTTTCATTTTATTTATTTTTCTTCTTCTTTATAACTGTAAATTCATCATTTTCTTGCTAAAATAGTGTTTATAATCATTTTTCTTACTAACAGTGTTTATAATGCAATTTCTATCATTTTCTTACTAACAGTGTTTATAATTTAGAGCGGTTTCCATTAGCTTGATTTCTTTTTAGTTCTTATCAATAGTTTACAAGATAGAACTCAATAGTGTAATCTTGTTTCTTCAATTAAAAACTAACCTTGTTTCAGGATGAGAGTAGGATTGAAGAATGATAAGAATACGTTGTTGGATAGTTTACTTCATTCACTGTTTTGCTAGTTTAAATTCTCAATTAAACTGATTAGTGTCATTTATTGTCTTTGCCATTTCATTTTTAGTTTAAAATACTAACTCATGGTGTTAATGAATGTTTATGGAAAACCCTTCAAGTTGATAATTCACCCTTAACTAAGTGGTTGAACATTTCATCTATGCAATGAGTTATTTCTACATCTTTGTATTTTCTTTCTCTTAGATTAATGAAGTACATAATTACTTAAATGTCATCTCAAGGAGGCTTTCTCCCAAAATTGAGAGGCAGAGTAACCAAGTATTTCATTTAGTTCTATTTGTGTAATTAGTTAGACATCAATAGCAAATTTCACTTTCAGTTTTAATTCACGATTTGGAAATAATGGTAAAATAAGAATAGAAACTTTGTTTTCATTTCTTTCTTAGCTTTGATTCAATATATTTCTTAGCTCTGTTTTCATTTTTATATTTTGAGCAATCTTTAAGAAAGTTAGATTTAGTTTTGATAATTTACATTGTAAATCATTAGGAATTAAAAGAGCAAAAACCCCCAAAACAACTTAAAACATAAAAATAACGAAGTAAGAAGGGTTAGCTAGCACAAGCAGTGCACTACACTTCATTAGTTTACGAAACCCAGATTAATAATTTATTTAGAGCAATTTAGGACACAAAATTGACCAAACATTTTGGCGTCATTGTCAGGGAAGTGTAACTAGGTAGCCTTATCTCTTACATTCAAAAAAAAAATGGCATGCATAGAGAAAGAGACTGTAGGGATGGATTTATAACTATGGGCAGAAGTCCAATTCCTACAACACCACCTACTCCACAAAGATCAAGAAAAGATACACCTCCATCCCAAACTCACACTCCCAGTTATAGAACTCTTGAAATTCCAGGGGCAGAAATCCAATCAAAAGAATCTCCTACTTCATCTACCAAGTCAGTCCTAGATGAGAAAAATCTTGAATCTCCAAAAGCAGGAATAACCTTTTTCGCCTCTATAGGAGAGCACATTTTAGTTGAAGAATTAAGAATACCTAGTGAGGAAGAAGAAGTAGAACCTCTCTCCCATATCCCATTAATAGAAGAACCAGAGGAGGAGAAAGTAACCTTGCAAGTTGAACCTTATACTGACCTTGAAAAAACTATAATGGCAGAAGAAGGAGAAGATGGATAATTCACACTATTTGGAGGAGGGGGTAGAGGAAGAGGTAGAGGAAATAATGGAGGAGGTAGAGGAAATAATGGAGAAGGTAGAGGAAATAAGGAAATAGATAATTCTTTTGGATTCCCTATAGTGGATGAGGAAACAAATGCCACAATGAAAAATATCTCCCCTTCTGTCTTCCCAAATTTTCATGGGTTAAAAAGTGAGGATCCTGAAACATTTTTATTTGAGTTTGAAGTCTTGTGCAGAACCTATGATTATCTAGAAGACTCTCAAAAACTTAAGTTGTTCCCTTCAACATTGAAAGGAGCTAGTTTGAAGTGGTTCATGGGGTTAGTCACTCAGTCCATTAGAACATGGAATGACATGAAAAAAACGTTCTTGGATATGTATTTGGATTTTTCATGCCTACCAATCACAAAGATGAAGTGTTCAAAATAATGTAAAGAGACGATGAAAACTTAGAGGATTTGATTGAGAGATTCAACTATAATTTGAAAAGAGCAAATATGGACAATTTAGATGAAGATACCTTGAAAGCTCTTTTATTGAAAGCCATTAGGGATGAATGGATAGATATCCTTAACATGATGGGGAAGGGAGATATCTCTCAACTTCCATTAAGTGACATAGGAGAATTATGTGTTCATCTCTCAAGAGGGAAATCTAAAATAGGTCCAAGAGATCCTTCTCTTGTTAGACTAAATAAATTTGCAACTGGATCTATAAGTAGGGCAGAAATTGGTAATATGCTTAATGAATTTAAAACTAACATTCTAGGGGGTCTTAGTGAGAAAATTGACACCCTTTAATTACAACACAAGCAGAAAACCGAGACTAATGCTTTAGCCATTTTTGTCCAAAACGCAGAAAAAAAACATGCTCTAAGAGAATGCCCTTTAGATGCAAAAATTATAGAGACTTGTATGATTTGCTGAGAAAGCCATGAGACCAAGGGTTGTCCTTCAATTCCAGGTCTTAAGGCTTCTTTCAAGAGGAAACAGTCCCAAATTCAGCATAGCCTCTTGCTTTGTCTCTAGAAAACCTTGGCAGGGGCCACAAAATCAGGGATTTAACAATCAAATGTATCTTCAGCCCCTACCAAATTGGAATTCTTGGCAGCAACCTTGGCCTCAACCTTAATCTCAATCTCAAACTTGGCCTCGACCTCAATCTCAATCTCCACCGTGGGCATAAGGAGTACAAAATCCTTATGGTAAATTTTCTCAATATTATGAATATCCTCCATCATATCAGAATTATCCTCCCCTAGACATTCAACAACAAAATTAGCAGCCACAACTTCAAAATCAGAACCCTCAACTTTCATTACCATTTCCACAACAAAACCAAAATCCCCAACTTTTATTGTCATTTCAGCAGAGGCCAAATCAGCTACCTGCCCAACCATTACCAAACCCCAACAACAAAAATCCTCAGAATGCTTACATGGTAGAAGGACAATAATTTCAAACCTATATGATTACTCCTCTAGATCTTAATGATGTTCAACTAAGCTCCTGTAGGATATTAGAAAACGAAATACCTTCTGTGGTAATTCAAGAACAAGATAATTCTAAGGAAGATTCTCTAAAGGTCAATAAATTTTTTAAGGGAACATCTCTCCAAAACCAAAACATTGAAAAATAAAAACAAAAAGAATCAGTGAACACAACTCCTATCATTGAGCAACCAACATCTACTTCTATGCTTCCTTTTCCTGAAATATTACAAATTGATAGAGGAGTAGAAGCCATTACAAATTGCTACAAGCCATTAAAGAAATTCCAATTCTAGCAAAAATAATAAATGAGTTGAGCATAAAGAAACTAAGAAGAAAAACAAAGGAAACAAAAAAAAATCACCTGGTAGGAAAAATAGCAAACATGATGGGAAAAATTGCGATACAAAAATATGTGGATCCAGGAAGACCAATTGAAAAAACATATATGAATGGTGTTGAAATTCCAAATACATTGATTGACTTAGGGGCAGTAATAAACATCATGAGCAAACAAACTATGGAGCAACTCAAGCTTCCTAATCTTCTTTACACACCTACCTTACTACAACTAGCAGATAGATCAATAATCAAACCAGATGGAGTGTTAGAAAATATTTCAGTATCCTTAGAATCTTGGGAATATCCTGTTGTTTTCATGATCTTAACTCCCAAGAACAATATAGGAGGACATCCACTCATATTAAGAAGACTATGGCTGGCCACAGGTTGAAAACCAATCATTGATTGGCATTCTTATACATAAAATACAGGGTGAAAATCAGAGGTTTCTGACACCCTATATTTTCCATTTTTTTCTGTAATAAGTAGTGACAAAAAGCTACAATCACTCTGCAGTTTAGATTCTGCAAATTCATCATCTCATCTCACCTCACTGCGTTTTATTTTTGCAGTTTCACTTCATCTCATTGTCATATTTCATCAATAAATTTTTCAATTTTTCCTTTTACTGCTTTCATTTCATTTATCATCTTGTCTTACATCTCATTTCATTTCACTTACATAGCAACTTGCATTTCCTTCATGATCCATAAGCCATATTTCACTTTCTTTTTCACGTTTTGCAGTTGATTCTGTTCTACAACTAATCTGATTCTGGAGCTACAATTTGTTTATCAGTTCAGGCACAAGTGTACAGCCCATAATAAAATCATGTATGCAGAGAATTGAAAAAAAAAATCAATTTTTGAAGACCAACCATGCTGAAGGTACCTATGGATCAACATCAAAAAAATTAGCAAGCGAAAGGTAAAGGTTCCAAAGGTAAATGGAAAGATTTATTTCAAAAAGAAATTTGAAAACATAAGTTTGTATAGAATGTATAATCACATTTCTCCTTAATTGACCATCATTTGATTTGACCGCCACTATATCTCTGCCATATCTTCCATCTTTAACGACAAACAGTCTCAATGATTCTTTCATAACAAATCCCTGCTTCAAACTCCATAACTTGTACTCAAATGGTCCTCCACAACTCCCCCTGTTAATGGTCAATATGACGATGTGACTTGCCTATCTACGAATCTCTAAACCCTTACTATCTATTTATTACACGCAAACCCTTAAGTTTATCTCTCCTATAACATGCAGTCATTCTATCACATAGACAATAGCCATTCCATTTTCATACACACGCAATCATTTCATATACATAGTCTTTCCATTTTCTATATACATAGTCATTCCAATTTTCATATACACATAGTCTTTCCATTTTCATATATACGTAGTCATTCCATTTCCATACACACAGTCATTCCATTTCCATACACACAGTCATTTCATTTCTTAAATAGCACTTGTTTTATAGATAGTAAGAGTAATTTTGAAGGTTAACCGAAAACAGGCGATATGGGGCTTATTGTCAGGACAGAGCCCGTAGGGGTAAAGTATATGGAGGGGTATCCACAACTTAAAGGGATGCTACAGAAGGCTAGATGGTTAAATTTTATTGAGAAATTTGACGGCTACCACAAGGAAATTACCAAGCCTTTTGCAAGTCATTTGGTAGCACAGAGGTGGAGATAGGAGATATTAAATTTGCAGTCACAGAATCCTACATATCAGAAGCAACAGAGCTGCCGAGACAAGAGAAAGATGGTTTAAAAACAAGGAATTTCATGGTGAATCTTGGAAAGTGATCCTTAGAAACCCAAGTATGGATGTTATAGTATTTAGGAAGGGAATACCTATTTCAGCACTCAAGAACAAATGGGGTAATATGTTGTTGATATTGCAAAAATTCATTACATGTGAAGGAAGATTTGGGTTTATGTATATTTACCATATACGTTTATTAATGGATTTCTTAGAAAATGGAACCATCAACCTTCCCTTCTTCCTTATAAATAGTCTAAGAAGGATGGCTACAAATGTCCAAAAGAAATTGAATCCATAGAAACAACTATGTATCATCATGGATTAGTGAAAATACTAGTTTAATTCCATTTGAAAAGTATAGGGGATACCTGGGAAGATTTCTTGGTAAGAAATTTTTTCTAGGATGCTCCAGAGTCACCTGAGGAGAGTCATGTTAAGAAAATTAGGAGGTGAAATATCAGCATTAACATTCAAAACAAATCTAGAACCTCCTCACAAAAGAATAATGCAGAGGCAGCTTTTAAACTAGAGGTTAGAAAGAAGACTAAACAGAAAGGAAAAATGAAAGAGAGAGCTGAAGAAATCAATGAAGACATTCCTGAACTTTCATCACCACAAGAAGATGAATAGTTACTCTCCGAAAGAGTGACCAAGATTAGGGAGCAAATCAAGAAAAAGAAGGAGATAGAGAAGAGGAAGAAGGACACAAGAGAAGAAACCATACTCTTCCAAAACCTGAGAAGGAGCTCTAGACTCCAAGGTAAGAGGAGGAAGGTAACATCAAAAGGAGCCCATTTCATAAACTTAGAGGAAGAAACCCCTGTTCAATCTCCTAACAGTATTCCACCTACACACAGTCCACAAAACTCTCCTCCACAGAATTTGAAGGTAGCCCAAGTAGAGCTTCTCCTAGCATAGATCCAGTACAACAGTAAGTCTATGACTACATAGAGTCATTAGAGAGGAAGGATACCTCAATGGATCTAGGATCCTCAACCAATCTAGAGCAGCCTATCAATCCACAAGAACCTCTAACTAGCTCTCTCAAACAAGAAATCTTTGAGTTAGAGATTTTGAACAGGCATATTCAAGAAGAAAATGAAACATTGAGGGAACAGAACAATCTGGATAAAGCCATTCATGACAACACAAGGCTGCACCTAGGATTATGGTACAAGAAAAATAGGAAGTTGAAGAGGAAAAACAGGAATTTGAGCAGAACACTTATCAACCTCAAATACAGACTTCTTATGAAGAAGCCCAAGATAGCAGTTAGTGGAAGAAGAAGTAAGAAAAGGAAGTTGGATGTGCAGGCAGAAGTGTCAGCATAGATACAATATGAGAAAGAAGTTCACATTTTTTAAAATTGCATGGCGACATGCAATGATTTTGTAGTGGGGGTATGTTGAGCCTCAAAATTACTCTTTCCCTAACAACTCTTCTCATTCCTTTTCTTTGTTTCTCCATAAGAAAGATGCATTCTCATCACTAATAATTGGTATACACTATCTTGAGGAGGATATTTAGTGATTTACATGTTATGCTTTTTATGTTTTGCTGTTTGAATAAATGTTTGTATATTAGCTATGGAACACAGCCTATTCCGCAGCTAACCGACTGTTCCGCAGCTACCTCCATGCTCTAATAGGTTCCAGGTGTCAGAAGGAGAAACTAGCCACATTGGCAGCTTTGAAATCATCATGACATGGACCTTGTCCTATTCATTGAGCCCAGGTCGACAAAGAAGATGGCATAAGACTATGGTCAATGGATAAGTCAAACACAAAGAGACCGAGGGTAATAGGACTCTGTTTCGTGGTTCATTAATGTGTTTCACAGTGATGGGAAACATTATTTGGAGCAACTACTTGTCCCTATGGACTACAACAGCCACCTATACAAACGAATCGAATGGCCACCATGTCTTGGATTTATTTCTCTAGCAGCCGAGGAAGAAATTCTGCATATCTGTCTTCTATGTGTTTAGTTGTAGCATGATTTTCTCCACAAACAATTATATGATTTTTCTTATAAATACCTGTGTAAGGGACCGAAGAAGTTAGTAATAATTTTAATGTGAAATTGAAGTTATAGACTCTGTAATTTTTGGGCGTTTTGTGTCCCTGTTTTAATACGAGAAGACCACATGTTTTTATGAACATCTGAAGGAGTTTTCTTCGAGTTGATTGAGCAAGCATAGCCTAATCAGTTGCAGAGGGCCCCTGCACTGAAGAAAGTTTCATTTTACTTATTTTTCTTCTTCTTATTAACTGTAAATGCATAATTTTCTTTCTAAAACAATGTTTATAATCATTTTCTTACTAACAGTGTTTATAATGCAATTTCTATCGTTTTCTTACTAATAGTGTTTATAATTTAGAGCAGTTTCCATTAGCTTGATTTCTTTTTAGTTCTTATTAGTAGTTTAGAAAATAGAACTCAATAGTGTAATTTTGTTTCTTCAATTAAAAACTAACCTTGTTTCAGGATGAGAGTAAGATTAAAGAATTATCAGGATACATTGTTGGATAATTTACTTCATTCACTATTTTTCTAGTTTAAATTCTCAAATAAACTTATTAGTGTCATTTACTGTCTTTGCCATTTCATTTTTAGTTTAAAATACTAACTCATGGTGTTAATGAATGTTTATGGAAAACACTTCAAGTTGATAATTCATCCTTAACTAAGTGGTTGAACATTTCATCTATGCAATGAGTTATTTTGGCATCTTTGTATTTTCTTTCTCTTAGATTAATGAAGTACAGAATTACTTAATGTCATCCCAATGAGACTTTCTCCCAAAATTGAGAGGCAGAGTAACCAAGTTTTTCATTTAGTTTTATTTCTGTAATTAGTTAGACATCAATTGAAAATTTCACTTTCAGTTTTAATTCATTTGAAAATAATGGTAAAATAAGAATAGAAACTTTGTTTTCATTTCTTTTTTAGCTTTGTTTCCATATCTTTTTTAGCTCTTTTTTCATTTTTAGATTTTAAGCAGTCTTTAAGCAAGTTAGATTTAGTTTTGATAATTTACATTGTAAATCATTAGGAATTAAAAGACCAAAAACCCCCAAAACAACATAAAACATAAAAGCAACGAAATAAGAAGGGTTAGCTAGCACAAACAGTGCACTACACCTCATCAGTTTACAATACCCGGATTGATAATTTATGTAGAGAAATTTAGGACACTAAATTGACCAAACACCTCCCGAACTATAGGTGTGAAAACAGGGAGGTCAACTTTTGAGTGGCATAACTTTTGCATACAGACTTCGATTGGCGCACTTCTTGCATCATTGGAAAGGTCTTTGTGTGTAGAATAGCATAAAAAGGTGATACATTAAGTGGTAAATTTTTACCCCAAAAAACCATTGTTTGATGCATCAAAACGCTCCTAGAAGGTTTCAAATCTCGTTTCGCCAAACTAGGTCCCGCCAGTAAGAACAGTCTCTGGTGAGCACCGGTATTGCAGCAATAATGCTACAACTCCTGGGCTGCCTACTTTACTCTTATCAACCCGGTAGTTCGTAACAAACTTGGAAGCGACGGTGCTGTATGCACAAGTACTAGTTCTTACTGCAGGTTGTCACTTGGTCAACCGATGCAAGATCACTGGGAGCTCAAGCCAACTTCTATGGATTCCAGAAGAAGCTCTATATGTGATGAAAGAAAAGAAATATTACTCTACAGATGCTATTCTAATTGCAGAAAGTGATGAAAAGGTAGTCTTGGGTATTACCCAAAATCCCCTTTTCAAATAAAAATCGGCCCTTGACCTGTGGTAGCAACCTACAGGCTTTATCGGAAGCGCTTAAGGCTTTAAGCCTTTTATGACCATGGACATATGAGGAATCAAAGCCACCTTTTTATCGGCACTCTTAATCACCCATTGGAAGCCACCACCCGAGCTTTAAAGCTCGCAAGAACCATCATCCATCTATCGGGAGCGACCCATCATAAATACGTGTATCGGGAGCGACCCACCATAAATACGTGGAAACCATATAAAACCCCCCGTTTTATAACCATGCCCACATATATATATAATTATATGGAACAGTACCAAACCCCGCTTTTCCAAAATGTCGGACTTATAAATATATATATGTGCCTTTATAATCTATCGGCAGGTCTGATATCGGCCGTCACCACCATAAACATTATACTGCGGACCCGATGACCCCCGATGAGGTTGCGGACCCGATCTACAATTCACCACAGTTGATATTTCTATCGCATCCGCCTCTGCCCAATAGTATTTTGTCGGCGATCGGCGATCGCTCGATGCGCTATGCACATATATGCATCCGCCGATATAGAACCGGACCCGACTTGGGAATTCAACCCGATATATAAAATATCGCGTCCAATTTCATTTCTAAGGTTTCCGATGCGATATCGTTCCGCCGATATAGAACCGGACCCGACTTGGGAATTCAACACGATATATAAAATATCGCGTCCGCTTTCATTTTTAAGTCTTCCGATGCGATATCGCTCCGCTGTCGCCAATATGCCGATGCGATGATGTTACCCGGACCCGATAAGTTCAAAGGCAAACTTAATATTATTTCAAGTCCGCCCAGTGCTCTGCTAAAGGTTTTGGCGTCGATTCTCTATGTTAATGGCTTCTCCGCTCTCGGACTCTAGTTAACCCAGATTGGCTTTAAACACAAGATTGCTTTCGGTTATGAATAAACGCACAGACAGATCGAATTGCATGAACTTTAAAAAGGTAATTTAAACACACAAGACCTCCACGGGCCGCTTTAACAAAACGTTGCACAAAATATTGAAATTGCTCATAAATAAAACACAGAGTCTCGGCCTTTGGCCAGATTACACCATAAAATTACCTCTATTACCCAAATACAGTCCACAACACACTTTGAGCTCTCGCTCCACTCCAAACCTCACTCCTCTCTTCTCCACATTTTTCCTCTCTTTTAACTCAATAATTTCTCTAACAATCTCTAGCAACAATATTCTATTTTTAAGAGATCTAATAGCAATCGTCTATCTCTTAGCTCTCATGCACACCTAAGCTAACAAATATTATCCCTACTCTAAATAAAACAATGCCTTATTTATTACAATAACTAACAATTTGAGAAGTCATCCTTCTCGGTAATAGTCGATGAAATTTACTGTGATTAGCCACAACATGTGGACAATCCTCCACATTGTTGGCTAATGTCGATGCTCCTGCATCAGACTCCCGGGGAAGAAAGGATTTGTCCTTCAAACCTTCAGGACTCACTCCATATTTCTGTAGTTCAGCTGTTGTCAACCAACTGGAATCTTCCACTGGCTGCTCCTTCCACTTGACTAGATATTGGAAATATGTCTGCCCTCTGGTTTTCTTAGATACTCTTCGGTCTAAAATAGCTTCAACTTCTTTTTGAGATGCTTTTGGTACTTGTTCCTCCCAATCCACAGTTTGAATTTCATCACTTGTGACTTCTTTCTGCAACTCTGTTTCTGCCTCTCTGAATGGATACAAGTCTGCAATATTAAAAATGGGGATATTCCGATCCCTTCTGGTAGCTCAATCTCATATGAATTAGCTGAAAATTTCCTTTTGATTTTACAGGGTCCTATTTTCTTTAGTTTCAGTTTATTATAAGTCCTTGTAGGAAATCTCTCCTTCCTCAAATATGCCATGACTAAATCTCCTACTTGAAATTCTTTTTCTCTCCTTTTCAGATCTGCTCTATGTTTATATCTTTTGCTGCTTTCCTGTAATTTATCTTTGACTTCTTCTTGTAGCTTTTGCATTTGTTCAGCAAAATCTTCAACACTTGCACTTCTGGCTTCCTATTTTCCCAAATCTCTGAGCTCATATACTCCTCTCGGATGCATCCCAAAGACAATCTAGAATGGACTCATTCCTGTGCTTCGGTTTGGTGTATCATTGTAAGCAAATTCAGCTTGAGCTAATGCCAAATCCCACTGTTTGGGATTCTGATGAACCAGAGTTCTTAATATATTTCCCAAGCTTATGTTCACAACTTCAGTTTGTCCACCGGTCTGAGAATGGTAGGCTGAACTAAAACTAAGTTTAGTTCCTAGCTTCTTCCAAAGTGTTCTCCAGAAATTCCCTACAAATTTTGTATCCCGATCTGATACAATGCTCTCAGGTAAACCATGCAATCTTACAATCTCAGAAAAGAACAAATTGGCTATGTGTGTGGCATCGCTAGTCTTCTTACAAGCAATAAAATGGGCCATTTTTGAAAATCTGTCTACAACAACATATATAGAATCATTTCCTCTCTGAGTTTTTGGTAAACCCAGAACAAAGTCCATACTCACTGCATCCCATGTTCGATCTAGTATGGGAAATGGCTGATATAGACCTGTATTTTGACTCCTTCCTTTGGCATATTGACATACCCTGCATTTCTCAACAAACTTTTTAACATCAGTTTGCATTTTAGGCCAATAATAAAAAGCATTCACCTGAGTGAAAGTTTTGTCTTGTCCAAAATGACCAGACAATCCTCCACTGTGCTTTTCTTTACTGATGTTTTCTCTCATTGAACATTTAGGAATGCATAATTTGTTGCTCTTAAATAACAGGCCTCCTTGAATAAGGTAGTCCATCCATTGACTTTTGTTATGGCTCATTGGATTCTGCACTGTCGTGTAGATATCCCTAAAATCCTCATCATCATGATACATTTCTATCATCTCATCAAAACCTACAACACCCACTTTGAATTCTTGCAAAAGAAAACTTACCCTGCTCAACACATCTGCCACTTTATTAGACTTACCGCTTTTGTGCTTTATTACAAAAGTGAAACTTTGTAGAAATTCTACCCACTTGGCATGATTCTGATTTAACTTTGGCTGATTATTAATGAACTGCAAAGCATGATTATCTGAATATAAAATGAATTCCTTTGGCAATAAGTAATGCCTCCACTTTTTCAACGCCTGCACAATAGCATAGAATTCTTTGTCATATGAAGAATATCTCCTTTTCACATCATTTAATTTCTCGCTGAAATACACTATCGGTCTTTGCTCTTGGCTCAACACCGCCCCATTTGCTTCTCCACTTGCATCAGTTTCCACTTGAAAGACTTTCTCGAAATTTGGCAATGCTAGAATAGGCTTTTCTGTTATCTTTCTTTTCAACAAATTAAAATTCATGTCGGCTGCTTCTGTCCATTGAAATGGCTGATTGACCTCCCTGATGGTCTCAAGGATTGGTGCACAAACTTGACTGAACCCTTTTATAAACTTCCTATAAAAACTAGCAAGTCCATGGAAACTTCTTACCTCGAATACACTCCTGGGAGTAGGCCAGTTTCTGATTGCTTGTACCTTTTCCGGATCCATTTTTAAACCTTCTCTGGAAATCACAAACCCCAAATATACCAGCTCCTCTTTCATGAAACTACATTTCTTCAAGTTAATTAGTAGTTTTTCCTTCTGCAAGGTTTTCAAGAATAACTTCAAATGTTCCAAATGTTTCTCTTTACTTTTGCTGAAAACCAGAATATCATCAAGGTAAACAACAACAAATTTACATGTATATTCTTTCAGGACCTCGTTCATTAGTCTCATGAATGTGCTGGGTGCATTAGTGAGCCCAAAAGGCATCACTAACCACTCATACAGTCCACTATTTGTTTTGAACGTTGTCTTCCATTCATCGCCTTCCCGAATTCTAATCTGATGATACCCGCTTTTTAAATCTATCTTTGTAAAATACCTGGATCCACTTAAAAAGTCCATTAAATCATCCATTCTAGGCAAAGGAAATCTATAACTGACTGTTATCTTATTGATAGCTCTGGAATCGATGCACATGCACCATTCTCCTCCCTTTTTCGGACTAAGCACCATTGGCACAGCACATGGACTCAGACTTTCTCGGATCAGTCCCTTGTCCATTAACTCTTGAACCTGTCTTGCAACCTCTGCATTTTCCTGAGGAGTTAATCTATAGGCAGCTTTATTAGGTAGACTTGATCCTGGTATTAAGTCGATATGGTGACTTATACTCCTAATCGATGGTAATTCATTTGGAAATTCATCCACAATGATATCCATGTAACTATTTAACACAGATTGAATTTCTTCAGGCAAATCATTTAAATTGGTGGAGGTTAAAATTACCTTTGGCCTTCCTACGATAGCAAAATGCGCCTCTTCGCTTTTATCAACCTCTTGTAGCAGTTCCTTGCCACTCATCAACATAATACTATTTTCAGGCAGCTCTTTGTCAACATCATTTTTTACTGGCAGCAACGTATGTTTAACTCCGTCCTTCTCTATAGTATATGTATTCCTTCTCCCATCATGAATCGCCTTCCTGTCAAATTGGCACGATCTTCCCAATAACACATGACATACATCCATGGGCATTATGTCACATAAGATTACGTCTTTGTATGTGCCGATCTGCATTTCCACATTACACTGCTCTGTCACAATGACTTGATGACCCTTCTGTAGCCAAGATACTTTGTAAGGTGCAAGATGCGCTTTCCTTGTTAATCCGAGTTTTTCCACCATCTCTGTAGACACAAGATTTTCAGTACTCCCGCTATCAATTATAACCTTACAGCACTTACCCTTTGACTTGCACGTAGTCCTGAACAAGTTCTTCCTTTGCGCAGGTTCTCCAATCTCCTTTTCTGATATTAACAAAGTTCTTCTAAGCAGCAATGCTTCACCTTCTTCTGGTGGTTCTTCTACAAGTCGAGGTGGTTCCGGATCTGCCTCAGCCACATTTGCACCCCTCTGGCTTGCTGACTTGTTACGAGGATAGTCTCGTGACATATGTCCCCATTCTCCACAGGTATAACACCTAACATCTCTTCCTCGCCCTCTTCCTTTGGGCGCGAATCTCCCTCTACTAGATTCACCCCTCTGTGGTGATCTGCTGCTTGAACTCCCTGTGTCAATTTGATGCTGTGTTCCTCTAGATCGGCCATCTCCTCTACCTCTTGTTGAGCTCTTTCCTCTGTTCCTTTGACTTTGTTTTATTAATATCTTCTCTTCTGCCTTCAATCCTACTTGATAGGCATCCTCAACAGTTTTCAGACTTAACAGACCAATCTCATCTTGGATCTCATACCTTAGCCCATTAACATATCTAGCTACTTTTTCCAAATCATCCTCTACATGCCCTGTTCTGATACTTAATCTGTAAAATTCTTCAGTATATTCTTTAACAGACATTCCTTTTTGCTTCAGATTTTGCATCTTCTTAAAAAGATTCAAATGATAATCTTTTGGCAAAAACTTGGCTTTCAGTTTACTTACCATTTTATCCCACTGCTTGATCTTAGATTCCCCCTTTCTTGTTCTTGATGTCTGTACCTCGTCCCACCAGATGGCTGCATGACCTTTCAATCTAGTTACTGCAAATTTTACCTTCTTTTTCTCTTCAACCTCTTCATAATCGAAGTACTGATCTATGGATCTGATCCAATCCATGAGCTCCTCGGCATTCAGACTCCCTTCATACATAGGAATCTCCATTTTAGGTTTGCCTCCAACCTTTGCCAGCATCTTCAGGATTTTGATATTTTCATTCTCTTCTTCTGCTTCCACATCTGTATCAGATTCTTCTGCAGGACTCTCAGCTCCCTCATCAGGCGCTCTTCTTTGGGCTGTCTCCATTGCCTCCATTCGTGCACGCAAACTCCGCACTTCTTCTATCAAAACTACATTTGGTTCTGGTCTCCCTCGACCAATTCCTCTCCTTGGCGGCATCTTTACTGTAAACACTATCTCTTCTGCTCTGATACCAAAAATGATGAAAAGGTAGTCTTGGGTATTACCCAAAATCCCCTTTTCAAATAAAAATCGGACCTTGACCTGTGGTAGCAACCTACAGGATTTATCGGAAGCGCTTAAGGCTTTAAGCCTTTTATGACCATGGCCATATGAGGAATCAAAGCCACCTTTTTATCGGCACTCTTAATCACCCATCGGAAACCACCACCCGAGCTTTAAAGCTCGCAAGCACCATCATCCATCTATCGGGAGCGACCCATCATAAATACGTGTATCGGGAGCGACCCACCATAAATACGTGGAAACCATATAAAACCCCCCGTTTTATAACCGTGCCCACATATATATAATTATATGGAACAATACCAAACCCCGCTTTTCCAAAATGCCGGACTTATAAATATATATATGTGCCTTTATAATCTATCGGCAGGTCCGATATCGGCCGTCACCACCATAAACATTATACCACAGACCCGATGACCCTCGATGAGGTTGCGGACCCGATCTACAATTCACCACAGTTGATATTTCTATCGCATCCGCCTCCGCCCAATAGTATTTCGTCGGCGATCGGCGATCGCTCGATGCACTATGCACATATATGCATCCGCCGATATAGAACCGAACCTGACTTGGGAATTCAACCCGATATATAAAATATCGCGTCCACTTTCATTTCTAAGGTTTCTGATGCGATATCGTTCCGCCGATATAGAACCGGACCCGACTTGGGAATTCAACCCGATATATAAAATATCGCGTCTGCTTTCATTTTTAAGTCTTCCGATGCGGTACTGCTCCGTTGTCGCCGATATGCCGATGCGATGATGTTACCCGGACCCGATAAGTTCAAAGGCAAACTTAATATTATTTCAAGTCCGCCTAGTGCTCTGCTAAAGGTTTCAGCGTCGATTCTCTATGTTAATGGCTTCTCCATTCTCGGACTCTAGTTAACCCAGATTGGCTTTAAACACAAAATTGCTTTCGGTTATGAATAAACGCACAGACAGATCGAATTGCATGAAATTTAAAAAGGTAATTTAAACACACAAGACCTCCACGGGCCGCTTTAACAAAATGTTGCACAAAATATTGAAATTGCTCATAAATAAAACACAGAGTCTCGGCCTTTGGCCAGATTACACCATAAAATGACCTCTGTTACCCAAATACAGTCCACAACACACTTTGATCTCTCGCTCCACTCCAAACCTCACTCCTCTCTTCTCCACATTTGTCCTCTCTTTTAACTCAATAATTTCTCTAACAATCTCTAGCAACAATATTCTATTTTTAAGAGATCTAACAGCAATCGTCTATCTCTTAGCTCTCATGCAAACCTAAGCTAACAAATATTATCCCTACTCTAAATAAAACAATGCCTTATTTATTACAATAACTAACAATTTGAGAAGTCATCCTTCTCGGTAATAGTCGATGAAATTTACTGTGATTAGCCACAACATGTGGACAATCCTCCACATTGCTGGCTAATGTCGATGCTCCTGCATCAGAAAGTAGAAAGACTGAAATGTAAAGAAAACCAAGTAAATCCTAATTAACCAACTAATCCTACTTTTGCAGAAAGCACTATGAAAACCATGAAAGGAATTCCATTACCTACTCAAGGAAGTAAACAACATCTAACTAAGCTATTTCTAGAAGTAAATGAGCATAAAAGCATCTTTTTGGATTTTATGTATTTTTATGTGAATTTGACATGCATGTAATTTATTGTTTGTGAATGTGGCAGTGAATAGGTGGCGTTGGAGTGTGGTTTTGGGATTTGAGAGGATGTAGGATGGTATGGATGGGTCCTAGGAGGTCTCTGGTGGCCTTCTGGAGGATTTTCCCAAACTCGGCCTTCAAAAGGAAGCCTAAGGAAAATCTACAGGAGGACACAGGAAATCTACAGGAGGAAAACCCGCGTTCTACAAGAGGCCTACAGGAGGAGGCCGAGAGCAGTTTTCACTGTTTTGAAGGTGTGAGATGTTAGAAAATTATATATTACGGAGCAATGGAACACATAAAATATTGCAGAAATATAAACACAGAAAACACATAAAACAAGAGAGACATAGATATACGTGGTTCACCCAGCTTGGGCTATGTCCACGGAGAAACAACCAGTCCTTCTTTTATTATATTATCAAGCAAACTGAAGAGATACAACCTACAGCAGATCTGCTGTAAATCCCTCTTCACTCTCTATCTCCTCTCTCTTCCTCACTCAGAATACAAATATACATAGACGCAATAAAATTCCCTCATATATAGTGAGGGGTTGACTTATAGGGCAAAAAACCCTAAATTAAACATAACTTCTACCGTCAGATCATCCACCTAATGAACGGCCTATATTGACTAGAAATTACTAGACTTTTACAAAGCAATTTTACATCTATTTTTAGCTTCGGGGGATTGCTGGCCCCCGGACCCCCCAGCGGGGGGGGATCGGCCCCCCTGCTTAGAGGGGTGTACAGTCTTCCTGGGGTGTACATTTGGCTAAGACCTTTGAATACATAATATAATCACGTTCCACACCTAACAATCTCCCACTTGGAGACTGATTATAGCAACTCCACTGTTGCTTCATTTGCTAAACAATGACTCCACTTTGGACCTGATTGTTTCTCATCTTCTTCATCATACTTGAAGACCAATTGAAACTAAGAAGATTCTCAGTTTCTCCCTGGTTACAACTTTTTTTAGCATATCTGCAGGATTCTGGCTAGTGTGTATCTTTTCTAGCTTCAACTATCCATCTTCCAATGTTGACCATATGAAATGGTACTTGAGTTGTATATGTTTAGTCTTGGAATGAAATGCAGAGTTCTTTGCAAGATGTATGGAACTTTGGTTGTCACTGTATAACCTGCCCAACTCCTGCTTCTTACCAATTTCATCCAAAACCTTTGTCACCAAATCATTCTTTTACTAGCCTCTGTAGCAACAACATACTCTACTTCTGTTATTGAGAGTGCAACAACACTTTGCATTTTTGAGACCCAACTAACAGTTGTTCCACCTACAGTAAACACATACCCTGTTGTGCTCCTCCTATTATCTCTATCACCCGCCATATCTGCATCAACATATCCCTGTAGAGCAATGTTTGAACCACCAAAGCATAATGCTTGATTTGTGGTACCTCTCAAATACCTGAGAATCCACTTCACTGCCATCCAATGTTCTTTTCCTAGATTGTTCATGTACTTGCTTACAACTCCCACTGCATTTGCAATATCAGGCCTTGTGCAGACCATTGCATGCATTAAGCTTCCAACTGCTGATGCATATGGAACTTTAGACATATGAGCCATTTCTTCTTGAGTCTTGGGGCACACCTCCTTACTTAATTTGAAATGGCTAGCCAAAGGTATACTAACTGGTTTTTCATTCTGCATATTGAACCTTTTCAACACCTTTTCTATGTACTCACTTTGAGACAATGTTATTTTGTGATTCTTCCTATCTCTAGTTATTCTCATACCAAGGAGAGTATCATTCAGGGGGTCTACTCATCCTGGTATACCTTCTAACACCACTTTCAGGTGTTTGAGGTGCTTGTTGCTGGTTTGGTTGTTGTTCTAGATGTTTATCATTATGATTTTCAGGCACCATAACTTTTCCTGTGATATTGTCAAGCACTGTGTA
Organism: Pinus tabuliformis; assembly: GCA_031772625.1. Lineage (NCBI taxonomy): Eukaryota > Viridiplantae > Streptophyta > Pinopsida > Pinales > Pinaceae > Pinus > Pinus tabuliformis. The sequence continues at coordinate 700,782,263 of CM062811.1, forward strand.
TTCTCTGTTTTCTTTTTCCTGTTTCTTTTCCTGCAACTGATTCTTATAAAAGAATTTTTCATTGAATATTACATTTCTGCTCCTAATGATTTTGTGATTTTCATAATCATATAAGCGATAACCAAAATCATTAACATCATATCCAATAAAGGTACATTTCTTTGATTTTGCCTCAAGCTTTGTTCTATTTTCTTTATTAATGTGGACAAAGGCTTCACAACCAAAAGTCTTTAAAAATGAGTAGTTTACCTTTTTACCTATCCATGCCTCCTCTGGAATACCACCATCCAAGGAACTTGAAGGCCCTCCGTTTATTAGATAAACAGCAGTATCTACCGCATCTGCCCAAAATTGTAAAGGCAATCCTGCATGCAATCTCATGCACCTTGCACGCTCCATGATTGTCATGTTCATCCTTTCTGACACGCCATTTTCTTATGGTGTTCCTGGAACTGTCTTCTCTCTATGAATTCCATTCTCTGAACAGTACCTTTCAAACTCTTTGCTGCAATATTCATCTCCATTATCTGATCTGAAACACTTCAACCTTTTTCCTATCTCATTTTCAACCAAAGATTTCCATTTCTTGAAAGTATCAAATACATCAGATTTATTTCGAATACAATAAATCCAGGTTTTTCTTGTTGCATCATCAATAAAAGTAACATAATAACAAGAGCCACCAAGAGATGATACCTGAGCAGGTCCTCATACATCTGTATGCACAAGCTCTAATTTTTCGCTCTTCTTTGCTTTCCCAACTCTAAGGAATCTTACTCTCTTCTGTTTTCCATAAACACAATTTTCACAGAATTTTAAATCAACATGCTTCAAACTTGGCAACAAATTTCTTGAATGAAGAATCTGCATCCCCTTCTCACTCATGTGCCCGAACCTATGATGCAACAGTGTTGTATCTTCTCCTATAGAGGTTAAAGCATTAACATAATTAGAAATACCATTGCATAAATACAATGTACCAACCTTTCCTCCTTTCACTATTACCAGGGATCCTTTAGTGACCTTCTAGGTTTTATCTGTGAAAGTAGTTATGCAACCTTCACCTCCCACCTGCCCTGTTGAAATCAGATTTTTCTTCAGATCTGGAACATGCCTTACCTCCTTCAATAGCCACTGATTTCCATTTTGCTGTTTTATGAAAACTATAGCCATTCCAACGATTTTACAAGGTTTATCATCACCCAATCGAACCTGTCCAAAATCTCCTTGAACATAATCATGAAAATGTTTCTTATTAGGCATGGCATGGAATGAAGCCCCTGAATCTACCACCCAGGCATCAATAATATTTTCTAAAGAAAGAATCAAAGCATCTTGCAACACATCACCTGTTACATTCGCTTCATGATTAGTTTCTTGTTGCGCGTCTCCTTCTTTTCCCTTCTGAGACTTGCAATCTTTCTTCAGGTGTCCTTTCTTCCCACATTTCCAGTACACTGTCCCCGATCTAGACTTGGATCTGCCTTTTCTTGACTTACTGTGATATCCAGGGCTCTTTCCTCTTTCCATTTTTCTTCTCCTAGCCTTTGCAGTCAAAGCATTACCTAATGTCTCACCGGAGTTTTTTCATCGCATTTCCTCGCTAAGGATTGCATCGACAACATCATCAAACTTTAAAGTACTAGATCTAGAGATAGAGTTACTAATGGCCATAGCTAAACCATTCTAGCTTTCTGGCAATGAGCACAGAAATAACAGAGCCCTAAATTCATCATCAAAAGTTACCCCTATAGAACTTAACTAACTTGTAACTGTATTAAAATCATTTAAATGATTAGCAACAAATCCACCTTCTAACATCTTCATATTAAATAAATGCTTCATAAGAAATACCTTATTTGAGGCCAAGGGTTTTTCATATAGTTTTGCCAATGCCGACATTAAACCCTCTGTTGTCGTTTCCTTTGAAATATTAAATGCTACCGACGCCGCTAGTCACAGCCGTATTGTTCCAAGTGCCTTTCTGTCAAGAATATCCCATTCTCTGTTTGTCATACTCGTCGGCTTCTTTGTCTTTCCACTCAATGGTAGGTATAGATCTCTCTGATACAGATAATCTTCCATCTGCATCTTCCACAGCTGGTAGTTTTGGCCGTTGAATTTTTTGACCCTAAACCTACCATCTTCTGCCATTGCTCCCACTTGAAACCAGGAAACCTTCTCTCTTGCAAGTTTATCAGCCAAATAGACCTTCGGCTCTGATACCAGTTGTTAGAAAATTATATATTATGGAGCAATGGAACACATAAAATATTACATAAATATAAACATAGAAAATGCATAAAACAAGAGAGACACAGATATACGTGATTCACACAGTTTGGGCTATGTCCACGGAGAAACAACGAGTCTTTCTTTTATTATATTATCCATCAAACTGAAGAGATACAACCTACAGCAGATCTGTTGTAAATCCTTCTTCGCTCTCAATCTCGTCTCTCTTCCTCACTCAGAATACACATATACATAGACACAATACAATTCTCTCATATATAGTGAGGGGTTGCCTTCTAGGGCAAAAAAACCCTAAATTAAACATAACTTCTACCATCAGATCATCCACCTAATGAACGACCCAGATTGACTAGAAATTACTAGACTTTTACAGGGCAATTTTACATCTATTTTTAGCTTCGGGGTTGCTGCCCCCGAACCCCCGCCGGGGGGCCACTGGCCCTTGGGGGCATAGGCCCCCCCGCACCCCCCCACGTGGAGGGGTGTATAGTCTTCTTGGAGTATACATCCGGTTGAGACCTTTGAATACAGAAGATAATCAGGCTCCACACCCAACATGAGAGTGGGTGGAAAAGGTGGATGAAGATTGGAATGAGGTGTTAAGGCACCTACCAAGAATCATCAGGAGAGAGAAAAGTTATTGGATTTTCTCAAGGAGAGAGGAAGAAATTCTATGGAAAATGTAAGAAACTAAGGCAGAATTGAGAGGAGACTTGGGCGACCTATAGGGCATGAATCAGATGGAGGATGGGATGGCTGATAGGCTGGCTTGCTGCTAGAAGAGATCTGTTGCATAAACAACTGACAGTTAACCAATGAGATTAAGCAAGCAATGAAATAAGTGCATCTAGGAAAACAGAGTTTTGCATCAAAATAGTCTAAACTATGATTTATGAAAGGAAATGCCGAGAAATGCTGCAAGAAAGGAAATCATGAAAGATGACTATTGTAAATAAAGAAGTGAGCATGATGTTCTGAAGCAAAGCAAAACTAGACTATCAACCAACTAAAAAGATGCAAACACTGGAAGTCCTATGAATAAGGGAAATATGTGTTTTGGAGCAGCAAGAGGGTATTTGCCTCAAGTCATGGTCATAAAGGGAGGAAGAGAGGCCAAGGCACTATTGCTAAACTTTTGAATCTTTTCTTTATCATTGCTTAACCTACTATAGAAAGCACAAATGGAAGCAAACTATTGAATCATCAAAAGCAACCTATTCTTAACCATAAAAGAGATACATCTAACAGCAACAGAATCTAAAAACTGAAATAAAACATACAAATACAAGTAAAGAAGAGCTTGGCTACTTGGATTGGGCCCTAACCCAAGAGCTTCAGCCCTCTGAGGTAACTCAATGCTAACTCAAAAAGGATTCCATCTTTATTTCCAAAACAATAGCAAGATTACATGAAACTATCACAAAATAATAAGCTCAAAGTTGGAGCAGAGTTTACATAAGAAAAAATACAACAAAAATCTGATAAAAAGCCGACCCTAGTGAGGCCCTAGGCCTCTCTACTTATACAAATGAGACTACCAATAGCTTCCTTAAAATCAGGGAGGCTTGGCTCCCAAAACTTGAGATAATCATCAGTCATCCTCCACTTGCTCGGTTGCCTTCTAGTGCATGACTTGGTTGCTTGTACTTCGAGCTGAATGAAGAGGAATTCGAAGTGAGGAGTAATAAATGAGAGGGATTCCCTCCTATAAGTCCTCTCATTTTTCCACTTTGAGTTATTGCTGCCATTTGTCCGCTTGATCCTTGACTTTGACCTCAAAATTCATCAATAATCTGCATTAAACACATGTTAGACCACATGGCATCATAACTAACTCAACTCACTCTATAAGCATAAATATAATCAGAAAATCATACAATAAGCTAAGAGAATGGTTGATTTTACTAGGTTAGGAGGTAAAATGAGCCCATATAATTACCCATTTATGAGGCTCATCATCACCCCATACTGAAAGTGTTGCTAATCCTCTGAGCAACTTAGTCCATCTCCTCATCTTTTATGGCCTTGGTGGCCTCCCTATCATCCCATGCTTCTGATGCGGTCTCTTCTTCCTTGTCATAGAATCCTGCCTTCCTATCTATTTCTTCCAACTGCTCCTGCTCTTCTTCTTCTCTTCTGCCTTCCAGCATGCCTAACAACAGTGGGGGACTCAATTTGAGGCCACTCCAGTTAACCTTCGGTCTCTGCGTGGAGCGCTTGTACATTGGCACTCTCCTTAATGCCTCCTTCATCCTCATGGGGGAATGATATTCCCTGATTTGCAGACTGTGTGGTAGGGTGTTCCATCTTCTCATACATGCATGCACACAGTCATCCCCAAGTAGCCTTTCCATATCCTAAAAGTGTGAAATGGCTTGTGCCTGATCAATTATATATCTAGGGGCAATCTAAGGATTATTGGCAAGCAGGTTGTCTGTGCTAATGAGTGCCATGGGATCTGATGGCTCAACTCTTATCATTAATGGCTCATTCTGCTCTTTTATCATCAATCTCCTTATTTTTGCTGCCCTTAACTCTTCATGGTTCATCCATGAGGCCATGGCCATTAGTTGCAGGTCCCCTAGCCTGGCATTGGGGTCCCACACATTCATGTCTATGAGGACCATGTTATGTAGGTAGAATTTTGCCATCTTTGCCTTATCCTCTTATGTGATTTGGTCACACAAATCCATAAACTACCTGTAAACTTGGAAAGGCATTGTGCCTCTTTGTGCCAGAGTCTTTATCTAGAATTGTAACCATTGATCCTTGAGATACAAGCCATAGGATTTTGCTTGTGTTCTACATTGCAATGCCTCCATGGATAAGTTGGCCATGCATGCTAGTTGGGTCTCTTTCTCTTGCAGCTGCCTCCTTAACAATTCATTTTCAGCCTCAAAGTGGCTCCTCGTAATTGCTTCTCTATGTCTGATAACACTCAACTCTCTGTCCATTTCTCTGAGTTTATTTTCCATATGGCTAATATCCTCAACTCCCTTGGATTTGGCTATTTGCATCCACCTATGTGTTCTTATTCTTTCTTTCTCTAATTCAAAGAATAGTGGAATTGCAAATTTTTGTGGAATTATCCTTCCTCCCTCAAGAATATTGTAGTAGGAGGCAAGACTAGGCTGGGGATCAGGTTCTTGTAGCTCTGTCTCTTCCACCTTTACCTGTGGTTTTCCTTCCATTTCTTTCTCAAGCTTTTGGGTCTCCTGTAGTTTTGACAATGTCTCCTATAGAATTGTCTGAGCCTCCTGTAGGATTGTTTTTGGGTCCTGTAGTTCTACCTCTTCTTTCCATGTGGGAGATCTAGGAATCCCTCTTTCATATGTGATAGGTGCCTTGGAAGGGGATTCTTTTCCTTGGGCAGAGGGTGAATCTTCAATTGTAATTGGAACTTTTGAAGAGGGTTGTGGTTTCCCTGTTTTGATTCTTGTGCTCTTCCTAGCCCTGAAATACATGGAGGCCTGCCTTTTCCTCTTTTGTTTGGCTTGATTGGTGTATTGAGGGCAGTGAGAGTAGCTACTGCCTCTCTCTCCAGAGTCTCAAGGGACACTTCTCCTTGTTCTATCTTTTCTACCTCTTTTTCTCCTCTTCCTATCTCTTTTTCTATCTTTGTTTGCTCTGTTTCTTCAGCTTTCTCCTCCTCTATCTTAGTTTCCTCCTCATTCCCTTATTGTTTTGCTAAGTCACCAGTTGCTTCACCTTCTCCCCCTTGCTGATCTTCCTCCTCAGTGCCAGTAAGACTGATATCATAGGTTAGGGTCTTTATGTCATTCTCATCTGTCATGTTTCGGAAGATTTCCCATGCTATAGGGAGTGTAAATGTATGGAGGGCTTCTTCCACTAAAATTTTGGTTAACCCATGGTGAGCTAGCTACTCTAAAATTCCTGCTTGAACCTTAGTGTTGGAGTCAATGAGGGACTGTAAGAGGAAGTAGGGTATGCTAAGCTTCTTTGGTGCTGGAGTGTCCATCCCATACCTTAATTCATGGACGATTTTGAAGTGATAGCCATAGAAAATGATGTACCTACCCTCATAGGAAATATATTTTATTATTTGATAACTAAATTCATCCCAAGGATATGGTATGCTAGCCTTTCTAATGTCATTTTTATCCTCTACAGGGGTTTCATTGTTTTGGAAAACGTTTTTCTTAGCAGCATGGCCAATTGATTTCTCATCCTTGCTCCAAGGCAGCCCAAGAGGAAGGGTAGTGACCCTACTGATAAATTCAGGGGTTATCTCCATTGAAAGACCTCTAAAGGTGACAGTGGCATGTGTTCTAGTGTGAGGGACCAAAGAGTGGGAAAAATCTTGGGCAATTTCCTCATCAAACCCTCAGAATTTCTCAAAAAATTTCATCCAATTTGCTCTTGTGAATATGTCCACTACTTGGGGATGTGCATGGAGCCTGGAAGAGTTGGTGGGCTCCTTCCTCATAAATCCTCATTTTATTTTGTTTATACTTCTTTGGGAAACCAAATGTGGAGATGGAGACAACAATTTTTGAAGAAAAACAGATAAATAGAGACTGTGTTCTTTTTTTTAAATAAGCAAAAAAACTTTATGTATTTCCTCCTCCTAAAGGCTTGATTTCCTCCTCAAATTTAAACCACTGCTTGCATATTTTGATATTCAATGGGGGTATGCATGGCACCTACCTCCTCAGATTGAAAATTGTGCTAAAACCCACATTTTCTCCCTTCAAAACAGCTCATTGCCCCTCCTGTAGAAGCATGTTGTCCCTCCTATAGAATTCCTGTAGGTGCTCCTGTAGAACCTGTAAGTGCTCCTGTAGAAAACACCGAGAGCAGGAATATGGGATAGATCAGTGGAGAACGATGGTTACGAGGCTGTGGGGGCACAAAGATACTATTGTAGCTGAGTTTTGAGGAGAGAATGAAGGAAAAGGTGGTGAGAGTGCTCGAAGAGGAGTACTTATTTCCCTTTATGGATATTTCCGGTGATGGAGGGTGAGCTGGAAAAGTGTACGTTGGCCATATTCAGACAGTTGGTCCCACCTTCCTTTTCATCATGGCCCCTCCTCGTAATTATCCCTCATGATTGCATTGGAGTTCACACTTCCTCCACTACCTGTCCTTGACTTCTCTCTTGAGTTGACTGTGCGCACATGTGGGTGACATCTCAGATGAGTGCAATCAACTAGATGAAGGTGGCCAAGTTAACTAGCCACCTTTCCCTCGTTCAACCTCAACCATCTCATTGCTTTTGCATGCCTTCTCATTACACAAATGCAAACAGAGGACCGGGTTAGTTACTTACCTGAAATTCAAATGTATTTGTTGTGAGGTGTTGTGGCTCTCTCTCTCTCTCTCTGTTGCATGCCTTTGTTTCTTTCGATGCATGTTGTCTACTTGTTGATGTGTGGTTGTGTCTTGTGTAGTTTATTCTCTGGCTGGATCTGAGCTTCAGGTGTCTTCTTCAACCTTCATGTTTGCACTCTCTTGCTGCTGATGCTGGATTTTAATGGGATCAGCTGCTACAGGATTTCCTACAGGAGCTCCTGTAGCTACTTCTCCTTGACACTTCAACTTCTTTCTGTGCTGGTAGCTGTGAGGATGATGCCAGAGATATAGATAGAGATGGAGAAGTAATAGGTAGGCTTCAAGTGAGGTGGATGGTGTTGTTTCATTTTTTATTTTTTTGTTCTTTTTCCTGGAAAACTGTTTTTTCTGTTTTTTTCTTGGACAGGAAGAAGAATTATGCTTGGGGTGTGATGTAGGCTTGGAAATTATGGCAAGGAGGTTTGAAGACTATAGGAGGATTTATAGATTCCTCATGAAGCTTCCATGTTCCTCAAACTGCCTTTTATATACATTTCTGGCTCTCTGTAATTCCTATAGGAGCTTCCTGTAGAAAACTCAGAGCCTCCGGTAGAAAACACAATTCTCGAAAAAGAAGCACAGTGAGGTGAAAGAAATGCCAAGAATGATGGAGAAATGTGTGGTAAGGTAGGATAGGTTCTAGTGTTGTTTTCAGGGCTCCCTTGGCACCTTCTTCTGCTTCCTGTAGTCTTCCCACAAACTTGCAATGCAAATGAAAATTCATTTTTCTTTTTCTCTCTTTTTTCCTTTTTTTTGTTTTTTAAAAACAACTAGGGTACCTCAGGGAGGTTTTCACCCTAATTTCCTACCCTTGGCACCTCCAAGAGAGGTTTTCACCTAGTGATCTTATTTCTCTCTCTCTCTCTCTCTTTTTTTGATATCACTGGGCCACCTCAAAAGAGGTTTTCAACCCAATGATGGGACTCAAGCGCCTCATGGAGGTTTTCACTTGAGTCCTTATTTTGTATTTTTTCTTTTTCTTCAGTGAATGGGTGAAGTGGAGGCTAAGACATGCTCCACTACCATCATTGTCTTATTCAAATCTTCAATGAACTCTCACTTGGAGAGGGGTTTCTTGTAGACTTTCAACTGGTGTCCACTGACAAGCATGGGGATGGCTTCATCATCAATGGTTCTGATCAGAATTGAACCATTGTAATTGGATTTCTCCACAGTGTAGGGTCCCAGCCATCTTGTCCATAGTTTGCCCTTGAAATCTTTGTATCTTGAATCATAGAGTAGTGCCCAATCTCCCTCTTGGAATTGCTTCTCCTTGATATTTTTGTCATGCCATATCTTTCTCTGAAGTTGAATCACCTCTGTATGGAGACGGGCATGCATTCTATGTTCATCCAATCCATTGAGCTAAAGTAACCTTTATTTCTGTGTATGACTAAGGTCTAGGTCCAGCTGAGCTGTCATCCTCAAGGTATTGAATTCAAATTCTATTGACAGCAAAGCCTTCTTCCCATAGACCAACTCACAAGGTGTGAACCCTATAGTGGTCTTCTATGTTGTGTTGTAGGCCTAAGTGGCCTCAACTAATCTGTCTGCCCAGTCTTTTCTGTTGCTGCTCACTACCTTTGTCAGGATCTGTTCTAATGCTCTGTTAGTGACCTCCACCTGCCCATTGGCTTGTGGATGGTAAGGGTTCGAATTCTTGTGTTTGATTCTATGATGTGTGAGCAAGTCATCAATCAAATTGGAAGTGAACTAACTACCTTGATCTGTGACCAACTCTCTTGGATACCTAAACTTGTAGAATATGTTCTCTCTCAAGAATTCAGCTACTTTTTCCTCTGTCCCTACTTTGATTGCTTTTGTCTCTGCCCACTTTGTCAGGGAATCGGTGCACACAATTATGTATTGCTTCTACTTTGAAGGAGGGCTGATAGGCCCCACAAAGTCCATGCCCCATTTCTCAAACGGCTCAAAGATCACTTGAGGTTGCATGGGCATATCATCCTTTGGAGTAGGCTTCCCCATCCTTTGACATCGATCACACTGGCTAGTATATCTCCTCACATCCTGATGAAGAGTGGGCCAGTAGCAGCCTGCTTGCAGTATCTTGAAGGCAGTTATTTTTGCTGCAAAATGACCTCCACAAGGCCCGTCATGACAGGTCAGGAGGATGTCAAAGACTTCCTCCTCCCTGACACACCTTCTCAAGATCTGATCTACGCCAAGTTTAAAGAGATTACCCCTAATCCAGGTGAAAGGGGCGCTTTTCCTTACTATCTTGCTCTTCTTTTTTGAGGACAGATGTGGTGGGAACTGTACTGAAACCAAGTAGTTTTCTATATCAGCAAACCATGGAGAGAGTACTGAGATAGCAAATAGATGTTCATATGTGTTGTTGGGAAAAGTATCCAATACAGAATGACCCTATCCCACTCTAAGGGTGATAGTACCTCAGCAACAATCAAAGCAAAGCTATTCGAGATTACTTCTTTATGAGATGTAAGAGAGAGGAGAAAGAGATCCACTAACCGTTATCTTCCGCTAATGATTGATCCAATCTTCCCTCTTTGCTGCTTGCTCCCAGCTCCTTGCTCTTTCACTGGCCCAGCTACACAAAGATCCTGCAAAAAGGCAAGAGAGGGAAACTACAAGAAGCATACATTCATAATTGATTCAAGGATTAGAATAAATCAAATACACAAGTATAACAATACACCATTGAGACACATGCATATAGAAGAACCTCAAATGCTTTATTAATGGAAGAAGTAAAGTTCTGAGAGTGTTACAACCATAAGAGGCCCAATCCAGCAACACCTCCCAGCAGAAAGAAATCTCCTCTTCACCTCCTTCAAGCAAATCACCCAATAGTTCTATACTCAAACCAACAGCACTTCCTTACATTCACAAGATTCCAGCCACCTTAGACCTCATGAGAGAGCTCTATATATAGGAGTTTTGGAGAAAGGATGAGTCAGCTTGAGGCTGGCATGAAGCTGACTAGTGTCCTCTCCCACTTCAGTTATTCTTCAGTTCTTGAGTCCACTTGGAGGTTCTTGCTTCCACTTGGAGATCTAGATCCTCTTACTCATCACAAGGCGAATTCCCTGATCCAAGTGTCATTTTGGAAGCTTCCTGGGCATTGACACATTGAGGAATGACTGTGCCACTTGGCCAATCTCGCCCAGCGCAGGTAGCCTTCATTACTGTTGACATTCAGCGCAGGTACAGAGTGGAGCAGTTGACATTCAGCGTAGATGCTCAGTGGAGCAGTTGACATGATCCAGAATTAGCTTGTTTTTGAGTGTTTTCAGGTGGAGAACTGATATTTAGTGTTGTGGTTTGCTGACCTTGTTCCTCTAGGGGTAGGAACAACATGTTTAGGGACTTTGGATCCCTTAGATTATTGACATTTCATGCTTCATGCTGTAAGGCACAAAAATGTCTATAACAGTTGCCCCCTAAAGTATGAGGTCATTTATCGGGTGAAATGCTTTATCAGGAGGATCCGAAGTTCATTCAATCGCTGAGAGGTGACCTGTAATAAAATACAATACAATACATTATTTTTCATTCTGCTTTCATGATCTAGCTGAGGCGGGCATTCCCATGCTCAGCTTTATAAATTCATTTTGGTACATAGAACAGACGATCGTCTGATGGTAGACTGATAATTCTCTGCTGAAATTATCATCCTTTGAGTAGGATGATCATCTGCTGCAATGATGTACATGTCAAATGTTTTTATATTTCCTGAATATATATCGCAGCCCGGATGGATGAAACTAGATCCGGGGTCTTCAAACTCGTTCGATCTTCACTCTAAGTACAAGTCGATCCATGTGAGAATTGCGTTGAAGTCGAACATGGAAAGACATCGCTTGATTACCGGTCAATAATGTAAACCGTTAACAAGCGCGAGAGGAATCACCGATAATGATAATGACCCTCAAGGTACTGCAGTACAATTCACGTGGTGTGAATATAGGACTTGGCGTCGAACACCACGCAAAATCTTCCGGCCGAAGGTCATTGATGTATACCTGTCGCCGGAAGTGAGAAACTTGCCATTGAGGCATGCAAGCTTCAAAGTACTGAAGGGGTTGTTCCTAGATCAACTTCTTGGATAATGAGCTGAAGTCGACAAGAAGCGATCCGTCAAAGGAGGGCCTTAATGAATCCCACATCAGTGACACGGAACGAAGCTAATGATTTTAGTGGAGGTGAAAACAATCTGTGACATATGATTCAGGGTGGCGATCATGGGTGGATGAAGGATAATGTATGGCAGTGGATGGGACACGGTTGACTCTTTCTGAACAACATCTCTTGAACATATAACGACACTGATGTGATGGATCGGTAGCATTACCCCAAATGTGGATGGTTTGGCGAAGACCATGGTGATGAGACCGGTGAATGAAACAACCCAACCCGATGTGATACGGAGGACAAAGTGTCATGTTCAAGAGCGACTTGCTACCATTAAAGCTTTGAGGTTCTCCCAATTTTTCCCCAGTCATTTCTGACCAGTACCTCTTTATTTTTGTCAAGCTTGAGGAGGATAACATATGCTTGTTCTATAACCCGCCCTTCGGGCAAGCCCATCGCTATGTTTTAACGAGTCTAGCGATAGGGAAACTCGTTCTCATCTAAAGACAAGTTTGTCGCTATTTAATCATTTTAACGAGTCTAACGACAAGGAAAACTCGGTCCTTTTCATTTTTAGAGAGTCTGAAAAGGTACAGAAAGTTAACTCCAAAATTCCTTTTTCGTCATCTAATCCCTTAAGTCTGAAAAAGTATAAAACAATACAGAAGGGATGAGTTTTCGATAATTTTAACGAGCCGAATAAAACAAGCGCTCGACCTTTTTGTGTAATAATCCCTCAGGTCCAAAAAGATTAAAATCTAGAGGAGGGATAGCTCTTCCGGTCATTTTAACGAGCTGGAAGGCCAAAACTCGGCAAACTTTTCATATTTTACGAGTCAGGAGAAAAGAGCTCAAAGAAGACTCGTCTTTTGAGGAATGAGTGATAAACAGGGATAGCAGCAGATTCCAGGTACAGGTTGGAATTTTCCAATCACGGCAGTGTCACAAGGATGGCTAGGTGAAATCACTCTTCACAGCTATTCCTCAAAATAGGTAAACAATCATATGGAGGTGAACGATTGGCCAAATGGAATGGAGGTGGCGGGTGCAAACACGACCAAGGCTTTTTATGGCTAATAAATTTACGATCACAATGGTTATTTACCGGGGTAGGTTCATTTTTTAATGAGCTTGAACTCTGGAGGAAACTCTTGCTCACGCTTTTCTATTTTTTAACGAGCATAAATTCCACGGTAAAACTGCTCGATCTTATGTTTATTTTTTAACGAGCATGAACTATGTGCTAAAACTGCTCGGATCTCGCTTTTCTATTTTTTAACGAGCATAAATTCCGCGGTAAAACTGCTCGATATACCAGTCATAAGATAAGAATGTCTCCTGCAAGATTCCATTTTTTATAGAGCTCGCACCTCACATAAGCTATGCTCCCTCTCATCCTTTCTTTATGTAAGTTCGGAAACGGCTAATCCAAAAAAAACAGATAAATAACCGCTCTTAGCTTGCACTCCAAAAGGTTTGCATGCCCCCAGGTATAAAATACAATTTCAAGGCTGCCCCTCCTCTCCCCCACTTCTGCTTTTCTTTGGGTGTTCACAGCTACTTGTCGTCTTGCTAGTCTAATGTTAACGATACTTGTCTTCTCGTTATTTTTAACGGGTCTTACGCGGTACTTGTCTTCCCGTCGGCCCAACTTTTGACAGCTCTTTTGCAAGATCGCAAGAGAACAGCTACTTGCGACAAGAGAGCAGCTACTTGCGACAAGAGAAGAACACTACTCAAAGACAAAACATTGGTGTTATTGAGGGAGGCTTGCCTCTTTCTGGTTACCCAAAGATTGTTTTGTTAACACCATCAAACGAAAACATCTCCTCGGCACTGTCTACCGAAGTAGACAATGGTGAATGACCTTTGTCAAACAAATAACCTTGACAAAAAAATCCTATTCCAGAACAACCCCTCTTCCTTCTTTCGGACGGGGTACGGACTAGTCATATTCTTTCGCGGAAATTCTACCTTATACCCAGGGTTTCCTCTGCCCGAAGCAGACCAGGATGCATGCCCCCTGGGTTCCAGTCCCATCTTTCCGAATCACTCGCACTCATCGGGAAGGAGGACTGGGGGTGGAGACATTTCTTGAGTGAATAGACCATTGAGGGTTGGTATTTGACTATTTGCGATGCGTGATCCCGGAAATGAAAGTTGGTCTACGAGCTTGACCATTCTTCCTTCGTGTGGAAAACACATTGCTCTAAAGAGTGAGGAGACTATAGCTCCCATGCAATATATATAGTCTCGTCCAAGGAGTAGGTTATAATCCAAGGGTCCTTGAACGACCATCACATTCATTTGAACGGTCTTCCCTTTCAATGTAACAGGTACATTGGGGAGGATCCCTAATGGTCGACTGGTTCCTTTATCAAAACCCGAGAGATTTCTTATCTCAGGCAAAAGCTCCGGGGAACCCAGTGCTTTCCAAGCAATAGAGGAAAGGATACTCACAGATGCCCCTTCATCAATGATAGTTCCAGCCATTACCATTCTGTAGATTTGGACTATGATTCTGAATGGTATACTGGCTGGCAACCGGGGTCTGCCTAGTTGGTTCCAATCAAAGGACACAACCAGGTTGCTTGGCGGTGGGACCGAATACACAGCCGGATATGATCCTAACGATGTTCCTTCCTGCGATAAAGGAATGGGCGCATTGCCCTGATGCTCATCAGAATCTGTGTTGATGAAAAGAATCTGGATGGTGTCATCCTTATTCTCTTCAGTGAGGGTGTCATTCGAAGATGAATCTTCAGTGACGGTGTCATTTGAAGATGAAACCTCTGAAGGAGGAACCGGGTCAACTGCCGTTTCGACCTTTAGACTTTCGTCTGGTCTGGATTCAGTAGATTCATTTTCAATGACTGACTCTTCAGCTGACCACTTGAGCGGGCCAGCTGTATTTTCAACCAACGAAGGACTTGGCACGAGTTTTTTGTATCCAGGAGGAAGTCTCAATGGTGAAACCGGGCGATCTTCCAAAACTCTCTTCGCCTCGTCTAAGAAGGGACAACGGTGGATGGCGTGATCGCCTTTACACAGTCTGCAGGGGGATCTTGCTCCCCCTCTTTGTCTTGAACCTTCACTTTCGCTGGTCGACGGTAAGAAATCAACATGGCTATCAGAGGTTGATGCTCCCGAATTGTGCAAATGAGGGGACCAGTCCCTTAGTATCTGGGGAATACAGGGACAATCTCTATGGAAGTGGTCTCCTTTACATATGACACATGGCGATTTAGGCCCGGTCTGTGCTGTGTGTGGATTTTTGTCAGATGTCTTTTGCTTGCCCCCAGTCGCCTTAGGCTCCTTCTTCTTCTTCTCTTTCTTCTTCTTCTCCTTCTTCTCCATGGGAGCTTGGCTTTTGCCGGCTCTACCTTGCGAAGATGAAGGATTGGAGGAAGAGTTATAGGAAGTTGAAGGCTGGTGGGCAGCTCTAGACTCATCTAACTGTTGACTCAACTGTTCAGGAACCATGGTGTTCTGAACTACATTGGTTGAGAATAGCCAAATTGGCAGGCCAATTGTCAGTCCTGGAAGCGACAATGTGGCCATGTGGGGCGCACCAACTTCTCCCCAAGAGGAGAAAGGACTAGGATTTCCATCATGTGGAATTCCTTGGTTGGGGCGTTCCATGTTCTCAACCTAAAGATCAATGCGGGAATAGGAGGTGATTATGTTCCGTTTAAAATAAATTTTATAACGACGCTTTAGACACAACTTGCTTTTTCACTTTTTAAGAGTCGAGAAAAAGCTAAAGATGACTCTAGTCTCCTTCGATGTTTTAACGAGCCCGAAGTGACAAATGCTCGGATGGACTTTTTCAGTTATAGAGTTTGAAAAAGGCCAAAAGAAACTACTCTGGAGTTCTAGGCAGAGGGTGTGCCAAACTTTTTCGCAAAACCACATAATACGTTTTACGGTACGGGTGGTCGATCTTCGTGAATGCTGTGTTCACTGCATTGCGATCAGTAGGGCGGCCGACACGGTTTCCTATGGATAAAGGCTTTGTTCCTATAGGGGTCTCCCAATATATACGCGACGGTACGTGGGAGCACAAGTCCGTATTGATACTTATCGCTTCACCGTGGAGGAATCACCCAACCACTCAACGCTAAGATATCACGTTTAATGACGCCGGAACACGTCTCTAGCTTAGACCTCTATGTGTTTGTGTTATGTTTCAAAGCGTTGTTAGGTAAATTCAATTTATTTTAAGGTTGATCTTGTTTAGTAGTTTGCCTTTATGGATCACCACGAGATGTATAGTAACACTCCTAAATGCAGTCTAAGATGATAAGCAAGCTTTTCAATCTTTCAACTTTGAAAATCTTAACTACTGAGGGAAAAGAAAGACAACATCTTTTCACACAGATCATAGAGCACACACTAATTCACTTTTTCCTAAATCATCATGCAAGCTGTCAAAATGCACATGCACAATGCAGGTATTTCTTTTCTCTTTCTTAATGTTGGCGTAATACAAAAAGAAAGTTGTTGTATAACTTTGAATTCAATTTCAAGTGAAAGAAAACAAGCTTGTCCAAAATCAAAAGACACCTTAAGATTTACTTGTTTCGACACTAGAAATATATAAACTCAAACCATATGACGAAAGCAAAAGCTCAATCAGCTATGAACAGAAAACAAACTAACTCTTAAGATCAAAACGACACTTTATCACAGGTCTAGATCTAAGAGGCCACAGCAAGACTAGTTCACTTTCGTTATGGAAAACTGCAAATGATACAAGAAATACACAAAGAAAAAACATAGTTTCTTTATACAACCGAGGCAGAATAGTGGCAAGGAAAGTTGGTTTTAGATAGGTACATTGACTGGTAACAGGCTGCAAAAACAAGGGTGAAAACAGGGCAAGAAACAGCAGGAAACCCCAGTAGCACAAGGCAAGACTGGTTCAGCGTAGGTAGTACACTGTCAGTTTGACATTCAGCGTAGGTAGCCCCTTCGGGAACTACGCTGAAATGCAGACAGCCTTCACACAGCCTGCACTGGAGAACGAAACTTTCGTTTCTCTTGGTTTCCGGATCACAGATTGCTCAAAAATTCACAGTTTTTGGCCAAATCAGAAGCTATCAGTCAAGTACACACTAAGGGATGAAAAGGAGGATGAAAAGCTATCACTAAGAGCTGTTCAGAGTCCTTGTGGATCAGCTCTTCAAATCATAAACTTGCCCAGAAACTGAGCTAGAGTAGCTGCCCTCTACTTTGCATTTGAAAGATCCAAATGCAGTTCGATTCGGTACTCCCTGTGTTTATGAAATGAATAGCAAAAACAAAAACAACCAACAAGATACGATCCCCAGCGGAGTCGCCAATTTGTTGTTGGGAAAAGTATCCAATACGGAATGACCCTATCCCACTCTAAGGGTGATAGTACCTCAACAACAATCAAAGCAAAGCTATTCGAGATTACTTCTTTATGAGATGTAAGAGAGAGGAGAAAGAGATCCACTAACCGTTATCTTCCGCTAATGATTGATCCAATCTTCCCTCTTTGCTGCTTGCTCCCAACTCCTTGCTCTTTCACTGGCCCAGCTACACAAAGATCCTGCAAAAAGGCAAGAGAGGGAAACTACAAGAAGCATACATTCATAATTGATTCCAAGGATTAGAATAAATCAAATACACAAGTATAACAATACACCATTGAGACACATGCATATAGAAGAACCTCAAATGCTTTATTAATGGAAGAAGTAAAGTTCTGAGAGTGTTACAACCATAAGAGGCCCAATCCAGCAACACCTCCCAGCAGAAAGAAATCTCCTCTTCACCTCCTTCAAGAAAATCACCCAATAGTTCTATACTCAAACCAACAGCACTTCCTTACATTCACAAGATTCCAGCCACCTTAGACCTCATGAGAGAGCTCTATATATAGGAGTTTTGGAGAAAGGATGAGTCAGCTTGAGGCTGGCATGAAGCTGACTAGTGTCCTCTCCCACTTCAGTTATTCTTCAGTTCTTGAGTCCACTTGGAGGTTCTTGCTTCCACTTGGAGATCTAGATCCTCTTACTCATCACAAGGCGAATTCCCTGATCCAAGTGTCATTTTGGAAGCTTCCTGGGCATTGACACATTGAGGAATGACTGTGCCACTTGGCCAATCTCGCCCAGCGCAGGTAGCCTTCATTACTGTTGACATTCAGCGCAGGTACAGAGTGGAGCAGTTGACATTCAGCGTAGATGCTCAGTGGAGCAGTTGACATGATCCAGAATTAGCTTGTTTTTGAGTGTTTTCAGGTGGAGAACTGATATTTAGTGTTGTGGTTTGCTGACCTTGTTCCTCTAGGGGTAGGAACAACATGTTTAGGGACTTTGGATCCCTTAGATTATTGACATTTCATGCTTCATGCTGTAAGGCACAAAAATGTCTATAACAGTTGCCCCCTAAAGTATGAGGTCATTTATCGGGTGAAATGCTTTATCAGGAGGATCCGAAGTTCATTCAATCGCTGAGAGGTGACCTGTAATAAAATACAATACAATACATTATTTTTCATTCTGCTTTCATGATCTAGCTGAGGCGGGCATTCCCATGCTCAGCTTTATAAATTCATTTTGGTACATAGAACAGACGATCGTCTGATGGTAGACTGATAATTCTCTGCTGAAATTATCATCCTTTGAGTAGGATGATCATCTACTGCAATGATGTACATGTCAAATGTTTTTATATTTCCTGAATATATATCGCAGCTCGGATGGATGAAACTAGATCCGGGGTCTTCAAACTCGTTCGATCTTCACTCTAAGTACAAGTCGATCCATGTGAGAATTGCGTTGAAGTCGAACATGGAAAGACATCGCTTGATTACCGGTCAATAATGTAAACCGTTAACAAGCGCGAGAGGAATCACCGATAATGATAATGACCCTCAAGGTACTGCAGTACAATTCACGTGGTGTGAATATAGGACTTGGCGTCGAACACCACGCAAAATCTTCCGGCCGAAGGTCATTGATGTATACCTGTTGCCGGAAGTGAGAAACTTGCCATTGAGGCATGCAAGCTTCAAAGTACTGAAGGGGTTGTTCCTAGATCAACTTCTTGGATAATGAGCTGAAGTCGACAAGAAGCGATCCGTCAAAGGAGGGCCTTAATGAATCCCACATCAGTGACACGGAACGAAGCTAATGATTTTAGTGGAGGTGAAAACAATCTGTGACATATGATTCAGGGTGGCGATCATGGGTGGATGAAGGATAATGTATGGCAGTGGATGGGACACGGTTGACTCTTTCTGAACAACATCTCTTGAACATATAACGACACTGATGTGATGGATCGGTAGCATTACCCCAAATGTGGATGGTTTGGCGAAGACCATGGTGATGAGACCGGTGAATGAAACAACCCAACCCGATGTGATACGGAGGACAAAGTGTCATGTTCAAGAGCGACTTGCTACCATTAAAGCTTTGAGGTTCTCCCAATTTTTCCCCAGTCATTTCTGACCAGTACCTCTTTATTTTTGTCAAGCTTGAGGAGGATAACATATGCTTGTTCTATAACCCGCCCTTCGGGCAAGCCCATCGCTATGTTTTAACGAGTCTAGCAATAGGGAAACTCGTTCTCATCTAAAGACAAGTTTGTTGCTATTTAATCATTTTAACGAGTCTAACGACAAGGAAAACTCGGTCCTTTTCATTTTTAGAGATTCTGAAAAGGTACAGAAAGTTAACTCCAAAATTCCTTTTTCGTCATCTAATCCCTTAAGTCTGAAAAAAGTATAAAACAATACAGAAGGGATGAGTTTTCGATAATTTTAACGAGCCGAATAAAACAAGCGCTCGACCTTTTTGTGTAATAATCCCTCAGGTCCAAAAAGATTAAAATCTAGAGGAGGGATAGCTCTTCTGGTCATTTTAACGAGCTGGAAGGCCAAAACTCGGCAAACTTTTCATATTTTACGAGTCAGGAGAAAAGAGCTCAAAGAAGACTCGTCTTTTGAGGAATGAGTGATAAACAGGGATAGCAGCAGATTCCAGGTACAGGTTGGAATTTTCCAATCACGGCAGTGTCACAAGGATGGCTAGGTGAAATCACTCTTCACAGCTATTCCTCAAAATAGGTAAACAATCATATGGAGGTGAACGATTGGCCAAATGGAATGGAGGTGGCGGGTGCAAACACGACCAAGGCTTTTTATGGCTAATAAATTTACGATCACAATGGTTATTTACCGGGTAGGTTCATTTTTTAATGAGCTTGAACTCTGGAGGAAACTCTTGCTCACGCTTTTCTATTTTTTAACGAGCATAAATTCCACGGTAAAACTGCTCGATCTTATGTTTATTTTTTAACGAGCATGAACTATGTGCTAAAACTGCTCGGATCTCACTTTTCTATTTTTTAACAAGCATAAATTCCGCGGTAAAACTGCTCGATATACCAGTCATAAGATAAGAATGTCTCCTGCAAGATTCCATTTTTTATAGAGCTCGCACCTCACATAAGCTATGCTCCCTCTCATCCTTTCTTTATGTAAGTTCGGAAACGGCTAATCCAAAAAAAACAGATAAATAACCGCTCTTAGCTTGCACTCCAAAAGGTTTGCATGCCCCCAGGTATAAAATACAATTTCAAGGCTGCCCCTCCTCTCCCCCACTTCTGCTTTTCTTTGGGTGTTCACAGCTACTTTTCGTCTTGCTAGTCTAATGTTAACGATACTTGTCTTCTCGTTATTTTTAACGGGTCTTACGCGGTACTTGTCTTCCCGTCGGCCCAACTTTTGACAGCTCTTTTGCAAGATCGCAAGAGAACAGCTACTTGCGACAAGAGAGCAGCTACTTGCGACAAGAGAAGAACACTACTCAAAGACAAAACATTGGTGTTATTGAGGGAGGCTTGCCTCTTTCTGGTTACCCAAAGATTGTTTTGTTAACACCACCAAACGAAAACATCTCCACGGCACTGTCTACCGAAGTAGACAATGGTGAATGACCTTTGTCAAACAAATAACCTTGACAAAAAAATCCTATTCCAGAACAACCCCTCTTCCTTCTTTCGGACGGGGTACGGACTAGTCATATTCTTTCGCAGAAATTCTACCTTATACCCAGGGTTTCCTCTGCCCGAAGCAGACCAGGATGCATGCCCCCTGGGTTCCAGTCCCATCTTTCCGAATCACTCGCACTCATCGGGAAGGAGGACTGGGGGTGGAGACATTTCTTGAGTGAATAGACCATTGAGGGTTGGTATTTGACTATTTGCGATGCGTGATCCCGGAAATGAAAGTTGGTCTACGAGCTTGACCATTCTTCCTTCGTGTGGAAAACACATTGCTCTAAAGAGTGAGGAGACTATAGCTCCCATGCAATATATATAGTCTCGTCCAAGGAGTAGGTTATAATCCAAGGGTCCTTGAACGACCATCACATTCATTTGAACGGTCTTCCCTTTCAATGTAACAGGTACATTGGGGAGGATCCCTAATGGTCGACTGGTTCCTTTATCAAAACCCGAGAGATTTCTTATCTCAGGCAAAAGCTCCGGGGAACCCAGTGCTTTCCAAGCAATAGAGGAAAGGATACTCACAGATGCCCCTTCATCAATGATAGTTCCAGCCATTACCATTCTGTAGATTTGGACTATGATTCTGAATGGTATACTGGCTGGCAACCGGGGTCTGCCTAGTTGGTTCCAATCAAAGGACACAACCAGGTTGCTTGGCGGTGGGACCGAATACACAGCCGGATATGATCCTAACGATGTTCCTTCCTGCGATAAAGGAATGGGCGCATTGCCCTGATGCTCATCAGAATCTGTGTTGATGAAAAGAATCTGGATGGTGTCATCCTTATTCTCTTCAGTGAGGGTGTCATTCGAAGATGAATCTTCAGTGACGGTGTCATTTGAAGATGAAACCTCTGAAGGAGGAACCGGGTCAACTGTCGTTTCGACCTTTAGACTTTCATCTGGTCTGGATTCAGTAGATTCATTTTCAATGACTGACTCTTCAGCTGACCACTTGAGCGGGCCAGCTGTATTTTCAACCAACGAAGGACTTGGCACGAGTTTTTTGTATCCAGGAGGAAGTCTCAATGGTGAAACCGGGCGATCTTCCAAAACTCTCTTCGCCTCGTCTAAGAAGGGACAACGGTGGATGGCGTGATCGCCTTTACACAGTCTGCAGGGGGATCTTGCTCCCCCTCTTTGTCTTGAACCTTCACTTTCGCTGGTCGACGGTAAGAAATCAACATGGCTATCAGAGGTTGATGCTCCCGAATTGTGCAAATGAGGGGACCAGTCCCTTAGTATCTGGGGAATACAGGGACAATCTCTATGGAAGTGGTCTCCTTTACATATGACACATGGCGATTTAGGCCCGGTCTGTGCTGTGTGTGGATTTTTGTCAGATGTCTTTTGCTTGCCCCCAGTCGCCTTAGGCTCCTTCTTCTTCTTCTCTTTCTTCTTCTTCTCCTTCTTCTCCATGGGAGCTTGGCTTTTGCCGGCTCTACCTTGCGAAGATGAAGGATTGGAGGAAGAGTTATAGGAAGTTGAAGGCTGGTGGGCAGCTCTAGACTCATCTAACTGTTGACTCAACTGTTCAGGAACCATGGTGTTCTGAACTACATTGGTTGAGAATAGCCAAATTGGCAGGCCAATTGTCAGTCCTGGAAGCGACAATGTGGCCATGTGGGGCACACCAACTTCTCCCCAAGAGGAGAAAGGACTAGGATTTCCATCATGTGGAATTCCTTGGTTGGGGCGTTCCATGTTCTCAACCTAAAGATCAATGCGGGAATAGGAGGTGATTATGTTCCGTTTAAAATAAATTTTATAACGACGCTTTAGACACAACTTGCTTTTTCACTTTTTAAGAGTCGAGAAAAAGCTAAAGATGACTCTAGTCTCCTTCGATGTTTTAACGAGCCCGAAGTGACAAATGCTCGGATGGACTTTTTCAGTTATAGAGTTTGAAAAAGGCCAAAAGAAACTACTCTGGAGTTCTAGGCAGAGGGTGTGCCAAACTTTTTCGCAAAACCACATAATACGTTTTACGGTACGGGTGGTCGATCTTCGTGAATGCTGTGTTCACTGCATTGCGATCAGTAGGGCGGCCGACACGGTTTCCTATGGATAAAGGCTTTGTTCCTATAGGGGTCTCCCAATATATACACGACGGTACGTGGGAGCACAAGTCCGTATTGATACTTATCGCTTCACCGTGGAGGAATCACCCAACCACTCAACGCTAAGATATCACGTTTAATGACGCCGGAACACGTCTCTAGCTTAGACCTCTATGTGTTTGTGTTATGTTTCAAAGCGTTGTTAGGTAAATTCAATTTATTTTAAGGTTGATCTTGTTTAGTAGTTTGCCTTTATGGATCACCATGAGATGTATAGTAACACTCCTAAATGCAGTCTAAGATGATAAGCAAGCTTTTCAATCTTTCAACTTTGAAAATCTTAACTACTGAGGGAAAAGAAAGACAACATCTTTTCACACAGATCATAGAGCACACACTAATGCACTTTTTCCTAAATCATCATGCAAGCTGTCAAAATGCACATGCACAATGCAGGTATTTCTTTTCTCTTTCTTAATGTTGGCGTAATACAAAAAGAAAGTTGTTGTATAACTTTGAATTCAATTTCAAGTGAAAGAAAACAAGCTTGTCCAAAATCAAAAGACACCTTAAGATTTACTTGTTTCGACACTAGAAATATATAAACTCAAACCATATGACGAAAGCAAAAGCTCAATCAGCTATGAACAGAAAACAAACTAACTCTTAAGATCAAAACGACACTTTATCACAGGTCTAGATCTAAGAGGCCACAGCAAGACTAGTTCACTTTCGTTATGGAAAACTGCAAATGATACAAGAAATACACAAAGAAAAAACATAGTTTCTTTATACAACCGAGGCAGAATAGTGGCAAGGAAAGTTGGTTTTAGATAGGTACATTGACTGGTAACAGGCTGCAAAAACAAGGGTGAAAACAGGGCAAGAAACAGCAGGAAACCCCAGTAGCACAAGGCAAGACTGGTTCAGCGTAGGTAGTACACTGTCAGTTTGACATTCAGCGTAGGTAGCCCCTTCGGGAACTACGCTGAAATGCAGACAGCCTTCACACAGCCTGCACTGGAGAACGAAACTTTCGTTTCTCTTGGTTTCCGGATCACAGATTGCTCAAAAATTCACAGTTTTTGGCCAAATCAGAAGCTATCAGTCAAGTACACACTAAGGGATGAAAAGGAGGATGAAAAGCTATCACTAAGAGCTGTTCAGAGTCCTTGTGGATCAGCTCTTCAAATCATAAACTTGCCCAGAAACTGAGCTAGAGTAGCTGCCCTCTACTTTGCATTTGAAAGATCCAAATGCAGTTCGATTCGGTACTCCCTGTGTTTATGAAATGAATAGCAAAAACAAAAACAACCAACAAGATACGATCCCCAGCGGAGTCGCCAATTTGTTGTTGGGAAAAGTATCCAATACGGAATGACCCTATCCCACTCTAAGGGTGATAGTACCTCAACAACAATCAAAGCAAAGCTATTCGAGATTACTTCTTTATGAGATGTAAGAGAGAGGAGAAAGAGATCCACTAACCGTTATCTTCCGCTAATGATTGATCCAATCTTCCCTCTTTGCTGCTTGCTCCCAACTCCTTGCTCTTTCACTGGCCCAGCTACACAAAGATCCTGCAAAAAGGCAAGAGAGGGAAACTACAAGAAGCATACATTCATAATTGATTCCAAGGATTAGAATAAATCAAATACACAAGTATAACAATACACCATTGAGACACATGCATATAGAAGAACCTCAAATGCTTTATTAATGGAAGAAGTAAAGTTCTGAGAGTGTTACAACCATAAGAGGCCCAATCCAGCAACACCTCCCAGCAGAAAGAAATCTCCTCTTCACCTCCTTCAAGCAAATCACCCAATAGTTCTATACTCAAACCAACAGCACTTCCTTACATTCACAAGATTCCAGCCACCTTAGACCTCATGAGAGAGCTCTATATATAGGAGTTTTGGAGAAAGGATGAGTCAGCTTGAGGCTGGCATGAAGCTGACTAGTGTCCTCTCCCACTTCAGTTATTCTTCAGTTCTTGAGTCCACTTGGAGGTTCTTGCTTCCACTTGGAGATCTAGATCCTCTTACTCATCACAAGGCGAATTCCCTGATCCAAGTGTCATTTTGGAAGCTTCCTGGGCATTGACACATTGAGGAATGACTGTGCCACTTGGCCAATCTCGCCCAGCGCATGTAGCCTTCATTACTGTTGACATTCAGCGCAGGTACAGAGTGGATCAGTTGACATTCAGCGTAGATGCTCAGTGGAGCAGTTGACATGATCCAGAATTAGCTTGTTTTTGAGTGTTTTCAGGTGGAGAACTGATATTTAGTGCTGTGGTTTGCTGACCTTGTTCCTCTAGGGGTAGGAACAACATGTTTAGGGACTTTGGATCCCTTAGATTATTGACATTTCATGCTTCATGCTGTAAGGCACAAAAATGTCTATAACAATCTGGCATTTGGTCATCCACCATTCCTTCTTTACTTGCAGGAAAATCTACTCTATACAGAAAGTCAGCAACAACATTTTCTTTACCAGGCTTATCAATAATGGTCAAATCAAACTGCTGCAGTAAAAGAAACAATCTAATACTGTGAGCATTTACATCCGATTTGTTCATTAAATATCTAATTGCAGCATGATCAGTGTGCGCAAAGGTTTGATAGCCTGTGATATAATGTTTTAATTTGTTTAAGGAATTCACAACAGTTAGGAGTTCATTCTCGGTCACTGTATAGTTTAACTCCTCCTTTGACAAGTTTTTGCTTATAAAGTATATGGCGTAAGGAAACTTTTCATCAATTTGTCCCAAGGCTGCTCATATTGCTTTGTTCGAGGCATCTATGTGAATGTGGAAAGGTAGGGCCTAGTTTGGGCCTCTCAGAATTGGGGCAGTCACAAGCTTGTTCTTAAAGGTAGCTTGTTCTTAAAGGTATCTAGGGCTTCTTGACAGTTTTCTGACCATATGAACTCGACATCTTTACCTAAGAGGCCAAACAAAGGAGAGGCTAGCTTGCTGAAATCTCTAATGAATCTCCGGTAATACCCAGCTAAGCCTAGGAAACTTCTGACATCTCTCACTTTTTGAGGAGGTGGGACCCTTTGGATGATGGCAATTTTGTTGGGGCCCACCTGCAGTCCTTGTTGATATATTGCATGACCTAGTGCGGTCCCTTCAGTCATCAAAATTCACATTTTTCCGAACTGAGGGATAGGTTCATCTCAATACACTTGTCTAGAACTCTTCCTAGATTAGATAAAGCTTCCTGAAAGTCAGAGCTATAAGGAGTAAAGTCATCCATGTATATCTCTACTGCATCATGAACTAATTCAGAAAATATACTCAGTACCACTCTTTGGAAAGTGGTTGGGGCATTACACAAACCAAAAGTAAGGACCTGGTATGCAAAGGTACCCCAAGGAAAAGTGAAAGTGGTCTTATCTTGGTCTTTTGGGATGATTTGAATCTGATTGTACCCGCTAAATCCATCTAGGAAAGAAAAAAACTTTTTTCCTGCCAAACCGTCTAACACTTGATCTATGAAAGGTAAAGTAAAATGGTCCTTTTTAGGGGCTTTGTTCAATTCCCAATAGTTGACACAGATTCTCCACTTACCATTTTTCTTTGGCACTAGCACTAAAGGAGAGATCCATTCACTGTCAGAGATGGGATAGATGAATCCTGCATTAAGCAATTTCTGCAGTTCTTCCTTAACAATATCTTTAAGTGTTGGATTCATCCTCCTTTGAGGTTGTCTCACTGGCTTGCAACCCTCCTTGATGTATATATGATGAATACATACTGAAGGGTGTACTCCCTTTATCTCCTTATAACTCCAGGCAAAGGCATCTAGGTGTTTTCTCCGCAGGCTACACAGTTCCTTCTCCTGGGAAGTGGATAGGGATGGATTGATTTTCAAGGTTCTTTCTAGACTAAACTCTATATTCTTAACACGGAGAGGAGTGGATTTGGCTACATAGAGATCAATTGAGGGATTGTTTTGGGTTTCTCTTACTATGTTCTCTAATGGCGATACACTGGGAGGTGGATTCTGAATCAGATTTTCAATCATATCATCCTCATCTTGTTGTTTTCCCCCCATGGTGATTCCTAATGCACAAAGCGGTGCATAATAGACTTCATCCTCATCTTCCTCCTCCAACTAGAGAAGTATATCATGTTCTAACAAGGGTGGGCAGGAGGATATAGGATTAATTGCTTGGAAATATGCCTGTTCTTTATGGTCATGTTCCCAGCTCGACAGCTGATGTAAGCATCGATAGTAGCTAACCCGGGTCTTCCCAGAATGAGAGGATACCCAGTGAGCTTTTCCTTTGGCTAGAGAACTAAGAAATCAGTAGGTAACTCCCAAGAATCGATGGATACCATCACACCTTCCACAATCCCCTCAGGGGTCACGGTGGAGCAGTCTGCTAGCTGTAGCACGGTCATGGTCTTCCTCAAGGAGCCCTAGAGGTTGAGTTTGAGCATTGTGTCCTTTTTCATCACATTAGTGGTAGCTCCTAGATCAATCAAGGTGTGCAAGATCATGGTGCCATTGATGTGGACATCAACTACTAGGCTTCCAGGGTCCAAATATTTTGGACGGATTACCTACCCCAACATCAGGTCGGACAGTTGCCCTATGACATTGATGGTTGGGGCATCTCTCTTGCGCCTTCCTGGATGCCTAAAGCACTTCTCTTTAATAAACCTATTGTAGATAGGCACATATTTTATGGATTAGAGAAGCGGTATCTTCACACATAAATGTTTCAATTCCCCTAAGAGTTCAGTTTCTTCTAGGGTAGGATGGACTGTCACGGATAGTCTCTCAGGAAATGGTGGAATTGCTTTAGGTTCACTTTCCTCTTTATCTTCCTCAACCTCCTTGGGTGGAAGCTGGCTATCTCGGAGAACTTTCCCAGATTGCAAGTTAATTTCCTGAATCTCCACAGCATAAGTTGGGCATGATGGTTCCCCACTATACACTTGTTGAGCCTGTCTATTGTTCAGGTTCAGATTCAGCTGGGCAGGCATTTGGGGTTGCTTTGGAGGTGAAGGAGGTAACGGTTGTGTTTGGGCAGGTGGTGGAGGAAAAAGAGAGGGAGGATAGTTGTATTGGGGCCTCCACCCCTGATGAGGTGCATTCCACTGAGGTGGTGGCTAAGCATAGGATTGAAACGAATGGTTGGCCAGTTGGGCATGATATTGAGATGTGAAGCACCAAGGAAGGATGATCAGGGGGGCCCCAAGAAGGTATGGAAATGACTTGGTTGGGGTTGTAGTATGCTTGAGATGTCCCTTATATCCCCTGCTGGTATGGTCTAGGTCCATGCGGCCTCCTTTGGTTTATGTAATAAAGATGTTCAGTGACTCCCTCAGCCCCTTGATATACAGCTTTAAGTCCGGGTAAGGAAGGGCACTTCTCTGTAGAATGATTTTCTTCACAGACTAAACAAACCTTTATAGATTTTAGTGGGCATTCATTCTAGGATGCCTCCTGGTGCATCTAGGGCAAAAAATGGCCAAAGCCCTCTCTGCTTCCTCTTGTTTCTTTTTTATATGCAAGGTATCCATTTTAATGGTAAGAGTCTGCAGCATCTCACTCTTGAAATCTTCCAACATGTTTCCAATTTCTCCTTTAATGGATGAGTTAGAGGAAGAGGCATTGGCTATGAATTGACTCCACCTACCTTTCTTTCTGAATGCTCTAGAATGGTTTCTAAAAACAATCTTTATGTCCTCATAGGACAGTTGGTAGATGTCTCCCCCAGCCAGTAGATGGACGGTATCTAAAAAATCTTCCCGAATTCCCCTGAGCAGGACCATCTTCAGCGACTCAGGGTCGATTGTACACCTAGACCTTTTGTAATTGAGCTGGAACCTCTCTTCATAGTATTCCAAGGACTCATCACTTCCTAGAGTCATTCGAAAAATTTCTTCTTTAGTATCTTTTGACCTACAATAGTCTCGATACTTGTTGTTAAAGGCTTGTTGCATCTGAGCCTAAGTTGTGATGCTATTTCCAAGTAATCCCATGAACCAGCGTAGTGCTGCATCCTTGAGAGTATAAGGGAACAGTTTCAACTTTTGCTCATCTTCTGCATAGTATAGGTTCGACAGATTACAACAAACTCAAACAAAAAGGTGTCGGGATCTTCAGTAGTCAGACCATGAAAATGAGGTAGGGTGAAAGGGCTTATATTCTTCATTTTGGTGTCCCCATTGGTCTCCTGAATGGGAAAGGTACCTTCTATTCTCTCTCCATTCCCCCTAGCATTTCTGTGTTCAGACATTGGCTCCAAAGGAATGTTTTCTTCTTCTTCTTCCACTATAGGTTCTTAAAATATGTTTGGTTGTTCACCTAGGCGTTCTTCTTGATTGCAGCCACCGAAGAAGAGAGAAGGTTGGCTGTGTGAAGCAATGGGGGTGTTGGGCAAAAATTTTCCTAAGTTATCTCTATTCCTATGAGGCATGAAAGGAAATCTTTTTGGTTGGTTTTTGTTTCTTTTTTCCCTAAACTGATAGTACCTGAAAAACTAAAATTGATTGAACAAAACAAATATCAACTAACTGAAAT
Organism: Pinus tabuliformis; assembly: GCA_031772625.1. NCBI lineage: Eukaryota > Viridiplantae > Streptophyta > Pinopsida > Pinales > Pinaceae > Pinus > Pinus tabuliformis. Next base: position 700,811,640 of record CM062811.1, read on the forward strand.
GAACTTCCTAAAATTAAATTTGTAGAATTGAAGAGGAAAGCAAGGAAATGCATAACTGAAGGAAAAAAAAGGACTAATCTACTTTTTCTTAAATAAACTATTAACAGAATGTTGCAATAGAAAATAGAAGAAAGTAGTAATCACATAATACTCTAATGCTTCACCAGCAATGGTGCCAAAAAAGTGGTGAGCACTAGTATTGCAGCAATAATGTTGCAACTCCTGGGCCGCCTACTTTACTCGTATCAACCCGATAGTTCGTAACAAACTTGGAAGCGATGGTGTTGTATGCACAAGTACTAGTTCTTACTGTAGGTTGTCACTTGGTCAGCTGGCGCAAGATCACTAGGAGCTCAAGCCAACTTCTATGGATTCCAGAAGAAGCTCTATATGTGATGAAAGAAAAGAAAGATTACTCTACAGTGTAGAAATTTTGAATAATATAACACTTATTCACAGAGATTATCCCGATTATACACTATTGTGGAATACATGCATAATACATAACCTCCTCTATGTTGATCATCAATTTAGCAGCATCAAAAACAATGAAACATCAATCGCATGCACACATTAATGCAGTATGTAACCCAGGGAAAGCTTACTGCTGAAAACCCCACACTATCTGTATATTAATGATTGAGAACATGTAACATTACATAGTACAATACTCCTCTCAAGTACTCAGTACTATCTCCACCTGTTACACACAATACAGCTCAGATCTGATCTCCAAATCTCCTCCGCTGCTTGCCTGCCTCCACTACACAATACCTGCTGAGAATGAATAAGAATGGTTGATCCAAACTCCTATTTACCTTGTGAAAATCACCCACACTGTAAATCACGTGAGCACAAGCTATATTTCACTTGGTATTGGCCCACAATACGCAGAGATCATTGGCATAACTCAATCCCATGCATGCGCACAATCTCATGCACAACTGATAGCAATCTCAACCTCTAACACTTGTCCCTGTTGAACTGTACATGCACTGAGTTAACGGATGTATTCTTCAGTTGCATTATGAGTTAATAATTAGTGAATTAATTAATAACTAATTCACACAACTTATCACTTAGTCTATTGATCAGTTAGACTAAATACAACTAGTTCAACTAATTCAAACTGAACACAATTCCATTAACTGCTCATCCAACTCCACAGAACTCAACCACATGAGTTCTAACTGATGTCCTGCATGCAATAGCTCAATTGACTCATAAGAAAACGTATTTCCTTCTGAAAGCTGCATGTGCCACATCTGTAGCTCAAACTGAAGTGCTCCAGGAGGATAAGATAAAGTTTATAGTCTAAATATTATTATGAGACAATAATATTTGACTTTTCTATTTTTAACTAGCAGTCTAAAAATAGACTCTGATCACTCCTGGTGTGATCACTCCTGATGTGATCACTCCTGCTGTGATCCAAAAATACACTTTGCACCATAATTTGCCTACGGGCCCACTTAGTGAAGGAGACTCCTTTCCACTAAGCTCCATCATCTTGTTGCATTCTCAACAAGCATTTCTTGTTGCACACTTTTCAACACTCCCTCTCAACAAGAAAGGCTTCCTCTCAAACCTGATCCTATAACTCTGGAATGTTCTGCATGCAACACATCTGGTCGGTCCACTTGCTCTGTCATCAAAGTCTCTGACTGCTATTGCCTCTATCGACTAAAAACTCTGCATCTCTATGCTCTTCAGTATCTGACTGCTCTAGCCTCTGTCACTTTGATCTCTGACTGCATCCGTGCTGCTGCTTGTTCTATCTCCCAGCATTGCATCTGCACTGCACCTCCCAACTGACCTCCCTGTTGGGCTAGAAACACCCCCTGATGCTGAAGCTCTACCTGCTGCTCACAAGTGCTCCCTCTCTGACATCTGCGCTACTACAACATCTCCATGCATCTCACACCATTACACACCTCTCTGTGCCACCTAGCACTGTGCAAAACACTTGTGCCTCTCGCATTGCTGCAGCCTGCATGCTATGCGCTATCTTGGGATTCCCTACACTGTCTCTCTCTCTGCCGCTCCATCTGCATCTGTCTCTACCCAATCAGTCAGTTCCTGCTACTCCACATCGAGGCTCCCGTAGCAAGGTCTCATCCAAGAGGTTGGGTACCTCAAGGATCCTACCCCTCCTCCTTGGGATGATCAATCCATATCACCCCACCTCCTACCTAGAGGTATGGCCGCATGTGATCCCTCTGCCCACCTAGCTCAAATTTTCCCCCTACTGGAGGTCTCTGCATGAGTAGATGTCTCTACTCGATCTCCTCTCAGCTTCCCTTGTTGTGGCTGCTCCACAACCTCCTGAAGCTGCTGCACCAATCGTGGCTCCTCGACAATCATCTGAGATTTCTTCTGGCTCTACATGTTGAGAGATAATATACGCTCCCTCTCAACCACCAAGTCTCCATCAGTTGCCTCGCTACTCAAGGCTTTGCATGCATCTTGAACCTCAAGAGAATACAGGTTCTTGACTCGTGAACCAATCTGCTTCACCTGTCTAGTGATGATGTGTCTAAGGAAAACCTTTCCCTTACTGAAGACTACATCATAGCCTCTGTCTTCCAGCATCGTGATCGAAACCAAGTTTCTCTTCAGTCCTGGTACATACTTGACATCGGTCAAGGTAAGGCGAGCTCCATGCTCCCTTTGAAAAATAATCGTGCCTACACCTAAGACACTATACTTCTCATCATTACCCATCCCTATGAGTATCTGGAGATCTTTCTCCTCCAAAGAACTGAACAAACTTTTGTCACCGGTCATGTGGAAAGAAGCTCCATTGTCAAGAAACCAACCACTTCCCACCATGGATGAAACCATGCATGCGAAGAGTTTGAAATCCAACTCAAATTGTGAAGCAAGTGCCTCACCTTCAAATCCTTCCCTGGATCCCTTCTTGGACTTCTTCTTTGGGCAATTAGTAGCCTTATGGCCCAACTCATCACAATGAAAGTATCTCACCTTCGACTTATTAACCTTCTTCCCATCATTGGAAGAACTGGATTCGGAAAGAGAAACCTTCTCCTTCCCCTTCTTCACCTTACTCGCTAAGGCACAGTTCTCCTCATCATGCATGGATGAAGAACTGTCTCTGGTGCTCCGTCTGATCTCCTCTTGCACAAGATCTGACCAAAGTCTCTCCCATCCTGGCAATTTCTCCCGACCATTGAAAAAGTCCTAATAGGAATGCCAACTCTTCGGAAGACCAAGGAGAGCCAATCTCACCAAGTCCTCATCATTGACAGTCACCCCCACACTTCCCAGCTCATCCCGCCATTGGGTGAACTTCGTGAGATACTAGGGCATAATGTCTCCATTCTCACACTTAGATGTTTCTAATTTTATCCTTGACCGCCATTCCACCAGCTCAAAAACTCAACCGCTTCTGATCTACAATTCGTGAGAAAAAAGTATTTCTTGTACAGAGATCGACTGTATGGGCATTCACCGGATATCTCACCTTACAAAAGAAGGATGAATCCAGAGGCTACCTGGCCCGATTACAGAGTCTGCCTAAAGAAATAAAATGTAATCACTTTCTAAATAATAGATCTGATGATCAATCCTCGCTTTGATATCCTGTAGAACTTTTTCTACAAATCAAAGAGCTCCGATACCATGTAGAAATTTTGAATAATATGACACTTATTCACAGAGATTATCCCGATTATACACTATTGCGGAATACATGCATAATACATAACCTCCTCTACGTTGATCATCAATTTAGCAGCATCAAAAACAATGAAACATCAATCGCATGCACACATTAACACAGTATGTAACCCGGGGAAAGCTTACAGCTGAAAACCCCACACTATTTGTATATTAATGATTGAGAACATGTAACATTACATAGTACAATACTCCTCTCAAGTACTCAGTACTATCTCCACCTGTTACACACAATACAGCTCAAATCTAATCTCCAAATCTCCTCCGCTGCTTGCCTGCCTCCACTACACAATACCTGCTAAGAATGAATAAGAATGGCTGATCCAAACTCCTATTTACCTTGTGAAAATCACCCACACTATAAATAACGTGAGCACAAGCTATATTTCACTTGGTATTGACCCACACTACGCAGAGATCATTGGCATAACTCAATCCCATGCATGTGCACAATCTCATGCACAACTGATAGCAATCTCAACCTCTAACACCTGTCCCTGTTGAACTATATATGCATTGATTTAACTGATGTATTATTCAGTTGCGTTATGAGTTAATAATTAGTGAATTAATTAATAACTAATTCACACAACTCATCACTTAGTCTATTGATCAGTTAGACTAAATACAACTAGTTCAACTAAGTCAAACTGAACACAACTCCATTAACTGCTCATCCAACTCCACAGAACTCAACCACATGAGTTCTAACTGATGTCCTGCATGCAATAGCTCAACTGACTCATAAGAAAACGTATTTCCTTCTGATAGCTGCATGTGCCACATCTATAGCTCAAACTGAAGTGCTCCAAGAGGATAAGATAAATTTTATAGTTATAGTCTAAATATTATTATGAGACAATAATATTTGACTTTTCTATTTTTGACTAGCAGTCTAAAAATAGACTCTGATCACTCCTGATGTGATCACTCCTGCTGTGATCACTCCTGCTGTGATCCAAAAATAGACTTTGCGCCATAATTTGCTTGTGGGCCCACTTAGTGAAGGCGACTCCTTTCCACTAAGCTCCATCATCTTTTTTCATTCTCAACAAGCATTTCTTGTTGCACACTTTTCAACATACAAATGCTATTCTAATTGCAGAAAGGAGAAACGCTGAAATGTAAAGCAAACCAAGTAAATCCTAATTAACCAACTAATCCTACTTTTGCAGAAAGCACTATGAAAACCATGAAAGGAATGCCATTACCTACTCAAGGAAGTAAACAACATCTAACTAAGCTATTTCTGGAAGTAAATGAGCAAAAAAACTTCTTTTTGGATTTTTATGTATTTTTATGTGAATTTGACATGCATGTTATTTATTGTTTGTGAATGTAGCAGCAAATAGGTGGCGTTGGAGTGTGGTTTTGGGACTTTAGAGGATGTAAGATGGTGTGGATGGGTCCTAGGAGGTCTTAGGTGGCCATCTGGAGGCTTTTCCCACACTCGACCTTCAAAAGGAAGCCTACAGGAAAATCTACAGGAGGACACAGGAAATCTATGGGAGGAAAAACATCGTTCTACAGGAGGTCGAGAGCATTTTTCACTGTTTTGAAGGTGTGAGAGTGGGTGGAAAAGGTGGATGAAGATTGGAATGAGGAGTTAGGGCACCTAGGGTCTACCAAGAATCACTAAGAAGGAGAAAGGTGATTGGATTTGCTCAAGGAGAGAGGAAGAAATTCTATGGAAAATGCAGGAAACTAAGGCAGAATTGAGGGAAGACTTGGGCGACCTATAGGGCATGGATCAGATGGATGATAGGAGGGCCTACTGCTAGAAGAGATCTGCTGCATAAAAAACTGACAGTCAACCAATGAGATTAAGCAAGCAATGAAATAAGTGCATCTAGGAAAACAGAGTTTTGCATCCAAATAGTATAAACTATGATCTATGAAGGGAAATGCTGAGAAATGCTACAAGAAAGGAAAGCATGAAAGAAGACTATTGTAAATAAAGAAGTGAGCATGATGAATAAGTTCTGAAGCAAAGCAAAACTAGACTATCAAACAACTAAAAAGATGCAAACACTAGAAGTCCTATGAATGAGGGAAATCTATGTTTTTAGGGCAGCAAGAGGGTCTTTGCCTCAAATCATGGTCCCAAAGGAAGGAAGAGAGGCCAAGGAAATATTTCTAACCTTTTTAATCTTCTCTTTATCACTTCTTAACCTACTATAGAAAGCACAAATGGAAGAAAACTACTGAATCATCAAAAGCAACCTATTCTTAACCATAAAAGAGATACATCTAATAGCAACATAATCTACAAAATGAAATAAAACATACAAATACAAGAAAAGAGGAGCTTGGCTACTTGGATTGGGCCCTAACCCAAAAGCTTCAGCCCTCTAAGGTAACTCAGTGCTAACTCAAAAAGGATTCCATCTTTATTTCCAAAACAATAGCAAGATTACATGAAACTATCACAAAATAATAAGCTCGAAGTTGGAGCATAGTTTACATAAGCAAAAATACAACAAAAATCTGACCCTAGTGAGGCCCTAGGTCTCTATACTTATACAAATGAAGCTACCAACAACTTCCTTAAAATCAGGGAGGCTTGGCTCCCAAAACTCGAGATAATCATCAGTCATCCTCCACTTGCTCGGCTGCCTTCTAGTGCATGACTTGGCTGCTTGTACTCCGAGCTGAATGAAGGGGAATTCGAAGTGAGGAGTAATAAATGAGGGGGATTCCCTCCTATAAGTCCTCTCCTTTGTCCACTTCGAGTTATTGCTGCCATTTGTCCACTGGATCCTTGACTTTGACCTCAAAATTCATCAATAATATGCATTAAACACATGTTAGACAACATGGCATCATAACTAACTCAACTCATTCTATAAGCATAAATATAATCAGAAAATCATACAATAAGATAAGAGAATGGTTTATTTTACTATGTTAGGAGGTAAAATAAGCCCATATAATTACCCATTTATGAGGCTCATCAGTCTCATGCGCTGATTACTCCACTTTTTCCACTCCAAATGCATTGAGATAGATGACAAACAATATAATGATTCAATTCAGACCACACCTGTGTTGTGTGTGGAACCTAATTATCTTCTTTATTCAAAGGTATCACCGCATTGGACCCCAATTCGTAATGTGGTGGCAACATCGCCCGTAATATTTGCGTTGCAAGGGGGGTCCAGGGGGGCAGCAGCGCCCTAAAGCAAAAAATAGATGTAAAATTGCCTTGTAAAATGTTGTAATTTCATAGTCAATCTGGGTTTTTCATTAGGCAGAGACATAACGGTAGAAGTTATAATTAATTTAGGGTTTTTTTCCCTAGAAGGCAACCCCTCGCTATATATGAGGGAATTGTATTGAATCTATGTAGATCTGTATTCTGAGTGAGAAAGAGAGAGGAGATTGTGTGAGAGAGAAGAGGGAACTACAACAAATCTGTTGTAGGTTGTATCTATTTAGTTTGTTGGATAATATAAAAGGAAGGACTGGCTGTTTCCCATGGACGTAGCCCAAATTGGGTGAACCACGTATATTTGTGTCTCTCTTGTATTATGTAATTTCTGTGTTTATATTTCTGCAATATATTTTATGTGTTCCATTGCTCTGCAATATATAATTTTATAATAATCGGTATCAGAGCCGAAGGTCTATTTGGCTGATAAACTCACAGGAGAGAAGGGTTCCTAGTTCGAGTGGGAGCAATGGAAGAAGATGGGAGGTTTAAGGTTGAAAAATTTAATGGCCAAAACTACCATCTATGGAAGATGCAGATGGAAGATTATTTGTACCGAAAAGATCTATACCAACTATTGAGTGGAAAGAAAAAGAAGCCGCCAAGTATGATAGACACAGAATGGGATATTTTCGACAGAAAGGCACTTGGAACAATACGCCTGTGCCTAACGGCATCGGTAGCCTTTAATATTTCAAAGGAAACAACAACAAAGGGTTTAATGTCGGCATTGGCCAAACTATATGAAAAACCCTTAGCCTCAAATAAGGTATTTATTATGAAGCATTTATTTAATATGAAGATGTCAGAAGGTGGATCTATTGCTGATCATTTAAATGAATTTAATACAGTTACCAGTCAGTTAAGTTTTGCAAGGGTAACTTTTGATGATGAAGTTAGGGCTCTGTTATTTCTATGCTCATTGCCAGAAAGTTAGAATGGTTTAGTTATGGCCATTAGTAACTCTATCTCTGTATCTAGTACTTTAAAGTTTGATTATGTTGTCGGTGCAATCCTTAGCTAGGAAATGTGATGGAAAAGCTTTGGTGAGACATCAGGTAATGCTTTGACTGCAGAGACTAGGGGAAGAAAAATGGAAAGAGGAAAGAGCCCAGGATATCGCAGTAAGTCAAGGAAAGGAAAATCCAAATCCAGATCGGGGATAGTGTGCTGGAAATGTGGGAAGAAAGGACACCTGAAGAAAGACTGCAAGTCTCAGAAGGGAAAAGAAGGAGATGCGCAGTAAGAAAATAATAATGAAGCGAATGTGATAGGTGATGTGTTGCAAGATGCTTTGATTCTTTCATTAGAAAATATTATTGATGCCTAGGTGGTAGATTCAGGGGCCTTATTCCATGCCACACCTGATAGGAAACATTTTCATGATTATGTTCAAGGAGATTTTGGACATGTTCAATTGGGTGATGATAAACCCTGTAAAATCATTGGAATGGGTACAATTTTCATAAAACAACAGAATGGAAATCAATGGCTATTAAAGCAGGTAATGCATGTTCCAGATCTGAAGAAAAATCTAATTTCAACAGGACAGTTGGGAGGTGAAGGCTGTGTGACTACTTTTACAAATAAAACCTGGAAGGTTACCAAAGGATCCCTAGTAATAGCAAAAGGAGAAAAGGTTGGTACATTGTATTTATGCAATGGTATTTCTAATTATGTTAATCCTTTAACCTCTATATGAGAAGATACAACATTGTGGAATCATAGGCTTGGGCACATGAGTGAGAAGGGGATGCAAATTCTTCACTCAAGATATTTGTTGCTAGGTTTGAAGCATGTTGATTTAAAGTTCTATAAGAATTGTGTTTATGGAAAACAAAAGAGAGTCAGATTCCTCAGAGTTGGGAAAGAAAAGAAGAGCGAAAAATTAAAGCTTATGCATATAGATGTATGGGGATCTGTTCAAGTATCATCTCTCGGTGGCTCTCGTTATTATGTTACTTTTATTGATGATGCAACCAGAAAAAAATTGGATTTATTGTATTCGAAATAAATCTGATGTATTTGATACTTTCAAGAAATGGAAATATTTGGTTGAAAATGGAACAGGAAAAAGGTTGAAGTGTCTCAGTTCAAACAATGGAGGTGAATATTGCAGCAAAGAGTTTGATAGGTAATGTTCAAAGAATGGAATTTGCAGAGAGAAGACAGTTCCCGGAACACCACAAGAAAATGGTGTGTCAGAAAGGATGAACAGGAAAATCATGGAGCGTGCAAGGTGCATGAGATTGCATGCAAGGTTGTCTTTACAATTTTGGGTAGATGTTGTAGATATTGTTGTTTATATAATAAACAGAGGGCCTTCAAGTTCATTGGATGGTGGTATTCCAGAGGAGGCATGGACAGGTAACAATGTAAGCTACTCGTTTTTAAAGAATTTTGGTTGTGAAGCCTTTGTCCACATTAATAAAGAAAATAGAACAAAGCTTGAGGCAAAATCAAAGAAATTTACCTTTATTGGATATGGTGTTAATGATTTTGGTTATTGATTTTATGATTATGAAAAACACAAAATCATTAGAAGCAGAGATGTCATATTCAATGAAAAGGTTTTGTATAAGGATCAGATGTAGGAAAAGAAACAGGAAAAAGAAAACAGAGAATATACAGTGTTTGATGAGATCATAGAAAAAGTGAAGATGCCTGAAAATCGACAACAGCAACAACAACAGCAACAAGCACCTCAAACACCTAAAAGTGTTATTAGAAAATCTACGAGGATAAGTAGACCCCCTGAACGATACTCTCCTTCATTATATTATGTATTGTTGACTAATTCTGGTGAACCAAAATGTTATGAAGAAGCAGTGCAGGTAGAAACCAGGAAGAAGTGCTAGCAAGCCATGAAAGAAGAGATGGACTCCTTAGAACATAACCAGACTTGGTATTTAGTCAAGTTTCCTACAGGTAAAACAAAATTGCAGAATAAATGGGTTTACAGGTTGAAGGAAGAAGATGGAGGTAGAAAAAGGTATCAAGCTAGACTTGTGGTGAAGGGGTTTGCACAGAAAAAGGGTATATATTTTGATGAGATATTTTCTCATGTTGTTAAAATGACTTCAATCAGAACTATTTTAAGTTTAGTAGCAGTTGAAGATTTGCATCTTGACAGTTAGATGTAAAGACAACCTTTCTCCATGGGGATTTGGAGGAAGAGACATATATGCAACAGCCATAAGGATATGAGGTAAAAGGGAAGGAGAAATGAGTGTGAGGGTTGAAAAAGAGCTTGTATGGCTTAAAATAGGCTCCAAGCAATGGCATCTAAAATTTGACAGGTTTATGTCTAAACAAGGTTATACTAGATGTCAATCTGATCATTGTGTTTATCTCAAAAGGAAAAATGATGGCAGTTATATTATATTGTTATTGTATGTAGATGACATGCTTGTTGTGGGTTATAACATGCAGGAAATAAATGTGCTCAAAAGAAAATTGGCGAACTCATTTGCAATGAAGGATTTGGGTGCTGCAAAACAAATCCTTGGTATGAGAATAACTAGAGATATGAAGAATCGAAAATTAGCGTTTTCTCGAAGTGAGTACATAGAAAAGGTGTTGAAAGGATTTAATATACAAAATGAAAAACTAGTTAGTATACCTTTGGCTAGCCATTTCAAACTAAGTAAGGAGGTGTGTCCCGAGACTCAGGAAGAAATGGCTTATATGTCTACAGTTCCATATGCATCAGCAGTTGGAAGCTTAATGTATGCAATGGTCTGCACAAGGCCTGATATTGCACATGAAGTGGGAGTTATAAGCAGGTACATGAACAATCCAGGAAAAGGACATTGGATGGCGGTGAAGTAGATTCTCAGGTATTTGAGAGGTACCATAAATCAAGCATTATGCTTTGGTGGTTCAAACATTGCTCTACATGGATACGTTGATGCAAATATGGTGGGTGATAGAGATAAGAGGAGGAGCACAACAGAGTATGTGTTCACTGTAGGTGGAATAATTGTTAGTTGGATTTCAAAACTGCAAAGTGTTGTTGCACTCTCAACAATGGAAGTACAGTATGTTGTTGCTATAGAGGCTAGTAAAGAAATGATTTGGTTACAAAGGTTTCTAGATGAATTGGGTAAGAAGGAGTTGGGCAGGTTATACAGTAACAGCTAGAGTGTCATATATCTTGCAACTCTGCATTTCATTTGAAGACTAAACATATACATCTCAAGCACCATTTCATATGGGAAGTGTTGGAAGATGGACAATTGAAGCTGGAAAGATACACACTATCCAGAATCCTGTAGATATGTTAACAAAAGTTGTAAGCAAGGAGAAACTGATATTTTCCTCAGTTTCAATTGGTCTTCAAGTATGATGAAGAAGATGATAAATAACCAGGTCCAAAGTGGAGTCATTTTCCATCAAATGAAGCAGTGGTTGAGTTGTTATAATTAGTCTCCAAGTGGTGTGGAGCTTGATTATCTTCTTTATTCAGAGGTATCACCGCATTGGACTTCAGTTTTTAATGTGGCGACAACGTAACCCATAATATTTACGCTGTAAGGGGGGTCCAGGGGGGGTAGCAGCGTCCCCGAAGCTAAAAATAGATGTAAAATTGCCTTGTAAAATGTTGTAATTTTGTAGTCAATCTGGGTCGTTCATTAGGTAGAGATTTGACGGTAGAAGTTATGTTTAGTTTAGGGTTTTTTTCCCTAGAAGGGAACCCCTCACTATATATGAGGGAATTTTATTACATTTATGTAGATCTGTATTCTGAGTGAGAAAGAGAGAGGAGATTGTGTGAGAGCGAAGAGGGAATTACAGTGGATCTGTTGTAGGTTGTATCTCTTCAATTTCCTGGATAATATAAAAGGAAGGACTGGTTGTTGTCATGGACGTAGCCCAAATTGGGTGAACCACGTATATATGTGTCTCTCTTGTTTTATGTGTTTTCTGTGTCTACATTTCTACAATATATTTTATGTGTTCCATTGCTCTGTAATATATAATTTTCTAATAACCTCCCCATTTTTGGAGGCTTTTGGTCCCCAAAATATTTTACTGAATGAGGTAAGGAAATTTTTCCTCCACCTTATCTTTGGTGTACCATTTACCTTTTCCTGGAAGTCATCCCTTAAACCTAATTTTCCAAAGGTAAACTATATCTTCTGTCAACACTTCCTGAGCGTCCGATGCCAAATCCTCCACAGAAGGTAGGACTTGTTCCTATTCTTGATCTAGTGCGGAAGGCTCATAGATTTTCAAATTCTCTACATTCACAACTGATTAAATGTGCATATATGGTGGTAAATTTAATTGATAGGCATTGTCACCCACCTTTTCCAGTATCTCAAATGGATCCTTGATTTTCTTACCAAGCCCCTGCAACCTCTCCTTGTTCAATTATAGCCATACTTTGTCTCCCACCTTAAATGATTTATTTGTTCTGTGTTGATCATGCTTGGCCTTATACTTCTCCTGTGACTTCTACAGTGTTTCTAGTACCTGTAGATGGATCTGCCTGATCTTCTCTATAAATTTTTCAACCCTCAAAGCATCTCCTGTAAGATATTCCCTCACTCCTCCTTGCTGTCCATATGCAATTTCCAAAGGTGAATGTGGAAAATATCCAAAACAAGTCTCAAATCAGGACCTTCATGTAGAAGTGTGGACTGCTCTGTTATAAGAATGTTGTATGTATACCATATTTTCATCCCAGGTCTTCAGATGTTTCCGGTTGTATCCCTTCAGAAGTTACAGCAAAGTCCTATTGACTAATTTTGTCCGCCCATCTGTCTGTGGATGGAATGTTGTAGATATCTTCAACTTTGAGTCCATCTTCTCCCAACATGTAGTCCATAATGCACTGAGAAATCTTGTGTCCCTGTCTAAGATTATTCTCCTTGGTATCCAAAAGTGCACCAACACCTATCCAAAGAACAAGTTTGTTTCTTCTTGTCCATTGATAGTCTTTTTATAGGGCATCAAGATACACATCTTGCTGAACATGTCAACTACCACGAATAGGTAGTCATGTCCCTTCCTAGTTCTCGATAAACCTCCCACAAAGTCCATGGAAATTCTTTCCCAAGGATGAGTAGGTATAGGTAAGGGATGATATAGACCCTGTTTCCTATTACTATGCTTGCTGGTACACCAAATCATTCATCCTCTTATGAACCTAGCTACCTGCTCTTGCATCTTGGGCCAATACACATACCTCTGCAAGTTAGTCATGGTCTTCCCTACACCAAAGTGCCCTACAAACTTGGAGGTGTGAGCCTCTCTAATCAGCTGCAAAAACTCAAATTTAGGAATGCATAGCTTATCCATCTTGTAGAGTAAACCATCCTGTAAATGGTAGTCAACGGTGTTGTCGCCATCATGCACATGACTCTGAATCTGCAACTACTGATACACCTCCTTGAAGTCCTCATCTTCTGAATATGCCTCTTTGTATGCATCATGGGTGAATGGATCCATGTGCATAAGAGTCCCCAAAGTTGTAATCTTTGATGTGGGTGGCCATGAAAGCATATCAGCCAACTTGCTTGTGTTTCCCTTCTTATAATTGATCACCAAATGAAACTACTGTAAAAACCCCATCCACTTGTAATGCCTAGTCTGATGTAGCTTAGTCTGGGCCTGCAAGTATTGTAATGGTTGGTGATCTGTGTGGATTATTATCTTCTTTCCCATTAGATAGTGCTTCCACTTGTTCACAAATTGCACCATGGCATAGATCTTCTTATCATAGGTATAGGGTAGTTAAGAGCTGCCCCATGAAATACGTCAGAATGGTAGAAAACAAGCCTTGTTCCTTACATCAAGACAACTCACATAGCATACCCACTCGCATTTGTCTCCACTTCAAAATGTCATTGCAAATTTGGTAATGCCAAAACTAGTGCTTGATTGATATTCTTCTTTAACTCCTCGAAAGCCCTCTGCTGACCTTTTCCCTAGTGGAAACTCTTACCACTTGCTATTATGGCATGGAGTGGTGTTGCTCCTGCTGAAATCAAGGCTATGAATTTTCTCAGCTATTGTTTTGCCCCAATGAAACTCCTAACCTCAAAAACATTAGTACACACTGGCCATTTCATGATGGCCTCCATCTTGGAAGGATTTATCTTCAACTCTCCTCCTCTTATTGCATACCCTAAATACACCAAAGAGTGTTGCACAAACTCACACTTCTTGAGATTTACTAGTAGCTAGTGCTTCTTCAATGTTCCTAGCACTTGCATCAAAATTGAAATATGCTCCTCCCAGGTAACACTTATACTAGTATATCATCCAGATAGACAATAACAAATGAATCTAAAAAAGAGCATAGTATATCATTCATTAATATCATAAACTTAGCTAGTGCATTACATAAGCCAATGGAATAACTAACCACAAACCTTGTATGGTTTTGAACATGATCTTCCATGTATCATCCTCTTTGACTTGAACCTGGTGATATCTAGACTTCAAGTCCATCTTGGTGAAATAATTTTCTTGTTGCAACTAATCTAGCATATCGTCTATCCTGGGCAGGGGGTATCTGTTCTTGAGCATGATTTTATTCAAAACCATGTAACATATACACATTTTCCAAGTCCCATCCTTGTTTGGCACATTGATTATGGGTGACCCACATGGTGATGTCCTCGGTTAAATGACACCTTGTTCAATAGCTCCTGGAACTATTTGCTCACCTCACTTGCTTCTATAACAGACTGCATGTACAACCCAATATTTGGCAATGGGGAGTCTAGCAATAGTTGGATCTCATGCTCCAGTTATCTCTTAGGTGGTAACCTTTTAGGCTCTTGGAACACATCCTTGTACGCTTGTAACAACTCCTCCAGTTGTTGTTTTTGTTTATTAATACACCTCTCCAAGGATGCCTTACCTCTTATTGACTCCTCTTCAAACTGGATTTCTCTTAAAAACAATAAAACATACTTCTTGCTAGAACTGATCAATTTCTTTGCTTGGTTGGATCTTACCAGTGAATTTTTTAACTTGTCTTTGTGCACGTTGATGATGAACAATTTTCCATCCTTGATGAGACAGAACTGGTTATCTCTCCTCATGAATATTGCATCATGCATTTACATGTATAGACTCCCAAACACGACTCCACATACATCAAGGTGAACCACATCCAGATCTACTTCATCAATAAAATTAACACTAATAGAAAATCTAATTTTGCACTCTTTTGTTACCTTCAATTCTACATCCTTATTTACCTATCCTAGTGGATATGGCTTTGGATGGTCCTGAACTTCCAGCCCCAACTTCTTGACCATCTCTACTTCAATGAGATTCGCCTATGATCTTGAGTCAAATGGAGCATCAATCTTTGTCTTCTTGACCTATATCTTCATATGGAAGAGTTTGGTCATTTCTTTCTCTTCCTGTTTTTGAAGGCTACTTAGATTCACCTCCTTCTGCACTGATGTACAGATGTTTTTCTCATCCATGTTTGAGTTTCTTTCAACTCGGTTCCTCGAATCAGTGGTCATGAAATTCTTCTTCTTGTTATCTTTCTTCTTGTTCTTCGAGTTTAACTCTGGATGCAACTTCCAACACTTCTCCTTCGTATGGCCATCAATGTTGCAGTGGTTGCTAAGATATTTACACTAGTGTGTTGTGGCTATCGTCTTTTTATATTTTCCCTCTTTTTGCTTCTTCTTCCCCTCCTTAGAAGATTTATTTTTCTCCTGCTGCTTCGATCCACTTGATTGCGCTCTTTTCAGGCCTATGTCCTCTAGGTACTGTGCCTATACATAAGCCCCGTCCACCAATTTGGGCTTGAAAAACATCACTTGCTCATGTAGATGGTGATGCATACCCCTGAAATACTTCAAGAATAAATATAGATTCTTTGGATAGATACCCAGCGTTATAGCCATATTTCTTAATTATGTGGTGTACTCCTGCACACTTTGGCCCATCTTTTTCCTGAAGTAATGCCACCAGATCCACTGGTCCTCCTGGTACCCAATGGGATAAAATTATGACTTAATGAGGGTTTTAAAATCCTCCCACTTAGTCACTGGAGGTTCTCCCTCCAACCTCAGGGTTTTCGTGTGGCTCTCCCACCAAGTCAATGCAAGGCCTCTAGTTTCAGTCACGTGAATGAGATCTTTTGCCCTTCCTTGATTTAATGGATGCTGAAATAAACTTCTAGTTGTTGCAATGAGTGATTCGACTTCAAAGTGTCAATCTCGCTATGGTATAGCTTGATATTGACTTTTTCTTCCATTTTGAACAGGGATTGATTCACGACACTCGAACTAGGTTGATCTTTTCTGAGTTCTTTCTTCATCTGGTTCTCTATGTCATCCCGATCTCCCGATCCCCCTTATGATTTTTCCTCTACATTCGAACCCCCATCTTCTCCAAATATCCCCAGCTTATTTCTTAGGGCATCCATGAGGAGGTTTACATTGTGGTTTATATTAGCGACTTGTTGTTCAAGCTATGAAAACCTCACCTCTGAGGGTTCACGAGGTTCGTTTACATATTCATCAACCATGATTAGGGTTTTAAGATTTTCAACCCCATCGATCTAGATCCGCTACAAATATCCACAAATACTCAAAGAAACCTACTTTGATACCAAACGATCCGTAAATTGTCGTGGATATTCCACTGGATAGTTCGTCACAACATATATGATAATACTATATTAAAAATCTGAGATTCTACATTATTATAGTTTTATTTAATTTATAGAGTCTATAGATTTGAATGTAATTAGTGCATCCATGGGAATGGAAATTATGTAGAAAAGTAGAGAATGAAAAAATAAGAACACACACAAAAGACACAAGACACAAGATATGCTCTCTGGGAAACCCTTTCGGGAGAAAACCTAGGTGGAATGTGAGGCCGCTTCACTCTCTTTCTCTGTCTGGAAATATGGCTATAGGTACAAAAAAGTAATGTATGTGGCCCGTGGGCTGCTATAGTGCATAGATTCTCTTTGTGTTCTCTACCTCCTATCTCTCCTGGCTATCTTTGCTCAGCTATGGAACACAATACTCTCGAAAGAATGGAATGCCTCTTTCTCCTAGTGGCCCGGTTACAACACAGCCTGATAGCCTACTATTAGTTAAGTTTGAATACATAAACTCTTAATTAAAGTTACAAAAATAAACTCTTCTAGAGTCTTTTACATCACAAACACGTGGCTAGCACCTTTTCCATGTATAATGGGGGTTGACGTGGCATCCTCTTGAACTATAGGTGTGAAAACAGGAAAGTCAACGTCTGAGTGGCACAACTTTTGCATACAGACTCCGATTGATGCACTTCTTGCACTGTTGGAAAGGTATCTGTGTGTAAAATAGAATGAAGAGGTACTACACTAAATTGGTAAAGCTTTACTCCCAAAAAACATCGTTTGATGCCTCAAAATGCTCCCGTAAGGTTTCGAACCCCATTCGCAAAACTCGGTCTCGTCGATAAAAATGGTCCCGTGAGATTATTCCTCCACTTTTTCCACTCCAAATGCATCAAGATGGATGAAAAAGAATATAATGATCCAATTCAGATCACTTAATGTCCCTGAGAGGATGAGTGGCCATTGGTCCACAAATATTACTATGAATCAATTTAAGAGGCAAAGAAGCTCTCATCACTTTCTCCTTAAGAAAGTACTCTTGAATGTATTTCCCTACCAAACATCCTTCACATACATAACTAGGTGGTTCAATCTGTGGAATACCATAACCATGTGTAGGCAACTCATATGTTATAAGGACCAAAAGTTGGTATGTCCCAAATGTTGATGCCATAACATGCAATGTCATTGGCTATCATAGCAACAACTATTTTATGTTCCATGGAAGAAGTCTTCTCAACTTGTACTTATAATCAAATTTATCAGTATATCTTGGTGAAACCACTTTAATACCATCATTCATGTTAGGCTTTACAACCCATTGATTTGGCCAAAATTCCACCTTTTTGTTTGGTGTGTGATGCACTGAATAGAATGAAGATTCAATCCAACACCTAAAACATTAAGACATTGAGGGCATCTCAAAACCGGGTGGTGTCAATGATGACATGTTATGAACTATGCACATTAAAAATGATAATAAGTCAATGAATACAATCCACTTTAAGGGTGGAACTTCCTTTTACAATGAATGCAAAAGAAGATAAGATATGATGATTCGGAGGATAGGTTTACCTATATATATATATATATATATATATATATATATATATATATATATATATATATATATACACACACACACATGAGACAAATGGTATAATTATAATGAAAGGGTACAATGAAAAGTCCTACCATACATAACAATATAATAATAATGATATAAATGTAATAATTCAATATATAGGGATTAATAAGGCATTTTAGGGTTAACATGGGACCTTAACATGCCCCTCCCCTTCAGAAAAAGTTTATTCTCAACACTTGACTAACTATGGTTGTTTCTGCATGAATAAATCGACTTCCCATGTTGTCGCTTCCACTGGTAGGTTCTTCCATTTGGAGATGTACTGAGTAATTGCTCGATTTCTTAGCTTCATAATCCTTATTTCAAGGGTTGTTATTTATTCTAAAATTATTTTCCCTCCTTAATCAATATTTGGTAAAATAGTTTGCACTCGGATTTGGTCACCAATTACTTCCATTAAGCAAGAAACATGGAAGACTAGATGTAGATGTGAAGATGGAGGTAGCGCCAATTTGAAAGTCATTCTTCCAATCCTCTACAACACATTATAGTGGCTATAATACCTTGGTGTTAATTTATTGTCCTTCTTTTGTTGCTTGAGGGACATGTATTTATATGGTCATAGTCTAAAAAATATTAAGTTCCTCCACTTCAAATTCCCTTTCACTGTGATGTTGATTTGCTTATTGTTTCATCTTATTTTTTATTATAACCAAGTTCTGTTTCAATAGTTTGAGAACCGCTTGTTAGTGACATATGTGGTCATGCAATTTTTGATCATTTGAAATTATTTTCAAGGGTTATATGATGAATGGAGGATGATATCCATAAAATTCCATAAATGGGGACATTTTTTTTGAAGTATGGAAAAATTTGTTGTACCACAATTTTGCTAAGGGCACCCACTTGAGCCATTGTGTTTATTTATCATATGCAAAGAAATGAAGATATCCTTCTATATATTTATAAATAATATGAGTTTTACCATCGTATTAAGGATGGTAAGATCAACTATGAGCCAATGGAGTGCCTGTAGTGGCCAATCTAGGGTGCTAGATTAGACTAGATTTATTATCAACCAGGGTCAGTAAACTTCGAGGCATGTGTCTACAGTCTATAGACATAAAGGATTCCTAACTAAGTGTTTATTGTGATAGGTTGCAGTACTTCTTTACAGAAGGTTAAGATATGTTTCCTCTCACCTTAACACTCAGATCACCTAACTCATCTAACTGTCCTAAAGATATAGCATATTACTAGACTGATATTTTAATCCCCTTACAAGGATGCTATGCACAAAAGCTCTGTCTAGTTAACACTTGAGCATTCATGAAAAATCAAAAGCACACTAAAATTTAAATGCATGAAAAACATAGTCTATGTAGATGCTTCAAAATATAACGATGGATCAAATCTCTTACAAGATATGGTTCAATGATCTTAACAATGAAATCTTCAAGCTATCACCATAAATACCATTTGTGAGAATTTCAAATCAAATTGACAAAATCATAAGCATGGAAATAACATTAAACACTATGTGTTCTATTCGAATTCAAAAGCTACTAAGGAAATGAAATTAACAGTATACCAATCCACGCAGGGTCCGTCCACGTTTCAATGGTACACTGAAGTAAACTCAAGCAACGAGAGAATTTACGCATAAAAACTGCTGGAGTAAAATCGTGACTATATTCAAGTGTTGTGGATTGCAATCACATACCAAAGTTCTATTCTCAAACGATACACAGAGATAATAATCGTAACTATACCGTTAACAAAATAATACGCAGTCTTTATCTCCTGTCCCTATCTGAATTGGATGTACATTCATTAAGCAATTTTTTCCGCTTTTACAAAGGAATGATTTTTGGTCATTTCTAATCTAAACCAATTTCCAAAAAAAGAATAAAACGAAACTGGTTTTGGAAACCATGGCTTTTACTGCCTTTGTAACCAAAATGTTGAGGTTTGACCAGCGTGGACCGCATAACCAGGAGCTTTTGATTTGTTGTAGAATCGATTTTTCACCATGCTTGTACATTCCAGTTTTCATTCATATCCATTGCTTTGGCTTGCCTGTCATTCCACGTGTCAGATGATAAACCATTTACAGGATGTTATGACTTTCTGTAGTCTTTTTATTGAAAATTCCTAATTTCTAACACAAAAACTCATAAATTAACTTTAATGCAAACTAACAACTATAATGCTATTAATTAATCAATTTCAAGGGGATCTATGGAGGAAAAAGGTAGACAAATGATGGTGTTTTTAGAAGAAAAAGATGGTAATGGAATGGTACCAACATCTCCCCCAAGCTTAATGAATTAGCATGTCCTCATGCTAATCCCGATGTGTTGCCTCTAAACTCTGTCCCTGCCTGTACCTCTACTGCTTTCAACAATGCATCTATGTTCTTCTTAGCTTGGGCATCTTTCTGAATGTGGAGCTCATGTTTCAAACTCTTGTATTTCTCCTTGAGGGATTTCTTTTAGGTATACCATTTGGTTGCCCACTTGCAAATGTCAGTTTGTTCAGCCTCAAGTTCCTTGATTTGCTCCCTCAACTTCTCATTTTTCTGTTGAGTCTCCTTACTCTGTGCTCTCAGCATTTCATTCTCTTTCTTGATGACTTTCTCCAGCACGTTGGCCTCCATCAGTTCTTCTTTTAACTTTTCAATTTGCTTTTCCAGCCTCCTTTGTTTCTTAATTGTAGGTGGTGACTCTTTTCCTTGCCTATTGTTGCTCTCAACCTCCATTTCAGCTTCTGGTCCAGGCTGTGAGTGAGCACTGCTCTCGATGTCCATCGGTGCATGTGCATTTGATTCTGTTTGGTCTTTTGTTCTCTCCTGGATCTTCTTGTATATGTAGTGAAAATTTTATATTTCTCCATTTTCTGGGCATCCTCTTGTCTCATTTTTCTCGTCCTCACACTACTAATGGGTGGAGGGATATTACTTGATTTGCGCACAGGAATCTCTTCATCAATGTCATGCATAAATCCTGAGTGCTCTTGCTGTTCTTGCTCATCCTCTTCATCTTTGATTTGGTTGGCAGCCAAAAATTCCTTCCACGTTTTTCCCTTTCTTTGTAATTCAAATTCAATGAGAATTTTAATTAACCCAAAATGGCATAAACTTTTATCTTCATTACCCTTTCTCTTTTGGATAGTTTTTGACATCTTGGTCAAGCTCTGCAAGAGGAAATATGGTAAACTAATGGTGCACTACCCTTTTAAATGTAACAGGAGTTTGATGTGGTATAAAAAGACTATGTTGTAGCGACCCTCACATGTAACAAATTTTTGAATGATATACACCATTTCGTCCCATGGATGCATCAGCCAGCTCCTAGGGACACCCTTCTTCCAATTAACAGATGAAACCCTTGACTTGGACATGAATTGGGTCCATGATTTTTCTTTGAATTGTTTTGTTTTGGAGTATTTTTCTCCTTTCGGGCTGATCCCCAAGGATTGTGCTATGGTGTCTTCTGAGATCCTGAATGAAAAATTGCCTATCAATGCTTTCTCCCCATTAAATGTAAAGGCAAATTGTTTAGTTACTTCCTCATTGCTCCCATTAAACTTCTCCAAGAAGGGTAGCCATTGTTTTTCTTTTAAAATTGCAATGCAGTCATCGTGGTACTGAGAACTATCAAATGTGCTTGGCTCTACCCTATTAGTCATTTTGACAGAGAAACTCCTGCTCTAACCCTCTTCGTTTATGCTTACTAGTTTAACAAGGGTATTTTGGTTTGTTACCTCTGCTTTTCGCTCCACACAACTGACCTGGTGGTGCCCTTTGTTCCTCGATATCAGCTCCTTCAATGGCTTAAGCAGTGACCGGGTGACCGTCCTTGAATTATGGCGGAGGTGGAAACTTGTGAGCCCGATTACTTTGCTTTCCTTTCATAACACTCGCTGTTCTCGGCCTTTGATTTTGAAATCATAGCACTTGAATTGCTATTATGGAACGCCCCTTTTTACAACTGAAAATGAAATGGAATTTTAACAACGAACTTGACCCAATTCACTATAATGATAACAGAGCGTATTCATATTTCAATGACAGAGGAGTGACTATACTGGGTTGTATGAATATTATCATGAGAACGTCGTAAGCATGTATGGAGTACTGGAGTATAATAACGTATAGTTGTTTGCATGAGTCGACTTGGTCGAACAATCATGTTATATCTCAGCCGATTCAAAAACAATGAATGAAACCGTATAACATTTGGCTTTCCAATAGTTCACCACATGTCCCTTGCTTTTTGGTGTTTGGCCGAATAAGGAGATGTTGAACCAATAGTAAAGTTTGATGGCCGATAAGGGGTTAATAACAAGGCTGGGAGGGTGGTATAATAGAGGATTTAAAAAGCATAGGAGGAGGAGTATGGGGATAGGCTAGAGTATTAGAAAATGATAGGAATTAGGAATATGACGAGGGTGATGTAGATGTGGGTGTTTTTGAAATTGATATCATAAGCAGTCATAGTCATCACATTCAACACTAAAGTAATATAAGAATTTAAATGTTAAAAATAAAAATTACAATAATACATTACACTTTTATTGGTTGATCAAGAGTTGAGTTGGCATGCATAGGTAGGACTGGTCTTTCTTGTTCAGATATGACTAATCTTTGCTGTCCATAACAGGTCCCTCTGAGATCTGGAGAATATGTGTGCAGCTTCTTTGAAATCTGGAAAAGAACTATATGTGTGCAGGTTCCTTGATCTTCGGTGTTTGATGGAGCCTCAGTGACAAGCAACCTTTGAATCTCTGTTGAAACTTTGTTGAAGCTTTGCTGAAGTAGCTTGAGATATCAGTCTCTAACAAGTCCCTTTTATGTTTGTTGAACAGGTCCCTCCAATGTTGGTGCTGGTAACATGGTCTTCCGAACAAAACAGGTCCCACTGCATAGTGCTTTTAAATAGGTCCCTCTGATTAGAACAAATACAAAAACAACTTCTTTATTGAAATCTGAAGTATTGAAACAAACTCTTTAAGAATTTACAATGAGGAGATGAGATAAGAACAAAAATGTTGATGCTTCTCCCCCACTAAAGCTTTGACTTGTCCTCAAGTCATTAGTCAATCGATGAATCAAACAGGGAACAAAAAGAAAAGGAATTCTTACCAGCCAAAGAATTGGTTTTCAAGTAAGAATTCTGGGTTAGAGTGTGTCAGATTCTGGTTTTCACATCTAAACCATTATTTTTTTATTTTTTTTTAATTTCTAAATTGAAATGAAATAAACTAAGGCAGAGATACTACAGCTGAAGGCTGCAATATCTCAACCTCCTTTTGTTGAGATACAGTTTGAAGAAAATTTTGCTTGCTGATGGGCCTATTGTAAAGGGGTGGCCTTCTCCATTAATGGTAATGATCTTGATTGATCCATTGTCATAAACTTGAACGATTTCGTATGGGCCCATCCAATGTGTGGTAAATTTGGCTTTATGATCTCTGAATTTAGAATCAAAGAGTAAAGCCCAGTCTCCTTCTTTGAACTGTTTCTTCTTGATATGTGCATCATGCCACTGCTTCCTTTGTTTTTGCATGAGGAGTGTTGTCTCCTCTGCTTGCTGCCTCATTTCATCCAGTTGGTTCAACTGCTGAATTCTTTCTTGTTGTGCTTCATTAAGATCAATTCCCAAATCTGCAGCCATCTTAAAAGTATGTATTTGAAACTCAATAGGAAGCATTACCTCCTTTCCATACACCAACTGATATGGTGTAAATCCTGTAGTATTCTTCCACGTGATTCTATAAGCCCAAAGTGCATCTTTGAGCTTCTCTTCCCAATTCTTTCTGTTCATTGCCACAGTCTTAGTGATAATTTCTTCTAAAGTTTTATTTGTGGATTCCACCTGGCCATTGGCCTGTGGATGGTAAGGTGTACTTATTCTGTGCTTGATTTGATATTTTTATGTGATGTCCTTAACTAACTTTAAAATAAACTGAGTACCTTGATCAGTCACTATCTCCCTTGGTACTCCATACCTTAAAAAAATCTCTTCAAAAAGAAAGTTTACCACTGTTTGTTCAGTTTCTCGGACTAGTGCTTTAGCTTCAACCCATTTTTTTACATAATCAGTACATACTAAGATGTACTTCTTACCATTGCAAGTTGGATTAATGGGTCCTATGAAATCTAGAGCCCATTTTTCAAATGGCTCTAGGTGTACTTGAGGCTAAAGTGGCATCTCATCTGTAGCTGTTGGCCTACCCATTCTTTAACAGCTATCACAACTCTTCACATACTTCTTGGAATCCTTAAAAATAGATGGCCAGTAGTATCCAAGACTAAGAATCTTGAATGTTGTTTGTTTAGCTGCAAAATTCCCACCACACGGTTCATCATGGCAAGATTTTAAAATATCAATTATTTCATCATTTCTTACACATCATCTAATAATCATATCTAACCAGTGTAAAATAAATCGCCATTAATCCATGAGTATCGAGCACTTTGTTTGACTAGCCTCTTCTTTTCCTTTGGAGTAAAGTATGGAGGTGTTCTTCCTGTGGACAAATAATTTGCCAAGTTAGCATACCAAGGATTCACTATTGAAATCGCAAATAAATTTTCATCTGGAAAAGGATCTTCAACCGGAACAATCTCACCTTGATTTTGCAGTCTAGAAAGAAAATCTGCCACCTGATTCTCCTTACCTGGTCTATCTAACACTGTGATGTTAAATTCCTGTAACAATAACAACCATCTGGTAACTCTGCCACTAGTTACTGGTTTATTCATTAAATGATTAATGGCAGAATGTTCAGTATGTACAAAAACCTCGTACCCAGTTATATAATGTCGGAATTTATTCACAACATGTATGATGGCAAGCATTTCTTTTTCTATGACTGTGTAGTTTAATTCTGCAGGTGTTAGATTTTTGCTGATGAAATAGATGGCATAATGATAAGACTCCTCTTTTTGGCCTAATGAGGCACCTACTGCAGTATCAGATGCATTTGTAAAGATGTGAAATGGTAGGTTCCAGTTAGGTCCTTTTAAGACTGGTGTGGTTGACAACTTTTCTCTGAGTGTTTCAAATGCTTGCTGACAATTCTCATTCCAGTTGAAAGGTGTATCTTTTGCTAGAAGTTTAAACAGAGGTGAAGCTATTTTACTAAAATGTTCAATAAACCTTCTGTAATAGCTTGCATACCCAAGGAAACTTCTTACCTCTTTTTGAGTCTTCGGAATTGGCAAATTGAAAATGATCTGGATTTTTGATGGATCAACTTTGATGCCTTGAAAAGAAATATATTGGCCTAATACTATCCCCTCATTTAACATCATAAAGAACTTTTCATTGCTCAGGGACAGATTAGCTTCAATACATCTCTTCAAAACTTTTTCAAGATTCGTTAATGCACGCTCAAATGAATCACCATACACTGAAAAATCATCCATGTAAACTTCAACACAATCATGAACTAAATCAGCAAAAATAGCTAATACAGCTCTCTGAAATGTAGTTGGTGCATTGCAAAGTCCAAATGGCAAAACATTATAAGCATAAGTGCCCTAGGGACAAGTAAAAGTGGTTTTGTCCTGGTCCTCTAAGGCTATCCTGATCTGGTTGTAGCCACTGAAACCATCAAGAAAAGAGAATGATGATTTCCCAGCTAATGTGTCTAGCACTTGGTCAATAAATGGTAGTGGGAAATAATCTTTGAGCGTTGCTTTGTTCAATTGTCGGTAATCAACACAAATCCGCCACTTACCATTTTTCTTGGGCACTACTACCAATGGGGATACCCACTGACTGTCAGAGATAGGATAGATAAAATTGGCTTTCAACAGTTTTTCTAACTCCTCTCTAACAATATCCTGAAGCATGGGGTTCACTCGTCTCTGTGGTTGCCTCACTGGTTTGATATTACTATCGGTATAAATATGGTGAGTGCATGTTTCAGGTGAATTCCATGCATATCGGTGTAGTCCCAAGCAAATGCTTTCTGGTATTTTCTCAATAATTGAATCAATGTTTCCTCCTGAGATGAGTCTAGGTGAGTGCCAATATTCAAAGTTTTTCCTAGACTAATCTCTATGGTCTTGCTCTGTGTGTTTGTGATAGATTGAATGGGAAAGATGTTCTAAAATGTTTTTTGCAAAGATTGAATGGTGCATGTTTCCTGAAAATTTTGTGCCAAAAGTTCATCTGCAGCATGGTATTGGTCATTTCTCAAATCTTCGGAAACATCAGGTTGAGAAAGGAACAACTCTACCAAATCATCATTATTATGTTCTTGAAAATCATAGATTTGGTTGATGCTAAAAACAGATTGAACTTCTTCTTTATTATTGTATTTATTGTCAAGCCATAAATTGTGTGCTACTGCTGGTGATTGTGCTGATGGGTAAAGAGTGAGTTGTTTTCTTTCAGTTCCTCATGAAATAACCATATTACCCGATCGACATCATATGAATGCATCAGCAGTTGCTAACCATCGTCTACCAAGGATGATAGGGTGTCCTCCTAAATTGGATTTTGGCTGGAGAACTAAATAGTCCACTGGATACTCCCAAGAGTCCAGTGAAACAATTATTTCCTCCAAAATCCCTTCAGGAATCACTTTAGACCTATCAGCGAGTTCTAGAACAATTGTTGTGTGTTGAAAATTTGTAAGCTGGAGTGTTTTCATGGTTTCAAGAGTCATCACATTTATTACGGCCCCAAGATCAATTAAGGTGTTTGGAATATGTATGTTCTTAATGATTGTAGTGACTCTGGGAATACCAGGGTCAACATACTTTTCCATTGAGATGGTGTTTGTCATAAGGCCAGCTAGATGTCCAATAACATGAATGGTTTGTGGATCAACTCTTCTCCTAGTAGGATTTTTAAGGCACAGTTCTTTGATGGATTTAGTATATATGGGAATGTCTTTTATGGCTTGTAGTAGTGGAATTTCTATATAGACATTCTTTAGC
This sequence comes from Pinus tabuliformis, assembly GCA_031772625.1. Classification (NCBI taxonomy): domain Eukaryota; kingdom Viridiplantae; phylum Streptophyta; class Pinopsida; order Pinales; family Pinaceae; genus Pinus; species Pinus tabuliformis. The sequence goes on from CM062811.1 coordinate 700,838,698, forward strand.
TCATCTAAAACATCAAACTGTGGTATAGACATGGGAAGTTTTGTTTGGACCAATCGGTCTGGAAAAGGTGGTGGATGCAACGGTTGCATTTGTTTATTTTTGATATCATCATTTTGTTTCCTTTGAATTGAAGTTTCATTTTCATTTTCTTCATTTTCTTCTTGTTTATCAGCTATTGGAGATTCTTTGTGAAGTACCTTACCAGACCTCAAATTGATATTTTGCAAGGGTAATGTGGGATATGAGGTTCCCTCATCTACATTGGAGGCTGGTCTCTCTGCTCTGTTATTTGGATTTGGTACAGGTTTGAGCAGGGATTTGAGTAGGTCTAGGAGGTTGTGAGTTAGATGGAAGTTGTAATTGTGGTGGATTTATTAGTGGAGGAGCAGGAAATGCTTGCTGAGTGGGTTGCGGTTGATGTGGGTAAACAACTTGCTGCTGAGGATATTGCTGATATGATTGAGGATATGGCGAGTATGGCTAATGATATTGTTGATATGGCTGCGAATATGGTTGGTATGGTTGAGGATATGAGTGATATTGTTGAGAGTATTGTTGAGATGGTCTCCATTGTTGTTGTGGGTAATTTTGGTGCTGCCATGGCATGGGTACATTCCACGAATTCTGAGCATACATCTAATCATGTACAGGAAATTGCAAATTCTGGTTTGCAAACATACCTTCAGGTGCTGGTTTTGGCTGCCATGGTCTCTTTGCGCCCATGTAATACACATTTTCCATAGCTATGTTTGCTGCCACATTACAATTCTGCAAAACCTTGACTTTAGAGCAATGAAATATATCATGATTTTCAGTACAAAAGGCACAAACTTGAATGTTTTCTAATGGGCAGTCTTTTAAGGCATGTTTCTTCTAGCATTTTGGGCAAAAGATAGCCATCATCTGATCTTCCTCTTCTTGTCTCTTCTTAGCTTTTAGAGTGTCAATTTGAGTTCCTAAGGTACTTAACAGATCTGTTTTGAATTCCTCTAACAGGTTCCCTATTTCAGCCCTTGTGACACTTGCTGAAGCAGATTTTGTGGCTTTGGATGGTATGGTTCTTTTTCCAATTTTGGCTTTGCTCCTAGAATACTTTTCACATAACTCAGCAATTTCTTCAAAAGGTAAAGTGGAAATATCACCTTTGCCCATCAAATTAAGATCATCTAAGTATTCCTCTGGAATGCCTTTCAAAAATATTGTTCGAATCAGATCAAGAGGCATGGTTCTGTGTTTTGATTTTTGTAAATTGTAAACAAACCGCTCTAAGTACTCCTCTAAATTTTCATCCTCTTGTTGGTTCATCCTAAAGATATCATATTTGGAATCTTTTGATCTACAATAAGGTTGGTATTTCTTTAGGAATATTCTTCTCATGCCATCCCAATCAGTTATCGCATGTTCACCAAGCCCCATGAACCATCTTAATGCTTATGCTTTTAATGTTGTTGGGAAGAGTCTAAGCCTATGGGCATCATCTGTGCAACCATATGTTCAACATACAATGTCAAACTCGAACAAGAATGAATCTGGGTCTTCTGAAGCCATGCCATAAAAATTTGGTAGCACGAATGGGGGTATGTTTTTCAATTTTATTTCGTCATCCTCTTCCGGTTCTTGGATAGGAAATTTAAAGGTTGACTCTTCCTCTTGACCTTGATTTATTGGTCCTCTTTCTGATCCATGTCCTTCTTCAGGCATTTTTATAGGTTCCTCTGTTGATTTAATTTCTTGTTCAGTGTCACTTGTTTCAAAGAGAAGTTCAAGGAAAGATTGTTGAGTTACTGTGCTACTTTCTCCTTTTATAGAGGATTCAGGGAAATGTTTCTTCTGTGATTTGTGTGCTAATAGAATTTGCCTCTTGATGAGTGTGAGTCTTTGCCCTGATTTCTGTTTATCCTCTAATTTTTGTATGGTGACTTCCTCAGCTGATGTTGTGTGTTCGACGTTTCCTAAAGGGTCTGCTCCTTATGGTAGGTTAGTTTTTGGATGGGGGGTTTTTATGAATCTACCTTTATTATCTCTAGATCTAGGCATAAGTAAACATGACTTCTAAATCTATGTTTTTGCTTGTTTTTGTTTATTTAAAAAATATATATATTTTATTTTTTTTTCGAAACCCTCTAACTACGCCTCCCCAGCAACGGCGCCAAAATGTAGTGGCCAATCTAGGGTGCTAGATTAGACTAGATTTATTATCAACCAGGGTCAGTAAACTTCGAGGCATGTGTCTATAGTCGATAGACATAAAGGATTCCTAACTAAGTGTTTATTGTGATAGGTTGCAGTACTTCTTTACAAAAGGTTAAGATATGTTTCCTCTCACCTTAACACTCAGATCACCTAATTCATCTAACTGTCCTAAAGATACAACGTATTACTAGACTGAGATTTTAATCCCCTTACAAGGATGCTATGCACAAAAGCTATGTCTAGTTAACACTTGAGCATTCATGAAAAATCAAAAGCACACTAAAATTTAAATGCATGAAAAACAGAGTCTATGGAGATGCTTCAAAATATAATGATGGATCAAATCTCTTACAAGATATGGTTCAATGATCTTAACGATGAAATCTTCAAGCTATCACCATAAATACCATTTGTGAGAATTTCAAATCAAATTGAAAAAATCATAAGCATGGAAATAACATTAAACACTATGCGTTCTATTCGAATTCAAAAGCTGCTAAGGAAATGAAATTAATAGTATACCAATCCACGCAGGGCCCATCCACGTTTCAATGGTACATTGAAGTAAACTCAAGCAACAAGAGAATTAATGCATAAACACTGCTGGAGTAAAATCGTGACTATATTCAAGTGTTGTGGATTGCAATCACATACCAAAGTTCTGTTCTCAAACGATACACAGAGATAATAATCGTAATTGTACCGTTAACAAAATAATACGCAGTCTTTATCTCTTGTCCCTATCTGAATCGAATGTACATTCATTAAGCAATTTTTTCCGCTTTTACAAAGGAATGATTTTTGGTCATTTCTAATCTAAACCGATTTCCAAAAAGAGAATAAAACGAAACCGGTTTTGGAAACCATGGCTTTTACTGCCTTTGTAACCAAAACGCTGAGGTTTGACCAGCGTGGACCGCATAACCAGGAGCTTTTGATTTGCTGTAGAATCGATTTTTCACCATGCTTGTACATTCCAGTTTTCATTCCTATCCATTGCTTTGGCTTGCCTGTCATGCCACGTGTCAGATGATAAACCATTTACAGGATGTTATGACTTCCTGTAGTCTTTTTATTGAAAATTCCTAATTTCTAACATAAAAACTCATAAATTAACTTTAATGCAAACTAACAACTATAATGCTATTAATTAATCAATTTCAAGGAATATAAGGGATCTATGGAGGAAAAATGTAGACAAATGATGGTGTTTTTAGAAGAAAAATATGGTAATGGAATGGTACCAATAGTGCCCAAACAAGAAAACAATTAAGTCCAAAAATTTCCAGTGATAATTTGGATTTCTATCACTTACAATAGCCTTTCGGATTCCATGAAGCTTTTTGATTGTTTCCATAAATGCTTCCACCATTGTACTTTATTTAAAAGGATGAGAAAGAGAGAAAAAATGGGCACATTTTTTCAGTCAATCTGCTAATACCATAATAATATTCTTTCCTTCAAATTTGAGTAAGCTTGTAATAAAATCCATTGAAACTTATTCCCAGTGTTGGCTTGGTATGGATAATGGTTGTAGGATCCCTAGGGTGTTAATAATTTTTCCCTTATTATGTTGGTAGACCATGCATTCAACCACAAACTTGTGTACATCTTCTTTAAGACATTCCTAGAACAAATCTTTCTTGGTCATATGGTAGATATTCAAGAACCTTGAATGTCCTCCTATAGGAGAAGTGTGTAATTCCAAAAGAACCTTTTGTTTGAGTTGAGAATTTTTACATAAGTGATGTTGATACTGTTACCACAAAATATAACAAACCTTGGAGATGGAAATCCTACAAGACAAAGAGCTAGACTAAGTGTTAACAATGGGGTAAAGGCCCAATGTTACCTCAGCCAAAACCCCTCGATCTTTATCGAATTTCATCGATGGGAGGATTTAGTAGAGAGGAAATCAATTAAAATAGATAGGATAGGTATAAGGCACAAAGTGATGAATCTATAATTCATTCAATACAAAGACTCAATAATGGTTCAAGGCTTCAAAGAAGAAAAACACTCTCAAAGAAAAGTTTTAAAAACGGAGGCTCAAGACCTAGGGTTTTGATATTTTTTTATGTTGATAGGTATTCACAAGGTCAAGACTTGGGATAAAAGGATTCTTATGATATACTTCAATAAGTACTAATCTCATACTAACTTCAAGGAAGTCCTCAAGTTGAGGGGAAAAAGAACTAGGGTTTCCCTCTTGGAGCAACACCTAGGGAAAGATATTTTATGGATGAAATTTGAGTGGATGCCCACCAAAATTGGAGAATAGGTCACCTAGACCCTAATCTTGATGTTTAAGATCTCAAATCATCGAAAGGCATCCTCCCTAAAATCTCTGTGCAAGTCCTAGATTTTCACTCAAGCCTTAAAAGGACCAATTTTAGAAGAGAAAATTATGGAAAAAAAATAGGATTGATCACCAATGACTTGTCCTTTAGGCGTATGGATTCAAGGATGAAATAGTTAAGCTATATCGTTTCTAAAGAGGCTAAAAATTGATTACCTAGGTATCAACTTTTAGAATTTACCCACTTCAAAAGAAAATGGAGTTTGGTGGAGAGATTAAATATTTCCTCCACTCAAAACATTCATTACATGTTGTACACTGAATAACATATGCAATAATCAACTAGATATCCTGTCAAAATTAAATTCGACAATTAGGGCACAAAATAGCGTAACCTAGAAGTAGTAATTCAATACATTAGACACTTTCAAGATAGAAAATATTCAACAATAATCACTTACAAGACAACATGTACTAAATCTATCCAATATCCAAAGAAGTAGCTCCAAAGACAATAAAAAATAGCTTCCAAATATCGAAATGCATCTAATAGATCTTTGATAGCCAAGAAGGAACAAGTATGAAAATCCTCTAAGAGGTTGAATTTCAAGTTTGATTATGATGAGAGATTAAATGAGGTCTCTCATATTTATACATGTACAATAAAGTCTAATTTTACGCTAAAGCCCCTCTTAGTTGTCAAATGATGGGAAAAAACTAATTGTGGTTACAAGCCAACCACATAACCAATGCGAAATCATAAAAATTAATCCACAAGAGGGTCGAAATGCTGACACCATCATTGTGTGGGCCTCTTGGAGGCATGCATTGAGATCCCTTGGTGCCAAATTGAGTCAAGAGGGCTCTAAAAATCATTCTCCAGGGGATGACCCCTATATATCCATGCAAATCATCGTGTGGACCCTAGTTTTATGTTTAGGGCACAAAATGGGTCACATGGGTCTCCTAGTGATAGAATAGCATAGATATGGTTGAGGGCTCAAATAATGGTGCTAACCCTCCCATGTCTCAAAGGGTGAGACAAAACTCATATGGACCTCAGATCAACTTCCAAACCATAAGTGCCCTACTAAGTTGACGAGGAGGCACACTGGTCCAAGTACATCATCTCATGAATAGTGTTGGGAAAAGTGCATATTGTTGGGGTGTTATAGGTTCCCATGGAGTGGAATGATGCTTTGCAAGTGACCAGAGTCCTATGGTTCTCAATGCTTCACTTGTAGGGTGTCATATGCTCCTCTGGTGGACTTGGGCCCCAGTTAAGTTTCCCAACCCATGATGAAAGCCACCTGCTAATCACACATAATGTCCAATGTTACATATTCACCATCAGGTACAATTAATCATTTGTTCATCTACGTGAACCAAGCTTGTTAATGAATGGAAAATTGAGACTTCATATGGGGTTTCTCTTCCAAATTTGGGGCTTTGATCATGTAATAGTGTTACCTCCCTAGGTAGGAGTGCACGATAAATGATCCCATTAGGTGTTCCTAACCCCTAAGGGTAAAGACATGTCCCTGGTAAATCCTTTTGTTAATAGGTGGCATGTGAATAATGATGAAATGGTATGGGGATGAGGGGGTCTTAGGGCCAAATGCTAGGGTACGAGGATATAAAAAATGAATAATTCCACACATTGGGTATACAGATGTGAGGAGGGAGCAATCATGGTTGCATGAGTTACCCTAACCTTTGTTTTTCCACCCCTCTTTATTTGTCTTTTGATTTTTCTTTATTTTTCTTTGTATTACTACTCTAAGTTCTAGGACATGAGAGCATGTTGTGAATGATGTATAATAGTTATTACCCCATTGAAGGTAGGGTATTTCATCACCCACTAGGGGTTGGTACAGGCATGGGTTCCTTTGATGGTGTGATGGGGCATTGGGGACCTAGGAACTAGGGTGATGGCCATAATGATAAGGGGTAGAGCTCATGTTTGGCTTTTACCCATGTGTTGTTATTAAATGTATCGACAATATTTTTCATTTTTTGATTTTTATTTTTATTTTCTTTATTTCTTGTGTCCATGATATGCTTTTAACTTTCTTTTAGTTGCATCAAACTCCAGGGAAATGTTTCCAGGCCTGACCCAGATATGTGGAAAAGGGGAGGGGGAGTGCCTAAAATTGTGGACCCAGTGGTCATATGGATGTAGAGAAGGAAAATGGTCAAATAAGGCTTGTAATGTGCAGAGGAAGGTGAAAATGTGGAATGGGAAAATGGGACCACACTACCAAACGGTGGTTTCCCGAGTAGTTCGCTTCCTAAATCCATGGGCCAATAGGGTAGATCTCATGGGACTAGGATTGAGGATTAACCGCCTATTTAAGGTAAGGGAAAAAAATCACAGTCAAAGCCCTTCCTTCTTCCAATTCACCAATAATCCATGCCCAAAATTCCCAAATGAAAAACAAGCATAAGAACCCGATTGCATAATGAAAAACATACCTTTTGGGTTCGACTACCCACCTTCTAACATATGTTGTTGACACATGGGCAAGGAAACATACAATTGACACAAGTGGTAGAGATAAAGTGGCATATCTCATCAACTATGAGGTGGTTTCTAAAGGTTGCAGGTTGCTAGATGGAAGAAGATGAAAATGAGAAAAGTTCTCCTAGGGGTACCCACTTTTGGTGGGTAACAGATACCACGCAAATCATTCTTCCACATAATTTTTCTATTGCATTGGTGTCCTATTGTAGTTTTCGAATGATCTTGCATACCTTATCATCTTTCTTCTTCTAGATAGTCAAGATTGCAGGATGTAAATAGCACATAGTAAACCCTCTATATCTTCCACTTTCCTTGATAGTGCATTTGCCATGATATTTTCTTTTTCTTTTTTTAGTTAATTTCAAAGTCATAACCTAACATCTTTGTAACCCATTTTTGTTGCTCTTGTAAATATAATATTTGTTTGAATAAGTGCATCAAAATATCATGATCCTTTTTTCTTTGAAATGCCTTCCTATTAGGTATGGATATCATTTCTTAATTGCATGTTGTATGGTCGACATTTGTTTTCATATATGGGTTTGAGTAAATTCTTTCATTTAAGTTGGTTACTTTAGAGGCAAGGGGCCTTCCTTCTTGCATTAAAACTTCACCAAAGCCATGGCATGAGGCATCACAGGGCCTAATGAATATTTTTGTGAAGTCAAGTGTGACAAGGACTGGAGTTGTATATATACCCTCTTTAATTTTTTCAAAATATTTAGTTACTCCTCGAGTCTAAGAAAATGATTCCTTCTTTAATAATATTGTTACAGGTGTTGACATTTTACCATAATACTTGGAAAACTTGCATCAATAACCTATAAATTCCAAAAATCCCTTGAGTTTCTTCAAGTTTTTGGGAATTGGCCATTCCATCATAGCTTTAATTTTGTTGGAGTACACTTTGACACCCTCATGAAATACGATGTGACCCAAATATTCCACTTCTTGAATATGAAAGGCACACTTGGAAGGTTTTTCTTGTAGTTGTTGTTGTTCCAATAATGTTAAGTTCTTATCAACATGTTGTACATGTTATTTCCAAGATTTATTGTAGATTAACACGTCATCAATAAATACTAACACACTTTTTCTATGGAAGGGTTTGGAAATAGAATTCATCAAACTTTGAAGTGTTGAAGGTGCATTAGTAAGTACAAATGGCATAACTAAAAACTCATAGTAGCCTTCATGTGTTCTAAAGGTTTTTTTGGGAATGTCTTCTTGTCTAATTTTTATTTCATAAATGTTGAATGGAATTCCAACTTAGTAAATAAAATTGCTCCAAGCAATTTTTCTAATAATGCATCAATGATAGGAATAGGAAACTAACATTTGATTGTCATTTTGTTGAGTTGTCTATAATGTGGACACATATATCATTAACCATGCTTTTATAACCATCACCAGTGGTGAAGAGAAATCACTCTAGCTAGTGTTTGGTAAATTAATTGTTCTTAATATACTTCATTCATTGTCAATCAGGATTCGTGTACTTATGAAATGTATCTACATTATATATGCTAGGATTCTTTCCGTGAATTGATTGATTCTAGAAATGAAACTAATTCTAAGTATGGACAAATGTTTTTAACACAATTTGGAGAATAATTACGCACATGTTATTTCAATCCAAAGTTATATTAAATCCTAATTGAAATTCACTACTTTGTAGAATTTGAAAATCTATCTAAATTGCAGAATTCAAATTTTCTTTTAATTGTATGAAAGGAAAATACTTAGAAACCAAATTTCAAGAAAGAAACAATATAGTTCTATTTTTCAAAATTAAAACCATCCTTCACTAACTTGCAGAAAGAAACTTTTATACTAAATTGCAGTAAGGAAATTCTATACTAATTGCATGAAAGAGAAATAGCAATAAAAATGATCTAATTCCTATTTGCGGAAAATGAAATTAAAATCTTTACATCTTGAGAATGATTACTTGTGTGCATATTTAGCCTCTAAATATTATTTCATCAACATTTAAGAAATCGAATTAAGCTACGAAGTAATTAAGTGTTGGAAGAAGATGCATTCAATAATCGAAATATTTTTAGTGTTTTTCTGCTTATGGGTACTCTGCAATCAAAATGAGAATCATCATAAATGTAATTATGATGGAAACAAATTCTTGAAAGAAATTATAATACTAAAAAAATTAATGCAAAACAAATATATAAACAAAACCTCACATCTCGTCAGGGGGCCCTCCCGTGAGTGTAGGTCAGCTAGTAATAACAATATATTCACGCACACATTGAGAACAGAGTAACTTATATTAATCTAGAACAAAGTATCATTGGTCTTCATAATAAAAAAATTATAAACTTAATATTCGAGAAAATTTATGTCTCAGGTCTCGACTTACAACCTTTATACAAATTTCATAAAATGATTTTAAGAGTTTTAAGTCGACACGACATGAGCTATTTTGGTATATATGAGATAGATTCAATTTGAAACTCTGTCTCTTTATGACTTTCTATTGAAAGAGAAATTCATAGGAGATTCATCAAAATCCAAATATAACGGTTGAACAGGTCTTCAATCTTGCCCGCTTGATGTTGTTATATTCCTTTGTTGCTTTTACTTGATCGCTACACATCATTTTCAGAGTTTGACTCTAAATTTGGTTTCTAGATTTCTCAATCCTCATATCTTGTCAAGTTATGTTTATAGGTGGTTATCCATATGGTGGAAAATTATCATCTCTAGGTAGTCTTCATCCTTTTATTGAAGTGTTGCAACCTATCTAACAATGAATATTGCTACGGAAACCAATATTAGCTACAAAATGTTTATGATTTTGCCATTATAAGAATATTTTCATTATAATTCTTTAAGAAACAAAGAATCTAATTATGGATGATGAATAACTTTTTAAGACTCGAACTTGACCTTGAACATGTTGAGATTGCTATAAAATGGTGAAATGAGATGGAAAAAAGGATAGTAAAAACGAAACAATTCCATACTTCAACATTCCCCCACCCAAAAGGTTTTTCATGTCCTCATGCACCAAAAATTCAAAACTATCTCTTCTTTTCTCCTTTAGTGAATGATATTTGAAGCTTGTGCAAGCACATCCAAACTAGTGCTTTCTTTCTCCTTTTTAATGCTAAAAGTGGTCCTTGGTGTTATGCTCCTATACCAATATGTGTCATATTACATGATTGACTGGTTAAAAATCCATAATATGTTCATCATTTCCTTGCTGCAAAGGTTTTCCATATTTTGAAAAAACCAAAAAATTAAAAAATGTAAAGAGGGTATACCCTAAAAGAAAAATCAAAGGGTAAAAAGAATGAAATGGTCAGGAAAAAGAAAAGAAATGAACCCCAAATAAAAAGGACCAGGAAAGTGTGCAAGTCCAAATGCCACTACTATTTCATGTTTTGTAAATAAAGTTTCATGAGCAGTTTGTTGAACTTCATGCTGCAGTTGATGAATGGCCAAACAGCTTAATCTTGGCTAGTTCATGTTTCAATTTCCTATTTTAGCGATAGAGAATAGAAATCTGTCCAAACTGTGTAAACTTGGCAGATAAATAGTTAGGTAGAGAAGTAAAGGAGCACAACTGTTCAAGCTGAGCCCTTGGAAGAAATAAGTGCAGATTTAGATAGGAATGTAGTGAAAAGAAAATAAGAGAATGAGGGTTTTCCAGTTCAAGTGCACCCAATGGCAAAAGAAGAAAAAATGTTAGCTACTGTAGGCTGGGTAGGTAGTTTTGATGTTGCAGAAATAAACTTGTGATAAGTTTCGTCTCTCAGAATGACTAAATCTTACTTCTATCACAGGTACTATGGTAGAAGCATGACTAACTCCCCTCCATCCTTTCTCCAAATCATTTGCTAATTCCCCCCCAGAGATATTGAGATCTGCTCAATATCCCCAAATTACTCCATCTCATTTCATAAAAAGGCCTAAGTAAAACCCTGGTTACTTAGGAGATTGTGCAAAGTCACACATAAACTTGTCTCCTTAAGCCTAAGTTTTTAAACTCTATAACTTAGCGCTCTTTTTCAACATATTTCTCATATTAACTCTAACCCTATTTTCTGTAAATCCCGTGTAAATTATTCCCATCCCCGTATTGTGTATATATCACATAAAAACCCCCAATATGTAATATCCTGCCCGAGGTGGAAATAGGACTATAGTCTTAACATAATAGGGGATTAATAGATCCATTTGATATTTGTTAATAACCTGCCCCCACGCCATCCAAAGGGTTAATTAACGACTGGTTAATTAATAACCTAACTTAAAAAAACCTCGCCAACCAATAAGCACAACCCCGATATATTTAATTAATGTTTATTATATATCGAGCCCCGCACATTAACCGTCTGCCATATCCCAATGCCATCGACCGTCAGATCTGGGCCCGCTCATCCAACGGCCCACGATCATATTGCGAGCCCCTCCACCGGTAAAGTTTAAAGCGCGGGGAACTGTGGTATTACCGCCCGTACCTTGGACGCGTGGCGCACTCCCGTTGTGCTCACTGCCTCTCCGCCCAAAACCATTTCATCTCATAAGCGGTGCGGGCCAAAACTGCTTACTGCCCTCCCGCTGGCCCTCAGCTGACGTCACAAGCACGTCACCATTCCATACCCCCGCTAAATGACAACTTGTCTCCTCGCTGACGTCATCTGTCATTAAATGTCAAAATTACCCGCCAAAGCCAAATTTTGTTAAATTATTGGGAAAATGTCATTTTCATTCACTTTCTCTGCGAACTGTTTCCATGCACATTACGTTCGTTGATTGCTCGAGCACCCAGTCCACCACCCGGCCAAGAAATTACAGTGTCATGCTCTGCAACTCGTCGGTCAACCTGTGAATCGCACTGTTTTTCGCCTAAACACAGGTATTTACCCCGTTTTCACTTCCTGAACCTATAATTTCGTTTTTCCTCTATGAATTTTACCTAAAAGAGCCAAATTCAAGCTGAAAACAGTCCACAATTGCCATACGAGGACACCAGAACCACTATTGTTTTACCCCTTTTCCTACAGAAGCCCGACCTCCAGTTTAAAGATACAAAAACCAAAAATGGAAGCTCCTGTAGCCCTCAATGTGGCGCCCCTCAATGCACCTCATAAAGACCAGGATTCGTTACCCTTGGCTGACAGGGATTTTCAAATTAAAGATTTATCTGGTGATATGAGCCATCTCTAGGCATTTTGCTGAATTAGGAATAGTCATCTGAGTAACTCTGATATCCTTGGAATATGGGAATCTAATCTCCCCAGGTATTACCTTCCCTCAGTCAATGTGTTCCCAGATATTATTCACCATTGCTGTGCAAACTATGACCCCATCCCAAACTGTTCTCTTTTACATAACTGTTGAATCTATCAATGAGATGTTACACTTCCATCCTACTCAGCCCCTTGCTCGTCTTTCATGGGATTTTTGCTTAAGCAAAGCTCTCAATTGCCCAATTCAGAAATAACCCAGATTGCTCAATTATTCATGAAACCAGATTGCCAGCCCCAAGGCCCACCCCCATGTGCATTCCTGGTTTACTGAAACTGGCAAGCTTATTCTTGACATGATATCCTTTATCTTGGGATTCAAAACCAGTGAATTTGTTGATGAGACCATCTTAGTTATGTTGTCAATGTTTACTCTAGGACAACCCCCTGCTATCAAATATGATTATGCCTCTTTCATTGCCAATAAAATCAATGAGAAATTCATAAATCTGGACAGAGAATGAGTCTTCAAGTACACTTCATTTGTATACCACCGTCTACTATATTATCAACAAGACAGCTTCTCATTTCCCATCAGGAAATTGGATTCCAAAGGAGAGCATAGGTCTGTGATCTTTTGGACCTCGGTCTTCCACAATGTTTGTGAATCCCCTTATACCTATTGTGAATTCATTGACTTGTTTGTACATCCAACCTCCACTTTATTGATAGGAGCTCCTCCTCCTAGGCTCTCTGGTGATATAAAGAAGATTTTACAGCTCTCCAAAAACTACAGAATAGGTGACTGGTACCTCTACCAGAATCACACCGAAATTAGAATATATGGCTGTGAACTGTGCCCTTACAAGCTGCCCAAATATGTGCCCATGAGACTATTTACACTGGATAATTTCACGCAGCTTATCAATGCAGATTTAACCCACTTTTACAATGTAAAGAAAAAGGCTCAGCTAAGAATAAGAAACCAGTTAGGTCCTTTTATCATCAATAAGAGGGAGGCATGGGAAGATGTTGATAAGATATTAGGGGAAGACCTTAAATTGAAGAAAAGTTTCTGGTGGGTGCCATATGACCCAAATAGCTTTATAAGCGACATAAGAGTAAGAAACAGGGTATCAGCTTACATACATCATAGGATCCCTGAAATAGAATAATTTGTTAATCAAGATTAGTGGGTAGAGGGTACATTAATAGAAGAAATTACTGAACAAGAAAAAATGGAAAAAGCTATGAAAGATCTTGAAAAGACCCTTGACCTGGACTCTTTTGGATAGGTATCTTTCAAGCTACCTCAGCAAACTGGAGTGGGTACATCCTTTGCTGGAACTTCACAGCAGCCTATATAAGAAACTAGTGCACCAGTTACAGGGTCTTCTAAGGGCAAGGAAGTGGCAGGCACGGAGCAGCAAGCAATGGCTGATCAACAGGGGCAAATTCCTCTGGTCCAAACCAAAGCAGCAGATATTCCTGCATTACAGACTCCTCTAAATGAGGAAAAATGCAAGAAAAGAGGCAGGGAAGAAGCCACACCTATCAGTGGGCCTGCAGAACAACCAGGGGAAAAAAGGAAAAGACTCAATCCTCTGTCTGAAGAGGAAATCATTGAAGAAACAATAGAAAGTCTAAGAGGTGAAAGGATAGCCAGCCAGCAGACATCCCCGGTGGTAGAAACATCAACTAGCTCACATAGGCAGGAGCTAGAAAGGCAGCATAGTGTGGAAGTTTCATCCACTAGGCCACCAAGTAAGCAGACCTCTGACATCAAAAGAACATTCACAGAGATAAAGGCTAGAAATGATCCACTAAGGCTGTAGATTTATAACCAGTATCTTAAGATGGCCCCCACAAAGCAGCAAAGATTAATGTCAGCATATGACATAAAAGAGGGCAAAATGATCATGAGTTATTTCAAGCCCAAGGTGCAGCAACCACAATCAGCAGCTGATTACATCAGGACAAATCTGGAGGTCCTAGCCAAGGACATTCACCCAATAGACCAGATTGAGCTGCATAAACAGACTGGAGAGATGGTATACTCCATGCTAGCTGAAAAAGCTATGTTAGCTCATAAATTGCAAAACTCCTTGAATAATACCTCTGCTCAGTTGGATTTGGAGAAAGCTTCTTCTCTAGCAAAGGACAACAAGATCAAATCCTTGGAAGAAATTATCATTGAACTGGGACACGATCCCAAAGATGCTAAAGGTATAAAGGCATTGATGAAGAAGAAAGAAGAGGACAGTGCTGCCCTAAGAAAACAGCTAAAACTACCTCCTTCTATGCATCCACAAACTTCAAAAGTTGTACAAAAAAAATCTGAAGAGGACATGATGGACCTGCTCATGAGACTGAATGAGAGATTGAGTGAGACATAGCAGGCATTGGAGAAATCTCTACAAGAAAAGTAGGGAGAGTCGACCTCCCAGCCACCTGAAGTAGTCCCAATAGTCACTCCTGCCCCCTCCACACTTATAATAGCATTGCCTTCCACTGTCCCAGCATCAACAGCAGAGATCATCACAGGTACCTCATCAACAGCACCAGGCAGCAGTACAGGTATGAGCACAAAGCAATTAATAAAAGCCATGGAGGAATTGAAACTCCAAGTGTCAGAGCTGAAGCAAGTAAAAGAAAAATTGGCAAAATTTGAATAGAGTTATGATAAATCCAAGATGAATGTGGTAGAGAAAACAAGGGAGATCAAAACATTGGAGAACAAAGTGAGAGCATTAGAAAAAGACCTCTCTCTGAATAAACCTCTAGCAGAAATCAGGGGAATTTTGTGCACCAACATCACTCAGTCCCTTAGTGATGTGTGGAGGTCTATCCAAACCATTTATGAGCAGATTGACTTGATAAGAGTGGCCCAAGTGGAGATTCAAAAAACAAGAGCCTTATTGGGACAGATGCCTGAGCAAGCTAACCGGCTAATACATTTTTTGAACACCAAGACCAGTGAAGAACTAGAAGCACTGGAAATTAGAGACAGAATAGGCACCATTCTAGACATCAAGAGAGTTCTAACCATGAGAACTCTAATGCAAAATTTGGACAAAAGATGCCAGGACATGCAGGTAGAGATTAATTCTTTCACAGAAAAGTTTACAGTCCTACATCAAAAAGGTTTTCCAAGTCCTTTGGGAAGTAATGATCGTCTGATGAAACACAAAGACTATGTACATAAATTGAATACATATGTTGTTGATCAAGTTAATACATCATCAAGTACTTTAGGAGAGAAGGCACTTCCCTCTGGCCAAGCCCTATATGACAACCTGGAAAATTTGTTCTACATTGAGCACGAGGTGAAACACCTGTTCACCATCCCACCTAATTTCTTCAGATACACAGAAGCTGACAAAACTTTACAGAAACTTTAGACACATAAATTACCAGGACCGGAGTGGTGGCAAAGTATGTTAGAGATCCTATAAACTTATCTTTGGTCAATTGAAAATTTTGGACCATCTACTATAATGCGAAGAACAGAAATGAATCAGAGTCATGTGGGTCATCACATCAGAGTTAAAGAAAGTCCGACCAAGACAGAGCAACCAGCATAGAGTATCAATGGAAGATGGTTGTGAGCCGACTCACAGCACCTACCTCCAGTACATCTCATAAAGACGGAACAGCCAGCACAGCATCAATTTATTGTTCCCCTGTTTTTGAGACTGTTTGTCTCTGTCTTTGTAAAACGCATTAATGATCACCAGATATTATGTAAGATATTTTGATGTTTTTTGTATAAATACCCCCCCCCCAGACAAAGTATTAGGGGTTGGTTGGTTGATTGGATGGGCATTCATAGTCTTTGACTGTAATACTGAAGTTTTCTAGAATAAAACGCTGTTGGAACCATTTTTGTCTGGCTTACTTAATGAGGGATTGATGCTCAGGACCATGTTACAGAATTCTTGAATCATCTTATGGATCAATAAGTCCCTTCTAACTTGTGTTTTACAGTTTCTATGTTTATTATATCATCTATGTTTCATGATCTCAATAATAAAGAAAAAGAAAAATTCAAAATTTGCTTAACTGCACTCTGTCTTCAATCTGTGTTATTTTCTATGTTTTCTTCATAATTAGAATAAACAATGAATTCTTAATTGCTCTTGTTTCCCCTGATTCTCCATCTTGACTATTTGCTAATGAATTCTTAATTGCTCCTTAAAAAGTAGTCAACCATTTTCCCTCTGTCAACATGATGAAGGATTCTTAATTTCCCTTCACCCCTTGACTCCATTCCATCTGAATTTAGCCTATGAATTGTTCCATATTTGAGTACCTTGCTCTGTGATACCTCCTCTGATAAGAAACCTAATCCAGCAAGCTATCCTTCTTTGACTGCATCATGCCCAAATGGACTGAAACTCTACAGTTTTACCTCACTGATTCTACTAAATCTCCACCCTTCCAACCAAGCTCAAAACAAAACCCTTATGCTTCATAGCTAGCCTAATATACCTCAAAACAAAGCTAAATTATAAAGAGAGAGCCCTCTCTGGATGCAGATTGGCTAGAATTTGTATCTAAAAGATTGGTTTGTGGTTACCTCGGTCATATTCCCTTTCTTACAACTTTGGGGAACAACCTGAGTGATAACACTTGGTTTCTTCATTAGAATTATGCCTTGTAACCCTCTAATTTAATTCTTGAGAAACTTGTTTTGACCCTTAAGTTTCTTATTCTTATTATATCAATGACAGAGGTGTAGAAGTATATTATCATTTTGAGTCATGAGTATCTCATTCTGAATTGTTTCTACTTCCCTTTACTAAATTAAGTGTTTGTTAAGAACCTCCAACTCATATATGTCTTGCTTTAGATTTTCTTCAATTTTGTGTTCATGTTCTACATTTTGTTTTGCTATTGAAGTTTCACCCATTTCATATTGAGAAAAAATTTCCTTTTGTTGTGCCCTTTGCTCTAGGGATTCCACATGGTCATAAATCTCTCGTTGAACTGGATCAATTTCTGGAGTTTATCTTATTGGACTGATTGTGTGAGGTGGTCTATTATACCCTTCTTCTCCAAGTTCAATCATTTCTGGTGATTGTGTACTTGACATTTTTGAAATTATTTTGATTCTCCTCAATTTTACTTCTTGACTTCTAAAGTCTTGCCTTTTTTTTATTATCCTCCGTTTTCTTCTTTTCCTCAAGTAATTTTTGGCTCGAGCTAGCTTTCTTTCTTCTAAGGTCTTGTTTGTCATTTTTCTGTTTAAATTTTTCAAGATACTAGGATAGAGGGTAAGGTCTTAAAATGGATCTTCTGGTGTTTTGGTTACATTCTTCTCTCAAATTTCTTCTTCAATTCTCTCTTTTCCAGGGTTAGGGTTTCACTTTCTTCAACTTCTTTTAACCCTATTGTTTATTTCTTCCTCTGGGGCTTCTACAAAATGGTTTCTCACTAAGAAATATTACCAAATATCTCCTCTAGCTTCCAAATGTGCTTATACAATAATCTTGATGAGTCCATTATGGTAAAGAGAGTTATCAATGTACCTAGACTCTATTTGTATGCCAAATGTCATTTTCTTTCAACTTTGAATCAAAAAGTAAGGCAAATTAATCTCATTTCCACCAACAAAATGCACCATAAGTCTGGCATGGTAGAAAAAAATTGTCCCAAATCTACCTTCACATGTTACAAACTTTTGAATAACTAGCAAGAGATTTCTCCATTTTCCCATTAATTTCGTAACTAGAATACCGTTTTTGAAAATGGATAAATCCATACCTGGTTCTCTGAGGAAATGGACCCATTCATTCTCTTTAATTCTCTTATTCTTGAACCAGATTTCCTCATTTATTGGTAGTCATGTTGCTTCTGCTACAATAGATTATGTGAGGATGAGCTTAATATCTCCTATCTCTGCTTCTACTCCATCAAATGCTCAGACGAAGGCTTTGGTAACTTTTGTTTCATACCCGTTGAATTTCTCAAAAAACTGGAGCCATCCCACTTGTTGCAATTGGTCTTTAACCCTTGGATATGCCTAGAGAAATTTTACTCCATTTGGTTCAGAACGAACAAGAGTTCCCATGGTGAGGAGAAGTCTCGACCTTGACTGTTTTCTTTCGACTAGGATAATGGAATCTTTGAAAGAGGGAATGAATGAAATGTGAATTGGAAATGAGCAGAATGGATATGAAACAGGGTTAAATGATGGCAAGGTAAGGCATTGATGGAAGAGGTTGTGTTGCGTCTGGATTGTACTTTCACAATTTCCCAGATCCGATTTCAAAGGACTGGTGTCATGTGTTTAATTCTGATCGGACTTGATGTGACTAGCGGTGTAATGATGAGGAGATATGGTATAACGGTTATGAATATGATAGAAAATGTATAAGGTCCTCAACTTGTTAATATAATCATCCATAAATTAAAACCTAAGCTCCTATATGAAATATAATTTTAACATTCTTACATACCTTTGTTTTTGTGTTCCCCTTATATTCTTTTGTTGTAGAATTTGAATTTGTTTGCAGAATTGAAGATTGGCTGTAGAATGATAGGAATTATGTTCTATGCTTATCATTTCTCATATTTTATTTATATGATAAGGATAATTCTTCTTTATTGTTGCCGCTGCTTTTGATGGTCATTGGAAATACTGATCCTTATGAATATGGCTTGCCACCTAGAAAATTATCAAAAAAATAAGGATAAAAAGAAATAGGGACAGGAAATAGGGTGTTTTGAAAATCTAAACTGCCAAAAGATCTTAGTTTTAAGTTAAGTTTTTCTGTATAAACACACCAACATAGTTGGTTTTCATGTTTATACTATTATTATTATTATTATTCATTTGAAAAATTACAATGAAGTTGAAGAGTGAGGAGAAGAATCCCCTTCCTTGACCAACTTGAATTCAAAATGCTCTTGCAAATATTTGACAAACTCTTCCTTTTTTAGTGGTTTATGATACAACCTTAATCTATCACCATTAACTCAGATATTAATTTTCTCATCATCAATAGTTTTAATTTTTACTTCTCCATTATAAAAAATAGCATCAATCTCATAAGAACCAAGTCAATGAGTTTGAAATTTTCCCTGAAAGTATTTGAACTTAGAATTAAAAATAAGAGCCAAATCACTTTTCTTGAAATTTTTAGCTTTGATGAATTTGTCATGCCACTTAGATCTTTGTTGCTGAACTATGTTGGTTCTTTGAATATCATCTTGTCGGATCTCATCTAGCTCATTCAATTGTGCTAATCTTTGTTTCTAAGCTTATGATAAATCAAGGCCCAATTTAGTTGTTGTACTAAAGGTCTCCACTTGGAATTCAATTGGAAGCAAAACTTGATTTCCATAGGCAAGCTCATAAGGAGTATGTTCAGTTGCATTCGTCCATGTACTTCAGTATTCCCATAATGCTTCTTGAAGCTTTTATGTGATCCTAGTGGATGTTGGTGGCCACCCACCTATCCCATTTGGACCCCCACAACTGTCTCTTTTAGCTTTTTCAGTTTCCTAAATTGTAGCACAGTTTACTATTTTTAGCAGTTTTTTGGGTCCTGAACTTCCGGAGCCGTTTTGAGGCCCTAAACGACGTTTTTTTGGGAATCTGGGGCAACATGGGTCCATAGACCCATGTTGCCTCCCAAAGTGGTAGTACTCGGATAGATCTTTCTAACGATCTATCGTACGCGTCAAACGGAGATCGTATGCCAAAGTTACGACCTCGGGAAATTGATGTACCAATTTACCCAAACGGGGCCCACAATTTGGCGTTTCATCTTCTAGGGTTAGGTTTCGGGATGTGAAGGGTTTTCCATTGTTTCTCAACAATAAATAGGCCTTCGAGCCTCATTGTAACACAGTTCCAAACAGTTCAGAGGCATGTAGTCACCACATCTCTTCTCAGAGATAAGCTACCATCGCCCTAGCTGGTTTATTTCCATTTCTGATTGTAAGCATATTTCAGTATTTTCCATTAATGAAATGAAGTATTATTTCCGCTGCATCTTTGTGTATATGGTTCTCTGTAATTTGTTGCGTTCCTGTTTAAATCTGGATCAGTGGTATCAGAGCGGTCTGCTTTTTCTCTGTTTTTCTTTGCATGTCCCCAACGAGGTCGGGATATAAGGAGTTAGGGCTTGAACTGGTCGAACCTTTGCAAGACCAGCCTCGCAAATCTCAACGGCCTCCCATGGCGGATGAGAAGAAAGACGAGGGGGCAGGAGATCCTATCAAAATCTTGCTCGAAGAAGCGCTCGAGCGGCAAAGGAACGCGATGATGGATAGCTTTGCGCAAATCCTTCAGCGGCTACCCAGAGGCGACGCATCGGCTTCCAACAGCGACTCTGGAAACGCCACACCGTTTAAGGTACAAGTTAATTTTGAAATCCCCATCTTCAAGGGTCAAATAGACGCAGATGTCGTAGATAAATGGTTAAATCTGCTAGATGGGTATTTTTCTGTTCACGAATTTTCAAGTCGGGAAAAGATTGTTTTTGCTCTTCTCAAAGCAGCCCCCCACGTCAAGGACTGGTGGGAAACCTACTGCGAGCAGAAGGATGAAATTACAGGCTCACTATTTTCAGTCGCACCCACTTGGAATGACTTCCGGGAT
Source organism: Pinus tabuliformis (assembly GCA_031772625.1). Classification (NCBI taxonomy): domain Eukaryota; kingdom Viridiplantae; phylum Streptophyta; class Pinopsida; order Pinales; family Pinaceae; genus Pinus; species Pinus tabuliformis. Next base: position 700,859,538 of record CM062811.1, read on the forward strand.
GCCATCAAAGAGCAGTACTACCTTATCGGAAGCTATGAGGACAAATACATTAAATGGACCACACTGCGGCAGGGACGAGACCAAGATGTGCCGGAGTTCACAAATATTTTTCATACCCTTAGCACACAGTTGGGTATCAAAGATTTTGAGCTGCATCTGGTACTCAAATACCGTGGCTGCCTGCACAAGTACATCGAGGAAGAGATGGTGTTCTTGAACATCTCCTCACTTGGCACAACATACCGATACGCTGTCAAAATCGAGCAAAAGTTCAAACAGAAGAAGCGAGACTTTGGATCTGCAAATCCGAAGCCCAAAGGACAAAGCCAAGGCGGGGTGACCCAAGACAACCCGTCAAAACCGCAAGAAAAGAACAACACCACGAAGCCGAAGAAGGACACAGGAAAGTGGTGTGAGTTCCACAAGAGTCCCACTCATAACACAAGTGAGTGTCGGACCAAGCAGTCGCTTGTGGTCGAGTTGAAGGCTTCCGAATCAGATGCATGTTCTGACCCTGAGCCAGAACCTGACAAGGGGAATGGCAAAGGGAAGCAAATCATTGATGCGGATCCCATCGCCACTGTTGCCACCGCTAAGATCCAGAAAGATGAGCCTGAAAATCCTGAGGAAGGGGAGCGTCTTTTCCACTCACAGATGTGGGTGAAGGGTTCGCCGCTACAATTCATTGTCAACAGTGGCAGCCAAAAGAACCTCATTTTAGCAGAGGTCGTGAACCGGTTGGGCCTACCGACTACACCACGCCCGCAGCCGTACAGTATCGGTTGGCTTCACGAAGGACGAGATCTAAAAGTTCGCCAGCAGTGCCGCCTTCCATACAGCATCAAGCCCTTCGCAGATGAGGTATTGTGTGATGTTACACCTCTGGATGTTTGTGATGTATTATTAGGCCAACCATACTTGTGGAGGCGACATGCTGTGTATGAGTCAAGGCCTCGTGCTGTCATTATTTCTTTAAATAATTCATTATACAGGATACCGGAGGTAGCCCCACCTACGGCCACATCTTTGATCACTGCTAAGAAAGGTAGCAAGCTCATCTCCCAGACCAGGAAATTCATCTGTCTGGTTCACTCCCAAAGTAAGGGGAAGATTGCCATCACATCCATGACCCCCGCTAAGGGTTCCTCCATGCTGCAGCAGCAGCAAATGGATACAGTCATGACAAGACACAGGAACAACTTCTCCTCACCCACAAGGGTACCACACAAGTTTCAGGTGGGTGACAAAGTTTGGTTACATCTGCAGAGAGAACGCCTTACCAAAACCCATCAGAAACTCAAGCGACTCCGACATGGTCCTTACACCAGTACCAAGGCTACGGGCAACAATGCTTTGAAGCACAGCATTCCTCCATTCCTTCACTTGCACCAAGTGTTCAATGTGGACCATTGCCGACCATGCTTCCCACCATTTCTGGTCACAACAGAGATTGCAGAACAGCTCACCAGAGACCCAGCTCAACAGAAGCTTCCTCATCTCAGGGATGAACTCAACGCAATGGGGACCATTTCTTCCTAAGGGGGGAGGAATGATCCAGGTGGATGTTGGTGGCCACCCACCTATCCCATTTGGACCCCCACAACTGTCTCTTTTAGCTTTTTCAGTTTCCTAAATTGTAGCATAGTTTACTATTTTTAGCAGTTTTCGGGTCCTGAACTTCCGGAGCTATTTTGAGGCCCTAAACGACGTTTTTTTGGGAATCTGGGGCAACATGGGTCCATGGACCCATGTTGCCTCCCAAAGTGGTAGTACTCGGATAGATCTTTCTAACGAGCTATTGTACGCATCAAACAGAGATCGTATGCCAAAGTTACGACCCCGGGAAATTGATGTACCAATTTACCCAAACGGGGCCCACAATTTGGCGTTTCATCTTCTAGGGTTAGGTTTCGGGATGTGAAGGGTTTTCCATTGTTTCTCAACGATAAATAGGCCTTCGAGCCTCATTGTAACACAGTTCCGAACAGTTCAGAGGCATGTAGTCACCACATCTCTTCTCAGAGATAAGCTACCATCGCCCTAGCTGGTTTATTTCCATTTTTTATTGTAAGCATATTTTAGTATTTTCCATTAATGAAATGAAGTATTATTTCCGCTGCATCTTTGTGTATATGGTTATCTCTGTAATTTGTTGCGTTACTGTTTAAATCCGGATCATTATGCCCAATCTTTTCTATCCACATGCACAATTTTGGTAAGAATTGCTTCAAGAACTTTTTTGGTAGATTCCACTTGTCCATTGGCTTGTGGATGATATGGAGTAGACTTCCAATGCTTGATTTTATATTGTTCCATGATCTTTTGCACCAATTTGGATGTGAATTAGGTAACTTGATCTGTTACAATTTCTCTTGGTACACCAAAATGAGTAAATATATCCTCAAAAATAAATGTAACTACAACACTTTCAGTTGCAAATAAAATAGGTTTAGCTTCTACCCATTTTGTAATGTAATCTGTGCAAACAAATATGTACCTTTTTTATTTAGATGGAGGATTTATTGGTCCAACAAACTTTAGAGCTCACTTCTCATAGGGTTCTACAAGTACCTGTGGTTGTTCCATGATCTTTGGCACCAATTTGGATGTGAATTGGGTATCTTGATCTGTTACAATTTCTCTTGGAATGCCAAAAAGAGTAAATATATCATCAAAAAGAAATGTAACTACAACACTTTCAGTTGCAAATAAAAGAGGTTTATCTTCTACCCATTTGTAACATAATCTGTGCAAACATGTACCCTTTCTATTTATATGGAGGATTTATTGGTCCAAAAAAATTTAGAGGCCACTTCCCATAGGGTTCTACAAGTACCTATTTTTATAGAGGCATTTCATCCGATGGAATGGGCTTCCCCATTCGTTGACAACTATCACGTCTTTTTACATATTCTTTCATATCCTTAAAAATGGATGGCCAATAATATCCCAAAAGAAGTACTTTGTAAGGAGTACTTTTACTGGAAAAATGTCCTCCACATGGCTCATCATGGCAAGCTTTCAAAATTTCAGGTACTTCATCTTCTCGAACACATCTTCGGATAATCAAATTAGGTCAAGTTTTGTACAATTATCCATCTATCCAAGAATAAGGTGCATTTGTTTTGATCACTTTTTTATTTTATCTAGTTGATAGTTGTGGAGGCAACTTTCATGTAGCCAAATAATTAGCAATATCTGCAAACCAAGGTGTTTTAGTAGATACTGTAAAAATATATTCATCAGGAAATTTATCTTTTGTGGGAACATCCTCATTATTATTTTGCATTCTAGAAAGAAAATCAGCAAATGTATTTTCTTTTCCTGGTCTATCAAGAATAGTAATGTTAAATTCTTGTAACAATAGCAACCATCTTGTGCCCCTTCCAGAAAATATCGAGCTGGAATATCATGATGAAGTTTATCAGCAGCCAATAGACTACGAACACATCCCGTTCAGATGCCGCAAATGCCATGAATATGGCCACCTATACAGGCAATGCCCGCTGAATAAGGAGGAGGAATCACAAAGAAGCCAAGAGGAGCATCAGAGAAATGCAGAAAAAATGGAGGAAACAGATAGGGGTTTTCAACAGGTTACAAGAAGAAGGAGACAGAGCAAGGAAGGACCAAAAACCCAAAAACAAGATAAACCCAATCACGCAACAAGTCAAAACAAGTTTCAGGTGCTTCAGAGCGAAAACGAGGACTATGAAGTAAATCTGGAGGACGACGAAGACCCTGAGAACACTCCAATGGAAATCGCCGGTGAAGATAAAGGAAAGGATGCGAACTCAAGAAAAAGCATTGGAGACTGGACGGAAGGGAAGGTGGAAGATACAGCAATGCAATCCCAGATGGAGGTGGAAAACCAAGTCGAAAGTGAGGTTGAAGAGGAGAGAATCATGAAACGGCTAATTCAGGAATGGAAATACCTAGATAATAGATTTATACCGGAAAAGCAGAAACAACTGTATAAGGAGGTATTTCAGAAATATAAAGAGAAAAAAGGGGAGAACTTGGACAAGCAGATAATGATAGGAAACGAACAGGGGAATGGACAGACGAGAATGGACGGCTCTGGCAAAAACAGTAGGAAGAGGGGCCGGAAGACGATGAGCGAAACTATCCAGACTGTGGGAGAAACGTTGATAAACTCAGGTAAAGTGATACCTCTGTCAGAGGTATTCTTCCCCTCCTACCAAAAGTTTTAAATGATTGTTATTAGCTGGAATATTAGAGGCCTGAATAGTAAGGGTAAACAAAGGTATATGAAAGAGAAACTGAAAAAAGAGAAACATAGCATCATGATTTTACAAGAGACAAAAATTTCAGTGCAACAAATTGAAGGAATAATTGACAAAAATAAACTGCAGCATGAAGTTATGGGGCAAGATGCTATTGGCTCTGCAGGAGGTATTGCAATTTTGTGGAATCCAAATGATATCATCTTAGATAGCTGGACCAGCATGAGCAGGGTCCTTACTGGCCTAGGTAGGATAGTAGGAACTAAGGAACAGGTTGTGATTTCAGGGGTTTACGGCCCCCCTTCCCCAGGGGAAAAAGAAAATTTTATGAACAGTTTGAAATCCATCCGCAGATTATATCCAGAAGCTGCTTGGGTCATAGGTGGCGATTTTAATTTAATCAAATCCTTAGAAGAAAATAAGGGAGGGATAAGGAAGATGGATCACTTCATGGATAAATTCAATGAAATGATAGAGGACTTAAGGTTAGTAGACATTCAGACCATTAATGGGATATGCACCTGGAACAATAGGAGGGGGGGTAAAAACCAAATTGCTTCAAGGCTTGACCGATTCCTAGTATCAGAAGCTGTCATGAACAAGGATGTTTTTGTCGAAGCAAAGATCATACCTTCCCTGGGTTCTGATCATTGGCCGATTAGACTAGAGGTGGATATTAAAGGGAATCGCGGAAAAAGACCTTTCCGATTTGAAGCCTTCTGGTTAAGGGACCCAGATTTCATCAAGAAAGTTGAAGGATGGTGGAGGCAAAGTACTATTCAGGGCAAAGGAAAAATGCATACGTTCCAATTAAAACTGAAGGAGCTGAAAGGGAGAATCAAAAAATGGAACAAGGAGGAGTTTGGTAATATTATGGAAGACAAACAAAAATTAGAAGGGGAAATGGAATCTCTCCAACAAAAGATGATAATGGAAGGCAGAACAGAGGAAAGTATCAGCAAAGAAGGGGTAATACTTGGAAAACTAGAAGAAAGACGGAAGCAGGAAGAGGTCCTCTGGCGACAAAAATCAAGAATAAAGTGGTTAAGGGAGGGGGAAAGAAACACTAAATTCTTTCATCAGGCCATGATCAAACATAGACAGAGAAACAAGATTCTATCCATCAAAGACAAGAACGGTAATAGAGTGGTTGAGCAAGCTGAGATTGAACAAGTCCTTATTGAACACCATAAAGGAATTTTAAATGAACCGCAAGCCGATCGAATGCAAGCAATTCAGGAAATATGTTCGGCCATCCCGCGCTTAGTCACAGAAGACCAAAATAAGGCGTTGATGAGAGCTGCCACCTTAGAAGAGATAGAGGAAACTGTGAAAGCAATGAAGAAAGGTACTGCTCCAGGCCCGGATGGCTTTACAGTGGATTTTTACCAGGCGGGATGGCACTTCCTAGGGAAAGAGATTCTGGAGCTGGTAGAAGAATCCCGAATGAACCAGAAGATATGGCCTGCCATTAACTCCACTTTCTATGCTTTAATTCCTAAAGGTGATAATTTGGAAGATGCCAGTGGGTTTAGACCTATAGCGCTATGTAATGTTATTTACAAGATTATAACATCCATGATTGCCAAGAGATTAAAACCTCTTCTGGACAAATTAATATCAGCTGAACAAACAGGTTTTGTTGAAGGAAGGCAGATCCTTGATGGTCTGGTAGTTACTCAAGAAGTTATACATTCCTTAAAAGTAAAAAAGCAAAAGGGTATGATGATCAAATTAGACTTGTCAAAAGCATATGATAGACTAAATTGGAACTATTTGGAAAAAGTCCTGGAAAATTTTGGTTTCAACAGGAGATGGATTGACTGGATTCATAGCTTGATTTCTTCTCCAAACTTCTCTATTCTTGTTAATGGAACCCCCTCGAAAACATTTAATGCTTCTAGAGGTATTAGACAGGGAGACCCATTATCTCTGTTTCTGTTCATTCTGGCTGCTGAAGGGCTGGGTCGCTTTATTAAAAAAGAAAGAGAAGCTAAAAAAATAAAGGGTCTTAAGCTATGGGGAAATAATCTGCCCTTAACTCGTCAACAATTTGTTGATGATATTATGTTGTTTGGAGAACCAACAGTCAAAGAAGTAAGGCATCTCAGAAGAATCTTGGATCTATTTGCAGAGGCTTCTGGTCTGGAAATCAATAGAGATAAATCTTGTGTTTTCATATTTAACACAGTGGATCAGGTCAAAACCCACCTCATAAGACTATTGGGCTTTAAGAGAGGAGAATTACCTACGAAATACTTGGGCAACATTTTGGACTTTACCTCCAAAAAGATGAAAAACTGGCAAGGAATCCTGGATAAGCTGAGTAACAAGGTAGCAAACTGGGCATTCAGAGCTTTAAACATAGCTGGCAGAATAGTCTTGGTTAAATCAGTCCTTCAGGCTATCCCCATCTACCCTTTATCGATAATGGCTGCCCCTCTAGGAGTTTGCACAAGAATTAGAGAGGTCATCAGGAATTTTATATGGAGAGGGACTGATCAGAAGAAAAAATGGGCATTAGCTTCCTGGAGTCAATTAACTGAAAGAAAAGAGAAAGGAGGATTGGGGTTGAGGGATCCTGAGATTCTCAACAGAGTTCTGGGAGCGAAACTCTGGTGGCGCTGGCTTAGGGGGGGCAATGATCTTTGGAAAACCATATGGAAAACAAAATACAATATGCCTGATTCTGCAGTTGAGATCTTAAGGCAGAGAGAAACTCCCAAAGGGTCTACAATTTGGGACCTAGCTCGTTTGAACAGGGATTTGGTTGAAAAGCACACCTTCTGGGAGATCCGAGGCGGAGAAGAAGCAAATTTCTGGGAAGATAGGTGGCATCAGAAAGAAAGACTGAATAGAATTCAGGGATTCCAACAGATTCGAGACAGAATAGGAGGAGATAGAACTTATGTCAGAGACTATTGGAGAACTAATGACCCAGAAGAGAGCTGGAGAATATGGACTGACCCGACGGAGTGGGACAGAGAGCTCAGCCAAGACCAGCAAGAAGCCTACAGAAAGGAGGTCGAATCCAGGAAGATTAAAACCCGCAATGGCAAGGACATCCTTAGGTGGGGGAATTCTACGAAAGGCTCGTTCACCACCAAGGAGGCTTACTATATAACCGTTTCCCAAACTGGAGGTGAAGAGAATCCAGACTGGAAAATTATATGGGAAAGAAATTGGTGGCCGAAAGTCTCCATATTTATATGGTTGGCATCAAAGAATAAGATCTTAACCTGGGATCGAATACAAAGAAAAGGCTTCAATGGCCCATCGAGATGTTGTCTGTGCAACACTGAGGGGGAGACCAGAAATCACCTGTTGATAAACTGTCCATTTGCAAGGACTTTGTGGAGGAACACTAAACGTACCTTTGGCAAACCCGAAATTACCCCCAGTGAATTCAACGAGCTGGTTTTTCAATGGAATAAGGAAATATTTCAGTGTAAAGTGGTCAGAAGAGCGTGGGATCTCATTTCAGGGTTTGTTCTTTGGATGATCTGGAAGGAGAGGAATCGCAGAATATTTCAGAACATAGCAAAAGAACCAGAAATAATTTGGGAAAGAGCAGTCAAGTTAATGCGAGAAACAATCCTGGTTGATAAATGGGTGGGGGAGGATTGGAAGGCCAACCAGGTTGAGGAAGGGATCCTGAACAAATTAAATCTAAAGTTTGAGATGGTCCATCACAAACAAACCCCCAGACAGGAAATGCGGACTCAAAGCCCTGATAAATTCAGCTATCCCAGAGGAAATTTCATAAAATTAAACTTCGACGGGGCCTCAAAGGGGAACCCGGGCGAAGCTGGCTTTGGAGGTATTTTCCGAGACAGCAGCAATCAGGTTCGGTGGATTTTCGCAGACTGGGGAGGAGAAATGACAAATAACGAGGCCGAGTTCTGGGCTCTTCATCAGGGTCTGAGGATTGCGGTAAGAAATGGTTACACTAATTTAGAAATTACGGGAGATTCTCAGATTGCGGTGGAAATGCTGAAGAAGCTCAGCAATGGCCAAAGCTGGGAGAAGGTTACAAACAGTTGGCGTACAGCAGGAATTGTCCAGGAAATCGCTGACCTTCTGAAAAGAATTGAATATAGGATTATAAATCATGTTAGAAGGAAAGGGAATCAGGCGGCTGATTTCTTAGCAAATTGGGGATGCAGAGACCGCGGAAACAAGGTGGATACTCAATGGAGAGCGGTGTGTGGAAACAGGGAGTGGACGGACCTGGCAGCTATAATCAATGCAGACCATGATCAAGCCACAAGCGGAGATACGAGGATTGATGAGCTGGAGCAATAAGAGGACGTGGAGTCTCCGAACAACGAACCTTGTTCATTCGGGGCAGAGATGGGATATGATCACAGGTAGCAGAGCAGTACAGGGGCGGCGCGCGTGGGGGACGGCCCTAGATCAAAACCAAGGTGAAGATATAAATGATCGCAATCCTAGAGGAGGTGGGAACGGTCTGTCAGACCTCTTGATGACGGGCATTAATCAAGAAATGATGGCCAAATGCAACGTCACTCTGGCAAGTAACCGGCGGCAAATGAATTCCGACCCGAAGGTGTACGCTGAGGATAAAAATCTAATATATACCCAAATGGGGGAGGAGAAACAGTCATTAAGCTGTTTCCAAATTGGGAGAGTTGCGGATAGTTCTGTTGAGAGACATCAACCCAAGAGAAAGGCTTCCGAGTATCAAAGATTTCCCTGCAGCGGAACAGTGGGCAATATGGAAACAAGGCAGAAATCCAGAGAGGCAGAGGAGAAGCATAATTCATCTGTGGAGGATAAGAGCTGGAAAGGGAAAGGAATTATGGAGGAAGACCAACAGACTGAGATCTGGGAAATTGAAGATGAATCCGAGGAGGAGCTGCCCCGAGGGGAAGGGAAGGTGAGGTCCTTCTATCAGGACAGGTCTGCAGGCGAAGAATGTCAGCATATGGGAAACGACAACCCTGCTCCGAAGGAGACGACAGTTCGTCGTTACGGCATGAGAAAACGAGCGATGAACCCTGACAAAGGTGCGGACCAGAGCAGGAAGAGGGGCCGTGGACAGGGAAGGAGGATGCAGGAGAAAGGGGAGAATTCTGGGCAAGATTCGAAACCCGTCAGACAGCCAAGGAGGACGGTGAATCATAGAGTCCGGCGAGCTGAAAGGGCCTACCAGCGAAACACAAACCCGGCAGTCAGAAGAGTCATGCAGTTCCTGGAGGAAGAGTCCCTCCAAGATCAGTCTGAGGATGAAATGGAGGATTGGGAGTTTCTGCTTCACGATCCAGGCCATACCAGGGGACGAATGTCCTTATTCAAGCAATCCTTGCACATATACTGGGTTATGAAGAGGCTGATGGCAAAAGCCCTTGAACAAGTAGCCAAGGAGATGGTCGAGTTAGCTAAGGGAGATCCGGATCTGCGCAGAGAATTGAGCTACATTCGCATTACGATGGCGAAACAAGAGGAAAAGATGGACACTATTCTTCAGCTGCTGAAGGGGAATCAACAGGATGCAGGGCGAGAAGCAAGTCCGCCTCCAGCTATGGATAATGCTTGACACGAGATATGTTTAGGAAATCCCATAATCTTTATAGTATCAGTTTTTTGTCTGATTTAGATAGAGACATATACTTCTTGCAGAATAGTAGTATGAGAAAATCTCAGGATTGTCTTGTTTATTTAGCTAAGATTATCAGATTATGGACCTATTTCTTTTGGGCAGCTATCAAAAACTATAGATGGCTTAAGTACCCGGTTCCACCTCAGCTTACAAAAAAAAAACAATAGCAACCATCTTGTAATTTGATGCCACGTAACTGACATCCTTTAAAAATCCCATGTGGACCTATGAGTTATGCCCACATAACCTCCAAAGTGAAGTAAGGTTACATCCTTTCATAAATTCGGAATTAAAACTAATTAAATCCTTGTTCACTTAACTTAACAAAACCCCATCAAATTATCAGAACCCAAAACAATAAAAAACCCGAATATACACCATCAATGAAAAACAAAGATATAACATGTCAATGAGCCCATTCACACTTCGACCACATCCGACTAGATCTCAAGTAGATTTAACCCGCGTTGATAACATATCGGGTCCAACCTTTCCACTGACTTTGACCACTCTTACGGAGCCGATAAGGAATATAAATCCCTGATGTAGATTTTCGGGTCTGTTTTTGAAATTAAAGTTCAATCACTTTATGACGTGATATCCGTTGGATATAAGAGGCCATCAAATCTATGGTTTGTGGGACTTCAACTAGCACATTGTTTAAAAACAGGCTTAACCCCCACAATCGAAATTTGATTTAAGAGTTTGAATATGAGATCGATAGCTAGGATTGAGTGCGGGTCTTTAGCCACAATCAAGAAATCTGTACTCTCCTACCCCTGCAATTGTTGTCCACCGTCGGATTTTCCAGCCAACAGACGATCCTGACTTATTTTAGGGTTTCTTCACAAATTATCAAGCAACTTAGTCTTTTGATTTTTCGGGTTTGTTTCCTGTATTAAATCACATGCACATTCATTATAGAACACTTACGATCTTCTCACAAACAGATCATCATTGATCAAACCTGTGATCAATGATGATTCATTCCTTCATTCAATCTCTGTCTGCTAATCTGGTAGGGATAATCCACATCAACCAATTTTCTACATTATATACAGAACACACACTCTTATCCTATATTCTGAGTATCAACAAACACAATAATTCTCAGATCCTCAATCCAGAGACTAAAAGTTATAAACACACTCAATACTAAATTACACAAAGAAATACACAATCCACATTGTATTCATATTGATAAATATTTACAGAAGAAACAGTCACACTCGACTGTTTCAGTTCTACCCTCGCTCATCCATCCTATCTTTCCATCTGAATCTAACCCCTTCACTCATTCCAAAAGATTACAATTTATACAAAATGCGGATTCATGAACCCATTTAGTTCAGATCCAGAAATCTCTCATTCTTCCCTAAAGAATCTCTTTACTCCACTCTTTTCTCAAACAAATGCTAATTTAAGCTTTCAAATCCCTCATATCCTATTCAAACCAGATAATCTAACTGCTTGGCCTGATCTCCACGTAGGGAGGATCAATCAGCTACTTATACCCTTTTCTGCTTAGATTTTGACAACAAATAAAACACTCTCATACATTTAAATTAATAAAATTAATTAATCTCTTGTCTTCCAACCCTTTGTTAGCCACAACATGTGATCATACCATCACATTGCTGACTAGGTCTAAATGCTCCTGCATCAGACTCCCAAAGTTGAAAGTTTTCATGACCTCCTAGTCATGTGTTTCTTCTGTTGATCATCCAGTATCCCAAACTTTACTTTGTAACTGGTCATCACTTTCATCATGTTGTTGATTCAATTCTTCTACCACTGTCACTTCTGTTCTTCCAGGATTCCAAATCTTATGTTATTTTTGTCCACTTTCCTTTCTGATACAAATTTCTTTTGTTAATTTCTATTCCTTGTTGTCCCTCTTCTTAACTAACTTCATCTTCCAAGCTTTCTCAACTTCTTCTTTACAATTTTTTCTTAGCTGAACTCCACTGACATTTGTCTGCTATACATTCTCCCTTACCATAGAAATTATGAAATTTCTGTCCAATTATTCTTCACCTCTGTCATTTACAATTGTTGCTTGTACTCTATAGCTTCCCTTTCATTGTCATTAAAGATAATCTTTCCCTTTAACTTATCAGTTTTATCTAATAACTTTTCCAGTAATTTGAATCTTCCCTCATCTCCAATAAGCATATCATTTGCATATGAATCCTCTCCTCTTTCCTGTCTAAAACCAAATTTCTGCCACAATTATTATATTTAAAGTTACTATGGATTTCTGTCTCCACAGATAACTCCGCCATCAAGTCCTTATACTGATCCTCTGCAAAATTTATAAAACTATCAATAAATTTCATTTGAGCACTTTCTTGTTCATTATAGAATATTCCCTATTTTGACACAAAAATGTCATTCAACCATTCAAGAATTAAAATCTCCTGAAATATATCATTGTGAAGTATCCTTTCACCTTTTGTACAACTAATTAATGTTTTTTCATCTTCACCTACAACAAAAACAAAATTCTGGTTTTCTAAAGCTTCTTCATGGTTTACAAATTCATAAAAATAATCCACTTTAAAATAACAGAATTCCTGAACTTCTATATTTGTCAACATCATCATACATTCCTTCACATTTCCACACTGTCTGGATTTTCTACTAAAGATACTTCATTCTGGTTATCATCACAAATTTCCATTTATTTGTCTTCAGCTTCCTTAATCATGACAATTTCTCTGTCAATACCATCATTCTTAAAAGTATTAAACACATGCTCAAAATATCCTTCTATGGATTTCAGAGATCTGTGGTTTGAATCTTTTGAATTATTGACCGGAGAATCCACAGTTTTAACATCTTTGTACCAACGTTTCAAATCCCAAATGGGATCCATCATCAGGATATGAGAATGATGATTACAGAAGAGCAGCAAAGAATTAATAATGGAGGAATGATCTTGTTATCCCGACAGTTCTTGAGAAAATGTAAATCTGCTACTCTTCTAGCTATCCTCACTCTCAATTTTTCGAGTAAAAGGATATCACTCCAAGTATCCCCTCCGTACTGGGACAAGATTATGGATTTCAGAGATCTTTATTGACCGGAGAATCCACAGTTTTAACATCTTTGTACCAACGTTTCAAATCCCAAATGGGATCCATCATCAGGATATGAGAATGATGATTACAGAAGAGCAGCAAACAATCAATAAAAATGTAAATCTGCTGCTCTTCTAGCTATCCTCACTCTCGATTTTTCGAGTAAAAGGATATCACTCCAAGTATCCCCTCCGTACTAGGACAAGATTATGGATTTCAGAGATCTTTATTAATTCTTTGCTGCTCTTCTGTAATCATCATTCTCATATCCTAATGATGGATCCCATTTGGGATTTGAAACGTTGGTACAAAGATGTTAAAATTGTGGATTCTCCGGTCAATATCCTTCTATTTCAACTATTTCCTCAAACAGTTTCACTTCTTCATCAACATGCATGAGCACATTGTCCAATTGTTGTTCATCGCCAATCAAACCTGAAAATGTACACATCATGTCAGTTTCAAAAATACAAGGCTCTTCATTTGAACTCTCATTGACCAGACCTTCATGCTCCTTTGAAATATTTGGATAGTTCACTAAGTTATTGATAAATTCTTCCTCAACATCTCTGATTTCATTTTCATCAAAGAAAACTTCTAGGACTGCATCTTCTTGACTTTGCTTAACAATTTCATCATAAGTCTGCATAACATCCCCCTGTCCTTCACAATTTTCTCCAGCACTCAGTTTATCCAAATAATACAAAAATGTCTACTTCTCTTCTATGATAAGACATTGATCTTTCAAATATTTCCTTGACTTAACTTCTTCAGTTGAGTTCTCTGTGTCAGCTTCTCTTGTCTTCTCTTCACAACCCTGCAATGCATTAACTTCTCTCCCTCTATCCATTTTCCATTGGTTTTCTATCCATGTTAATATTCCTTCTAACATGATCCAATAAATTTTCACTAAGAGAAGACACAACCATTTACTCATACCTTTTAATTTTCTCCACCAATCAAAGTCTTGAAAGTCTTCTTACACCTCCTTTTCTGTTTTTCTTGTCTCTGCCTCTTTCACAGAGTCAATTTCATTTGGTTGCATACCTACAGCTTTACATTCACACAAATAATTAATCCCAAAATTATGAGATTCTCTTGCGTGTGAAGATGCTACCAGCGCCTTTCTCTCATGCTAATCTGTATAGACCACCTCTTCATCATTATCATCACTGTCATCACTGTCTCCTTCCCCTAGGAGAGATCCTTTCTCTAGTTCACAAATGTATTCTACTCCTTCATCCTCAACTTTTCGAAGCATTAATTTCTTAGCAAACAATTCTCTGACAGACCACCTAACTCTTTTCCCCACATAAATTCCTTGTTCCAAATCTTATCTGATTCTTTTCTGTACCAGCTTCTTCAAATGACTAAGTTCTGCCTTCATCTCAGCTAGCTCTGTCTATTCATTCTTTACTCATTCTTTTGAGTCCAACTACTTTGGCACTCTTTTTCCTCTTTCTGTGACTTCCTCTGTACCCTTGTTATGACTATCAATAGTCAATTCCATTTCTTCCTCTGGTGAAATTTCCCTGTTCACTGGTGAGCTGTAACTAGCCCTTTCTTTCATCTGTAACAAGTATCCTTCATGCCTCACCAACCTTTTCTGAGTTTAGCCTTTTGGAATCGATTGGTTCTTTCCTCAAACCTTTCATTGACTAGCAATTCTACGCATAACTCCTCTTGTTGGAATTGTTATCTTTAAGAAAACTCTACCCACAAACACAATTGTGGAGCTGCTTGAACAACTTCTACCCAAATGCAGTTGGAAGTTGTTCTTAGCTTATCTTGAACACTCCTTTCTCTAGGTTGTTACATCTTCAATTACTCACTTCCTTCTTTCATTTAGTAATTTCATTTACTCTTGTGTATGTCACCTTTACTCAACTGAGAGTTCTTCTTGCTTCATCTTCTTTAACATAGCTCATGTGCTATGATGCTGATACAATTCATTCTTCCTTCCAACAATTTCGCTACTTCCATTGACCTGTACAATCTATCTCAAGATACATCAAAGCACCTTTCAAACCTGCCAATTTTCCTTCAAATATGTCTTAAAACTAATTCCCATTCCATCAGTTAAATATTTTCTAAGTGATTCATCTGTTCACTATTTCATTTAAACTTCTCCATTCAAAATACTCCATATAGTTAGCAACTATTCTTCATCTTACAATAAAGATTCAATTTGAAATTCACCTATATTTACAAATTCATGACACACTACAAATTCCTTTTGATAATCTGTTGTAAGCAAATCCTGTCTTGCTTGTACAAATTCCAAAATTCATTCCTTGTAGTGGTTCTTCTTTCATTCCTATTAAACCCAATCTCTATTCTTTCAACCGCCAATATCATTGTCTTCAACAATACTTTAAGCAATCCTTAATCATTAAAATTCTTCAAACCATTTAAATGATTGCAGTCATAGCAATCCACTCTTCTATTTAACTTTAAATTCAAAACCTTCTACTTCAATTTTGCTTTCAAATCAAACCAATCATTCAATCAATTTACATGGAAATTTCATTTGTCTGAAAGGAAATTTTCACTCCCTTGTTGTTCTCCAAACATCCAAACAAATCTCTGTGCTGACAAATGATTCACCTTTTCCCTATTCTGATCTCAGTGTCCTTTGCATTAAATTCTTTTGAGCTCTGATTTTACTTTGATTATTCTAACATGAAGATATCTCCAATCTTTAACATTATTGTACTTCTATGCAGAATCCTTTTCTGCTCTGATACCATGTAACTGACATCCTTTAAAAATCCCATGTGGACCTATGAGTTATGCCCACATAACCTCCAAAGTGAAGCAAGGTTACACCCTTTCATAAATTTGGAATTAAAACTAATTAAATCCCTGTTCACTTAACTTAACAAAACCCCATCAAATTATTGGAACCTAAAACAATAGAAAACCCGACTATACACCCGATCAACGAAAAACAAAGATATAACCTGTCAATGAGCCTGGTCCCACCTCGATCGCATTCAACCGGATCTCAAATAGATTTAACCCACGTTGATAACATATCGGGTCCGACTTTGACCACTCTCACGAAGCCGATAAGGAATATAAATCCTTGATGTATAGATTTTCGTGTCCATTTTTGAAATTAAATTTCGATCACTTTATGACGCGATATCCATTGGATATAAGAGGCCATAAAATCTACGGTTTGCGGGACTTCAACTAACACATGGTTTAAAAACGGGCTTAACCCCCGCAATCGAATACGATCTAAGAGTTTGAATGTGAGATCAACGGCTAGGAGCAAGTGCGGGGCTTCAGCCACGATCAAGAAATCCATACTCTCCTACTTCCGTAGTTGTTGTTCACCGTCTGATCTACCAACCAATGGACAGTCCTGACTTATTTTGGGGTTTCTTCACAAATCATCAATCAACTCAGTCTTTTGATGTTTTGGGTCTGTTTCCTGTATTAAACTGCATGCACATTCATTATAGAACACTTACGATCTTCTCACAAACAGATCATCATTGATCAAACCTGTGATCAATGATGATTCATTCCTTCATTCAATCTCTGTCTGCTAATCTGGTAGGGATAATCCACATCAACCAGTTTTCTGCGTTATATACAGAACACACACTCTTATCCTATATTCTTAGTATCAACAAACACAGTGATTCTCAGATCCTCAATCCAGAGACTAAAAGTTATAAACACACTCAATACTAAATTACACAAAGAAATACACAATCCACATTGTATTCATATTGATAAATATTTACAGAAGAAACAATCACACTCGATTGTTTCAGTTCTACCCTCGCTCATCCATCCTATCTTTCCATCTGAATCTAAACCCTTCACTCATTCCAAAAGATTACAATTTATGCAAAATGTGGATTCATGAACCCATTTAGTTCAAATCCAGAAATCTCTTATTCTTCCCTAAAGAATCTCTTTACTCCACTCTTTTCTCAAACAAATGCTAATTTAAGCTTTCAAATCCCTCATATCCTATTCAAACCAAATAATATAACTGTTTGGCCTGATCTCCACATAGGGAGGATCAATTAATTACTTATACCCTTTTCTTCTCAAATTTTGACAACAAATAAAACACTCTCATATATTTAAACTAATAAAATTATTAATCTCTTGTCTTCCAACCCTTTGTTAGCCACAACATGTGATCATACCATCACATCGCTGACTAGGTCTAAATGCTCCTACATCATAATTCTACCATTAATGACTGGTCTTTTCATTAGATATCTAATGACATAATGATCTGTATGAATGGAATTTTCATAACCAGTAATATAAGGACGAAATGTATTAATGTCATGCACAGCAATTAAAAACTCATTTTCTGTTACAGTGTAATTTAACTTTACAGGAGCCAAATTCTTCTTGTATAATAGATAGCATAAGGAGTTAAAAAAAAAATTCCCAACACAGCTCTTACAAATGTATCTAAAGCATCAGTAGAAATATGGAAAGGAATATCACAATTAGGTCATTTTAAAATTGGTGCTTTAGTAATTTTTTGTTTCAATGCCTCAAATGCTTTCTGACCATCAGAATTCCAAACAAATTCACAATCTTTTGTAAGGAATTTGAAAAGTGGAGAGACTATTTTTGTGAAATTTTCTATGAATCTTAAATAATATCCAGTAAATCCAAGAAAATTTCTAACATCTCTTTGACAAACATGAATTGAAATTTTAGAAATTATTTCTACTTTAGATGTATCAACGTTAATTACGTCACTTGAAATATGGTGGCTTAAAATAATCCCTTCATTGAACATCATAAAACATTTCACATGGTTTGATGAAAGGTTTGTCTCTTTACATCTAACAAGAACTTTTTCCAAAATTTCAATAGCTTCTTCAAAAGTATCACCATACACAGTAAATTCATCCATGTACACTTCCACACAATCATGAATTAGATCAGAAAAGATACCTAAGACTACTCTTTGAAATGTGGCAAGTGCATTACATAATCCAAAGGGAAGAACCCTATAGGCATATGTTCCCCATGGACATGTAAAATTATTTTTATCTTGATCTTCTGGCACTAGTTGGATTCAGTTATATCAACTAAAACCATCTAAAAATAAAAAATAATTCTTTCCTTCCAAGGTATCTAATACTTGATCTATAAAAGGTAGTGAAAAATGATCTTTCTAAATAGCTTTGTTTAGTTCCCTATAGTCAATTCACACTCTCCATTTTCCATTTTTCTTAGGAACAATCACTAAAGGTGACACACATTGACTATCTGATATTGGATAGATGAAATTCACATTAAGTAACTTTTGTAATTCCTCCTTAACAATTTTTCTTAGATTATGATTCATCCTTCCCTGATGTTGTCTAACTGGTTTGACATTTTCTTGAATATAAATATGATGCATACAAGTTTTAGGATCAATCCCTTTCATCTCAGTGTACTCCCATGCATAAGTAAAAGAGTGTTTTTGTAGCATTTGTATCAATTTTTTATTTTGAAATTCTTCCAAATTATTGTTAATACTCAATGTTTTATCTGAAAACAAAAAAGCAAAAAACAAAGAAACAAAAAACAAAATAAACAAAAAACAAAACAAAAAAACAAAAAACAAAAACAAAAACAAAAAACAAAAAACAAAAACAAAAACAAAAAACAAAACAAAACAAAAATCCATAGAATGTAAAGCCATTTGGTGAGATGATAAATATTCAATATTGCATTGTTCTTGAAAACTTTGATCTTGCTCATAGTATGAAGAAGAATCATTATTATTCATTAAATTTATCAATTGATCTTCTTCATCTAATTGTGAAAGAGTATAAACTGGTTGCAAATCATTAAAGTCTTCATTATCATCATCTATCCAAATCTCACTTTCTACTTCAATTATTGTTTTTGCAAGAGGATACAATGTAAATTTCTTAGTGGAATTTCCATCAGAGATATACATATCACCAGATCTACAACTTATGAATGCATCAATTGTAGCTAGCCAAGGTCTACCAAGGATCAATGGATGGCCTCCTAAATTATTCTTGGGGGTTAAAATCATGAAATCTACAGGATATTCCCAAGAATCTAGAGAAACATACACATCTTCTAATACTCCATCTAGTTTGATAAAAGATCTATCTGCTAATTGTAATAATGTAGGAGTATATTGAATATTAGGAAGCTTAAGTTGCTCCATTGTTTTTTTGCTCATGATGTTAATGGCTTCTCCTAGATCAATTAGAGTGTTTGGAATCTCAATACCATTGATATGAATTTTCACAACGGGACTACCAGGATGTATATATTTTTGAACAATAGGTTTCCCCATCATGATATCAACAATTTTTCCTACCAATTGAATATTTGTAATATCTTTTATTTTTATTCCTGGTTTCTAATGCATAGTTCCTTAATAGTTTTTGCAAATATTGGTATTTCCTTTATAGCTTGTAATAAAGGAATTTTGATGAAAATTGTCTTAAGTTCATCTAATATATCATAATATGGTAAAACAATTTGCCTTTCTATTCCTTTATCAATTTTGAGCCTTTTAGGAAAAGGTGGATCTTGCAAAGAAACAAAAGGTTGTTCTACTAGAGGAATTTTAGGAGCTTGTTTTATTTTCTCATCCTTTGATGGTATAGGAACATCTTCGTTTAGAGGAATATTTTCTTGATCAAGATTTTCATCTTTCTCATGAACTTAATCCTCTTTATATTTTTGGATGGCAGTTGTTGGTGACTTATTTTGCAAAACACTATAAGATCTAAGTTGAACATCATTTAGACCTAATCGGGTAATCATACAAGCTTGAAAATTTTGTCCTTCAACATTATAAATAGCTTGTTGATTTTTATTGTTTGTATTTGGAAGTGGTTGGGCACATAGTTGATTGGTTTTTTGAGGAAATGGTAATGAAATTTGTTGATTTGGATTTTGAAATTGAGAAGGTTGAGTTGGTTGAGGAAGATAATATTGTGGTGGAAAATAAGGATATGGTTGTTGGAATTGAGGATATCTAGGATATTTTCCAAAAGGATTTTTCCAACCTTATACCCAAGATGGATTTTGAGATTTTGGGGGCCAAGGTTTCCATGGCATGGGTACAGTCCAATTTTTCCATGGTTGTGCATATGCTTGAGTATTGAAACCTTGAGTCATATTTGACTGTTGATTTTTCCATGGTGTTTTAGCAATAAAACAAAGAGATTCGGCTTGACTTGTTATAGCTTCATCTTGAAAAGCAACTTTAAGACCAAGTATTGAAGGGCATTCCTTCATGTTATGATTTTCAGCACATATGACACAAATTTCTATACTATCAATGGGGCATTCTCTTAAGGCATGTTTCTTCCTACACTTGGGACAGAAAATAGTTAATGCAGCATTCTCGACTTTTTGCTTGTTTTGTATCTTCAGGGTATCTAGTTATTCACTAAGACTCCATAGGATATTTATTTTGAAATTATCAAGCAAATTTCCTATCTCGACTCTACTTACTATTCCAGTGGTAGATTTATTAATTCTATACATCACGAGATCTCTCGAATTTTTTCCAGTTCTAGCCTTACCCCTTGAAATATGCTTACATAAATCACATATTTCTTCAAATGAAAGTTGTGAAACATCTCCCTTTCCCATTAAATTAAGAAGATCAATCCATTCATCTTTGATGGATTTTAGAAAAAGACCTTTTAGTGTTTCATCATCCAAATTATACATCTTATCCCTTTTGATGTTGTAAGCAAATCTTTCAACTAGATCTTCTAGGATTTCATCCTCTTGTGCATCATCTTAAAGACTTCATCTTTAAGGTTATGGGGCATGAAATAATCTGTGTATTTTTCTAAGAACACATTTTTCATTTCTTCCCATCTTCTAATTATATGTGTTCCTAATCCCATAAATAATTTAAGTGCTCCATCTTTAAGATTTAATGGAAATAATTTCAATTTTTTGGGATCAAGTAAGTAGTCGTAGATTCTGCACAGAACTTCAATCTCAAAAATAAATGTTTCAGGATCCTCATGTCTTAAACCATGGAAATTAGGGAGGATGGAGGGTGAGATGTTCTCGATTTTGGTTGCGGTATATTCATCAAAGATGGGAAACCCATAAGGATCTGGTTCTCCCCTACCACCTCTACCACCTCCACCTCCACCTCCTCCTCTATTTTCTCCTCTACTTCTTCCACCTCCAATCCTAAGTTCACTATTTACATTATGTACTTCTCCTTATACTTCCCCTACCATTGTATATTCCTCAGAGCTAATATAAGCTTCTATGATAGGATTATCTATCTCTTCTTCAGGTTCCTCTACCAATGGTATGTTAAAATAATTTTCTTCTTCCTCTTCTTCTCTAGGAACCTTTAGTTCTTGTCCTAGAAGTTGTTCTTGAGTTGAAGAGAGAAAAATTACTCATTCTTTTGGGGATGTAGGTTCTTCAACTATAGCTTCGATAGAGGAAGTTGGTGAATCTCTAGGTTGAATTTTAGATCTATGCACCTCAATAAGTCTATGTCTACCTGCCAATGATGGGATGTGATTATGGGTGGATGGTCTAGCACTACGAGGCCTAGGTGGAGTGAGTGGTGATGTTGGAATTGAACTTCTACCTCTATTTACAAATATAGCCCTAGAATCCCTTTCTCTATGCATAAATGTTTTTTTATCATTTTTCAATTTATTAAAAGTAAAAGCTCCTAAATATGATATGCAAGAATGGAATCTGATATACATGTCCCTCGCAATGGCACCAAAATGTTTGGTAAATTAATTGTTCTTAATTTACTTCATTAATTGTCAACCAGGATTCATGTACTTATGAAATGTATGTGCACTATATATGATAGGATTATTTCTGTGAATTGATTGATTCTAGAAATGAAACTAATTCTAAGTATGGACAAATGTTTTTAACACAATTTGGAGAATAATTACGCACATGTTCTTTCAATCCAAAATTATATTAAATCCTAATTAACTGAATTGAAATTCACTACTTTGCAAAATTTGAAAATCTATCTAAATTGTAGAATTCAAACTTTCTTCTAATTGTATGAAAGGAAAATGCTTAGAAACCAAATTTCAAGAAAGAAACAATCTAGTTCTATTTTGCAGAATTAAAAAAATTCTACACTAACTTGCAGAAAGAAACTTTTATACTAAATTGCAGTAAGGAAATTCTATACTAATTGCATGAAAGAGAAATAGCAATAAAAAGGATCTAATTCCTACTTGTAGAAAATGAAATTAAAATCTTTACAACTTGAGAATGATTACTTGTATGTGCATTTAGCCTCTAAAGAGTATTTCATCAACATTTAAGAAATTGAATTAAGCTACAAAGTAATCAAGTGTTGGAAAGGAGATGCATTCAATAATCAATCTTTTTACTGTTTTTTTGTTTATGATTACTCTGCAATCAAAATGAGAATCATAAAAAATGTAATTATGATGGAAACAAATTCTTGAAAGAAACTATAATACTAAAAACAAGTGATGCAAAACAAATCCATAAAAAAAAACGTCAAAGCTCGTCAGGGGGCCCTCCCATGAGTGTAGTTCAGCTAGTAATCACAAGATCTTCACGCACACATTGAGAACAAAGTACTGGAACAGAGTATCATCAGCCTTTACAATAAAAAATTATAAGCTTAATATTCAATAAAAACTTATGTCTCAGGTCTCGACTTACATCCTTTACAAATTTCATAAAACAATGTTAAGAGTTTTAAGCCGACACGACATGAACTATTTTGACATCTACAAGATAGATTCAATTTGAAACTCAATCTCTTTATGACTTGCTATTGAAAGAGAAAGTCATAGGAGATTCATCTCGATCCAAAATCTAACAGCTGAGCAGGTCTTCAATCTTTCCCACTTGATGTTGTTTTATTCCTCCACTGCTTTTACTTGATCACTACACGTTGTTTTCAGAGTTTAACTCTAAATTTTAATTCTATATTTCTCAATCCTCGTAGCTTTCCAAGTTATGTTGATAGGTGGTTATCCATATGGTGGACAATTTTCATCTCCAGGTAGTCTTCATCATTTTATTGAAGTGCTGCAACCTGTCTAACAATGAATATTGTTGTGGAAACCAATATTAGTTGCAGAATGCTTATGATTTTGTCATTGTAAGAATATTTTCATTATAATTCATTAAGAAGCTCAGATTCTAATTATGGATGATGAATACCTTTTTAAGAGTTGAACTTGAACTTGAACATGTTGAAGTTGCTATAAAATGGTGACAAGAAGTTGAAATGAGATGGAAAAAAGGATAGTAAAAAAGAAACGATTCCAGACTTCAACAACTAGGTTGAGTGATGGCCTAGTCTCTCACATTTCTTGAACCATACACTCAATCTCACTCTTTTGTGCATATGGATACCTGCAAGGTCTAATGCTAGGTGGTAAACTTCTAGGTTGTAATTTAATATCATGGTTATGATCTTGGGTAGGTGGAAGACTATTAGGCATCTCTCCAAATACCTCGAATGATTGTTGATAATTTTTGGAGATCCACTATAGTAGAGGATATAGACGTTTGAACATATATGAATACAATTATGCAACTACACCATGGTCTCCCTTTTTTAATCATTTTTTCATTTTATTAGAGATTCTCTTTTGAGAGGGTTTCCCTTAGATACCTTTACGCTCAATTTTCTTGCCTTATATGGAGAATACCATGAAAATACATTGAAAATTAGGAGCCATAGTTCCCAATAATTATAGCCATTGATCATGTAATACAACATCAACACCGCCCATTTCGATTGAAATCATGGGACTATATCCAAGAAATGATCACACATATTCAACTTAATACTATGGCACTTTCATGAACAATTTATGGTACATCCATCTGCAATCCTTACTTGAAATTCTGGTGGTGGATATACAAAGCAATTGAGAAGTTTTTCCAATTTGTAATTAATGAAGCTATGGGTACTACCTAAATCACTGAACATTGTTAACTTTTTCCTTTCTATATAGTCTTCTATCTTGATGTTTTGTGGAGTATCCATGTTAGCCAATGCATGACAATATATTGTTGGAGTAGTCTCTTCCAGCTCTAGATCTTATGGCAGTACCAATTCTCAATTTTATTCCTATTCATAGTCTATGTAGAATCATTTCTTCTTCTTGCATTTATGCCCTTACTCTACTTGTTGTCGCAATTGAAACTTAGCCCCTTTTCTCTTATTTCTATTGGTTCGAGGGGGCTTGAACCAGGTTCAGAGTGTGTTGCGCACCAACAAAACTCTCAACTACTAGCCCTTTCGGCAACAACCTGCAAGTAGATTGCAGTCTCACCCGAAGCAGTTATGGGAGGCTACAGAACTAGGCTTCTGCAACCGAAGGGATATCCGCGCAGTGGTGTCGTGTGTTTACTTCTACTCTATTTTGATCGTATAATTTCGTGTGCATAAGAAATTCACGCAGATGATTAATTCAACATAATCATATTAAACCCATAAACTCTATCAAATAAAAATATATCTTATAGTTCTTCACATAATTCATTGAAAAACATGCATAATGATACTAACAACAACAAATAATGAACATAGAGAGATATACAATTCTTTGCCAAAACTTATTCTTTATTAATATAAATCTTCAATGCATATACGTCTTCAACCTTAGCTGCAGGTGGTCTTTGCACTCAGTAGAAGACTCTTCTAGGCCTCCGCACACTCAACTGCGAAGCCCTCCCAAAAAACTATAGACTACATATGCGAATACGGAGATTCAATCCACTTATGATATTACATGATGATCTGACTACAGAGTATTACATCTTCTTAAATACATTTCATCTTTACAAAAACCATAGTCCACATACCATGGATCCAAAAAACAAGGACTAATACCTGATACCCATTACAAAATAAGGGCTTTATCCCATCCCCAAAGCCCTAATAGTCCATGCGATGAATATATCTTCTCTAGCTCCGTGCGGTCTGCTCCTTCTTTTGCGGGGTCTTTTACCCAAAACTTGGACCAAGTTTGGCGATGCCCAACAAGCCCCTAACACTCACCTGTGAATCGTCCTGAGTCACTAAACTTTGACACCCTTGATCTTCGTTGTGATCCTGTTGTACACTGCATTGTAATGCAGAGTGTTTCTGCCATCAATTTTTCTTCCTGCACACCTCCTTCAGCATAACTTATGTAGTAGGGCCAACAATATTCTGTAGTATTGACACTTCTCTTTTCTTCAATTCCTTCAGCCTCTCATCCACTACATGTGAAAGTTCCAGGGCTTCCTCCTGCCATGGGTGAGTCCTCTCCTGGAAGATTTGTGCTTTCCTTCGAAGATCATCTATTTGTGTCTGAAGGTTATTTCCTTCAGAAATTCTGACAAGCCTTTGCAGGACTAGTAATGTTTTCACAGCTGCCAGGATCTCATCGTGCCACTTCTTCTTGGGCTATAGTTCCTCCTCAATCTTCAAGATGTTTGGATCCTCCTACAGTGAGGTCCAAATCTGCATCGTATCGTTGAGGAGTTTTCCACAATCTACCACCGTATCAGATATTCCTTTCATTGCTACTCTAAGGTCGCTTTGTCTATGCTCCCAGCCCTCTAGTGGCGTTCTTGGATGCAACCTTATTTCCCTCTCTGATATCTGCACTTCGCAGTCAAATTTCAACTTAGCAATAACATTCTTTGAGTCCTTGATCGCGAGGGGGAGCCTCGCACCATTTTTTGTTGGTGCTTCATCCTCACAGACATGTATGTCTGGAACTATGATGCAAGTCTCAGATATGGCCTTCTCCATTTGTTCTCATTTCTTCCTTGCTTCCTCTCTATCCTTGGCCAATTTCTTTAGTTCCTTCTGCATCGATGCTTTTTATGACTCTTCCTTTTCTTTTAACAATGATATATGCTTCTCCCATTCTTACAATTCTGCGGTGATACCTTGGTGAAATTCATGCAACATCTAGAGGGGTAGTGCAACGACATTCATCTAGAAAATGCACCATGATTTGTCTTGCTTTCTGTCTACTACTGCTTCAAACATCAGTGCCCCAACTGGAACATGTAAAACCCTAACTCTGTAGGTTATTTCCATTCTTTGTTCTAGCCGCAACGACTGGGTTACATGATCTAGTTTCCTTACTTCCTGCAGTAACGCCTTCAGCTTTGCGATGCCCTATTGTACCTCAGCCAAGATCATCTTGCAATGATCATCAATCTTGTCCCAGGTTTCCATGTTGATCTCCTGTATCTTTTCTGCTATCTTGTCGATGTCCCCATCAGTGAGGACAAGCGGCACTGCTCCCTTACTCTTATCTACCTTCTTCTTCTTTCTTGGCCGCATTTTCACCACAAAGGGCAAATATTCTAATACCTCTACATCTTTGAGGTGTTCTTTGTGTTCTTGTTCTCATCCAGTTTCTTTTCCCTCTTCATCGACATCTTTTCTACTCGTACCTGCACCCTACGAAGTACCCTTATCTGTTCTCACTGCTCCAACCATTCCACTGAGTGGAGTCATCCATTCCTCTGACCAATCCTGCACTACCACAAGGAGGTCATCTTCTATTACTAGGTATGGAAATGGATGCCATGTCTCCATTGGGTCCTTCCTCGCTTTCACATATGCCCTGTTAAAGTTTGCCTTGAACTCTACAATATGACAGTATTGTTTGTACAATCTCGGTGACAGTCTCGAATACTAATTCACCACCATATGCAGATCTATCACCATGACTAAAAAGAATATATTGTTCTTTGTTGCACACGTCAACTCCTTCATAAACCATAGCGAAGCATACCTTGTTGCTTCGCATACATCCACCTCAACAATCAAAAATTGAGAATCTTTCAACTCCTTCCATGCAATAGTGCAATAAGGATTAGTAGCCAGGGATAGTGGAAGGTCTTGCCTTCTTCTTGTTCTTTCCTGCAATCCATAAAAAAATATTTACATAGATAAGAAGCCCAATTGAACTAGACCCCTGCACTGCATTGTTCTACTAATGACATTATTTTTGCAGGCACCTCATTGGCCCTGCACTTCGTCATGAACTTCCCTACTAAGATATGTGCGGAAAAGTGCACACCCTGATCCTCGATAAAGTTTATCTCATATCCGCAAAATTTCTTTACTAATTTGAACTTCTCTTTCATCATCTGGGCCATCTCTTTGTCTTTTCTTTACCCACAAATTCACCTGCGAGGTCCTTTCCTTGATATGGCAGCGTTGTTATTCTTCTAATGAGCATCTCATCAATCAAGATCCTCGTCCCTAACTAAATACACGCATCACACTCTAATGCAAGGAGATGCCACGCACAAATTGTATTGAATGGGTTTCAACCAAAGTGTGGCACATTCAACATGTTCAAAATCCCTACTCTTTGCACTCCTACAACCCATTCTTACGGTTCCAATCTCGTAACTCTGATGTTTGGGTAGTAGACTTTCTTCAGGTACCTACTGAGCTAAAACTGTGGGTATTTTCTTCGGTCATTGAAATCTCAGTCTTCCATTTTGAGCTGGGGGATCTTCCCCAACACTTCTCCTTCAAAAGGCACCTCCTTTCGCAATAATGGCATGTAGGTAGCAAATTTCCCTTCTTTCTGTTCCCTAACTGGCTCTGTGCTTGGATTTCTTGGTGGCATGTACGGTGGGAGCATAAAGGGAATATCCACATCCTCTATCTCCTTCCACTGAAACTCAGCTTCTTCCTCACTATCATGGACCTCCTGAGGTCCCTCTTATTGCATCAGTCTCTTTCCTTTCTGCATGGACATTTTTCCTTTATCCTTTGTGTTCTTCGCCTGCACTTCCTTCTGCATCTTCTTCCATGGTGATGTTCTTAATTCTGTTGCAGATACCTCAATTGGTCTCTTCTGCTTCGTCTTCTATGGCTGTGCTTGTGCTTGTGCTTGTGCTTGTACAGGCACCTTTCTTAGCGACCTTAAGTGCGTCGGGGACATGGGTACATTCACCCTTGTTGTCTTTCCTGCATGTTAATCCATGATACTAGCTATCCCTTTCTTTGTAAATATCATCACCAATTCTTCTGAGCTCCTATCATACATGCAATAGCTCTTCTTCAGTTAGGCACAATTTCTGATCTCTCTAGGTTGCAAAGTGTAAAATGTGCCACAGGATGCGGTTTTTATAACAATTTTGAATACCCAGGCTCATGATTGGCTTAGATTTGGCTCATTTAATGAAGGTATGGGATAGACACAACCATCTATGCTTCATAAACGTTTTTCTCCCACGCCTCTCAATGGTAATTTCCTTTTAATGGTGCCCTTTTTCCTTCCAATGGTCATCTTTCTGGCTAACTTCATCAGATTTTCCCCTTTGGTGCAATCACCTCTTCTTTGTCGCAACTCCTTCAAACTTTGTCGTACTTCTAAGTATCACATAGTAATCTTCAATTAACAAAGTCCCTTCCTGCAGAGTAGTTTATAGTCTCGTGCCCACTTTCAACTGTAGGTGACACTAAGACTTCCCTTCCTTCATTTTTCAGTGCAAAGCTCCAAGGACATAGTCATCCCAGTATATCTTCAGTCTACTACCATTCACTCGTCTTGGAATCATCTAACCATTGAACTTAACGAGCTAAACAACACCACCATCTAAAATGTTGTTGACGATATATAGCCCCAACTAATGTGTTGTGAATTTTCTTGGGAACTTCGCAAACTTACTATCATATAATAATACAAGATCCCCTTTGCGAAATATCTTCTTCTTGATGCACCTATAATGCCATGATTTCTCCCTTGCTTTCTGCACCTACTGATGGAATCCCACTATGAATGTGTCTTCTTCTACAACTAATATCTACGACATTCTTTCGTTCATCATGTCGAGGTCTGCCATATCTGTGATAACTGCAATTCTCAAACTCAACACAATGTATTCCATTGGCATAACTGCTTCTTGTCCATATACCAACTTGAAATGTGTATGCCCAATCAATTTTTTGCATGTTGTTCTATATGCCCACAACACCATTGGAATCCTGAAGTCCCAGTCATCTTTGTTTACATTGCACACCTTGGTCAATGTATTCTCTAGAATCTTATTGAAAGCTTCCACTGTCCCATTTTCCTAAGTATGATAGGGAGTGCAACTCCAGCAACTTCTCCATCGACGCAGTTATTTGCGCATACCCTTTAATAAACTTCCAATACTAACCAGTGTGTCCTAGTGTCGTGTGCAATTGTCTTATTGTTTTTGGTGTTAGTAGGTTTACAATGACTGTGATCTTTGCCAGATCCATAATCAATCCCTATTTACAAACAACATGTCCCAACAATATTCCAAATGGCACACAAAAAATGCACTTCTTCAGATTCAACGATATTTGATACTGCCTAAATGTATCCAACATCAATCTTAAGCTCGCCACATGCTTCTTTAATAGCCCAAATACTATCCAATCGTCGAAGTAAACTTCCCGAAATTTTTGTATATACTCCTTGAAAGCTGCAATTACACCTCTAGAAAAAATAGCTAGCACATTATTCAACCCAAAATGCATCATTGTATACTGATAGGAGACCCATTCTATGGCAAACATTGTCGTATGTCTATCTTTTGGTGCAATTCTAATCTGATGATACCCACAGAAGCCATACGTAAAAGAGTAAGCCCCTTGTCCTCCTACATTATCCAACACTTCGTCTATAAATAGTGTAGGGAAAGGGTCATGCAGGCATGCATCATTCAACTTCCTCAAGTCCACACAGATTCTAATTTCCCCTTTTGCCTTCTTCTCCTGAACTACCATGGGACTTACCCATTCAGACTCTTTGACAGGTTCAATTATCCCTACTATTAACATCTTGTCCAATTCTTCTTTTACCTTTTCCTTATACTTTGGGTTCAGTCTATAAGGCCTCTACTTAACAAGCTTCACATCAAGCTTTAGAGGAATCCTCATAACTCCCAAATCCCCTATGATGCCTTTCATGTCTGAAAATTTAGTGGGAAACAACTCCTAGTATTCATGCAACAAATCTGTTATCTTCCTGACAATATCTTTGTCCCAGTAATCTCCTATTGTTCGTATTTCAGTTTAGCCTCTGACCCTATATTCACCTTCCTCATCTTCAATGGCTTCGTTATATCAGGCATTTCTATCTCAGGTCCATTTACTTCACAGTGTCCCTCAGACTCTTTGATATCAATGTTGCGAGGATATTTGTCCTCTTCTGTAGTGCGAATATAGAATTTTATCACATTTCAAATCTACGTAGCCCAATGAGGTTGCTAGATAACCAAAACTTCGTTTTCAAATTTTTTCATCTTAACTATATTCAGAGTTGCATCTATATGTGGACAATCATCTTCAAATTTGAATGTCATCACAAATCCATCTACCATCTCTGCCCAACTAGCAGTGCCATGTCGAAGTTCAATTTCCAAATACTAGTTCCGGGGGATCATTTTCAAGGTATGGATGAAACCATGCACCCATTCTTCTCGCAGAAATTCTCCCCAAGCTGCCATATAGAGTTGTATGTGGTCTCTAGGATCATTCTGGCCATCATACTTGTCTGCGAGCTCTATTTCTTCTTGTCCAAATCTTACCCACGTCAACCTCCTACATTTCTACCAATCTCTTATATTCTTCTTATGCATACCCCACCATCTAGCAGGCATAGCCCTCTGCGCTTGATCCAGAGTTAGCAGTCTTTGACATTCTAGTACCTATCTTTCATAATCTTTAAAGAAAGTATTTACAAGACCCAAACCATCATATAAAGGTAAGTCACATACCTCAGCTGTCATGCATTGCACTTCTTTAGTGATCCTTTCACACTACCTTGTAGACACTTCATGTATTCTATTCTACCAGTTCTCCAATTCCTCTTCTGAATCCGAGGTACATGAACTATCTTACTCCCAAATCAACTTTCCATCTGCAGTGGGATTGATCCATTCTTCTTCCTTCGTTGTGATTTGATAGATATTATCAACGTCATATGTGTTATATTCCTCTTGATAGGCTTTGTATACCTCGCCCCTTCTAATGGATCAAGTGGAACAATAACCCTCATATTATTGTTTTCAAATATCATTTGCATTTTCTTCAGATTAATTATATCCATTTTAGTAAACACCCAATCCAATCCAATCAATGCGAGGTAAGGATTACTATCATCTACTATGTCAATCACTTCGAAATCAGTGGTAGTGCACACTCCATCAATGTCCACTGTGACATTAGAAAACCTTACTAGGGTTGATATTTTCTGTTGATTTTCCATCTTCAGCTGAATAGTAGACCATTGCAACTTCAGCTTACCCATCGATTCCCAAGTCTGCCTTGGCAAGACAATAGCATAAGATCCTAGATATATGATAACCTAATGCATGTCATATTCTCCAATATGCGTTGTAAGCATCATTTATTTCCCCATTCTCTTCTTGTATCTATGCAGATTATTCACTGCACACATCTCGCTCTGTGGTACATCCTTAAAAGTAAAAGATTCTATCAGTTCTTGTAATCCTTCCAATTTCTCAACAACTTCATGCAAGTCTGTAGAAAATACTTCAAGATATTCGAATCCACCTCTTGTGTCGCAACATGTACTCTCTCGTGGTTATCCTTCTAAATTGATTGCGCGGTAGAGGTCGAGGCGCCATCATTTATAAATATTCACCTCGCCTCCATGAATGTTTGCTTTTCCTTCAAGATATCAAATGAAGAAGATTATTCAGTAGTTTTCCTTATCCATGAATCTTTAGCTTCATTTTTCCCATCAGCCTCATCATTCCCAGTTGTAGTTTCACTTATTGTTATAATGTTGATGTGCGGTTGATATTCTCTTGGCTCAGCGGTCATCATTTGGACATTTACTGCAGGCTGTTAGTTTCTTTTCTCCTGCATCTTCACAATAATGACGAGACATTCTTCTATCACATGATCACAAGACTTATAGTAATTGCAAGTTGTCATCGTGTTCTGACAATCTCTCGCGAAGTGTCCTACCTATCCACAATTATAACATATAATATGGCCTCTTCCTTGACCAGCTCCTCCTCCTCATCCTTGAAATCCTCCTAGACTAGTGATGGCCTTTCTCAGTGTGTATCCTTCATCTTGTAGTCTATACGTATAAGTAGTGTGCTCCATCATTAGGTCATAACTTCGAAAAAAAAATTCATAATGACCTACTGATCTACAGAAGTTACAAAATAGCTGCTTTAGGGTCTATATATATTTCTTTAATAGGTAGCAGCCTTCAAAGTGATTCTAACCTCACATCCTACAAATCTCACACCACAGACCTAGATTTACTGGATTAGGCGCTCCACTTGCAATATAATCTTTGAACATATGGCATTGATCCTTATAATGACATTCTACTTTGCATTTCATACACCACGCTTTTGATCTTTCTAGACTGAGTTCTTTACCCTTCTTCAAATACTGCAATTCCAGGGTCAACGTAGCTATCTGATTTTGTATCTTTTGTACTCCTGTGTGATTATCTCCAACTGACGAAGCTTCCAGCGTCATAGCAATCTACAATGTTTCGACTTGCGTCGCTAGTTTTTGTTGCATCAATGGTAACCAAATATGTGGCAGTAGCGCGGCTATGAACCATTCCTTATGCTACTATGGGGGTATCTCAAATCTCACTTGACCCATCAACACCTTGAATCATTGATCCAATTCCCACAGAATTCAGTTGGTGCTTGCTTGATCTCTTTCAACTCTGTGATGCACTATGATCTTGATTTTGCCTTCTTGAAATTTTCTACCAAGGCTCTCTTAATTTCATCAAATGTAGCATTTGGCTTACTCGCGAAGTATTTCATATACCATGTCAACGCCCTCTCCCTCAGCAATGCGACAAGTTGCGCGTTCTTTACAACATAATTATTAATATGTCTTGACGTCCATACTGCACCAGCTACAAACCAAAACTGGTCAGGTTCCTCTGTCCCAGTCCTCTAAAGATAGGTAGCTTAATGTCGTCAACCATTCTTCTTCTGGGGGGCTAGGTGGAGGGGGAGGTGGAGGTGGAGGTGTAGGGGAAGTGTGGGGATGGGAATGGGATGTGAGGGGGGTGGATGGATGGGGAATCCCAAAGACGCCCTGATTCTTCTCGACTCTTGACTTTGACGTGCCTTCAGGATGGGTGGGGGAATATCGTGAGGTTGTAGGGTTACTTCTTTCTTCTTCGCTCTCAAATCCTAACAGAGGGCTAAAGTTAGTCTCGATAAATTTCTTTGGTTATTTTCTATATCGTTTTCCACTTCGTGTAGCTCTCGGTTTCGGCTTCAAACATTAATATGACTGCATCCACATAATCCCTTTTCACACAATAACATCTTAATCCAAATCTTCAGAGAATTTAAGAACTTACCTCGTGGTCCTTTAAAGAATCTTCGTTCAACTTCACTATAGGACACAATTTTTTTGATCACAAACTCAGTGATGAATCCCCCCAAAATGTTGTCAATCCACAAATCAACAACCCTTGAGATATTGTTATCGATTTTTTTGAGTTGTTGTATCAAATCAAGGTTCCACTACTTAGGTCCATCGCTTCTGAAACAAGTCTTATGCACTGCTAACTTAGATATCCACTCAAGCAATTCAATGTGGAATGAACCAAATAAAATCTCGTATTGATCTTCGAAGATATATCTCTGTAACCAAGCTTCAGTTAATAAACATGGGTTTCTATTCTCCTTTTCTGAAAATTCTCTTTCTTTTTGTTCGACCCACAACTAGAGTTCTTTCTTCGACGGATGCCAAATCATATCCCTTTAAGTAGATCTCAGTCCTGGCAACAGAACCATATTTTGATTCGAGGGGGATTGACCCAGGTTGAGAGAGTGTTGTGCACCAATAAAACCCTCACCTATTGGCCCTTTCGACAATGATCTACAAGCAGATCACAGTCTCAACCGAAGAAGTTATGGGAGGCTACAGAACCAGGCTTCTGCAATCGAAGGCATATTAGCGTAGTGGTGTCGTGTGTTTACTTCTAATCTATATTGATCGCATAACTTCGTGTGTATAATAAATTTGCATAGATGATTAATTCAACAAAATCACATTAAACCCATAAAATCTATCAAATAACAATATATCTTACAATTCTTCACATAATTCAATGAAAAAAATACATAACGATATTAACAACAACAAAGGCTGAACATAAAGAGATATACAATTCTTCACCAAAACTTCTTCTATATTAATATAAATCTTTAGTACATATACGTCTTCGACCTACACACCCAGTTGCAGGTGGTCTACACACTCAACTGCAGACTCTTACAGGCCCTGTACACTCAACTACGGAGCCTTCCCAAAAACTAGAGATCATAGACGCGAATACGGAGATTCAATTCACTTATGATATTACA
Source organism: Pinus tabuliformis (assembly GCA_031772625.1). Classification (NCBI taxonomy): domain Eukaryota; kingdom Viridiplantae; phylum Streptophyta; class Pinopsida; order Pinales; family Pinaceae; genus Pinus; species Pinus tabuliformis. The sequence continues at coordinate 700,893,872 of CM062811.1, forward strand.
TGATGATTTGATTACAAATTATTAAATCTTCTTAAATACATTTCATCTTTACAAAAACCATGGTCCACATACCATGGATCCATAAAACAAGGACTAATCCCTAATACCCATTACAAAATAAGGGATTTATCCCATCCCCAAAGCCCTAAAAGTTCGCGCGATGAATATATCTCCACTAGCTCCACACATTTTGTTCCTTCTTTTGCAGGTATTTTACCCAAAACTTGGACCAAATTGGGACATGCCCAACACTTTCATCCATTTACCGAGGTGTCAACCTTATCAATTGAGTGAGTTTAAGAGGGAAGCATGGCGTTCTCTATCATTATTAGTGAACACTCTTCTAGTAGCCATATTTTTACTTTAAACTTTCCTTGCCACACTGAAAGCATGCTCTCATGATTTAGGTCCAAAGAGACACACATCGTGTTGAAATCTTTCCTTTAAGTTTCCATAAATAGGTATAAAAAGTTATCCTCTGAAATGTTCTTTAGCTGGAGACTCGTCCTTTGGAATCTCTGAATGTGCTATACAATTGGACCTTTTTGCTAAAGATTTACCAATTGACCAAAGAATATATTGTTATTAATATCTCCATAATGTGCTACCAATTCCTCTGTAAAATGGACCAAGATACAATCGAATCTTTTTTCCTTTCACAGATCCATTGATACCATACAATTTGGTCTTGTTATAAATACATCAATGCCATAATTATGTTTTGTATGGATACCAATTGGTGTAGATCAAAGTATTTCTCCATCTAGAACATCCATGTTATAGGAGTGTTACTGTCAAACTTCATCATATCAATCTTCATAATGTTCCTTGGTTATGACTTGAACCCCTAATGGTGTGGATCTTGGATTGAAAAATCATGATTATGGTTTTGTGATTCAATATTTGTGCTTTCCAATTGTGTTAAAATACTCCCTATATGTGATTAAATTTTAACAATTATTATGCTTATTTTAATGATTTCCTAGAATCTGCATATCTTTTTTAGGAAGTCAATCCGAGAGAAGCTTTTCCATGGACTTGATGAATTTTTGTATTTCTTCCTTGTTTTTCTCCATTTTTTGTTCGATGTTTCTTTTACTAATCCTTACACTTATGATAACTAACTTTTAAACTTGAATACCTGATACTAGACATCTTCCATTTATTCATGAGTCATGGATGAACTCTTTGGAGGTTTAAGTGGTGAAGCAACTTTTGAAGCACCATGTTGCCGGCCAAAAGTGGGTACCCCTAGGCGATCTTATTTCCTTATCATCTTCTTCAGCTAGCATCCAATAGCCTCTGAGAACCACCTCATAACCGATGTGATGTGCCACTTTTTCTTCACTCCCTGCATCAGTTATATGTTTCCTCACCTATCTGTGGAGAGAATATGTTAGAAAGTGGGCAATCCAACCCAAAAGGCATGTATTTCATTATGTAATAGAGTACTTATGCTTGTTTTTCATTGGGAATTTTGGCATGGATTATTGGGTGACTTGGAAGAAGGAAGTGCTTTGATCGTGGTTTTGTTCCCTCAACTTAAATGGGGGGTTAATATTCAATCCCAGTCTTGTGGGATCTCCCCTACTGACGAATGGATTTAGAATGGGTACTACTTAAGAAACCTTGATTTTGGTAGCATGGTCTTGTTTTCCCATTTCACATTTTTCACTCCCCTCTGCACATTACAATCTCTATTTCATCATTTTCCTTCTCTGGGTTAACAAGGCGCTACCACATCCCCCTTCCCCTTATCCATATATCTGGGTCAGGAGGTTGATGCAGCTAAAAGGAAGTTAAAAGCATATCGTGGGCACAAGAAAGAAACAAAAGAAAAGAATATTATAAAATTCAAAATACGACCCACATTTAATATAACATGTGGGAAAAATCCATACATGAGCTCTACCCCTTATCATGGCCATCACCCTGGTTCCTAAGGCCCATTAGTGCCCCTCACATCATTAAGAAACCCATGCGCATCCCAACCCCTAGTGGGTGATGAGATTCCCCAGCTTAAGGGGGTAATAACTTCCTTACATCATTCACAACATGATCTCATTTCCTGGAGCCTCGAGCAATAATACAAAGAAAATTCAAGAAAAGGAAAAAAGGAAACAAAGAGTGGGTGGAAAAACAAAGGTTGGGGTAACTCATGTATCCATGATTTCTCCCTCCTACATATATACATCCAATATGTGGACATCCCTAATTATTTTTATCCTTGTACCCATGGCATTTGGCCTTGAGATACCTGTGTCCCCATCCATTCCATCATCATTCACATGCCACTTGTTAATTGAAGGATGTACCTGGGACCTATCTTTTCCGTTACGGGTTGGGAACACCTAATAGATTCGGTTATTAACCACTCTTACCTAGGGAGGTAACACTACTTCAAGATCAAAACCCCAAATTTGGAAGGAAAACCCTATATGAAATCTCAATTTGCCCTTGATTAACAAGCTTGGTTCACTTAGATGCACTAATGAATTATTGTACCTGATGGTGCGGATGAAACATTGGACATTATATTTGATTACAAGGTGGTTTCATCATGGGTTGGGCAACTAAACTAGGGCCTAAGTCCACTAGAGGAGCATATGACACCCCTAGGTGAAGTGTGAGAGCCATGGGATTTCAGTATTTTCAGGACATCATTACTTCACTCCATGGGCACCTACAACACCACAAAAATATTCACCTTGCCCCATATTGTTCACAAGATGATGCATTTGGGCCAGCATGCCCCAGTTGTCTTAGTAGTGTACGCATGGTTTGGTAGTTGATCTGAGGCCCATATGAGGTTTATCTCACCCTTGAGACATGGGAGGGCTAGTACCATTCTCTAAGCCCTCAAAAATGACCAGATTCAAGATATTCTACCACCCATGAAACCCATTTTGTGCACCAAACACAAAACTCGGGTCCACTTGATGATTTGCATGGATATCTAGGGGCCAACCCCTAGTAGATGATTTATGGATCCCTTTTGACTCACCTTGGCATACAGAGATCTCAACGCACGCCTCAATAAGGGCCACCCATTGATGACATCAATGTTTTGATCCACTTGTGGGTTTATCTTCATGATTTTTCAATGGCTATGTGGTTGGCTTGTAACCACAATTAGCTTTTCCCACCACTTGATAGCTAAGAGGGGATTCTAGGCTAAAATTAGACTTGATAGATCATGTATAAATATACGAGAGCTCATTTGAGCTACTCATCATCATCACACTTGGATTCGATCTCTTGAAATATTTTCGCACTTATTTCTTTAGCTATTGGAGACTCTTGTGGATGCATTTCGATATATGGAACTAATTCACACTTCTTCTTTGGAGCTACTTCTTGAGTTTTGGATGGATATATTTCATGTCATCTTGTAAGTTTTTATCGTTGATGGAATTTATCTCTTGAATTTGTTTAATGTATGGAATTTCTATCTCTAGAATGTGTTAATTGTGCACTAATTACTAAAAAATAATTTTCAAGGGCTTTCTAGTAAAAGTATTGCATATGTTAGTCGATGTATGGCATGTGATGAATGTTCCCAGTGGAGGAAAATATTTGAACTCTCCATGAACTCCATTATTTCTTGAAGTGGGTAAATGCTTAAACTTGGTACCTAGGGCATGATTTTTAAGCCTCCTTATGGAAGAGTTAGTGCATCTTGAACATCGTAAGACTCCATATGCCCAAAGGACAAGGCACTAATCCAAGTCCTTGGTAGTCAAACCTTTTTCTTCTCCATAAATTCTCTCACAAAAATCTCGATCTTCTTAAGGTAGGATGACCAACTAGGACTTAGTGTGAATTTCTTAGGGAGAGGTTTTGTAGTAAACTAAGAGCCTAAACATAAAGTCTTGTGTATTAGCTACAAGAACTCCAATTTTGGTGGGCATCCACTTAGTTTTCATCCATAAAATTTCAATCCCTAGCTATAACCCTAAGAGGGAAACCCTAGCTATCTTTTCCTCAACTTAGGGGCCCCTTTGAGGGTTTTATGCACTTGGTACTTGGTGAAGTATATCATAAGAAGCCCTTTCTCCTAATTGCCTTGATCTTGAAAGCACATTCATCCATGATAATTCACAAAATTCGAGGTCTTGTGCAATCATTATTAGGTCTCTCATAGAGTGGAAAATTACTTTGAAGCTTTGTATCACATCTTTTAAGCATTCTCTAAGAGGCCCTCATGTATCACCTTGCACCTAAAACCCTAGAATGTCTATTATCAATGATCACTATCTTACCGGGACTCCTCCCATCGGTGAAAGTCCATAAATATCATGGGACTTTAGTGTTGTGACAATGGGCCATTGTCCCATTGTTAGCACTTATTCCAACTCTTGTCTTGTAGGGTTTTCCTCTCCAAGGCCTACTAGATTTTGTGGTAACAGACCCATAGGATCCATATTTGCAAATAATAATACTCCTTTTGTTCCTATTTATCACAAATTTTGAATCACCAAAAATAGATTTCCAATAAAAAAATATTCCAATTGTAAGTTGTGTACCTTTCAAAACCCTAATTTCTAAACTATTTGGATGGTTGATCTTTGTCCTGATATATCTCTAAAATTTGAACCCTTCTGAATCTATAATTTTGGGTTCTAGTACTTGGATATGTCTTATTTTCAATTCTACAAGTTTGACCAAAACTTGATGTGAAAGGTAAAAGTTATGGAAACTTTTCCAAAATTGGTTGATTTTTGGCCTCTTCCTAACAACAAACTTGTATAGCATGCCACATGTTGAAATTTGGTAGCTAAGGGAGAAATTCCCTCCTTGGAGAAGCCCAAAAAACCATAAGGAGACCCCACTAGCCCTTGCAAAAATAAAATAGCACATGGGAAAATACTATTTTGAATTCATTGGGTCCAAGTCACCTTCAAAGTACAAGTCGGCCTAGAAGAGGAAATTCGACCCCCAATACCAGATATAAATACACATCACTTGACATAATTTGGAGGCATGATCACACACATAATTTAGTCTTATATTGGTTCGATCTGATCTGAAATTGTAGGGTCTGAGCTCACACATGTGAAGAGGAGAGAGATTTATTTGTCAACTAAGCTTGACTTATGTTTTGGGATTGTTTAACTAATGTCGACCTGAAGAGAGTTTGACTGGTTTTGGATCTATTTTGGGAGGTTGAGTTGACTGGGACTTTAACCAAAATTTTCTGGGCACTTTGACCAGTGTTGACCGTTGATGTACAACTAGGGTTTCCATAGGGTTGACTTTGACTTTGACCAATTTCTGAGGCACATTTGTGGACTATTTTGACCAGGTTTTACCAAGCAAGGAAAATTGAGTTTGTTGTTTCTTTGATCAAATTATTTGGAGCTGATTTGACCATTGACTTTGGACTAGTTAGGGTTGCATTTATGTTGTTGACTTTGACTTTAATAGGGCTGGAAAATTGAAGAATCGTTGTTTTACAGGATTTTACTATATTTCTCATCCTTGATTGGATATTATATTATTTATTGGGATAGTCAAGGCTTTAACCTTTCGCTGATTGTTGATGTACTTGGATTATGCATCTCTCTGTTGAACATTTGATGAACATCTAATAGAAGAAGAATTTGGTTGGGTTTCCCCCTTGTGGGGTTTTTCCTTGGTCCTTGACTTAAATATTTGTGTCTCATTTTATCTTGGTTGTATTCTATTGTGCATATTGGTTATTTTTCTATCTACAATTGCTTACTGTCATTGGGTGATTAAAATTAATTGGAAAAGTGATTTCTACATTTAGAAGAAATTATCTAAGTGATTGTTACAACATAGAACAATGAAAAATTAACATGGAATCAGAGCTAAGGTGAAGATAAGCCTAAGGAGACAAGAGAAATCACCCTTTGAAGATATCTTATCTGTCGTTGAAGATCATTTGGCTTGGTCAAGATGGCTACCTCATACTTTAAGATTGAAGATAAGCTAAATGACTCATTTAACTATGTTGTTTGGGGAGCTAGGGTTGATTTGACTTTGGAGGAGAATGATGTCATGGAATATGTTGAAGGCAAGGTACCTGAGCTTCGGAAGAATGCATTTTTTGTTGCCAAGTCCAAGTACAAGAAAGGTGGGGTCAAAGCTAAGAAAATCATTATTGATTCTTTGAGAGATTATTTGATCACTTATGTTTTGAAATTGAAGAAGTCCAAGGAAATGTATGATACGTTGGTTGGGATGTATGAAGTCAACAACTTGAACCATATTCTTTCTTTGAAGAATCAACTCAAGAACATCAAGATGAACAAGGGGGATATTGTTCAATCATACTTCATGAGGATATCACAACTCAAGGATCAACTGTTGTCTACTGGAGAGATTACATCTGATATCGAGCTGGTACTAATCACCCTTGGAGGTCTTCCTTTGATTTGGGAGACATTTATTACCACCATTAGCAACAATGATAGGTTTCCTTCCTTTGATGAGCTATTGTGAAATTGAACTCAAGTGGCGATTAGGATGATTTCTAGAGTGAGAATCCAAAAGCATGAAGAAGGAGAACCCACTACATTTATTGCTCAAGCCAAGAAGAGGAAAGAAAGAGGAGGACCATCTAATTCAAGAAAGCTTTCCCCAACATTCAAGAATTATAATAGAACAATTAAAAGGGATATGTCACAAGTTCAATGATACAACTTCCACAAGCATGGTCACCTTGCCTGAGATTCTTCGAAAAATGTAAATGCTCCAAGATCCTACAACAACAATCACGACTACAAAAACGACATGTTTAACAAGAGAAGAAGAAGAGAAGCTCATGCTACTTGTGAAGAAGGTCACCATCCTCCCAAGAGATCAAGGAATTCAAGGTATGATAATAATATAGTTGCAACTCAATCTGAATATTTCCTTATTTATGCTTTTTCTAGTTCCTCTCCATTAGATTCGTTTGATAACCGGTTAGTAGATAGTGGGGCATCTAGACACTTAGACACTTCACTGGTTATTGTGAAGTCCTCTCAAACCTAGTTGAGGTGGATACAAATTTCAAGATCATTATTCGGGACAATCCTACTTATCTTGTGAAGGGGTTTGGTTTTGTTTCATTTCATTTGGATTATGGTCAAACTATACATCTATGGGATGTTCTGTATGTACCGGGATTGAAAGGGAATCTTGTGTCTATATCTTCCTTGGAGGAAAAAGGAATGAAAATTGATTTTATAAATGGAAAGGTCCTTACTTGGCCAATGGAATCTCGCTTGAGGGATTCCTTCACTTTGGGATCAAGAATTGAAGACCTTTACAAAGTCAATGGAAGATCGATCCAAGCATTGGTTCATGATAGTAATCAACAATGTGAATAGTGGCACCAAAGATTTGCACACCTTCATTACAAATCCTTGCCTCATCTGAGAAATATGGTTTCTGGGATCCTCGAGATTCATGTAGATTATGATGGAGTTTGTTAAGGATGTGCTAGTGGAAAAAATGTGAGGGGACCATTCCTTTCAAGGAGAAGTAGGACCAATGGATTACTTCAACTCCTACATTATGATTTGTGTGGACCCATGCTGGTGACCTCTCTAGGTGGTTACCTATACTATATAATCTTTGTGAATGACTTCTCCTACAATACATGGATTTTCTTTTTGAAGAACAAGGACCAAGAATTTGACATGTTCAAGGACTTCAATGCCCTGGTAGAGAATCATATAGGAAAGAAGATCAAATTATTCTGGTCTAACAACGGAGGATATTTCATTTCGAATTAATTCATTGAATTTTGCATGAAAGAATGAATCAGGAAGGAGACCATTGTACCTTATAACCATGTGCAAAATGGTGTAGCTGAAAGGAAGAACGTGATTATCATGGAAGCAACCATAGCTATGTTGCATGGTCAAATTCAAAAGCTGTCGAAGTTTCTATAGGGAGAAGTTTTCAACACTATTGTCTATGTTCAAAATAGAACTCCACATCAAGCCTTAGGTGACACGACTCCCAAAGAATTTTTCATAGGTGTAAATCTCGAAGTTGGACATTTCATGATCTTTGGTTGCCTCGTCTACTTATGTCAAAGGACAAGAGGAACAAGCTAAAAGCTTCAGGAAAGAAAGGTACTTTTGTTGGCTATTGTGAAAATTCTAAAGCTTAAATAATTTATGTTCTTGTTCAAAGGGATATAGAGTTTAGTAGGGATGTGACATTTGATGAAGATGTTGCTCTTGGGAAAGTAAGGGACACTCCTCCCCCTACTAACGTTGAAAAAAGGAAGATGTCATGGATGTACAATAAGAATCTCCTATTCCTAAGACTGATCTTGCTAATGATCCCATGGAACCCATGGACCCCTTGGATCCCCCTCTGTGTGATCCTCCCACCAGGAAGAGACCATTATGGCTTCGTGACACCTTACAGGATGCTAAGAGACATGTTACTACAAGAGGAAACTTTAGGGAAAGCAATAAGCCATGCCAGTATCGGTTATATGTTGTAGCTATGAGCAACATCATACAAGCTGGGCCATGCGCCTTTGAAGAAGCAATGAAGGAACAAGTGTGGAAATATGCTATAGCCGAAGAATATGAGTCCATTATGAAGAATGATGTGTGGGAAGTGGTTTTGAGACCTGAAGGGAAGTTTTTTTGTCTTATAAATGGTTGTACAAGATTAAGCATGGTGTAGATGGAAGTATCAAGAAATATGAGATGAGATTTATGACTAGAGGTTTCTCCCAAAAAGAAGGAGAGGAATATAATGACATTTTTGCATCGGTTTCCCGTTATACTACCATTTGATCTATCGTTACCCTTGCTTCTAGCTAGGGATGGACACTTCATCATATGGATGTGAAGACCTCATTTATACATGAATTTCTCCAAGAAGAAGTATACGTAAAACAACCACAGGGATTTAAGGAGAATGACACGAAGACTCATGTGTGTAGGCTGAAGAAAGACCTTTATGGATTGAAGCAAGGCCCTAAGGCTTGGTATTCGTACATAGATAACTACTTGATGAAGCATGGATTTACAAGAAGCAATGTTGATCCAAATCTCTACTTCAAAGTTGTCCAAGGTATGCCCCTAACTTTAGTATTATATATTGATGATTTATTCTTGACAGGTGGAGAGCCTCTTATTCTCTACTGTAAGAGTGAGTTGGCCTCTGAGTTTGAAATGAAATACCTTAGTTTGATGCACTACTTCCTGAGCTTAGAGGTGTGGCAAAGACCTGGTGAGAGTTTACTTTCTCAAGGGAAATATGTTGTCATGTTGTTTGAAAGATTTGGACAAGTGGAATGCAAGTCCATGGCAATATCGATGGAGATGAATTTTAAGAAGTTATGTGGTGAAACTACAAGAATTGATGTAGAAAAATCCTCTAAGTATTGATAGTTTATTGGGGCACTGATGTTCTTGGTGAACACTAGACCAAACATATGTTTTGTTGTCAAGACTCCAAGTCAAATTATGAAAGATCCTCTACATGCACACTAGGTCACTGTTAAGCATGTGTTTAGATACTTGCATGGGACTATCAATCTTAGATTGAGATACACTATCAGACATAAGAATTCACGGATACACTAATGTTGATTAGGCCGAAAATGTTGTTGACGGGAAGAGCACATTAGGGTGTTGTTTTAGCTTGGGGTTTTCCATGATGTCTTGGATGAGTAGGAAGTAGAAGTATCTTGCCCTTAGTACAATTAAGGTTAAGTACATTGTTGCTAGCATGGCTAGCTACGAGGAAATATGGTTGATGAAGCTCTTTGGAGAGTTTTTTGAGTAGGTACTACATAGGACTACGATATACTATGACAACAATAGTGGGATATGACCTTCAGAGAATGTCATGCTCCACAACAAGTCTAAGCACATTGAGATTAGATATCACTATATCTAGGATATGGTGCAGAGAGGAGTTGTAAGACTCCATCACATTTCGACTGATGAGTAGATAGCAGACATTCTTACCAAACCTTTGCCAAAAGGGAAGTTATTGGTCTTCAGAGAGAAACTTGGACTAGTGGATGTGACCCTTTCAGGAAGGGGCCACGGTTGATCGAGAACATTGATATATGCTCTTCCCCCTTTGTTGAGCTCCAGGGGTGGGAATGGAGCTAGAGAGCTCCTGGGATCGAGGGAGCTATAAACAATAGGTGTGTGTGATCCTTAACCTTTGAGGTAAGTTTTATCTCTCATATTGTAACTATAGGGTGTGTGTGATCCTTGTCATTTATGAAGTCATATCTCTCCCTATCAAGTTTAGGATATGATAGAGTATACCCCAATATGCAACCTAACCACACATTGGGCTTGTAGGAATTTCCACCCATCTGGCCAATGGATGAGGAGACTTGTGTGTGTGTGTGATCCTTACCATTTTTGGAAAGTGGTATGTAAGTGTTCTAACACTTGACTCTTGAGGTTCAAGGTGGGAATATTAGTGGAAAATATGATGTGTGTGATCCTTACCTCTTATGGTAAGTAGTATCTCACCTATTTCCATTGGATATGGGGTGGAAAATTAATCTCCCCTATGATGATTCTTCTTCTTTAGATCAAGATTGTTTAGAAGAAAAGAAGAGATGAGCAGAGACGAGATATGCTATGACACAATGATGATGATAATGAGACATCTGAGATGAGGCTTATAATGCAGTCATAAATTCCTCCCTAGTTGAGAGGAACTGTTCAAATTTGGCATCTAATGGAGAAATTCCCTCCTTGGAGAAGTCCTGCAAACCCTAAGGAGACCCCACTAGCCCTTGGAAAAAATAAATTTTCACATGGTAAAATATTGTTTTTAATAAGGACCCAAGTCACCTTCAAAAGTACAAGTTGACCTAGAAGAGGAAATTCGACCCTCAAGACCACATACAAATACACATCACTTGGCATCATTTGGAGGCATCGTCACACACATCATTTCATCTTATATTGGTTCAACCTTATCTGAAATTGCAGGGTTTGATCTCACACATGCAAAAAGGACAAAGAGAAATATGTTGACCAAGTTTGACTTTTGTTTTGGGACTGTTTGACCAGCATTGACATGAGGAGAGTTTGACTCGTTTTGGATCTGTTTGGGAGGCCGAGTTGACAGGGACTTTGACCAAAATTTTCTAGGCACTTTGACTAGCATTATACATAGATGTATAGCTAGGGTTTCCATAGGGTTGACTTTGAATTTGATCGATTTGTGAAGTAGATTTATGGGCTGCTTTGACTGGGTTTGACCAAGCAAGGAAGGCCAAGTTTGTTGCCACTTTGAACGAGTTGTTTGGAGTTTATTTGACCATTGACTTTGGATTGATTAGGGTGGTGTTTATCATTGTTGACTTTGACTTTGACAAGGCTAGAAAATTGTAGAATCATTGTTTAACCATATTTGTCTATATTTCTCATCTTTGATTGGATACTAGATTATTGAATGGGATAGTCAAGGCTTTGACCTTTGAATGATTGTTGATGTACTTGGACTATGCATCTCTCTGTTGAACATTTGATGAACATCTAATAGAAGAAGAATCTAGTTGTGTTTTTCCCCTTGTGGGGTTTTTCCTTGATCTTTGACCTAAATTTTTGTGTTTCATTTAATCGTGGTTGTCTTCTATTGCATATATTGGTTATTGTTCTATCTACAATTTCTTACTGGAATTGGGTGATTGAAATTTAATTAGAAAAGTGATTTCTATTATGAGAAGAAATTGTCTAAGTCATCATTACAACATAGAACATTGAAAAATTAACACCACAGGTCTAATTTTTCAAATATGATTATGAAATTTTTCCTTGGGGTACCTTAGTATGTCTCCTCAGATCCTTTAAAATTTCATAGTCTGAAACTTCTTTGGGAGAAAGTTATAGTAAAAATTCCAAGGTCGTTTGTTTGAAACTAATTTCATAACTATTCACAAACTGTCACTTCCACAAGGTATATCTCCAAAATTGTAGCAAGTCAGAATCTAACTTTGTTACTAAATGTACCTCGAGATATGTTCTTTGTCTCATGAAAATTCATTGTTTGAAGTGTCCCACAGAAAATTTATAACAAAAATTCTAAGATCATTCATTTGAAACTAATTTCAAAATCATTCACAAACCGTAACTCCATAGGGTACATATCTAAAAGGATAGAAAACTAGAATTTGAAAATATGACCAAATGTACTTAGATATATCTCCTCAATTATTTCAAAATTTCACAGTCTGAAGCTTCCCAAAAAAAAGTTATAGCGAAAATGCCACGATGACTTGTTTCATAAGCAAAACCATAGGTTTGCATGATTTGATACCAAATGTTATGAACCATGCTCTTTAAAAATGATAAGGTGTTAATGAATACAATCCATTTCAAGGGTGGAACCTCCTTTTACAATGAATACAACAAAAGACAAGATATGGTGATCTTAGACTAGGTCTCCTTAGTGTACATATAGGAGACAAAGGATACACTTATAATGAAAGGGTACAATGAAAGGTTCTTTAGCACTTTCTCTTGTTGTGCTACTATTTATAATAAGAGAGGAGAGTTTTGATTCTTAGTCATATACCTGGTAGCTCTAGAATCAACAATTCATTCCTATAAAGAAAAGGAGGATCAATATGTAGAGTGTGCAACCAAATGTGCACTGTGAGAAGATCCATTAACATTATTTTCAAGAATCCCCTTATCAAAACATGTTTGTTTTGCAAACTTTTCAAAATTTTGATGGTGAGATATTCAATATGTGAAGGCATGCCCCTCCTTATGAGAACAACTGCAAATGAGACATATCTTCTTCATGGATGATTTTGAGAATTTCCTCCATAAACTTCTTGATATGTGGAGAAGGCATAGAGATATAGTTTGAATGAACTTGATCTGAACGTGGGTCGAGGTAGGGGTATTGAGTAATTCTCCCATATTCTTCAATGTGGTTAAATGCTAGATAAGATTAGCAAAAAATTCCTCAAGTGAAAAATTATTGTAACTCTTCATAATCAAAGGAATAATAGTAAAATATGATGGAAAAGGATTTGAAAATTGTAGAGAGATTATTTAGAGCAATAATTACATATTATGAATCTTATTTCTTATTGCACCTCTCCCCCTAATATAATGACGTAAATTATTAGATTTTAAGCCTCTCACTATACTCCTCAATGCTATCAAAGTCACCCATTTTGAGATTATAAAGTTTACTTTCAAATCTAGTGACCTGAGTGGTATTCACTATTCCAAAGAGTGTCTTAAAGGTATCCTGCATTTCCTTGAATTTCACTTTTATTTTCATTGGTGTGGTCAATTAGATTTGAATTGACATGTAAGGTGATAACCCTAAGAGATTCATCCTTTTTCAGACATATAAGTTAGTTTCCATCGATGTTAGAAGGAATGGGTGTTGGAAATCAAGGAAATTGTAGATTAAAGTTGATTCTTCTTACTTGATGATTACTTGTGAGATTTGTTGGCCTTTTATTACTTTATTTATTCTTCAACAAGCAATTACCAAAACCTAAAATGATCGAATATCACAAGAACACAAAGAACACAAGATATAGGCTCCAAGCCAAGGAAAAACCCCACATTGGGTAAAACCCGAACAATCCTCTTCCTATACAATAAGATCAAAGTGAGACCTCCAAGACCCAAAGACCAATACCTCCTCCAAGCACCAAGCTAGCCCTCAAAAATCTTTCCTCAATCAAGTCAAATTTCACTAAGTCAAAGATAGTCAAACTTCACAAAATATACTCCAAGTCAAAGTTCCGCCCCTCTATTTAAGTTATGTAATTTGAACCTGCAATCCTCGGCCTTGAAACTCACAAAAATACTAGCATACTCACATGTGTAAGCAACACAATCCAAAAATAATAAATATGTTCTTCTTCCTTGGGTTTCCTTTTCTTCTATGTCCTTCGCTCTTCCTTCCTTCTTATCTTATGCACAAGTCGAACTTGTTGTTTTATCTTCAAATGGGGACGAAGTCTCCCCAATATATACTCATGTAGGAGAGAGAAAAGGTGCCCCAACAAGGTCGACTTATCATGGCAGGGCTGACTTGGTCTTGGAGGACAAAATGACTTTAGATGACTCAAAAATAATATTTTTCTTTTGTTACAAAGAGTCCAAATGGGACTTTAATATATGATAAATATTCTTCTTGACTCAACAATCTCTAGAAACATTAAGAACATAATTAACCTAGACTCGAGCATGAAACGCGTGCTTGAACAAATACAATTATTTTCTTCTTTCTTCTTTTGATACAAGTACAAAGATAATTATGAAGACCGAACCTAGTCACTTTTCCAACACTCCCTCTTAACTAGGGAGGTATTCATAATGACTCAACAAGTTTATCTCAAGTTGAAATATTCATATCAGAAGGGATCCATATTGATAAGCATCAAAGATGATAATATCATCATAGCCATCATTGTCACATTACCAAGGCCTTGATAGGTACACTCTATCTCTCCACAATATCGGAGCACAATGTTGGGAGGCATTCCATGGGACACCACAACGCCTCTCTGAGGTACATACACCTAGGATACCCAGAGTATGTCCTCCACCGAACCATTTCCCTCAAGGAAATGTTTTTCCGTCAAACCATTCTTTATCCAAATCCATGTACTTGACTTAGGATTTCCATCCTAATCCATCACAATACATGACTCAAGAATGTTTGTCCAAGATGCTTATCCAATCCACCATTCTCCTTATCCATGTCCATGTACTTGACTTAGGATATCAATCCTAATGCGTAAGAGTACCTAACACAAGGAGAACCAGTGTCCAACTTTACTCCTTCTCAACCTAAGAGGAGAAACCTATGCTCACTCCCTCTCAAACAGGGAGAGTGCATCAAAAAGCCTCAACTTGTGTCAGAAGTACTCATACTTCCATTACATCAACTACTTGTTATTTTGTGGAGACCCATTGTAGCTTCCTCAAACAACCCTCTTGTCACTGAGTTTGTTCATATGTAACTCCTGAACTAGGGCTCCAAATTTTCCTCCTAGTAGATCAGGATTCCTTCTTTCATGATCTTGCACTTGATGTCTTCATCCACTGCATCTTATACTGTGTCCAACACTACTTCATGCACTGCTTCCTACCTTCAAGATAGTCCATCACACAATTCCTTCAACCGACTAATTATCACAGTACAAGGTTAGCCAATCTATTGTTCTATCAACTTTGAACACAACTTCGCTGACATTTCCAATCAGTTTCTATCAGTCAACACAGCTCTATAGACTCAAATAGTTTTGCCCTCTAGTCATTATCTTCATTTTTCCAAAATATCCAACTTTGAGGGTCTTCAAATAAACCTTCTTGAAAGTCCTCTAGCTGCCTCTAAGATGAACATCCTTAAGGTTTCTATACACAACCCTCTATTGTCTTATTGTTTATTCAAATTGACAGTCCTTAGGGCACTAATCAAACTTCCTTTCAATAGTGACTTAGCTGCTCCAAGATTGCTATCATAAGGTCTTCCAAACACAACCCACTTGATAGTGAATGTACATTGCTTCACTGTCCTTAGGGTTTTCACAAATCTTCCCACACAATAGTGAACCAAATCTTGCGCTCACTATACAAAGAGATTCTTCAATTTTACCCTCTAAACAATCTCAAATCGAAGCCTGTACCTGCAAAACACAACAGAAAACCCTCACCAAAGGACCCTCTTCCTGTGTAGTTACCACATAGAGATGCGACCTTGTTTTGGAAGGCCTATTAGGTAACTCGACCTCCAAACATGCCCTTCCTTCAATATGAAATCACACATAAGTCTTGTTCCTTCTTGACTATGAGAATCCTCCTTCTTCTGCTCAGAACCAACCCTCTAGACTTCAGCCAAATGTCCTTTTGCTCATGCTTAGATCTGACTCATATACGCTGCCTTACCACAAATTGTTAAGTTATGGTATGTTCTATGCTTATAGCAGTTTACTTCTTTTTATTATTATTATCCATGGATTAGAAATCACATATGCATAAAGTAAAGTGCAGATAGAACATTAAACAATCGATAGAAAACAAGCCAAGACAAGAGACACAAGATGTGGCAGCTAGCCAAGGACAAACCCCACAATGTGTGGGGAAACCCTTTGATCAAATTTTCTTTTATCTTCAATAATTCAGCAGAGAGAAATAGTACAATAAATATGATTTATATCAACGGTAGCAAACCCTAGATCAGCAGCATCAGCATTAGCAGCTTCATCATCAAAACTAGGGTAGTCGATATCTCACAAACCGACCGTCGGATCGGCTTGATTCCACCACCAAAAAATGTGGCCTTCAAAGGAGATCCAGATGGACCTACAATGCAGTTCTGAGGAGGAGATATGATGGTCAACGCTGGTCAAAATTTGGATCTGCAGTTGCAACTTCAGGTTCAGCACCTTCCTTCCACATGTGTGAGAGAGAGACCCTTTTCTGTGCAGTAGAGAAGAGACTCTTTTCTGCGCAATAGAGAGAGAGAGATGTGATGAGATGAGTGAGTACAAATGAGGAGAATTCCTCCTGTATTTATACACAACATTGATGTTTGAATAGATGCGACTGTTGGTCTTCTGAGCCTACATGAGTTGTAGGTCGGCTTGATAATAATTCCATAATCAAAATAAATTCATATCTCCATAAATACTTATCAGAATCGGATGATCTTTAGATCAATCCTACACCTCTCGACAAGAGGAATCTAATAAAAATATTATCAGCCATGAATAAGATGACACACATGAATTTTGGCCCTAGTTTCCAATTTTAACACTCCCTCTCAACTAAGGAGAACTTCATCTGCAATCTATCTATCGGTTGCTACTATTCATCCATCAAATGCACTACACTGTACAGCCTGATCCTTGTCCTGCTCTACTCTATTATGCATGTTCTGCTTTGTCTTGTTCTGCCCTGTACTGATCTATACTGCTCTGCTCTGTTCTGCTCTACTTTTGTCTGAATTATGAAGAAGAAGAAATGATCAAGGATGTATCATACTGACTTAAAGTCAGCCTCAGAGTATGTACCACTAGTCCCAGACCAGTCTCAACCGACCCAAAGTTAGTGTCATAGTATGTACAACTCCTACCACTGGTCCCAGACCAGTAACATCCTCCACTGACTCAAAGTCAGTCTCAGAGTGTGTACCACTGGTCCCAAACCAGTCTCAACTGACCCAAAGTCAGTTTCATAGAATGTACCACTCCTACCACTGGTCCCAGACCAGTGTCATTGATCCCAGATCAATGGAGGTCATCCTAGTGTAGGGAGTATGGTAGATACAAAGATGCGTCCATAGGTACTACTATGGTCCCTAACTTCATTTCCCTGCTCATTGATCAGATGAGAGGTACTTCCCATGAGTCCCAAACTGCATGGGTAGGATGCCTTGACAGGAGAACTTAAGCAATCTCGTCCTCACAGGAGAATACATCAATCCTGCTACAATAGCCATGGAGAACACATCATCCAGGCCTCATAGGAGAACTAATCATCCTGCTACAATCGCCATGGAGAACACATCATCCAGGCCTCATAGGAGAACTAATCATCTTGATACATAATCGTCATGGAGAACACATCATCCAGACCTCACAGGAGAACTAATCATCCTGCTACATAATCTTCATGGAGAACACATCATCCAGACCTCAGAGGAGAACTAATCATCTTGTTACATAATCGTCATGGAGAACACATCATCCAGACCTCACACGAGAACTAATCATCCTACTACATAGTCGCCACGGGGTGTACATGTATACCACCAGGGGATAGTGAATCATCCTATGGTCATATGTTGCTCCAAGAAGTACCCCACACCCCTCGGAGCTCCCAGGGCTCAATGCATCATACAGGACCCTCATCGGACGGTCTTTGAACAATTCCAAGTTTTTCTCGGAAAGTCAGGAATTTTACTTTCCCAAGGGGCTTTGTCAAAATGTCGGCAACCTGTTCATCTATACCGATATGTTGGAGCCTTATAGCTCACGGTGGTATCCCACTCTGGTTGTCACATAGGATCACGGTGGTATCCAATGTAAATCCAAACAGCTCACTAAAGAGCTTTCTCAACTAGATTACCTCACAGGAGGCCATGCTAGTAGCAATATACTCTGCTTCGGCGATGCTCAAGGCCACCAACTTTTGCTTCCTACTCATCCAGGATATAGAAGCAGATCCCAAGGAGAAACAACACCCAGAAGTGCTCTTACGGTCCTCCACATTTCCTGCCCAAACAACATCTGTGTATCCAAGTAGTCTCACATCTCCAACAGTGTATCTTAACCCATAAGTGATTGTGCCTCGAAGATATCTTAATAGATTCTTGGCACCAATCCAATGTATGTGGTGGGGTTCAACCATATGTTGACTCAATGTGTTGACTGCGAAGCATATATCTAGATGAGAGTTCACTAAGAACATTAATGCTCCGACGAGTTGCCAATACTCAGTAGCATTTCGTAAAACAGGTCCAGCAGCACTACCGCTTAACTTCTTGAAGTCAAGCTCCATCGGGGTAGTTACAGGCTTGCAGTCCACCATACCAAATCTTTCCAATATTTTCACCACATATTTTCCTTGAGATAGGAAAATTTCCCCTGGCTTCTGCCACACTTCAATTCCTAGGAAATAGTGCATCGATCCTAGGTCCTTCATTTCAAATTTAGAAGCCATCTCCCTCTTACATTTCTGAATGAGAGGGTCTGCACTTGTTATAAAGAGGTCATCCACATACAATACCAGTATGAGAGGTTTGTCATCTTCAACCTTAAAGTAAAGGTTAGGATCGGCTTCACTCCTAGTGAATCCCTGCTTCATCAAGTAGCTATCGATCCTCTCATACCATGCTCGGGGTGCTCGCTTCAACCCATAGAGAGTTTTCTTCAACTTGCATACATGATATTTTCGATCATAAATCTCAAATCCTTCAGTTGTTCCACGTAGACATCTTCTTTGATCAAACCATGCAAGAAAATGGTCTTGACATCCATCTGATGTAGGTTCCATCCTTGTGAAGCTGCAAGGGCTATGATCGAGCGGATGGTTGTATCTCTGGGAACAGGTGCAAATATCTCATCATAGTCCATACCTTCCTTATGGGAGAAACCATGAGCAACAAAATGAGCCTTATACTTTTCCGTACTTTCATCTGCTGCATGCTTTATCTTGTAAAGCCATTTAGAAGTGACAATTGTCTTGTCCTGGGGTCTGGGAACTACTTCCCAGACATCATTCTCCATAATAGACTCATATTCTTTGGTCATAGCATCCTTCCATACTTGATGCTTGACAGCATCTGAGAATGATGAAGGCTCATTTTGTATGATCGTGCTCATGATGGTCGAGTATCCCTGATACCTGTTAGGTTTATTACTTTCACGAAAGGTTCCTCGGGGTGCAGCATGTCCTTCAGCATCATCAAGTAGCCCCCTAAGCCATGAAGGCCTTTTCCTGGAAGAGGAAGGCTCATGTGGAGGAGGATCAATCGGATCCATGGGTTCTTCCCCCCTTCTTATTTAGTGTTATTCCCCCCTTCTTATTTAGTGTTATTCCCCCCTTCTTATTTAGTGTCATTCCTAATACTAAATAAGTGGGGACCTTTAGTCAAAAATTTAAAAATTAATTAGTGCTTGTATTTCCTTTTTAATAAAACTTACCATCATGAACTTAGGAAAATACCCTTGAAAAATCAAAAAAGCCTAAGTTTTATGATAAAGTAGAATTATTCCTTAGGAAATATCGCATCGCAAAAAGATAATGAATACCTCCTTGCAAGTCGAATTCTAAGATTGTGAGATCGCGATGCGAAACTACATATTAAGAAAACATTTATCTCATCGCATGCCTCAAAAATCACTTATGCTGAAAAACTTCAAACTACCGATATGCGATGGTGCATATCAGAAATCGCATTTTGTAGAAAACAGATTAACAAAAATTTTCATATGCCACGATCCTGCGATATTGCGATATTGTGATAGAGCGGCAAAGCGATAATGCGATAATGCGATAAAGCAATAATGCGATATAGCAAGCTAGCAACCTTGCGATATTGCGATTCTGCAATGTTGCGATTCTGCGATGTTGCGATCTGTGATATTGCGAAGAAAATCGCAAAATCACTTCATCGCAGATCTTTCGGGCTCGTTCAAAAAAGTATTTTCCATAAACCAAGACCTGGTTATGCGCTTTAATGCTAATTAATGAGTTAGTTGCCAGTCATTAATGGAATATGGTTTCATGCTTATCGAAGAGACGTTTCACATAAGGTGGTATATTTTATATGTTCTATGCATTTAAAACTTTCCCGTCACCTTTCCTTATCATTATTCTCACCTCATTTGTAAATTGTAGGAATGGAGGATAGAGAACGATACAAAGCAGTATTCAAGATACTATGGGAAAGAAATGCAAAGCCCCGAGCTCTGAAGAGAAGGAAATGGCGCCCTTGTATACAGACACTGCTTGTAACAGAGACACTGGTATTTCTACTTGGGAAGGCATGTATAATCTACTTGAAGAAGAGAATCCAAGGGTGATGGAGGTTACAGCTACTGTTGGCTCACATAGTTCTTCTGAGGCATCCATTACAGAGCTAGCTTGTTCGTTCTTACACAGGATAGTGGCGAGGCCCAAAATTCTTCCATACACGGACATGGTTAAATGGATACTTGACAGCGCTGATATCAAAAAACAAACAGTTTAAGACTCAGGGTCAAGAGCTTACGGATTCATTATTTTCACAAAATTTGAGCTTTATATCTGCTAAAATAAAACGCGCAAAAGGTGAAAAACGCACGAAGGAAGCCCGGATCAAGAAACGGAGGCAGTTTCTGATGCGCGATTAGCGCCTAGCACTAATCGCACATCACTGGGCAAAACTTCTTGAAAAAGAAAGCTTCTAATTGCTCAATCACCTGTAAGCCCAGAAATTTGTAAGAAAGCAACGCTAGAGGTGAAAAAGTAAAACTTGAATCCTAAAACCAGTAGTAATTGTCTGAAACTTCTTCAATATGGTATATACATATGAATAGAAATTGCAGACAGGCTGGAGACAGAAGGCTCAAGAAAAGGCAGAATCAATCCAAAGGTTAACCAAGTTGAATTGGGATTATTACTGGGCATACTTGGTAAAACCACACATCCAGTGCATGACTCTCAAGTGTATCATCAATTCTGCCGAGAAGATGGCGCCATCTCTTGCCGATTCTGTTTTCTCAGCACAACTAAAATCAGAGGTTGGCCAGCCGACTCTTCTCAAACAAATTCTGAACGCGTGCGATTTCAAGGAGCAGATACATAAATAATTAGTTAGTAGTTTTAATTTTAGATTTAGTTTTAGTTTTAATTTTGCTTTATTTTTGCCTGAAATGAGGATGGTCATTTAAACCGCATCCTACATTTTTGTAATAAGTTATTTTTAGATTTAGTTAGTAGTATTTAAACCCTTCTCATGCATTTAGAGAAGGGTCCTGAAATTTATCAAAAACCTATCCCCAGAACATGCACTTTTGTACCCTTTGAGGAGGTTTTGATGAATGAATGGAACAGGATTTATTGATATCTGTATTTAATATTTGCTACTGATGTTGCACTTCTATACTCTTAATGGATGTTGGATTAAAAAGAGATAAATCATTATCGCTTGAAGCTCATGAGTAGAACTAGTTATAAATGGTACTTTTATCCCTTAACTATTTCTGCCTTTGTGTTAAAGTGATATTCAAATTCAGTTGTTTATATATTGATGCATAAATGCTTGAGTTATCATTTGGCACTTTTGTACGATGATAGCTATTTATTTATGCTTAATGTATGAGTAACTTATTATGCGATATGCCTTTCACAACTGTTTCGTCTAACCTTTTATACGAAGTGGTTTATCTATATTGAATTCTTTTCTCATAACAATTGAATGATATTTATTACCAATTGTTATCTGAAATCATTTTAGATCGCATAAGAGAAGGATTACACCCCGGGTTAGTGTAGACTTAGATATTTCTGCTTATTAGAATACAATTTGCATGTTATAATTTATTAGATTAGAGTTAGAATTAGAACATCTCAATTAGGAACTTTTAGAAGGAAAATATCAATTTTTCACACACACACACACACATAAATTGGGAAATTGGTCCCATATCCCCAGTCGGACCCACTATACCAAATGGAAAAGGAGTTGCTAACCAAGGTCCGGACCGGGTGGGTATCCCCCGTGTTGTAGACCCGATTTTCAGGGCTTCAACATATTTGGCACTAGAAGGAGGGCCCCGAACTATGAATGGCAAGCAAGTCTAAATCTAAATACCATTCTAAAAGTAAATCGCCCTCACCATCTCCCTCGACTTCTCCATTTCATTTTGAATCTTTAAATCCATAGCCAGAAGTCGCAGGAGCAACAGCCACTGCTACCAACCTTGACATTTCAGAACAATCTACTATTGAACCTCCTGAAGTTGAATCTTTGATTCACAAACTTCAGTGATTTTCTATATCTCCTCAAAGATCTGATAAATCTCAAGGCAGCGTGACTTCGCAATATAACCCTGCTCACCCTCTTACTAGATTAAAGAGCGAAAATTTTTGTGTTCAGCCAACCAAGTTACCTCTACCTACAAGGAAGAGAGCAAGGAAATCTCCTAAAGGGTCCGATAGCGAGACTCTTTCATTATCATCATCCATCTCAAACTCTCCACCGCGAAGTCAATCATCCACTCCTCCACTTCAGATCATTGTCCATTAGTCCACCGGTACTCCCACATCTCCTTCTCAATCATCTGGAGTCGTAATATCCTCATCTTCTCAACCGCAGGGATCATCTTCTGCACTTTCCTCTGTTAATAGATCAGCGATGGCCCAATCTCCATGGAATAACCCAGGGGCAGTCTTAATGCCTGCACCCTTGAGTCAGCTACTGGCCCATCCTGAAAAATGGCTGCCTAAGTTTAATCCTGAGGCAGGCATGCTAGCGGAAGAACATATAAATAACTTTATGCTATCCATAAATCTCAATGGAGTTACCAATGAAGACGTTGTTGTTCGACTTTTTCCTTATACTCTGCAAGGAACAACCGGATCATGGTATTTCTCATTACCGTCTAGATCTATTACTAGTTGGGAAATTTTCCAAGAACAATTCCTGACTAAGTTCGGTGATGACAGGTCTGTGGTGACATTTGATCAACGACTTGTCTAACCTTAGGGCCGAGTCAAAAGAACCTATCAAAGATTTCAATTTACATTTCAATAAAATCTTAAACAAAATTCCTACTGCTTCCAAGCCTAGCGAAGAAGTGTGAAGTGAATGGTACATCACTGCTTTACCATCAAACATAGCAATCTTTGTTGATAGGGCTAACAAAACAACTTTAATTGAAAATATGAAAGAAGAAATAGCAGTAGAGAAACGTATTACAGCCTTAGAAAAGAAAAATGCGTTAGAATAACGAAAATCCAAGAAGGTTACTTTCAAGGAAGATCCCAAGAAAAAACAATCGAAAGATCCATTCGATTTAGAAAGATTGCAAAAATTTTGAAGACTATGTCTAACGAGATGGTCGACATTAAGAAACAAGTGGCAGAAACTTCTTCTAAAAAGTCGTACAGACATTTTAAAAGAAACCCTTCGACCGATTCCAAACCCGCTAACGCTATTACAAGTGTTGAATCCAAAGAAGAAGAAGAGGAAATCGCTACTGAGGAACATACCGATGAAGATGAAGTTGTAGAGTTACAAGGTATGTGGGATTTCACCCTCCCAGATGAAGAGGATCAAGAGGCATCCCCGGTTAGTACTCGCAGTAGAAATCAACTTGATCCTCCTCAATCTACACCTAAGCCAAAGAGCGCAAGCTCGATGACTAAGGATAAAGTCGCAGCCAGGAAAACT
The DNA here is from genome assembly GCA_031772625.1 of Pinus tabuliformis. Lineage (NCBI taxonomy): Eukaryota > Viridiplantae > Streptophyta > Pinopsida > Pinales > Pinaceae > Pinus > Pinus tabuliformis. The sequence goes on from CM062811.1 coordinate 700,917,755, forward strand.
ACACCTAAAGCGACTCAAACCAGCCCAGTCCAAACAGACCAATCAACTCCATCTAAAACACTAATCGTTTTGGATGAAATGGAGTATAATATTATAGAAGACATGAAAAATACTAGGGCCAATATCACTTTTTACGAATTGAGCAAGTTAAAACACCAGCAAAAGATACTTTTGAAAGAATTACATGTTGTACCAGTTGCACCTTTGCCCGCCGCTATAATCTCTCAAGCTTCCCACGACATGGAAGACCTCCAACTAATGCGATCAATAAAGTTGATCCAAACGATATCGCCTTAATTGGAGGAAGATCGAGATCTCATACTCCCCCATTTCTTCTTACTTATGAAATTTTCAATAAAAATTTGCATAATTGCTTAGTGGATTTTGGAGATTCATCGAATATTTTACCAAAGTCAATATGTGCAAAATTGAATGTTCAACCACAAAAATCTGTTGTGCACATGGTTCAATTAGATCGATCGCAAGTCGAAGTGATTGGCGAATTAAATCAGGTCACCATAAGGTTGTCATCCAACCCAAAGGTATGTCAAGTTATCGACATTTTAGTTGCTGATATTCCGGAATTTTATGGCTTAATTCTTAGCAGAGATTGGTCAGAAAAACTTCATGGATACTTTGCAATTGACTGGTCACACATGTGGCTCCCTTACAATGGTAAACCAAATCAAATAAAAGTTGAGCGGGAAAGACATCAGAAATACATAGTAACAGAACTGGAGGGAGAAAATGAACCAGTAGCATACAGCAATAACATCATTGGAAACTACTCAGTAGATTCTTTCCTAGGAAATTTTAATGCTCATACTTCACCTTACTTAGAACATTCTGTTTTATCTCAAGTAGAAAATTTCTCTCAAACAGATAGTTCTAAATGTATTAATTTTATAGATAGTCCTGTAAATAAATCTTTATTTTGGAAATTATTTTTTGACGGTTCTAAGTCTAACGAAGGAGCAGGAGCAGGATGCGTGTTAATAAGTCCAGAAGGAGATAAAACTATGCTAACTTGCAGACTCGAATTTGATTGCACAAACAATACCACAGAATACGAGGCTTTAGTCCAAGAATTATACAAAGCAATCGGATTAGACATCAAATACCTTCAAGTTTTTGGAGATTCTGAAATTGTAATCAAACAGGTACGTAATACTATACATTGTTTATCAAGTCATTTAAAACATTACCAATCTTTAGTTCAAGATCTGACTGAACACTTTATAGCATTTAATATTTCATCAATTTCCAGACTCCAGAATGTTAGTGCAGACCTCTTAGCTAACGTAGCTTCCAAGCTCATTCCTTCAGAAGATTTTAGCCCTGATCGATTTTCAATTGAATTAATTTTTAAACCATCTATTCCTGATAACATTAACAATTGGAGGATTTTCAATGACGATCCTGATATCGTGAGTTTCCTCACATCTGAAGGATCCTACACCAACCAAATAATTGACAAAGACCAACATGACCGACAATTGCAACAAGATAGCTCTAACAATGCCATACCTAAGTTAGTAGTCAAGTTAGAAGACTTTTATGATTTGAAAGATCGGTTTAAAATATCTACAAATTCAAAGCTCCAAAGTTCAACTTTGAACTATGAATTAATAAATCTAGGAACTGATACCAAACCACAGAATATCAAACTAGGCCTTGGTCTAGCTCCTGAAGAAAAATTAGCATATATTCGTCTCTTGAGACAATACAAAAGTGTCTTTGCTTGGAATTATGATGAACTCAAAACGTACGACACCTCGATCATCCAACATACTATTCCAATGATAGACGATGAAAAACCTGTCCAACAAAAGTTGAGAAAGATCCATCCCAATCTAGAAAACCAGATCAAATCTGAACTCAATAAGTTATTGAAAGCCAAAATAATTTTTCCCATTTGACATTCCAAATGGGTTTCCAATATGGTCCCTGTTAGAAAGAAAAACGGAGATATTAGAATCTGCATTGACTTTTGAAATCTTAACAAAGCCTGCCAAAAGGATAATTTTCCTTTGCCTCCCATGGAACAAATACTGCAGGCGGTTGTTGGGACTCACAATTGACCTATTTTTGACCTTATCTTTTGCCGTATTATTATCCTTTTGCAGTCATAAGTTGAAAGCTTTTATTTTAAAATGACATATTGACCCCAAGGTATGAAGTAACCTCCCGCATATCTATGTTTAATTGTTTATTTCATATTCGTGAATATCTTTATACTTATCCTTGGAAACGCTGACTAAATTGTCAAGTAATTGCCTTAAGCTTGCAGGAATTATAATGTATAGTTGATGTAACACCAAAAACAGCAACTATGCAGTTGCTGTAACACCAGAAACAGCAACTACGCAGTTGCTGCAACACCAGAAGCAGCAACTCCGTAGTTGCTACAGTCAGCAACAGCAATCACCTAAAGCAAGCTATTTTGTAACAGTCGCGAATAACAGATGGCAACTATTTAAAGAACCTTGACGTGGCATAATCAAGCGGAGGTCTAAAGCAAGAAGAACACAGTCAGCATGGCCTAAATTAGGAACAGCATGGGGAAATGGCAAGGAATATGAAGATCCCGAGAAGACGGTCGAAGTCAGTTACCCGCTGTGTAACAGCCAGAGCTCAAGAAAGAACGTATTATCATACTGTTGTAACAGCGTTCTGAATTGCTTATTTTTTATAAGATGGGTTAACTGAATGGGCTGTAACACTTTATTGTAATAGATGTCTCCTCTATAAAGAGGAGACATCTACATGAAAAAGGGATTAGTCTGTGTCTATGGTCAGTCTGTAAGAAGAGATCTTGAGAACATCAGCAAGTCTGAACTTTATTGTATTTAAATCTTTTTGGCAGATGAATATAAAACCGTTTTGAGCACTTAATCCAGTCTTTGTTTTCCTGGGGAATCTTGTGAGAGGGACTGGGCCCACCTTCCTCACAAGATTCACCCATTTACTTTCTTGTCAAGAGTGTAAGTGTGCAATAGTTTCTTTCTGGTACTCTGCTTGGATTTGATAGCATTACCTCTGGTATTCTCTGTTTTTCTAGTACTCTGTTTCATTAATCATTTGAGTTTGTTTCTCACCGGTGAATGAGAGTGCATTGTGCATTAGTAAATCTGATTACAGGGGCAGGTGTTGAACGTCCCCCACCTGGAGGATAGGGTCCTGATCCTCTGCCAACAGAGCATCCATCATTTCGTTTTCCAGATTTGTAGTTTTAATTAATTGCTTTTACTTTAACAAGTACTGTAATGACATAGCGTAAGAATCACGTATACTACAGCTTTTCAATGCTTTTAGATTTTGAGTACATACAGTACGCAGTAGCCTTTGGAATAAAAAGACTTTCCCTGGTTGACAATTAATGTGGTACTTGAATGTTTAATTCATAAACAATTCAACTAGCCAACATTTTGGCGCCGTTGCCGGGGAAGGCAACTAAAGAATTCTAAAAGCATTAATGGTTTCTTTGTGAAAATAACAGGTGTATGAGAGGACACAAGAAACCTAATTTTACAGGCGGCAAAGCAGGAAGGAAGACTTACATTGACGGAATCATCTCTAAGGCCGAAGCATCACAGAGGACAAGTTCCCGGAGACCCCAGATCCAATACTCCTCACAAACAGACCAACAGACGGAGGAAGTAATAGGACCTGAAAGGAAGCTGGAAGCGCCAGAGTACACTGAGGAATCGGTAGAGGAACCTGAAGAAACAGAAGACACAGAAGATAAAGCGAGTGATTCAGGGAAAAGACCAATGGAGGATAACAGAACAGAAGGGAGAGGGGAAAACTCGCTCTCTACCCTGGAATTCCCTATTGGGGAGCTCCCGAGAGGAACAACCCCCATGAAAAATATTCCACTCTCGGCATTACCCAATTTTCATGGGTTATCCTCCGAAGACCCGGACGAATTCCTCTTTGAATTCGACATACTGTGTAGAAGCTATGATTACATAAGTCCTAATCAGAAGCTGAAATTGTTTCCAGCAACACTAAAAGGGAACGCATTGAGGTGGTTTATGAGCTTAGGAGCTCAGGCAATCACCACCTGGGACCAGATGAAAGAGGGATTTCTGGCTAAGTATCAAGACTACTGCCGGACAAGAGAAAGAAAGGAAGAATTGTTTAAAATGGTCCAGAAAGAGGACGAGAATTTGGAAGATTTCATGGAAAGATTACAGTATAATTTGCAGCGGTCTGATCATCCTAATATGAGTAAAGACATTTTGAAGACCATACTGCTGAAAGGGGTAAGAGATGATTGCCTGGACATGTTGAACATGCTTGGGAAAGGGGACATTTCTAAAGAACCCTTTGATGAAATTATTAAGCTCTGTATGCGGTGTTCAAGGGGAGCGGCAGGCAGATCAAAAAGCAGAGATAATGTGTATTCAAGGGTTCAGAAGTCAGCCAGTGGAGGAGCAACAAGAGCTGAGATAGGTAACTTATTAGAAGAATTTAAAACTGAAATGCTAATTTCTTTTGCTTCACAAATTGATGCTCTGCAGGTCAAGAAGAAACAGGCAGAAGCAGAAGCTGCTCTGGCAATTTTCTGTTCAAAATGCAGAGAAAAACATCCACTTAGAGAATGCCCACTGGATAGGATACCTATATGCACAATCTGCGAGAAGGATCATGAAACACAGCAATGCCCCTCTCTGCCTGGAATCAAATCAGCACTGCAAACAACTGAAGAAGAAGCTGAAGCAGTGTACCTAATGACACAGAGAAGGCAATGGCCGCAAAGACAAGGTACGAGCTCTAATACAACTTTCAATCGTTGGAATAATAATTCTCCTTTTTACCCACCCATGAATCAAATGCAATACCCACCCTTCAACACAATGAACTTTCCACTTATGCAGCAACCAAATATTCCTTTTCCTGACCCTACTATGTGGAATCCTTGGGCTCCCCAGCAACCATATTTTAATCAATGGAACCCAAACTGGGCAGCCCAACAGATACATTTTCCTCAACAACAACAATCTCTTTCCTTACCATCTAATAATCCTCTGAATAATCAGGCAATGAGACCACAGCTGCTTGTACAACCTAACCCCAATCCAAATAATAATAAAGCCCTGCAAGTTATTGACATTCAAAATCAGCCTATCTCTCCCCTGCAATGTAATGATATTCACCTTCGCTCAGGGAGAATAGTCGAACCTATTATAGATGATATTACGGACTCTGACAAAGAAGAGGCTAGAAAAGAGAAACCAGCTAACCATAGTGCTGACACAGCAGAATCAGCACCTAACAACAATGACCAAACAGTAGATCCACCATTCCCTGAAAGGCTGACTCTCACTAAAACACCTGAACAACCTACCTTCAATCTTTTAGGAGAGCTACAAAACTTGTATGTCAAAATCCCATTATTGCAAGCACTAAGGGATGTTCCTATATATGCTAGAACTATTAGAGACATTTGTGTAAAAAAACCTGGAAGGAAGGCTAAAGACCCCCTCACAGTTCATGTGATGGGGGAATTAACTGCCTTAATGACTGAAAAAGATTATCCTGTGAAGTATGGTGACCCTGGTCACCCTACAGTAACAGTCCAGGTCGGAAAAACCTTTATGTCTAAAGTCTTAGTAGATTTAGGAGCTGCAATAAATATCATGACACTCAAAACAGCTCAATTGCTCCAGCTAAAAAACTTTATCAGGGAAACTCCAACTATCTTAGAATTAGTTGACCATTCTACGATCAAACCTGAAGGGGTCATTGAAGACCTTATAATCTCTGTAGAACCATGGAATTACCCGGTCGACTTTGTGGTATTACAAACTAAAACAAAGTTGGGGGGTCATCCGTTGATTCTAGGAAGACCTTGGTTGGCTACAGCTGATGCTTTCATCAGCTGTAGATCTGGATCAATGACCATCTCCAATGGACAAGAAACTAAACAGCTGACCCTCTATCCTCATGCCACTCCCATGATTAACAGTGACAATTCTATATGGGTAGACTATGAGGATGAGGAAACCCAACCGATATTAACTATTGGGCAAGCTTTGACTTTTAAAGATTCCACCGAAGATGAACTAATTAGCAGTTTTATTTCTGAACCCTCTTCGGTTAATCCAGAAACATTTAACCACTTCGCTGCAATCCTAGAACCTGAATCCCAGCAGAATATGAAAGATGAAAACTTATGCCAGACAGCATTAGGCAACCCTTCCAAGAGCACAACAGTTGAAATTGAACCTGGTAAAACGCTGAATATAAATCCTGATTTGACTAATGATGAAAAACAGAAATTAATAAAGTTACTCCAAGCAAACAAAGAGGCATTTGCATGGGACTACACAGACATGAAAGGGATCTCCCCTGAATTATGTACTCACCGTATATATATTAAGGAGGGATCCCAGCCAGTCTGTCAACCCCAACGAAGAATGAACCCTAACCTTAGAGAAATTGTGAAGGAGGAACTCCAAAAACTTTTAAATGCAAGATTCATATATCCAATATCTGACAGTGAGTGGGTTTCTCCACTCGTAATTGTACCAAAGAAGAATGGGAAATGGCGAGTATGTGTAGACTATAGATCATTAAATAAAGCAACCCAGAAAGATCATTTCCCTTTACCTTTTATTGATCAAGTATTGGATAATTTAGCAGGTAAGAAATTCTTCTCATTCTTGGATGGGTTTAGTGGATACAACCAAATTAGGATTGCACCCCAGGATCAGGACAAAACCACATTTACCAGCCCATGGGGAACCTTTGCCTATAGAGTACTTCCATTTGGGTTGTGTAACGCTCCAGCAACATTTCAGAGAGCGGTGATAGGAATCTTTTCTGATATGTTAAACGATTCATTAGAAATATTCATGGACGACTTTACTCCTTATGGAGTGACCTTTGAAGATGCTCTGCAAAACCTTGAAAAAGTACTTAACCGGTGCATAGAAGCACACCTTGCTTTAAGCACTGAAAAGTGCCACATGATGATGAATCAGGGTATTGTACTAGGTCATTTCATTTCATTTTTAGGAATTCAAGTCGACCCAGCTAAGATTCAGGTCATTCAGAACCTTCCTATCCCCAAGACACAAACTGAGGTGAGAAGTTTTTTAGGACATGCCGGATATTACAGAAGATTCATTAAGGATTTTTCTAAAATAGCTTCTCCTTTGTTTGTGTTATTAATGAAAAATGCTGAATTCAAGTGGATTGATGACTGTGAGAATGCATTCAATAAACTTAAGCATCAGTTGTCCACAACTCCTATTTTGAGAGGACCTGATTGGGCATTACCCTTTCATATTTCCTCTGATGCCTCAGATATGGCAATTGGAGCTGTCCTGGGTCAGGAAGAAAACAATCTCCCCTATGCTATCTATTTCATCAGCAAAAACATGACACCAGCTGAGTTAAATTATACGGTAACTGAGAAAGAATTTTTAGCAGTTATTTATGCTATTAATAAATTTCGGCATTATATTACTGGCTATACTACCTTTGTGCATACTGACCACTCGGCCATCAAGTATTTAATGAATAAATCAATTACCAATGCTCGAGTCACCAGGCGGTCATTATTATTACAGGAATTTGATATCACAATTGTAGATAGGCCAGGAAAAGAAAATGTAGTTGCTGATTTTCTTTCTCGTTTAAAAACCGATGAAAATGTTCCAGTAGATGATTCTTTTCCTGATGAGTATCTATTTGCAGTCTCTGCTCACTCACCTTGGTATGCAGACATCGCCAATTATCTAGTTGCGGGAAAATTACCATCACACCTATCACACAGGGAAAGAAGGAAGATCATCCAGCAAAGTGCTAGGTACAGCTGGATAAGCGGGTGTCTGTTCCACACAGGAATAGATCAAGAAATCAGGAGATGCATTGGGGAAGACGAGATTTATGACATACCGAAAGCTTGTCACGATGGTCCTTGTGGAGGACATTTTGCAGATAAAAGAACAGCTCACAAGGTACTTAGAATGGGTTATTACTGGCCATCACTTTTTAAAGATGCTAGAAAATATGTGAAGGCTTGTGACAGCTGTCAAAGAATGGGCCAGCCCAACCATAGGGATGAAATGCCACTCAACCCCCAGGTAACTCTCGAACCCTTTGAGAAATGGGCATTAGATTTCGTAGGTCCCATTAATCCTCCATCTAATCAAAGAGTTTACATTTTAGTATGCACAGATTACATGACTAAATGGGTAGAGGCCAAAGCACTCATTAAAGCTAATGAAGAAGCAGTACTAACATTCTTATTTGAAGAAATCTTTGTTAGATTTGGACTACCCAGAGAATTAGTCACTGATGGAGGACCTCCTTTCAATTCTTATGGTTTCAAAGATACGCTCCAAAAATATCATATCAAGCATAATATGACCACACCATACCACCCCCAAGCAAATGGGCAGGTGGAAAGCACCAACAAGGTCATAGAAGCTATCTTAACAAAAACAATAAAGGAGAATAGAAGGGACTGGTTTCAACGCTTGCCCGAGGCTCTTTGGGCCTACAGAACCACTTGGAGAAACACAACAGGATTTTCACCCTATGAATTGGTTTTTGGAAAGAATGCTATTTTTCCTGTAGAGTTTGAAATTAAAACCTTAAGAACTGCCTTAGCTGTTAACCTTGATTTAACTGATGCACAGACAGCCAGGTTGCAGCAGTTGCAGGAATTGGATGAGAAAAGACTGGATGTCGTCCATCAAACAACTATGATACAGCAACAAAGGAGCAGATGGCATGACAGAACCATTAAGCAAAAGCAGTTCCAGAAAGGTAACTGGGCTCTACTTTATGATTCACGTTTCGAGAACTTTCAAGGGAAGCTGAGAACAAGATGGCTAGGGCCGTATGAAGTGGATACTGTTTTCCCAAATGGAACGGTTAGACTGTTAACAATTGATGGAAGAAGAACACCACTGTTAGTAAATGGCTACCGACTTCGATTATATCAGCGGCCGGTTTCCAAAGAGGACTTTAAAGCCACTTGCATGGCAATATAACAGTATTCTTTTCCAGGGGAACTTGCTGTCCCTCAAAGCACTTGAATTTCTATTATTTATGTAATTTTTAGGATTAGACATTTTTTTTAAGAAACTAATAAATCCTGCCAAGGATTGCGATATTACATTTCAGTATTTTGCAGATGTTAGCATGGGGAAGTAGCTGAGAACAAAAGTTTCGAAAGGAATTACTGTGTGGACTCCGAATTCCTGTTGCTGCAACACCACTTCCCCGTTGCTGCAACACCATTCCCCGTTGCTGCAACACCATTCCCCGTTGCTGCAACACCATTTCTCGTTGCTGCAACACCATTTCCCGTTGCTGCAACACCATTTCTTGTTGCTGCAACACTACCTCTGTTGCTGCAACACCATTTCCCGTTGCCACAACACTATTCCTATTGCTGTAACACTAGTTCCATTACTCCAGCACATTCCCCGTTTTCACAAACGTTTTCCCCTAATCCTTGTTGTCCCAACGGTAATTTTCTGTTGCTGCAACACCAGTCCCGGTGCCACGATATTGCTTCCCGATCACGAAACATCCTTTCCTCACAAAATATACCACCTCTCGTGATGATTACAGCACCTTACTATCACTTCCCGTCATTATCATTACAAATCACCCATATTCCCGTGCTTTCAGATCCGCGGTAATTATTATAATTTGACAGCAGACAAGAAAAGACTTTTTGACGCAGCGATCAAAAAGGTAAAGTACGAAGGTACGCACGTTTATGAATGAGCATTAAATAATAGATAAGCGGAAAAAGGTTGATAGGTCCATCAAATGATTGCATTCCCAATCATATCATTTACACGTAGGAAGGGGGGGGATTACCGAAGCAATTCCCATAATGACAAACCACGCCAACCACCGCCACCCTTAATTCTCCCGGTTGTATGTAAAAACTATGGCATGTTACCATTTGTGATGTATACTCTGAGTTGAAATCGGTAGCTCGGCTCTGAATTCTGAAGATTTACCGAGACAATAGCCATGGGAGGAACCCTCATTACTCATGAACCAGGCACGACAGCAGTCCTAGAACTCTTTCCGGAAATTTACCAAATTTTCTTGCAAGCTGGATGGATAGAGTATTTCAGGAGACTTCCGGACTTTGACGAGCAGCAAGTCCTGGAATTCACATGCAATTTGACAGAAGGATTCTCTGTCGTCCAAGGAATTCAAGTTCCGGTCACGGAAGAAATCATAGCTGAAGTCACCGGACTCCCAGCTACTGGTACACGGTGGTTCAGCAGAAAGCACCTGATTCTGAATGCACAGCAAGACTTTCTCCGACCAGGCGAGGAAGTAGAAACCAAGGGCAGAGGTGTAGCACTGCGGTCGTTACCTCAACCATGGCCAAAAGTCGCTGAATTCGTCAAGCAATATCTGACGTGCGAAGGTCGTTACCAGGTAATCTACCAGCACGACTTCGTTCTGTTAAATCATTTAAGAAATGGTCAATTATTGAACATGCCATATTATTTGCTGGGTTGTCTCAAAAATATGGCACGATATGCTATGAAAGCGAAGCATCCAGTTCTCTCCCTAAAACACCATCGCTTAATCCAATTGCTGATTAATAGAGCTCTCGCTCTAAACATCCCTCCACCCCCCATTAATCCCCGTCTGGAGGAAGGAATTCCACAGCCTGAGCATGAAGGTCCTCATCAAGTAGAGGAAACTTTTCGTCAAGCTGAGAACACACCTCAGCAAGACCAAGAGCCTCCTCAACAAACGGACGACATGCCTGAACAAAACCCTCTGGAAAACCCTCAGCAAACAGAGCATATTCCCGAACAATCCCAGCAAACACCCCTGCATGTTACAGAGAATGAACAAGCAGCAGCGGAATTAACCACATTTCCCAAAAGAACCAATCCTCCCGCTCCCATTCTCAGTATTTCTACTGATGATTCCGACGATAATATCCCAATTACTCAGCTTAAACGAAAAATGCAGCAGATAAAGAAAACCCCAGTAAAAAGAAGAAGAACGAGGGTTTCAACCAAAGCACCTACTACCCCGACTACTGTTCCGACCTTAAAGGCCAGCAGGAAGAGAAAAACACCTCAATTCCCTGCCTCTCTACCCAAACGAAAATCGGTAGTAGTTGAATCCCCTAATTCCTCCAGTTCACCACCCATCGCTTTAAAAACCCGCACTCCAGCCACTCCTCGAAACCCCTCTCCCTCACCCACAGAGGCTGAGATGCAGAGCGTTCATAGCTTCGTGGCATCATATCTTAAGACAGCTGATACACAAGAACCAGCTGCCGACACCCAGAATGATAGTGACCAAGTGGCTGCAACACAAGAAACAGCCACTACCCCAGGTGACACACAAGAACCACCTGTGGGGAATACTGATCAAATTGACGAAGCAGAACCTCTGTCCCCACTGGAATCTACTGTCTCACAGGATCAGCCTACTATACCTGCCCTGCAAGAAGAAATTGAGTTTCTGAAATCTCAGATTCACGACTACCAGGAAGAGATAATAAGGGTCAGGGAAGCATATCAGAAAGAATTCAGCCTGCATGTTTTAGCAAGAGTAGCGTCCGCAGTAGAGAAAAGTAAAGATAACGAATATATGTGTACAAATTGTGGTGAAATATATACTCAGGCAGGATATAAGGTAGTACAAGAACCAATAAAGGAAGCCTCCGAGGCCGAAAATGAAACAAAGGAGTCTGCTGATGCTGAAGTAGAAATCCCACAATTCTCTGCTGAAATAGAAAGACCTGTTGCTACACAAGAACCAACAGGATTTTCAGAAGAAGTGCAGTCAGAGAAACCTGTTGATACACAAGAACCAACAGGATCTTCAGAAGAAGTGCAGTGAGAGAGACCTGTTGTTACACAAGAACCAACAGGTCATCCAGAGAACATGCAGGACCAAGATCAAGAACTTACTGACACACAAGAACCAGTAAGTTCACCTGAAACTGCACAAAATCAAGAACTTACTGACACACAAGAACCAGTAAGTTCATCTGAAACTGCACAAGACCAGGAGCTTACTGACACACAAGAACCAGTAAGTTCTTCAGAGACTGCACAGGAACAAACAGAGGAGCTTCCCGGCACTATGCAGGAGAAAATGAAGAAAAAATGGACTCACCTAGCCCTATTCAAGTTGCTAAGGAGCTAGAAGAAGAAGAAAAAGATACAGATTCATCACGGCCTACCCAGACTATTATGGAGGAAGAGAAAATAGTTTCAAAAGGGAATAAAGAAGAATTTAATTCGCCCAGCAAGAAGCAAGGAGCAGATGAAGAAAAAGAGACAGATTCACCTTGGTCCACCAAAATCAATTTGGAGCAAAATGGATTAGTCCAACAGGAGGAAGAAACTCTGGTCAGAAATGAAGAGAGAGATGCTGGATCATCCCATCCCACTTCAACAGAGCAGATGACCATGATTGATGCCTGTATGCAAACAGAGCTCCCCACTGTTAGTGATGCATGTATAGAAACAGAAAGTTTTCAGGAACTAAAAGGTAGATGGTGGAGAAAATATCAGCAGTCTCAAGGCAAAGCATTCGAACAACAAAAGGGGACATGGTTTGATCATGCTTATAAGAACTGGGAAGCACTGGAATAGTGTAGCGCCCAGTATAAAGAAATCAAGGAACTGAAACACAGAATGTCCCAGATGTTTGAGTTATGTCAAAGAATGCTCGCCACGAGGAAACCCTCTTTTAACTATGCTACATTTTTGAGGGAAAGACTTGCATTCATTCAGCTGAAGGCTATCAAAGATGGGAGGCCTCATCAAGTGGTCACAGCAGAACAGTTTATGCAGACATTTGCAGAGGCACCCAAAAGTGATCAAAACTTGCTATGTGAACTATACCTCCATAATGAGGCCGTGTCTGAAGAAACGAACATGAACATGATACCCGTAGTGGGTGACATACAATTGAGGGCCTTCATTTCCTTTCTGGCTAATCAACTTACCTGGCAGAATGCCTATGTCTCAGGCCACCAAAACGAACAGAATTGTCTTCTGTGGATTTGAGCCGAACCACAGAACGCTGCCACTTTCATTTCACAACATTTAAAAATGGTAAGCGATTCTGATATGAAGGATCATGTCATGAGACTGCAAACAGAGGTCCTAACAGACTGTCAGCAGTATGTAAAGACCAAAGCATCCTTGGTTGTTAAAGCAAATAAACTGTTTTGGGATAACTGCCCCGCAGAAAGGAAGGAATATCACCCGTATAACCCATCAAATCTACAGGTAGCACTTTCAAGGGTACCTCAGTATGTTGAATGCATGCAGCGTTGTGCTGAAAATTGGATGGGTTATAAATTTAAATTCCCACTTTTATGGTTGTCTGGTGATCAGTATAAGGGCTAGTTTGGACTTTCTAACAGAGAAGAAGCAGCAGCATGGAAGCATATACGAACTGTTTGTGGTTTCAGAGACAAGTTTGATGTTACTCCCTACAGCTATTGTCTTAGTAATCTGCATTGTTCATCCCAGTTCTCCGACTCAGACTCAGAGTAGCCATTGCATGGCGACATGCAATCTCTTCAGTTGGGGGGGATGTTGGGACTCACAATTGACCTATTTTTGACCTTATCTTTTGCTGTATTATTATCCTTTTGCAGTCATAAGTTGAAAGCTTTTATTTTATAATGACATATTGACCCCAAGGTATGAAGTAACCTCCCGCATACCTATGTTTAATTGTTTATTTCATATTCGTGAATATCTTTATACTTATCCTTGGAAACGCTGACTAAATTGTCAAGTAATTGCCTTAATCTTGCAGGAATTATAATGTATAGTTGCTGTAACACCAAAAACAGCAACTACGCAGTTGCTGTAACACCAGAAACAGCAACTACGCAATTGCTGCAACACCAGAAGCAGCAACTCCGTAGTTGCTACAGTCAGCAACAGCAATCACCTAAAGAAAGCTATTTTGTAACAGCCGCGAATAACAGATGGCAACTATTTAAAGAACCTTGACGTGGCATAATCAAGCGGAGGTCTAAAGCAAGAAGAACACAGTCAGCATGGCCTAAATCAGGAACAGCATGGGGAAATGGCAAAGGAATATGAAGATCCCGAGAAGACGGTCGAAGTCAGTTACCCGCTGTGTAACAGCCAGAGCTCAAGAAAGAACGTATTATCGTACTGTTGTAACAGCGTTCTGAATTGCTTATTTTTGATAAGATGGGTTAACTGAATGGGTTGTAACACTTTATTGTAATAGATGTCTCCTCTATAAAGAGGAGACATCTACATGAAAAAGGGATTAGTCTGTGTCTATGGTCAGTCTGTAAGAAGAGATCTTGAGAACATCAGCAAGTCTGAACTTTATTGTATTTAAATCTTTTTGGCAGATGAATATAAAACTGTTTTGAGCACTTAATCCAGTCTTCGTTTTCCTGGGGAATCTTGTGAGAGGGACTGGGCCCACCTTCCTCACAAGATTCACCCATTTACTTTCTTGTCAAGAGTGTAAGTGTGCAATAGTTTCTTTATGGTACTCTGCTTGGATTTGATAGCATTACCTCTGGTATTCTCTGTTTTGCTAGTACTCTGTTTCATTAATCATTTGAGTTTGTTTCTCACCGGTGAATGAGAGTGCAGTGTGCATTAGTAAATCTGATTACAGGGGCAGGTGCTGAACGTCCCCACCTGGAGGATAGGGTCCTGATCCTCTGCCAACAGAGCATCCATCATTTCGTTTTCCAGATTTGTAGTTTTAATTAATTGCTTTTACTTTAACAAGTATTGTAATGACATAGCGTAAGAATCACGTATACTACAGCTTTTCAATGCTTTTAGATTTTGAGTACATACAGTACGCAGTAGCCTTTGGAATAAAAAGACTTTCCCTGGTTGACAATTAATGTGGTACTTGAATGTTTAATTCATAAACAATTCAACTAGCCAACAGCGGTCGTGGGATCAGAATTGATGTCATTCTTGGATGGATTCTCACGATACAATCAAGTGTTGGTACATCCCGATGATCAATTAAAAAGCACATTCAGAACTAAATGGGGCACATACGCATATCAAAAGATGCCATTTGGTCTGATTAACACGGGTGCCACATTTCAGAGAGCCATGGACATCACATTCAAGGAGTTAGTTAATAAATCAGTGGTAATCTATTTGGATGATATAATTGTATATTCCAAGAAACGAAACAATCATCTTAGAGATTTAAAACAAATTTTCCAACGTTGTCAAAGGTATGGAATTTCACTTAACCCGAAAAAATCCTTTTTCGCATTAAGTGAAGGAAAACTTCTTGGATTCTTTCATAGTATCAAATTCTAGAATTCACATTGATCCTGACAAAATCAAGGATATTTCCGCAATACCCCTACCTCACAACAAGAAAGCCATGCAATCTTTTCTTGGCCAGATTAACTTTGTA
Source organism: Pinus tabuliformis (assembly GCA_031772625.1). NCBI lineage: Eukaryota > Viridiplantae > Streptophyta > Pinopsida > Pinales > Pinaceae > Pinus > Pinus tabuliformis. The sequence goes on from CM062811.1 coordinate 700,933,187, forward strand.
AAGAGATTTGTTCCAAATTTTTCAAGAATCGTATCTCCTTTACAAGTAATGATTAAAAAGAACTCAAACTTTAAATGGGGTCAAGACAAACATGAGACATTCAATCTGACCAAACAAGCAATTGTTGATGCTCCATCTTTAGCAACTCCAAATTTTTTCGATCCTTTTATTTTATATACATTTGCCTCTAATAGATCATATGATGCGATACTCACTCAAGCAAATCAAGAAAAGGCAGAAGCCCCAATTGCTTTTTTCAGTTCCAATTTACAAGGGGATGAGTTGAATTATTCATATGTGGAGAAACAAGCTTATGTTGTTTTCAAAGCAATTAAATATTTCAGACCTTTTTTACTCAAAACACATACAAAAATCATAGTACCGTTTCCAACGGTAAGAAATCTTCTAGTACAGAAGGATGTGGGTGAGAAAAGAGCCAATTGGGTTACTGCCTTACAGGAATATGACGTAATCAAACCAGCAAGTATTGTAAAAGGTCAAGGATTTTGCAGAATGTTGGCCGGAGCATCGCTGATGTCTGAAATTCCATCTGCAGAGATACAAATGTACGAGGTAAGCCTAAATGATGTTGAGTCATTATATGCTGATATCATTTATTATCTAAAGAATGGATACGCTCCTTCAAACCTTGATCATACCAAGAAAAGAGCTCTAAGGTTGAAAGCCAAACAATATCAGCGAGTGAACAATGTTCTTTTTAGAATAAATCATGATTATGTTCTCCTTAGATGTCTTGAGAAATCTGAAGCTGAAAAAGTCTTGCAGGAACTCCATGATGGGCCAGCAGGTGGACACTATGCTGGAGACGCTACTGCTCATAAAATATTACGCGCAGGCTATTACTGGCCCACATTATTCAAAGACTCACATAACTACGTGAGGAAATGTCAAGTCTATCAAACCGCTGCTGGGAGACAAAAGAAACCATCCTTTCCACTATAACCAGTTAACATTGAACAACCTTTTGATCAGTGGGGATTGGATATAATAGGTGAGATCGTTCCTCACTCTACTAAATAGCATAGATATATCCTTACAGCAACATATTACTTTACTAAATGGGTAGAAGCAGTTCCACTCAAGACAATTAATGCTGAAAATATCATCGAGTTCATAGATCAGTTCATAATCACCAGGTTTGGGTTGCCTTCTGCTTTAATGTTTGATAATGTATCATATTTTTATGGTAATGCAATGACTAAATTTTCACTCAAAAGGGGTTTCAAGCTTAAATACTCCGCCAATTATTACCCACAAGGGAATGGGTTAGCTGAATCTACAAATAAGAATTTAATCAAAATCATTAAGCGAACCATTGACCAAAATCATAAAAATTGGCACAAATCTTTAATATATGCTTTATGGGCAGATAGAATAACGCAGAAAGCCTCCATCGGCACTTCCCCCTTCAATTTAGTTTATGGGAAAGAAGTGGTTCTTCCAACTCATTTGGAAATTCCCTCTTTAGCCTTGGTTCAATATATTGATGAAGCCCCAACTTCTTCCTTACAACTAAGACAACTGGAAATAATTAAGTTAGAAGAACAACGAGAACAGGCCAAAATAACTCACGCTCATCATCAAGCATTAGTAAAAGCCTCTTTGGATTCCAACATGATATCCAGAAAGATTTTCAGATGGGAGATTTAGTTTTAAAATGGGACAAGGTTCATGAGGAAAAAGGGAAACATACAAAATTTCAAAGAATGTGGCTTGGCCCTTTTCAAATCATAGAAGTCATAGGTCCGTCTACTTTTATGTTACAGGATTTAACAGGAAAAAGAGATTCTTTACCTGTTAACGGACAGATCCTCAAAAAATACTTTCCATAGGAGATCATTCTTCTATTTTGTAGAATAGTTGTTTTAGTTTCATAATAAAACCAGTTGTAAATGGTTACATTTGAAATTCACGAAAAAGACACATAATTCTCTTTTAGATTTTGTTTTTTCACTTGTATAAATAGAATTCTTTTAGAAAATTAATCATTATTATTGAAAGATACAGTTAAAGACTCTAGACCTAGAAATGATACTAGTTTCAACTGTATAAACTTTGACAAAAAATTACTTTTAGTGGGAAATTGTTTTGTATCAGTCTAATGAAAGGTATCAATAACAAAAATGAAGATTCTCTGTAGAAAAGCTCTTTCCAAAAACTCTACCATTTTCGTCCAGAGCCATCTTAAGGAAAAAATGACTTCCTCCCCACCTAGGAAACTACAATGTTCAGAGAATGATCAAAAGATACACTTTAACTTAAAGAGTAAGAGGTCTCATCACAAGCCGACTTATCATGATCATAGATATTATAGCTTGCTGACTTTTCCAATACTGCATACCACAACAGGGCAATGACTTAAGATTGTTACAATCAAAAGACAAGGGGTCTCATCACGAGCCAGCTTGTTCAGCAAAGCCATAAATCAAGTGAATGATTGTGTCATAAATTGGCTACCAAACCAAGACATTGTTCTTTAAGGGTAAAAAATAAAATGAAAGCAGTAAGTGTGGATATGGATTTCTCTTTGAAAATTGTAAATTTCTCTAAGTAGGATACAGGATCATTGCTGGGTAACAGGTAACCCTGTCGAGGCTATAAACGCCTGTTGGCAGCAGAGGCTCTACCTACGACAAATTAGCATATTTAAAACTGATTTACAGAGAAGGATTTGTTTTTATCTTTATAAACCAAGTAATGACTGATGTAGATACAAGGACTGGGGTTGAGGGAGTAAATAATAAAAGTTGAATATAGAAGAAACAAAATATCATTGACAAGTAAAAGCATAATGTACTTTGTCTTTCTATAATAAAGTTTAATTTTCTGGAAAATTTTCTGTTTTGGAAGTTTAGAAAATTCAAAAGAAAAGCAGAGATAACTGGTTCTTCCAAGTGAATCACCAATTGTTGTGGCCAGCAACAACCCCCCTTCTTATTTAGTGTTATTCCTAATACTAAATAAGTGGGGACCCTTAGTCAAAAATTTAAAAATTAATTAGTGCTTGTATTTCCTTTTTAATAAAACTTACCATCATAAACTTAGGAAAATACCCTTGAAAAATCAAAAAAGCCTAAGTTTTATGATAAAGTAGAATTATTCCTTAGGAAATATCGCATCGCAAAAAGATAATGAATACCTCCTTGCAAGCTGAATTCTAAGATTGCGAGATCGCGATGCGAAACTACACATTAAGAAAACATTTATCGCATCGCATGCATCAAAAATCACTTACGTTGAAAAACTTCAAACTGCCGATATGCGATGGCGCATATCGCAAATCGCATTTTGCAGAAAACAGATTAACAAAAATTGTCGTATGCCACACTCCTGCGATATTGTGATATTACGATTTCGCGATAGAGCGACAAAGCGATAATGCAATAAAGCAATATTGCGATATAGTGAGCTAGCAACCTTGCGATGTTGCAATTCTACGATGTTGCGATCTGCGATATTGCGAAGAAAATCACAAAATCACTTCATTGCAGATCTTTCGTGCTCGTTGTTCAAAAAAGTATTTTCCATAAACCAAGACTTGGTTGTGCACTTTAATGCTAATTAATGAGTTAGTTGCCAGTCATTAATGGAATATGGTTTCGTTCTTATCGAAGAGCCATTTCACGTAAGGTGGTATATTTTATATGTCTTCGGAATTTAAAACTTTCCCGTCACCTTTCCCTATCATTATTCTCACCTCATTTGTAAACTGCAGGAATGGAGGACAGAGAACGATACAAAGCAGTATTCAGGATACTATGGGAAAGAAAGGAAAAGCCCTGAGCTCTAAAGAGAAGGAAATGGCGCCCTTGTATACAGACACCGCCTATAACAGAGATGCTGGTATTGCTACTTGGGAAGGCATGTATAATCTACTTGAAGAAGAGAATCCAAGGGTGATGGAGGTTACGGCTACTGCTGGCTCACATAGTTCTTCTGAGGCATCCATTACAGAGCTAGCTTGTTCGTTCTTACATAGGATAGTGGCGAGGCCCAAAATTATTCCATACACGGACATGGTTAAATGGATACTGGACAACGCTGATATCAAAAAACAGATAGTTTAAGACTCAGGGTCAAGAGCTTACGGATTCGTTATTTTCACAAAATTTGAGCTTTATATCTGCTAAAAGAAAATGCGCAAAAGGCGAAAAATGCACCAAGGAAGCCCGGATCAAGAAATGGCGGCAGTTTCCGAGCTAATTGCGCATCGCTAGGAAAAACTTCTTGAAAAAGAAAGCTTCTAATTGCTCAGTCACCTGTAAGCCTAGAAATTTGTAAGAAAGCAACAGTGGAGGTAAAAAAGTAAAACTTGAATCCTAAAACCAGTGGTAATTGTCCGAAACTTCTTCAATATGGTATATACATATGAACAGCAACTGCAGACAGGTTGGAGACAGAAGGCTCAAGAAAAGGCAGTATCAAGCCAAAGGTTAACCAAGTTGAATTGGGATTATTACTGGGCATACTTGGTAAAACCACACAGCCAGTGCATGACTCTCAAGTGTATCATCAATTCTGCCAAGAAGATGGCGCCAACTCTTGCCGATTCTGCTTTCTCAGCATAGCTAAAATCGGAGGTCGGCCAGCCAACTCTTCTCAAACAAATGTTGAGCACGTGCGATTTCAAGGAGCAGATACAGAAATAATTAGTTAGTAGTTTTAATTTTAGTTTTAGTTTTAGTTTTAATTTTTCTTTATTTTTGCCTAAAATGAGGACGGTCATTTAAACCGCATCCTACATTTTTGTAATAAGTTATTTTTAGATTTAGTTAGTAGTATTTAAACCCTTCTCATGCATTTAGAGAAGGGTCCTGAAATTTATCAAAAACTTATCCCCAGAACATGCACTTTTGTACCCTTTGAGGAGGTTTTGATGAATGAATGGAACAGGATTTATTGATATCTATATTTAATATCTGCTACTGATGTTGCACTTCTGTACTCTTAGTGGATGTTGGATTAAGAAGAGATAAATCATTATCACTTGAATCTCATGAGTAGAACTAGTTATAAATGGTACTTTTATCTCTTAACTATTTCTGCCTTTGTGTTAAAGTGATATTCAAATTCAGTTGTTTATATATTGATGCGTAAATGCTTGAGTTATCATTTGGCACTTTTTTACGGTGATAGCTATTTATTTATGCTTAATGTATGAGTAACTTATTATGCGATATGCCTTTCACAAATGTTTCGTCTAACTTTTATACGAAGTGTTTTATCTATATTGAATTCTTTTCTCATAACAATTGAATGATCTTTATTACCAATTGTTATCTGAAATCATTTTAGATCGCATAAGAGAAGGATTACACCCCGGGTTAGTGTAGACTTAGATATTTCTGCTTATTAGAATACAATTTGCATGTTATTAGATTAGAGTTAGAATTACAGCATCTCACTTAGGAACTTTTATAAGGGAAATATCAATTCTTCACACACACACACACACACATAAATTGGGAAACTAGTCCCATATCCCCAGTTGGACCCACTATACCAAACGGAAAAGGAGCTACTAACCAAGGTCCGGACCGGGTGGGTATCCCCCTTGTTGTAGACCCGATTTTCACGGCTTCAACAGAACCCAATTCTTAATGAGGGCATCGATTTTGTACATATACGGCGGTGTTTGCAGCTTCAGCCCATAGGAACTTTGGAAGTCTTTGATCATGTAGCAGGGCCCAGACAGCTTCCATAATCGTACGGTTTTTCCTTTCCACCACACCATTCTGCTCAAGAGTATGTGGTATAGTAGTCTCCCTCTTAATGCCAGCCTCAAATATGCTTGAGTGAACCAACTGTAATATATCGGAGGTCTTGCCTTGGCTTGAGGGGAATGGTCCCCTTTTGAGCTTTCCTTCAGCACATCCTGGACATACACCTTCTTTCTACTCGAAATTCGGGCATCCTTGTCACCATTTATCTTACATTGGGTAGAGCTTTATAATGAAAGTGGGCAAACCTCTGATGCCAAAGTTTGGACTAAAGAGATGTGTCATAAGACATGACACCTAGCGGACTTCCACCGACCTGATATAAAGAATCAACTCGAAACCCAAGAGTGAAAGCATCTTTAACATTATTTTTCCATATATGTACCTTGCCATCACTGAAGGTTACCTTATAGCCTTTGTCTTCCATTGCCGAGATGGATACCAGGTTCTTTTTGAGATCAGGTACATATAATACATCTTGTAAGTGGATCGTATTACCCTTATTCAATTTGAGAGAAACATTGCCTACACCTTTAATGGGGTATTTCATGTCATCTCCAAGGACAATTTCCAGGATAGTTTCCTTCTCTATCAGATTATGGAGAACTTCTTTGTAACCAGGGAAGTGCCTTAAGGCACCACTACCAATGAGCCAAATTCCCATTGAGTCCGAAGGAGCAAAGGTAGATAGAGCAGTTGGTAGATAATATTCATCCTACTTATTGTCAACAGTGTTAGATTCATACCTATAATTTCTAGCCTTCTTGAATGGTTGTCCTCTTCCTTGATTTCCAGCACTCCTTTTACCTCTGCTATTAGATTTTCCATTCCTTTGATTGCCATGGGAGGGATTTTGATCATCATCTCGGTGAGAGTCCTTTCTATCAGGGAATTCCATTGCACAGTGACCTGCTTTATTGCAAATGTAACATCATCCTTTTCTTCCACCCTTAGGTCCAGCGTTTCTTTTCGATTTAGGCCCAGAATTATTTATTTTCTTAGCATGAGAAGAAAAGGTAGCAGGAGGACCTTTAGGCAAGGGCATTTCTTGCTCTTCTACCCTTGTTTCTTCTTGAATGCATCTAGCCATTAATTCCTCGAAACCAGGAATTACATTATTGTTCAGAAGAGTAGTTTTGAACACGTACCATTTGGATGGTAATCCTCCAAGAGTCGTGAGTGCCATTTCCCTATCAGTAATAGTCTCCCCAATAGATAGGATATCGTTCTTGATCTCGGTGATTCTTAAGAAATATGCTTGCATACTCTCATCTTTACCCTTATGAATTTCCTTCAGCTTATTTCCAAGAAACAAAACTTGATTTGCATCATTAAATTTAAATAAACTCACCAGTATATCGTAGATTTCCTTGGAGGTGTTCAGATCTGAGATGTAGGCCACCAAGCGCTTGTCAATAGAGTCCCGGATAATCTTCTTTGCTTTAACTTCTCCGGTCTTCCATTTGTTCTTGGCACCAGCAGATGCATTTGATGGAGGCTCAACAATATTGCCTCTCACATGGTCCAACACTCCTTGATCTTCTATGGTTAGATCTGTTAACACTCGGGTTGTTCCCTTTGACTCCCAAGGGAATACGGCCGAGGTAACCACAAACCAACTTTGGATTACAGGTTCAAGCCTACCTGTAATCAGAGAGGGCTCTCTCTTTTGATTTAGCTTTGTTTTAGGATTTTAGGCTAGCTATGAAGTATAAGGTTTTGTTTGAATTTTGGTTGTCATATGTTGTCTGAAGAAGGGCTTGTAATGATCAAAGAGGGTTTATTCCATTGGGCAAATGGAGTCCATGACTGATTATTACTTAGTGTCTGTGATAAAAGAGTGTTACTGCAAAGCCAGATAGGTATCCATGATACAAACCTTTGATTTGAAAAGAAATAGTATAGAATCACACCATGAAAGGCAACAAAGATTTCTTTCTTGGTGATACAGAACATAAAAGGCTAAATCTTATTCCAGAGCAAAATAGAATTCTCGAATAGAATTTACCATAAAATTAGAGTAAACAGGAGCATTTAAGAATTCCATATTTACAGCTAATCTTTGAAGAAAACATAGTTAGCAGGAATGATTGAGTTTAGGGTGTCTTAATAGACAAATCCTAAACTATTCATTTTCCTTCCTACTAAGAAAACATGTATCATAGATGAGTTATGTAAACATATAAAACACAGAGACAGTTAGGAAAACACTTATTGTATCATGAAAAAACACGAGAGTTCTGCAACAGCCAACAATCCCATCACAACACGTCCAAGCATAGCCAAGTTGAGAAACCAGCAGCTTCTTGTATTATACTTCTCAGAACATACAGCCGAGTTCTTCAGAACAAATAAAACAACAACCCCAAAATAAGCTAAGCGGGGCGTATATATACAAAATTATCTTTACAAAATATCTCAAAATGAGTCATTGACTCATAACTTTCTCTACCAACTCTCAAAACTAGTGGATACAATAGTTATTGCTATTAAAGCAGATTGATTACAGCTAGTCATTCCTGTCAGAGATCTTTTGACTTTTGGGGTGTCCTGGGACGGCTGAGCACCTTTGCATTGATTTTAAGAATTCTTGCGTTTATGCTGCCCTATCATGATGTTGCTGCGTTGGACACATTGATTGCATTATCCATCTGTGCCCAGACACTGTGCTTTTCATCTAGCTGTCTTCCATTGTTGCTTTAAGTAGATTTGATACATGAGTCTTTTTGGAAATGCTGACTTTAGGAAAAAATTAATTTATCAAAGTAAAGTTTCTATCATACTCCTCCACCATTCTTCAGTATGCAATTGATGCCTCTGCATTTTGATTAGAATTTCATCAGCTTCAGTGCATTTGTAATAATTGGGAGTAACTGCAAAAAGATTCCTGATCTCATGCTCAATAAAAAATAGATTTTCCAGCTTATCGTAAAGATCCTGCCCAGATGGGGGCCCTGCTTCCTCTGGAGCCCTTGTAGATGCTGTTATTTGATTTGTTGAAAAGTTGTTGACCCTTTTGGCATAATGTTCATGAGATAACAATCTTCCTACACTGGTCACCAAACTGGGGAGGCCCCTGTTATGTAGAACTGTGATTTTTGCAATAAATTCATTCACTTCTGCCTGTATTTCCTAGCACTTTCTCTCCAATGTCTGGACATAGCTTCTCAGGGTAAGCACCCTTTTTATCAGCAGAATAGTATCAGTCATGTCTCTAATGCCCATTCCTGCTAGCTGAAGGCCAGTCCGATTGTTAAGGACATTTATCATTCTATTGGCTATTTCAGGCATACTCCCTAAAGATGCCTTGGCTCTTTGATTTTCAGCTTGAGCTCTGCCCAGAAGACTCATTTGTTCATGAACTGTTTCAATGGACTGCCATTGGTCTGTAATAGATTGGCCAATTTTAGCCCATAGAATTTTCTTTACATCAGCTATAGTTTTGTTCATGGTTAATTCACTTTCCAGCTCTTTTATCTTCTTTTCCAGGGTTCTTATTTCTCTTGTTCTTTCAACCACATTCTGCTTTGACTTATCATATTTCTCTTCTAGTGTAGCCAATTTTTCTTTTGCTACCTTTAGTTCTGCCATCTGTGCCTCAAGAGCCTCCAGTTCCTTCCTCATATTCTGCATGTCAAGGCTGGGTGCCTGCTCTGGTGCTGGTGCTGAAGGGCCTGCTTCTGATGTCCTTTCTGGGGGAGGAATTATTACTTGAGGAATATCCTCAAGATTTATAACCTGCTGAGGTGGCTGAGACACCTGTTCTCCTTCCTTGTGCTTTAGGGCTGCCTCCAAGGCACCCTCTGTCTCCACTAACCTTTTGTGCAAGGTCACCAGCATGGCCGTTACATCCTGATCTCTTCTTTGCTGGGCAACATCTTCAGTCTGAGGGTGAAAGGTTGGTGGTAGCTTAACCAGCTTCCTCAAAGCTGCTATGTCCTCATCTTTCTTCTTCATTAATGCTTGCACTCCCTTAGGGTCATTTGGATCATGCCCCAGTTCTATGATGATTTCTTCCAAGGACTTGAGTCTGTTATCCTTGGCTTGAGAGGAAGCTTTCTCTAGCTCCAACTGAGCAGTAGTGTTATTCAGGGAGTTTTGCAACCTATGTACCAGTAGAGTCTTATCAGCCCATGTGGCATAGACCATCTCCCCTATTTGTTTGTGTAGTTCTATCTGATCCATATGATGGATGTCCTTGGAAAATACCTCTAGTTTGGTCCTAACATAGTCAACAGCTGACTGAGGCTGCAGCATGGTGGGCCTAAAATGACTAAGAGTCATTTTTCCCTCTTGAATATCATAGGCCGACATAAGCCTTTCTTGATTGGTTGGCGCCATCTTGAGTAGTTGGTTATAGAGTTGGATTCTAATTGGCTCATTTCTTGCTTTTATCTCTATGAACTGCTTCTTGATGCTAGACTCAGACCTTGTCTGCTGCCCTGATGAACTAACTTCTCCTCCATGTTGTATTTCTTGTTCCTGCTGAAAGGAACTCACTGATGTTTCAATGTTGGGAGGGAGCATGGTACCAATGGGTCTTTCAGGCATCTCCTCCTCAGAAAAGGGATTCAGCCTTTGTCTTTTCTCACCTTGTTGATCTGTTGAAGTGGTGAGAGGATTTTCTTCCTGCCTATCTCTCTTCCTTGTTCTTTCCTCATTAGATGGAGTTTGCAGCACCGAGGTTTCCACTGTTACCTCCTGCCTAGGAGGGACTTTTTCCTGAGTTTGTTGCTCTGTATTTGAAGGTGCCTCGGCCATTTCTTCTTGTCGTTCTGCTTGCTACTCTATGTTAGAGAGTGGCTCCTCTTGTTGCATCTCTTTTCCTTTAGCTGTAGTTGCTGCTTGAGTAGAGGCTTGGGCAGATTGCTGGGGAGTAGTAGAAGAGGAAGCAGCTACTCCAAGATGCTTGAGCACTGGGGAGCAAACCTGTCCAAAAAATTCTAAGTCAACTGATTTTTCTAACTGCTTCATTTCTTTTTGTGCCATTTCTTCCCTAGAACATGCTTCCACTAGGGTGCCCTCCTTCCATTCTAACTGATTTGCATATTTTTCAATGTGTGGGATTCTGACATGGTCATAGATGGCAAGTTTGTATCTGACTCTTCTAAGACTTATAAAATGATTGGGGTCATAGGGTGACCAAAGGAAGCTTATTTGCAGTTGAAAGCTCTTTAGAATTTTATCTGCTTCTTGCCATGCTTCTTCTCTTTTGTTGAAAATGAATGGGCCCAGTTGGTGTTTGATTTTTAGCTGTGCTTTCTTATTTCTGCTATGAAAATGAATCATGTTTGCATTTCCAAACTTCCGGAAGTACTCTAATGCAAAATGTCTCATGGGGACATACTTTGGTAGTCTGTAAGGGGCTAGCTCACAGCCATATATTCTAATTACTGTGTGTTCTTGGTAGAAGTACCAATCTCCAATGCTATAATTCTTTGAAAGTTGGAGGATCTTCTGCATATCGTCAGTGAGTCTAGGAGGAGGAGAACTCTGTAGCAGAGACAAGGCCGGATAGATGAATAGATCAATGAACTCACAATAGCTGTATGGGGAGCAAGAGATATGGTGACAAACTGATGACCAAAATACCACTGACCTCCTGTTTCCTTTTGCATCCAGCTTTCTCAAGGAGATAGGGAAACTATCAGGCTGAAAGTATAACATTATGTGGTATATATAGGAGGTGTACTTGAATACCCTTTCCCTCTCCAGATTCATGAATTGCTCATGAATCTTGTCAGCAATGAATGTGGCATAATCATATTGGGCAGCAGGAGGTTGCCCTGGAGTGAACATAGATAACATCACCAAGGTTGTATCATCCACAAACTCACTGGTATGGAATCCCAGAATGCAGGATATCATGTCCACTAGCAGTCTCCCTGTATCATTGAACCAGACATGTAGATAAGGAGAAGGTTGTCGGGGCTGATATTCTGGTTTCATGAACAACTGGCCAATCTTTGTGACCTCTGAGCTGGGCAACTTGGTTGTTTCTTGGAGCAGAAAATTCATAGAAAGGGGGACCAGAGGTTTAGTTGGTTTAAAGTTCAGCATCTGGTTTATGGATTGTGGAGTGATGTGGAATAAAACATTCCCAGATGAACCCAAAACTGCTCTCTGTGAGGGGTCATAGTGTTCACAACACTGATGGATGAGGTCTGGGAACACATTGACTTGAGGTAGGTAATAAATGGGAAAATTAGATTCCCAGATACATATGTCATCAGCACCACTCATGTATTTATCCCTCAGCTCACAAACAGTGTGTATGTGATGTTTGGTAGTTAACTCAACTGTCTCTTTAATTTGATGATCCCTGTCAGCAAGGGCCAGCCAGTCTAGGTTCCTCTGTGGGGCACTCAGGGGAGTAATGTTCAAGGCCACAGGGGTCTCCATGCTTCACTTATCCTCTGAACTGGATTTATACTTGAATTGTGGGTGAATGAGGTGAATTTTGACAGAGAAAAAGATTTTTAGGGAGAAACAGGGTAGCTTTGGCAAAATTGAGGTGAAATGCTGTCAAAAGTGGGTGAAATAGGGTGAATTATCTTGCTGTGGCGCGCCCTGCGGCACGAAAACTTTGTGAAAGGTGTGGGTTAAGCACAATGTAGTGAATGAGGGGACTTTGATGAATTTGGGACCTCCAAGGGATACTAGTTCAGTCTTTGAAGGTATAGGAGTTCGGAAAGCCGAATGGTGGTTATTTTGTGTTTTTAGCTTGTGAAGACTGAAAAATCAGTTGGTGGGAGAAACAGGTAAATACCTGGTTGTGGCACGACGGGAGGAAGATGACCGTGCGGAATTCCAGGCGGCAGCAGCTCAAGGACGAATTTCTGGAGGTTGGCGGAAGAATGACGTAAATGCATGCAAATTACACAAAGTGATCAAATATATGAAAAATACAAAAAACCGTAACTTTTGCGCGATAATATGGAAAATTTGGTTTTTGGCGCCTTTCTGATGGATGACGTCAGCATGACGTCATTGGTGGGGTCGGGTACGGCGGGATGACGTGTCAGCTGGTGATTGGGTCGACGTGGCGGAGCTGTCGGAAACATGGCGAAACGGAAGCTGACACGACGCTGATACGACAATGACGTGGTGGTGATGCAGGGATGACGTGAGGCGGAAAGGCAATGGCGGTAAGCGGTATTATCGGACCGCTTTTGGTACGGGCCTGGTTTGTGTCGGAGGCCGCCCGATACAACGAGGAATTGACACGCGTCCACGGACAGACGTCATCCTCTGACACTTTTCGGGCGCTAAAGGACGGCGATCGGGGGTGGTCCGAAATCGCCGAGGGCCGTCGGATGGGAGGGCCCGGATCCGACGGATGATGGGATGCGGAGATGTCAGAGTGATACGGCGGGGCCCGTATAATAAAAAATTGCTATTTGTGGAAAAGCGCGCTGGGACAAAACTTTGGATAAGTGAAATTGTGGGTTTTCTGAGGTTTTCGGGGATAAATGGTAAACGATATATCCATTTGAAAGGTGTGATTAGGGTTATTAAATCAACCGGATGTTGATTTAATCCCCCAAAATAAATTATGAACAGATATTCCATGGGACTCCGACTTTCTTACACTTCCAAACTTTGGCATATATGGCTAGATTGCCAAAGGGGGGGGGGGGAATATATATATATATCTGGGATTATTTTGCACAATAATGCTATAATAATAGGGAATGGGAGAACTTAGGGAGCTATATAGTAAGTTTAGAAGTTAATATGAATTTTGAGATGTGGGAGAGAAACAGAGAGCTAAGTTTAAGGAGTAAACTTAGATTTAGAAGCAGATGAGGGTTAGGAATGATTTTACACAAGAAATGTGGCTTCTTTTCAGAGAAGAAGGTCACAATTTGTCATGAATTTTTTCAAAGGAGAAATATAAGGAGGACTATTTAGGGAGATCCTAAAGTCCTCAAGGGGATGTTAGAAAGAGAATCTCTGGGGAAAATAGGGGAAGTTAGATATGCTTCCATATTTTATCATCAAACTGCTGCATGGATACCTCTGCAAGTGCTAATATGTGCCTTCTTGATCAAGGCCAAAACTGAATAGAATCAGGCTTCTGCAACTTCTGGCTACCTACCCAGCTTAGTACCTAGCATTTTTTGTTACTTCAGGGAGGGTGCACTTAGACTTGCAAACCCTCAATTGCTCTTTTTCTTTTTCTTTTCTTTTCCTTTTGAGTTTCTATCTACAACTACCCTTATCACTTCCAAGGCCCCAGATTAAGCAGTTGGGAACCTTTATTCTCTACCTAATCTACTAATCTGCCAAGATTAGACAGTTTGGACAGATTCTCTTTCTCTATTCTACAACATCAATTTAAGCATGGCATGATCCAGATTAGGCTGTTGGATCACCCATCTAGCAGTAAGACACTATCCAAACTATGTACAGACATGTTCTTTCACAGAAATATGGGATCTTTGCATCATCAAAGTAGAACATATTTGGAATTTCCCCTGCCAATCATGAAAAATGAAACCTATTGGTATAGGAGGCTAACAGTGGCTCCACTTGGGGATGGTTTTTCCATATGAAAGACCAAGAACAGTAGGTCAGAACGCCTTGGTCCTTAATTTCTTGCCAAAATTGGGAACTTTGCTTTTGATGATCAACACTGAGGCTTTTTCAAAAAGTGAGAAATCTTGTAATTGTGGCCTTTCCTTGCTCTCTTTCAAAAATTTGTGAAGCTGTAACGCCTTTTATCTGCTGAAAACAAACTACTATAATTAAGTAATAATGTACAAGGCCATGTCAGATTATATACATGGAAAATAGTCAAAATAGTGCTTCAACATCCGGCCATTTACAGGGCCCTCTTGAACTTCAGTGTCATCCAAATTTTTCAAGAAATATGTGTTATTTCCTTGTACTGCTTGAATAACAAAGGGTCCTTTCCAAAGGGAATCAAATTTGCCATGCTTTCCCTTATCTTCTCTTCTTGAGTCCCATTTAAGCACTTTATCACCAATGAAAAAATCTTCGGCTTTTGTTCTTCTGTCAAAGATTTTCTTTAGCTTCTCTTGTAAAACTTGAACTCTGTTGTATACCTGGTCTCTGGTTTGCTGCAAACAGATTGTTTAGTTGATCCTTCTTTGCATATCATTAGGTTCAGCTTGGTTTTCTTGAAGCAACTTGATGACAGGAATCCCTTGTGATGAAGGAAATTTGGCCTCCATTCCATAAACCAACTCATATGGGCTGATCCCAATAGATCTCTTGGTTGTTAGCCTATCTGCCCATAAGGCATTTGCAAGCTTTTTATGCCAATTTTTCTTATTTTCCTCCAACATCTTCTTGATGATGTTTACAAGGCTCTTATTAGATGATTCAGCTAAACCATTGCCTTGAGGGTAGTATGTTGTGGAATGACCCAAGGTAATATGGAACTTATGGCAAAAATTGACCATTTTCTTGGATCTGAAAGCAGCAGCATTATCTGTAATGATCTTTTCAGGACAACCAAATCTGGATAAAATATTAGTTTCAAGGAACTGAATGATAATGGAATCATTCGCTTGTCTGCATGGAACAGCCTCAATCCACTTGGTAAAATAATCCGTGGCTGTTAGGATCCATTTGTGTTGACCTGAAGATGAAGGATGAATCTCTCCAATGAAGTCTAAGCCCCATTGTTGAAAGGGCCTTTCTGTTGAAATAGGTTTCAGAGGTAAGGGCAATAATTTTCTTTTTCCCTCAAACACCTGACACTTATGACATGAAGTAACAAATTTCTTGACATCTGAAAATAGAGTAGGCCAATAGTAACCTGCCCTCAATATCTTATCCACAGTGGACTTCCAATATAAATGTCCACCACAGTCACCTGCATGAAAATCTTTCATAACATTGTCAGTTTCATTGATTGTTAGACAATTCAACAATATACCCTCATTATTTTTCCACAGTAAATTACCATCCATAACACAAAATCTTGAAGCTTTCATTTTCAAAAATCTGCTTTTGGTTCTGGACAATCCTGGGGGAGCACACAGGTTTTGCAATACATAACAGATATCAGCATACCAAGGGGATTGTTCAAAGGCTATATTGATCTGTGGAGTCGCCAGCTCCGATTCATTGTCTAGTTGATTAATATCCAAGGCTTGAAAATTTGCGTCAGACATGAGTTTAGCCAAACCTTGTCCCTTTATCAGTTTTGTTGGTCTTATTTCAATGTCATATTCCAAAATACTAGCAATCCATTTTCCTCTTTTGCCCTCTAATCCTTCTTGAGTCAATATGTCTTTCACAATGGCATTTGGCACATAAGCAATAACATGAGAATATAGGATATAAATCCTAAAATCTTTGATGGCCTTTACCAGGGCATAAGCTTGCTTTTCCATAATCTGATATTTCAAAGGTGCATCTCTAAGGGCTCTACTAAAGAAAGCAATAGGTTTCTCATTTTCTTGGTCCTCTTTCTGTAGTAAAACTGCAGAAATAATATGTTGGGAGGAAAAATAGAAGACAATGAAATCCCTATCAAATTGAGGACTTGTAAGAACGGGTGTTTGAGTCAAAGAAGTCTTGATGCCCTGAAAGGCTTGTTTGGCCTCTAAAGTCCATTTTACTTTGGAATCTTTTTTCAACATGTGGTTTAATAGCCTTATCAATTCTGCTAGATTTGGGATAAATATTCTTAGAAAGTTGATCTTTCCCAAAAAGGCTTGTAATTCCTTAATGTTTCTTGGTTGTGGGACTTCCAGAATAGCTTGAATTCTGTCAGGGTCAATTCTAATTCCCTCTTTAGAAATAATATGACCTAGCAACTTACCCTCTTCCAGACCAAACAGAGACTTCTTGGGATTTAAGGAAATACCATATTTCCTACATGTTAGAAACATTTGCCTCAGGTGTCTAAGGTGTTCTTGGTCAGATTTAGAAAAAGGAGTGAGGTCATCCAGATAAACAACTAAGAAGTCATGAATCTCCTTGGCAAAGGCAATATCCATTGCTCTTTGAAAAGTAGCTCCTGCATTTTTTAGTCCAAAAGGCATTTTGACATATTTAAACATTCCCCATGGGGTTGTGAATGTTGTTTTATCCTGGTCATTAGGATGGACCAAGATTTGATTAAAACCTAAAAATCCATCAAGTAATGAGATTCTAGAAACCCCCACCACTCTTTGGAGAATGTGATCCATTTTGGGTAAGGGATAATTGTCCTTGAGGGAAACTTGATTCAAGTTTCTAAGATCAACACAAAGCCTAATCTCACCAGTTTTCTTCCTTGTAGGAACAAGATTGGATATCCATTCTGAAAATCTAATGGGTGCTATGATACCTGCTTTAAACATTTTTTTCACCTCTTTCTCAATTGAAGGGAGAAGTATAGGATTAATTCTCATTAATTTCTGCTTGAAAGGCTTTTGATTTGGTTTGAGAGGAATAGTGTGTTGAATGACTGAAGTATCATAGGATTTTAAATCCTCATAACTCCATGCAAATACATCTTGGAACTCTTTAAAGAGGTCAACATACTTAGGCTTCTGATCAGGGGGCAAAGACTTTGACATTTTTATTATCTTGGGATTTTCAATTGTTCCAATGTTGCACTCTTCAATGACAGCATTTAGGGGCTGCATCTTTGGTTTCCTAGGAATATCATTTGAATCAAAAATGTCTTCCAAAGGGGTCAGGCCTGTGGGTAAAAACTTGTACTTTAGTTGTATAACCTTAGCCTCTGCTCCAGCTATTTCATCAAGATTAATTTGTTTAAGCTCTTGTACATTCTTGTTATCAAAAGTTGTTGGGTGAAGTATTTGATTAGCTGTTTTGACTGATATAGTTCTCTAACCTTGGTTGTTCTGTGGTTGGGAGGCTTCTACAACATCAGTATCAACATTTAGGCCCGAAAACTCTTGTTGCAGAGTTAAAAAGTTATTTATCTGGGTATCATCTTCAAATACTTGCCAATCTTTGACATTGTTTGGGATGGAGGGTCTATGTCTTATCTCAGCTGTAAAACAATGGTTGGGTTCAAAGGGTAACTTACAAGTACTAGCAAAAGTAGCTAGACTGTGTGCATGAAGGTTGTGGCTTCTAGATATTTTGGTCAGTTGAAATTCAGTAAATACATTAAGTATTTCAATAGCAGCAGTTCTGTAAGACCTTAGCCTTTTGTCATTGGTGACGAAGTTGCCTTTCATTTGTTGGATAATGAGGTCTGAATCTCCCAAGATTGACACTTTTGTTGCCTGTAAGGATTTGATCAGTTTGAGGCCTAGTAAGAGAGCTTCATACTCTGCCATATTATTAGTACATCTGAAACTTAACCTATAAGCTCGACCCTCTGCATGATTGTTTTGTTTATTGTGGATCCACACTCCTGCTCCTGCCCCTAACTTGTTAACTGATCCATCAAACTCAAGAAACCAAAGGATTTCTTGATTTAGAGCAGAATTAGGAGAGTCATTAGGACTTGGAATTGGGAGTTGGAGGTCTTGTTTTTCATCTGATTTATTTTCTAGGACAGTTTGATCAATTGATTGCCTAATTTCAAGACCTTGGGTAACTGATTGCTCATTAGTATGCATGTTTTGTTCCAGAGTGAAAGGTTTGTTAGCAGTTGTAGGACATGTGTTATCATTTAACAGAATGAAGGAATCCATATCAGAATGGACTGCATAGATGGGAAAATTTTGAGGTTTTTCTTCACTGCTCACCATATATTTCATGAGTGTCTCTCTATATAGCCTCTTTGGTTGCCCAAAGACAAAGATAGTTGCATAAGACATGTCTAATTGTAGGGACCCTTGGAGCTTGGCTCCCCATGATCTTGATAACAACATTCCATATTTAGGTGGTATATCAGCTACCACCACATCCATTAGAATAGCTTTATTTGGATACTGGACAAGGGAAACACACAAATCTTTGATCAGGCCCAGGCATTTGACTTGGCTGGAATCAAATGAGAATAGGTCCTTATATGGCCTTGTGATGTCTAGGTTAAGTCTCTCCATTACAGACTTAGGCATAAGATTATGTGAGGCGCCTGAGTCAAACATTGCATTGTGTAGTATCTTGTCATGAATGTGCAAGATAACATAAAAGGATAAAACTCCTGTGCCTATTGTTTTCCCATCAACTTCTGGGCCAAAAAGTACCTCTGGTGTATCATCCAGCACATTGACATCATCTTTATTTTGAGTTAATTGGAGGGATTTTTTGATCTGCTACTTGTAAATGTCATGCTTAGCCAGCTCTGAAAGAGGGATGGCTATCTTCAACTTACCAATTTCAACTTCTAGGTCAAAGGGTTTGTCAGATTGGGTCTTGGCATTGTGGTTAACAGCTGTTTCTTTCTCAACTGATTTTACAGAGGCACCCTCTTGGGTTTGAGTTTTATCTTGGGGTTTATCTTTTTTACTAACCTTTTGAGGACTATTACTTTGATTGTGTTCTGAAGGAAATGTTACCAGTTGCTCTTGACTTGGGGGGTGTATTTCAGTTACATCCTCCACTGTTACTTCATTTGTAATAGAGCTGGTTTTGTCAATTGGTTCTATAACAGTGACCTTCTCCTTTGACATCTTGGGCTGTTGGTTATCTTTTGTTTTCACATGCTATGGCACATTTATGGTCCTGCTTCTCAGCTTGTATTGTTTATGAACTTCAAAAACAGCAGTGTCATAGCCCTGCTTAAAGTCAAATGACTCACCAAATTTGGTTTGTAACTGATCAACATCATCATCTTCCTGATCCTCTTGACTTAGAAAAACATGTTGTTCATTATTTAGACCCATCAGATTAATGTGAGTATCATCTATCTGTTCAGTAGAGGTGGATGCTTCAGCATAGTTTTCTTGGAAAGGAGGTCTGATGTCTTGTTCTGGGCTGGCCCTTCCGGCGTTTGGGTTTTGGTTTCTTCTAAAGCTAGGATTTCTGACAGCATTGTTTTGTGGTCCCTCCCATGATGATTTTCTTTCAACTGATTCTACTCTATCCCCAAGCCTATGCATACCAGTGATTATTGCATCCAGTTTCTGATCCCAGCCTGAAGGCTCTTCTTTGAAGGTAGTCCTTCTCTCAGTCCTTGCCCTATTTCTCTTGGCTATCAGGTTGGCTTCCACACTGACTATTATATCTTGCATCTCAGCTAAATTTTGGGGGGCTCTTTCTCTCAATTGGTATGCCATGTCTGATTCAAACCCATCAGGAAAGGTGTACAAGGCCAGATCAGGTGGAGGCCTCAGATTCTGGGGGATGGCGTTGTATACATTATTAAATCTAGCACAATAGTCCAGGACAGTTTCTTGAGGACCTCTTTTAATAGAATTGTACTCAGATAATATGTGAAGGGGGTCTTTCTTCTTTTCCCATCTGTTTAGGAAAGTTTGGTAGAGGGCTTCTAGATTAGCAATAGAATTTGTTGGAAGAGATCTAAACCAGGACCTTACATCTCCTGTCAAACTTTGAACAAAAATCTTCATTCTAACTCTGTCATCATCTATCTCATAATTTTCAAAGTAGTCCTGCATCTTTTTGGTGTGTTGCAGGGCTGGATAGGAACTAGCACCATCAAAATATGAGATCTTGGTCTGGTAATCCTGAGGCATAGCCCCTGGATTTGCTGGTAACTGTAAAGGGGCATACCTGTTAGCCATGTTTGTTGAGATAACTGGAACAACAAGAACAAACGGAACAAGTGGATGGAAATGGATGAGAGGGGTGTGTGTAGTTGATGGGGGGGTTGAACAAATGCTATGTGAAGCAGATGTAGAACTGGGAGACTGTGAAGTTGTGATATGAGGATGAAAAGGGACTTTAGCAGGTGTAGGAATGTTACTCTGAAATCCTGCTTCAGGGCTTGAATCTGGACTAGTTTCTTCCTTTTCTTGTTTCCTAAGAGTCCTCGAAATCAAGTTTGGATTTTCAAATACAGGTGATGGATTTGGATCTGGATTAGATCTAGTGTAACGTGTCTTCTTCTTGGGAGCCAGCTTCCAAGTTTTCTGACCTCTTTGAAATTTTGTAGGAAGTATTGTGAATCGGCCAGTGGTTAGGAAATTAGTTCAGGTCCCCAGTGGAGTCGCCAATTATGTTAACACTCAGGTTGTTCCCTTTGACTCCCAAGGGAATACGGCCGAGGTAACCACAAACCAACTTTGGATTACAGATTCTAGCCTACCTGTAATCAGAGAGGGCTCTCTCTTTTGATTTAGCTTTGTTTTAGGATTTTAGGCTAGCTATGAAGTATAAGGTTTTGTTTGAATTTTGGTTGTCATCTGTTGTCTGAAGAAGGGCTTGTAATGATCAAAGAGGGTTTATTCCATTGGGCAAATGGAGTCCATGACTGATTATTACTTAGTGTCTATGATAAAAGAGTGTTACTGCAGAGCCAGATAGGTATCCATGATACAAACCTTTGATTTGAAAAGAAATAGTATAGAATCACACCATGAAAGGAAACAAAGATTTCTTTCTTGGTGATACAGAACATAAAAGGCTAAATCTTATTCCAGAGCAAAAGAGAATTTTCGAATAGAATTTACCATAAAATTAGAGTAAACAGGAGCATTTAAGAATTCCATATTTACAGCTAATCTTTGAAGAAAACATAGTTAGCAGGAATGATTGAGTTTAGGGTGTCTTACTGGACAAATCCTAAACTATTCATTTTCCTTCCTACTAAGAAAACATATATCATAGATGAGTTATGTAAACATATAGAACACAGAGACAGTTAGGAAAACACTTATTGTATCATGAAAAAACACGAGAGTTTTGCAACAGCCAACAATCCCATCACAACACGTCCAAGCATAGCTAAGTTGAGAAACCAGCAGCTTCTTGTATTATAATTCTCAGAACATACAACTGAGTTCTTCAGAACAAATAAAACAACAACCCCCAAATAAGCTAAGCGGGGCGTATATATACAAAATTATCTTTACAAAATATCTCAAAATGAGTCATTGACTCATAACTTTCTCTACCAACTCTCAAAACTAGTGGAAACAATAGTTATTTCTATTAAAGCAGATTGATTACAGCTAGTCATTCCTGTCAAAGATCTTTTGACTTTTGGAGTGTCATGGGACGGCTGAGCACCTTTGCATTGATTTTAAGAATTCTTGCGTTTATGCTACCCTGTCATGATGTTGCTGCGTTGGACACATTGATTGCATTATCCAGCTGTGCCCAGACACTGTGCTTTTCATCTAGCTGTCTTCCACTGTTGCTTTAAGTAGATTTGATACATGAGTCTTTTTGGAAATGCTGACTTTAGGCAAAAATTAATTTATCAAAGTAAAGTTTCTATCATACTCCTCCACCATTCTTCAGTAGGCAATTGATGCCTCTGCATTTTGATTAGAATTTCATCAGCTTCAGTGTATTTGTAATAATTGGGAGTAACTGCAAAAAGATGCTTGATCTCATGCTCAATAAAAAATAGATTTTCCAGCTTATCGTAAAGACCCTGTCCAGATGGTGGCCCTGCTTCCTCTGGAGCACTTGTAGATGTTGTTATTTGATTTGTTGCAAAGTTGTTGACCCTTTTGGCATAATGTTCATGAGATAACAATCTTCCTGCACTGGTCACCAAACTGGGGAGGCCCCTGTTATGTAGAACTGTGATTTTTGCAATAAATTCATTCACTTCTGCCTGTATTTCCTGGCACTTTCTCTCCAATGTCTGGACATAGCTTCTCAGGGTAAGCACCCTTTTTATCAGCAGAATAGTATCAGTCCTGTCTCTAATGCCCATTCCTGCTAGCTGAAGGCCAGTCCGATTGTTAAGGACATTTATCATTCTATTGGCTATTTCAGGCATACTCCCTAAAGATGCCTTGGCTCTTTGATTTTCAGCTTGAGCTCTACCCAGAAGACTCATTTGTTCATGAACTGTTTCAATGGACTACCATTGGTCTGTAATAGATTGGCCAATTTTAGCCCATAGAATTTTCTTTACATCAGCTATAGTTTTGTTCATGGTTAATTCACTTTCCAGCTCTTTTATCTTCTTTTCCAGGGTTCTTATTTCTCTTGTTCTTTCAGCCACATTCTACTTTGACTTATCATATTTCTCTTCCAGTGTAGCCAATTTTTCTTTTGCTACCTTTAGTTCTGCCATCTGTGCCTCAAGAGCCTCCAGTTCCTTCCTCATATTCTGCATGTCAAGGCTGGGTGCATGCTCTGGTGCTGGTGCTGAAGGGCCTGCTTCTGATGTCCTTTCTGGGGGAGGAATTATTACTTGAGGAATATCCTCAAGATTTATAACCTGCTGAGGTGGCTGAGACACCTGTTCTCCTTCCTTGTGCTTTAGGGCTGCCTCCAAGGCACCCTCTGTCTCCACTAACCTTTTGTGCAAGGTCACTAGCATGGCCGTTACATCCTGATCTCTTCTTTGCTGGGCAACATCTTCAGTCTGAGGGTGAAAGGTTGGTGATAGCTTAACCAGCTTCCTCAAAGCTGCTATGTCCTCATCTTTCTTCTTCATTAATGCTTGCACTCCCTTAGGGTCATTTGGATCATGCCCCAGTTCTATGATGATTTCTTCCAAGGACTTGAGTCTGTTATCCTTGGCTTGAGAGGAAGCTTTCTCTAGCTCCAACTGAGCAGTAGTGTTATTCAGGGAGTTTTGCAACCTATGTACCAGTAGAGTCTTATCAGCCAATGTGGCATAGACCATCTCCCCTATTTGTTTGTGCAGTTCTATCTGATCCATAGGATGGATGTCCTTGGCAAAGACCTCTAGGTTGGTCCTAACATAGTCAGCAGCTGACTGAGGCTGCAGCATGGTGGGCCTAAAATGACTAAGAGTCATTTTTCCCTCTTGAATATCATAGGCCGACATAAGCCTTTCTTGATTGGTTGGCGCCATCTTGAGTAGCTGGTTATAGAGTTGGATTCTAATTGGCTCATTTCTTGCTTTTATCTCTATGAACTGCTTCTTGATGCTAGACTCAGACCTTGTCTGCTGCCCTGATGAACTAACTTCTCCTCCATGTTGTATTTCTTGTTCCTGCTGAAAGGAACTCGCTGATGTTTCAATGTTGGGAGGGAGCATGGTACCAATGGGTCTTTCAGGCATCTCCTCCTCAAAAAAGGGATTCAGCCTTTGTCTTTTCTCACCTTGTTGATCTGTTGAAGTGGTGAGAGGAGTTTCTTCCTGCCTATCTCTCTTCCTTGGTCTTTCCTCATTAGCTGGAGTTTGCAGCACCGAGGTTTCCACTGTTACCTCCTGCCTAGGAGGGGCTTTTTCCTAAGTTTGCTGCTCTGTATTTGAAGGTGCCTCAGCCATTTCTTCTTGCCGTTCTGCTTGCTGCTCTATGTTAGAGAGTGGCTCCTCTTGTTGCATCTCTTTTCCTTTATTTGTAGTTGCTGCTTGAGTAGAGGCTTGGGCAGATTGCTGGGGAGTAGTAGAAGAGGAAGCAGCTACTCCAAGATGCTTGAGCACTGGGGAGCAAACCTGTCCAAAAAATTCTAAGTCAACTGATTTTTGTAACTGCTTCATTTCTTTTTGTGCCATTTCTTCCCTACAACATGCTTCCACTAGGGTGCCCTCCTTCCATTCTAACTGATTTGCATATTTTTCAATGTGTGGGATTATGACATGGTTATAGCTGGCAAGTCTGTATCTGACTCTTCTAAGTCTTATAAAATGAATTGGGTCATAGGGTGACCAAAGGAAGCTTGTTTGCAGTTGAAAGCTCTTTAGAATTTTATCTGCTTCTTGCCATGCTTCTTCTCTTTTGTTGAAAATGAATGGGCCCAGTTGGTGTTTGATTTTCAGCTGTGCTTTCTTATTTCTGCTATGAAAATGAATCATGTCTGCATTTCCAAACTGCCGAAAGTACTGTAATGCAAAAAGTCTCATGGGGACATACTTTGGCAGTCTGTAAGGGGCTAGCTCACAGCCATATATTCTAATTACTGTGTGGTCTTGGTAGAAGTACCAATCTCCAATGCTATAATTCTTTGAAAGTTGGAGGATCTTCTGCATATCGTCGGTGAGTCTAGGAGGAGGAGAACTCTGTAGCAGAGACAAGGCCGGATAGATGAACAGATCAATGAACTCACAATAGCTGTATGGGGAGCAAGAGATATGGTGACAAACTGATGACCAAAATACCACTGACCTCCTGTTTCCTTTTGCATCCAGCTTTCTCAAGGAGACAGGGAAACTATCAGGCGGAAAGTACAACATTAAGTGGTATATATAGGAGGTGTACTTGAATACCCTTTCCCTCTCCAGATTCATGAATTGCTCATGAATCTTGTCAGAATGAATGTGGCATAATCATACTGGGCAGCAGGAGGTTGCCCTGGAGTGAACATGGATAACATCACCAAGGTTGTATCATCCACAAACTCACTGGTATGGAATCCCAGAATGCAGGATATCATGTCCACTGGCAGTCTCCCTATATCATTGAACCAGACATGTAGATAAGGAGAAGGTTGTCGGGGCTGATATTCTGGTTTCATGAACAGCTGGCCAATCTTTGTGACCTCTGAGCTGGGCAGCTTGGCAGCTTCTTGGAGCAGAAAATTCATAGAAAGGGGGACCAAAGGTTTAGTTGGTTTAAATTTCAGCATCTGGTTTATGGATTGTGGAGTGATGTGGAATAAAACATTCCCAGATGAACCCAAAACTGTTCTCTGTGAGGGGTCATAGTGTTCACAACACTGATGGATGAGGTCTGGGAACACATTAACTTGAGGTAGGTAATAAATGGGAAAATTAGATTCCCAGATACTTATGTCATCAGCACCACTCATGTGTTTATCCCTCAGCTCACAAACAGTGTGTATGTGATGTTTGGTAGTTAACTCAACTATCTCTTTAATTTGATGATCCCTTTCAGCAAGGGCCATCCAGTCTAGGTTCCTCTGTGGGGCACTCAGGGGAGTAATGTTCAAGGCCACAGGGGTCTCCATGCTTCACTTATCCTCTGAACTGGATTTATACTTGAATTGTGGGTGAATGAGGTGAATTTTGACAGAGAAAAAGATTTTCAGGGAGAAATAGGGTAGCTTTGGCAAAATTGAGGTGAAATGCTGTCAAAAGTGGGTGAAACAGGGTGAATTATCTTGCTGTGGCACGCCCTGCGGCACGAAAACTTTGTGAAAGGTGTGGGTTAAGCACAATGCAGTGAATGAGGGGACTTTGATGAATTTGGGACCTCCAAGGGATACTAGTTCAGTCTTTGAAGGTATAGGAGTTCGGAAAGCCGAATGGTGGTTATTTTGTGTTTTTAGCTTGTGAAGACTAAAAAATCAGTTGGTGGGAGAAACAGGTAAATACCTGGTTGTGGCGCGACGGGAGGAAGATGACCGCGCGGAATTCCAGGCGGCAGCAGCTCAAGGACGAATTTCTGGAGGTTGGCGGAAGAACGACGTAAATGCATGCAAATTACACAGAGTGCTCAAATATATGAAAAATACAAAAAACCGTGACTTTTGCGCGATAATATGGAAAAATTGGTTTTTGGCGCCTTTTTGATGGATGACGTCAGCATGACATCATTGGTGGGGTCGGGTACGGCGGGATGACGTGTCAGCTGGTGATTGGGTCGACGTGGACGAGCGACGTGGCGGAGCTGTCGGAAACATGGCGAAACGGAAGCTGACACGACGCTGATACGACAATGACGTGGTGGTGATGCAGGGATGACGTGAGGCGGAAAGGAAATGGCAGTAAGCGGTATTATCGGACCGCTTTTGGTACGGACCTGGTTTGTGTCGGAGGCCGCCCGATACAATGAGGAATTGACACGCGTCCATGGATAGACGTCATCCTTTGACACTTTTCGGGCGCTAAAGGACGGCGATCGGGGGTGGTCCGAAATCGTTGAGGGTTGTCGGATGGGAGGGCCCGGATCCGACGGATGACGGGATGCGGAGATGTCAGAGCGATACGGCGGGGCCCGTATAATAAACAATTGCTATTTGTGGAAAAGCGCGCTGGGACAAAACTTTGGATAAGTGAAATTGTGGGTTTTCTGAGGTTTTCGGGGATAAATGGTAAACAATATATCCATTTGAAAGGTGCGCTTAGGGTTATTAAATCAACCGGATGTTGATTTAATCCCCCAAAATAAAGTATGAACAGATATTCCGTGGGACTCCGACTTTCTTACACTTCCAAACTTTGGGATATATGGCTAGATTGCTAAAGGGGGGGGGAAATATATATATTTCTGGGATTATTTTGCACAATAATGCTATAATAATAGGGAATGGGAGAACTTAGGGAGCTATATAGTAAGTTTAGAAGTTAATATGAATTTTGAGATGTGGGAGAGAAACAGAGAGCTAAGTTTAAGGAGTAAACTTAGATTTAGAAGCAGATGAGGGTGAGGAATGATTTTACACAAGAAATGTGGCTTCTTTTCAGAGAAGAAGGTCACAATTTGTCATGAATTTTTTCAAAGGAGAAATATACGGAGGACTATTTAGGGAGATCCTAAAGTCCTCAAGGGGATGTTAGAAAGAGAATCTCTGGGGAAAACAGGGGAAGTTAGATATGCTTCCATATTTTATCATCAAACTGCTACATGGATACCTCTGCAAGTGCTAATATGTGCCTTCTTGATCAAGGCCAAAACTGAATAGAATCAGGCTCCTGCAACTTCTGGCTACCTACCCAGCTTAGTACCTAGCATTTTTTGTTACTTCAGGGAGGGTGCACTTAGACTTGCAAACCCTCAATTGCTCTTTTTCTTTTTCTTTTCTTTTCCTTTTGAGTTTCTATCTACAACTACCCTTATCACTTCCAAGGCCCCAGATTAAGCAGTTGGGAACCTTTATTCTCTACCTAATCTACTAATCTGCCAAGATTAGACAGTTTGGACAGATTCTCTTTCTCTATTCTACAACATCAATTTAGGCATGGCATGATCCAGATTAGGCTGTTGGATCACCCATCCAGAAGTAGGACACTATCCAAACTATGTACAGACATGTTCTTTCACAGAAATATGGGATCTTTGCATCATCAAAGTAGAACATATTTGGAATTTCCCCTGCCAATCATGAAAAATGAAACCTATTGGTATAGGAGGCTAACAAGATCGATAGACATCTTCCATTCATGATAGTCAGCTTTGTCACAGAGCTTGTCCTTAGTATGAAAGAGTGATGAGGACCCCATTGTTCTTTTAGGATAGCCTTGCCAATCTTCTCTTCGGTGATTGCTCTTGCTCTTGCTCGGGCTTTGTCTTCACCTCAACTCTGATACCATGTTAAGTTATGGTATGTTCTATGCTTATAGTAGTTTACTTCTTTTTATTATTATTATCCATATATTAGCAATCACATATGTGTAAAGTAAAGTGCAGATACAACATTAAACGATCGACAGAAAACAAGCCAAGACAAGAGATACAAGATGTGGCGGCTAGCCAGGGACAAACCCCACAATGTATGGGGAAACCCTTTGATCAAATCTTCTTTTATCTTCATTCAGCAAAGAGAAATAGTACAATAAATCTGATTTATATCAACAGTAGCAAACCCTAGATCAGCAACACCAACATTAGTGTCTTCATCATCAAAACTAGGGAAGTCAATATCTCACAAACCAACCGTCGAATCGGCCTAATTCCACCACCAAAAAATGCGGCCTTCAGAGGAGATCCAGATGAACCTACAATGCAGTTCTAAGGAGGAGATCTAATGGTCAACGCTGGTCAAACTTTGGATCTGTAGTTGCAGCTTCATGTTCAGCATCTTCCTTCCACATGTGTGAGAGAGAGACCCTTTTTCTACGCAATAAAGAAGAGACTCTTTTCTACGCAGTAGAAAGAGAGAGATGTGATGAGAGGAGTGAGTGAAAATGAGGACAAGTCCTCCTGTATTTATACACAAGGTTGATGTTTGAATAGATGCGACTATTGGGCTTCTGAGCCTACATGAGTTGTAGGTCGGCTTGATAATAATTCCATAATCAAAATAAATTCATATCTCCATAAATACTTATCGGAATCGGATGATCTTTAGATCAATCCTACATCTCTCGATGAGAGGAATATAATAAAAATATTATCATCCATGAATAAGATGACCCACATGAAGTTTGGCCCTAGTTGCCAATTTTAACATAAATCCTTTTTATGCCTTGGATTTCTTTCAAACTTTGTTGCTTCATTTGCAAGTACAAGTCCTCCATGAGCATGACTAGATTTCAGAATGCAAAACCCAACTTATTCCTTGAGAACTTGATCCTTATTAACTAAAGTGTTCTAGAAAAGTTGCATTAGAATGGATCATATCACAACCTCCTTAACAACCCATCTTGGCCTTCAAGTTCAAAATTCACATGGAATACATCTTGGCTTCTCTTTTACATCTTCTCGGTCTCCTTGAGAGTCTCAGAAAGAACTTGTATCACTGCCAAACCTTGTATCATGCATATTGTTGTCATGTTAAGGAAGGTAACCAAAGATCAAGGTTACATATGTCAAGCTTCATTTTCATATATTTGGGGCAGATTTATTGAATTATATTAGAGAAGTTTAGTTCATACTACTGTCATGTTATTCCTTCAGAACAGACAACACATATCACTAATATAAATTCACATCACTAAACCTAGGAGAAACTTGGATCACAAACTCGCATTGTAGTTTTATGACAAAATACCTTCAGATCGTATGTTAACTCAGATCAATATACATGTGTAGCATAGTCAAGGTGTAGCATCTTAACTCGGATCATGTTTGAAGGATAAGGCTCATATTATAGTTTCATCAATTCACGTCATAAGAGAATTCATATAGTAGTCATCCAAAGCAACTCGTTCGTTAGACTTGGATTCTCTGATCTCTACCATAAAGATCTCATATAGGAAAAAGATAACTCAGATTGTATCTCAGATAAACTTACAATGGACAACTCATGTTCATTTCAAAGGGAACTTGGATTACTTGTATTCTTGGAATTCAAGAACAAAAAACTTTTACATGTGAAAAAATCAGAGAGGGATGACTTCAGAGGAAACTTGAATCTACTAGCTTTAGGATCTTGCTTGTATCATATTTGTTACTTCTTGCAAACTTTTGATCCTTCTTGTAGTAGTGACTAAAAGAGAGTTGTAGCCTTTCTTCCCTTCCAAAATTCCAATAAAATGTGATCTTCTAGCCTCATTCTACCAACCTTAGCTATTATACCATGTTGGAAAATCAAGGAAATTGTAGATTAATGTTGATTCTCCTTACTTGGTAATTACTTGTGAGATTTGTAGGCCCTTTATTACTTTATTATTTGTTCTTCATCAAGCAATTACCAAAACAAGAACATAAAGAACACAAGATATAGCCTCCAAGCCAGAGAGAAACCCCACAATTGGGGAAATCTCGTACAATCCTCTTCTTATAGAATCAGATCAAAGTGAGACCTCTGAGACCCAAAGACCAAGACCTTCTCCAAGCACCAAGTTAAACCTCTAAAAGATTTCCTCAATCAAGTCAAAGTTCACTAAGTCAAAGATGGTCAAACTTCAAAAAAATGCTCTAAGTCAAAGTTTTTGCCCTCTATCTCAGGTCTATAATTCGGCCTACAATCCTTGGCCCTGTAAGTCACAAAATTTGAGTTATGTTCTTCTTCCTTAGGTTTCTTTTTCTTCTATGTCCTTCTCTCTTACTTCCTTCTTGTCTTATGCACAAATCAATCTTGTCGTTTCATCTTCAAAATAGGACGAAGTCTCCCCCATATATAGTTATCCATGAGAGAGAAAAGGTGCCCCAATAGGGCTGACTTATCATGGTAGGACCGATTTGGTCTTGGAGGTCAAAATGACTTTACATGACGCAAAAAATAATATTTTTCTTTTGGTATAAAGAGTCCAAATGGGACTTTAATATATGAAAAATATTTTTCTTGACTCAACAATCCCTAGAAGCATGAAGAACATACTTAACCTAGACTTATGCTTCACTAGATAAAATTATGTTTCTTCTTTTTTCTTTTGATACAAATACAAAGATAATTATGAAGACTGAACCTAGTTACTTTTCCATCAATCAATTTGTTTAGATACATCCACAAACCCTTTCTCCAAAGAAGAAAAACCATGTGATCTACCCAATTATTATAATTAGTCCCATTTAATTGACAAAATATCCAGTTTGAGTCCTGTTACCCACCACCTATGGGTAGTGTATATAGGAGAAAATTTTTCTCCTATATGGTCCTCAGCTAGCAGTAAGCAGTCCTTTGTAGCTACCAGATAGCTCAATGTGCCATTGTCTCTACCACCTGAGCCATCCATGTGGTCCCTCGACCACTTGTCGTGAATGTATGTTTGAAGGTGGGTCTCCCGACCCCAAAGGTATGGCTTTTCATTGGTATAGCTGAGTAATTTTCCTTACTTGTCATGGGAACTTTTGGGCATGGATTGGTGGGGGGATTTAGCGGAAAGCGTGGGTTAGGTTTCAACTCTTGTCTCCACTGCCAAATTTTGTGCTTAACCTTGTATCCTAGTCTCGTGGGATCTCCTTTACTGGCCACTAGCCTTAGGGTTTCCACTACATGGGAAATCCTAATTTTGGTTGCATGGTCCCACTTCCCAATACCATCTACATCACTCCCCTTCCACTCATTTAAGCCCCATTCATCTATTTTCCAATTCAGCTCCACATAGGGTTAGCCTTCCCCTCCCCTTGTCCACACCTTGGGTCATGGATGGAACGATGCCTCGAAGGTTGATGCAGCTAAAAAGAAGGGAAAAAGAATAATTTGGCCACTCTCAAAAAGAAATTTACCACGAAATGCAAAAGATGGTCAGGACATACAAATTTAGCATATGGGAAAAATCCAAACACGAGATCTACCCCTACCCATGGTCATCACCCTGGTTCCTATGGGCCCTAGATGAGCTCCCTCCATCATTAATGAACCCATGATTTGTCCCAACCCCTGGTGGGAAATGAACTTGTTGGAAACTTTTGAACCCTATTGGGGGGGGGGGGAGGGGGGTGAATCAGTAGTGTGATCTTCTTACAATTTTTACCAATTATTTATTTTTACTGAATCACACATACATGCACCAAAAAATCATTAGATTATCCATGCATATAAACATATAAGAAGCTAAATCATAAATCATATGACCAACATAAGCAATAAACAATGCACACCACATCAATCACACATAAGACACAAGATTTCTAGTGGAAACCCTTCCAGGGGGAAACCACCCTTGTTATTGTTGTTTTGCTCTGAATTTCTATTAGGCAAGCAATTGGTCTTTTACTTAGCTTGATGACTCCCATCAACACGGAGACTCGACCTCATATACAAAATTCCCACACCCATCGGCGAGGAGACTCGATACTACTAATCAGCTCGGAAGCCTTTGTTCTCTATGGATCTACGGACCACCATCTGCTGAAAGCCACCGCAATTAATCAATCCTCACCCAAATACCATTGGACTATCCAACCACCATTGGATCGAGAAACTGTTCCTTTCGCTGAAGCTTCGCCATCACTGCTCCTCTCATATGAAGTCACTCCTCCTCTACCACTATGTGGACCTCCTTTCATCTATTTTCAAACTAGATCCCATGACACTATGTTCAAAAAGAAATCATCTTTGCAGACATTCTCTCAGCAGCAATATATCATCATCAAATCAAAATAAAACAAATGCACAAAACGTGTGCTCTCCAATAGAAAAATTGTGGCCACAACAAATCTGATACCGGCATATATCAAACCCTCACATCATAATGTAATTGTTGCATACTACAATTAGCAACATACGACAATAAGGATATGCACCAAATGTAATAGCGTCTTCTGCAAAAACATATGTGAGAGTCCACAAAACTCTATCCAACAGCATACAAAACTCTCCAATCGATCTCTACTTCACCAACTTCAATTCTGATCTATTCTGCAGCATGCTTTAGATCTGCACATTATTCAGTCATTAACACTCATGGACTGAAGCATCTAGGATCTACTCAATATCTAAAGCATAATCTCCTTCTCTGGTACCTTCTCACCCTCATACATACATCACAACTCACAATCAATCATCACATAGCTCCAAGATAAAGTATATAAAACATGTAGGGTGAAATTGAGCTTGGGGCTAGGATCAAATGTGCATAAATTGGACCAAATCAATCCACTAACACCACAACTTGTGCACTAAATGCATTCACATCATTCAAGGACCATTTCAAACCATTTCTAACATTTTCAAACAATTTTGGAAGCCTCTAGGAATTTCCATCATTCGCTCCCCTAACACTGTCTTTGTGCTACTGAGCCTATAATCGCTCCCATAGGCTGCTTTACAAGCGACTGGAGCCTTCTAGCTACTCCTACATGCCTCTCTCCATGCGATTGTGGCTAAGAAAGAGTAAAATCATCCATCCTTCAACTCAGGATCTCTGCCATCAGTTAGATCCTCTTCTCCAGCATTTTTACTAGCCTCCAGATCTCTAACATGGCCTTTGGCACATCTACAAGTGGATCAAACATGCCTCCCAAGAAAAATGACCTAGAAGGGCCAACAAACAAGGTTGGCAAGTGTGCCAACAAGTCCTCCACTCTCCATCAAACCTCTCAACAACTTATACACCTTTGACAGATCCGCAAACACCAATGTAGCACCATTATCAAGCCATCACATCACTACAACAAGTCATCTTCATAAGCATAGACATGAAGACCTAATGAATACCTAGTTGATAACTCAACTAGTGTTCCATGAACCATCTCTATCACATGCATATATGCATGATCAACATGTAGCAACACCACCCAACTATCTTACAACATCAACAAATCATCATGACAAGTCTATTAATGCACATGCCAACTCCACCAACCATCATGCTACTATCAAGCTCCATCAATGCCATCATCTAATAAACATCAATGTCAACACATGGAAACATAAACCAAAATGAGTGACATCATACTGTTGGCATCATTGCCAACACAATCATCCCAATGTCAACTCAACTAGCAACATCATGACCGTGTTGACATCAATTCCAATACTACAATGCCAACAGAACTACCCCACCTTAAGGGGGTGTCCACTGCTACATATTACACACGATGCTCTCATCCCCTGGAGCCCCAAGCATTTATGAAGAAAAATAAATCAAAGAAAAAGGCATATGAATAAAGGTGGAAAAAAAAAGGTCAGGTAACTCATGTACCATGATTTGCTCCCTCGTACACTCATATACCCAGGTGTGGTATTCCCTTATCATTGCTACCCTTGTATCATGACATATGGTTTGGATGATTCCCTCAATCCCTATTCCACTCCATTACTATATCATTTTCCACCTACGATTTGAGGGATGTACTATGGACATGTCACCCCCTTTAGAGGTTGAAACCACTTAATAAGGTATTTGATTAACCCCCTATTGAGCTTGGAGACACTTTTACATGCCAAAGCCCACTATGGAAGGGCATGCCACCATGAAGTGCCCCATTGGTTCCATGATTTGTAAGCTCTTTTACTTGGTTATTCTAATGACTTGTTATATTGGAGGGCAAGGGAACACATTGAATCTTATGCAACATTGTAGGTGGGCTTTCATTTAGGGCTTGATCTCCCTATACTGGGTCCTAACCCTCCAAAGGGCCACATTGACACTTGTAGGGTGAGCATTGAGAGCCATGGGCCTCCACCATAGCAGAGAGTACTTCATGGATCCCCAACACCACTTATTGATTGCTCGTGTTCCACCTTTTGGATGAGGATGATGCACCTCGTTCACTATGCCTGGTCAACTCCACACTTGCACCATACAATTGGCAGATGTTCCAGGGTCCAAAGAAGGTCTCCCGCTACAAAGGGAAGACTTATATCATCATTTTATCCCTTATAGATAGTTTACAAGCATTTTCGATCCACTTGGAGACCCATGAGGATATCCTTGTGTCCCCACACCCACTTGGGAGCACCACAGGTTCTTGCTTGGAAAACAAGGGGCCAACCCCTTGTCCACTATGCTTGGAGTCCATTTCTACATCATGGCACCCCTTGGACTTCATTAGGCCTCCTCAAAGGTCCAACTACTCATTTTATTGACGATTCAAACCTCTTGAGAGGCTTATTCTTATGTTATTGAGCCATTTAGTGTGTTTGTCACCAAAAGTATTGCTATTATGCACATCATTTTATTTTAGGGGCTAAATTAGGTCAATTTAGCTAAATTGAATTCATTGGAGAGTGTATAAATAGAAGTGAGATGATTCATTTTCATCATCATCACTTGGATTGGGTTATTTTCTCTTTTGAGATTTTCGTTATCCCTTTTGGAGGATGAGTTTCGATATTATGGTTCAATTTTGAAGTTTAGATATCTCTCTCTTGTCTTGGAGCTTCATTTATTGGCATAATTTCATGATTGGGTGTATTCTTTCATACATGTAAAGTGTTATTTTCATGCTTATTCTTGTTATTTACTTTTTCACATGAAAGTTGCTGGGATTTTCACTATACAAGTCTAAAATTTACTACTTTTCTTTACGAATTAGTGGAAATTGTGATATTTTATAGCATTGCATCATGTCATGGGCCATGTATGAATCGGTGAATGTTCCTAGATATAATTTGTGATAAATACATCTCGATAAGTCATTAATTATTGAAAATTCAAGTATAGAGTCCTAGAAATAACTACTCTCACGCCTTAATGCCATGCGAAGTTGTTTGAAGGCCTCCTTGATTGGGTGAACTTTTTCCAAACAATCAAAATCTCTTTGACTCCATCTCTCCCAAGAGACAAGGTACTAATCCTCCATAGGCAATCATTTTCAAAGCTTATTTCTCTCACCTTCCCCTCTTTTTCTAGGCCTAGCCTCCATAGGTCACCTAGGGCATCACTTTTCTCATGATTTAGCCATCAAAATAATTTGATCTCTTACACACAACTGTATTGGTGTTGTCACATGGAATGAGTCGATCTTGCGGACAAGATAGACCTTCCTAGAATCTAAAGAAGACTTAGTGACAAGCAAGCCAATCACAAACTATCTTTCTCTAAATATGCATTTATAAACAAAGGCAAACAATTGTTTTAGGCATACCTTGGGTCCAATGCAAGTTTGTGGAAGCCTCGCTCCTTTGATCCAAGTGAGCTCCCTCATCGCGAATCTGCAAACACAAACAAGCAAACAAATTAAATAGCACCTGAAAAGCCAATATCATAAAACATATTTAACATGAAAGTCAAGGAATTCATGAAACAAATGACATAAGACAATTTGTTGAGAAAAATGAATCTGATTGTATTAATTCAAATCAAAAGAAGAACTTTACAACCTGTGCCTTGACGCTGTACAGGCTCCTCCCAGGGTCCAACAAGAAGTCTCCTCTACTTTGACAAGTTTCACTCTCTTCCCAATGAAGCCAAAAAGGTATGTGATCTCTCCTCTCAAGCTTAACTAGGAAGTCTCAATTCCACCAGCATTTACCCTCAAAAAAGTTCAGCTTCTAACCTCTCTAGCAACCAGCCCAATGCCTTAATTTATAGTTCAATGGAGGGAAGTTACTAGGTCCTCCTTCAAAGGGATAAAGCCCTCCTTCAAAGGGATAGCTCCTCTCATCAAGGGATTAGCTCCTTCTCTTTTGGGATGCATGAACCACCCAAGAGCGGCCAATCCACGTCAAAATTCCTTCTAAAATCATCTAGAATTAACCCAAAGTGAGTTTTTTAGAATAAACTTGCACCTTTTTGACTTTCACAGGGGTCCGCACCCACTCCTTTAGGGACAGAGCGGGCAGGTCCGCAATTTTTGTAAACAGGAGGTGCGGGACTGCAGGCAACAGTGAGAGAAAGTGCAGAACCAGAGATTTGTTGATTTTCAATGTCTTTCTCTCATTTTCAAAGCTTGACTTGAAGAGCTGAGGTTTGAGACTTGCTTAGGAGGACAGTACAAGTGATGATAGACCCATACTGACTGCAAATAATCATGGTGACGATATTTTTGTGTAACGGATTGCCCCCTAAAGTGCGAAGTCTGTAGTAGATGAGGATTTCATTTATCATTTGGGAAGAGTGAAGTACTTTATCATTTCGAGGATCATCTTGTGGAGAGCCCTGTCGGAACCTGTAAAAACATTCAATGCAAGATATATATATGAGATCATATCATCGCTGAGGTAGGCATTCCCATACTCAGATCAAAACCGACTTAGAAAACTAACTACTGCTCTGATACAGGAATGATCTTGTAAGACATCACAAGTATAGACTCATGTGGACACAGTATGGACGCAACCATCTGTATATGAATAGTCCATCATATAATGAATACAAAATTCCTCGCAACTTAGATTGTGGAAACTAGATCCAGGGTCTTCATTTCTACTTCTCGAAACGGTACGATTTTATCCATGCGAATGAATGCGTTGAAGTCGAACATGGTAGAAACCACTTGATTACCAGTCATGATGTAAACTGTTAACAAGTGTGAGAGAAACCACCAGTGATGTCAATGGCTCTCAAAGTACCCAGTACAATCCATGAGATGTTAATAGATGTGTTGATGTTGAACATGTCACGGAATCCTTTGATCGAAGGTCAATGATGCAACCTGTCGTCAAAGGCGAGAAACCTGCCATTGAGGCATGCAGATCCCAAGGTACTGACGATTTCTAGATCATCTTTCTAGATAATAAGCTGAAGTCGATAGAAAACGATCCGTCGCAGGCAAGCCCACAACACGAAATCATAGATCAAGTTGAAGAAATTTAGTTGCAAGGACTGACTCAGGGATAGTCAAGATGGATGACAGATATTTTCTAGATGAATGGCTTATTGGCAGTGACCTCTTGAACACATAACGACACAACAGATGGTTTGGTGACAATTGACCCAAAGTTAATACCCAGAAACTGGCTGAAGACTTTCAATGTGGTTTGATCCACTGTTAGGTAAAGGATTTCCCAACCCAGGTGAATAAAAGTGTCATGTTCAAGAGTGGTTACAAAGTATGACAAACAGGCTCATTTTTCTCTCTTTTCCCCCACCATTTTTGGCAAGTACCTCCTTATTTTTGACAAGCTTGAGGAGGATAACATTTGCTTGATTATAAGCTCATCCTTCGGATGAGTCCAACTTAGTTTAAATTCGAACCCTAAGGAGTGGTTCGTTTCTGTTTGTAATTGAACAGGTCCTTTACTGTGAAATTTTAACGAGTCTAGTATAGGAGAAACTCGGCGTTTTTCAATTTTAGAGAGTCTGAAAAAACTTAAGAAGACTCCAGGGTTGACCTTTTTCGTAAATTTGTGTCTCCCAAGCCCGAAAAAGTATAAAATAATACTTGAGAGAACTGCTTGATCTTTACGACCAAAGAGTACTTTTCGTAATTAGTGCCCCTGATCCGAAAAAGTAAAAAAGTGATCAACGACACGTCGTTTTATAACCAATATCGAATTTGAAACGACAAAAATCCAGCAATCTTTTCATTTTTTTACGGTTAGAAAAGAGTTGTAAGTGGACCATCTTTTTAGTTCCGTTTTAATGAGTTTAAAAAGAAAAACTCGGCGATCTTTTCATGTTTTAGGAGTCAGAAAAGAGCTTAAAGGTGACTCTAAATGTTTTTCCGTTGAAAATGATAGATTTCGCCTGAATAATCTGTTTTCCTTAACAAAAATGCAAACATTACTCATACATGTTTGAAATGGATAAAAATACTGCAAAATTACCTTTCCAAAGTGAAACATAAACAAATTTTCAATTTATTTACTCAAAAAACTTATAAAAAGGGCTTTTGTCAATTCATTTTTACCGTTTGAGTTTTGGGTGAGAAAATAGTGCTTTTGTCCAGAAACTTCCCGTGAAGATTGCGGAAAATCCAACCGTCGCAATCGAACGCCTTCTTCTCCAAGTAATCCACATCATCCTACTCTTCATTTTTAACCATTTCATTTTTTGTTTTAGGCTTTTATTTCATTTTTTGGAGGGTTTTTAGGCTAAAAACCCGCACACGGGGGCCCTCAGGCGTAACACTGGCAGCGCGCGGACCCCGACTTTTTCTCAGTGGGGAAAAGGCCAGGGGTCCGCACCTTCCATGTAGGCAAGGTGTGGACCCACGCACTATCTCTAACACAGAGGGTACGGTCCCCGCAACAAGGGTTTTTAACCCAAAAATTCTCAAATTTGACCGAAACAAATTAATTTCTAGCATTCTAATTTGTCTTTTTATTGGATGCAGAGAGTGCATCATGCTAGATTGGCGTGAACGAGAGCATGAGGACGTGGATCTTGCCGCATTGAATCACCAACCTTTGATCGATGCATTGAAGGCATGCGGCTTGTACAAATTCTGGGCCATACCTGGCATGAGGGCCCAGGTGGATTTCTTACAGTGGCTGGTTGACAGATGGAGCATACAGGACCAGTACTTCTTCATTGGTGGCCACCAGCTCGAAATCGAGCCGGCAGACATATACTTCTTGACCGGTTTGCCTAAGAGAGGTGAAGACTTGACTCTATTCGGGACTAGGCCAGGTGGCCAGTCTGTCGATAGCCTCCGGCTAGAGTTCTGCAACAGCC
Source organism: Pinus tabuliformis (assembly GCA_031772625.1). Taxonomy (NCBI): domain Eukaryota; kingdom Viridiplantae; phylum Streptophyta; class Pinopsida; order Pinales; family Pinaceae; genus Pinus; species Pinus tabuliformis. The sequence goes on from CM062811.1 coordinate 700,972,451, forward strand.
AAGCTAGAGACAAAGGGATAGACATTAAAACCATATCCCTTCCTGAACTCATGGTGATCGAGTTTACTGTCACCAGACTTTGTGGGAGTGCCGCATTACATATTTCCACCGGATCCCAGATGCGAATGGCAGTTGACTGCTTTCGAGGCACCATCTTCAACTGGTGCGATGCTGTGTTGGCCAATGTGAAAGGCCAACTGACCAGAGCCAAGAACGGACAACTGAAGACCTTTGGTAATGGGGCTTTGGTTGTGAGTTTTGGTCTGGAGAGGGTTCCCATGCTAATCCCACAGCACCTTACTGTTGGAGCTGGGCTTCCTCGAGAGCCCAAACTGATGCGATGGGTCACAGTTATGGCCCGTCATCCGGACGAGGGGACAGAGGTTGTTCGATTCAAACTTGAGTATTTCCAATGGTTGGAAACCAGGTTTTTTCTATTCAGGACTTCCCTTACGCTGGGGTAGATTTTCGTGGTGACCCAGACATGGCTCTTCCACCAGGAGAGCAATGGGATGACTCAGGTAAAATCATTTTCAACATTTTCCTATTTTTTTTATTTTTTATTTTTTTTTTATCGTCCCAAAACTGATAGTAAAAGTTTCAAATGCAGATGTGGGTCCACAGCGACCAGCCGCTCTCCGGCCTTACGAGAGGAAACAACCAGTTGCAGCCGTGCCAGCCCCATAGGACGAATCAGCAGAGGTTTTGGCCGAGTTGGAGAGTCATCTAGAGCGCTTGACAGGAGATATTCCAGAGGCCAGCATAGATGACATTCCTCGTCGACTTCAGCGCTATGTGATTTGGGTCCCAGGACCTTTTAGGAGGTTCCTTTGCAAGGTGGCCCATGCAGTGGTTTCTTATCGAGATCATCACCAGTGACAGGATGATCACCTATTGTGGGCACATATGACATTTTTGCTTTTTGTACTTATCGTTTTTGCCGATCATAAGGTGTTTTTCAACCTATGATCGAGGACGATGTATTTTTTTGACACACTCCTATATATATATATCACTATTACTGGCTTATCTTGTAAATCATGTTATGGAATGGTTTTAAATTTACATGTATGATTATTGCAAATGTCTACTTAACATTCGAGAAGCAATTGCATCTGCTAATGTATTTAAAGATCTTGGAATATGTTGATATTCAATACAATCAAATTCACGTTCCAAGAGACGCACTCTCAAAAATAACCTCAATAACACTGGATTTCTAATGGCATACACTCTATTAAGATGTAATACAACGAGTTCAGAATCTAACCTCACTATCAAACTCTGAATCCCAAATGAAATAGATTCAGATAATAACTCAATCACTGCACTATACTCGGCAATGTTGTTCGTTGTTTGACCGAGGCTTACCCCATGCATAGATACCAACTCGTCAGAGGGCGAATAGATAACCCAAGCTGCGGAAGAAATGTTCTGTGTATTACGACAAGCACCATCAACGAAAACAATGTATGTTTGGAGAGGCATCGACATCTGCAATACCAAGAGTAAAACCAAGATAAGCAGGAATGATGACGAAAAACACTCTCTAAGCTAAGCACACTTTTTAAACTAAAACACACCAGCTAGAAAGAAAAACTATCCTAACTAAAAATCTCCATACCCATTCTTTAAGCATAATACCTCTTCAGGTAAAGACCATTTATGGGTTTACCTAAAGAGTCCCCGTCAAAGTCTACCAATTCATAGGCCCCTTTCGCTAGCTTTCGCTTGACAACATAGGGATCATGCCACATAGGAACGAATTTTCCAGCGCCTAATTTATCATTAGCTTGATCGTAAACTAAGACTAGATCTCCTTCCGAAAAATTTCGAGGGGTCACATTTCGATCATACTGAGCTTTCATACGTTTTGCGTGAGTTTCGATCGCCAATGCAGCATCACGTCGATTCTCATCTAATTGAGCCAAGTATAACAAATGTTTTTCCTCTTCGGAAGTGGCTGGAAGTAACTCGATGGCCATTTGCAATGACGGGATTTCGCATTCAATGGGTAACACAACTTCCAGACCATAAACTAGTTGGAAAGGAGTGAACCCTGTTGATGTTTTTACTGAGCTTCGATACGCCCAAAGCGCTGAAAAAAGCATGTTATGCCAATTCGACCGATGAATCCCAATGATTTTTCGGATCATGATGACTAAAACTTTGTTGATGGATTCAACCAGACCATCAGCTTGTGGATAATAAGGAGTTGAACTATCGTGACGCAAACCAAGCTGGCCTGTAAGTTTGGTCATCATAACATTTCGAAAATGACACCCATGATCAGTGATAATCGCTTGTGGGACACAAAACCTAACAATTATATGATTGAACACGAAAATTGCAGCTGTTTTGCCGTCTGCCTCAAATGTAGGCATCGCCTCGGCCCACTTGGTAAAATAATCTACCGCAAGGATGATATATGCATGCCCCCTGGCTGAGTGAGGGTTACATGTAATAAAATTGATACCCCATTTGGCAAAAGGACCAACGACAATTATAGGGTGGAGAGGAGCAGGTGGAGCGTGCATCTTTCGATCAAAAATTTGGCAGTTGTGGCATTTTCAGACCGCGTTAATACAATCTTTAAACAAATACGGCCAGAAGTAGCCAACGCGCAATATCTTTTGGGCTGTGGCATACCTAGACATATGACCGCCACATGCTCCAGAGTGACAGTCATTTAGAACCATTTCAGCCTCCTCGTGAGTTAAGCAACGTCGAAAAATAGAGTCCGCCCCACAGCGATAAAGAGTATCTCCAATAATCCTGAATTGTTGGGACTGGAATCGTATTTTCCGACGTTCTGACCTTGAAATTTCTGGCCGAAAGGATTGGATCTGGAGATAAATGATGATATCCCCATACCATGGATCTAAAGTGCTGATTAGAAACAAGGATTTGTCCGCAATGGGATCCTCCACCACAGTTTCTGTGTCAGCACACGGGAAGTCACACATTAATTCCGCAAAAACTAAAGATTTCTTAGACTTAGATTTTTCAAATTCCAAGTCGAACTCCTGCAGGATAACAATCCATTTAGAGTACTTTCCCCCTAGCAATTGCTTGGTCAAAATGTAGATCATAGGGTTGCAATCAGAAATTACTGTAGTTTTACGTAGTAAAATGTAGTGACAAAAACGTTGGACAGCTTGAACAGCTGCCAATGCCAATTTCTCCACATGTGAATATTTTAGCTCAGTTGGATTTAAAGTTCGACTAAGGTAATATATCATATGTTCAGTACCAAATTCATCTTCCTGAACTAAGACCATTCCAATGGTGGAATGAGAGGCGGCGAGATACAAGAAGTAATCCTGGTTGTAGTTGGGAGGATGCAATAACGGTGCATGGGTCAACAAGTGTTTTAGTGCATCAAAAGATTTCTGAGCTATCTCACCCCAATAGAATGGAGTATTTTGTTTCAACAACCGGGCAAAACCCTTTGTAACCTCGGCGTAGTTAGGAATGAATCGTCGTAAAAAGTTTGCTTTCCCTTGCAAACTCTGGAGTTGGCGAAGACTCGAAGGAGGAGGCAATTTGACAATAGCTTCGACCTTCAAGGGATCGACGCGAATGCCAGCTTTCGAAACAACAAACCCCAGCAATCGACCCGTTTCTATACAGAAAACACACTTGTGTGGATTCAACTGAATCCGATAATGCCTACACCTCATAAAGATTGCTCGTAAATGGATGAGATGATCAGCTCGATGTAATGAGTGAGCATGCAAATCATCGAGATAGGGTTGCACAATGTGCTTGATGTCATGAAACGCATAAGACATGGCCCTTTGAAAAGTTGCTCCGGCATTCTTGAGCCCAAAAGGTAATTTGCAATAAGCAAATGTCCCCCATGGACAAATGAAAGCCGTTTTTGGTTGATCGGCAGGTAGAATATTGATTTGGTTGTATCCAGAAAAACCATCCATGAAGGAGAATATTTCGCTGCTGGCACAATCATCAATGATTTGATCGATATAGGGAGTTCGGTAATTATCCTTTGGACAGGCTCGATTAATGTCCCTATAATCGATACATTTTCTTATTGTCCCTTGCTTTTTGTTAACCAGAACAATATTCGATACCCAATCCGTTAACGGGATCGGATAAATGAAACCTGTTTTGAGTAATTTTTCAACTTATGATTTAATAGCAACAGCTTTTCTTGGGTGAATCTGACGCAAACGTTGCCGGACGGGTTTAGCGTCCGGGTAAGTCTTGATTTCATGAACAACAATCGCGGGATCAATTCCTGGCATTTCCTCATAAGACCAGGCAAACACGTCGTGGAATTCTTGAAATAGGGCCTTATATATTTGAATTTCGTCTTCTGTACACGAGGCACCTATATGAATGTTCTCAACAATCCCAGGCTTAACCGAAATGTCAATAGGAATAGTTCGAGAGATGTTTCCCGAATTTAACTCTGAATCAGGATGTTTCATTGGATTCTGAGGTTCCTTGACATATTTAGTCGTAAAAATTGATGAAAAATCATTTTCAAAACATCATTCTCGGGTAAAAATGAAGATCTGTGATGGAGATCTTCCCATGGTAAATCATCTACACATAGGATTTCACAAATTTGCTCATCAGAGTGAACAAGTTCAGAAAACGTGATTGAATCCGAGCTTGATGTGAAAAGTGATTCTTCACGGACCACATTCATTAAGTCAATTTCGGTTGAAGATGGGTCGGTAAACGATTGCACGGCCTCATACGCAATTTCATATGGACTCAAAGGCATGTCATCACCAAATGAGTCTATCTCAAATTCAGAAGGAACGATCCAAGGATCATCATAAACAATGGTGTCTGACGAAATCATATGAATGGTTGCAAATGAAGACGATGCGTTGATCGGAGGAAAATGAAAAGTTCCCAGTAAACCAACATCTTTAACTAGTCCTACTCCAACATCCTTATACGGGATAGTCGTTGTACTGACATGTTGAATACTTTCAGAAGAGGTTGGGTCGGATGAAAAGTAATCCAGCTGGTCTATTGTTACGATCTTTCCATTATGAGGAAACTTTATAACCCGAAAGACCGATGAAACGACTGCTATCATAGCGTAAGACCAACTACGACCCAAGAGAAGGTTGTAATCTAGAGGGGCATCAACCACCTCCACATCTAGATTAACAGTTTTTCCTTCAACCCCTATAGGTAAATCCTGTATAATGCCAAAAGGATGAAACCCACAGCCATCAAAGGCCTTTAGAATATTCGGGGATTGATTTAGCGAAGGAGAACCAAGCGATCTCCAACATTGTATCGACATAATACACGTTGAGGCTCCCTCATCAATCACAGTCCTATGAATAGGCCTGTTTTTTACTATCACTGGAATCTGGAAAGCCATTTGATGAGGTAAGCGCGGTGTACTATTTTCTAGATCGAAAATTATTAGGTTCGAGTCCTGAACGTCAACAGCTCCTATAGCCGACAAAAGTAATTTACGCTGTGCTGGACATGATTGCAGCACTTCCAAAGCCGAAATTGCTGAGGGTGAAACAGCTAAATCCTCAACAATGTTATAGTTCTGAGCCGCTCTCGCATGTGGATTGAAAGCTGACTTTCGAAGTATACCCTTGGCGGGCGGTTTGATTACCAAGTCTGGATTAGGTTTCTCGATCTGTAGTAGATCGCAACCGAGAGCTGAAGTTGATGGGTTGGAATGAGAAGATTCTGCTTCTTTACCATCAATAGGACTTTTACTACCATAATCATGCGATCGAGTCGCAATCCTAACATGGGACATCATCAGTATGGGTTCTTCATTGGCACTCGAGGAAGAACCTATCATCTTACTGTCTTGACTTGGAAAAGGATCCTTGAAGACAACAGGCATTTGGGAACCTTTGACAATCTTCGCAACCTCTGCACGATGAGGGCAGTCTCTTGTAAAATGTTCTTCGTCACAAATGAGACAAGGATAACGAGGTTTGCGTTTTTCATCATTGGATTCCGATTTTTCAGGTTTCTCTTTTGAATTTTTGTCCGTTTTATTCTTCTTCTTCCCTTTCTTCTTCCCACCGGATTTTGATTTGGCTGTAGATGACTCTACAACGTGAATATCGGTGGAAATCTCCGCGGAAGAATCTCCTGTCGAGGAATCAGGCAAGGTTATGATAGGAGAAGAATTCTTGGAAGACTTCTTCTTACTTTTAGTGTTAACCGTACCAATCATACCATCGGCGGCATGAGACCCTGAAGGAGCTGCAGCGATTTGATTTTGCTTGGGAAGATCGGGGATTTTCTCGTGTAACGTACCTGACTGAGTATAGACCAAGTCAAGGTACTGTGCTTGAGCAACTACTTGCTCCTTAGTAACGACTCTGGCCTTAGCTACATCTTCAGTGATCTTTGGCAACAAAGATTTTACAAACCATTCAGCCAAGATTTGATCCGGAATAAAAACCTTCACTAAATCATCGACGTCTCCATTCATGAATGTAATCTGAAATGTAAGTGGACGTCGATTGCTTTAATGAAGTTAGTAACTCCGTGCCATTGTCATATCTGACTGGCAACTGAAAATGAGTTAAAAACGAGGTAGCTAACTGACTAAAATTATAAAAAGTGCCTCGTGGTAACTCAATGTACCACTTGGTCGCGAGACCAATTAGAGTGCGTTGGAAAAGCCTTAGATGGATTGAATCATCTGAAATGGAGTTAGATGCACACCATAGGTGATAAGTCATCACATGGTTCAACGGGTCCTCTCCTGATTTGCCTTCAAACTTAGGAATATCACTAGACAACTTATTTGGCATAGGCGGCCAAAACAAAAGATAATTAATGGGATCGTTTGTTAGTCGCGACAAGTCAGGCAAGTCCAAAGTTGCGATAAACGGTAACTGACGATTAGAGTCCCTAAAACTCTGGGTCATGAGACCAGCCCCAGGAGGAGGATATCCAGGATAACTAGGAATAGGAATTGCATTTGGGATATTGTATCCTCCCGCAAAACCAGGATTAACCGGACCGTACTGGGGTTGTTGAGGTTGTTGATATGTGTACCCAGGGTACGGTTGATACTGATATACTAGCTGCTGCACAGCAGGACCGAATTGGTACTGTCCCTGGTACGGTTGATAAGTAAATTGTGGTTGACTTGTGACAACCGTACTTGAACCAGGTTGTCCTACAGGCATTTGAACCGAAGTTTGAATCATGGATCCAGACGGAGGTAAAGATGTCTGAGGAGTAGATACAGGAACAGTAGAAACCGGAGCTGTCGATACTCCAGAAGTAGGTGGGGTAGATTGAACAGATGTTGCAGCAGTTGCAGCAGTCATTTGAGGCGGAGTACGAGGCGTACTAGGCCCAGGCTGAGAAACTACCGAAGGTACAGAAGTTTGAATAGTAGACTGGACAGGTTGCTGGGGTGTACCAGAAACTAAGGGTTGTCCAGTTTGAGATGACAACTATACATTTGGTTGCAAGACCTGTTGAGTTTGCGATGGATCCCACACTAAATTCATTCCGGGGTACAGACCCATAACAGGTTGAGAATATTGAGGACCATAACCGGGTTGAGGGTAGGATTGATAATTCAAAGGTACATTTCCCGTTCCTTGAACATATGATTGACCGGAGGGTGGTTGGAAACCTTGGTTCGAGTACTGACCTTAGGGTTGATATCCTTGAGGAACATACTGATACTGGGGTTGACCTTGAGGTATAAATTGATACTGGGGTTGACCTTGGGGTACATATTGAGTCTGGGGTTGACCTTGAGGAACGTACTGTCCCGTAGGTATGTACTGTCCTTGAGGTTGCCCCCCAGGCGCAAATTGGGTACCTTGAGGTTGCCCCCCAAGCGATAATTGAGGATTTTGAGGCTGCCCCCCAGGCGGTAACTAGCCACCTTGAGGTTGAGGATTAGGAATAGTACCTGACATCATGAGAATATCTTCTACGCTCAACGGCTTAGTACCATTGCTTCCAGTTAATAACCCTTGCTCAATGGGTTGAGGAGATGCTCCCGAAAAAGTACCAGAAAGTGACTGATACCCAGAGGGAACAGAAGGACCGCCGTACAAAAAGGATTCTGGCGATTGAGTAAACATGGACGACTGTCTTGACATATTTAACGGAGGATAATAACCTCTAGGTGTTGGGTGATAAGGAACACGAGGTGGTGAAAAACTTAACCCTGGGTTTTCTAAGAAATTAGTCAAAGAAAGATACCAAGCACTGCTCCTAGGTGGACTGTAAAAAATTGATTCACGCTCCCTTAGTTCAATCGCAGGTTGATTTTCAGGGATAGGGATGCCTACTTCTTCTTCCAGAGTAGCAAGTTCTTTGATAGTTATAAGTCCAGAAGGAAGATTTTGGGTAATTATTCTTTCTACCCTAGGTGAACTAGGACCACTAGGAGCTGGAGAAGCAAACCCCGATGTTGGAGTAGCAGCAAATTCACTTTCAGGTTCGGATATTTCAGGTTCCTCACCTATATCACTAGTAGATGAAAAGCTACCAGTAACTTCGGAAACAGACACTGATTGTGGATTATAATCTGCTACTAAAGCTTGAAAATCAAGATGTACCACCAAAGAGGACTCTCCTTCTTCAGGTGACCCAAATCTACTATCTCTAGGAGTTACGAGGGATCTTAACCCTTCAGGCTAGCTCGGTGAAAACTCAGGAGGTTGGCCCCGAAGTCTACGGGACTTCCTCGGTAATTCAGCCACAATTAAAAAAATTTAACTACTTCACACGCAAACAAAGTAAAATCTCAATGAAAACCACCTAAAGCCTCTAAAGAACCAAACAAATTTGAATCACACGCCTAAAGAATCTAGGAGATCAAACACACACAAACAGTAACTTTTCGTACTGAAAACACTAGTTGGTGATGAAATCCAACGTCGCAGAGTTCAATACAGAAATGGCAGTTGGAACAGTTACCCCGGCAACCTGCTTAATGAATAGACTGGCACAAGTTCCTCCACTTAACCGTCTTGAGTGAAGAGAACCCCCCAGAAAATCCAAGTGAGTCTAGCCGACGTCTGCTCCAGGTACAGTGGGATCTTCCCACCACTATCATCTTAGGAAGAATCCTAAAGAATATGGTCACTAAGGTTACCAATCGAAACAAATATACCTGGGGGAACAGTCTACGATCCGATACACACGCAAGGGCAGAGTAGCAAGCTCAATCCCCTTGAAGGCTCCTTGACATAATCCAAGGTTTACCAACAAGTGACCCCAGGCTCCTCGACAATGGTTAATCCGAGGTTTACCGTTTTTAATACGTGAATATATGGCATCGTTCCCAATGAGGAAGGATTGATTCCCACACTGGTTCGGACACGATCTCGTGCTTCTCCTTTAAGAGGAGCTTTCCCAGAGCATAAGTGCAACAATTGGATTTCTTCCCTATCACAAGATACATCTACTTGTTTGTTTTTACTGTCTTGGAGAGTTAATTACTCTCCTACTCCAAGACACTAGCCTAAGCTATGTTGGTGTATCAGAGCCCTAGAAATAAAATATTACTAGATGAATTTTACTTTAAGCGTTATTTTTATTGGTTTTTGTTTAAGTCAAGAGGTGCGGAGATGAAACTCATGGTATGAAGACTCGACTCAAAATCACTAAAAATGCACTTAAGATGATTAAACAATCTTTTCCCTTCAATGAACCTCTAGCTAGGAAAAAGTTTGAGAATGAAAATACTTGTAAACACAAATCTTTCTTAACAAACAAATTAAAAGAAGAGCTTTTGTCCTTTCCAATGCACTCAAAACGAGACAACTAGTTATTTTCACAAAAATTTCCCTTTTCTTTTCAAAGCACTCAACCACTACAAAAACAAACTTTTTCCAAAAGAGATTTTTTTAATTTTTTTATAAAACACTCAAAACTATGCAAATGACTAACTTTGAGATCTATAAACTATAAAAACCTATTTGAAGTCAAAGCTTACAAGATGTCTTTTTTAAGGATGTTTTACTTAGCTAGATGTAAACTAAGGACCAATTTATGCAGAATCACAAATCAGTCAAAAACAACCAACTTTGTTTTCTTCTTTAAAATGAAATCCAAACTTTTAAACACAAGCTTTTCGAAGTTTTGTAAAGAGAAAACACAAGGTGGGTTCCTCAACAAAAGTATATTTCCCAAATGGTCAGACTCATAAGAAGGCTGGTAGAAACCAAGGTGATCTGAGGTTCCTACAGCTTCTAAGCTCAGAGCTACTACAAGACCAAAATGAAAAACAAACCCAACAATCAAAACTTCTAGGAGTTTCACCTAAAACCCTAACACCAATGAAATTAACCTAAGGAAAGCTTCTGACAGGTTATATGCAGGTCTGGGCAGGAGATAATAACTTCTAAATAAAAACTAAGCTGACTAACAGAGAAAATCTTAGGTTTTCCAAAATTTTGACAGGGTCTGGAGGCCCACAGTTAACACAGGTGCGGTACCGCTCTGTGCTAAAAGCAAAAGTGTGGATAAGTACGCACTATGTCAAAAGGCTAGGGTGCGGTCCTCTCCCAAAGTTATGAAAAACAAAAAATAACCCTGGATCTACTAATTCTACCCAATTCCCCACACAACAAGCCAAAAACAAAAACAAAAACACAGTTTCTCAGGTCAAAGTAAAAACAAGGAAAAAATCAAGTCCCCAGTGGAGTCGCCATTTTGTCACACAGAATGAGTCGATCTTGCGGACAAGATAGACCTTCCTAGAATCTAAAGAAGACCTAGTGACAAGCAAAGCAATCACAAACTATCTTTCTCTAAATATGCATTTATAAACAAAGGCAAACAAGTGTTTTAGGCCTACCTTGGGTCCAATGCAAGTTTGTGGAAGCCTCGCTCCTTTGATCCAAGTGAGCTCCCTCGTCGCGAATCTGCAAACACAAACAAGCAAACAAATTAAATAGCACCTGAAAAGCCAATATCATAAAACATATTTAACATGAAAGTCAAGGAATTCATGAAACAAATGACATAAGACAATTTGTTGAGAAAAATGAATCTGATTGTATTAATTCAAATCAAAAGAAGAACTTTACAACCTGTGCCTTGACGTTGTACAAGCTCCTCCCAGGGTCCAGCAAGAAGTCTCCTCTACTTTGACAAGTTTCACTCTCTTCCCAATGAAGCCAAAAAGGTATGTGATCTCTCCTCTCAAGCTTAACTAGGAAGTCTCAATTCCACCAGCATTTACCCTCAAAAATGTTCAGCTTCTAACCTCTCTAGCAACCAGCCCAATGCCTTAATTTATAGTGCAATGGAGGGAAGTTACTAGGTCCTCCTTCAAAAGGATAAAGCCCTCCTTCAAAGGGATAGCTCCTCTCATCAAGGGATTAGCTCCTTCTCTTTTGGGATGCATGAACCATCCAAAAGCGACCAATCCACATCAAAATTCCTTCTAGAATCATCTAGAATTAACCCAAAGTGAGTTTTTTAGAATAAACTTGCGCCTTTTTTACTTTCATAGGGGTTCGCACCCACTCTTTTAGGGACAGAGCGGGCAGGTCCGCAGTTTTTGTAAACAGGAGGTGCAGGACCGCAGGCAACAGTGAGAGAAAGTGCGGAACCAGAGCTTTGTTGATTTTCAATGTCTTTCTCTCATTTTCAAAGCTTGACTTCAAGAGCTGAGGTTTGAGACTTGCTTAGGAGGACAGTACAAATGATGATAGACCCATACTGACTGCAAATAATCATGGTGACAATATTTTTGTGTAATGTAGAAATTTTGAATAATTTAACACATATTCAATGGAGATTATCCTGATCATGTACTATTGCGGAATACATACACAATACATAAGCTCCTCTACATTGATCATCAATATAGCAGCATCAATAACAATAAAACATCAAGAGCATTCATACATTAACACAGTATGTAACCCGGGGAAAGCATCTCGCTAAAAACCCCACACTATCTGTATATTAATGATTGAGACCATGTAACATTACAAAGTACAATGCTTATCACAAGCAATCCAGTACCAGCTCCACCTGTTACACACAATATAGCTAAGACCTGATCTCCAAATCTATTCCACTGCTTGCCTGCCTCCACTGCTCAATACCTGCTCAAGAATGAATGAGAATGGTCTACCAAACTCGTATTTCACCTCCAAAGAATCACTCACAAGGTGTAAGACGTGAGCAAAAGCTACAAACTGGGAAAATACATGAGCAAACTCATTGGCATACTCAATCCCTTGATTGTGCAAGATCTGATGCACAACTATAGTCACAACTAGCAATCTGATTCTCTAACACCTGTCCCTGCTGAACTGAACATGCACTGACATGCAACTGAGTTAGCTGATATATTCTATAGTTGTATTATGAGTTAATAATTAGTTTAACAACTCATCATTAGTCTATCTGCAGTTAGACTAACTACAACTAGTTTAACCAAGTCAAACTGAACACAACTCCATCAACTCCACAATCAACTCCACCAAACTCAACTGATTGAGTTCTAACTGAAGTCATGCATGCAACAACTCAACTGACTCATAAGAAAAGCGTACTTCCTTCTGACAGCTGCATGGGCCACATTTGTAGCTCAAACTGAAGTGCTCCAAGAGAATAAGATCAAGTTTATAGTCCAAATATTATTATGAGACAATAATATTTGACTTTTCTATTTTTGACAACCAGTCTAAAAATAGACTTTGATCACCCACACTGTGGTCACCCACACTTTGGTCACCCACATTGTGATCACTCACACTGTGATCAAAAATAGAACTTGCGCCATAATTTGCATGCGGGCCCACTTAGTGAAGGCGACTCTTTTCACTAAGCTCCATCATCTTGTTGCAATCTCAACACTCCCTCTCGACAAGATATGGATTATCAACAACCCCTATCCTGCCTCGGTGGTACTCGAATTTGCTCCTGGTGAGAGCCTTCGTTAGAATATCAACATCCTGATCCTCCGTTGGAATGTATGAAAGCAACATGATCCTCCGCTGCACACAATCTCTGATATGATGGTACCTGATGTCAATATGCTTAGATCTATCATGAAATACAAGATTAGCCGAGAGTTTAATGCAACTCTGGTTATCACAGTAAATCACAGTAGCATCCAAATGAGAACCGAACAAACCAACCAGGATCTTCCTCATCCATATAGCCTCGCATGCAGCCAAACTTGCTGCCATATACTCGGCCTCCGCTGAACTGAGTGCCACGGATCTCTGCTTCCTGCTGTACCAAGAAACTACTGTCGATCCAATACTAAAGACCCCTCCTGATGTGCTCTTTCTGTCCATTGGGCTCCCTGCCCAATCTGCATCCGTGAAGCCACATAGCTTCACCTCATCCTCCTGTCTGTACCACAAACCATATCCCGATGTGCCTCTCAAGTAGCGCAATACATGCTTGCTCGCCTTCCAGAAGAGCTTGGTAGGCTTAACCATAGCTTGTGAAAGCTGGTTAACTGCATAGCATATATCAGGTCGTGTATTGACCAAATACATCAGTGACCCCACCAACTGTCGATAACAGTGGCATCCACTTCTTCTCCCGAAGTGGCATCCTCCTTCCTCCAACCTCCAGGAAGAGGAGTATCAACAGGCTTGCAGCCATGCATGTTGAACTTCTCCAGTATCTCCCGAGCATACTTGCCCTAAGAAACAAACAGTCCACCACTGCGCTGCCATATTTCCAATCCTAGGAAATAGTGAAGGAGGCCCAAGTCCTTCATCTCAAACTCTGTAGCAAGATCCTTCTTGCATGACAGTATCAACAGCTCATCACCCGTTAGAATCAAATCATCAACATACAGTACAATGATAAGCAACTTACCCTCCACCACAATCTGGTATAGGTTAGGATCCGCCTCGCTCTTGGAGAATCCAAGTCCTGTGAAATAGCTGTCTATCCGTGTGTACCAAGCACGTGGTGCTTGATTCAACCCATACAGCGCTCTCTTGAGCGTGCACACATGCGACTCGCTGTTAAAGACCTCAAAGCCTTCGGGCTGCTCAATGTACACCTCCTCCTCAATGACTCCGTTGAGGAAAGCAGTCTTCACATCCATCTGATGAATGTGCCATCCCATCTGCACTGAGAGAGCAAGAATCGTCCGTATGGAAGAATACCTTGCGACAGGTGCAAAGGTCTCCTCATAATCGATCCCCTCTATCTGTGAAAAGCCTCGGGCAACAAATCTTGCCTTGTACTTCTCCACACTCCCGTCAGCTACCTGCTTGAACTTGTAGATCCATCTCGAACCCACCACTGATTTCCCTTCCGGTCTAGGAACAATCTCCCATGCACTGTTTTCGACAATAGAATCATACTCTTCCACCATGGCGTCTACCCATGTGGGATCCTCCACAGCTTCCTCGAAAGAGGATGGCTCAGTCACAACACACTTGCTCATCAGAGCCATGTATCCAGTGTACCAATCAGGTGAATGTCTCTGCCTGCGTTGGGCTGTAGGTGGTCCTACAACTTTCTCTGCATCTTGAGCCAGTCGCTCAGCTTCTGTCAAGCGCTTTTGCCCTCTGATGGTTGGTGCTGCATGAGTGGTCTCTTCCACTCCATGAACCTCGTCCTATGGCTGATCCACGTCCTGAAGCTCATCCTTAGGAACTAATAGCTCCTCATCTGCATGCAAGTGTAGCTCCCTCTCAAGCGAACACTTCATGGCTTTCTCCTCTTGAAATTTTATATCCCGTCGCACAACAGTTTTACCACTGTCTGGCAAATACACACGATAGTTGTGGGGCGTATCAGTGTACCCCACAAATATCCCAACCTCTGCGGTCGGCTCCAACTTCTTCCTGGCATCCTTCGTCACATGCATGTAAACGTTAGCACCAAAAATCCTCAAATGAGAAAGATCAGGCTTCTTACCGAAATAAGTCTCCTCAGGTGTACTCATGCCAAGTATCCTATGAGGACAACGGTTCTGCACATAAACTGTTGTATTGCATGCTTCCGCCCACAAGTGAAGGGGTAGTCCCTGATCATGCAACATTGCCCGTGTAGCACCCACAATCGTTCTGTTCTTCCGCTCAGCTACCCCGTTCTGCTATGGGTTATGGGCAGCTATGAGCTCTCTACGAATCCCTTCTGCCTTGCAGAAATCCTTGAACTCGTCCAAGATGTATTCACCACCATTATCGCTCCTAAGAGCCTTCACCTTCTTCCCCGACTCCTTCTCGACCAGTGCTTTGAATTCACAGAACTTTGAATATGTCTCGCTCTTCTTCTGCATGAAGAAGATTCAGCACTTACGAGAGAAATCATCAACAAAAATCACATAATACCTATGTTTTGTTGTCGAAGCAACTGAGAAAGGTCCACACACGTCTGTGTGAATTCTCTCAAGGATCGTCGTGGCGTGACTATCCTTCTCGTGAAAGGTGGCTTTCACAAACTTCCCCAAAGTACACCCCTTGCACTGATCTGAATGCGCAAGTGTGCCTTTAGGAAGCCCTGTAGTGATCTGTTGCAGTATCTTCAAGGCTCCATGGTGAAGGTGACCCAATCTCCTGTGCCACAACTCGCCATCATCCTAGCTCACCAATCCTTCTGCCTTGCTTGCCATTGCTGTGCATCCATCTACATGCAACTGATAAAGGTTCCTCACTCGAACCCCTATCTTCCGGGTCTCACCAGTTGTCTTGCTGCGCAGGAAAGCCTTTCCCTCGCTGAAAACAACATCATACCCCTTGTCTTCTAACATCGCCACTGAGATGAGATTCTTCGTCAATCCTGGAACATGCATGACTTCCTTCAATACAAAGGGTTTACCAGACTCCCTCTCAAAGGAAATGGTATCGATACCGGTCGCACTGTATCTACCATCATCGCCCATCTCGATGTGCACTCCAAGATCTTTGTCCTCCAGATCAGAGAACAAATCTCTATCTCCCGTCATGTGAAAAGACGCACCACTGTCCAAGAACCACACTGATCCCATCACACTTGAAACCAAGCATGCGATCAATGCAAAATCAAGCTCAAACTATGAGGCTAGAGCCTCTCCTACCGAAGATCTAGCAGCCTGCTTGTTCTTCTTCTTCTGTGGACAATTAGTGGCATAGTGTCCGTGCTGGTGACAGTGAAAACACTTCACCTTGGACATGTCCTGCTTCTTGCCTTTCGCACCAGAATGAGAAGCTTTCTTTCTCTTCCCTTTCTTTGCTGTGGCAGCCAAAGCGCAATTCTCTTCGTCAGATACCTTTGATGAAGATCCATTCTCACCTTTATTGTTTCTGAGTTTATCCTTGAGCGCCAGGTCGCTCTTGCTTTGGAATAACATTTGCAATCCGTTGAAAGACATTTTCAACAACACTGCTACAAATTTGATTTCCACCAGCTCAAACTCAACTGCTTCCGATGTAAAATTCGTGAGAACACAATATTTCTCGTACAAAGATTGACTGTATGGGCATTTACCGGATATCTCACCTTCCAAAGGAAGGATGAATCCAGAGGCTACCTGGCCTGATTACAGACTCTGCCTGAAGAAATAGAATCTAAACACTTCCTGAATAGTAGATCTGATGATCAATCCTCGCTTGATATCCTGTAAAAATATCTTCTACAAATCAAGCAGCTCCGATACCATGTAGAAATTTTGAATAATTTAACACATATTCAATGGAGATTATCCTGATCATGTACTATTGCGGAATACATACACAATACATAAGCTCCTCTAAGTTGATCATCAATATAGCAGCATCAATAACAATAAAACATCAAGAGCATTCACACATTAACACAGTATGTAACCCAGGGAAAGCATCTCGCTAAAAACCTCACACTATCTGTATATTAATGATTGAGACCATGTAACATTACAAAGTACAATGCTTATCACAAGAAATCCAGTACCAGCTCCACCTGTTACACATAATACAGCTAAGATCTGATCTCCAAATCTATTCCACTGCTTGCCTACCTCCACTGCTCAATACCTACTCAAGAATGAATGAGAATGGTCTACCAAACTCGTTTTTCACCTCCAAAGAATCACTCACAAGGTGTAAGATGTGAGAAGAAGCTACAAACTGGGAAAATACATGAGCAAACTCATTGGCATACTCAATCCCTTGATTGTGCAAGATCTGATGCACAACTATAGTCACAACTGATAGCAATCTGATTCTCTAACACCTGTCCCTGCTGAACTGAACATGCACTGACATGCAACTGAGTTAACTGATGTATTCTATAGTTGTATTATGAGTTAATAATTAGTTTAACAACTCATCATTAGTCTATCTGCAGTTAGACTAACTACAACTAGTTTAACCAAGTCAAACTGAACACAACTCAATCAACTCCACCAAACTCAACTGATTGAGTTCTAACTGAATTCATGCATGCAACAACTCAACTAACTCATAAGAAAAGCGTACTTCCTTCTGACAGCTGCATGGGTCACATCTGTAGCTCAAACTGAAGTGCTCCAAGAGAATAAGATCAAGTTTATAGTCCAAATATTATTATGAGACAATAATATTTGACTTTTCTATTTTTGACAACCAGTCTAAAAATAGACTTTGATCACCCACACTGTGGTCACCCACACTTTGGTCACCCACATTGTGATCACTCACACTGTGATAAAAAATAGAACTTGTGCCATAATTTGCCTGCGGGCCCACTTAGTGAAGGCGACTCTTTTCACTAAGCTCCATCATCTTGTTGCAATCTCAACATGTAACAGGTGTGTCCTTTAGAAGCCCTCCAAATTTCACGACATTCCAACGGTGGGATCTTGAGATATTTCAAGCCCTAGCCCGAAGATCGATTCTTGCCCTTGGTTTCCCATTGACTAGTGACCTCATTGGAATAATAGCATTAACTTATCAAAACAAGATTCTTTCTTTGATCCTCTTCCCTTCCCTAATTAGGTCAAGTACATCTTTGGTTTATCAACTCCACATTCTTGACCTAATTTTGGGTCCACTTAGCCTTTTGTGGTCCCGGAGCTTGTTGATTCCAATTTCAAAAAGATCACATAAAAGCCAAGTCTCCATAAATATCTATAGGTCTAGGAACCATCTTGAAAAAGAATACTCTCAAAACCTAGCCCTAAGGATCTTCTTGGCCCTTCCTAAAGAGCCCATCACCTTGCTTCCAAATCAAGCAAGTCATACAATTGAGTCTCTCTTGTGAATAGGGCTTAGGAATCACCTTTCATCATTTCATTGACATATAAACTATTGTGATTCCTCTCATACCAGGTCTCCTCCCATCGATGAAAGTCTGTAAAGAGTAGGGAACCTTAGTTGATGTGACAATGGGTTATCGCTCCATTGTTGCCCTTGACCTAGTAGTTGCTCCATATGATCCTCTCCTAGAAACCTTGCTAGTTTGAGCAGTAACATATTTGGCATCGTTGTCGAGGACACGAGACATGTATTTTGTTTCCCATATGACATATTGACATATCATTACTAGAAACTCCATTGGAAGAACAAAGCCCTTGTTCTTCATTGAGCTTCAAAGTTAATGCTTGTACGATGAAGCAAGCATTTATCAAGGCACTTTAATTCACCTTGGCGACTCCATTTTAATCCTAATATGCAAAATCATGAAAAATGGACTATTGTAAAAGAGAGATTAATCTTGGTCCTACATTTGCAAAACTCAATGACCAAGACATTCAAGAACTGCAAAAGGATGTGGATAAATATGTTGAATTTTATCAAGATTTATTAGAGGATATGGATAAGGAATTCATGCTCAAGTTTCATAGGTCAACACAAAAGCAACTCTACATAATGAGGTGTGCCTATGAGAAGGATCCTAGTCATCTCCTTGACTTGGCTGGCCTAACCTGTGCTTTTAATATTTTGATTGACCTAATCAATGACAAATATTATAATCAGTCGCAAAGCCCCACAAAGGGTAATCAATTGGATGATAAAGGTGACATTGAAGAAAGTTCAAGTGTGAAGGATCATCATCAAAGTGAAGAATATATGGAAGAGTGGAATCAATATGGAGAAGTTGGAGAGGACCTTGGGAACCTATATAATGAGCAAAAAGATGAGTCATCCTTGGGTCCACAAGATGAAAAGGATGATTTTGTGGACACATGTGTTAGGGAAGGTGAGGCTACGAAAAATGAAGTTGAGGATGACCTTACCATTCTCAGGAATATTACTCCTCATGACTCTCCTTTTGAGAACCTTAGGAAAGGTGATCCCATTAGCCCCTTGGTAGATTACATTGAAGATCACTTTTGTATTGAAAAGGATAAATGGGAAATTGTTGGTCCTCAAATTGATCTTGCTCCCATTTATGATACCGACAAGGAGGATGACGTTGAGGCAGATCTTCCATTTCACTCAAGCATTTTTTATGATGACATATCTATCGATACCCTTGGGAAGGAGAATTGTTATTTTCCCTTGCATGAAGAGGGCCAATTGGAAGTAATCAATTCTCCTTTTAGGAAAGACCCAATCTTTGATACTAATAATGATGAAATCGACAAAGCTCCCACCTATCCTCCTTATGATTCTATATTCAAATCACTTGAGCCTTTAAATTATGATTTTGAGGAGGAAAAACCCATTGAATGTGAGACTTCACCCTCCCCTTTGCTTTTTTCTCTCATTCATCATCTTGAGTCCTCCACAAATGATTCCCTCACCCCTTTTCATATGACCTATAATTACCATGGGCCCTTTCACCTCCCAATGTATGATTTTGAGGAAGAACCATCCACTAGATGCATCCCTGCTTCCTCCTCATACCCTCAGGGTTGTGAATGCAATCACTCCATTGAGAAACCAATAGGTTGTCCCATTCTGTGTCCTAAGTATCCTTTCTCTTCCCATCATGACCTTGTGGCATCCACAAAGCATAATATTATAAACAATGATTGTGATAGGGAGTTCTTGAGAGTGATCATTCATTCCACCATTATGTACTTAGAGGGAAAGCCCCACACTTCTAGATCGATTTATTTTCCTAGGGCTGCCCGTTAACTCAAATAGAGATCATATTTTCCCAGCTCCAACCCGCTTCATCCTGTCTGTGATTGTGTCATCATTCACTTTGGGATTTCCTACATAAGTAATCATATTGACATACATATGTATATTGATAAGATGATATGTTGGTTGCACTAGATTTATGATTACTCTTAGTATTAACATTGTACTATATGCATGTTAGGGTAGGACGCATTGCATGTTCATTTTCTCATTATAACTAACATCATGTGATATTCTCATGATATATTAGTTGCATTTAGATTAAATTTGCATTTTGATTTCTTGTTGATTTTACGACCTAATACTAACCATGGGTGATCGTAAGACACCACAAAAACATGTTGCCTCGTGTGTTTAGTCTTTGATATGTGCAGGTAATAGGTCAACGGTACCAAGAGATTGTTGGTGTTCTCATAACCTCCCGTTCGAGTAGCCTCACACACTTTCTGAGAGATCATGTCCTATTTGGAGCTAGATGTTACCCACCACCTGTGGGTAGTGTATATAAGAGAATTTTTTTCTCCTAGATGGTCCTTAGACAGTAGCCGTCAACCCATTGTAGCCACCAGATAGCTCAATGTTCCATTGTCTCTGCCACCTGAGCCAACCATGTGGATCCTTAACCACTTGGCATGAATGTATGTTTGAAGGTGGGCCTCCCGACCGCAAAGGTATGGCTTTTCATTAGTATAGTTGAGTAATTTTCCTTGTCATAGGTACTTTTAGGCATGGATTGGTGGGGGGATTTGGCTGAAAAAGTGGGTTAGGTTTGAACCCTTGTCTCCACTACCCAATTTTGTGGTTAACCTTGTATCCTAGTCCCGTGGGATCTCCTTTACTGGCCATTAGCTTTAGGGTTGCCACTACATGGGAAATCCTAATTTTGGTTACATGGTCCTGCTTCCCGACACCATCTACATCACTCCCCTTCCACTCGTTTAATCCCCATTCATCTATTTTCCCATTCAAGTCCACATGTGTCCACTGGGTCCACATAGGGTTAGCCTCCCCCTACCCTTGTCCACACCTTGCGTCGGGCCTAGAACAATGCCCCAGAGGTTGATGTAGCTAAAAAGAAAGGAAAAAGCATAATTTGGCAACTCTCAACAGGAAATGTACCACAAAATGCAAAAGATGGTCGGGACATACAAATTTAGCACGTGGGCAAAAGCCAAACATGAGCTCTACCCCTACCCATGGCCATCACCTTGGTTCCTATGGGCCCTAAATGAGCCCCCTCCATCACTAAGGAACTCATGATTTTTCCCAACCCTTGGTGGTCAATGAACTGCCCTACCCTAAGGGAGCATCCACTGCTACATATTACACATCATTCTCTCATCCCGTGGAGCCCCTAGCAGTTATGATGAAAAATCAATCAAAGGCAAAGACATATGAAGAAGGGTGGAAAAACAAAGGTCAAGATAACTCATGTACCACAATTTTCTCCCTCCTACTCATATACCCAAGTGTGGGCTTCCCTTATTATTGCTACCCTTGCACCATGACATATGGTCTAGATGATTACCCCGATCCCCATTCCGCTCCATTACTATATCATTTGCCATCTACCATTTTGGGAGATGTACTTGTTGATTTTCCACGATCTCGGTGTCTGGGATAGAATCATAAATCACTTATGTTACCAAACCAAAGATCACAACGAAACAACTTTGCACAACATAATATAAACAACAGTAAATCTACTAGTGCACACAATATACACAATCTTTTACAATTTTCAACCCAGTAACCCAACTTCGTTATATTAATCCAACTGATGTAATACAACAATATAGGGCTCTCATACCAAGTATAATGTCCCTCAAATATCCACTAGTACAAGATACAAAACTGGGGCTTGGTTTCAATCCATAGACAAACAATCTACCCTCAACAAGATACTCTGACAATTTGGATGATGTAGTCGACTTCACAACTCCCCTCGGTCATACCCTGTACCTTCTCAATCCTTCTACTCCCGATATGTAGCACTATCTCTATCAACAATCCAAGTCCATATTGCCATTGAACCTCGACAGTCTAATCTTATCACTAGTTATGCCTTAGTCCATCAAGGGCACGACACATCGAGACTCCTGCCGAGTTGTTCACGTCTCTGTTTATGAACAACTCTCAATCTGCCCACTGCTTCTCCTCAGTTGCTCAGGAACTTCAACCCACTATGGTCTTCCTGCACTGCTCCAATGAAGACCAACATAGGGCACAAAGGGCTGCCACCTATCATTGCAAGATGTCCATCTCCCACAATTAACACGGGCTATGAGGATTTTCCATCATCTGTTGTAGAAGTCTTTCTCTACACACAAGTCTAGGGCTGCTCAACTGCTCCTTTGGTTCATCAAAACTTGAGCTCAACAATTACCACTCTAGCAACCACCTAAGTTCATGAAGATGGTGGACACCAGGCTCCAACTTGGGCACTATCAAGTTGTCCTCCAACATACCATAAATGCTCAATCCACTGTCCAAAATTGGTCCACTCTCATGTTGCCCTCCATCATACCACGAGACCAATCCTTGCTATAACATCTGCACCTAGTTAGGGCATCCAACACCTATGGAGCCCCTTCCACATGCATGCCAACAAACTCCTCAAATCTACCTTTCCAATGACACCATCCACCTGCAAGTCACATCAACTCAAGAGGACTAATGTACCTTTGCTCTACAACCTCCTACTGCTCCTCTTGACACATGCACTATTGTTGATGAACTTGACCTTAGGATGTCCTAGGACCTCATCAAATCAACCATCCAAACTGGTCCAAAACTCAACCCAACACGAGGCAAAAATGGAGAGATAATATACCTTTCAATTGTTGTCCATGGATTGAAGTATGGTCATTGGTTAGGGAATCCTTGCAGCCCACAACAACCCACCATCTATGTTCAAAACCTCCACAAAATACCATGGACTCCTCCTTTCTTTGATTTTGGTAACTTGCTGCCCTCATAGACTTCTCCAACACCCCATTCCAGGCTTATTTGGCCCTCCATACAACTACTACAGGACTGCGACTCAATCACAACAGAACAATTACCATTCAAGCTTGTTTAGGAAGAGTTTATCATGCCACAACAAGAACAACTCTCTCTCCACTCGAGCTTCCTCCAAATTGACTCATACTCCAAAACAATCACAAGATGAGCCCTAACGTACCTTCTCTCCTTTGCTGAAGTGACTTTTAATCTTCGGCCTTCACAGAGATGTATTTCTCCTGCAATCATACCCAAAACATTACCATACATAACTTCCTTCACTCTACCTTGTTGCCATATGGAATTGGCTCCCAAATAGTCTCAAAGATGCTCATTAAGCCTTCTTCTCCTTCTTTGGTCCTTCCTTTTCCTCCTCGTGGCCCAAACAGAAGTATCCTCTCCTTATCAAGCTCCTTGTCACATCTACTTGCTCATGTGTTGCTCTCTTGGATGAACAAATGATCATACATCACCTCTTATTTATACTGAACAAGAGGGCTCCAACAAATTCTTCTAAAGTGGCTTGACACCTCATCATGTGGCTTGTTCAACTCAAGCCTACATGAAACTCAACCCACAAGCCCACTTTTTACATCAAAAATTAATATATCTTCAACGACAACTCGGATTTGGACAATTCTCGATGCATTGGATTCACCTCGTCATCTACTATCATCCTCATCCATCACATGTCACAATCATGTCACAGTTTTGGTCCAAACATCAATGGTTGCAAACCCCCAAGCTTGGGTTTCAATCCTACAAAGCCACTTGTAGAGATCCTTCCTCTAAACCCTTGATCCTCAAGGTTTGGAGTACCTCCCAAGGTACAAAAATAAACACTCTCTCTTAGCGAGGGAGGTACTTCAAATACTAGGAAGTCTGCACCATCATTTCCAGTGACACTAACCTATATGGCATCCATCACTCTAGCATACTCTGTAGAATGAACCTTGCAATATCGGTAGTGTCTTTTCCTCATGTCATCTAAACCTGAAGATTCAAAACCTCCATAGGGTTGCTCCCTCTTAGGCTATACTCCCTCAGAGCCTACACAATCTCCACTAGCTCAATCATGTAAGCACTCATCCTCTTGGATCAAAGACAACTCGTGCAAATCCCTCCAATATCGGATATGAAACATCACGATCCGATGAAGACTCTAGCCTTATCCAATCCATCACATGAAGCAATCTCGATCATCATGATCTCATTCATGCCAAAGCAATCCTCGAGCTGTCCCAACCATCCATGACAAGACATAAGAAGTCCACGATCTGTAAACCACCACACAACATACTGAAGTGCACCAAGTTCACCATCAATCCACCATAACTCCCAGCCCATCTCACCATGTAGTCTGTCAAGACCGCATCTCCATGTCTTCAGCTGAACCCTCTCCTCCATGATTTAGACACCCACAACTCCCTCTGAGTTGGTTCGCTGTGCACACTCTGATTCACTATCCCTCAAAGTAGCTTAGATATATTCTAATACCATGTTGATTTTCCACAATCCTGGTGTCTGGGATAGAATCTTCAATCACTAATGCTACCAAACCAAAGATCACAACTAAACTACTTTGCACAACGAAATATAAACAACATTAAATCTACTAGTGGACAAAATTTACAAAACTTTTTACAATTTTCAACCCAATAACCCAACTTCGTTAAATTAATCCAACTGATATAATACAACAGTCTAGGGCTCCCGTACCAAGGACAATGGCCCTCAAATATCAACTAGTAAAAGATACAAAACTGGAGCTTGGTGTCAATCCATCGACAACCAATCTACCCTCAACAAGATACTCTGACCATTTGGCTGATGCAGTTGACTTCACAACTCCCCTCGGTCATACCCTATACATGCCGAGTCCTTCGGCTTCCCAATCTGCAACACTCCCTCTATCAATGATCCAAGTCCATCTAGTCATTGAACCTCGACAATCCAATATGCTCACTAGTTTTGCCTTAGTCCATCAAGGGTACAACACATCGATATTCATGTCAAGTTGTTCACAACTCCATTTCTGAACAACTCTCAATCTGCTCATTGCTACTCCTCAATTACTCAGGGACTTCAACCCACTATGGTATTCCTATGTTACGCTGCTCCAATGAAGACCAACATAGGGCACGGAGGGCTACCACCCATCACTGCAAGATGTCCATCTCCCAAAATGAACGCAGGCTAGGAGGACTTCCCATCATATGGTGTAAAAGTCCTTCTCCACACACAATTCTAGGGCTGCTCAACTGCTCCTCTGGTTCATCAAACCTTCAGCTAAACAACTTCCACTCTAGCTACCACCTAAGTTCATGAATATGGTGCACACCGGGCTCCAACTTGGGCACTATCACAACGTCCTCCAATAGACCATAAATTCCCAATCCACAATCCAAACTTGGTCCACTCTCACACTGCCCTTCATCAGACCATGAGTGACCAATCCTTGTTGTAGCATCTGCACCTAGTTAGGGCATACAACACCCATGGAGACCCTTCCACATGGTTGCTAACAGACTCCTCAAATCTACATTTCCAAGGACACCATCCACCTGCAAGTCACATCAACTCAAGAGGACTAATGTAACTTTGCTCTGCAACCTCTTGCTGATCCTCTTGACACATGCACTATTGTTGATGAACTTGCCCTTGGGATTTCCTAGGAACTCATCAAATCAACCATCCAAACTAGTCCAAAACTTGACCGAACGCAAGGAAAGAATGAAGAAATAACATACGTTTCAACTATTGTCCATGGACTGAAGTCTATTCATTAGTTATGGCATCCTTGCAGCCCACAACAACCCACCATCTATTATCAAAACCTCCACAAAAAAACTACGGCCTCCTACTTTCTTTGAGTCTGGTAGCTCGCTTCACTCATAGACTTCTTTGACACCCCATTCTAGGCTTATTTGGCCCTCCATACAACCACTATAGGATTGCATCTCAATCAAAACATAACAATTACCATTCAAACCTATTTAGGAAGAGTTTATCATGCCACAACAAGCCCATAACAACTTCCTCTCCACTCGAACTTCCTCTAGATTGACTTGCACTCCAAAACAATCACAAGAGGAGCCCTAACGTGCCCTCTCCTTTGCTGAAGTAACTTCTAATCCGTGGCCTTCACAGAGATGTATTTCCCCTACAATCATACCCAAAATAGTCATGCACACACCTTCCTTCACTTGTCCTTGCTACAAGATGGAATTGGTTCCCAAACAATCTCGAAAATGCTCATCTAAGCCTTCTTCTCCTTTGTTGGTCTTACCGTTTCTTCCCTGCGGCCCAAACAGAAGTATCCTCTCCTTATCGAGCTCCTTGTCACATGTACTTGCTCATGTGTTTCTCTCTCATACATCACCACTTATTTATACTAAACAAGAGAGCTCCAACGAATTCTTCTAAGGTGGCTTGGCATCTCATCATGTGGCTTGTTCAACTCAAGCCTACATGAAACTCAACCCACAAGCCCACCTTCTAAATTCAAAAATTAATATCTCTTCAAGGACAACTCGGAATTGGATGATTCTCGATGCATTGGATTTGTCTCGTCATCTACTATCATTATCATCCATCACATGTTGCAATCTTGTCACAATTTTGGCCCAAACATCGATGGGTGCAAAACCCCAAGCTTGGGTTTCAAGCCCACAAAGGCACTTGTAAAGCTCCTTCCTCCAAACCCTTGATCCTCAAGGCTTGGAGTACCTCCCAAGCTACACAAATTAACAATACCATGGACATGTCACCCCCTTTAGAGGTTGAAACCACCCAATAAGGTCCTTGATTAAATCCCTATTGAGCTTGGAGACACTTGCACATGCCAAAGACCACTATGGAAAGACATGCCACCTTTAAGTGTCCCATTGGTTCCATGATTTATAAGCTCGTTTACTTGATTATTCTAATGACTTGTTATATTGGAGGGCAAGGGAGACACATTGGATCTTATGCAGGATTGCAAATGGGTTTCCATTTGGGGCTTGGTTTCCCTATATGGGGTCCTAGCCTTCCAGAGGGCCACATTGAAACTTGTAGGGTGAGCATTGAGAGCCATGGGCCTCAACCATAGAAGAGATTACTTCATAGATCCCCAACACCACTCATTGATTGCTCGTGTTCCACCTTTTGGATGAGGATGATGCACCAGGTTCACCATGTCTAGTCTGCTCCACACTTGTTTAGAAAATCAGAAAGGCAAAAATATTTTCTTATATTTGATAATTACTTGTGATGTTCTTGATTTCTTGTTAGATTTCCTTTATATCTTCTTTCATATTAGTTCATCAAGAAATTACCAAAGCAATAGCACATAAATCAATGGACACCAAATATACGCACTCGGCCATGACCTCTCTCAAGGGGAAAAACCAGTCAATGATTCTTCCTTCAATAGTTTTCCTGAGATAAACCAAGACTCTAGACCTTGAAACAATCTTTCCTCCACACCAAGGCAACCTTCCTCTTCCTTTGCAGATGATCCTATTTGACCTGGCAACAGTAGAAGCAGTAGCATCACTTTCTTGGACCCAATAACTTTGATCTTCACTGAAAGACTTCGATCTTGACTTAGGAACTTCAATCTTGGTCTAATACAACTTCTTGAGGCAACAACACCCAACAATAACAACTTCGACATATACTTGTTCTGGCGGAAATATCATACAACAACTAGCAACGACATCAATAAGAGAATTTTGATCTTCCAAACTAGGGCATGAAAGAGAGAGACAGATACATCAAAAGTTCGTTTTTCCTTCCTTCTTTCACCTTGACCAAACTCACACTTCTTTAGCCCTCTTCCTTCACTTCACACTTTTTCCCACCTTCAAAGAGATATCGAACTTGCTTGAGTTCTTCTCCTCCAAATGAATTCGAACTACTTCTTTTATAGCCTTTAGGAGAGGTCGACTAGCCCTCCTTGAGGCCGACTTGATCATCTTAAGGCCGATTTGGTGTGGAGGCAACATATTTCATTTTTGACTCAATACTAAACCTTTTTACATTATTCAAAAGCTCAAGAAGGTTCTCTTTAAAAGTACAATGACTCTATTATCTTAGAATAAATCCTAGAAGTCCTCAATGAGGACTTTGACCTAAAACATGATGACCCAATCATGAAACCTATGCTTTAATAAGTCATAATAATAATAATAATAATAATTCTTTTTGACAAGTACATTACATGATGACTCAAATACATTAATGAAGACCGAACCCAGTTACATTTTCCAACACTCCCTCTTAACTAGGGAGGTATTCATTATATACAAGTACAAGGAAGATCTCAACCATATGAACCATGAAGAATTTTAGGCACTGCAATGCCATGGACTAGATTCTTAACCAGGGCAATCTATCCATTGGTCTCTCAATAGTTTAGGCACCGCAATGCCATGGACTAGGTTCCTAACCAAGGCAATCTATCCAAGTGGGACTAAGATGGACTCAAGCTTTAAACTTACTTGCTAACCATCAACCTAGAGATCCAGGTGCATGTTAGAGCTCAATGACCAACGCCAACTTTCCCACTTCTGGAACTAGACATCACCACAAAGCCAACCAGATGTCCTCCCAGGCAATGCTTCACTCACAAAGCCTCAACACTCCTTGATTTAGTAGATCAAAGACAACAAATCTCTCCTGATCAAACTAATCGGTAACCAACATGCTATCAAAAACTTCAAGAGATTTACATGTATAAACACAACCCCAATTAATAATATACTTTCACATGTACATAATCAAATAAAACCCTCAGGGTCTTTAAGACAACAGATGTTTCTTCTCAACACAGTAGGACTATCAACTGAATCTTTTACAAAAGATTCCTCATACATTTTCCTTTCCTTACTTCACATGCAACAACATATTCCTTAGAATGCATTCTCCAATCAAAACTATGCCCTCCCTCTCAACCAAGTAGATTTCTTCTATCCAGGCTCCCTCTTAATCTTAGGGAGATCCCTTCTATCCGAGCTTCGTTTAACCCAGGGAGACCAAATTCCTTTTATTGGAGAATCTTTCATGGCTTTCATCTTTCTTATCAGAGTCATTCATATATCATGCTTATCACATGAAATTTTACTTACGGATATCTTCACCATCTTGAAGATGATGTCCCCGCACAACTTAGACAACAAGTACAACCAAAACTATAGAAGCATGAAGTTAGCCATATCAAAAACTTATAATAATGGAAGCATTAGAATTTTACAAACATAAATAGCAAGAGACTACACTTCAATACTTCAACTTCTTGCCCAGATTTAGTTACAAACCCTAAATCACATTTAAAGGTCATCAAGATATCAAGCATATTATATCTAGGATTTCAATATTCTTTTAATGACATGACAAGTTATTTCCTATAACAAACCATAGAAACAATTCAAACAAGTAATGTGTCTAACAACTATCACAATTCATATGTTAGACTCCTCACTAGGATTTCGTACATATCCTAGATTTCATACATGAGCTTCAACAATCAAAACAGATCACAGCTTAATCAATAACATAACTAGCTTTTACTAGGGTTTGATGTACACCCTAGATTTCTCCTTTACACAATCTCAACAATCACTCTATAAATTCATAGATTTTAGATTGTCATATCACACATACTAGAGAATTTTAACTACTACTAGGGTTTAGTTGCAAAACCCTAGATTTCCCAAATAGTATCATCATAGAATATCAAACTTAGACAAGGGCTCATATTAAACCCTAAGACTTATGACCATCAATGATTAGGTTAACACACATATCTAGGAATTTATCATCATGCATATCATAAACTCATCATATGCCAGGTTAATACATTAGACATATACAAATCTAGACTAGGCTAGGATTTTAACCAAATGAACACATACCTAGGGCTTTATTCCTAGGACTTTAAATACATAACAAGGGTATTGCTTATAGACCCAACCAAACCCTAAGGATCTAAGGTTTCAATTCATAACATAGCAAACCCTACTTTGCCAAAACTTCAAAGGTTCGAGATTTCAGATAAAATCAACCCTAACAAGTTAGGGTTTTCATGATCATACCAAAACCCCAAACATGACATCATCAATATACCAAACATAATAACATTTTCTCAATAACCCTAAGCAGGCTAGGGTTTCACACATTGTCAACATACCCTTAGGTTAGGGTTTTCTAGAGAACCAATCTAGGGTTCTTTATAATCAGTTAAGAGTATGAGAAGGGTAGATTTATCAACTGATGAATCACCGAAAACAAGAATCATTATGATTCAATATAGCTAGACATAACGATTGTTAGTAATAGATTATCAAATGAATAGACATTTATTATAAGGAGATCAATGTTTTGTGGTTTAAGGAATACCTTTGTTCCTTGAAAAACCTTGTCTTGGGAGGCCCTCTTTTATACTCTTTGAGGATTTGGCAGATTTTTTCCTAATCAAGACAATAGAGGCAGAACGGTGATTAGTATTTAATGTAACCAAAACTTAAATAAGTACATGAAACCAAAATTGAAAAGGAAATGAGATACTTATCTTTGGGAGATGTTGAGGGCTCCCTCCAAAGCTTGAGGGATACCTATAAACTTATAGAAACAATAAAAATGTCTTTTCAAAAAACATGTTAAACACTAAACATCAAAAATACAAAATAGAATATTTAAGACTAAAAGCAAAGGACTTAGTAGTGTAAGTCCCTTATGCCAGATTCTTTGGGTTCGGCTTTCTTTGGATCTTCTTCTTCAACAATATTAGTTTGATCTCTTTCTCTCTTCTTATTTCTTGGATTATCTGGACAATCACTCCTATAGCGACCCTTCTTATGACATTTATAACATTCTACTTTGGACATTTCTTCCTTCCTTTTGGTCCTTTCAATCTCTTGAAGTTTCCTTTATGATGAGCAGTGTAAGCATTTGAATCTCCTTCAAGATTGACAACTAATGGGATCCTTAATTCTTTTTGGCTGCAAGTAGTCTATAGTTCTTCAAAAGTAGGAGCTTCCTTCCTTCCAACTATTAAGTCCTACAGCAAATGCATTCCAAGTAGGTGGCAATCCTAATAGAGCAGTGATAAGAAGTTCCTTGTTTGGAACAATTTCATCAATGGCTAGAAGATCATCTCTGATTCTTGCTATTTTCACAAAGAAGGAGACCATTGTGTTTTCTTTAGTCATCTTTGTCGTCCTTAGTTCATTCTTCAAGCTTGCTACTTGACCAATGTTCTTAATAGTGAATAAATTTGACAAGGCCTCATACATTTCTTGAGCATGGTTAATGTTGGCTATAAATGGGACAAGGTTTTCCTTTATTCCTTCTACCATTAGAGTCATGGCCACTAATTCTAATTCTCTAAACTTCACTTTATCAGCATCACTAGAGTCTTTTGTAGGCTTCTTTACTTTTCCTTTGACCAAGTCTAGTACCTTGTTCTTTTCAAGAATGAGGTCAATCCTCTTCTTCCAAGACCTGTAGTTTGAGGCTCCTTCAAGTTTGTTCTCTCCCTTGATTGTGTTAGGCATTGTCCTTGAAGATAGTAGACTTCTTCCCTTGAATAAGCCTTTCAAATGATTCCATGATCAAGTGTTTGAGACTGCCCTTTTCTTCTTTCTTCACCAAAGCTCTAATACCATGTTAGAAAATCAGAAAGGCAAAAATATTTTCTTATATTTGATAATTACTTGTGATGTTCTTGATTTCTTATTAGATTTCCTTTATATTTTCTTTCCTTTTAGTTCATCGAGCAATTACCAAAGCAATATCACATAAATCAATGGACACCGGATATAAGCACTCAGCTAATGCAAAACCCCTCTCAAGGGGAAACCCAGTCAATAATTCTTCCTTCAATAGTTTTCTTGAGATAAACCAAGACTCTAGACCTTGACACAATCTTTCCTCCACACCAAGTCAACCTTTCTCTTCCTTTGCAGATGATGCTATTTGACCTGGCAACAATAGAAACACTTTCTTGGACCCAGTAACTTCGATCTTGCTTGGGAGACTTCGATCTTGACTTAGAAACTTTGATCTTGGCCTAATATAACTTCTTGAGGTAGCAACACCCAACAATAGCAACTTCGACCTATACTTTTCTAGCAACAACATCATGCAGTGATATCAATAAGAGAACTCTGAACTTCCAAACTAGGGCATGAAAGAGAAAGAGAGATACACCAAAATTTTGTTTTTCCTTCCTTCTTTCACCTTGACCAGCACTTCTTTAGCCCTCTCTCTTCACTTCGCACTTTTTCCCAGCTTCAAAGAGATATCGAACTTGCTTGAGTTTAGATTTGAAGAAGTAAGTTCTGAATACTAGCTTCATCTTGTTTATATTCTATTGAATTGATTGCTCTGTTGAACGGTCACCCCCTATTTGGTATCAGAGCCATGAAACGACCCTGTATAATTCTATAGACAGAATCTGAGACGAGCCAGGCAGCCTTTGAAAAGCATCTCTGTTATACATTGTGCTGAGTAGATAAAAGCTCTATTAGTCAATTTCTGAAATAGAATTATACCACTCTGTTATGGCTAAATTTTTAAGATCTTTCTCTACCATTGATAAAAGGTCAATATCCGAAGTAGAAAATAGATTTGTTGAGTTAGATATAAATGAACATGAACAAGTTGAAGATCCAGAAAGCTGGAACCCCCCTACCTTAGATACTAAAGAGATCAGAATTAAAGGTCCACATGTACAGATAATAGGGTTAAATATATTCTCAGAAGATGAAATAAAAAAGTTTAGAAAATATGCTAAGGAAGGAAGATTTCATTATTTACATTTTGGAGCTATAAGGATTGGTTTGGCTCCTCTATTTAGACATGGATTAAATACTCCCTGCATAGCAGAATTGTTTGATTCAAGGCACAATGAATATGATCATGCCAGGATAGGAACAATACTAGGAAATCTGATGTCTGGTTGTCAGTATGGAACAATTTATCCTGATTATGCTATCAGTCTGACAGATATTCATCTTAAAGAATGTTGGAAAGCCTTGATAGGAGTACAAGGACTGTCTATGGCAGATGAGAGTGAATTCTTGTCTGTAATTGTTCAAACTTCCTTTCAATTAACAAATACAGTACATCCTAAACTTAAACAGCCTGTGTTGAAAGACTATGTGACAGTTGGGATAGGAAATGCACAGATTGAAGGTGTGCATTATGATAAGGAAACACTACCCGATCACTGGTACATCCAATATAAGTCTTTGGCTTCAGATAATGCAAGCAGCAAAACCAAAAGATTGGCTCTTGAAGATGGAGGGGTAAAAATTATTCCTAATCAGTGTATTTACCCAAGGATTCCTAAGCCAATAGTTTTGCCAGAGAAATATGTATTACCAGTAGAAAGTCCAGTCCAAAGTGGAAGAAAGTCCTTTTACAGACAGTTAACTATACCAGAAGAACAGTCGTCTACTTCCACAAGTACACCCCGGTCTGAAAAACAATTGCATATACCTGAAGAAAAACCATTTTAGCTGTAAATAAAATGTTTAGGACTCATGTACATACTTTTCCACCTATGGAAGAATATAAGTATGCTAACAAAAGATTTGTTAGAGGGGGAAAATGGTCACCAAAAACAAAGTTTTGTGTCTCTTCATCATTGTCAAAACAACCCACTACAAGAGCAGACTGTGCACCTTTGTTAGAACATGACTCTCAAGATCCCAATGACTTAGAGCAGGTATATCAAGTAGGAAATTATTTGACTACTTGGTGTTCCCATGCCGAAGATGTTCTAGATAATTTAGGACAACAAGCAAAATTGATAAATGCAAATCTAAAATTGTTGTATGAAGAGCAACAGGAAGAAAAAAGAGAAAGAGAGGAGAGAAGAAAAAGAAAAATGAAGAAAAAGGCCAAGAAAATCCCTAAATTTCATGTAGATATGACAACCCCAAATTACTGGGATTTAGAAGAAGAAGCACCAGAAACAAGTGATGGAGAAGGGACTTCCAGAGACACTGGAAAATTAACCAGTGGATCTTCTAGAACGTTCAAGGCAGAAAAACCTTTTGAATCTAAGAAGGAAGTCATGACTTTAGAACAAGCTGCAATAAAGTTTCCATCCTTTATTATGCCATCAATAAAAAATCAAAATAAAGCTCACATCCTGAAAGAAGCTGTTAAGTATCCTAGAATCGAAGAAGATCTGTTTGCTACAAATTCTAGTGGTTACATTCTAGATCTAGATAACTCATCCAATCCTGGTGAGTCTATTAGAATCTGGATAGGAGCCTTATATCAAATGCAGGTCACAACAAGATTAGACAATGTGTCTATTATGATTCTAGCAGAAAAGAGGATGGCAGGAATTGTGTTTGATTGGTGGATGGGAGGAACAAAAGCAAAGAGAATAGCGGTCATGGAAGCTGGTTTAGCTACATTAGAAATGTTGTTGAAAACTCAGTTTATGCCAGAACCAAAAGATGAAAAGAAACAGCTATTGACTGACCTTAGCCGTATGGAACTAAAAGATCTAAAATATTTAGATCAATTCAGTAAAGATTTTATGGCTAGAGTCTTTAAAGCTAATCTTTTCAATGACATTGCTCAAAAAGTTTCTTATTTATCAAAATTACCAGGAAACTTAGGAGATCTAATAATGAAAGATCTTGAGGTTCAAATGAAAAGTTTAGAACAAGTTTATTGGGTTGATCTTCTGTTTAGAGTAT
Source organism: Pinus tabuliformis (assembly GCA_031772625.1). Lineage (NCBI taxonomy): Eukaryota > Viridiplantae > Streptophyta > Pinopsida > Pinales > Pinaceae > Pinus > Pinus tabuliformis. The sequence continues at coordinate 701,007,144 of CM062811.1, forward strand.
TAGAAAAAGTCAAATATTTATGTTGGCAGAAGAAGGCGCATGACATCACCCCAAGTTCAGATGCCTGCAAAACTGTACTACCATGGACGCCTTTTAAATCAAAGAAGAAGAAATACAAAAGGTATGGTAGATACAAACCCAAAAGAGTATCGAACCCAAAGAGACCTTTCAAAAAATTCAGATATTTGAAAAAGAGAACTGCTCCAAGGAACAACAATTGTTGTTTCATCTGTAAAAAGGAAGGACATTTTGCCAGAAAGTGTCCTCAGAAATCATCCAGTAAACTCAAAGCTTGTATAGATATTGAAGAATTTCAAGATGATTGGTCTGTAGTAGAATCAGATGAAGAGATTTCTGATGTATATATTCTTACAGAAGTTTCAGATAATGAAGATGAAGAACCTGTACAGAAAATGAATATTTGTTTGAATTGTTCTGATGATGATTTTTCTAGTGAACAACACTATAGTGAAATTGAAAGTTCTTCAACTATTGCGTCATCAAGTGAGACAGAAGATGATTCAGAGCAAGAATCCAATTCAGAAGAAGAATCAGAAGAAGCAGAAATATCAGAAAGGCCAAATAAAGGTAAACAAATTGCATCATCTTTGCCTCAATTAAATTCTTTATGTCCATTCGAAAAGAAAATTGCACCATCAACTAGTATACCACTGCCAGAGATTACAAGAAATGAACAAAACACATTGCTGAAAAATATTGTCAAAACAGAAAGCTTGATTTATATCCCAGTGGAAGTACAAGTCAGAAATGAATGGATTTCAGTAGATGCATTTGTAGACACTGGAGGATCAAATAATCTAGCTAGACCATCTTTGTTCAAACCTCTCTGGAAACCATTAAAGAATATACTAGTTTCAGAAACAATTGGAGGATCTGTCCAGCTCACACACTATGTAGACAATATTTCTTTAAAAGTTGGGGGGAGTATTGTAAAAATTTCAGCAATTCAACACTATGACCCTTCAGCAAGTCTGATGTTAGGCATGCCATTTATAAACTCTGTGCTCCCAGTAACCATCAGCCAAGATAAACTGATAATAAATTTGAAGAAAAAGGCTATATCTGTGCCCAGGCTAAGTATTGCAAATTCTGAAGCTAGGCGAGAGAATAGCCAAAAGAAAGTAGGAACTAGAAGGCCGTCTAAAGATTCAAATGACTGGCAAGAAGTCCTACAGATTTATGAAGCTAGAGCAGAAAAGATAAATAAACAATCAGCATGCATTGAAGAAAATTGGTCTACAGAACAGAGAGATATCTACCAGAGACTTCTAAAAAGCTGTTCGGATAACCCACAACAGTTTTGGGAAACTAGGAGTCCAATGCAGGGAATAGTCACCTTACATGACAATGGAGTAAAAGGAAAAGTGATTCCTTTCACACCAGCTGATGAACAAGAAATGAGGAATCAAATTCAAGAATTACTAAAACTGCAGCTGATAGAATCTAGTGAATCCCACTATGCATGTTCTGCATTTTTAGTTAGAAATCATTATGAGATAGTAAGAGGTAAACCACAGATGGTTATAAACTATAAACCTCTTAATGCCATTACTCAGAATTTTAATTACCCATTGCCAAGACCAGAAGTGATTATGCAAAAAATTCAACATAGTAAGGTGTTCAGTAAATTTGATATGAAGTCAGGTTACTATCAGATACAGATTCAACCAGAGGACAAACATAAAACAACTTTCATATGTCCAGCAGGATTCTATCAGTGGAAAGTTGTTCCATTCGGTTTGAAGAACGCTCCAGCCTTCTTTCAAAGAATGATGGATTATATCTTTGCTAAATATGATTTCACAGTCACATATATAGATGATATTTTGATTCATAGTCCAGATGTACATACTCATTTGAAACATCTAGAGATTTTTCTTGAAGAAGTTAAAAATCATGGCATTGTTTTGTCAAGAACTAATATGTCCTTATTTCAAAATAGCATTGATTTTCTGGGGATAAATGTTGCAAATGGTTCTATTCAAATGCAGCCCCATGTGCTAACAAAATTGACACAGTTTCTTGATGAACTGAAGGACAAAAAGGCAATTCAAAGATTTATTGGAGTTCTGAATTACTTGCACAAATACATCCCAAATCTCTCAGAAAAGACAGCTCCTATAAGAAGATATAGCAATGGAGGATGGTCAGATGAAGCTACTGAAGCAGTGAAGAAACTCAAAGAAGAATGTCAGCATCTACCAAAGCTTCAACCACCAGGTGACGATTTATTAATTTTACAAACTGATGCTTCACTTGATTTTTGGTCAGCTGTACTTTTAGAGCAAAGAAGAAATAGTAAAGGAGAGATTGAAGAAAATTTGTGTGGATATGCTTCTGGGGAGTTTACAGCAAGTCAGAAAAACTACTTCATAGCTGAAAAGGAGACGTTAGCTATCTTCAACGGAATTCAGCGGTTTGAGGTATATCTAACCCCGGTTAAATTTTTAATCAGAACAGACTCCAAAAATTTTAAATATTTTCTGTCAGCAAAGATTTCAAGACAACTTGCAAAAGGCAGAATTTTGGCCTGGCAAATCTGGTTTCAGCAATTTGAGTTTGAAGTTGAGTGGATACCAGGCAACTCAAATTTCTTGACAGACGTTCTAACCAGAGACATGAGTAAAATGTTCATAACCTGTAAATATTCAGTTTTTGAGATTCCGGGCAAAAGCCCTGCAGATGATAGTTTTGCCACTTTTGTAGATAGATTTAGAATCTTAGAAAATTATGCAAGTTCTGTGACAGATGAAATCAAGAAAGTGGTCGGTTTCAGACTAAGGAGAAATTGGTGGATCAGAAGATGCCAAGCATGGCAGTCAAAGAATTTGGGCATATCTTTAGGCCTTGATGAAAACTTGGTAAAAGTCTTTTCTTTACCAAATATGAAGGTTAAGCTTTTCTTTAGAAGCTTATCTGATTTATGGTCTAGTGTCTACACACAAGAAATGATCTGGACACTCAGAATTTTAAATTATTATCAGATCATAGGAAGTGTTGATTTTGCCCTCAGCCTTTTCACAGGTGCCAAGATTTTGGATCTAGAAGAAATTCCCATAAAAGAGGAAATGATAAAATATCTGCTTTCTTTAAGAATTCCAGATATATTTGAAGAACTAGAATCCTCTTTCCTTCAAAGGATTGATGAGAATTATGCAAATACTGATACTTTCCCTCAGTATGAAATATTTGAGAATTTTGCAGATTGGAGAATCCAGGAAGGAGAATGCAGAAAAATCCAAGTTACCAGAGTATACCAGTGCATACAAAGATCATTACAGTATTTGAAGACATATGCTTATCAGTGGGATTTTCATAGTTTAAGGATTAGAGACAGCATAGAACCAAATCCTTTTTCTCAAGTATTCAGTAATGAAAGGATTGGTAATTCTGAAACTGGTAATAATCAAGAGTTAATCAAACAGCATGCTGAATGGTTCCACAAGTTTGGAAATTTGAGATTGGTAGAGAAAATTCAAATTCTTAATAAAATGGATAGTCTACAAGGACAACCAAAAGTTTTAAAATTTACAATTAATCAGAAGGCATTAATCACCATCTCAGTTTTATCTCCAAATTGGAACAATAACGTCATCCACATTATTAGCTTGATGATATCAAAAAGGATATGCACGTCAATGATTTTTGAGTTGGGATGGCAGAATAGAGACTGTTTGAGTGAAAACTGCAGGTTATGGATTCAACACGCTATCGAGAGCTCAACCAATATGTTTCAGATATTCAAATGGGAATCATTAGATGGTGTAGAATTGGCAGTACAAAGATCACCTGCAACACGCAATGCTTTTAAAGATTCTTTCTTGGATATTGAAATAAGTGCTCTTCCTTTTTTAAATAAGTGGGAAAAACAAGAATTGATGCATACACCACAACAGCTAGGACTTCACAAGATTAAAACAAATATCATAAAGGGAGAATCGTCATCTGCAACATCTCGCCGTATGACAAGGTCGTCAAAAGAAAAAGAAGAAATGACAGATGCACAAGATCCAAATGAAGGAATCGAAGAACAGTATGACCGACTTATGAATAGATACCATCAACAACTCATCGATGAATACGAACCATCTGCCGGATTGTCCGAAGAAGATTTATGGGAAACTAGGAGTCCAATGGGACCATGGTAAAAGAATCTCTTGTCAGCAATGTGACAGTGTTGGTCACATGTTGTGACAAGAATCTGTTGTACAAAAGAAAGATTGAGTAGACACCGTCGGTGGAAAAAGATACCGACAGGACCCTCAATTATTTCTACTTTATGTCATGTCTTAGCTAAGTTTAGCTTCGTTTTAGGTCTATTTAAGAATGAGTTCTCATGAGTTCAGGGCATCGTTCGATTGAGAGCATGTATGTGGTAATGAACTCTAAGACGATTCTATTGTAATAAGCTTTGTATTCTGTTCTTGCTTTTTATTAATATTGAAGCCTACTGGGCCGTCTGTCTGAGGACAGTTCTGCACGTCTGAGGATAGTTTCTGTTTTTCTGAAAGAGGTTGAACTGTAAGGCGCTGGAGTAAAGACCAGTGGAGGAGAGGTCGTGTAAGACTCGTGCATGTTCCCTGAGGAGAAAGAACTAGAGAGTCAAACTTTTATTTCCAGAAAGCTGCGAGATTTGAAGAAGTAAGTTCTGAATACTAGCTTCATCTTGTTTATATTCTGTTGAATTGATTGCTCTGTTGAACGGTCACCCCCTATTTGTATTCTCCTCCAAAAGAATTCGAACTACTTCTTTTATAGCATTTAAGAGAGTTCGAATAGCCCTCCTTGAGGCCGACTTGGTGTGGAGGCAACACATTTCATTTTTGACTCAATACTAAACCTTTTTACATGATTCAAAAACCCAAGAAGGGTCTCTTTAAAAGTGCAATGACTCTATTAACTTAGAATAAATCCTAGAAGTCCTCAATGGGGGGCTTTGACCTAAAACATGATTACCCAAGCATGAAACCCATGCTTTAATAAGTTATAATAATAATAATAATAATTATTTTGACAAGTACGTTACATGATTACTCAAATACATTAATGAAGACTGAACCTAGTTACATTTTCCAACAACTTTCACCATTCACTTGGCAAATGTTCTAGGGTCCAGAGGAGGTCTCCTGCTGCAGAGGGAAGACTTATATCATCATCCTAGCCCTTACATATGGTCTACAAGCATTTTCGATCCACTTGGAGACCTATGAGGATATCCTTGTGCCCCCACACCCACTTGGGAACACCACAGGTTCTTGATTGGAATGCAAGGGGCCAACTCCTTGTCCACTATGTTTGGAGTCCATTTCTACATCATGGCACCCCTTGGAATTCATTAGGCATCCTCACAGGCCCAACAACTCAGTTTATTTATCATTCGACCCTCTTAAGAGGCTTATTCTTATGTTATTGAGCTATTTGGTGGACTTGTCACCAAAAGTATTGTTATTATGCACATTATTTTATTTTAGGGGCTAAATTAGGCCAATTTAGCTAAATCGAATTCATTAGAGAATGTATAAATAGAAATGAGATGATTCATTTTCATCATCATTGCTTGGATTGGGTTATTTTCTCTTCTAATATTTTCGCTATCCCTTTTGGAGGACTAGTTTCGTATTATGGATGAATTTTGATGTTTGGATATCTCTCTCTTGTCTCGGAGCTTCATTATTAGCATAATTTGATGATTGGATATACTCTTTTATACATGTAAGTGCTCTTTTCATGCTTATTCTTGTTATTTACTTTGTCACATGAATGTTGCTGGGATTTTCACTATACAAGTATGAAATTTACTGCTTTTCTATATGAATTAGTGGAAATTGTGATATTTTATAGCGTTGCATCATGTCATGGGCCATGTATGAATGGGTGAATGTTCCTAGAGATAATTTGTGATAAATACATCTCGATAAGTCATCAATTATTGCAAATCGAAGTATAAAGTCCTTGAAGCAGCTGCTCTCATGCCCTAATGCCATGCGAAGTTGTTTGAAGGCCTCCTTGATTGGGTGAACTTTTTTTGAACAATCAAATTCTCTTTGACTCCATCTCTTCCAAAGGACAAGGACTATTACTCCATAGGTGATCATTTTCAAAGCTTATTTCTCTCACCTTCCCCTCTTTTTCTAGGCCTAGCCTCCATAGGTCACCTAGGGCATCACTTTTCTCACGATTTAGCCATCAAAAGAATTCGATCTCTTGCCCACAACTACACTGGTGTGTCCTCTAGAAGCCCTCCAAATTTCACGAAATTCCGACGGTGGGATCTTGAGATATTTCAAGCCCTAGCTCGAAGATCGATTCTTGCCCTTGGTTTCCCATTGGCTAGTGACCTCATTGGGATCATAGCATTAAATTATCAAAATAAGATTCTTTCTTTGATCCTCTTCCCTTCCCTAATTAGGTCAAGTACATCCTTAGTTGATCAACTCCACATCCTTGACCTAATTTTGGGTCCACCTGGCATTTTGTGGTCCCACAACTCGCTGATTCCAATTTCACAAAGATCACATAAAAGCCAAGTTTCCATAAATATCTCTAGGTCTAGGAACCATTTTGACAAAGCATACTCTCAAAACCTAGCCCTAAGGATCTTCTTGGCCCTTCCTAGAGAGTCCATCAGCGTGCTTCCAAAGCAAGCAAGCCATACAATTGAGTCTCTCTTGTGAATAGGCCTTGGAAATCACCTTTCATCATTTCATTGACATATCCACTATCGTGATTCCTCTCATATCGGGTCTCCTCCCATCAATGAAAGTCTGTAGAGAGCAGGGAGCCTTAGCTGAAGCGACATTGGACTATCGCTCCATTGTTGCCGTTGACCTAGTCGTTGCTCCATAGGATCCCCTCCTAGAACCCCTGCTAGTTTGAGCAGTAACAAGTCCATAAGGTTTAACAACAACACGAAGAAGAAGCCTTTATATGAAGAAAAAACGAAGTCTTCAGGAGTTAACCTTCATAGACCCAAGAGGAATACAAAAGAAATAGTTTATTTTGGAAAAAATCTAATATGCACTACATCTTATAGTAGAACAAAGGGAAGGAAGAGTGTGCTGGCCTTGAAGGAAGTCTTAAACCCTAAGAAAGCCCTTACTAAATCTTGGAAAAAAAAGGTGTTGGCCTCAAAGGAGGGTTTAAACCTGAGAAAATATTAGAAAAGGAGAATGATCCAAAAAACCTTAGGTCCACAATCATATAGAAGACTCAAGCAATGCCACTAACCAAAAATATTTTAACTTTGCAGTTGAATTAAGTAGCTGAGATTCTCACCCACTCTCATACCATGTTGAGATTCACAAGAGATAGTGAGAGAATTGAATAAAACCAACAAAAACACAAATTCTACAATAAAAAGAGAAGTAAACTAGCACTAGGGTGGCACAACAATTGAAGAGAAATTAATGAAGAACAGTTCAGCCCAAGAGAGTAATAGAACCCAAGAACAAGTATGCTAGAGAGAGAAAGAAACCCAAGCACAAGAGAGAGAGCACAACACCCTTGATGATGCCCCTAAGCAAGTCAATTTTATTAAGAACGAAAGACAGAAATGAGAGTGGGTGTATAAATGCCCAACTGAAATGCAGGATGCTTCCCCAATAGAGTTTTAGGCCTACATGTACATGGTCGGCCTTAACCAAACCTACAAATATAATAACAATATAATATAAGGTCAGATCCAGCTGAAACTGAAAATTACACCTCTATTTTAAACAGATGTTATCTCAAAAATTTCCATAGTTATTGTTAATGAGACTTTATTAAACCTCCTTTTGTGACTCTTACTTGGAAATCTTTAACTGTAGCTAACCAACAATGTCAGTTGACTCTGTTTCTGCATAACTTTCCTGTATTTATCATGTGGTTTAGTTGTTTACTTCAGGGTACTAAGCTACGAGCTATAATTAAACACCTCAGTACACAATTAACTAATAAAACAAATGAGGAGAGAATGAATCAATGGGGAATCTGAAAGACATCCCTCTTTACTATTTTCAGTTGGTTGTATTTATATAGTCCACTGACCTATCTTGTTTATTTGTGAACACTAATAATTTCTTTCTTTCAGTTTCATTCTTAACAATATATAAATGGCTATATCATTTTTGCCACAATCTCTAGGGCCACTTCCAGTCCGAACTTTTTTACAACAGGGACACCTTGGTTCTGTAGGTAAAGCAGCCCAGAACTTTTTTACAACAGGGACACCTTGGTTCTGTAGGTAAAGCAGCCCAGAACTTTTTAACAACAGGGACACCTTGGTTCTGTAGGTAAAGCACCCCACAACAACAGCGTAAGAGACTGCAAATTCAATCACCACCCTCTTATTAAAAATTACTAGTGGTCGAAGATCAGGCACAGATATAATATATATCGACTGTTCACACATTGCATGAATAAAACTATTGTCGTGGAAGGAGGTATGATGAATCACTGGCATGGTAATGAATTGCTGGGAGAAATGGAAAGTCTGAAAAGTCTGAACAAGCGAAGGATAAGAGTACAGTTCAAATCAGTATTTATGGTCAAGATGTAATGTCCTTGAAATTACACAGTAATAGTATATATTACAGGCTGTTACAGGAATAACTTCTACAGTATGCTTGTTAAGCTTCTGAGTCCTTTTAAGTCTGCAAAGAATGGTATTATTTTTTATTGGCCTCTGGCTGAAAGTCTACAATTAATTAGTTATGCATTTAAGAAAATCAAAGTCCAAGACCAGAGATTACATTCTGTTTTCATTGAGGAGAAGAGTGAGAAAGATATCCCTTGAAGAAGCAACCTAAATATAACAAGAATCAAATCTAAGGAGGGTCTGAAATATAGTAGATAACGTTCAAAGGGAGTGATTTAATTCATCAGCTTCTTGTTCATAAAATGATAGACCAGATCAAATAAGCCCTTCATTCATCTCATACTCACCCAAACGGACACCTCTCAATGGAACAGCAGTAGCAATACTGTATACAAAAGGCCAGCTTTTGTGCAAGATTTGGTTAAACTCAGATTGAATGCTTTGATGCTAGAGTTGACATGAAGCGCTGTAAGCATGGTTTTCAGTGAGTTGATCTTAAGGCCCAATGGAGATACTATAGTATAAACTCAATCTCAAATGCAAACAGCACATTACATGGGAAAATATCTAATTTACAGCATACAGCTGAGGTTGTGTACTTCAGATTTAAGGTCCAATGGTTTGTGCATCTACAGATGATAAAAGCAACTTTAAAACTTTAACAAAAGGACGTGAAATATTAATATAACATTACAGAATTGTATAATAATTTTTTCAGATTGTAATCACAAATTGAATCTTTCTTATATTTGCGCATAATTAAAATATGTTTCTTAGATGGTCGGTGGGTTGAAAAAAAATACCACTGCACAGCATAATTTATCAACTACCTGCAACTATTGAATTACACAATATGCATGCCCATGCCCTGCATTTGTAAATAATCATGGGATGCAATCCCAATCACCCTTAAGAATCCACCATATCTCCAAGTTTAAATAAGCATCGGATTCTTCTGGTTCAATCACCCTAAGAATGGACCATATCATATCTCAAAGTATAAACTCAAATGGAAAGGATCATTTTTAAAATACTAGTAACAGGGAAGGACTAAATGGACAAAGAAATAGTGCAAACAAACATAGCAAACATAAACTTTTCATATCAGTATTACTTTGTCATGGCCAGACTTGGCACCTGATCTATTTCAGATTAGAGAATTAATCCATGCCAGAACCCAAGACCATGTTGTTACCCACTAAAATAATGAAAAGGGGGCAAGAATGAAGAAACTAAACAAGTTGAATATAAAACCTTCATTTTTTAATCACCTTTAAGTGCTGACAACAAAGTCTGTTCCATACTTTCAAAGAAACAACAATTCCTGAACGTTTTAAAGAAACAAGGTTCAAGTTGAACCGTTCAACCATGCTGTGACCAAAGTTTGGAGTGACTGCATGGAGTGATGCCCAATACTTGTGTAATTTCGAAGAGCACAAAATGCGTACTTTATTGTTGATTACCCTGTTTAAAGGCAAACTCCAGCTTTTGTGGCGCTGGGTAACACTCTCAAAGGCAATTGAGTGATTATGCAAACCCTTTATGCAGGTGAACTATCAGTCCCAGTCTATCATGTCTGGCTCTTCATTTTCTGGCTTAGGCGGTCTAACAACTAAAATTGCCATACCCAAGACAGACCCTGCAGATGCAGAAATTGCTGATCCTCTCTGAATGTTCAAAGAATTATCAGCAGAGGCTACCAAGAAACAGCTCTCTGCATCTATCTCAGTCTTTGTTTTGTCCACAACTACCAAAACTGATTCCTTCCTGTCAGTTTTTGGGACTTTCAAAGGAAGAACATTCCCATCAGAAAACGAAAGAACAACAGGAGCCTCTGCATCGATCAAAGCTTCCCAGCCCGGTAAAACAATCCAAGATTTCCATGCTGTTTCTGAGTGATAAATCCTAAACGGACCTTCTCCCAGGGCCTTGCGAGAGGGTGCTTGCATGTATTCTTCCACATTCGCTTTAATTACAGGCAACACCAAAGGTGTTTTGGCCTCTGCAACTTCTCCTTCCACCAATCTTACAATGGGCAAACGCCGAAAAATTTCTGCAGATTGATCTTTGTCTATTTCATCAGTTCTTTCAAGAGATTCTTGAATTTTAGCCTTTGCTTTCTCTGTAACTGCAAAGGAAAGAGCTTTCTTCAATGCTGCTTCTCGCTCTGAATCTGCTTTATACTCTTTGCTCTGGCAATAAAAACAGTAGGCCAAGCAATCACCCGGCTCGGAGGAAAAGGACTCCCATCCCTCCTTACGCCGCCTCCCGAAATCCTTCATTGCTCTCGTCAATTCCCTCGCTTCCTTTCCATCCATGGATCTTTCCATGGCATATTCAGCTGCAGATTTTCGCTGCTCCGTGGAAAGAGTTCTGAACTCATATAGAATATCCGCTCCACCAATGTCATAATAGGCTAATGAATTTTCATCAAATCCATTAGATACCAACGAAGAACGCACCCGAGAACCAACGATAATCTTGTTCTGCTCTATGCCTGACATTCCTGTGGCTTCCTCGATGCTTGAGGGAGAGAATCCCGCACGATTAAGCGCGGGGATTAAGTCGGCATACTGGTGCCACAGACCAATTCTATCACGAATGACAGCTAGCTGTTCGTCAATTTCCAACTTTCTGGCGGCATCAGGAATGCTCTGGACAGTCAGCGGTGGTCGGAAAGGTTGGTAGTATTCCTTTGCGGAAGCCATGCACTTGAAAGTTCGAAATCCATTCTTACTATATGTAGAAGCTCGGGTTGCTTTATTTAGGCCATAAAGCACAGGATTAAAGGCTTTATTTCCGCTAGTAAGAGTAGGATGAAGTCGAAGAGTCGAAATCGAAGCATATCCACTGAGCATTTTGTCAATGTAACCAAGCAAAACCGAAGACGAAAGTTCTGTATTATAGAAACACAAGATTTACTCAAAGATGGAAAATATGCGGCCAAATTCTATAAAGTGAGAACGAAAATGAGGCTTTCAATTTTTTTTTTGTCAGACAATCACAAACTGGAACAATTGTAAATGAAAGGATAAATAGTAAATTTCAACTGGATGTTTCAGGAAATCAAAGCCTGCATCGCATTTATGCCGCAAATGAAGCAAAGGCGAGACCGGAGATGCGGATGGCCAGCTATAAAGATGCAAAATTACCCGTTCAATCTGAAATTTAAATAAACCTAAAACTGAAGACGTGCAGGCTTATGCAAAGATTTGTGAGGCGATACCTGTAGCTCGTTGAAATCTCAAATACTGTCAGACGAATGTAAGAATAGAAGTCTATTTCGTTTAAGTCAATATCTGTATCGGGTTTTCATGATCCCGGCTTCAATCCCGGTGAATATCTGATACTGCAGGGAAAGATTTTTCATCAATTAGCTGAGGAAGTACCATGTAAATGAATTTAGAGAGCTTTTTACCTTGTATATTGCTCAAACAAAACCTTATCTGCAACCGTGATGCGTATAATGCCAATTAGCCACGTAAGCCAAGCCTATCCTTTTTCTAAGAGTTAATTTAGGACAAAGAAAGCGGCATTTATCCGAGGCACTTTCTTTTCTTTAGACCACATATTTTACTTGTGTGTTAAAATCTTTGCATCCATCACGATGGCTGTGTTTCGTCTGGAAGCTCCCGGGTTCTGAGCCTGTCGAAAATCCTTCTTCAGCGTATTTTTTTGTTTGCCGAGTACTTAGCGTGCATTGGAGCATAACACTAATCATCAGGTCCGTCATAAATGTTCTCCCTTCAATTTTCAGTAAACCCTACCATCAAAAGAATGGCGACCTCTCCGGTATTGCCTTCGCCCATTTTCTTTAAAGTCACAGCATCCAACCTTCCATTCTGCGAAACCACTATTATCAGAGCTTCTGATAACTATTTCTCTAAAACAAATCCATTTTACTGTCGGATTTTCTCCAAATTTTCTCAAAAAACCCATAAGGGTAATCTTTTACACAGCAAAGTTCCAGCCACAATAACTTCAAGGACTGGTAGAAAGGGCTCCGGTACCTTGCTTTGCAGAGCAGGGAAAATATACAATGTGGAAATAGAACACGAGGGGAAGAAGCATGTCTTAGAGGTTCCCGAGGACGAGACAATTCTCTCAAAAGCCCTGGATGCAGGGATAACTGTTCCTCATGACTGTAAACTCGGGGTCTGTATGACATGCCCGGCAAAGCTTATAGATGGAGAAGTTGATCAGAGTGAAGGCATGCTCAGTGATGATGTTGTAGAGAAAGGCTATGCGCTCATGTGTTCTTCCTATCCCCGGTCCGATTGCTCGATTCGCACCATTCCGGAAGATGAACTGCTGTCTCTGCAGCTTGCAACAGCCTCGGATTAGTGTTTAAGCTCAGTCCTCTGCAGTCAGTGGGGCATGCTAATTCACTGGAGTGTAAGTACCTCACCAAAAACCCTGGTTTGGTGTTTTAACGCGGAACTACATGTATAAGTACAAAACTTGAGGTTCAGTATTTGGTGCCTGACCTTATGAATATATCGCCACTACATACAAACATTCTTTGGCAATGTACTGTGTTGCAGCTGAGTTTTACAGATGTATGAGATGCAATCTTGGCAATGCATTTGGTGTTATGCGATCATTTGATGAAATGTTCTTAATTAGGCAGCAATGCATTTTTTATAGATATGGCATTTGCGGAGATATTACAGGGAGTAATTTGATAGAACTTATCAGTAATCATTTTCCAGTCAATAGATTGCTTTGAATATGGCACTACAGTGTTATGATATGCTACGTTGCAAACACACCTCTTCTTCTTTTCCCATTGAATTGGCAATATATTTTCTTCACCTGGTATTTGCAGAGATGTAGATATATTACGAGGGTTATTTGAGAGAGTCCTTTCCATTCATTATTTTTGCATCTTCTTCCATGAAGATATGGAATGCAACTATGCTTAACCAAACCTCTCAGTTTATTGAGAATAAATAAACAAATCTCCAAATGGAGCCCACACAAACCTGAGAATTGGGAAACATCTCATCATGATACTAAACACCTTCGTATAGAGAGAAGCAAGAGGGCTAATCTCCCTCTATAAGTTCCATAAGGGTCCTCTTTCTCTTTCCGTCAACCACGTGTTCTTGCTAAATAATTCTATTCTAATCGTAGTAACACAGGACCGTCAAATCTTGGCGAGCTTCACTGAGTCTACTTGGCTTGGCCCCCACAAATTTCAGCAAGTTAATTTTGCTTGGGCTTGAAACGAGTACTTGGAATGGCAGCTTGGGCCTGAGACAAGTACTCAGAATGGTATCTTGGGCCTGAAAAGCGCAAAGTTATCAGAGCAGTTACCTAGAAGTTTCAAAAATCAGGTAATTAACACAATATAGAAAATTTCATATCAAACATGAGGGTTTTCCATATCTATTTTTTGTGAACTTTCAGCCTTAGAGATGATCTGAAATATTCAATTACAGCAGCGAATACTTCAATTCACCTCAACCAAAATCACCTGGCAACTCGAAAGTATAAATAACATATACTCAATGCCAGGCACATTTTTCCAGCATGTAAGAGATCGGAAATAACTTTATTGCAACAGATTTTAGAGTAGAAAATATGCTCCTTTATCTTGTATATTTATGTTAAACCACTTTAATAATTTCAGCAATATAATATGTCAAATCAACATGAACGATAAATGCTAGAATCCACACAACCAAGAAGACAACACAAGCTGAAGATAAAATCTTAAAGTACTCAAAGTTTGAATAACTGGAAACTTCCTATATATATATATATACAAAAGATGAAATTTGAGTACATACCACAACTTTATCACAAAGTTCGAAGAAGCCAAACTTTTCAAGCCCTAACTAGGTAAACCATATGAAAACTCTAGCCAAGAACTCCTCCTGCCTAGGAAACACTCCCAAAGAAAGCTAGGCACTCTGCTCAAGATCTTCAACATGCTAGCATCAACAGCAACAAGTCCTCCTTGGCACATACAACAAGAAGCACTTCACACTAACTCTGTTGTCTTCCTTAGGGCTTACAAACCCTAGTCATGTTGCATCACATAGGCATATGGCAAGACAACTTTAGTGCTAGCATCCAAATTGACATGTGCATCAATTTGAATCGTCAAACCCTATGTCTTCAACCCTTGCATCAATACAAACAACAAAAACTCCATGGAAAATCAAGGATACAATAATTGAGTCTTCTTACAAGCAAGGCATCATACCAAGCTCAAAAATGATCAAGCTAGTCTCTCCATGATGTTGCCCTAGCCTCACATCCCACAATAACAAGTGCAAGGAATTAGCTTTGCTATCCATGTTTTCTACTAGGGTAGAAACACTAGCACTACTGCGAAACCCATAATAACTAGTGTCATTTTCAACGCATAGCAGAAACCCTAGAATCGCAAGAGCAAACCTTAGCATCACACAAGTGCAATCTCTCCAAGAACATCTATAAGGCACAAGGTTCGTATATGCAGCGAAATATTTAGAATATCCGAAATATAAAAGTATCCATTATAGGACAAGTAGCATTTATTTATAAGAATGTTGATTGTGTAAGAGATATGAGATTGTTACAAATGAGGGCATGCTATACCTAAATAGGTGCCCCTTTATGAATGGTCATGTTCTTAGAGACATGCCTCTTCTCTACTAATCATTATTATGATTGTTATATATATATATATATATCATTGTCTTCCTCTTAAGAAAGCTTTGTTCTCAATGTCATTTGTTTCTTTGTCTTGTAATCTATTTACACTTTTCAGATTTCTTCGAGTTGTTATCTTTGATGATACAAGATGATAGGATCCTCTGAGTGATAAACAAAATTGTCGAATTGAGAAGGGATCTAACCATCCTAAATCAATCTTCTATGGAACTTTGCAATTATTTGATAGCTGAAATAAATTGTTATCATAAGAATGGATTTTGTAAACATCAGTATTCTTCGGAGCACAAGTCTGTTGTTTCTGTTATGAGTGATATGGATATGCAAATTGATTGAGATGTCTTATCTTGTGATTTAGATGTCGATAAGGAGTTCTTGTGATTTGATTTTCCCTTATCATGCATGTGGCAATTTCCTGATTTACTTCAAGTACTGATGTTGTTGAGTTGGTTACAAAATCTTCACTTGGAATTTTCATCGTCTGAACTACAACATCTAAATATTTTTTTACTTCAACCGATTTGTCATCTTCTCGAGTTATGATATTGACTAGATCAATATTCATTTATTTTTCTTCAACTTGGACTATTATGTTTGAAGGCTTCAATACTTCTTTCTTGATAAGTTCTAATTTGTTTTTCAATGATTTCTTATCATTTTTAAGTTCCTTAATTTGAGAGAGTAATTTTTCATTGTGTTTCTTGAGGTGAGAAACTTCTTCGTTTTTGTCTATGATAATCTTGTCAACTTCCTTTTGCATATTGTCTATTGACTTTTGACTTTCATGAAGGATTACATTTGAGATATCTTTTGTCTTCTAGTGTTACTGAATCTGGTTTCAATGTATTGTCCTGTAACGTTACTATTTTCTTCTTTTAGGAGAATGTCAATTTTTTTTCATAGTTATAATGAACAACCCTAGTGATTCCAGCCAGGGTGAATCCAAAATTATGTCACCTCGATCGCCCCATAGGGATTGAACCGAGAATTGCGATATAAATGTATAGTCTCTAGCGTTTAATTGTAAATCGGCTATGACATATTGTTTTGTGTTACAAAGGTCTATTTTTTCAATTATTTTTGACTCGGGAATCACCAATTGGTTAGTGAATTTAGGGTTTATATAATAATTATCTTTGGCGAACAAGATAGAAATAGTAACATCTTTTCATGCAAGAGTCTCTTGAATTCTAAATAGCACTGAAGCATAGTTATATGAAGTTTCTAAAAATCTTCCTTCATTTTCGAATTAGATTTCATTCTTGCTTTCGAATATTTAACTACTTTCTTTTTTGTTGGAGATTTCCAGAATAACACTGTGTAATATGTGTGATCTGTCCTATTACACAGTGCTATTTCGAAAATGTTAAAATTAGCAACTAGGGCCAAATTCCATCTTAGGACAACTCATATGATGAAGATGATTATTGCGTTGGATTCCTCTTTTCGAGAGGTCCAATTTTGATATAGAGACCATCAGAAGTGGAATTTTGAATTTATTCTCTCTCACAAATTGTCAAGGTCGGTCTCAGTCAAATGTATGCTTAGGAAGCCCAATGGATGTGTCTCCTCGCCCTCAAGGAATTGTATAAATAGGAGTGACCTCTCTCCTCATTTGGACATCACTCATTACATCGTTCATGTCTCTCTCTTCTCTTGATTGGTTCGTATAGCTTGGGCAACCTCTTTCTCTTCTTCGCACGTGTGGGAAGAGGCTGAAAATTTTAGTTACTGAATAGGCCGAAATTTCAGAGCAATAGTCCAATGTTGACAAGCATTGACCAAGGCTGATTTGACCAAATTTGACTTCGGTTTTCAGGGCAGAATTTCGATTTCCTTGGCCGAGTTGCTGGGCATAGAAACCAAGGTGTTTTGGGTAGGTCGACAGAGGTGTTTTGGGCAATATTTCTCTCTCCTTTGACTGAACTGTTTTGGGTTGACTTTGACTCTCCTTGAAGGCCAATTGGATTACTGTTGACGGAGCTGCTTGGAGGATGTTTTGGTGCTAATTTGACCAGTGTTGACTTTCTGATTAGGGCTGTAGTTGATCGCTGATTTTCACAGGGTAGTTTTGACTATGTATTGGGCAAGTAAATTTGATCTATGTACTCTCTCTATGTTGAACTATGGAATAATAATAAGAAGATTTGATCAAAGGGTTTTCCCCACATTGGGGATTTTCCCTGATATCCGCCAAATCTTGTGTCCTCTTGTCTTGGCTTGTCTTCTGCACTTGTTTTATGTTCTATTTGCATTTATTGTCAATGTGATTAAGTTAATGTGATTTCTACTGGAAATAATTGGAAATTGTCATTGGGGTGATAAAGAACATTGAAGTAAATTGTGCTAAAGCATACAACATATCATTGTTATCTAAAATTAACATAATATCAGAGCTCAAGTGAAGACAAAGCCCAAGCAAGAGTGAAGAAAAGCAATCACTAAGGGAAGTTGTTAGACAAGAACTTGGAACTAGTTCCTGTTGATTTGTGGTAGCATCGGATGTGCTTTTGCCATGAAAATTGATGGAGAGGCTAAAGCACATGAGATCTCTAAGACCCAAAAATAGTTTGGAAAAATTCCACCCGTTTGGAGAGGTATTAAAGTAATTAATATTTTTAACGGGGTTCCTAAGTCTAAACTTAGGAAAATTAAAATATTAATGGGTATTAATATAAAACTGGGTGAGAATGTTCTAAATGACATGGATCGAGCCAAATCTAATCTTAGCCATTGATTAGAGACTTGATCTTGGCCGTTGAAGACTCAACAAGAAAAGTATAAGAAGAGAGGGTCAGTTTGATTTTTTGGAGCAGGGCTTGCTGAGAAAATTCGAATAGGTGATCTGTTGCAGCGAGGGGCAATGAGTACATAGCAGAGAGGTAGAGATAGTGCCTGAGGGTCAGCGCAGTGACTGAAGAGGCTAACATAGAGGCAACCAGAGCTACGCAAAGGCAACGGGAGCCACGCAGAGGCAGCTAGAGACTACGCAGAGGCTGAGGGGCCTGCTTGGGTGACGCAGAAGACTAGAGAGACTGAAGGCTGACGCAGGGGGTTTAGGAGCTACACTGAGGCTAGCAGGGCTGACGCAGAACCTAGGAGAAGCGCCGTAAGGATTTTTGTGGGGCATCCTAGAGCTGAGTGGTTGAATATCTGTCTCCGAAAAGAGGTATTACTGCCGTGTAACAATCTCTGTTGGGTGAGCCAGTTCAGTACCCTAGTTGTACTCAAGAAATCTGCATAATAATAAAACCCTCAAAACTACTGCACCAGTTTTCCCGCATTGGGTTTTTCCAGGGACGATTGTCCAAAAATAATGGTGTCCCTTGTGTGTTTGTCTAGTATTTCAGTTGCTGATTTGTATATGAGTTAAGGTTGCATTTGTATTTATTTTCAGTATTTATATGTATAAATAACTTGTTAATGGAATACACAAGTAGGTGAAATAAACCAGATAATGCAGTAGGGATTTCTTACGTGTCAGACTTAGAAATTTCAACAGTCCCAATGACGACTACATCTTACTTCAAATACGAGGACAAGCTTAAGGACAAGTCCGACTATCATGCATGGAGGATGTCTCTAGATTTGACTTTGGAAGAAAATGATGCCATGGATTATGTCAAAGGAAGAGTAGTGGAGCCTCCTTCAAATGCATCCGCAGTTGCACAAACAAAGTACAAGAAAGGTGAGGTTAAAGCTAAGAAAATTATTGTTGATTCTATTCACAAGCCTTTGGTTGCCTATATTTCTGATTTGGAAGCATCTAAGGAGATGTATGACAAGCTGGTTGGGATGTTCAAAGTAAATAAGGCAAATCAAGCTCTCTTTCTCAAGAACAAATTGAAAGACATCTAGATGGATAAAGAAGAATCCATTCGATCCTACTTCATGAGGATTACCGAAATCAAGAATGATCTCCTATCTATTGGAGAAGTTATTGGTGATAGGGAGCTAACTCTTTTTATTGCACTTGGAGGCCTTACAAGAGAATGGGATCTGTTTAACACTACCATCCTCAACAATGACAGGATTCCGGGATTTGATGAATTATTGGCTAGATGCACTCAAGAAGAAATAAGGATGATGGAAAGAGACAAGCCCTCAAATGGAAACAATCCTACCGCCTTCTCCACTCATGCTAAGAGGAAGAACGATGCTTGTCCAAGAAGACAAGGTCAAGGGTTCAAGCCAGGATTCAAAGAAGGAAGATGCTTCAATTGTAACAGGTTTGGCCACTTTGCTAGAGAATGTCCTCACAAGAAGGATACTCCAAGAGATGATGACAACAATAACAACAACTTCAAAGGCAATGGCAATCAAAGGAACAACAAGTTCAACAACAAAGGAAAGAGGAATGCTCCCGCTGTTCGAAATGGAAATGGTCGTCCTCCCAAGAAATCGAGAAACCCCAAGTATGAAGAAGTTAATGTTGTAAAGCAAAACTAATTTTATCTTATTTCTGCCCTCACCACCACCTCTCTTTCGAATACATTGGATCATGGTTGATTGATAATGGTGCCTCAAGGCACTTCATTGGGTACAAAGAAGAGCTCTCTAACTTGATTGAAAAGAAGACAAATATGGAGATTATACTTGGGGATAATGCCACTTATCTTGGGAAAGGAATTGGGACTGTTACTTTTCACTTAAATCAAGGTCAAACCCTTCATTTACAAGAAGTGTTGTATGTACCTGATCTGAAAAAGAACCTGGTCTCTATTTCTGCAATGGAAGATAAAGGTTTCAAGGTGACATTCATTGATGGGAAGGTTCGTGTTTGGCAAAGGAACCCAAGAGATGCATTCACTCTTGGATTCAGGGTTGAAGGTCTCTATCAGGTTGGAGAAAGTCCGTTAGGAGCAATGCTTTGCGATACTTCTCTTCAATCCGAATTATGGCACTGAAGATTTGCTCACCTTCATTACAAAGCCTTACCTGATGTAAGGAAGATGGTCACAGGTATGCCTGAATTCAACTTAGCTCTTGAAGGTGTTGCGAGGGTTGTGCAGTTGGAAAACATACAAGGGGACCATTCTCCTCAAGTCAAAGTCAAACTACCAATATTCTTCAATTAGTCCATTCTGATCTATCAGGTATGTTGCCCGTGACATCTTTGGGTGGATATTTGTACTATGCAATTTTTGTGGACGACTTCTCTCGCAAAACATGGATCTATTTTTTGAAGAAGAAGGACAAAGTGTTTAAATGGCTCCGCTCTTTCAAAGCCTTGGTTGAGAATCAAACAGGGGAGAAGATCAAAATATTGAGGACTGATAATGGGACCAAATATGAGTCAAATGAATTCAATGACTATTGTAGAGAAGTTGGGATTAAGAGGGAGACCACTACTACATCTACTCATGAGCAAAATGGAGTTGCTGAAAGGAAGAATCGAACTATCAGAGAAGCCTCCCATGCCATGCTTCATGACCAAGGTCTATCGAAGTTGTTATGGGGAGAAGCTACCAACTGTGAAAATTCCTAGATCTAATAATCTCAAGAATCCTACTGTAACCAACTGAATCTACTTCACCTAGATTGTAAATTACATTACAAGCTTATTTAAGATTTCTTCATGAAACATTGAAGTAAATTAGTTAAGCAACCTACACCAATTAAATATGATTCTGAAACATAGAAACTGAGCAAGGAAATTAGAAACACATAGAACAATTATTTTTGGACAAAAGTCCCTCAAAAAACCCAATGCGGGAAAACCAATGTAGCAGCTCTGAGGGTTTATTATTATTAAGCAGTAGCAGAATCTGAATACATCACTGAATACCTCACAAGGTTATTTAGTTACAGAGAGAAATACTGACAGAAGCTTTGTGAGTTTTACCTCACACATTCACTATGAAATCCTGGCTGATCCAGCCCCAAACTCACTGCCCCCCCGACTTTTCTAGTTGCCTCTGCACTACCTCTGCATAGTGTCTCCGTCAACCCAGCGTCAAGCTCTCTGGGTGTTGCGTTACTTCTCTGGCTGGTTTTTCTGTTTCCCAGGAAATTCAATTTCTGCCTCCCGGTCTCACACCCCGACTTCGGCTTTTGAAGATCGAATTTCTCTGCAGATTTCAGACTCCTCTCTCTCCATTTGCGTTGGTTCTGTGTTGCCCTTCTGGCCCTGCGTCAGCCTCCGCGTCAAGGCTTCTGGATCACTCTCCGCCTCTCTCTGCTAATGTATCTCTGGCTGAGAATCTCTCTCTTCGAAAGCTGTTATCCCTGCCCCTCAATTGCAAAAGATTTCCTCAATCGATTTTTCCTCCTAAGTAGTAAGAACTTCTCACTTCAGAAAATCGATTTTTTCTATCTCTCTGTGTATTTTCCAAATGACCCTCAAGCCCCTTCTTATATCTTCCTGTTGGACAACCAACGGCCTAGATTTCTATCTTAATCAAAGGCTCAGATCGTTTTGGCTTGATCCATGGCTTTTTCTAGAAGTTTTACCCCTGATTAAATTAATACCCATTAATATTTTAATTTTCCTAAGTTTAGACTTAAGAACCCCATTAAAAATATTGATTGTTTTAATAAAATCACTTATGGGTGGAATTTCCCAAAACGCTTTCTGGGTTCTTTGGAGTACATGTGCCCAACCCTCCCTACAAAATTTGAGGCTTAGAGCACATCCGATGCTACCCCAAATCAACACCAACACCGCTGTGTATGTTCAAAATAGATGCCCACATCAAGCATTGGACTTCAAGACACCCAAAGAAGTTTTCACCAATAAGAAACCTCATGTTTCTCATTGTAGAATATTTGGTTGTCCCGTATGTTTTCATGTGCCGAAGGAGAAAAGAAACAAGGTAAATGCATCTGGGAAGAAAGGAACGTTTGTGGGCTACAGTGAAACTTCAAAGGCATATAGAATCTATGTGCCTGGTCGAAGGGAAGTGGAAATAAGTCATGACGTCACTTTTGATGAAGATTTTGCCCTTGATGGTTATTTTTGGACAAAAGTCCTTGGAAAAATCCAATGCGGGAAAACCGGAGCAACAACTTTGAGGGTTTATTATTATTAAGCAGTAGCAAAATCTGAATACATCACTGAATACCTCACAGGGTTATTCAGTTACAGAGAGAAATACTGACAAAAGCTTTGTGAGTTTTACCTCACACAATCAGTGTGAAATCTTGGCTGATCTAGCCCCAAATTGACTGACCCTCGGCCTTTCTGGCTGCCTCTGCACAATATCTGCATTAGCCCAGCGCCAAGCTCTCTGGGCTCTGCGTCACTTCTATGGCTGGTCGATTTGCTGCCCAGGAAATTTGATTTTTGCCTCCCGGTCTTACACCTCAGCTCCTGGCTTCTGAAGATCGAATTCCTCTGCAAATTTCAGACTCCTCTCTATCCCTTTGCATTGGTTCTGTGTGGCCATTCTGGCCCTACGTCAGCCTCTGCGTCAAGGCTTCTGGATCACTCACTGTTTCTCTCTGCTAATGTATCTCTAGCTGAGAATCTTTCTCTCTAGAAGCTGCTATCCCTACCCCTCAACTGCAAGAGATTTCCTCAATCAATTTTTCCTCTTGAGAACTTCTTACTTCAAAAAATCGATTTTCTCTATCTCTTTGTGTATTTTCCAAATGACCCTCAAGCCTCTTCTTATATCTTCTTGTTGGACAACCAACGGCCTAGATTAAATCTTAATCAAAGGCTCAGATTGTTTTGGCTTGATCCGTGGCTTTTTCTAGAAGTTTCACCCCTGATTAGATTAATATCCATTAATATTTTAATTTTTGTAAGTTTAGACTTAGGAACCCCATTAAAAATATTAATTATTTTAATAAAATCACTTCTGGGTGGAATTTCCCAAAACGCTTTCTGGGTTCTTTGGAATACCTGTGCCCAAGACTCCCTACAAAATTTGAGGCTTAGGGCACATCCGATGCTACCCCAAATCAACACTCACTCTTAGCGAGGAATGTGCTCTAGCAATACACTGCTACTGCATACTGCTATGAGTCTGAAGCATTGTCCTTTGCACTACTGATGTCTGACATGTTGTCCACCAACTACTGCACTGTTGTTGCTACTGTACTGCTGCCTTTAACACTGCCACTGCCAATGCTACATCAGTACTGCAACTCCCTCTCAAACGCTGCATCTGCTATGCTACTAGCACTGCCACTACTAACATTGCATCTGTCCTACAACTCAGTTGCTGAGAGAAGCAACTGAAAACACCCAAAACTACACAAGTATCCAATGGATACTCCTCGATGCTAAAATCCTAATTGCTACTAGTCTCACGCTGCCTCTGAAGCCACTACACTACTGAAGCTCTGCACTGTGCCTCCTCGCACTGCTGCCTCTCTGCTCTGCGCTGCTTACATTCTGGCTCTACTAACCACTGCATCTATTGAATCAACACTCCATGGTACAACTGAAACTCCACCATCCCACTACTACTAAGTACTAATCATGGGCTCCCATAGCAAGGTGATGATCCAAGAGGTGGGCTCCTCAAGGATCCTGCCCATCTGTAGCTCTATCGAACTATAGTTCTATATCAGCCACCTCCTTCCTGGAGGTATCTTGGCTGTCATGACAGACTGCTCCTCCTGTTCAATCTTTGCGGCTGCAATCTTAGGATCATGCTTCTCATCCTTGTCCTTTTTCTTCAAAGGACACTAGGATGCATAGTGGCCCATCTCACCACATCTGAAGCACTTCACCTTGGAGACGTCCTTCTTTCGTCTCTGTTGCCCCTACTGTCCCTTCGATGTAAGGGCTGTGTTATCCTCCTCTACTTTGGGCTTCAACCCACTGTTGTTGCTGCTCCTGTCAAGTTTGACCTTGAGCAGGTCTCTCCTCAACTCTTCTTGTTTCAGAGTTGCCCACATCTCGTCGCAATTTGGCAACGCTGAAATCCTGATTGCTGCTAGTCTCACACTGCCTCTGAAGCCACTACGCTATTGAAGCTCTACACTGTGCCTCCTCGCACTACTACCTCTCTGCTCTGCGTTGCTTACATTTCGGCTCTACTAACCACTGCATTTGTTGAATCAACACTCCATGGTATAATTGAAACTCCACCATCCCACTACTACTGATCATGGGCTCCCGTAGCAAGGTGATGATCCAAGATGTGGGCTCCTCAAAGATCCTGCTCATCTATAGCTCTATCAAACTACAGTTCTATATCAGCCCCCCTCCTTCCTGGAGGTATCTTGGCTGTCATGACAAACTCCTCCTCCTGTTCAATCTTTGCAACTGCAATCTTAGGATCATGCTTCTCATCCTTGTCCTTTTTCTTCAAAGGACACTGGGATGCATAGTGGCCCATCTCGCCACATCTGAAGCACTTCACCTTGGAGACGTCCTTCTTTCGTCTTTGTTGCCCCTACTATACCTTCGATGTAAAGGCTATGTTATCCTCCTCTACTTTGGGCTTCAACCCACTCCTGCTGTTGCTCTTGTCAAGTTTGACCTTGAGCAGGCCTCTCCTCAACTCTTCTTGTTTCAGAGTTGCCCACATCTCGTCCCAATTTGGCAATGCCGCTCTGCCCAGGATAATCTGGACAAAGATTTACTTCTCATTCGAGATGGAATTTAGAGCTAGCCTCACTAACTCCGAATCCTGAGGTGTATCTCCCGCAGCTGATAGCTCATCACGGGTCTCCTTCAGTTTCGTTAGGAATGGATCCACACGTTCTCCCTTCTGCATCTGAGAAGATCTCATCTTCTGCTCTACGGGTCTCCTTCAATTTCGTGAGGAATGGATCCACATGTTCTCCCTTCTGCATCTGAGAAGATCTCATCTTCTGCTCTACGTACATCTTTCGCTGCTCGGAAGATCCCTGATACAATGTGGCCAAAGCATCCCACATCTCCTTGGTGGTCCCTTTGCTAGCAATGTGGCACACCATGTGATCCTTGACTCCATCCAGGATCATCCTCTTCGCCTTAGCCATCTTAGCTCTGTACTTCTTCAGCGGATCTGCATCCGTTGGGATAACTACCACATTATCAACGTACGTCTTGAGGGCATGCTCATTTAGAAGGAAAGTCATTATAGCCTTCCAGGTGGCATAGTTGGAAGCTTCGTCCAACCTGTCCTGATCCCTTAAGCCACTGGTTTCCATATCCTCTGAAAAATGTCAAACAACTTCTTTTTCCCTACTGTGTAGCTCCTAGGCTGCCTTACGCACTCCCTGATGTGTAGAAATTTCTGTTTTCCCACCCTGGTTTTCAGTTTCACCTTATTTCTCCCATGTAGTTAAATGCCCATTCCCATAACCATACATTTAACAGACTGAAAAAAATAAATATGGCTGAAAACACAAATTCTGGAAATTTTTCAGAATGCTGGAAATTGCAGAAATAAAAATCAGCAATTAAAAACAGCCATTAAAACACATTAAAACACTGATATTTTTGGTCAACTTGACCCTGGAAAAACCCCCTACAACTCTTGGGGAAAACCAGTTTGAGAGCTCTTCTTTATTTCTGAAAATTGTCTTTTTACAGTGAGAATTATTCAGCAAAAAATCAGCAAGCAAATTTACAACTTATCTCCTTTCCCGTGCCTCACAGCAATCTGGAAATTACAGCAAACAGGACAGCAATAAATGCTGTACGACCTCCGTTTTGTGTGCAGAAAAATCAGCAAACTGCTCCTCGATTTTTGTGCAAAAATCTGCCTTTCACTATGTGCTGAATCAGCTGTACAAATCTGCTCAACTGCTGCCTTGGAATGTGTGCCAAGCTGCTGTCTCCTTCTCCTCCCTGCTCAGAAATCTCTCTTGCTCTCTTGCTCTCCTTCTCCCAATCTGCTCATGAAAGAATGAATGACCTTTTCCTCCTTTTCCTCCTTTAATATAACTCCAAGTGACTTTTGGGTGATCCAAGTGACTTTTGGGTGATCTCTAAATCCAATGGCTGAAATAGATTTAGATCAATGGTTGAGATTAAATGCTCATTTAAATCTCACTTTCTATTTTTTAATTCACCCCACTTTAATAAAGACCCACTTAGTCATTTATTTCCAAAGTCACTTTTCCTTTCTAATTTTTCATTGACTTTATAAAAGTCACTTTAAAATTAGACTTAATAACTTTATCACTTAAAGTCACTTTTAAATTAGATTTAACTTTATAAAATTATAAAGTCACTTTAGGAGAAAAATTAAATTCTTTTGGACACTTTTCCTTAGGCCAAAGATCAAAGCCTAAGGGAACCACCTGTCCTCCGGTACCAAATTTCAACACTCCCTCTTACCGAGGAAGGTGTTCCTCACCACACCCATCTTGTCTCTGAAGTAGACATGCTTGCCCCGTGGTAAGGCTTTGGTAAGGATATCTGCAACCTGCTCATCAGTGGAAATATACTCAAGCTTCACAGCTCCCTTCTGAACATAGTCTCTGATGAAATGATATCTGATCCCGATATGCTTTGACCTGTCATGAAATACTGGATTCTCCGTGAGTTTAATGCAACTCTGATTATCACAGTAAATCACTGAAGGTCTCAACGGCTGACCAAATAAGCCAAACAACATCTTGCGAAGCCAGATGGCCTCACAACTAGCTAGACTGGCTGCCATATACTCTGCTTCCGCTGAACTCAGTGCTACTGACTGCTGCTTCCGGCTGAACCATGAAACTACTGCTGAACCCAACCCAAAACAACACCCTGAAGTGTTCTTCCTATCAGAAGCACAACCTGCCCAATCAGAATCAGTGTATCCTGCCAATCTCACTCCATCTCCCTGCCTGTAGTCCAGACCATAATCCACTATCCCCTGCAAGTACCGCAAAATGTGTTTTGCAGCCACCCAGTGAACCTTCCTAGGCTCACACATAAACTGACTCATCGTGTTGACTGCAAAACAGATATCTGGTCTAGTGTTGACCAAATACATCAAGGAACCAATCAGCTGCCTGTACAATGTGGGATCCACCAACTCGGAATCCGAAGCATGAAGCTTCTTCCAGTTGGTGATCATCGGTGTCGACATGGGTCTACAATCCTCCATGTGGAATCTGCTAAGGATGTCCACAATATACTTCCCCTGCCCCAGGAAGAAATGCCCCTCCTCCTGCCACACCTCCAAACCCAAAAAGTAATGCATCAAGCCGATGTCCTTCATCTCAAACTCCGCCGCAAGATCTCTCTTGCAGTGCTCTATGAGTCTCTCTGCACCTGTAATGATCAAGTCATCCACATACAGCACCAGAATGAGAGGCTCCTCACCAATCACAATAAAGTAAAGGTTCGGATCTGCCTCACTCTTTGTGAAACCCATCCCCTGCAAGTATGCATCTATCCTGGAGTACCAAGCTCTGGGAGCTTGCTTCAGGCCATAAAGGGCCTTCTTCAATCTGCACACATGGGACTCCTTCCCATGCACTTCAAAGCCCTGTGGCTGCTCAATGTACACCTCCTCCTGTATGAAGCCATTGAGAAATGCGGTCTTCACATCCATCTGGTGGATCTTCCAACCCATCTCTGCTGCTATCGATATAATGGAGCGGATCGAAGTATATCGAGCCACGGGAGCGAAGGTCTCCTCATAATCAACTCCCTCTACCTGGGAGAACCCTCTAGCCACAAACCTCGCTTTGAATTTCTCAATGCTGCCATCTGCAGCATGCTTTACCTTGTAAAGCCATCTGGAAGTAACCACGGATTTGCCCTCAGGCCTCGGCACCACCTCCCAAACATCATTCTTCATGATAGAAGAATACTCCTCCTGCATGGCCT
Organism: Pinus tabuliformis; assembly: GCA_031772625.1. Taxonomy (NCBI): domain Eukaryota; kingdom Viridiplantae; phylum Streptophyta; class Pinopsida; order Pinales; family Pinaceae; genus Pinus; species Pinus tabuliformis. The sequence continues at coordinate 701,035,124 of CM062811.1, forward strand.
CTCTCCAGACCTGCTGGCTAGCTGCCTCCTCATAGCTAGAAGGCTCAGAGTCAAGGATGCTGGTAACCATCGCCATATAACTACAAAACCTCTCAGGTGGTCTACTCTCTCTGACCGGCCTCTTCGGCTCAGCAACAGATGTGGCATCTCTCAAGGTGTCCTGAAGCCACTTGGGCTTCCTCTTCCCTGAGCATGCTTCTCCCATAGGAGAATGAAACTCCTCCTCCTCATCACCATCAGTAGCCTGAACTCCTGACTGTCTGTCTGCTGTCCTCCTGCCTGCACCTGAACCTGTAGAAGCTGAGGTACCGTGTGAACTGTCCATCAGTGGACTCCCTAGTGAACTGCTCTGCATGCTGCCTGGAGCACCACCCCTCTGGCTCGGCGAGCCACTGCTCACTGATGGACCTGACATCCTCATAGATGTACCTCCGGATCCTCCTGATCCCTGCCCACTGGATCCTTGCGACTGACTCAACTGCTGCTGAGGGTCTGGCTGATCCAGATACTCTAACTCCCGTGACCTCCTAAAGGCCCTGTCCTCCTCGAACTTCACATCCCGTCTGACAACAACTCTCCTCTGTGCAGGAATGTAAATCCGAAAGGCCTTTGAGGTCTCACTGTAGCCCACAAAGATACCCTTCTCTGTGGTGGGCTCTAGTTTGGTCCTCTTCTCTTTGGGTATATAGGAGTATGTAATGCATCCAAAGATATGAAGATGACCAATATCAGGCTTCTTCCCAGAGAAAGCCTCCTCCGGAGTCATGTGCCCCAAGGCACGATGCAGACTCCTGTTCTGCAAGTAAACAGCTGTGTTGCAGGCCTCTGCCCACAAGAACAATGACAACCCCTGATCATATATCATGGCTTTGGCAGCCCCTATGATGGATCTGTTCTTCCTCTCCGCAACCCCGTTCTGCTGGGGGTTGTAAGGAACAGTGAACTCCCTCCTAATGCCTGCCTCCGCACAATAATCAACAAACTCTCCAAGGGTGTACTCTCCTCCATTGTCCGACCTCAAGGACTTGATCTTTCGACCTGTCTGAGTCTCCACAAGAGCTCTGAACTCCTGAAACCGCTTGAAGACCTCACTCTTGGTCTTCAAAAAATAAATCCAGGTCCTCCTGGAGTGATCATCAATGAATAACACATAGTACTCATATCCACTCAAGGAAACATGAGACATCCGACCGCTCACATCGGAATGAATCAAATCAAGTATCCCCGTCGCTCTGCTGTCACTGCTGGGAAAAGGGGATTTGGCAAACTTGCCCATCACACAACCTCTGCAAGTATCAAAGTGATCAGTACTGAAATCTGGCACACCTGTAGTGATCTCCCGCAATGTCCTCAAGGCTCCATGATACATGTGTCCCATCCTGCGGTGCCAAATCTCACACAGCTCAGAACTGCTAGCTCTGCTGTCGGTACTACTGCTCAATGCCAAAAGGGGCTGAAATGCAAACTTGTACACTTTTGCATGGCGTACACCTATCACTCTAGCTGAATCAGCTGGAGTGCCCTTGGGATACATCAACACCTGTCCTCCCCTGAACAGTACCTCATATCCTCTGTCCTCCAAAGCTGAGATGGATATGAGGTTCTTCCTCATCCCTGGCACATAAAGAACCTCTGACACCTTCAAGGGAGGTTTGGACTCCCTCTGAAATGTCACTGTCCCCACCCCGACTGCTCTAACAACTCTGTCATCACCGAGTACTACCTCAATATCAGTGCCACTCTCTGAAAGCTCTGAGAAGTACTCACGGACTCCTGTCATGTGACGTGAAGCCCCACTGTCCACATACCAGATACCTGTAGATGCTCCGCTAATCGAGGGAAAAGCATGCTCCCTCTGAACCTGTGTGGCAGGTGATCCTGCACTAGAGGACTCACATGTAGTGAACGCAAACTCTCGGTCAAAACGACCAGCAAAGTCCTCAATCTCTGCTGAAGCTGCCACGTCCTGGTTCTTCCCCTTCTTCTTCTTCTTCTTCGGACACACAACTGCATAGTGTCCCATCTTTTGACAATTCCAACACTTCACCTTGGAATAGTCCTTCTGTGTGTTCCCCTGTTTACCTGCTTCTTCCCTTTGCCCCCACCACTGCTTGTGGAAGCCTGCTTCTTCCCTTTGCCTTTCTTGCCTCCTGCCACCAGTGCTACGTCCTCATCCTGCTCAACTGGCTTGGCTGCCCCAAGCTGTCCTTTCCTGATCTCTGTCTGAATGCAATCATCCCAAAACCTCTCCCATGTGGGAAGGGTCTCACGTGCACAAACCCCATCAGCAAAGTTCAACCATGAACGGGGGAGGCCATTCACTGCAATCCGCACCAACTCATCTCTCACATTGGTAATCTTTGTGAGATATCCAGTTGCACTATCATTCCCCATCTTAATGTTCTTCAGCTTCTCCTTCAGGACCATCTTCCGGTTCTCATTGGTACTCTGGTAGAGATTGGACAATGCTGTCCACATCTCATGGGCATTGCTCTTTCCTCTCACATGAGGAATGCAATGGTCTTTGATTCCGTCTAGAATCAGCCTCTTACCCTTATTGTTCTTCTTTTTATACTCAGCCAACTGAGTAACATCAGTGGGCACAACAACAGGGTTCTGTGCGGTATGCACCATGATATCCCAGACTTCTGCCTCCTCAAAGATACTCTGCATTCTCTCCTTCCAAACGCTGTAATTTATATGCTCATCCAGCCTATCCTCCACCCTCAATCCCAATGACATCCTGCTGTCCTAAAACTGAAAAATAACACTGCTGTAGTAAAGATAAAACTGCTGTTTATGAAAAAATCAGCTTGCTGGAATTTTCTGAGTGAAAAATCAGCAACTGTAATTTTTCCTTTTGCTGTCCCAAACTGCCCTTCAGCACTCAAGCTCTGATACCATGTAAAAATTTCTGTTTTCCCACCCCGGTTTTCAGTTTCACCTTATTTCTCCCATGTAGTTAAATGCCCATTCCCATAACCATACATTTAACAGACTGAAAAAAATAAATATGGCTGAAAACACAAATTCTGGAAATTTTTCAGAATGCTGGAAATTGCAGAAATAAAAATCAGCAATTAAAAACAGCCATTAAAACACATTAAAACACTGATATTTTTGGTCAACTTGACCCTGGAAAAACCCCCTACAACTCTTGGGGAAAACCAGTTTGAGAGCTCTTCTTTATTTCTGAAAATTGTCTTTTTACAGTGAGAATTATTCAGCAAAAAATCAGCAAGCAAATTTACAACTTATCTCCTTTCCCGTGCCTCACAGCAATCTGGAAATTACAGCAAACAGGACAGCAATAAATGCTGTACGACCTCCGTTTTGTGTGCAGAAAAATCAGCAAACTGCTCCTCGATTTTTGTGCAAAAATTTGCCTTTCACTATGTGCTGAATCAGCTGTACAAATCTGCTCAACTGCTGCCTTGGAATGTGTGCCAAGCTGCTGTCTCCTTCTCCTCCCTGCTCAGAAATCTCTCTTTCTCTCTTGCTCTCCTTCTCCCAATCTGCTCATAAAAGAATGAATGACCTTTTCCTCCTTTAATATAACTCCAAGTGACTTTTGGGTGATCCAAGTGACTTTTGGGTGATCTCTAAATCCAATGGCTGAAATAGATTTAGATCAATGGTTGAGATTAAATGCTCATTTAAATCTCACTTTCTATTTTTTAATTCACCCCACTTTAATAAAGACCCACTTAGTCATTTATTTCCAAAGTCACTTTTCCTTTCTAATTTTTCATTGATTTTATAAAAGTCACTTTAAAATTAGACTTAATAACTTTATCACTTAAAGTCACTTTTAAATTAGATTTAACTTTATAAAATTATAAAGTCACTTTAGGAGAAAAATTAAATTCTTTTGGACACTTTTCCCTAGGCCAAAGATCAAAGCCTAAGGGAACCACGTGTCCTCCGGTACCAAATTTCAACATGATGGAGCTGGTAAGTTGTTGCTCCTCTACTGCTCAACAAATGAGAAATGTTGATTTCCTAGGCAAGAAATCACCGAGGAAGTATTCCTTGACTATGCGATTTGCTTCTTCCTTCTGACGACTTTTCTGCCCAACACTCAGCTTGCAGAAACTGCGTCCCTCTAGCTCTGTGTGGCTCTGTGTAGCTCCCTCTGCCTTGGCAAGTTTTTGATCTGGCAGTTTTACCTCTCTGTTGACTCACTCAAAGAGAGACACCCGCAAAAATATAGCCCTCTTGGCTAGAACTGCGCTATCCCTCAGGGGATTCGAACTGCTGCTTCCTGCAGCAAATTGGCCCTTGCTTCAGTGCTAGATCTGCTCTTCCCGGTTTCACATCAACATCTCTGATACCATGTGAAAATTCCTAGATCTAACAATCTTAGGAATCCTACTGTAACCAACTGAATCTACTTCACCTAGATTGTAAATTAGATTACAAGCTTATTTCAGATTTCTTCATGAAACATTGAAGTAAATTACTGAAGCAGCCTACACCAATTAGATATGATTCTGAAACATAGAAACTGAGCAAGGAAAATAGAAACACATAGAACAATTATTTTTGGACAAAAGTCCCTCAAAAAACCCAATGCGGGAAAACCAATGTAGCAGCTCTGAGGGTTTATTATTATTAAGCAGTAGCAGAATCTGAATACATCACTGAATACCTCACAAGGTTATTTAGTTACAGAGAGAAATACTGACAGAAGCTTTGTGAGTTTTACCTCACACATTCACTATGAAATCCTGGCTGATCCAGCCCCAAACTCACTGCCCCCCCGACTTTTCTAGTTGCCTCTGCACTACCTCTGCATAGTGTCTCCGTCAACCCAGCGTCAAGCTCTCTGGGTGTTGCGTTACTTCTCTGGCTGGTTTTTCTGTTTCCCAGGAAATTCAATTTCTGCCTCCCGGTCTCACACCCCGACTTCGGCTTTTGAAGATCGAATTTCTCTGCAGATTTCAGACTCCTCTCTCTCCATTTGCGTTGGTTCTGTGTTGCCCTTCTGGCCCTGCGTCAGCCTCCGCGTCAAGGCTTCTGGATCACTCTCCGCCTCTCTCTGCTAATGTATCTCTGGCTGAGAATCTCTCTCTTCGAAAGCTGTTATCCCTGCCCCTCAATTGCAAAAGATTTCCTCAATCGATTTTTCCTCCTAAGTAGTAAGAACTTCTCACTTCAGAAAATCGATTTTTTCTATCTCTCTGTGTATTTTCCAAATGACCCTCAAGCCCCTTCTTATATCTTCCTGTTGGACAACCAACGACCTAGATTTCTATCTTAATCAAAGGCTCAGATCGTTTTGGCTTGATCCATGGCTTTTTCTAGAAGTTTTACCCCTGATTAAATTAATACCCATTAATATTTTAATTTTCCTAAGTTTAGACTTAAGAACCCCATTAAAAATATTGATTGTTTTAATAAAATCACTTATGGGTGGAATTTCCCAAAACGCTTTCTGGGTTCTTTGGAGTACATGTGCCCAACCCTCCCTACAAAATTTGAGGCTTAGAGCACATCCGATGCTACCCCAAATCAACACCAACACCGCTGTGTATGTTCAAAATAGATGCCCACATCAAGAATTGGACTTCAAGACACCCAAAGAAGTTTTCACCAATAAGAAACCTCATGTTTCTCATTGTAGAATATTTGGTTGTCCCGTATGTTTTCATGTGCCGAAGGAGAAAAGAAACAAGGTAAATGCATCTGGGAAGAAAGGAACGTTTGTGGGCTACAGTGAAACTTCAAAGGCATATAGAATCTATGTGCCTGGTCGAAGGGAAGTGGAAATAAGTCATGACGTCACTTTCGATGAAGATTTTGCCCTTAGGAAAGTTCGAGATCTTCCTATCCCTAGGAAGGACAATGATGATAATGATGCAAGAAAGCAAGATGAACCTCCATCTGATCACCTAATGACCGATGTTGAAGGTCCGATGGATCCCATTGATCCACCTCCTAGTGAGCCCTCTACTTCAAGAAAAAGACCTTTCTGGTTCAAAGATACTCTTGAAGATGCTGAAAAACACATTGCACCGAGGGGGACATTTCGTGAAAGAAAGACGCCGAACATGTACTAAGGGTACTTTATTGCCATGAGTACCATTGTACAATATGAGCCTTTACATTTGAAGAAGCCATGAAACACCAAGTTTGGAAGGATGCGATGAACGAGGAGTATGAGTTGATCATAAAGAATGATTTCTGGGATGTGGTTCTATTGTAGCGGCTACCACCACCCTCCAAAATTTTGGCCTACACCAATTTCGGAGCCTCCCTTAAGAGTTTCACTTGATGACTGCACACATGCGGGTTTGCTCCGTGAGCTTGTGTGAGTCCTTGCATCCGCCTTGCTTGTTCACTTTAGTCAAGTTTCTGCAAGCTGGTGTCTAAGTCATGCTTGCGACCATGTTCTGGTTATGCTCAAAGTCTTCGCTTCATATGTGCTTGTTGTGTTCGCTATGGAAGCATCTATGGCACTCACACACGGAGTTCCATTCACTGTCGTGCAAGCGTCGTCTCGATCAATGAATGGTCAATCATGAGAGTCGCGCTTGTCGCTTACACCGTCGGTCAATCTTGTTGAACATGTGTGTCTGGATGGTTTGGTCATTTCGTTGTCAAGTCACGTGAGTGTGTGTTCGTATGATCACCTATACATGTTTCAATTGCTGAAGGTTCTGACGACCTAACTCCCCTCTGACAGCCGGACCATCACCCTGCCATCACCTCGATCAACTTTCAACCAGAGCAGTGCAGAAGCACCAAGCTAGTCTTTTCAAGCTGCGCTGCCAGTAAGCAATCCAATCAACTCTCATGCTAGTTACCCAAATAGTCGGACTCGACAATCACCCTGGAATTGACTCCCCTAAAAGATTGCACAGAGGCCACTGACCTCACCTGCTCAACTGACTGAGGAAATTGTGCAGATAGGCCAGACAAACACCAAATGCCCATCCCTGTCTCCCTCAGAAATTGTGCAATTTTCCCAGTCAGTCATCCCGATAGTCGATCAACTGTTCATCTCAGAAATTGCGCAGTGTTCACGAGCAGGCCTTCCGCTACCCATCAGTCAACTTAGCGCAAAAATTGCGCAGAGATGATCAGCAGGCCGGCCTCCCAGCTTCAGTGCAGTTTTCCTTGCCAGTAGCCCCTAGCAGTAGACTGCCAGTTCCCTCTGCGAATTGCGCAGTTTCTGCTACCAATCTCCCGGGTAGCCAACTGGCAGTTCCCTCTGGGAATTGTGTAGTTTTGACTGCTAGTGGCCCCAGTAGCCAACTGGCAGTTCCCTCTGGGAATTGCGCAGTTTTGGCTGCCAGTGACCCCAGCAGCCAACTAGCAGTTCCCTCTGGGAATTGCGCAGTTTTGGCTGCCAGTGACCCGGGCAGTTCCCCAAAAAAACTGCGTAATCCCTGCCTGCTGACCCTTCATGCAGCCCAACCCGTTCCTTTGGAAAATTGCGCAAATTTGGCTGTCCAGCCCCATTGCCCATTCGTTTTGAAAAATGCGCAGAGCATGCCTGCCTTGCCTTCTAGCAGCCCAGACTGTTCCTCCCAAAATTTGCGCAATTTTTCCTCCCAGCCAAGCCAGACCTTGCAGACAGTCACTATCGACTCAGATTGCATGTCTCCATCTCTCAGTGACTCTTGTGCAGTTGTTTGGAGCCATCATTCCGCATCATAGCCTTGCTGCCTCTCCCAGCCAGCTGCATCCGAATGATCATGTGTCATGGTAGACTAGGAGGTTTTGGATTTGATGTCGTCTCATCATGAGTGACTGTAGGTATATGTACACCAACGAACATGGAAAGACGACGAATCGGATGAACGAAGGGAGCACATGCAGAATGATAGGCTCACCAACGAACGAACGAACGAAGCATGCGAAGCGGACAAACGCAAGGAACATGCACCTTCGCGAACAGATGAGCTTGTCAAGTCTTCTAACATGCAAGCAAGAAGCAACATGCTAAAGCTTCATCAAGCAAACTAAGGACCATCGAAGACTCCACGCACTTCGCCATGAGGAGTTGAAGTTATGATACACCATGAAGACATCCATCATCCAACAACACTATAGCTCGACGTGCACTCCAACAACAGCACGAATGTACCAACATTGTCATGTCAAGTCATGTTGAGTCACGTCATGAGTCATGTCACCCATATCTCCACTATGGGCTTGTTGTCAATCAATGTGATGTAACATGGAAGTCTAAGAGACCCACTTGTTGAACAAAGAGTCATGGAAGTCAAACGGTCATGAGGGTAGTCAAACAACCACAAGGGTCAGTTTCAGCCTTGGCTATAAATACCCCCTCATTTGTACGTGCAAGGGACTTTTCACCTCAGCTCCTTCCACATAGCCAAGAGAGTCTGTAATCTTTTCTTTGAGGAGTAAGTAGTGGCTCCAACGCCCCGCTGACGGGGTTAGTGATGTATGGTGTAACGATGTGTCTTGGAACTTTCGCTTAATTCAGAAACCTGTCAACAGGCCAGCACGTTTTCACACATGTATTTTATATGTTGTAAGACTGATCTTTAACACTTGTAATGCATGTTGCTTTAACCTGTGTTCTACATCTAAACTGTTTCATTTGTTGTAATGCATAATCTATTAATGGAAATGTGTTGTATATGTTGTTAATGTTGTCCCGTCCATGTCGACTGCTCTGCCGGACATTAGACAGACCTTTCACATGAACCTTGCTGTAACAACCATTGCACTCATTCGGACTGATACGTGAGTGCTGTATGTATTATGTTACCTTGTATGTTGTGACTGCCGCATCCAAGTGGACTGCTTCGCCAGAAGCTGTGTATGTCCTTTTTGTGTTGTGTGTTCCTAGCCAAATTGGGACTGATCCCTTTCAACCTGGAACTCACCTTCACCCTCTTCCCCTCACAGTGAAAGAACCATTGACACAAGTACACTTACACTCACCAAGCACGCAAACCTCACTTCCTGAAGACAAAGCAAACCACTCTCCTATGTTGACAAGCAAGAGTTGAGGCAAATCCTTAAGACGATGGCAACCAGGCCATCATACCGGATGGGACTCCCACACCAAAACAAAGAAATTTTGAAATTACGGAAAGCACCCGATGAATCCGTCGAACAATTTTACACGCGCTTGTGTAATCTTGCATACTGATTCCCCGAAGATGATATTGATTATGAATTTCTTGATGGAAGATTGGAATATCTTTTTCACGTATCCAAACCCTGCTCAACACACTTCAGTGATGGAGTTGCGCAATCACAGGCAGGCACAGTTGCTGTCACAAGTGACTGTCCGCCTTCACCTCATCAAACAACTCCACCACTGCGGAGTGATGTGGGAGATCATGCACACACCTCTGTTGAACTGTCACATCCTCCCACCCCACTTGCTCTTGAGATTTGCGCAGATTTGGCTTGCAAGCCTGTTGGTTGTCACGTGGACTCGTTCCCTCGACCTCCGTCCTCATGTTCTGTTGATCCTCCAGATTGTACTGTCTTGTGTTCTCCCATTCCAGACTCCTCACCTATTGTGAACGAGGATCAAGCTGTCGATGGAGTTGGTGTTATGTATCCAAACTGCGCCATCATTCATGATGAGTATGTGTGGGAATCTAAAGAAGAGCCCGTGGTGAAGGATGAATCTCTTCAATCTATGCCTCATACGCTTCATCCTGACATCCCTTGTGATTCTGCCACTGCTGTTTTCTCTTGTGAAAACCCATCTCTAGATGTTTCTACTTCCAATCATTCATAGGACACCTTGGATGTCAGTCTGTCATTATAGTGCGGGGAGGACACATCTTCCTCGGAAAATCTGTTCAGTCTGTCATTTATCTTTCTTGAAAACATAGAGGGTGAACATCTTTGCTTCTCATCTACGCCTCTGCCCGATTCATCAAATCATGAGGATGCCGACAAACATCCTAAATTTTCTGATCTTGGTTGTCGTGATCTATTCACTTTCTCATCCGATCATGATGTTGATTCAACCGTCGTTAATCTATCCAAGACACTAGTCTATGGTGATCTATCTGTCAATGAGGTCGAAACCCCCCAGACTGTCGAGGCACTTCAGCCCGAGCTGATGGTTATGTTAGGCCCTTGCTGTCCTGAGGTTGGTTTCACTTTCGATCAGGAGATTGTTGAAACACTCGAGGCTCTTCATCACTCTCTGCTTTGCGCTGAAGATCAACCAAACACCCATATTTCGCTTCCTTCGCTCGAACTACACGATCCCATCACTCATGCATTGGAGGAATCCTACATAGCAAGCACACATTCACAACATAAGTGGCCTACCTTTCTCACGTTTGCTTGCCCGACACAGTCAAGAGAATGCACACCCTCAACATCTGCATGCAGTGTAGCACAACACCATGGCAACTCCACAGAGTGCATGTCATGCGCGTTCACTCATCTTTGTTCTGTGGTCGCTCGTAAACTCGGAGTGTGTTTGTCTTCACTGTTATATCTTACTTGTTTGCTAGTTCGCATAGCTGTCTTGTTCGCGAACCATTCCTTCACCAACATGGGTCAACCAATGAGCTGGTGGCTGCATTGGAAGTATCACCTCACATGAGATGGCCCATGCACTGTTAGCTTAGGAGTAGGAGTAGTGTTTGCTTTTTCGCTTGTCTTTGCTTTTTGGTTTCCATGATTGTTTGCTTGCTGACTTGGTTGCTTTGCTTACTATTTTTGTTTACGTTTGTTTTGTTTGCTTGGTATATTACTATTTTTGTTTCTGGAAATAAGTGCTGCCTGTTGTCGCACAAAGTGTCTAGGCACCGCGACAATGCTCAGAGTAAGGGTTGTCACTCTTAAATCCTTACTCACTCCGTTTAGACTCTCTCCTAGACAAGTCAAGGGGGGTAGTCCTTACGGTAAGTGGATGAGAAAGTTGGTGGAACACGGGCTCTAGGAGATTTTAATGATTAACAACTTGACGAATGTAAATGAATCTCGATTAATTCAAATGAATAGATTAAACACTAATGCAACCAAGACCAGTGTCTTATGTTCAATTAACCATAGATTAAGTAAAACAAGTTATCCAGAACAATTTTCCAATATGTGACGAATAATGACAATCATGAATAATCAATATAAATGGCCAAAACTATAATATGCAAGAAATTCCAGATTTAAAATGATTTTCGCCAATTGCCCAAATCTAGATTTAATAAATTTTCTCCTATAGCCAATATAATTTAAAACATTTATCACACTTTGACCATAGTAGAATTATAAAAATTTAAGATTTAGCATTTAACATTAGGAACACCAAGGAATTTTAAGTTAGCGCTTCAGTCATTCCTTAGGCAAAATGTAAAGAAGTAAATCAAGTCAACGGGTTAATAAATCAAATTTTTTAATGGGCCATAGGCCACATTAAAATATTTTAATGTTTAAGCACAAATCTCTTAATTTATTTTAACTCAGTCACAAAATTTAAATAAAAAATGAATAATTTTTATTTTTATTCTTTAGAACTTTTTAATGTTTAGGATTTTTAGATTTTTTAATTTAAAAAAATCAAAATAATAAAAAAAATCAAAATATACAAAAAAAAAAAGAACTTTTTTAATTTTTAGAAATTTTTATTGTTTAGGATTTTTTAGATTTTTGTAATGTTTTGATGTTTTTATATTTTTTTGAAAGTAAATAAAAATAAAATCAAAATCAAAATGAAAAATATGAAAAAATAAAATCAAAACAAATCAATGAAATACAAATACAAATAAAAATAAAAGATCAAATTCTTTTCTTTTTTGAAATTTTATGAATAAAAACAAATAAAAACAAAACGCAATCAAATAACAAAACAAATTTCAAATTATTTACAAACTTAGACCTAATCGAATGTACAGATAAAAAGAACTAACCTAAACTAAATAGGAACAACACCACACATATTACAAAAATGAAATCAAATAATCCAACCCTAACACTTATGATTATACAAATGAAATAAAATCTAGCCTAACCTAATCATGAAATCGAAATATATAATAAAAAAATCGAAGTGTATTGTTGTTTGCAGGTGTGCGTGACGGTTAATAGGAAGCTGCAAAAGAATGCTGCTGTGAGGAGGGAGAATCAAGAGAAATGGAATGACGGAGAGGATATATGCTGCGGGTTTTATTTGAAGGCTAATGGTGGGGTTATGGAAGGAATGGACGTGCGGAGAGAGCAGAAGACTGAGGTGATAGGCACCGGAAGGGAAACTCGAACGGAGGGTTTAGTGATGGGCAACGATGGAGCTGTGGATCGATGGAATAAGGCAACGAAAGAATGCTGCTGTGTGAAGGGAGAATGAGCTGGAGGTGGCAAAGAGAGGAGAGCACGCAGTGGATTGAGGAAGCTCATGTGGACAGGGATGAGTTGGAGGTGAGTGCTGCATACAAAGGGCAGCAAGGAAGGGTTTGGAACTTGCTGATCTGCCCAGCGGAATGGAGATTGGTAGCTGCTGAAGGATCGGAGGGCGGTGAATGGATGGGAGATTTTGGACGCAAGTTCTGGCAGCAAGGAAAACAGTGGGTAGCTGCGTGAGGGTTTTCAGGCAGAGAGCGAGGTTGAAATTTCGAAATGCAGATATGGCTGCCAGCGAGGGTTTAAGGATTTGGAGAGAGCAGAAAATAGAGGGTTTCTAATTTTTTTTCGAAAATTACAACAAACCCAGAAACCCCAAACAACAGATAGATGGCCATAAACCCTTATAAATTTTCCAGATTAAAAAAAAAATAAATTTAAACCCAAACTTAGATAAGAAAAATATTTTCGAAATTTTCTAGAAAATGACAGTAAAAACGAATTCGAAATTTTATGCTCTGGAAATGAAAACGAATTCGAAATTTTCTGCTCAGGAAATCCCAGGCAGCAGAGAAACTATAACCCAAGAACCAAAGATAAATTTACCAGATTAAGATTCTATACATCTGCTTAAGATTTATCGGTAAAACCCTTAAAAATTTTCAGATCTGAATTTAAATTTGAACCTTGGACTGCAAAATATCTAAATAATATCTCTAGAAAACGATTGTTGATGAACCCTAGAGATCCAGATCTTACCCTCCAGGGCCTAGATCTAGACTCTGCACAGTTTTTTGCTTCAGATCTGCAGTTGCAGGACAATAACACCCAAACGATATATACAGAAACCCAAAAAAACCCAAGTCAGAAAACCAAAAATAATTATAGATCTATGTACATGAATGGCAGATCTATCAGATTTAGGGAGTGTGAGTCCAACTCCGCTCCCAGATCTGATAATCTGAGGCTCTCAATAGCCAGATCTATCGATCTAGCACAATTATTATTATTATTATTATTATTATTATATATATATATATATATATATATATTTTTTTTTTTTTTTTAATTTTAAAGGAGGTACTGAGCTCAAAACCCTTCATGCATCACCCATAAAAAATATCTTATGATAAGCCTGGGATCAAATTATGTTGGGCTCCTCAGGAAACACAGATCGAGAGATGGTTGGTTCAACCGAAAACTTCCTCGAATGCCTGATTATCTAAAAAATCAAGACTTTCCTGCACAATTCAATTCAAACATCAACATAGAGTGAGAAAACGATAATAAAATTAAGAGAAATAGAGATACTTGCTATTATATTCAAAACTTAAATGACGCATCTTATAGTATTTCCACGAAGAGTAACACCAGCAAAAAATTTAAGCCCAAAGTCTTTCTTTATTTCTCATAAAAAGATTACAAGAGAGCTTTTCGCTTAGTACACGATCCAGAGATCGGATGAACTCACTGACAAATGACCTCCTATTTAAAGATAAATCCTCCAACAGCTAGTTCGAGTGATCCTCGTCAAAGCAATCTCGACCGTTGATGAGGATTAAAATTTCTTTTAATCTCATCCGTCGAAATTTTAAATTATTGAGGAAATTCGAAATTTTCAATTAAATGCATTTTAATTAATTCAAAAATTAAATTTTTGAATTAATTTCCTCAAAATTTTGACTTTGACTTAACCCCAGGGACCAAAGGCTTAAAATTTAGCAAAATAATTAATTTACTTTAGTCCCTAGACCTCTTAAACTTTAATTTTTTAAGGACCAACGAATTTTGCCTCTGGACAATTTAAGTTTATCTAGGATCGAGAATTAATCAAATTTTTGGCTTAGGATTTTAATTAATTTTGGCCAGAAAATTTATTTAATTAACCTATGAGGGGATACATTATTTTTCCAACCTTCAAGACACTTTACATCATGATTTCACATTTTTTACATCTCAAGGGGGAAAACCCATTTGCAAAAGACCCTCACAGACTACCCAATTCTGCAACACAAATATAATCCAACAGACCAAGCAATTTGTAATAAAATAACCTAACCAAATGGTTAGGATTATTCCCAAATCACTTTTACATAAAATCGATCTAGAACACTAGAACTCCCCTAAGATCCCAGTGACAAAATCCATTCTGGCTTTGGGATAAGGCTGAAGGAAAACTTTGCTGACCATCCGAGAATGGATCGGTGAGACAAAAAACCTCCCGGAATGTAGATCGTCACCAGAAAAGTAGGTTTACCTAGGTAATTACATACATGACACGGATCTGCTGAGATTATTTACATTATACACATGAAGAATGGGTTTACATTATAACATGATCCTCAGGCCGACGATGATAGTTGGATGGTAGGAACACATCGATCAGGCGCTATTCCTTTTGTGAAAAAGGGGGTGTACTGCTATGGGTTTTTGACACATAGTGGTCAACACTGCCAACTACTATGTTCTGGCTTTTGAATAGAGTATGTGGCTGAAATTTGAAGAGACTTGTGACACTGCAACGCTTGGCCAGTCTTGTGTTCGTTTTCTCTATGCTTGGTTACAACCTTCGGCCGATGAAGTCCCGACGAAAAATATGAACCGTCTGTAAGGGAAGCTTTGGTCCAACCGTGAACCTGTGTCCACACTAGGAAGCCCCATGCTTGTACTCAGCCTTCTGCTCTGTGTTTTTAAGCTAATCCAACTAGTAGAAACGAAGAAGGGGAAAATCTAAATGAGCAAACATATGTCAGAGGTCTTACATGCTTCTTTGAAGGAACAACCTCTTCTGCTCTCAATAAGTCGAGATCCCTCTTTCGCCCCAAAAATAAATAACTGCCTATGCACAGTGCTTTTGAAAAATACAAAGGCGAAAGAAGAGAAAGGTTTCCTGCGCAAAGAGGTGAAGCATGCAACTCCACCAGGGTACTGACTAGGCTCGCTGGTAGTGGAGCAATGTGTGTTCTTGCGTGACTCCACTGAGGTACTGTCCAGGCCTGCTGGCAGCGGAGCAACACCAGAGATGAAAACTTATATTCTGAAAATCTTTAGCTCGTGAGCTTAACTACCCTTCCCAGATTTGAAACCTTGAGATCTAAGCTAAACTTTTGATTGTGTTTGACTGAGTTGGCAAATGGTGAACCATGTATGTCCATGGGGTAAGTGGGGAAGTTGAAGTAACCTGTACAACAATTCAGTACTCCCCGAAAGACCAAGGCCCTGTGCTAGCAATGAATCAAAATAGAGAAGCTAGAGTTCTACCAGTGTGTCACCAAGTGTTGTAGCGACTACAAACACCTTCCAAAATTTTGGCCTGCACCAATTTCAGAGCCTCCCTTAAGAGTTTCATTTGATGACTGCACACATGCGGGTTCGCTTCGTGAGCTTGTGTGAGTCCTCACATCCGCCTTGCTTGTTCATTTCATTCAAGTTTCTGCATGCTGGTGTCTAAGTCATGCTTGCGACCATGTTCTGGTTATGCTCAAAGTCTTCGCTTCGTATGTGCTTGTTGTGTTCACTATGAAAGCATCTATCGCACTCACACACGGAGTCCCGTTCACTGTCGTGCAAGCGTCGTCTCGATCAATGAATGGTCATGAGAGTCGCGCTTGTCGCTTACACCGTCAGTCAATCTTATTGAACATGTGTGTCTGGATGGTTTGGTCATTTAGTTGTCAAGTCACGTGAGTGTGTGTTCGTATGATCACCTATACATCTTTCAATTGTTCACACACTTAGCCATTTTTGCTGAAGGTTTTGACGACCTAACTCCCCTCTAACAGCCGGACCATCACTTTGTCATCGCCTCGATCGATTGTCAACCAAAGTAGCACAGAAGCACCAAGCTAGTCTTTTCAAGCTACGCTGCCCGTAAGCAATCCAATCAACTCTCATGCTGGTTACCCGGACAGTCAGATCCAACAGTCACCCTGGGACTGACTCCCCTAAAAAATTGCACAGAGGCCATTGACCTCACCCGCTCAACTGGCTGAGGAAATTGCTCAGACAGGCCGGACAGACACCAAATGCTCGTCCCTGTCTCCCTCAGAAATTGCGCAGTTTTCCTAGTCAATCATCTCGACAGTCGACCAACTGTTCATCTCAGAAATTGCACGGTGTTCACGAGCAGGCCTTCTGCTACCCATCAGTCAGCTCAACTCAAAAATTGCGCAGAGATGATCAACAGGCCAACCTCCTGGCCTTAGTGTAGTTTTCCTTTCCAGTAGCCCCTAGCAGCAGACTGCTAGTTCCCTCTGGGAATTGCGCAGTTTCTATTGCCAGTCTCCCAGGCAACCAACTAGCAGTTCCCTCTGGGAATTGTGTAGTTTTGGCTGCTAGTGACCCCAACAACCAACTGGCAGTTCCCTCTAGGAATTGCATAGTTTTGGCTGCCAGTGACTTGGGAAATTCCCCAGAAAAACTGCGTAATCCCTTTCTACTGACCCTTCATGCAGCCCAGCCCATTCCTCTGGAAAATTGCGCAAATCTGGTTGTCCAACCCCACTGCCCGTTCGTTCCAAAAAATGCGCAGAGCATGCCTGCCTTGCTTTCCAATAGCCCGGACTGTTCCTCCTAAAATTTGCACAATTTTGCCTCCCAGCCGAGCCAGACCTTGTAGATAGTCACTGTCAACTCAGATTGCCTGTCTCCATCTCTCAATGACTCTTGTGCAGTTTTCATCAGCAGTTGCCCGAAGCCATCATCCTGCATCGCAACCTTGCTGCCTCTCCCAGCCACCTGCATTCAAATGATTATGTGTCATGGTAGACTAGGAGATTTTGGATTTGATGTTGTCTCGTCATGAGTGACTGTAGGTATATGTACACCAACGAACATGACAAGACGACGAATGGGATGAACGAAGGGAGCGCATGCAGAATGACAGGTTCACCAACGGACGAACGAATGAAGCATGCGAGGCGGACGAACACGACAAACGTGCACCTTCACAAACAGATGAGCCTGTCAAGCCTTCCAACATGCAAGCAAGGAACACCATGCTAAAGCTTCATCAAGCGAACTAAGGACCATCGAAGACTCTGCGCACTTCACCATGTGGAGTTGAAGCTATGATACACCATGAAGACATCCATCATTTAGCAGCACTATAGCTCGATATGCACTCCAACAACAACACGAATGTACCAGCATTGTCATGTCAAGTCATGTCGAGTCACGTCATGAGTCATGTCACCCACATCTCCACTATGGGCTTGTTGTCAATCAATGTGATATAACGTGGAAGTTTAAGAGACCCACTTGTTGAACAAAGAGTCATGTAAGTCGAAGAGTCATGGAAGTCAAACGATCATGAAGGTAGTCAAACAACCACAAGAGTTAGTTTCACCCTTGGCTATAAATGCCCCTTCATTTGTGCATCCAAGGGACTTTTCACCTCAACTCCTCCCACATAGCCAAGAGAGTCTGTAATCTTTTCTTTGAGGAGTAAGTAGTGGCTCCAACGCCTCGCTGATGGGGTTAGTGATGTATTGTGTAACAATGTGTCTTAGAACTTTCACTTAATTCAGAAGCTTATCAACAGGCTAGCACGTTTTCACACATGTATCATATCTGTTGTAAGACTGATCTTTAACACTTGTAATGTATGTTGCTTTAACTTGTGTTCTACATCTGAACTATTTCATTTGTTGTAATGCATAATCTATTAATGGAAATTTGTTGTATATGTTGTTAATGTTGTCTCGTCCATGTCGACTGGTCTGCCGGACATTAGACAAACCTTTCACATGAACCTTGCTGTAACAACCGTTGCACTCGTTCGGACTGATCCGTGAGTGTTGTACGTGTTATCTTACCTTGTATGTTGTGACTACCACATCCAAGTGGACTGCTCTGCCGGAAGTTGTGTATGTCGTTTTGTGTTGTGTGTTCCTAACTGAGTTGGCACTGATCTCTTTCAACTTGGAACTCACCTTCACCCTCTTCCCCTCACAGTGAAAGAACCATTAACACAAGTACACTTACACTCACCAGGCACGCGAACCTCACTTCCCGAAGACAAAACAGACCACTCTCCTGCGCTGACAACCAAGAGTTGAGGCAAATCCTTATGACAATGGCAATCGGGTCATCATATCGGATGGGACTCCCACACCAAACTATGTGAGGTCTAGTTGGGACTTCATACTGGGGTGATCCCCTAAATGTTTCCGGGTCCAACACCATCAACAGGTTCCTAGACGCAAGGACAAGTCAATGGTCACTTCAAAATGGCTCTACAAGATCAAACACGGAGCTGATGCGAGTGCTGAAAAGTATAAGGCCAGATGCGTTGTTTAAGGCTTCTTTGAGGAGGGAGTAGACTACGATGAGATATTTTCACCAGTTGCCCGATATATCACCATCTGTTCGATCATAGCCCTTGCTGCCTTGCAAGGATGGAGCCTACGCCAAATGGATGTCAAAATTGCTTTCTTGCATGGCTCGCTTAAAGAGGAAGTCTTTGTAGAACAACCTAAGTGGTTCCAATTTGAAGATCGTAAGACACATGTATGTAGGTTGAAGAAAGCCCTCTATGGATTGAAGCAAGCCCCTAGGGCTTGGTATGAGAGGATTGATATCTATCTTATGAAGTTGGGATTTACAAGGAGAGATGCTGGCTCGAACCTATACTTCAAGGTTGAAAAGGACAGGCCTCTCATTCTAGTCCTTTATGTGAATGATTTCTTTATGATAGATGATGACTCTCTCATTCATCAATGCAAGAGGGAGTTGGCTTCTGAGTTTGATATGAAGGACCTAGGACTAATGCACTACTTCCTAGGGTTGGAGGTCTGGCAAAAGCCAGATGAAATTTACATTGGAAGCTACTTGAGAGACGTGGGATGGTGGATTGCAAGTCCGTATCTACTCTGATGGAACTCAACTTCAAGAAGCTATGTGGAAGTGTTCCTGGGCCCGGATTAGCGAACCCTTCCGAGTATTGTCAACTTGTGGGGGCCCTGATGTTCTTGGTTAACTCCCGTCCTGACATTTGCTTCGATGTGAACATGTTGAGTCAATTTATGGTCGAGCCTCATCACATTCATTGGATTGCTGCTAAAAATCTCTTGAGATACATACGGGACACAATCCACTATGGACTGAGATACACTTCTGAGAATTCAAGGTTACATGGATATACAGATGTTGACTGGACTGGCAATGCGGTGGATTGTAAGAGTATGCTTGGGTGTTTCTTCTCTTTGGGCTTTGCTTCAATATCTTGGATGAGTAGGAACCAAAAATTGGTTGCTTTAAGCACTGTTGAGGCCGAATACATTGCTGCGAGTATGGCATGTTGTGAAGTTGTTTGGTTGAGGAAGCTCTTCAGTGAGCTATATGAGCACGTGCTAGATACCACTGTGATCTTTTGCGACAACTAAAGTGGGATACGCCTATCAGAGAATCCTGTGTTCCACGACCGTTCCAAGCACATTGAGATTAGGTACCACTTTATCCGGGATATGGTACAACTGAGAGCAATAAGACTCCAACACATCAGGACATATGAGCATGTTGCAAACATTCTCACGAAGCCCTTGGAGAAGGTCAAATTCTTAACCTTCCGAGAGAGACTTGGAGTTGTGGAAAGACCCTCTTGTGAGGGTCTCGTATGAGTTGGACACTGAGCTTTGGGAGCTCCTGGGGGCTTGGGGTACTTCTTGGAGCTATGAGCGACCATAAGGTGAGTGGTTCACCTTCCCCTAGTGGTGCGCTATGTACAGGGTGAGTGGTTCACCTTCCCCTGTGATACCCCATGATGGTTGAAATGTGTGTAGGGTGAGTGGTTCACCTTCCCCTACGATTGTCATATGCATAGGATGAGTGGTTCACCTGCTCCTATGGCATATGAGCAGGATGAGTGGTTCACCTTCTCTTGCTGAGGCCCCAACACATATCTACCCATGGAGTCCGGGACTCATGGGAAGTACCTCTCATCTGGTCAATGAGTTGGGAAAAGTGGTTAGGGACCATAGCACTACCGATGGACGCATCGTGTACTGCCGTACTCCCTATGACTAGGATGCATGGTGTTCAACAACTTGATCTGGGATCAAGGACTGACTTTTGTTAGTGGAGAGTGGTAAGGTCTTGTGACTCACTCTCTTTCACTTCTTCTTCATTATTATTTCATGGTTCAGCAGAGTAGAGCAAAGTAGACCAGTGATGACATAGATGGTACATGATGACAGGATGGTATGATGATAGCAGATGGATTAGCAGGTCGAATTCTCCCTAGTTGAGAAGGAGCGTTAAAATTGGCAACTAGGGCCAAATTCCATCTTAGGACAACACATATGATGAAGATGATTATTGCATTGGATTCCTCTTTTCAAGAGGTCTAATTTTAATATAACAATCATCTCATTCGGACAAGCAAAAGTGGAATTTTGAATTTATTCTCTCACAAACTGTTAAGGTCGGCCTCAGTGAAATGTAGGCTCAGGAAGCCCAATGGATGTGTCTCCTCACCCTCAAGGAATTGTATAAATAAGGGTGACCTCTCTCCTCATTTGGACATCACTCATCATATCATTCATCTCTCCTAAGTTGCAGGAAACGTGGGCAGGGGGTCCGTTTCCCCAGGGGAAACGAAACGAAACTCGTTTCCCCGTACCGTACGGCCTGGAAACGCGTTTCCCGAAACGGAAACGTGGCCGTACGGCCGGAAACGCGTTTCCAGGCCGTACGTGCCACGTTTCCCCAAAAAAAACACTTGTTTTTTAATTTTTTTTTTTTTAATTTGTTTTTAAATTTTTTTAGGGTTTCCAGGTAGTTCTAGAAACCTATTCTAAAGTTATAAAAGAGCAGCTTGGATCATTCTCTCATCACACTATTCAGCAAGTCATTTCTCTTGGAGACTGGCAGTTGTTTCAGCTAGGGTGTTTTGAGCAGTGAGCAAAGTAGATTTCAGCAGCAGGAGAAAGAGATTTCAGCAGCAAGAGAGAGATTTCAGCAGCAGCAGATTTGGCTCAGCTGCAACCATATTTCTCTTCTCTTTTCTGGCGTTTCGGGGTAGTCTCAGCCACAAATAATTAATTTGGGTAAGCCACATTCATTTTTTTAGTTTTTTCTTACTATTTCTTCAATTTTTTTAGGGTTTAGGCAGCCAAAAATATGAAAAACGTTTTTTATTGATAGATTTGTTTTTTAAATTTATTTTTGCAGCAGATTTGGCTCAGCTACAACCATATTTCTCCTCTTTTCTGGCATTTTAGGGTAGATTCAGCCACAGAAAATTAATTTGGGTAAGCCACATTCATTTCTTAGTTTTTTTCTTACTATTTCTTTAATTTTTCTAGGGTTTATACAGCCAAAAATATGAAAAACGTTTTTATTATTTACAGATTTGTTTTTTTAATTTATTTTTGCAGCAATGGCTTCCAGCCAAAGTGCAGCTGCAACTTCAAGCCCTAGGGCCAACCCAAGGGCTGAATATTATCCTCTTTGGAGGCATGTGCGAAGCTTCAAAGATGTGGAGGTGGTGGCTCATGGGAATGGCGATGCAATATTTGCAATAATACGTACAAGGGCTCCTACCCAAGAGTGAAGGCGCATCTATTGCATGGAGGAGGACAGGGGATTTCAGGTTGCACAAAAACATGAGATCCTTTGGCAAGGAGGGCATATCAAAGAGAGCAAGATGAGGCGGATGGTACTAAGAGAAGGCATGATGACCTTACTCAAGCTCCATCTAACATTGAGCCAAGGATTGTAGCTGAAGCAAGAAAGAGGAGAGCTGGTCACACTCAACAACATGAACAACCAGCACCCAAAAATACCAGAGGCCCAGGGGCATCCCCTTCAGTTCAGGATAGCAGAATTGCTAGATTGGTGAATGTGCAAGCAAGAGAAGAAACTGATTCCAGAGTGGCTAGGTGCATTTATGCATGTGGTATCCCATTTAATGTTGTTCGCTCTCCTTACTGGCAAGATATGATAAGGGCAGTTAACAAAGCTCCTCAAGGGTACAAGGGGCCCAACTATGAGAAGTCAGAACCCAGCTTCTCAAAAATGAGAAGGAACTTGTGGAGGACATTTTAGCTCCAATTCGTTCTTCCTGGAGTAGCTCTGGGGTTACCATAGTCTCAGATGGTTGGACAGATATGAGGCGCAGACCATTGATAAATATCATTGCCACTTCCCCCAAAGGAGCAATGTTTATCAAGGCAGAAGACTGCTCAGGAGAGGTGAAAGATGCACAGTTCATTGCTGATGTTATTATAAAATCTATTGAACAAATAGGGCCTAACAGGGTGGTGCAAGTTATCACGGATAATGCACCAGTTTGCAAAGCTGCAGGTTTAATTATTGAGGGGAGGTATGACCACATCTTTTGGACACCATGCATTGTCCATAATCTGAATCTGATCTTAGAGGAGATCGACAACAAAGTTTCCTGGATAAAGGAAGTCACAGGGGAAGCAAGGGAGATTATCAAATTCATCACCAACCACCACCAGTCTCAGGCCATATTTCGAGAGTACTCCAAATTGGAGTTGTTAAAAGTTGCTGAGACAAGATATGCCTCAAACTTCGTGATGTTGCGCCGCCTTGTTGAGGTTAAGCATGCATTAGTTTCTATGGTGGTGAGTCAACTTTGGATTGAGTGGAGACAAGCAGATTCAGAGCGGGGATCTATGGTGCGTAGATTGTGCCTTGATGAGGATTGGTGGAGCAAGGTAGATTTCTTGCTAAAGTTCACAACCCCTGCATTTGAGCTTCTCCGGAGTGCTGACACTGACCAACCTTTCTTGGGAGAGGTATATGATGGCATGGATTCCATGGTTGAGAAAACTATGGAAATCATTTTGCAGGAGTCTCCACAACTTTTGTTTGTTGATGATCATTTTGCTGGTTTGATCAAGAAAATCATTGTTGACAGGTGGAACAATTTCAATACACCATTGCACACTTTAGCACATGCTTTGAACCCCAAATTTTATGATGAGGAGCTTATTGCTAAAAGTAATGGGAAGAGGAAGGCACCCCATAAGGATAGAGAGGTGGCTACTGGGGTGAAAAAAGCACTTATGAGAATGTTTCCTTCTCATCTACATAGGGAGGTAAAGGAGGAATTTGCCAGTTTTGCTGCAGGAATAGATGATTATGCAGATATATCAGCTTTGGAGGAGAGAAGCACCATGAATCCAGTTAGGTGGTGGATTTGTCATGGAGCAAATGGTGTACATTTGCAAAGCCTTGCCATTCGTATTCTTTCACAAGTGGCAAGCTCTTCATCAACAGAAAGGAATTGGAGCACTTATGGTTTTATTCATTCTGTGAAGCGCAATAGGTTGGGCTCACAGAAAGCAGAGGATCTTGTTTATGTGCACTCCAACCTTCGCCTTGCATCTCGTAGGGGTCCAGAATACAACAGTGGTCCTTCTAAAGAATGGGATGTGGATGCAGAAAATCCTGATTTGGATCTCTCTCTTGCTGCCCTGAATATTGAGGACGATTCTGGAAGTGGAATTGGTGCATCATCTTCTTCAGCACCACCATCCATTGTTGAGCATTCCGCTGCTTCTATTTTTGATGAGGATTGTTATGATGAGGATTAGTCTTTTGTGACTTGTCTCTATAGTTCTTGCCTTATAGTCTTTATTGTACTTGCAGCCTCATATACTAATATAAATAAACGCTGATTTTGGATTTTCCTATATTTTTATTTTCATTATGTGACCGTTCATGACTCATGAGTAAATGTGATGTAAATTTAATCTTAATGTTTAAATGTAATAAATTATAATCATATAATGTAAATGTATCATTCATGCTTTATGATTGCACATATATATAATAATAATTTTTAAATATTTTTAATATATATATATATATTATTATATATATTCGCGTTTCCCCGTTTCCAAAATTTGGGGAGGTCGCGTTTCGTTTTGCTTCCCGTTTCGGAAACTCGTTTCCGTTTCCCCGTTTCGTGCAACTTAGCATCTCTCTCTCTTCTCTTGATTGGTTTGTACAACTTGGGAAACCTCTCTCTCTTCTCTTGATTGGTTCGTACAGCTTGGGCAACCTCTCTCTCTTCTCTTCTTCCCACGTGTGGCAGGAGGCCGAAAATTTCAGAGATAGAACAGGGCGAAATTTCAGACCAACAGTCCAATGTTGACCAAGGCTGATTTTAC
Source organism: Pinus tabuliformis (assembly GCA_031772625.1). Lineage (NCBI taxonomy): Eukaryota > Viridiplantae > Streptophyta > Pinopsida > Pinales > Pinaceae > Pinus > Pinus tabuliformis. The sequence continues at coordinate 701,059,564 of CM062811.1, forward strand.
CAAGTTTGACTTTGGCTTTCAAGGCACAATTCCGATTTGCCTAGGCCGAGTTGTTGGGCACAAAAATCAAGGTGTTTTGGGCAGGTTGACCAACATTGATGTTAGCGTTGACTTCAGATTTGATCGCAAAAAATTACAACAATATTTCTCTCTCCTTTGATCGAGTTTGACTGAACTGTTTTGGGTTGACTTTGACTCTCCTTGAAGGCCGAATTGCATTGCTGTTGACTGAGTTGCTTGGAGGATGTTTTGGTGCTGATTTGACCAACGTTGACTTTTTGGTTAGGGTTGTAGTTGACTGTTGTTGACTGCTGATTTTGACAGGGTAGTTTTGACTATGTATTGGGCAAGTAAATTTGATCTATGTACTCTCTCTCTCTGTTGAACTATTGAATAATAATAAGAAGATTTGATCAAAGGGTTTTCCACACATTGGGGTTTTTCCCTGGCATCCACCAAATCTTGTGTCCTCTTGTCTTGGCTTGTCTTCTGCACTTGTTTTATGTTCTATCTGCATTTACTCTCAATGTGATTGCTACTAGAAATAATTGGAAATTGTCATTGGGTTGATAAGGAACATTGAAGTAAATTGTGCTAAAGCATAAAACATACCTTTGTTATCTAAAATTAACAGGAAATCTCCAACGATATGAATAACTGTGGAAGTCTCCAATCACCCATGCTTTATTTTTTTAATCTCTTTACTAAAAAGTATTTGTTACCCACCATTTTGTGGGTGATATCCCTAGGAGATATTTTTTTTCTCCAAGATGGTTCTCAGTGGACAGCCAACAGCCCCTTGTAGCCACTGGCTAGCTCATTATGCCATTTCTCCACCACTTGAGCTAGCCATGTGGTCCCTCACCCATTTGCCATGATCATATGTTTGAAAATGGGCCTCCCGAACCCAAAGATATGCCTTGTCATTTGGTAATTGAGTATTGTAGTTTGCTTATCATGGACACTTTTGGGTATGGATTAATGGGGGGATTCAGCGAAAAGAATGGGCTAGGTCTGTGCTTTTGTCCCCTAGATCCCTTTTGGACATTAACCTTGGATTCTAGTCCTGTGGGATCTCTTTACTGATCGTTTGACTTTAGGGATGGTATTTCATGAGAAACCCTGATTTTGATTGCGTGGTCCCGCTCCCTCATCTGCATATATTACCCCCTTTCCATTCATTACTTCCCCATTCATCATTTCTCCCCCCCTGGGTCCACATTTCCCCATTGGGTCCACATAGGGCTAGCTCACCCCTTCCCCTTGCCCACACCTCTGATCAGGTCTGGAATGATTCCTCGGGGGTTGATGCAGCTAAAAAGAAAGATAAAAGTATAATTGGCCACACTCAAGAGGAAAATGTACCAGAAAATGCAAAATATGGTCAGGACAAACACATTTAGCACGTGGGCAAAAGCCAATACATGAGCTCTACCTCATCATCATGGCCATCACCCTAGTTCCTACATGTTCTATGAGCCCCCTTCATTATATAAGAACCCATGATTGTCCCAACCCCTGGTGGGCAATGAACCGCCCTACCTTAAAAGGGGGTATTCATTGCTATATCTTATGCATCATGCTCTTACCCCTTGAGCCCCAAGCAGTTAATCAAAGAAAATCATAAAAAGGCAAAAGACATATAAAGAAGAGTGGAAAATCAAGGTTGGGGCACCTCATGTACCACGATTGCTCCCTCCTATACATTATAAACCCAAGTGCGGGTTTCAATTTTATTAGCTACCCTTGTACCCCAGCATGTGGCCCAGGGATACCCCTTCTCATCCCCCACTTCATTCACCTATCCGTCGCATGCCACCACCGTTTGAAATATGTACCTAAACATACTATCCCCTTTAAAAGTAGAAACCACCTAATAGGATGCTTGGTTAACCCCATTTGGAGTTTAGGATACATTGAAACATCTCAAAGCCCATTATGGAAGGGTAGGCCATTATGAAGTCCCCACCTATGCTCCATGGTTGGTAAGCTCATTTACTCGATTTTTCTAATGACTTGTTGTGTTGGAAGGCTAATGGACGCATTGAATCTTATGAATGATTGCAGATGGTTCCATCTTGGGTTTGGTCTCCCTATACGGGGTCCTAATCCTCCAAAGGGCATGTGCGTTGAGAGCCATGGGCCTCCACAGTAGTAGAAGACACTCCATGGATCCTTTAGAATGTTAAGAGATGCTTGAGATACTCCTATTGGACGAGGAAGATGCACCTAATTCACCTTTGCCCAACTGGCCCCATAGATGTACCATGCACTTGGCAGCTGACTCAGGACTTGTAGGATGATGTGGCATCCCCTACACCGTCATCAGAGCCCTTGCAAATGATTTACAAGCATCTTCGACTCATTTGGAGACCCATGAGGCTATTGTTGTGCTCCCACACCCATGGGAGCACCACATGTTTATTGTTTGGAAAACAAGGGGCCAACCCCTCGTCCATCACTTTTGAGGGTCCTATTCTTCATTATGGCACCTATGGACCTCATTAGGCCTTTTGGAGGGCCCTACGACATGTATTATTCATCATTTGACCTCTTAAGAGGCTTATTTTTTCATTTGTGAGCTAGTTTGGTGGGCTTGTCACCAAAAGTTTGATTATTTACACATTATTTTATTTTTGGGGCTTATGTAGGCCAAGTTGACTAATTCAAACTCCTCATTAATGTATAAATACAAGTGAGATGAGTTCATTTGCTCATCATTAATTTGGATTGGATCTCTTCTCTCTCTTGAGAAGTTCGCACTTTTTTTTGGAGGACGAATTGGAGCTTTATGGATAAATTTTGATGTGTGGATTTGGTTTATCTTATCTTGGAGCTTCTCTATTGTCAAATTGTGGATGGTTGGATATGTTCTATTACATGTAAGTAAATGCTTTTAATGCTAATCTTGTTTTACTTTGTCATATACATTGGATTGGGAATTTTTCTATTTTTAGGGCTAATTGCTACATGCATTTACATTCTTAAATGGTGGAATTTTGTCTCTATATAGCATCTCTCAATGTATGGGCCATATAATTTGAATGAAATCTCCTAGGGATAATTCTATCAACAAATTCATCTTGATAAGCCATCACATTTTGTACATCGAAGTATAACAACTACAAGATTGCTCCTCTTTGTCCTGGATTGCCAGCGTGGTAGTCTTCAGGCCTCCTTGAATAAGAACCAAGGTCCTCATTCATATTTATCATAGACTCCATTCTGCCAAGACTAAGGCACTGATCTACCAAGAGGTGATCACTTAAAATAAAATCTTTTCAGCTTTTCCTAGGTCTAGCCATGTTGGGTCACCTAGGGCATCATGTTCCCGACAAAATAGCCCTCCAAAAAGTTTGATCTCCTTGCCTCTCCTGCGGTAGTGTCTCCTTAGGACCTCCTCCAATTTTGAAGCCATTCTTACGTTGGGGTTGTGAGAAAAGCCAAGCCCTAACTCTGAGATCAAACTTTGCCCTAGTATCCCCAAGGCTAGTGCCTCATAGGATCAATTCAACATTTTAGCATAAAAACTATGCTAAAGAACACGAAGACTGATAGCTTGAAAATTTAATTGTTAAAAATACACGAGAGGTATTTTATATAATAATTTATTATTAAAATTGTATAAGATATAAGATGATTTGAATGTACAATGAGGCCCCGCTTTTATACTTAAGCAGGTGACCTTTCGTGAAGAGGCATGTCTTTTAGACATGCCTTTTCACTTAATTTTAATGACTAATTAACCTAAATAATATTTAATTATTTAATATTTATATTTATTTTATTTAGCTAATTGTTATGAATTATATTTATAACATAGCCTCTCCCTGCGGAAGCTTTGTCCTTAAAGCTTTAATACTGGCGTTTTCTTCACTTAGTCGCTGTCGATGCATACAACTTGGTCATTGATTCGTCAGGTAGCTTATCAATACTATTTCCTTGGATTATATATATATATATATATATATATATATATATATATATATATTATTTTTCTATTTTTTCTATTTTTTTTAACTCTATATTTTTTTATTTTTATAACTCTATAATTTTTATTTTTTATTTTTTTTAATAATATTTTTTTATTATTATAATTAAATAATATATATATATATATATATATATGTATGCATAACTATTATATATATTATATAAATTAAATTGAATTAAATTTATTAAATGCGGGTTCGAACAATGTTGACCGTCGCGCCGAATCGGTGGGGGCCCTGGACCAGTTTGATAGGTGGTTGACTCGCAATCTTTTTGGTGCCTGATGCAAATAGAGCTCATTTGAACGTAGTTCGCCTCACAATGTTCAACCCTCATGCCAGATTTCCATCAGAAACGCTGTGTAATTCCGTTCGAAACGCTGTGGAGACTTGTTGTTTGGACCACGTTATCAATTGGTGTCGGACCACACTATCAATTGAGCCAATCAATGGTGTCGGACCAGTAGTCGGATTGTCTTGCCTAATTTTTGTTGGGTAGTGGATGGCCAGATAGTGATGGGTGGACAAACGTAGCAGTCGGGGTGGCCTGTTTGAATGGTCCAGCTGTGGTGATGACAGACATGCATGATATGTGGGACGATACGGTGAACGATGCAATGAACGTCGGACAGTGCAGCGAGAACACGCCAGTGTGTTGTGATCTCTAGTGGTCGAAAATGACAACAACGTGGATTTTCGATCTTTTGAATGCTCTGAGCCGCTGCTGGAACCATCGAAGCCCGCACTCCCTTCTCCGTTTAAACCATGGACGACAACACTACCTTCACTCTCAGGCTGCAATTCCTTGGGATTAGACGACTGCGAAGGTGGAGGGAGATTTGAATTGCTAGCTTTGTGGGTTTTAAGGTGGCGATAATTAACGGAGAGAGAACAATAGTTGATGACGGGCGGAGGAAGTATGAAGAAGTGGCCGTGCTTTGGCCACTCGCAGACGGCTACGCGATTTTGGTGGTGGAAGAGGTAACTCACGAATTTGTGCCACTCAAATACCTGCTCCTGGTTTTCGCTGGCCACGGTTATGTAGAACTGGGGAGATGCTTTGAGGTTTTTTGCCATCTTCTCATCCAACACGGGCATCTCATTATGCATGTGGAGCTCAGGGGGAAGCAGGATGATCACCATGAAATGTTGTACCCGAGAAATGATCTTATTGTCCTTGTACAGCTTCAGCATGCGTGTGGATTCCAACAGTGGACTAATCAGTGGTGGTGCATTATGTGCCACAATTTGGTTATTCCTACTGCTATTCCAATTCCTATTCGGTGTAGGTTTCTGTGTCACCCCTCCACTGCTACTGCTATTCCAATTCCGATTCACTTTCTTTTTCTCTCGAGAGGTACCGATGGGTGCATATATTAGCTCTGTTATTCCGCTGTTTGATGACTTCAAGTGCTTTGATACCACCAAAAATGATAACATATTTCCATCTAAATCAACTTCTCCCCAATTCCGTCCATTTACAGATAGCTTTTTATCTTCTGTAGCTAACCCTATTGCGTTTGTTATGAAATTTGTCAAATTGGCGACATCATGGTTGATTTCAGAATATCTGTTCGTAGGTGTTTCATCATCATTAAATCCTTCCTTGCATTCTCTAAAAATTGTTAGGTTGTTATTCGTTTGATTAGTCTCTAGAGTCTCATTTTGTTCATCCATTGTATATTGTTTTACATCCTCTTTTATAGATTCTATATCTTCAAAAACATGTTTTTCTCAAGAGCCACCGATGGCAGATTTTCATTGACACCTTCTTTCGACAAGGATAACTCTAATATCTTTTCATTGTCAATATCTACAACACACTGCTCTTTCTCTAGAGCCACAAATGTTATTTTTTCATTGACTTCTTCTTCATTGTTATGATATTGTACATCTCCTTGTTTCTCAATATAGTCCTCATCTTGATCTTGTTTTGCTTCTTCATTGTTGCTATCATTTTCCTTATTATTGATTTCCTTTCGACGTGTTTTAATTTCTGCATATGACTTTTCTAAACGCTGAAATGCTTCTTGAATTTTACTAAACTGCTTAACGTAATCAGGATGTGAACGTAATGGCACATTGTGCGGCAAACAACGTTCAAAGACCCGCATGATTATATCGTGTACCATGGCTCTGATACCACTGAAGCATAAAAACTATGCTAAGGAACACGAAGACTGATAGCTTGAAAATTTAATTGTTAAAAATACACGAGAGGTATTTTATATAATAATTTGTTATTAAAATTGTATAAGATATAAGATGATTTGAATGTACAATGAGGCCCCGCTTTTATACTTCAGCAAGTGACCTTTCGTGAAAGGGCATGTCTTTTAGACATGCCTTTTAACTTAATTTTAATGACTAATTAACCTAAATAATATTTAATTATTTAATCTTTATATTTATTTTATTTAGCTAATTGTTATGAATTATATTCATAACAAACACCATTACGTGAAAATTCTTTCTTTGATCCCTTCCCCCTCCTTGTTTGGGTTAAGAACACCACTGGTTGCTAAAGTCTTACCTCCTAACCCAAGCTGGGTCCACTTTGTCCCTTGTGGTCCCATTCCTTTGAAAAGATAATTCTTCAAGGGCCATCCGAGGTTCCAATTTTAACAAGGATTCTAGGGATTGGGAAACTCTCTCACGGGTCATATTCCCTAAGCCTAACCCTCAAATCCTCCCATCCTTCTCCTAGAAGACATTGTACCATGCTTAGAAAACAAGCAAATTCCATTCTTCAGCCTCTTCTAGAAAGGGATTATTTGGGTCACTCTATATCCATTTGTTGATTTATCCTTCATTTGTGACTCCATATGTACTGGGTCTCCTCCCATTGGTGAAAATCCGTAAATAGTAGGGAGCCTTAGTTGAGGTGACAGTGGGCTAAGTCTTGATTTGTTGCCCTTGGACTAGAATTTCCTCCTTTAGGTCCCCTTCTAGTTTGAGAGATAACATTTTGGCGTCATTGCTGGGGACATGAAACATGTGTTTTGTTCCCGTATGAAATATTGACATATCATTATTGGCGACTCCATTGGAAGAACGAAGCCCTAGTTCTTCATTGAAATTTAAGGTCGATGCTTGTAGGGTGAAGCAAGCATTTTTCTAGGCATCTTTAATTTCACCCTGGCGACTCCTACATATTTTTCATGTATACCTCAAATAGGTTGTCTTTCTTTGATAAATTTCCCGCTTTGGACATTGCTAGCATCCCTAGGCATCCTAATCATGTCACGAGAAGGATGGTACATGGGGTGCCCGTGTTTGATGGTGATCCACTCTCCGCAATTGACCACGTAGAAAGATTTAATGCACATGCTTCAAGAGAGAAGGTTGTTCACCAAGATGTCCTTATGTTATTGTTCATGGGATCTCTCGATGGTCATAACTCATGGCTGCATGATCATGAACCTAGGAGTATCTCATCTATTGAAGAGTTCGTTGATGGCTTTCTTAGACATTTTCAAGTACACCTTGCATTAAGCATCCAAGAGGAAGCCTTCATCAAGCATCATCAAGACATTAAGAATCTAGGTAATGAGAAAGAAGACGAGTCCTCCTTGGGTCCACATGATGAAAATGATGATTTTGAGGACACATGTGCTGGGAAGGATGAGTTTATGGAAAGTGAAATTGAGACCAACCTTACCTTTCTCAAGGATATTACTCCCGATGAATCCTCTTTTGAAAACCTTGAGAAAGATGATCCCATTAGCCCCTTGGAAGATGACATTGAAGATTATTTCCACATTGAAAAGGAGAAATGGGAAATTGTTGGTCCTCAATTTGATTGTGCTCCCATTTACAACATCAATAAGGAGGGTGAGGATGAGATTGGTCTTCCCTTCCCCTCAGGCACTATTTATGATGACATACCCATTGATACCCTTGGGAAGGAGAATCTTCATTTTCCTTTGCATAAAGAGGGGTAGTTGGAAGTGATCAATTTTCCTTTTAGGAGAGACCCAATCTTTGATACTAAGGAAATTGATAAGGCTCCCACTTCTCTTGAGTATGATTCTATGTTCAAATCACTTGAGCCTTTAGATTATGATTTTGGGAAAGCAAAACCCATTGAATACAATACTTCTTTCTCCCTTTTTCCTATTGGTCATCATCTTGGGTCTTCATCAAGTGATTCCCTCACCCCTGGTCATATGATCTCAAGTAATTGTGAGTCCTTCCCCCGTCCCGAGTATAGTGTCAAGGAAAATCCCTTCATTGATTATACTTTTCCTCCTTGGACGCACCCTCAAGGTTTTGATCACTCCATAGTCTCCCCTCTCCAGTGTAATCATCATGTGCAACCTACTTGTGTTTCTCCATCTCGTCGGCCTCCCTTTCCTACTAATCATAACCCGATGAAGGCCATAAGCCATGACGTAAATAATAAGGACAATGGTGGAAGTGATATGCCAGAGGTTGCCATCCATCGAAAGTTTATGAGCTCGGTTGTTAACATCTCTATATTTTGGTTGCAAGAGAAGATCTCATGGACTAGATTACGTCCTTTTCTTACCTCATCTCACATAATCATCCATGTGTGGGCATCATATTTTCCCACCTCTTGCCCACAACATCCTCCATGTGTTTGGGTTTGCATTTGCTTTGGGATTTGTTGCATGAGTAATCATATAGGCAGACATATTTATATTGACTTGATGATATGTTTGTTGCACTAGCTTTATGATCACACTTAATAATATCTTTGTCATATGCATGTTAGGGTAGGATGCATTGCATGCTCATTTCCGCATTAGAACTACTGTCATATGATATTTATCATGGTAGATAGATGCATCTTTGCATAGTTTATGTTTCTGTTGATTTATGGCCTAACATTTATCATGTGCAATCATGAGACGCCATGAAAGCATGCTGCCTCGTGTTTTTCTATTATATGTGCAGGTGATAGGTCTATGGTAACCAAGAAATTGTTGGAGTTCTCGTGACCTCTCGTTTGAGTAGCTTCGTCCAATTATTTGAGAGATCATGTCCCAGTTGGAGCTAGATGTTACCCACCATTTTGTGGGTGATATCCCTAGGAGTTTTTTTTTCTCCAAAATGGTCCTCAACCGGCAGCCAACAGCCCCTTGCAGCCACCAGCTAGCTCATTATGCCATTCTTCCTCCACTTTAGCCAGCCATGTGGTCCCTCACCCATTTGCCATGATCGTATGTTTGAAGATGGGCCTCTCAAACCCTAATGTATGCCTTGTCATTTGGTAATTGAGTATTGTAGTTTGCTTATCATGGACACTTCTGGGCATGGATTAATGGGGGGATACGGTGGAAAGAATGGGCTAGGTCTGTGCTTTTGTCCCCTAGACCCCTTTTGGATATTAACCTTGGATTCTACTCCTGTGGGGTCTATTTGCTGACCATTTGGCTTTAGGGATGGTATTTAATGGGAAACCCTGATTTTGGTTGCATGGTCTTGCTCCCTCATCTGCATATATTACCCCCTTTCCATTCATTACTTCCTCATTCATCATTTCTCCCCCCTGGGTCCACACTTCCCCATTGGGTCCACACAGGGCTAACTCACCGCTCTCCCTTGCCACATGTTGGGTCAAGCTTGGAATGATGCACCGGAGGTTGATGCAGCTAAAAAGAAAGATAAAAGCATAATTGGCCACACTCAACAGGAAAATGTACCACAAAATGCAAAAGATGGCGAAGACAAACACATTTAGCACGTGGGCAAAAGCCAATACACGAGTCTACCCCATTATCATGGCCATCACCCTGGTTCCTATAGGGTCTATGAGCCCCCTTCATCATATACGAACCCATGATTGTCCCAACCCTTGGTGGGCAATGAACTAGCCTACCTTAAAAGGGGGTATTCATTGCTATTTCTTATGCATCATGCTCTTACCCCTTGAGCCCTGAGTAGTTATTCAAAGAAAATCATAAAAAGGCAAAAAACATATAAAGAAGGGTGGAAAAATTAAGGTTGGGGCACCTCATGTACCACGATTGCTTCCTCCTATACATTATAAACCCAAGTGTGGGCTTCCTTTTTATTAGCTACTGTTGTACCCCAGCATGTGGCCCAACGATGCCCCTTCTCATCCCCCACTTCATTCACCTATTTGTCACATGCCACCACCTTTTGAAGGATGTACTTGAACATATTATCCCCTTTAAAAGTAGAAACCACCTAATAGGATGCTTTTCTAACCCCATTTGGAGTTTAGGAGACATTGGCACACCCCGAAGCCCATTATGGAAGGGCAGGCCATTATGAAGTCCCCAATTGTGGTCCATGGTTGGTAAGCTCATTTACTCAATTTTTCTAACGACTTACTGTGCTAGAAGGCTAGGGGACACATTGGATCTTATGTAGGATTGCAGATGGTCTCCATCTTAGGTTTGGTCTCCCTATACAGGGTCCTAATCCTCCAGAGGGCTACATTGGCATATGTAGGGTGTGTGTTGAGAGCCATGGGCCTCCACAGTAGTAGAAAATGCTCCATGGATCCTTGAGGATGTTTAGAGATGCTTGAGATACCCCTATTGGACAAGGAAGATGCACATGGTTCACCTTTGCCCAGCCGGCCCCATAGATGTTCCATGTACTTGGCAGGTGACCCAGGATTTGTAGGATGATGTGGCATCCCCTACATCATCATCAGAGCCCTTGTAGATGATCTGCAGGCATCTTCGACTCATTTGGAGACCCATGAGGCTATTGTTGTGCCTCCAGAGTCCACGCCCACAGGGAGCACCACAGTTTATTGTTTGGAGAACAAGGGGCCAACCTCTTGTCCATCACTTTTGAGGGTCCTATTCTTCATTATGGCACCTATGGACCTTATCAGGCCTCTTGGAGGGCCCTACGACATGTATTATTCATCATCTGACCTCTTAAGAGGCTTATTCTTTTATTTGTGAGCTAATCTGGTGGGCTTGTCACTAAAAGTTGGATTATTAGCACATTATTTTATTTTTGGGGCTTATGTAGGCCAAGGAGACTAATTCAAACTCCTCATTAGTGTATAAATACAAGTGAAATGAGTTCATTTGCTCATCATCACTTTGGATTGGATCTCTTCTCTCTCTTGAGAATTTCACACGTTTTCTTGGAGGATGAATTGGAGCTTTATGGATGAATTTTGATGTGTGGATTTGGTTTATCTTATCTTGGAGCTTCTCTATTTTCAAATTGTGGATGGTTGGATATGTTCTATTACATGTAAGTACATGCTTTTAATGCTATTCTTGTTTTACTTTGTCATATACATTGGATTGAGATTTTCACTATTTTTAGGGCTAATTGTTGCATGCATTTAATGCTTAAATTGTGGAATTTTGTCTCTATATAGCATCTCTCAATGTACGGGGCATGTAATTTGAATGAAATCTCCTAGGGATAATTCTATCAACAAATTCATCTTGATAAGTCATCACCTTTTGCACGTTGAAGTATAAAAGTTGCAAGGTTGCTTCTCTTTGTCCTAAAAGGATAGCGAGGTAGTCTTGAGGCCTCCTTGAATAAGAACCAAGGTGCTTATTCATATTTATCATAGACTCCATTCTCCCAAGACTAAGGCACTGATCTACCAAGAGATGGTCACTTAAAATCTTTTCACCTTTTCTTAGGTCTAGCCATGTTGGGTCACCTAGGGCATCATGTTCCCGACAAAATATCCCTCCAAAAAGTTCAATCTCCTAGCCCCTCCTACGCTAATGTCTCCTTAAGGCCTCCAATTTTGAAGCCATTCCAACGACAGGGTTGTGAGAAAATCCAAGTCCTAGCTCCGAGATCAAACTTTTCCCTAGTATCCCCAAGCCTAGTGCGTCATAGGATCAATTCAACACCTTTAAGTGAAAATTCTTTCTTTGATCCTTTCCCCTTCCTTGTCTGGGTTAAGAACATCATTGGTTGCTAAACTCTTACCTCCTAACCCAGGCTGGGTCCACTTGGTTCCATGTGGTCCCATTCCTTTGAAAAGATAATTCTTCAAGGGTCATCTGAGGTACCATCAACAAGGATTTTAGGGATTGGGAAACTCTCTCACAAGTCATATTCCCTAAGCTTGACCCTCAAATCCTCCCATCCTTCTCCTAGAAGACATTGTACCTTGCTTAGAAAGCAAGCAAGCTCCATTCTTCAACCTCTTCTAGAAAGGGATTATTTGGGTCACTCTATATCCATTCGTTGATTTATCCTTCATTTATGACTCCATATATACCGGGTCTCCTCCCATTAGTGAAAGTCCATAAATAGTAGGGTGCTTTCGCTGAGGTGACAATGGGCTAAGTCTCGATTTGTTGCCCTTCGTCTAACATTTCCCCAATTTAGGGTTCCCCTTTAGGTCCCCTACTAGTTTGAGCAGTAACAATACCCTTTGTTGAATTTCCACGACCTTGGTGCTATGATAGAATCTTAAAATCTTTGACAATACCAAACCAAGAATCTCAACAAAGCTACTTTGCACAGTGGAACATAAACAACAATAAATCACACATACACAAATATAGACAACTTTTTACAAAATTTTCAACCCAACTTCGTTATATTAATTAGCATATAATACAACAGTTTAGGACTCCCGTACAAGGGATAATGGCCCTCAAATATGCACAAGTACAAGAATACAAGATACAGTGACAATCTCACTACAAGCTCAGCATTGATGTCGTATCTCGTCGTACCGGTCCTTTGCTTCTAATCTGCTCTCTCTAGTTGCCCCTTAGTCCATCAAAGAACAACACAAAGACTCTAAGAGGGTTGTCACCTATCACCACTGCATGTCACTCTTGCTACAATGAACATGGGCTCATCAATCTACTCCTCTAGGATGGCCAATACCTGAGCTTTCCAACTGCCAATCTAGTAGCTTCTTTTGTCCATCAAAGAGCTACACATTAGGCTCAACTCTTCACCCAACTTGCGCTGTCAAGCTCCCTTTATGACTGCTTGTGAAGGGCTACTTTTGGACACCAACACGTTGTCCTCCAACAATCTAATGATGCCTAATAGCTCTGTCAATAATCCATGGTAGAATTTGCTCCTAGTTAGGGTTTCTAACTACCCAAGTCAACCCTAACACATAGGTTCCTCAGGTTGCCAACAAATTCTATCCATCTAGCGTCTTCTCAACACAAATACACCTAAGTTACCAGAAACACTGCCCTAGCGTCCCAGATACGCTGTTCGGCGTTTTAGATCCTAGAACAGGTATGAAACGACCTTAAAATGGCCTAAATATGTTTCAAGCCCGTTTCAACTTTCCTGTAATGGCTAGTCAAGATTTTGAAATGTTCTGGAGAGGTTTTTTGGGAAACCAATCCATTTCAGAAAAAAGTGGATATGTATTAAATTTTTTGGAAACAGATCCAGTTAAAATAGAATACGTTTCACGATTTTTTGCTTTGGCTACTGGAAATAAATTACTTGTTCAAATCCTTGAATTGCCGAGAACGGGATAAAAATAACTTTAGGTCAATTTATTTTTAATACGTTTTAACTTTTAACTTTTCCACCCTTGATTGCCATATCTCAATTCTCATTGTTGCCGCTAACTGCCCAATGCCATTGCTCAGTGCTGTCGCCCACTGCCTAGTGCCATTACTGCCGACCTTTACCTGATAGCTTTGAAATCTTAAGGCCGACAATCTAAAAGATGAAAGTAAATAGCTTGTAATTACATATTATAACTTAATTTCATGAATATTTTTCTTTCTGCTAATATTTTCATAGAGTACATACTACATAGTTTGCAATCACATGATACAACCAGAGTCCCAAAGGTTGATAATCTAGAAGATAATAGAAAATAGTTTGATCTTATATAACACGGTTTTTCCTTTATTTATCTTCTTTCTCATATTTTCACAGAGAGCCATATCTGCTATAGGTTTTATGGAAATACTTATTATATAATCTATGTGGCTAAGCTTCCATAGTATGCAGAGCATATTTATGCGATTGACTAAACTCATTCAGGAGATTTTGAACCCAGGTTTCCACATCAATACAACCCCAATCACCTCACTGCGATTAATTTTTGAAATTTCAGCTATTATTTACAATAGGTTATAAAGTTCAAAGTAACAACGAAGTCAAGGACATCTGTGAACAAATAAATATAATCTATTAATGGTGATCATTTTTTTAGATCTATAAGAAATGAAGTATGTTTTGCATGCATCTAATCTTATTCCAAGAAATACAAAATAAACAACTCACACCCATATAGAATCCTTTACAATACATGAACTTATTTTTAAATGAATTGAACTGAACTTGCTCCTAGGAACAAATGGATACAATCTATAAAAGGTGACCATTTTTTAAGTCATGAACTAGCATTTCTTGTCTATTCTTCAAGGATATTAGCTATCAGAGAACCTACACGAATGTTAGATCACATTGAGCAATTATCCCTCAATTTCATATTCATCACGTATAGGAAACCCAACTAAGCGCTTTCTTGGGAAGCTGTCTAGAATGCAATAGTTATCGGAATCAAGCAATCTTTGTATGAATGATGCATTTGATCTTATTCCAAGAAAATAGTAAACACTGAAAAGTGAGATTCCAGTAACTCACTCATATAGGAAAATTTGCAATCCATGACCTTATTTTTAAATGAATTAAATTGAACTCTGCCTTGGGAATAAATGAATATGGTCTATAAAATCCTAAAGATGATCTTTTTTATAGTTATGGACTAGAATATTTGGCATTTCTTTTTTGAAACATCTTAGGGTGCATCTAATAGAGTTTCACAAAAGTGAGCCTTAGAGATTTAGACAAAGCAGCTCTAGAGAACGAGTCTATGAGACATTGAGACATAGTGAATAAGTCACATAGATTACATGTCCAATCACTGGTTTTAATAATGATTGTTCTTTTTCAAGGCTTGTAAGTTTGTAACTTGTTTTGAAATACATATTTGTCAATTTTATTTTGCAGTTTCATTTACATCATCATCATCATTCATGGCAACTTCAAGTTCAACCATTCGTGAGGCAGAGGAAGTGGAACATGAAATTGAATCTGCCCCTAAAGTTGATCCAAAGTCACCACTTTGGAAATATGTAACTATTGTTGGGAAGATCCAAGGAGGGGGATCATTGGCATGGGTGTGCAGTGAGTGTAAAAAAGAGTATAAGGGATCATACGCACGGGTTAAAACACATTTACTTGGGTTAAAAGGCACTGGGGTTCGAATATGCATGGGCCCACCTAAAGAGAATGAGACAGACGGAAATGGTTTAAGCAAGGCAAAACTCGCAAAATATCAGAGAGAAAAAGACGAGGCAAATGCTAAAGAAAATGAGACAAATCCTGCCTCTCAATTAAAACACCCAACAAGGTTGGGAGCATCTTCATCAAAGCCTCCACTTCATTCTCATGGAATTGTTGGTTCAAAGCGATCTAATTTGGGACCGCTTGAAAGGAGTTTTAACAATGATGCTCGAGAGACGACAATTACAGCTATAGGTCAATGCATTTATGAAAATGGCCTTCCCTTTAACCTTGTGCAATCTCCTTACTAGGCAAAGATGATAAAAGCAGTGAATGAATCCCCAAAAGGGTTCAAGAGCCCTGGATATGAGAAGGTCCGCACCACAATGTTGAGTGTTGAAAAGTTAGATTTGGAGGCTAAATTAAGCCTCATTCGTAATTCATGGTGCATTTCTAGGGTGTCCATCATTTCTGATTGATGGAAAGATCAAAGGAATAGGCCTTTGATCAATGTGATTGCTCAGAGCTCAAAGTGGGCAATGTTTTTGAAGGCAGTGGATTGTGAGGGGCAGATGAAAGATTCTCAATTCATCGCTAACATCTTGGTTGAAGCAATTGAATTGGTGGAGTCAAAATGTTGTCCAGGTAATCACTGACAATGTAACGGTGTGTAAAGCAACAAGCCTAATTATTGAAGGCAAATATCAGCACATCTTTTGGACCCCTTGTGCTGTACATTCATTGAACCTCATGTTGAGCAAGATGGGGAAGCAAATTGAGTGGATTCGAGTTATTTTTGAAGAGGCAAAAGAAATTCAAGCCTTCATCACAAACCACCACATGTCCCAAGGCATCTACAAGGAATTTGCGAAGTTGGAGCTCCTTAAGGTACCTAAACTTTAAAGTTTATTTCATAAATTCTAATTTCTATGACTCTAAATTCAAATATGTAAATTGGATTCTCAAATGTCATGATTCGTGAATCATAATAGTTATTCAATCAAATTATGATTTTTAATTTATTGAAACATTGGCAATTTGGCACTTGCAGGTTGCCGAGACTCGTTTTGCTTCTCACATCATAGTCTGAACAAGGCTCATGCAGGTGAAAGATGCATTACAATCAATGGCATGCATTTCTCTTTGGAATCAGTGGAGGCAATCCTAATCTGATAGAGCACAAGCAGTGAAAAGGTTGGTTATTGATGATCACTGGTGGGATAGGGTGGAGTACCTTTTGGAATTTACTAAGCCAATTGTGGATTTGCTCCGTATGTTTGACACAAATATGCCTAATTTGGGAGAGGTGTCTAAGGGCATTGATTCCATGATAGAGAAAACAGGGGTGGTTATAAATGCTAAGGAGAATGACCTAGATGAATTCTTTTATAGAGAAGTAAAAGAGATATTGACCAAAAGGTGGAACAAGATGACCACCCCATTGCATTTTTTGGCCTATGCAATGAATCCAAAATATTATGCTGCAGAGTTGCTAAGTGATCCAACAAGAACCACACCAAGCAAAGACCCAGAAGTCTCACAACGATTTGGAAAAGACTTTCAGAAAGATTTTTGTAGATCCTAAAATTGGGGTTCGAATTCATGCAGAGTTTGCTCATTTTGTGGGATCATAGGGTTGGGGTTCTGATATTGATTGTATGCGGGACAAGAGGGCAATGAGTCCAATTGATTGGTGGAACTACTATGGTGGGGAACTTCCACATATCCAAAAATTGGCCATCAGGATCTTGTCACAGGTTGCTAGTTCCTCTTCAACAGAAAGGAACTGGAGTACATATGGCTTCATCCATTCAGTGAAGCGAAATAGATTAGGCTCTAAGAAGGTTGAGGAACTAGTGTATGTTCATTCAAACCTTCGCCTTCTGTCACACAGGAGAGACAAATAAAAATTTGGGGCCGCCAAATTATGGGATGTGGAACCAACATTGCCTGACTTGGATATGACGTTGAATATCACGTCTCATATGACTTTGTTTGATGCGGAGTCACCAATAGGTGGATCTTCAAGTGGACATGGCAGCAATTTCCCAATTTTGGAGAGGATGTGGAACTTCTTAGTGACAGGAATGAAGACATATTTGATGACATGTAAATGTAATTTATGATGGTGTTTTAACTTTTAAACTTTTGAACAACCATATGAATTATGAATAATGATACTAGATTGCCAGTGATAGTTCATTTTGTACTATGTAGCGTGCATTATTAATTTTGGTGATGATGTTGTAACTTGTCATGTTGATGATTGAAATTTGAGACAAAAACTTGATGATATGTTGAATCATGAATGTTATAATAATCATTAATGATGATGACAATGTTTATGCTGAATTGATGATGATGATATAGGATAATTGATTATGTATTTTTAGATATAGACTCTAAATTCTAAAAGATGAATGGTAATATGAAATTCTTATATATATGTGTGTGTGTGTGTGTCGTTTCTTGCCATATCGTATCCAGATTTTCGAAAATTTGTCGTATCCATTTCAAACCCCATATCTGTAACTGTTCCCATATCCGTTTCAGTGCAACTTAGAAATACACCATACAAACACATACCTGCTTCTCTTTTTTCTGGATTGATATACTGTTGTAGCTGCTCTCTGGTTAGGGCAACTATAGCCCTCTCAAAACTATCCAAACAACCTTTTCTTAGCTGTAGCTAGCCTCCATATAGAGTCTTCCCTCATGCACTGAAGTGTGGGCTATTTCCTAGCCCTTAAACTAGCCTTCGGTCCCTCCTCTTCCTGAGTTAAGGGACTCATCCCTCTTCTAGACTCCTGTACAGCTTTGTGGCCCCTCCTTTAGAGGTCTGTCCACACCCAAATCACTTTTGAATAAGCCCAAAACTCTGTCAAGCAATGTGGCTACCTTCCAGACCTACAATATCCACACAATGGACCTTAAACAACCCTCCTGTAATGTGACCTAGCTCCAAGATCTCTGCGGCCTCCTCACAGTCACAAAAGGAACCCAAAATCAAGCCTTTTCTCCTTTGTGGTGTATGCTCCTGACGTGCGGCTGCCTCAAAAGGTATATTCAATATGAGAGATGTACTTTTGGATGAATAAAATGGGTTCTCTCACCTTTTATTTATACTCTTTACAAGGGCTCCACGAATTCTTAAAGAGACATTCCTTTTGGACATGTTTACCTAAAGCCTACATAACTTGACTATCCAAAAACCCGTCATTATCTTCAAAAATTCATATCTCATTAAGGACAACTCGAATTTTGATGATTTTCATTGCATTGGATTCTCCTCAACATCCTCTATCATTTCCATCCATCACATGTCCAAAATGCTCCATGGTTTTGGCACAAACATCAATGGGTGCAAAACCCCAACCTTGGGTTCCAAGCCCACAAATGACTTTTGTGGTGCTTCAAGCTCCAAACTCCGAGCCCTAGGGCTTGGAGTACATCGCAAGATATCAAAAATCAACACTCTCTCTTAGCAAGGGAGGTACTTCCAAGACTGGGAAGTAGCTCATCATCATCATTACTACTTGCAACACTCACCCAACTCCTGGCGCTCACAACTGTAGCAATCCATGTAGCGTGAACTATGCCTCTCTCGGATGTGTCGCTGTCACTGGATACATCCCACTTCTTCTTCTTCTCTTGGAATGTCTTCCATTCTCTCCATGATTCCTTCTTGGAAGATGTAGAAGCACCCTTGCTCCCCATTGACCACACGCTCTTCTTGGGCTACAAAATCTCCCTCTGAACCTGCAAACTCCCTCTAGAACTAGACTTCCTTTTGAGCCTTTGGAACCTAGACCTTCTTCTTTGGAACTTGTACTTGACCCTTTGAAGCCTGCACTTGCACCTGCTTCTCTGGAATGTGCACCTAGTCCTCCTACTTCTTCTTCCCATGATCTATAGGCTTACCTGTCAGCCTGTATAAACCATGCTCTCTAACTCCAATCATAATGCCTGCGGAGCTAGAGCCTCTAGGCCTGAGTCTTGCCTTCCCATCGTGGAATAAGACCTCAAACCCCTTCTTCTCGATCACTGGTACAAATATCACGCTATATCTGAGTCCCAGTACAAACAACACATCCTGGACCCACATCACTTGTCTTGACTCCATCCTGAATGGCACAACTCCTGATCCTCGGATCTCTTTCTGGCTCTTGTCGACCAACACCATGTGCAACTTCGAGTCCCACTCAGCTAGAGTCTCGAATACCACCTATGACCCTATCATATGTTTCGACGCACCACTGTCCATGTACCATCCATCCTCATTGATAGTACCCTGTGAGAAATGAGAGATCATAGCAAATTCCTCCTCCTCGGACCTCCCAGTGAGAGCATCTATTTCAACAGAGGTGGCAACATCGATGACTTGCTTCCCTTTCTTCTTCTCATCATCTCCCATCTTCTTCTTCATCGGACATCTCAACAAAAAATGACCCATCTCGCCACAGTTAAAACACTTGACTTTACTCAATTCCTTCTTCTGCTTACACTTTATTCATGCTGCAAGTGCCACATCATCATCTAATGCCTTCTTTGGATGCAAATCCTCGTCTCGCGACTCTTCTTGAATGAAGTCATCCCACAAACTATTCCAGTATAGCAACGATCCCTTTGATGAAGGGATTCCATTCCTCGATGAACCCTTTCAAAGCAATCCTCACCATATTCGAATTTGAAATAGTTGCACCGATGGCAACAAGCTCATCTTGGACCTGAGACAACCTCGTTAGATACTAAGTCACTCCTTCACCCTGTTATCATCTTGGTGGACTTCAACTTATCCTCCAATACCAGTACCCAGTTCTCGTTCTTATTCTAGAACAAATTCTGAAGAGCCATCCACATCTCATGTGCAGTGTTCTTCCGGACAAATGAGGTATTAGGGTATCCTTCACACCGTCAAGGATGATCAATCTCGTCCTCGTATGCAATTCCTCGTTTACTTCTAGATCCTTAGGGTCGGTTGGCTTCTTGATACCTTTCTCGGCGAACTCCCAGATCCTATTGAACTGCAATACCAACTTGATCCTTTCCTTCCAAGGACTATAGTTGGACAACCCTTCCAACCTGTCCTCATATCGGAGACCAACTTGCAACTTCGACATTATAGTGAGCCCTTCACCTATAATGTGACCAACTCCCTCTTAAGCTGTATTTCGTTGTGCACTCTTTGATTCACTATCTCTCAAAGTGGCTCAGACACACACTGATACCATGTTGAATTTCCACGACCCTGGTGCTAGGATAGAATCTGAAAATCTCTTACGGTACCAAACCAAGAATCTCAACAAAGCTACTTTGCACAATGGAATATAAACAATAGTAAATCACACATGCACAATTATAGACAACTTTTTAGAATTTTTTCAATCCAACTTCGTTATATTAATCAACATATAATACGACAATCTAGGGCCCTCGTACAAGGGATAATGGCCCTCAAATATCCACAAGTTCAAGAATACAAGATACAATGACAATCTCGCTACAAGCTCAACATCTATGTCATATTTTGTCCTGCCGGTCCTTTGCTTCTGATCTGTTCTCTGGTTGACCCATAGTCCATCAAAGAACAACACATAGAAACTCTAGGAGGGCTGCCACCTATCACTACTGCATGTCACTTCTGCTACAGTGAACACAAGCTCATCAATATGCTCCTCTAGGCTAGCCAATACCTGAGCTATCCAACTGGAAATCTAGTAGCTTCTTTCATCCATCAAAGAGCTACACATTAGGCTCAACTCTTCACCCAACTTCAATTGTCAAGTTCCCTTTATGACTGCTTGTCAAGGGATACTCTTGGACACCAACACATTGCCCTCCAACAATCCAATGATGCCCAATACCTCTGTCATTAATCCACTATAGAATTTGCTCCTAGTTAGGGTTTCTAACTACCCCAGTCAACTGTAATACATGGCTTCCACAGGCTGCCAACAAATTCTATCCAACTAGCATCTTCTCAACACAAATACACAATACAAACACATACCTGCTTCTCCTTTTTCTGGAATGATATATTGTTGTAGCTACTGTTTGGTTAGGGCAACTGTTACCCCTCTCAAAACTATCCAAACAACCTTTTCTCAGCTGCATCTAGCCTCCATATAGGGTCTGCCCTCATGCGTTGAAGTCTGGGCTATTTCATAGCCCTTAAACTAGACTTTGGTCCCTCCTCTTCCTGAGTCAAGGGACTTGTCCCTCTTCCAGACTCTTATAAAGCTTTGCGGCCCGTCCTTTAGAGGTCTGTCCACACCCAAATCACTTCTAAACAAGCCCAGAACTCTATCAAGCAATGTGGCTGCCCTCTAGACGTACAATACCCACACAATGGACCTTAAACAATCCTCCTGTAATGCGACCTAGCTCCAAGATCTCTGCAGCCTCCTCATAGTCACAAAAGGAACCTAAAGTCAAGCCTTTTCTCCTTCATGAGGTATGCTCCTGACCTGCGGCTGCCTCAGAGGTATATTACATATGAGAGATATACTTTTGGATGACTAAAATGACTTCTGTCACCTTGTATTTAAACTCTTTACAAGGGCTCCATGAATTCTTAAAGAGACATGTCTTTTGGACATGTTTATCTCAAGCCTGCATGACTTGACTGTCCAAAACCCCATCATTATCTTCAAAATTCATATCTCATTAAGGACAACTCAGATTTTGATGATTTTCATTGTGTTGGATTCTCCTCAACGTCCTCTATCATCTCCATCCATCACATGTCCAAAATGTTCCATGGTTTTGGCCCAAACATCAATGGGTGCAAAACCCCAACCTTGGGTTCCCAGCCCACAAATGAATTTTGTGATGCTCTAACCTCCAAACCCCCAACCCTAGGGCTTGGAGTACATCCCAAGATATCAAAAATCAACACCCTTTTCTCTTTTTTAAAAAAAAAACCTTAATGTTCCTTTATATTTCTACAGTACTATATATATATATACACCCCTTTATATTAAAACACTTTCAATTTATACTTAAATTAAAACCCCTTTTAATAAATTTTAATAATCTTATGATAATAATAGTTTCATTTGACTCCCCTTAAAACAATTGTTCTTACTCTTAAATTTGACCAGACAAAAGTAAGGGTTATAACTAAATTTATAGCATACCTCATGAATAGATTATGCACTGCAATATATTCCTTCCTTAATTTGATGGCAAAAAATTGTCCACCAATGGACTTAATTCAGTACAGTGGTCATGTACAAAGGTGGTATGACTAATAACAATAGCAACAACGGTTCAACTAAGCAGACACAACCTCTCAATTTTCCACCACAATGATTGCTTGTTAGTGGTTTTGCCAACAATTTTGACATGTCGGGGATTAAAATTCTCTTATGGTTAGGGACAGGAGTAGTAAATGTACCGCAAGGTTCATTTCCCTATGGAATGGGGCCGGTGTGGACGATGACTATATCGCTGGCGGCAAACCTTGCCGGAGTTTATAGGCTTATCGACGGTGGTTGTGAGGTGGTTGTTTGCCTATCGAAGGCAATGCTGTGACAGGGCTTGCGCGAATGCATGTTGTGGTGGGGCCAATGTGAAATTATAAACTCTATTGCAGTTATTGGTTATTATTCTCCTATCTATGTAGATTATTTGTCAAATGCAATTATCTTGCGGCAAATACTAAATAAAACACAAATGCAACTTCACTGAAAAATAAATAACCACAGGAATTGAGAAAATTATTTACACACAAATAATGGGCTCCAATATTTTTGGACAAATGTCCTTGGAAAGTCTTTGAAGGGAAAGCTAGTTCGCAAATGGGTTTTATTATTAAAATTCTTCAGCAAAAATATTACAACTGGTTGTCATAAGATGGCAAACCTCCAAAAAATTATTCTAATCACTTCTGCAAGTCTCCCTGACCTCCTGGAAGGTATTTGAACCACCAAAACAAATTTGGCCTCCCTCTAAAGCTCATTTTGGCTCATGTGTGGCCTAGCAGATAAACTCAACCCTCCTAGAAACTCACACTAACTGGGAAAATTAACTCGACCTCCACTAGAAATATCGACCTCAACTGGAAAATCGATCCTCCTATGCAAATTGATCTCTAATGCGATTTTTTCTTGCTTCGGAATTTCTCCCTCTCTAAGCAATTCACACTGCATGCTAGGGTAATTTGCATCCCCTGCTAGATCAACTCACACCACTGGAAAATCGACTTCTCACTGTAGAAAAATCGATCACCAACTCTCCTTGGAAATCACTGTGAAGAATCTCTCCTATAATGTATTTTGAAACATCTGTTGTTGATGTCCCTACGTTGCCTCTGCACCCTTGCTATCACTGCAACTCTGTGTTAAAAATGTGTTCTCTAAATGCCCTTTGATTTCCTCTTATAATCTCTTGTTGACAAATCAACAACCATGATCTAATCACAATCATTGGCTAAGATCATGTTGACCCCATCAAATGACTTTTCTGGAAGTCTCTAGAGAAAAATATAATTACCCGAATTAATATTGATTAATTAAGCTTATTTCCTTAAGTTAGACTTAGGAAAATTAATTAACTGCTTAATTAAATCTAATCAAAGTTTTTTCTCACGAAACATTTTTTGGGTATTGGAGAAAATGTGTTCCCTAACCTCATAGACACAATATGAGACTAGAACACTTGTATGAGCTGCACAAACTAATAGCCAGAGCGCAGGTGGCCATTGTGTGCTACGACAGGGTGGGCTGTGGGACGACGCTGTCAGTTTTTTTTTGGCTATATATATATATACACTCTTTTTTTTTTTACATTTTTACATTTTTTTCCTTTCTTCTCTCTCTCTCTTTCTCTCTCATATATATATATATATATATATATATATATATATATATATATATATTTTTTTTTTAAGTGGCCAAAATACACTTTTTTTTTAAGTGGCCAAAGGCCAAAATCGAACTAACTATCAAGTTGTAGAGAAACTCCAAAATCTTCGAGTATGCGGTAAAATCTTGGCCAATGACTAGGATCAAAGAACGTGGCTCTGGTACCAATGTAACGAACAGAGTTTGTATACGGAGCAAAATATTCAAAATATCTGAAATATAAAAGTATACACTATAGGACAAGTAGCATTTATATATAGGAATGTTGAATGTATAAGAGATATGACATATGAGATTGTTACAAATGAAGACCGGCTTATACCTAGGCAGGTGCCCCTTCATAACTGGTCATGTCCTTAGAGACATGCCTCTTCTATACTAATCATTATTTAATTAAACATTTTTATGATTGTTATTATTGTTATTATTTATATTATATTTATATATATTATATTCATAACAACATCCAAGAGATCTCTCCTCTTTATTTTCTCTTAGGGTTTTCTCATGAACCTTAACATCATACTCCCAGGGTTTCCTCATAAACCCTAGTGTCTTCCTCCCCATAAGACTTCTTCAAGGAAATACAAAGATAGAGTACAATGATTGAGTCGAGATGCTCATTCTACTACCCAATATGATGCAAATGTTTGAATTCCATCCATGCCCAACTTGGAGTTAACAAGTGTCCCTTTTAAAATAAAAATAAAATATTCTTTAAATTAAAAAAAAAAGATATAAGAAAAATAAAAAATGAATATATGTGTTTGGTTTATTTAATTAAAAGTATTATAAAACATTAATAATTTCGCTTTGAATGGCCATACTAAGGAGAAGTAAAAATATTTCACTCTCACTCTCGAGTCTCAACCATAAATAAAATATTTCAATGTGCATATGAAATAACATAACCTTATATCAACTTTATATAGAAATAAAGTAGTGAAGAAAACACACCTATATATATATTTATATAAAGAAATTGAAAAAAAAATTATGGTTAAGACATTCTAAGTAGTCTCACAATTTTATGCCCATGTAAATTTTGAAGACATTGAAGACAACTCAATCAAGTTTCCAGAGGGATCAAATCTGTTGAGGTGCAAATTTTTTATTCAAGTTTTGCACTCTAAAAGAGGTTTGCACCTTAATAGATTTGATCCCTCTCGACTCTTGCTAGATTCGTGGATAAGATGGATCTATACTGGTAATAATGATCACAATTCTCTCCTCCTTATATATACACTAGATGAGGGAGCCTAAATGAAATAAGGACATGTGTCCATACAAGTAACCAATAAGGCAACTCCACATGGGGTGCTCTGAGTGTCACACAAGCTTATACAATCATCAAAATCAAACGCCCTCCATGCATGATGCTCCTTGGGCTTAGTGCCCCTCTTTTAATATGATGTGATTTCCAACATGTTGTTAGTACAACGCTTCCTCTTCCATGGTGGTTTGTTATTGAAGTGTCCTGATGCAACGGTCTCCTCTAATTGTGTGCTAAATATCTTCATGTCCCTTGTTACCCACTCAAATGTATGGGTAACCCTAGTAGGAAATTTTCTCCTAAGCTGTAGTTCACCAACTAGCAGCCCTATCATGATCCATACATAGCCTGCCTTAGATACCTCTCATCCACTCTCTAGTCAGAGCATTCATTCATCTAGCTTTCTTATCTAATGAAGGTACGTCATTTGTTGTGAGGTATATTAACCATTTTTGTATTCAAAATGAAGGAATGACATTACATTTGATGACATGGAAAATGAAGAAATTGAAGATCACTTGATGACATGATGATTAAAGACATAACAAGTGGAGACCTCACTTAAAAACACTTGGTGACAAAGAAGAAGCCCATACTGTCCTAATCATTTCTGCACTAAATAACGACCAGTCACATTAAAAAATATTTTTCACCTCCTTAGAGGCAGAATCTCATTATGAGACCTAGACCATCTTTTAGAGCATAATTTTGCCTTTCCAATGAGCTATTACACAGCCTGAAACTCCAAGCGGTTTGAAAGTTATGAATTTTTGAAGTTAATTTATTAAATCTGGACATGGAGCCGACCTGAGCAGCCTACACAAGTCGGCCTCCAAACAGAGGACGTGACTGTTCATTTCAAGGACGGAAAGGGTATATAAAGAGAGGCTCGGACCTCTGTTTTCCTCAAGTAATTTTGGTGAAAACACAGAGAAAAGGGACAGAACAGCTAGGAGGTCGAGGAGGATGTTTTAAGATCACAGTTTGGGCATTTTCAGTGATTAAAATATTCTTAAAGAGCTCGGACTTAAGGACAGAAGAACAGAACTTGTGACAGCCACCTTTGGAGGATTATTTGTAATAAATATCTCTTTATCTCAGGACCTGTTTCACCTTTTGGAGAAGCACGGATCACTGTTTGACAATCTTGTGTGGCTTGGATAGACATTCTTTGAAGAACAGTCTCAAGAAAAGTCTCCCATGGACAGACTGCAGACTCTTGTGCCTTGGTTTTTTATGGAAGAAGTGCAGACTTTGGGACAGAAAACAGTCCTGCCATAATTCAGACAGCAGACTTTGGATACCTTTCAAGGCCTTGGACAATTACTTGGGAAGAAGCTCGGTCAATCTGTCTTTATCTCGGATCTGTGGAAGATACTCATAAAAAAATTTCATTGGATGTTGATAGGCTGCTATAGCAATAAGGATTAAGCTATATGACAATTTCTTGTGAGGCATTTCTTGTCTCTATATCACTATTGTTGTAGGAAGCTACTACAGCTGTAAGGGTCAAAGATTGAGAAAGTTTTCTAAGACATAGAGCTGAAGGCTTGAAGCCTTTGAAGAAGACTATGATGGCATTATAAAACAACCCAGAAGACAGTCTTAAACAGTGCTAGGATAATCTTGAAATCTGCTTTCAAGTCAAAATTGTTACGCCATTAAAAAATCTTGGAACTATTGTAAACTTTAAAGTATGCACTTGAAGGAATCGTGAAGACAATTTAGAACAAGCTTGAAGACCTTAGTTGAAGCGAACTTGGAAAGTAGACTTTGAAGACATTGTGAAGCTACCTGTTGAAGTGCACCTGTAGACCCTTAAAGCACTTTTGAAGACCTTTTGGAGCAGTCTTTCATGTGCAGTCTTAAAGACATATTGTTGAAGAAATTCTTAGAGCAATCTTGAAGCGGGGATTGACATTTTTTTGGGTCAGCCTTCGATGGGCAATCTTGGTCAGCACTTTGAAAGCGTTCTTGAAGTAGACCTTGAGGATATCTAGTTGGAGGTAGTACATCATTTTCAGAAGTTGGCTTGGAGACATTCTTGAGGAACTTTTTGAGCAGGTATTAAGACATTTGTCGAGTGGGATTAAAATTGAAGACCCTTGTAGACAATCTTGGAGATCTTGATGCATGATTGAAGCCATCATGAGGTGACCTTGGAGACTTTTGTTTGGGTGACATGAAGAGCAGTGGTGACACCTTCTATAAGAAAAGGTTGTCATTGATGATATGACGTGACGATTAAGTGAAGGGATTGCTGAAGATTGATAGGGCTCGTTGAAGAAGACTTTGGGAGCCGTGAATAACAACCTAACATATCTCGACAAAGCAAAGCTAAAGGATTGGTGTCCTTGGAGTTGGTGCTCCTAAACTCAAGATTGGTGCCTTGGATAAGATAGGGTTGAAGCCCTAGAGGTCGGCGCCTCACTAAAGTCCAAGTAGGTGCTTGGCACATCCCAGGTTGGAGCCTGGGTATCTTCATCAAGGGTTGGAGGCCTACCCATATTGTACTTGATTCATTATAAAGACTATATGAATAAAAACGTTTACTTCTATTGTTCATTTTTGTGTTCTAAATATAAGCAATCTAACTGGTAAAAGTAACAATTGAAAAGAAATACTGATTCACCCCCTTCTCAGTATTTTCAATAGGTCAAAGTCCCCATTGAGGACTTCTAGGTTTTATACTGAGTCATTAGAGTCATTGCCCATTTAATGAGACCCTTCTCGGGTTTGGGCTTTTTAATCATGTAAAAAGAATTATTATAGAGTCAAAAATGTAATTTGTCACCTCCACACCAAGTCGGCCCTTGCTTGTTGAAGTCGGCCTACAAGAGGATAATTCGATCCACAGAAGAGGCTATACATACAAGAGTAGTTTGATCTATTTGGACATCAACTCAACAAGTTTGATACACATCAAGGAAGTGTAGAAAAAGTGTGAAGTTCAAGGAGAAGAGGGAGGAAGTGCAAGTCAAAGTTTCTGGGCTATCTCTCTCTCTTTTATGTGAAGTTACTGAGCTATTTGTTGGATCGAAGTTCTGTTGCTGGGAAGGTTGAAATTCTGAATGTGTTGGGTCGAAGATTCTGCTGCTGGAAGGTCGAAAATCTGGATTTGCTGGATCGAAGTGTTGCTGCTGCAAAGTCGAAGATCGAGATCGAAGTTGTTGGAAGGAATGGCTAACTTGGTGGTTGGAGGAAGTCTGTGTCTAGGTTGAAGGGTCTTGGATTATCTTGCCTTAACTACCGAAGGAAGAAGTTTGACTGAGTTTTCCCCTAGATAGGTTTTTCCCTGGCAGAGTGCCTACATCATGTGTCTCTTGTTCTTGTGATATAATTTGGTAATTGCTTGATGAAAGATATTATAATAAAGAAATAAAAGATATTATAATAAAGAAATAAAAGAAGCCAACATAATTCATTAGTAATTATCAAGAAAGAGAAATCTAACCCTATCCTACTAGCACTGGTTTCTCAACAACCTTGTCTTATGAGAAGAAGGGGTTATAAATACTTGAGGTTGACGCAGCTGTAAGAAAAGAAAGAGCATGAACCAATGTTAAAATGTAAAAGAATGGAAAGGGATGTCAAACAAGAAAAAGCCAATTTATAGCCTGAACTCTACCCTCTCTTATATAGCTACTTGTTCCCAAGAGTATCTTTGCATTACATGCCAATCAAAGTAAAAGGTGTTTATGAAAATTTTGACCACAATGAAGCGATAAATTGCTCATAACAAGAAGGGGTTATCTCATTATTACATTAATGAAGTTTCTTAAACAAGCTATATAAAGAAAAGGAAAAGGCAAGTATGGGGGCTTAGAAAAACAAAGGAAAGAAAGGTAACTTAGGAAATGTTAAGCACTCCCTCTACAAAGGTGTTCATGGACAATGGTTTAATATAACCTAGCATAAGACTATGATTCAATTCATGAAGTAGACCTAATCCATAACGCCCATCATATACATCTATCTTATGGAAGGGTCGACTTAGGAATTGTTCCTCCCCTTAGGGTTGGAAGGACCTAGGGCCATGTAATAACCCTCCCATACCTAGGCATGGTAACCTATCTATGAATCATAAGCTAGGAAGACATTTGAAGATGATCCTCAAGTGAAGTACTTTGATGCTTTTAACATTAAATTTGGCCAACTCTGATACTCTTATGGTTCTTGCACCCGTGATGTTGATCTCACTTGATTCTATGAGTATGTATTAGATATTTGATCCCAAGTATAGATGCCATCCCTTGAGGGATTGTATGATGCTTCTCCACCTCATCAGAGAGGACGTTTAACCCCACTTAATGACTGCACATGGCACTTTGACAAAGGATGTTGGATACTTTTTGAGGAGCATTGACCTTGGGATGGCTTAACTTAGTTGATGACACCCTGACCTACCTCCAAGACTTTGGACATTATCATTCAAAGACAAGACATTACCTTGACAACAAATGTACCCCAGAGATGACAGGTTACCTCCGGGCTAGCATTGCACCTACTTGATGGACATTGCCCTGTTTTTTGAGGATATTTAATGATGATGATGACATGGGACCACTTTGGAGGGTATGGTACATTGTTCACCATAATAACACCATGCTCTAGCTTTATGACGTCTCCTTCTTGGTGATAGGAGTTATGACAGAGGCACTATTACCACACAATCTAGCAGGGCCCCAAGGAAGGGAATCCTAAGGGACAACTACTAAACTAAGTGACAACAGTGGGACAAGGACCCACTCTCACCTCAGTCAAGATCCCCTGTTCTTTGCTTTCATTGATGGGAAGAGTCCTGATAGGAAGGAAATCAATTGAAATGGATATGTCAATAACTAGGCATGAAGTGATTTCACAAATCCCATTCAAGGAGACACAACAAAGGTTCAATGCTTCAAAGAAGCTAACATGCTCTCCAGGAAGGACCTTGTGGTGAGAAGATCTAGACCTAGGGTTTAAGATCTGCAATGATAATATGTGTTCCTAAGGTCAAGATTCTTAAGATATGAGGTGTAGGACCTCTCAATGGAGCTCTATATGATGATTTAGCACTTCCAAAAAGTTTTTCGCTCTCTTTGAAAGACCTAAGAAAAACTTGCACTAGACCTAGTGTTTTGTGAATAAGCATGGGAAGAAATGTTTCCAAGGTATTCAATAGGTCAAGGCAAGGGAGAAGAAAGGTTCACTCATGATTTATTCCATTTAATATAATGCTCATACAACCCTAAAGAAAACCACCTATCCAAGGAAATACAAGCTAGGTTTCCCTTTTAGGGCACACCTAGGGCACAAGAATTTATGGATGAATAACTATGAGAAATCTACCAAAATTTGAGATTGTCTAGACAAAACTTCAGAGGAGAGTCTTGTCCAAACAAAATCTGGAAATTCACCTTCTAATAGATTTTGCTTGATGCCCTAGCTAGCCATCCTAGGAAAAGAGGGACAAAAATTTTGGGAAGAGAAAAGAAGGAAAGAGAAGTTGATCACCAAACAACATGGGCTAGTGCCTTCTCCCTCAGGTCTATGGTGTCCTTGATGCGTTGGATAATCTAAATTTGCCCTCAAGGATGTCAAAATATGATGCCCTAGGTACCACCTTTCAACAATTACCTACTATTAGAATTTAGAATATGGAGTTTCATGAAGAAAAATATCATTTCATCACTAGGAACATTCATTGCATGCTATATCATGAATAATATATGCAAGAGCCAACCAAATAGCTTTCAAATTATCTTCAACAAAATTAGGGTACAATAGCATTTACTTTAGTTGCAGCAATTACATACATTAGACAATTTGCAAAGAAGGATGTCATCGACAAGATCACTTGCAAAATAGCCATGCAATATATCTATCCATATTCAAGAAGTAGCTCCAAGACAAGATAAGAAACTAGCTCCAAATGTCATAGTGCATCCAAGATACTCCAAAAAGTCCTAAGAGAAAAAGTGCGAAGTTGCCTAAGAGGGTTGAAAATCCCTAGTGATGATGATGAGTTCTCACAAATTGAGACTCATTTCTATTTATATGACTCTCTCTAAATCGAATTAGCCTAATAGGCCCCCAAAATTATAAAATTATGTGCTAATAAAAAGTCTTGGTCACAAGTCGACCAAGTAGCTATCACAATTTATGAATTAGCCATACATATGCAAGCCAAGTTGATGATGTCATGATGATGTAGGGTCGTTGGAGGGCCATGTTGAGTCCTCTAAGTACCATGATGAGAGAGAGGGCTCGAATAAAGATGAATTAGGGGATGGCCCCTAATTTTACATGCAAGTCATCATGTGAGGCCCCAAAGTGGGTTTGGGGCACATCTGCTAGTCTCATGGGTTTCCAAATGAAAGAAAAGCATGTACCATGCTCCAAATGAGGGCTCTGATGATGGTGCCTGCCCTCCCATGTCTCAAGAGTGAGACAAACCTCTTCTAGGCCTTGGATCAACTACCTTGATCATACTAAGCCGATTAGGTCATGCTAGTCCAACTGCATCATCTCGTGAATAATGTGGGGCAATGGGAAACTGCTGAAGGTGCTAAGGTTTCCCATGGCATGAAATGATGCTCAAACACATGATGGATTCCCATGGTTCTCAAGGCATCCCCTATTAGTGTCAATATGATCCTCTGGTGGGCTTGTGTACCAGTGCCTTGTGGACCCAGTCGTCATGTGGACCTAGAGAGGGAAGATGATGAAATAGGGCTTATAATGTGTGGAGGGGAGTGAAAAATGTGAAATGGGGAAAAAATTCTCCTAGATTTGTCTACAATTGACAATCAACAACCCCTGACAACCACCAGTGTAGTCGATATTGTGCTAGATGATCTCTACTCCTTGAACTAGTCATGTGCCCCCTCGCCCATCTGTCGAGAGCGTATGTTTGAAGGTGGGCCATCCAATCCTAAAGTTATGTCTCTCATTGTGCAATCAAATGCTTATGCTTGTTTTTCCTTGGGCACACTTTGGTATGGATTATTGAGAGACTTGGAAGGAGGAAGGGTTTTTTATTGCAGTTTTGTTCCCTCACCTTAAATGGGGGGTTAATTCTCAACTCTAGTCCCATGGGATCTCCCCTATTAGCTTATAGCTTCAGGATGGGCACTACTTGGGAAACCCCGGTTTTGGTAGTGCAGTCCTGTTTTCCCATTTCATATTTTTCATTCCCCTCTGCACATTACATGCCCTATTTCAACATCTTCCCTCTCTAGGTCCACAAGGCTCTGGTACTCCCCTTCCCCTTCTCCACATGTTTAGGTTAGTCCTGGAACGATGCCCCAGAGGTTGATGTAGCTAAAGAAGAAGAAGATAAAAGCATATTATTGCCACGTACAAAAGGAAATTATACCACAAAATGCAAAAGATGGCTAAGGCAATAAAAAAATAGCACGTGGGAAGAAGTTGAACATGAGCTCTACCCCTTATCATTATTGCCATCACCTTGGTTCCTATGGCCCTTATGAATGCCCCTTGCATCATTAAGGAACCCATGCATGTCCCAATCTCTAGTGGGCGATGAACTGCCTCACCTTAAGGGGGTAATCGCTGCTACATCACACACAACATGCTCTCATCCCTTGGAGCCCCGAGCAGTGAAATACGAGAAAAAACAATAAAAGGAAAAAGGAAAATGAAGAAGGTCGGAAAAACAAAGGCCGGGGTAACTCATGTACTATGATTGCTCTCTCCTACATTCATACACCCAAATATGTGGACATCCCTCATCATTACTACCCTTGAGCCCATGGCATTTGGCTGTGAGAACCCTGTGACCCAATTCACCTCATCATTATCCACATGACACCTACCATTTGAAGGATGTACCTTGGACATGTCTTTCCCTTTAGAGGTGGGCAACACATAAGAGGGTTGTTTATTAGCCACTCCTGCCTAGGGAGGTAACACCATTACATGCTCAAAACCCCAAATTTGGAAGGGAAACACATTATGAAGTCTCATTTGTGCCCTAGATTAACAAAGTTTGTTTCATTTAGATGCACTAATGAATTATTTTACCCAAGGGTGAGGAGATGCATTGGATATTATATACGATTGGTAGATGGTTTCATCATGGGCTGCACAATTTAATTGGGGCTGAAGCCCACCATAGGATCATATTAACATTTATAGGGGATGCATTGAGAGCCATGGGACTCTGTCATGTGATATAGCATTGTCTCATCTTTTGGGTGCCCTCAGCACTTTCGGCAGCTTGTTTGTTGCCCTACATTATATGTGAGATGATGCACTTGGACCAACAATGCCCCCTACCATCTTAGTATTATATACAAGGTTTGGCAGTTGATCTGAGGCCCAAAGGTAGTTTGTCTTGTCCTTGAGACATGAGAGGGAAAGAACCATCTTCCGTGCCCTCATTTGGAGCAGTCTATAGGCTTATTTTTCATTAGGAGACCCATGAGACCACTACTTGTGCCCCAGAACCAGTTTGGAGCACCACATGATGTTTTGCTTAGAGGTCAAGGAGCCAACCCCTTATCTATCATTCATGGAACCATCACTCATATTATGGCACCTTGGGGATCTAGCGAGGCCCTCCAACGACCCTTCTACACCATGATCTCCTAATTTCGGCTCACTTTTGGATGGCTTCATCATTACTTTATGAGCTACTTGGTGGGTCTGTCATCAAGGACATGTTAATGCCATAGTCATCCTACTCCTCCGATATATGATGGAAAGCCCCACCTGGATCCCAATGCCGACTTGGGCTTCCAGTATCCACTCCACTTGTGTCATCTGAACCTGAATCTCAGATGGAATTGGATGTATCCTCGTCTGAAATATCCCTGTCCCTCGTCCCATGGATGCATAATCAAAACCCTCTGGAGCATACCTCTTTACAAGGGCATGCTCATCTGGGTGCTCCTTGGGCTCAAATATCATAGGAGTTTCCTCTACCAAATCATGAGTTCCCCTAACATCCTCTTGTGTGATGGTTGCCATGGTTAACTTACTGTTTGCCATGGAGGATGAAGAGTGTCTACAACTCAACCCCATACAAAGCTTCTCAACCTGCAACTCTAATTCTTGAAGGTCCATCTGGGTGCTTTTCAAGGACTCGTGGGTAATCTCAAGCTCATAAGTAATACTGTCAACCTGCTTCTCTTTCCCTACTAGCACATCATGATATATCTCAACAAATGTGAGTGGGTGATTTCTGTTTGAAAGGAGGTGTAGGTAGTTATATTTCATCTCTACCAATGCCTTTCTGAGAGTCTGAAAATCTGTGAGTGAAGGCTCTCCTCCCAAACTGTCATGTGGCATTGCACTTCTCCAACAATAATCTGCCACTAATGCCTGTGTATCATCATAATGCTTTGTGGCTGCCGTAATTTTGTCTGTGCTCATCTTCAATTGTTTTCTAAGTTGTGGGCATAAGTAGGCTTATGAGCAACATCTTCATAAAAGAAGTCAACTGATTGGTATGGGTTCGCACCACTGACTACCCGTGTGTTACAATCTTTGCACAACTCTTGGGAATCATCATCAACTGTCGTAGTCTCATGATTTTCTTTGTACTCATCATTTAACTCGAAATCTCGCCAAGTGATGACGGCATTCTGTAGCAATTTCCGACTCTCCATCCTGAACCCTTGTACCAAACTGTTGGGGTGAATCTGTGCTAGCTTCATCTTCAACGGGTATGAATTTTCCCAATTCATCCTGGAAGGTTTGGTCATGGTATTCACCTTCAACTACAAGAACTGTCTCTTCTGTATGAGTTAATACCTTTCTCCTATCTTTATTTGAACTATTATTCTCCTTTGGGCTCCCTTCAATCCTTGCTTCCTAGTCCTTAGCTACCTTTTCATCTTTGGATCTGCTATTCTTTTTTTCATTTGTTTCCTTTGATGATACCCATGCTTTCATGTGCTCTATCATCTTTGCAAAGGTTTTGTTGTAATCTTTGAATTTTTGAGCAAACAGTTCTTCTTGACTTGGAAGCATTTTTCCATTGTTATAATCTGCCCTTTAAACCACATAGTTGTCCAAGGCCATGCTCTGATACCATTGTAAGATATTCTTCCCAGAACATTTAGGAAACCAACGAAAATTCTGAGTTTATAATGTTTGGCTCACTGTGTGATTTTAGCAAAAATTTGGATACAAAGTGCTGTAGGTGATTTCTCTTGAATATATTTAAATGAGCAGACATAATATCAAGTTGATACTCATGGGAATGCTTCAGACCAGCAACATATTATTTATATAGTGCTCAGAAATTACACAGACCACCATGAAAATGCTTCAAACCAGTTGAATGTAATTTATTTTAAACTCAAGAGAGATATATACCAATGGGAAGTATGCTGCAACAACATTGAAGAAGATACAACAATAAATATCAGCAATAAATTCAGAGAGTCTGGTTATAGAATGGCACTAGGATAGTAGTCTGGAACTCAGCCTATAGAGATGGAAATAATGCTCAGCTCAGCCCTTAATATCTCGTCTCTTTTATCAGCCTTTTGCTAGCCCACAAACAGAGATACCAGTGGGCTGTAGATCAAAGTGTATGACTGAAGATGGATGTTACAAATCCAAGAAGCACCAACAGTACAAAGGGTCTATATCTCTGCAAAATGGACAATGGAAATCTGTCCAAAATGTAAATACAACCCTGTAATAATACCCACGAATAGACAGCTTAATTTCTGAGTTTTAAGACAGTGATAACCCTTGTAAATATATACACAACCCACAGGAATTCTGAGATAGTTCAAATGCCAACAAGAATGATTTTTCCTTGAATGAGAGGTTCTTGGTATATAGATGAACATGGCCAACAATCTTTATGGTGATTCTCAGCCACTTTAGGTGTTACCTCGTCCAACACTTGACAAAAGGCAAACTCGGCCCACTTCTTTTAGAACTCGACCCCTTATGTGTGATACTCATAGCTTATAAACAACAGGGATCTCTGTCCAATGAACAAGGAAACTCGGCCTGTAATGGGTGGCTGACTTGACTCAGATACACTACGCAACTCGACCCTTATAAAAGATGGAACTCGATGTTGGAAAATCCATATAGATGGCAGTTAAATGATTTCCCTTATTATGACATTATCTTGTGATGTTTTCGTTATTATTATTACTTCTTTCGATTTATCTTTTCTAATCATCAAGACTAATGCCAAGCAACAAATAGAAGAGAACACAAGATGTAGGCACGCTGCCAGGGCAACCCCCCCCCCCCTTACCTGCCAGGGGAAAACCTAGTCACAAATTCTTCCTTCAATAGATTCAACAAATGAGAAGACTAGGACTCCTACAACCTAGACTCGAGACTTCTCCATCAAGTCACCCTCCTTTCACTGTGTTTCCATACCATGATCCATGTCATTGTGTTAGCTTCAAACTGTGTATGCACCAAGACATTATTACTAAGATACCACTGAGACCTTCTTACTATAATATCACCAAACTGATGTTACTATGATACTATAGGCATTGTGATAGCTTCTGAATTGAGGTTCTTGTTGTGACACAAACTGAAATGCACCCAAGTGTGAGATGTAGTAGCACCGAGTCATGTGACATATCACTAAATATGTGGAAGCATCAAACTATAGTAACATTGAACTTATAACAACACCGAACTGTGAGAGACATGGTACCGAACTGTGTTTACATAACACCAAACTTGTGGAAGCGTAGATATCCTAACCGAGTCCCTTGCAATGATACCGAACCATCTGCCTTATACGAACTTCTAATCTTTGTTATAGCACCGAACCTTGATCTCTAAAATCTGAACTTTTGAGATGATGTAATGAGAAGAGGTTAGACTTGTATATATAGTAGTTCGTCCAGAATAAATGTGTTGAATTTTCTAAGTCTATCCGTTAGAAAATTAATCTGTATTCTGCTGGTTTATTTCTTTTACTTGTAAATTCTGAACAAGTTATTTAAGACATTTAAATACCGAAATAAACACAATACAGTTACAACATCTACAGATCATCAACCGAAGGAAAACAAGCACACAAGTGACACTGTTATTTTTGGACAAATGTCCCTGGAAAAACCCAATTCAGAAAAAGTTAAAAACCGATGCAACTATTCTGAGGGTTATATTATTATGCAATTTTTCTGAGTACAACTGGGTGTCTAACCGACTCACCCGACAGAGAAAAATACACAGTAGCAATACCTCTATATTCGGAAACAGGTATTCAGAAAACCTGTCCCACGAAACCCTCTCCAGCACAACTGAAGCTCAGCGTTGGCCCTTCTGGCCTCTACGTCAGCCTCCTGCTGACCTGCGTTAGCTCCAGGACCCTCTGCGTCAGCCCTCTGAGGCACTGTGTAGCCTCTGGGACCCTCTGCATCACTCCAACAGGCTTTGCGTGGATGACGCAGTCCCTCTGGCCTCTGCGCTGTCTTTGCTGGGCTCTGCGTAGCCTGGATTAGCTCTTGCTCTCGCTCTCTCTGCTTCTGTGCTGGTCTCCCAGTACTGTCTTTGCTTCTCTGCCTTGTATTCACTGCTCCTCGCTGCTGATCACTGATTCAACTTTTCTTAGCAACCCCGCTCTAGCAAAATGAATGACTGCTCACTCTGGTGTGTTCTCCAACTGACCCTCAAGCCTCTGCTTATACTTTTCTCGTTGGTCCATCAACGATCGAGATTAAATCTCTAATCAACGGCTAATATTAGATTTGGCTTGATCCATGACTTTTGGAACCTTCTAATCTAGTTTTATATTAATACCCATTAATATTTTATTTTTCCTAAGTTTAGACGTAGGAACTCCATTAAAAATATTAATTATTTTAATATCTCCCAAACTGGTTAGAATCTGCCCAAACCATTTCTGAGTCTTGGAGATCTCATGTACTTTAGACTCTCCACCAATTTTCATGGCTAGAGCACATCCGATGCTACCCCAAATCAACACTCCCTCTTAGCGAGGACTGTGCTCTAGTAATACTCCTCACTGAGTATGACATTGATCATCCGGCACTAGTACCTGTGCTGATGCTAGGCCTGCTGCCCAACATCCTCTACACTGCTGCCCATGGCCCTGCCACTGCCATTGCTGCATCCTTATGACAACTCCCTCTACATCCGTGCTAATGTTGGTCCATCCTCCTAGTATTGCATTTGCACTGCAACCCCCTCTCATCATGATGCATCGTGCTATTGCATTGCAACCCAGTTACTGAGAAGTAAGTAATTGATCCACCCATCTTCTGACATCCCTGTCAGGCTAGAAACACTCCTAATGCTAAAGCTCTCTCTGCTGCTAACAAGTGCTCCCTTTACTGACCTCTGCACTGTTGCAACAACTCCCTACATCTCGCACCGTTGCACACCTCTCTGTGCCATCCTGCACTGGTGCAACACTCCGTGCCTCTCGCACTGTTGCAGCCTGCTAGCCTCGCGCTGCCTGGGGACTCCTGCACTGTAGCACTCTTTGCCGCTTCATCTGCATCCATCTCTATCGACATCTGCCAATCCTGCTACTCCTCTTCGGGGCTCCCGTAACAAGGTATAATCCAACAGGTTGGGTACCTCGAGGATCCTGCCCCTCATCGCCTGTAGTCCTCTTGACTATAGCTCAATGTCTCCCCACTTCTTCTCAAGCGGCACATGGGCACTCATGGCACAATCGTCATCCTCCTCGACCTCCTCCGCCTTTGCTGGTGCTGCCTTCGAGTCCGAAGCCTCTCCCTTGTTCTTCTTCCTTGGACACTGGTTCACATAATGATCCAGTTCCCCATAGTAGAAGCACTTGACCTTGGAGAGGTCCTTCTTCCTCCTCTTCTCCTGCTTTCCTGTAGATGCCAAAGCCACATCCTCTTCCTCTTCCTTCTTGATCCTGACCCCTTTTCCGCTACTCCTCGTCTTGGTTAGCTGTCTGATCTCCTCTTGGCTAAGAGATGCCCACAATTCTTCCCAATCTGGAAGACTCGCCCTGCCTAGTATGCTTTGGACAAATGTCTCCCACTCCTTGGAGACTACATTAAGTGCGGTCCTCACCAACATCTCCTCATCCGGCGCGGCCCCTATGAAAGTTGGTCCTGGATCTCCTTCAATCGACCGAGGAAGTGATCTATCTGCTCCCCCTTTTGCATCTGGTATGACCGCAGCTGATTCTCAAGTAACATCTTCCTTTGCATGGAATTATGTTGGTACAATTTCTTCTGGGCCTCCCACATCTCATTTTCTGTATTCTTCTCAGCAATATGTTGGACCACATGATCCTTGACCCCATCAAGGATGATGCACTTCGCCCTGGCCATTGACTCCTCATACTTTTCATTCTCAGCTGGGTCAACTGGGATCGCCACTACTCTCAAGGCAAAGGCCTTGATGCGGTATTTGTCTAGAATGGACAAGATCCTGGCCTTCCAGACCACAAAGTTGGATGCTCCATCCAGCCTATCCTGATTTCTCAGCCCATTCACAACCATCTCGCTACTCTTTTGTCGACTCCTATGAGTCTATCTACTTCCCTCCTAGAAGTCCTTGGTTCGACTCCTGTTGAGTCTCTCTACTTCCCCTCTGGAAGTTCTCTTCTGGAATCCCTCTGAGTCTCGATTTCCCTCCTGGAAATGCTTCTACCAAATGTCAAGTTTCCCCTCTTCGATCGTCTGTGCAATTGCAACACTGATCTAGATTCCTTGGCTAGAAATCCGCCTCGGCAGCAACTCCCTCTACCTTGGTCTTGCCCTGTTAGGTACTGTTCTGACCATAGTACCCCACCAGCTTCGCTCCGCAAACTACCCACAACCTCCTATGCCCCAACAACTGAAGGACTGAGCCTCTAGGCTCTACTCAATCTCGACACTGACAAAACAACCCCTCTGCCAACTGCGTCAGCCCTCCTGGCTTCTGTGTGGCTCTACGTGAGCCTGTTTTTGCCCTTCTTAGCCTCTACGCTGACCTCTCTCTAGCTTGGACTAATGACACAGTGCCTCTGCGTCAACCCTTCCTCTGTCGCTTTCTGCAAGGATCAACTCTGTCACTTGAGACAGCTGAATCTGCTACAAATGCTCTGCCCAGCTGATGCCTTCAACTTTCCTGTGATTTGCAACCACGCTCAGATACCATGTTGAATTTTCTGTCTATCTGTTAGAAAATTAATTTGTATTCTGCTGGTTTATTTCTTCTACTTGTAAATTTTGAACAAGTTATTTAAAACATTTAAATACCGAAATAAACACAATACAATCACAACATCTACAGATCATTAACCAAAGGAAAACAAGCACACAAGTGACACTGTTATTTTTGGACAAATGTCCCCAGAAAATCCCAATGCGGGAAAATCGGTGCAACTATTCTTAGTGTTATATTATTATGCAGTCTTTCTATACAATTGGGTGCCTAACTGGCTCACCCGACAGAGAAAAATACACGACAACAATACCTCTATATTTAGAAAATTTGTCCCACGAAACCCTCTTCGGCATAACTGAAGCTTATCGCTAGCCCTTCTGGCCTCTGCGTCAGCCCCAGGACCCTTTGTGTCAGCCCTCTGACGCATTGCATAGCCTTTGGGACCTTCTGCATCACTCCAGTAGGCTTTGCGTGAATGACGCAGTTCCTTTGGCCTCTGCACTGTCTTTGGTGGGCTCTACATAGCCTGCACTGGCTGCTACTCTCGCTCTCTCTGCTTCTGCATTGGTCTCCTAGTACTATCTCTGCCTCTCTGCCTCGTACTCACTGCCCCTCGCTGCTGATCACTGATTCAACTTTGCTTGGCAACCCCGCTCTAGCAAAATGAATGAATGATCACTCTGGTGTGTTCTCCAACTGACCCTCAAGCCTCTTCTTATACTTTTCTCGTTGGTCCATCAATGACTGAGATTAAATCTCTAATCAACGGCTTAGTTAGATTTGGCTTGATCCATGACTTTTGGAACCTTCTAAATCAATTTTATATTAATACCCATTAATATTTTATTCTTCCTAAGTTTAGACTTAGGAACTCCATTAAAAATATTAATTATTTTAATATCTCCCAAATCGGTTAGAATCTTCCCAAACCATTTATGGGTGTTGGAGATCTCATGTGCTTTAGCCTCTCCACCAATTTTCATGGCTAGAGCACATCCGATGCTACCCCAAATCAACAAAATGAGCTGACATGTGTCCATCAAGCGACGTGTCATTATTTAGGCCAGCTTGAGTTCATTTGATTTTAATTCCTTTGAGTCCGACTTGAATACTTGGATGAGGAGGTTGAGTTGATGACTCGTTGAAGAGAATGACTTGATGGAGGAGTCACACAATAAATGATTTTGACAACAACCTAAAGCCTATAATGGAGGCTTGGCCTATAATTGTCCCAAGCATGAAATCCATGCTTTAATGAGTCAATTCAATTTAATAATAAAATTCTTTTCACTTTCTTTTGACAAAAATATTACATTTTGACTTAAAGTACAATAATGAAGACCAAACCTAGTTACATTTTCCAACACTCCCTCTGAACTAGGGAGGTATTCATATTTACATATAACCAAAGAGGTACATGGAAGATCTCAAACCACATCATCTATGAAGAAGTTTAGGCACCGCAATCCCATGGACTAGATTCCTGACTAGGGCAATCTATCCATTGGTCTCTCAACAATTTAGGCACCGCAATGCCACGGACTAGATTCCTAACCAAGGCAATCTATCTGGGTGGGACTAAGATGGACTCAAGCTTTTAGCCTCTCTAGGTACCATCAGGCTTACTTGCTAACCATCAACCCAGAAATCCAGGTGCGTGTCAGAGTTCAATGACCAACGCCACCTTTCCTACTTCGGGACCTAGACATCAACACAAAGTGTCGACCAAATGTCCTCCCAGGCAATGCTTCACTCACAAAGCCTCAACACTACTTGATCCAGCAGATCAAGGACAACAAATCTCTTCCGATCAAACTGATCGGTGACCAACATGCTATCAAAACCTCTAAGAGATTTACCTATACAAACACAACCCCAATTGATAATATAGTTTTACATGTACATAATCAAATACAAACCTCCGGGTCCAAACAACTTGATGTTGCTTCTCAACTTTCGAATCTTTGATAGAAGATTCCACAATCATACACTTTTCTTTCTTGCTTCATATGCAATAACATATTCTTCAACCGGATCCTACTTTCCTTCTTTTAGTAGCACCTCAAATGCATTCTCCAATTTCCTTCTCTCACACATGGCATTCACTAAAACTTACCGCTGTTAGTCCTAGTCTAGTGCATGACACATGAAGTAGAGAACCATATCTGTTACTCCCTCTTAATCAAGGGGGATCTAATCT
Source organism: Pinus tabuliformis (assembly GCA_031772625.1). Classification (NCBI taxonomy): domain Eukaryota; kingdom Viridiplantae; phylum Streptophyta; class Pinopsida; order Pinales; family Pinaceae; genus Pinus; species Pinus tabuliformis. The sequence goes on from CM062811.1 coordinate 701,102,215, forward strand.
ATACAAGGAATATTCTCAACCATCCTCTTATCATAGGGAGATCTCATCCAGGCTCCCTCTTAACCTAGGAAGATTTCATCCAGACTCCCTCTTAACTTAGGGAGATCTACTTCTTCTTTACGACATCAGAGAATCTTTCATGGCTTCCATCCTTCTTATCAGAGTTATTCATATATCATGCTTATCATATGAACTTTACTTTACAATCATCTTCACCAAATTGAAGATGATGTACCTGCAAGTACAACCAAAATTATAGAAGCATGAAGTTAGCCATACCAAAAACTTATAATAGAGGAAGCATTAGACTTTACAAACATAATCAACAAGAGACTATACTTCAATACTTCAACTTTTTGCCTAGGTTTAGTTACAAACCCCAAATCACATTCATAGCTCATCAAGTGTTGAAATTTGGTACCGGAGGACAGGTGGTTCCCTTAGGCTTTTGATCTTTGGCCTAGGGAAAAGTGTCCAAAAGAATTTAATTTTTCTCCTAAAGTGACTTTATAATTTTATAAAGTTAAATCTAATTTAAAAGTGACTTTAAGTGATAAAGTTATTAAGTCTAATTTTAAAGTGACTTTTATAAAGTCAATGAAAAATTAGAAAGGAAAAGTGACTTTGGAAATAAATGACTAAGTGGGTCTTTATTAAAGTGGGGTGAATTAAAAACTAGAAAGTGAGATTTAAATGAGCATTTAATCTCAACCATTGATCTAAATCTATTTCAGCCATTGGATTTAGAGATCACCCAAAAGTCACTTGGATCACCCAAAAGTCACTTGGAGTTATATTAAAGGAGGAAAAGGTCATTCATTCTTTCATGAGCAGATTGGGAGAAGGAGAGCAAGAGAGCAAGAGAGATTTCTGAGCAGGAAGGAGAAGGAGACAGCAGCTTGGCACACATTCCAAGGCAGCAGTTGAGCAGATTTGTACAGCTGATTCAACACATAGTGAAAGGCAGATTTTTGCACAAACATCGAGGAGCAGTTTGCTGATTTTTCTACACACAAAACGGAGGTCGTACAACATTTATTGCTGTCCTGTTTGCTGTAATTTCCAGATTGCTGTGAGGCACGGGAAAGGAGATAAGTTGTAAATTTGCTTGCTGATTTTTTGCTGAATAATTCTCACTGTAAAAAGACAATTTTCAGAAATAAAGAAGAGCTCTCAAACTGGTTTTCCCCAAGAGTTGTAGGGGGTTTTTCCAGGGTCAAGTTGACCAAAAATATCAGTGTTTTAATGTGTTTTAATGGCTGTTTTTAATTGCTGATTTTTAATTCTGCAATTTCCAGCATTCTGAAAAATTTCCAGAATTTGTGTTTTCAGCAATATTTATTTTTTTCAGTCTGTTAAATGTATGGTTATGGGAATGGGCATTTAACTACATGGGAGAAATAAGGAGAAACTGAAAACCGGGGTGGGAAAATAGAAATTTTTACATGGTATCAGAGCTTGAGTGCTGAAGGGCAGTTTGGGACAGCAAAAGGAAAAATTACAGTTGCTGATTTTTCACTCAGAAAATTCCAGCAAGCTGATTTTTTCATAAACAGCAGTTTTATCTTTACTACAGCAGTGCTATTTTTCAGTTTTAGGACAGCAGGATGTCATTAGGATCGAGGGTGGAGGATAGGCTGGATGGGCATATAAATTACAGCGTTTGGAAAGAGAGAATGCAGAGTATCTTTGAGGAGGCAGAAGTCTGGGATATCATGGTGCATACCGCACAGAACCCTGTTGTTGTGCCCACTGATGTTACTCAGTTGGCTGAGTATAAAAAGAAGAACAATAAGGGTAAGAGGCTGATTCTAGACGGAATCAAAGACCATTGCATTCCTCATGTGAGAGGAAAGAGCAATGCCCATGAGATGTGGACAGCATTGTCCAATCTCTACCAGAGTACCAATGAGAACCGGAAGATGGTCCTGAAGGAGAAGCTGAAGAACATTAAGATGGGGAATGATAGTGCAACTGGATATCTCACAAAGATTACCAATGTGAGAGATGAGTTGGCAGCGATTGGAGAGGCCATTCCACCCACTGAGTTGGTGCGGATTGCAGTGAATGGCCTCCCCCGTTCATGGTTGAACTTTGCTAATGGGGTTTGTGCACGTGAGACCCTTCCCACATGGGAGAGGTTTTGGGATGATTGCATTCAGACAGAGATCAGGAAAGGTCAGCTTGGGGCAGCCAAGCCAGTTGAGCTGGATGAGGATGTAGCACTGGTGGCAGGAGGCAAGAAAGGCAAAGGGAAGAAGCAGGCTTCCACAAGCAGTGGTGGGGGCAAAGGCAAAGGTAAAGGTAAACAGGGTAACTCACAGAAGGACTATTCCAAGGTGAAGTGTTGGAATTGTCAAAAGATGGGACACTATGCAGTTGTGTGTCCGGAGAAGAAGAAGAAGAAGGGGAAGAACCAGGACGTGGCAGCTTCAGCAGAGATTGAGGACTTTGCTGGTCGTTTTGACCGAGAGTTTGCGTTCACTACGTGTGAGTCCTCTAGTACAGGATCACCTGCCAGCAGCCACACAGGTTCAGAGGGAGCATGCTTTTCCCTCGATTAGCGGAGCATCTTCAGGTATCTGGTATGTGGACAGTGGGGCTTCACGTCACATGACAGGAGTCCGGGAGTACTTCTCAGAGCTTTCAGAGAGTGGCACTGATATTGAGGTAGTACTCGGTGATGACAGAGTTGTTAGAGCAGTCGGGGTGGGGACAGTGACATTTCAGAGGGAGTCCAAACCTCCCTTGAAGGTGTCAGAGGTTCTTTATGTGCCAGGGATGAGGAAGAACCTCATATCCGTCTCAGCTTTGGAGGACAGAGGATATGAGGTACTGTTCAGGGGAGGACAGGTGTTGATGTATCCCGGGGGCACTCCAGCTGATTCATCTAGAGTGATAGGTGTACGCCATGCAAAGGTGTACAAGTTTGCATTTCCGCCCCTTTTGGCATTGAGCAGTAGTACCGACAGCAGAGCTAGCAGTTCTGAGCTGTGTGAGATTTGGCACCGCAGGATGGGACACATGTATCATGGAGCCTTGAGGACATTGCGGGAGATCACTACAGGTGTGCCAGATTTCAGTACTGATCACTTTGATACTTGCAGAGGTTGTGCGATGGGCAAGTTTGCCAAATCCCCTTTTCCCAGCAGTGACAGCAGAGCGACGGGGATACTTGATTTGATTCATTCCGATGCGAGCGGTCGGATGTCTCATGTTTCCTTGAGTGGATATGAGTACTATGTTTTATTCATTGATGATCACTCCAGGAGGACCTGGATTTATTTTTTGAAGACCAAGAGTGAGGTCTTCAAGCGGTTTCAGGAGTTCAGAGCTCTTGTGGAGACTCAGACAGGTCGAAAGATCAAGTCCTTGAGGTCGGACAATGGAGGAGAGTACACCCTTGGAGAGTTTGTTGACTATTGTGCGGAGGCAGGCATTAGGAGGGAGTTCACTGTTCCTTACAACCCCCAGCAGAACGGGGTTGCGGAGAGGAAGAACAGATCCATCATAGAGGCTGCCAAAGCCATGATACATGATCAGGGGTTGTCATTGTTCTTGTGGGCAGAGGCCTGCAACACAGCTGTTTACTTGCAGAACAGGAGTCCGCATCGTGCTTTGGGGCACATGACTCCGGAGGAGGCTTTCTCTGGGAAGAAGCCTGATATTGGTCATCTTCATATCTTTGGATGCATTACATACTCCTATATACCCAAAGAGAAGAGGACCAAACTAGAGCCCACCACAGAGAAGGGTATCTTTGTGGGCTACAGTGAGACCTCAAAGGCCTTTCGGATTTACATTCCTGCACAGAGGAGAGTTGTTGTCAGACGGGATGTGAAGTTCGAGGAGGACAGGGCCTTTAGGAGGTCACGGGAGTTAGAGTATCTGGATCAGCCAGACCCTCAGCAGCAGTTGAGTCAGTCGCAAGGATCCAGTGGGCAGGGATCAGGAGGATCCGGAGGTACATCTATGAGGATGTCAGGTCCGTCAGTGAGCAGTGGCTCATCGAGCCAGAGGGGTGGTGCTCCGGGCAGCATGCAGAGCAGTTCACAGAGCAGTTCACTAGGGAGTCCACTGATGGACAGTTCACATGGTACCTCAGCTTCTACAGGTTCAGGTGCAGGCAGGAGGACAACAGACAAACAGTCAGGAGTTCAGGCTACTGATGGTGATGAGGAGGAGGAGTTTCATTCTCCTATGGGAGAAGCATGCTCAGGGAAGAGGAAGCCCAAGTGGCTTCAGGACACCTTGAGAGATGCCACATCTGTTGCTAAGCCGAAGAGGCCGGTCAGAGAGAGTAGACCACCTGAGAGGTTTTGTAGTTATATGGCGATGGTTACCAGCATCCTTGACTCTGAGCCTTCTAGCTATGAGGAGGCTGCTAGCCAGCAGGTCTGGAGAGAGGCCATGCAGGAGGAGTATTCTTCTATCATGAAGAATGATGTTTGGGAGGTGGTGCCGAGGCCTGAGGGCAAATCCGTGGTTACTTCCAGATGGCTTTACAAGGTAAAGCATGCTGCAGATGGCAGCATTGAGAAATTCAAAGCGAGGTTTGTGGCTAGAGGGTTCTCCCAGGTAGAGGGAGTTGATTATGAGGAGACCTTCGTTCTCGTGGCTCGATATACTTCGATCCGCTCCATTATATCGATAGCAGCAGAGATGGGTTGGAAGATCCACCAGATGGATGTGAAGACCGCATTTCTCAATGGCTTCATACAGGAGGAGGTGTACATTGAGCAGCCACAGGGCTTTGAGGTGCATGGGAAGGAGTCCCATGTGTGCAGATTGAAGAAGGCCTTTTATGGCCTGAAGCAAGCTCCCAGAGCTTGGTACTCCAGGATAGATGCATACTTGCAGGGGATGGGTTTCACAAAGAGTGAGGCAGATCCGAACCTTTACTTTATTGTGATTGGTGAGGAGCCTCTCATTCTGGTGCTGTATGTGGATGACTTGATCATTACAGGTGCAGAGAGACTCATAGAGCACTGCAAGAGAGATCTTGCGGCGGAGTTTGAGATGAAGGACATCGGCTTGATGCATTACTTTTTGGGTTTGGAGGTGTGGCAGGAGGAGGGGCATTTCTTCCTGGGACAGGGGAAGTATATTGTGGACATCCTTAGCAGATTCCACATGGAGGATTGAAGACCCATGTCGACATCGATGATCACCAACTGGAAGAAGCTTCATGCTTCGGATTCCGAGTTGGTGGATCCCACATTGTACAGGCAGCTGATTGGTTCCTTGATGTATTTGGTCAACACTAGACCAGATATATGTTTTGCAGTCAACACGATGAGTCAGTTTATGTGTGAGCCTAGGAAGGTTCACTGGGTGGCTGCAAAACACATTTTGCGGTATTTGCAGGGGACAGTGGATTATGGTCTGGACTACAGGCAGGGAGATGGAGTGAGATTGGCAGGATACACTGATTCTGATTGGGCAGGTTGTGCTTCTGATAAGAAGAGCACTTCAGGGTGTTGTTTTGGGTTGGGTTCAACAGTAGTGTCATGGTTCAGCTGGAAGCAGCAGTCAGTAGCACTGAGTTCAGCGGAAGCAGAGTATATGGCAGCCAGTCTAGCTAGTTGTGAGGCTATCTGGCTTCGCAAGATGTTGTTTGGCTTATTTGGTCAGCCGTTGAGACCTTTAGTGATTTACTGTGATAATCAGAGTTGCATTAAACTCACGGAGAATCCAGTATTTCATGACAGGTCAAAGCATATCGGGATCAGATATCATTTCATCAGAGACTATGTTCAGAAGGGAGCTGTGAAGCTTGAGTATATTTCCACTGATGAGCAGGTTGCAGATATCCTTACCAAAGCCTTACCACGGGGCAAGCATGTCTACTTCAGAGACAAGATGGGTGTGGTGAGGAACACCTTCCTCGGTAAGAGGGAGTGTTGAAATTTGGTACCGGAGGACAGGTGGTTCCCTTAGGCTTTTTGATCTTTGGCCTAGGGAAAAGTGTCCAAAAGAATTTAATTTTTCTCTTAAAGTGACTTTATAATTTTATAAAGTTAAATCTAATTTAAAAGTGACTTTAAGTGATAAAGTTATTAAGTCTAATTTTAAAGTGACTTTTATAAAGTCAATGAAAAATTAAAGTGACTTTTATAAAGTCAATGAAAAATTAGAAAGGAAAAGTGACTTTGGAAATAAATGACTAAGTGGGTCTTTATTAAAGTGGGTTGAATTAAAAAATAGAAAGTGAGATTTAAATGAGCATTTAATCTCAACCATTGATCTAAATCTATTTCAGCCATTGGATTTAGAGATCACCCAAAAGTCACTTGGATCACCCAAAAGTCACTTGGAGTTATATTAAAGGAGGAAAAGGAGGAAAAGGTCATTCATTCTTTCATGAGCAGATTGGGAGAAGGAGAGCAAGAGAGCAAGAGAGATTTCTGAGCAGGAACGAGAAGGAGACAACAGCTTGGCACACATTCCAAGGCAGCAGTTGAGCAGATTTGTACAGCTGATTCAGCACATAGTGAAAGGCAGATTTTTGCACAAACATCGAGGAGCAGTTTGCTGATTTTTATGCACACAAAACGGAGGTCGTACAACATTTATTGCTGTCTTGTTTGCTGTAATTTCCAGATTGCTGTGAGGCACGGGAAAGGAGATAAGTTTTAAATTTGCTTGCTGATTTTTTGCTGAATAATTCTCACTGTAAAAAGGCAATTTTCAGAAATAAAGAAGAGCTCTCAAACTGGTTTTCCCCAAGAGTTGTAGGGGGTTTTTCCAAGGTCAAGTTGACCAAAAATATCAGTGTTTTAATGTGTTTTAATGGCTGTTTTTAATTGCTGATTTTTAATTCTGCAATTTCCAGCATTCTGAAAAATTTCCAGAATTTGTGTTTTCAGCAATATTTTTTTTTTTTTTTTTTCAGTCTGTTAAATGTATGGTTATGGGAATGGACATTTAACTACATGGGAGAAATAAGGAGAAACTGAAAACCGGGGTGGGAAAACAGAAATTTTTACATCAAGATATCAAACTCATTATATCTAGGTTTCAATATTCTTTCAATGACAATTTTCTTTATATAGAAAACCCTAGAAACAAATCAAATCAATGAATCTAACAACTTTAGAATTCATATGTTAGACTCCTCACTAAGACTTCATACATGAGCTTCAACAATCAAAATCAATCACAACTTGATCTACATCATGACTGGCATCTACTAGGGTTTGATGTAAACCCTAGATTTCCATCAAATTCTCGGCAATCACTATATAGATTCATAAATTCCAGATGGTTATACATATTAGAGAATTTAACTACTACTAGGGTTTAGCTGCTAAACCCTAGATTTTCCAAACATCATCCTAGACTATCAAACTTTGACTAGGGCTTGTTTCCAAACCCTAACACTCATGACCATTAACACTTAGGTGAACACATATATCTAGGAATTCATCAGCGTACCATAAGCACATCATATGTCAGACAATATTAAAATGTTAGACATATACCGATGTAGACCAAGCTAGGGTTTCAACCAATGGACATGTTACCACTCAAACTAGCAGGGAACCTAAAGGGAAAATGCTAGGCCAAGGAAAACAAATGGAGTCTCAACCCCCTGTCACCTCAGCTAAGGCTCCCTTCTATTTACGGGCTTTCACAGATGGGAGGAGACCCAGTATGTGTGGGGTCACTAATGAAGGATAAGTCAATCGATATGAGTGACTCGAATATCCCTTTCCTAGAATTTGAAGGATAAAGATTGCTTGCTTTGTAAGCAAGGTCCTAGGTAATCTAGGGCAAGGAAGAGATGGTTTGAGGGTTAGGTTTATGAGAGAAGACTTGTGAATGAGTTTCCCAATCCCCAAAATCCTTGCTAGAATTGGTATCTTGGATGGTTCTTGAAGAATGGTCTTTCAAAGGAGTCGGACCACACGGGGCCAAGTGAACTCGGTCTAGGGTATGAAGAAGGAATGTAACAACCAATGTTGCACGAAGCGGGGGCGAAGTGGAAGCGTTTTTTGGAAGCGGGGACGCGGAAGCGTCATTTTCCAAAAATCTAGGAAGCGAAGCGTTTGCTATATATATATATATTTATATTTTTTTTGCATTTATACTCAAAACAAACATCCCAAATACCAAATTAATTGTAGAAAACATGAAAACATGCATATTTTTGCATAAATCAAGATAGATATAACATCCATTGTACATTAATGATTAATTATTCGAGCATCAACCATTTAGATGCATCAACCATCTAGAATCTAGATTCTTCTCCTCTTGTCTAGCCTTTTCCTCTACCTCGATTGTCTAGGGATATTAGTCAACATTGCCCAATTTGATCAAACTACCTAATTCAAGACTTAAAATATGGTAGAAAAAGCTTAACATGCTTGATCGATGATTTTGACTTGATTGAAAGGTAATTTTTTGCTAAGGGCGTGCCGCGTGACAAAGGAGTTCAACAATTAACACCACCAACACTATGGTACATATAGGGCTTGGTGCTCTTGATTAAATGCTAATCGCATACCTTCATACTTGATATAATCTAATGAAATGACACAATCCCATTGATCCTGAATTCCTGAAAAATGTTAAGTCTGCTGAATTTTGAATAGGATATGAAATTCTATTTTTTCCATATGAAGTCCAATGAGGCTGGAACCACTCTCAAACATCCTGAGTCATTTCATGGTAATGTTAAAAATTTAAGTAAAAGAAAATGAAAAATAAAGGAGAATGTCACTTTTACTTTAAGAATTTAACATTACCATGAGGGAGCATCTGCTATATTTATATTTTTTTTTGCCTTCATTCGTCACCCTAACCCAAGGTGGACCCACCCCCAACAAGCAAACTCACCTAAAAAAAAAAAAAAAAAAAAAACGATTTTCTAAACGCTTTTCCGGAAGCGTACGCTTCCTCCTCCGAAGCGCCACGCTTCCGACGCCCGAAGCATTGTATGAAGCATGCTTCGGCGCTACCGTACCACGCTTCCGAATTTCCAGGAAGCAACAAAAAATTCGGAAGCAGCGCTTCCGAATTTTGGAAGCGCGCTTTCGGCCAAGCTTCCTAGGTGCTTCCGTACGGGACGCGCTTCGGGGCTTGGAACCGTGGGGGGGGGAGCGCTTTGTGCAACATTGGTAACAACCAATGATATTCTTACCCTAGACAAGGTGGGGAAGGGATCAAAGAAAATATAATTGCTCAAAGATGTTGGTTTGACCCTGTGAAGTGCTAGCCTTGGGGATGACAGGGCAAGTTTTGGTCTTGGAGCTAGGGCTTGGATTTTCTCCCAACTCCACCGTCAGAATGTCTTCAAATTTGGAGGAGCACTAGAGGAAAGGCCAGCGCAGGAGACCCTAGGAGATCGTATTTTTTTAGTGGCTAACGTATCAGGAAATTGATGCCTTAGGCACTCCAATGTGGCTAAACTTGGGTGAAGGTGAAAGAATAAGAGTTCTGGTGACCACCCTTGGTAGATCAGTGCCTTAATCCTTGGGAGAATGGAGTCCATGTTGATTATGTGTAAGCTTTCTTGGTTCCCAGTCAAGGAGGCCTCAAAATTACTTCACAAACCCCTCTAGGTCAAGTGAAAGAAATCTTGCAGCTTTTATACTTCGATGTGTAAAAGGAATGGCTTATCAAGGTTAAATTCTTTGATAGAATTACCTGTAGGAGATTTTTCTCATATTACATGGCCCATACATTGAGAAATACTATAATAGAGACAAATTCCACAATTTTAAGTAGTGAATGCATGCAACAATTAGCCTTAGAACAACGAAAATCCCAATCCAACGTCTATGACAAAAATAAACAAGAATAACATTAAAAACCATGTACTTACATGTAACAGAGTATATCCAACCATTCACAATTGACAAGAGAGAAGCTCCAAGAGAAGATTGACCAAAATCCACACATCAAAACTCATCCATAAGGCTCCAATTGATCCTCTAGAGAAAGTGCGAAAATATCAAGAGAGATAAGTGATCCAAACCAAAGTGATGATGAGAAATGATCTCAACTCACTTGTATTTATACAGATCTAAGGAGTTCGAATTAGCCTCCTTGTCCTACATAAGCCCCAAAAATAAAATAATGTGTTAATAATACAACCTTTTGGTTACAAGCCCACGCCCACCAAACTAGCTCACCAATGAAAATGTAAGCCTCTTAAGAGGTCAAATAATAACTTATGCATGTCGTAGGGCCCTCTAAGAGGCTTAATGAGGTCCATTGGTGCCACAATGAAGAATAGGATTCTCAAAAGCAGTGGACAAGGGGTTGGCCCCTTGTAATAACCTGTGGTGCTCCAAATGACTATGGGGGCACACAAGTGTCCTCATGGGTCTCCAAAAAAATCGAAGGCCACATCGTCGTAGAATTTCTGGATCATCTGCCAAGTGTATGGTGTAGATCTGGGGCTAGCTGGGCATGATGGATTAGGTGCATCCTCATCGTCCAATAAGTGCACCACGAGTAATCTCTGAATGACTGGGGGATCCATGAAGTGCAATCTGCTGCTGTGGAGGCCCATGGCTCTCAATGCTCACCCTATATGTGCCAATGTAGCCCTTTGGAGGATTAGGACCTTGTATAGGGAGATCAAACCCCAAATGGAAACCATCTGCAATCCTACATAAGATCCAATGCATCCCCTAGGCTTCCAGTCAACAAGTCATTAGATAAATTGAGCAAATGAGGTTACCTAATCATGGACCATAGGTGGGGACTTCATCATGGTCTGCCCTTCCATAATGTGCTTCGGGATGTGCCAGTGTCTCCTAAACTCCCAAAGGGGTTAACCAAGTACCCTATTAGGTGGTTTCTGCTTCTAAAGGGGATAATATAGTCAAGGTACATTTGAAAAGAGGTGGTGGCATGTGGTAGATAGGTGAATGAGGTAAGGAATGAGAAGGGGCAACCCTGGGTCACATGTTGGGGCACAAGGGTAGCTAATAAGAGGGAAGCCCACACTTGGGTTTATAAGGTGTAGGAGGGAGAAATTGTGGTACATGAAGTGCCCCGGCCTTGATTTTTCCACCCTTCTTTATATGTCTTTTGCCTTTTTAAGATTTTCTTTGATTAACTGCTCAGGGCTCAAGGAGTTAGAGCATGATATATAAGATATAACAGTTAATCCCTCCCTTTAAGGTGGGGCGATGCATCGCCCACCAGGGGTTGGGGACAATCATGGGTTCCTATATGATGAAGAAGGCTCATAGAACCTATTGGAACCAGGGTAATGGCCATGATGATGGGGTAAAGCTCATATATTGGCTTTTGCCCACATGCTAAATGTTTTTGTTCCGACTATCTTTTACATTTTGTGGTACTTTCCCTATTGAATGTGGCCATATATGCTTTTAACTTCCGTTTTTAGCTACATCAACCTCCGGGCTTCATTCTAGGCCATGACCCAAGGTGTCGGGAAGGGGAAGGGGTGAGCTGACCCTATGTGGACCTGATAGAGGAATGTGGACCCAGGTGGGAGAAATGATGGATGGGGTAGTAATGAATGGAAAGAGGGTAATATGAGTGGATAAGGGAGCAAGACCACACAACCAAAATTAGGGTTTCCCGTGAAATACCATCCTTGGAACCAAATGGTCAATAAAATAGTTCCCACGGGACTAGAATCCAAGGTTAATGCCTAAAAGGGGTCTAGGGGATAGAAGCACAAACCTAGCCCATTCTTTCCGCTAAATCCCCCCATTAATCCATACCTAGAAGTGTCCATGATAAGCAAACTACAATACTCAATTTCAAAATGACAAGGCATACCTTTAGATTCGGGAGGCCCACCTTCAAACATATGGTCATGGTAGATGGGCGAGGGACCACATGGTTGGTTCAGGTGGCGGAGAAAATGGCACAATGAGCTAGCTGATGGCTGTTGTCTGCCGACTGAGGACCATCTTGGAGAAGTTTTTTCTCCTAGGGATATGACCCATAAAATGGTGGGTAATAGGACACATACCTAGGGTTTCATCCCTAGGACTCTAAATACATAACAAGGGTTTTTCTTATAGACCCAACCAAACCCTAAGAATCTAGGGTTTCATAACATAGCAAAGCAAACCCTACGATACCAAAACTTCAAAGGTTTAGGATTTTAGTCAACACCATTTCAACCCTGACAAGTTAGGGTTTTCATGATCATACTAAAACCCCAAACATGTCATCATTAATATAGAAATTTCTTTAGACTCCATTAGTAACCCTAAGTAGATTAGGGTTTCATTCATTTTCAACATACCCCTTAGGTTAGGGTTTTCTAGAGAACCCGTCTAGGGTTCTATAAGAAAAATTAAGGAGGTAAGGAGGGAAGATTTATCAAGTGATGAATCACCCAAAACAAGAATCATTATGATTCAAAACAACTAGGCATAACGATGTTAGTAATATAATGTAAACTTCAAAAATAAGATGATCATACCTTTAAGAGAATCTTGTAAGGAGTATAGTTTGAGACATACTTGGAGATGTTCCTTGGAAAACCTGATAAGGATTTCTTGAAGTGTTCTATTTGTATTAAGCCATCATCTCTTATACCTGTAGTACATACTTACAAGCACAACATGTGATACCAAGGACATGATTTAACTTCTTAAGTTAGATCTTTTACATAATCATGGAGAATGGAATCCTACGATAAGTTGTTCATCTTTTCAATCATTGGTAGGACCTTTTATTTGACATTCTAGATTATTTGTAAACTCTAGAGAACAAGTATTAAGGTTCTAATATGAGGTTTTTTGTATGATATCTAGGGAGTACTATCCTTATTCAACCATTTAAGATAATAGAAATTTAAACACATACGTACCTTGAGAATTACATACCTATGATTTTAAGTGTATCTTAATACTTACTTGATTTTTCTTGGGCCAGTACCTTGTGCTTCATACCTATCCAATAAGATCCTCAAGACTATAAGACAGACTTCAGCTGAGATGACATTGCTTCATGCTTTGGTTTTATTTGATAACTTATGACAAAGTTGTATATATATACTTGTAGTGTCATCCATGTCTTCGTCATTATAGAGATAGTAGCCCAGTCCTTGTTGTAGATATAGGCCAAGCAATAACTATCCATACTCACAAACCTTCAATTCTGAGTTTTATTCACTATGATAACACCGATCCCTTCTTTGCACTGAGACTAAGGTATTGCAGTAGTACTGACATTGTGGTGTTACTGAACTGTGGGAGCACCAAATCTATGTGGTTGGCGTAGCACCGAATTATAGTTTATTATAACACCGAACTGTAATCTCTGAGATCTTGTCATTGTACTGAGACCCTATTTTACTGTTGTTGTACCAAAACAATGTTACTCCCTTACAGTGATATCCAAACTTCATTTCAGAGGTAGTTCGAACTTTCTCACTATGTAATTAGCACTGAAACCAATTCACTGTAGTCCGCAATAATCTCAGAGATCTGACCTTCTCTGGCAGCACCGAGATCATCTGACCTCCTGTAGTGAGTTCCATTAGTTCTATTAGCCCAGAACTGCCTTTGACCATGACCATAGCTCTGAAACCATGTTCCCTAAATCCATATAGATGGTAGTTAAATGATTTTCCTTATTATGACATTATCTTGTGATGTTTTCGTTATTATTATTAGTTCTTTCGATTTATATTTTCTAATCATCAAGACTAATGCCAAGCAACAAATAGAAGAGAACACAAGATGTAGGCATGCTGCCAGAGAGAAACCCCCCTTGAGGGGAAAACCTAGTCACAAATTCTTCCTTCAGTAGATTCAACAAATGAGACGACCAAGACTCTTACAGCCTAGACTCGAGACTCCTCCATCAAGTCACCCTCCTTTCACTGTGTGTGCATACTATGATCCATGTCATTGTGTTAGCTTCAAACTGTGTATGCACCGAGACATTATTGCTAAGATACCATAGAGACCTTCTTACTGTAATATCACCAAAATGATGTTATTTTGATACTGTAGTCATCGTGATAACTTCCGAATTGATGTTCCTGTTGTGACATCGAACTGAAATGCACCCAAACTGTGAGATGTAGTAGCACCGAGTCATGTGACATATCACCGAATATGTGGAATCATACAACTGTAGTAAAATTGAACTTATAACAACACCGAACTATGAGAGACATGGTACCGAACTGTGTTTACATAACACCGAACTTATGGAAGCATAGATATCCTAACCGAGTCCCTTGCAATGATACCAAATCATCTTCCTTATCCGAACTTCTAATCTCTGTTATAGCACCCGAACTTTATCTCTGAAATCTGAACTTCTGAGAGGATGTAATGCGAGGAGGTTAGACTTGTATATATAGTAGTTCATCCATAATAAATGAGCCGACATGTGTCCATCAAGCGATGTATCTTTATTTAGGCCGACTTGAGTTCATTTGATTATAATTCCTTTGAGGCTGACTTGAAGACTTGGATGAGGATGCTGAGTTGATGACTTGCTGAAGAGAATGACTTGATGGAGGAGTCAAACAATAAATGATTTTGACAACAACCTAAAGCCTACAATGGAGGCTTGACCTATAATTGACCCAAGCATGAAAACCATGCTTTAATAAGTCAATTCAATTTAATAATAAAATTCTTTTCACTTTCTTTTGACAAAAATATTACATTTTGACTTCAAGTACAATAATGAAGACCGAACCTAGTTACATTTTCCAAAACTCAACCACTTGAACTTATGAAAGAACTCAGACCTTCAAGAATGTAGTCTCTGCCTGTAAAAGAAGATAGAATAATCCACATTAGAAGATAAAATCAATTGATAACACTATGGACTTACTTCCTTCTACAAAAATCCTCTTCTTTGTTGTAGCACAATGGCGAAATCTGAGTGATCTCGCTCCTTGAATTAGCTAGTTTGTATGGTTTCAATGTCGAACCTGTTGAGAAATCTAGGGCATCAATAGTTAGGTGATTTCTCTTCAATTAGTAACTAGTTGTGACTCGTGAGAGATTTTTACAACTTTAGATTAGGATCTTCTTCACTTAAGTTATTAATGTTCTTCTTCATCAAACAAATACCAATGCATAAACATAAATAGACAAGAGACACAGAGTGTAGGTTATCAGCTAGGGCCAAAACCTCTCACTCTTTGAGGGGAAAACCCACACAAATTCTTCTTATAGAGATTCCATTTGACGAATACCAAGACCAAGACCCTTGACCTAGTTGCCTCTCCAAGACCAAGACACAAGTCTTCTTCCACCTTCTCGTTTACTCTCTTTCGGTTCCTTCTACTTCAGATTTCGCACCATATAAGATCACTGTAGTCATGTGATTACATCGAACTAAGGTCACTATAATGATACGAATCTCTCCTTCAACAATAGCACCGAATCTTGAAATCACACCATAGTCACTGATCTTTGAGGTAACATTGAAACCTTCTTCATGCAATAACATCGAGACCTAGTCACACACTTGTGACCTTCTTTCTGAGTGGCATTGAATTCTCCTTTCTTGTGAGACATAGATTATACCGAATCACTGTGTTATAATACTGAACTGTAGGTCCTTCATAACACCAAACTGAGACTACTTCAAAGCACCGAACTGTAGTCTATATTCCCTTGTCCGAACTGTAGCACAAAGACCATTCTCTCAGAGATCTGAGCTTCTATTTCTGTGATTAGCCCTAAACATATTTTCACTGTTATCTCATCTTTTATTCAAGTTCCTTCTGTGATTTTTTCATCCGAATTTTTGAGGTAATTTGAAGTAAGAAACTTGTTTCCAGGCTCCCTCTTAATTAGGGACCTACAATAGCTCCTCAGGTGGAGATGATGGGACAACCAATTGCCTGAAGAACTCATCCTCATGATGTCATGAACTTCTTTTCGTTATCTAGGAGTCTTCATGTTTGGGACTTCTTCATAAGGCACAGACCATCCATCACTTTCATCCACGAGTCATTCATGTCATCAATCCATTCATCAGAAAGTGATCCATCAATTTACATCTAGTCTTGCTTCATATCATGCTGCCTTATTCATGCCATATTTTCTGGAAGGATCTTACATCCTTCTATATGGTCTTCTAGGAAGACATTCACAGTTCTTCCCTTGGTAGTCCTACATAAGCCCATCCAGATATTTGTACAAAAATAAGAAATGAACACTTAAATCAAAAGTACCTTTGTGATGGTCTTTCATGATGACATCTTCCAGTGTGCATCAACATCCTAAATACATATTGACATATCTCCCAAAGATATCCATTGTCAAGGGTCTCCATCCTTGTCAAACTTCCATCAGAGTCTACATATCTTTGATGGAGATATCCTAGTCAAATCTTCTTGGTCTTCCGGATGTTGATTGCCTTTACCATGGTTGCATATCTCACGATCTCTTCCTTCCTTTCTTCACGCATTTTATTCCCAGGAACTTCCAATTAGAGTTCCTCTAATTACTGTCAACCACCTCATTTTCATAGGAGGACATATTATTTTAATTTCATATAGTGTGACCCATGCCTTTTGAAATCTGTCATAGGAGGAGATTCCTTTCCTTTGATCATGCTTCTTAAGATAGAGCAGTGATCCATATTACCTGCAACCATACAACATGACTTTATAATATCAAATACAAGCATACATACCTCATTTACCTTTAGGTCATCTAGGCTTCTTTCAACAACTTCCTTGATTGAAAAGAGCTTCAACCCCTTGATCCGCTTCATCTCTTATGTCATTATACTATCATCCCATGAATTCCACATGTTGGAGCTCCTGATGAAACACTTGCTTCCTCTCTAGATTTGTGAACCTTTCAATGAAGATTCCATCAGAGAATCTTGAGGATCTTGCATATCCCTATCCACCAGATGTTACCTTTTGATGTATGATGAGCCTTGTCTTGGATGAATTCTTCCTTTCCTTAAGTTTCCAATGAGGTTCCCAAGAGGTATACCCTTCATATTTGTCTACCATAGATTTTGTTCCAGCTGTCCTTCATGTTTTCCTATGGGGATGTCACAAGCTCTTGCTTCTAACACTTTTCCTTTTTCTTGGACTTCCTTCTTTTCAACTTCCTCCATTTCTTCTGTGAAATGGGCTTCTTCTCTATCTTTCTTGATATTTCCCTTCTTGACTTAGGAGAACCTTTCCTGTAATGCTCATAGCATTGAATCTTAGCTATGTTCTTCTTTCTTTTCGACAAATGTTTGAGCTCTTTTTCCCTCAACTTGTCTTCTCCTATCTTGCATAGAAACCACAAGTTGTTGAATGGGATAGCTTTCTTATCCTCATAGACATTTGTTACCTTGTTCATCAGTTAGTGCATTTAGAACAAAGGAGATCATTTCCTTATTTGAAATCATCTCTCCCAAATCTTGCAGTTGAGATCTTATGAAGATATCCCTTCATCCTTTGATACCTTCAATTTGTGTAGATCAGATCTAAGTGATATGACCTTCCTTATCGCATCTTCAAAGAATAGTTCTACTAGCTTATCATATATCTCTTTTGATGTCTCCAATCCTGCTATATGGGAATGAGGGGACCTTTGATTGATTTCATAAGAATCCCTTGAGCCCTTTGATCCCTTTCCATGTATTCAGATAATGCTTGACCTTCGGATGGTTTGGAGACTTTTCCATAGATATGATCAATGACTTCACTTTCTTCGAGGACTATGTCTATCCTCCTTTTCCATGCAAGGAAGTTCGATGACCCAACCAACTTATAGATCTCCTTGCAAAACGAAGTCATTTTACTAGATTAGATTATAGAATAAAAGATACTTACTTGACAAGTGAAGATGAAATCTTCAACTTGATCCCTTTGATGGTGGTTGATGAAGATGTATTAGTGCCCCTTTCAGATGATCTTCTTCCACTTTAAATCCCTTCTTCAAATAAAAGGAGATTGCCCCTTTTATGATGACAATGCCTTTGATCTAGCTCCCTTTGATGATGGTGATTGATGAGGATGTCTTGATGCTTCCTCAGATGATCTTCTTTAAGAATAATGAAGGGGTCCTTGCTTCAATGAGAGGGAACTTGTCTTATAGCCTTTTGAAGATGATGACAACACCTTTAGCCTTCTCTGGATAACTAGCCTTCAAGATACTTCGATTTCTTCGATGCAGATCAGAAATGCTTCTATGGTTTCAACTTTCTCCTAGATGATGTGATCTTTGTCCTTTAAGTGCTTATCTTGAATGTCTATACTTTGGGCTAGCTTGCTTTGTAGATCTCTTCAACTTGATGAGGGTCTTTGTGGTCTTTTGATGATGACTAGAGGATCCTAAAAACCTTTGTTGGTGTAGAATTTTTTCTTTGATCTCGGGTTTGATTCTTTAATGTAGATCTTTAACATTCGCTTTGATATCCTTCAACTTGCTTTGTTGCCTTTCTTGAAACTTGATCCTTGAGTGTCTCCTTGATTACATGCCCTTTTCTTGATTTTGACACCTTAGCTCTAATACCATGTTGAGAAATCTAGGGCATCAATAGTTAGGTGATTTCTCTTCAATTAGCAACTGCTTGTGAGATCTTTTTACAACTTTAGATTAGGATCTTCTTCACTTAAGTTATTAATGTTCTTCTTCATCAAACAACTATCAATGCATAAACAAAAATAGACAAGAGACACAGAATGTAGGCTATTAGCTAGGGCCAAAACCTCTCACTATTTGAGAGGAAAGCCCGCACAAATTCTTCTTATAGAGATTCCAATTGACGAATATGAAGACCAAGACCCTTGACCTAGTTGCCTCTCCAAGACCAAGACACAAGTCTTCTTCCACCTTCTCATTTACTCTCTTTCGGTTCCTTGTACTTCAGATTTCAGACCATATAAGATCACTGTAGTCATGTGACTACATCGAACTGAGGTCACTGTAATGATACAACCTCTCCTTCAACAGTAACACCAAATCCTAAAATCATACCATAGTCACAAATCTTTGAGGTAGCATTGAAACCTTCTTCATGCAATAACACTGAGACCTAGTCACACACTTGTGACCTTCCTGGGTGGTACCGAATTCTCCTTTGCTGTGAGACAAAGATTATACCGAATCATTGTGTTATAATACTGAACTGTAGGTCCTCCATAACACTGAACTGAGACTACTTCAGAGCATCGAACTGTAGTCTATATTCCCTTGTCTGAACTGTAGCACAAAGACCATTCTCTCAAAGATCCAAGCTTCTATTTCTATGATTAGCCCTAAACATATTTTCGCTGTTCTCTCATCTTCTATCCAACTTCCTTCTCTGATTTTGTCATCCGAATTTCTGAGGTAATCTGAACTTCTGAACTGTTACTATCTTCCCGAATTCAGAGAGATTCGAACTTGTTTTTCTTGTAGGAATGCGAAGACCCTTCACACACATATATATAGCGGGTTGTCCTCTATAAATAAGCCGACCTATGCTATCCGAATAGGCGTGTCTCCATTAAGTGAGTCGACATGAGAATTCTTCACTTCATCTTGAAGCCGACATGAAGAAGGATACCTTGTGCTTGTCTTGGAGGGCTACTAGACCATTCTATTGACTCATATAAATTGGTAACATGCCCAAGAAGGGTTCTTCATATATGACATTGACTCTATATGACTTTTATGACAAATCCTAAAGGCTCTCAATGGGAGCCATCTAAAAATAAAATCTCTTGCTCATGAAACCCATGAAGCAAGCATACAATCATTTTATTTTTCTTCTTTACATCAATTACATAAAAATCATAATTACATGTCATTATGAAGACTGAACCTAGCTACACTTTTCAACAGAAACTAGCAACCAAACTTAGGGTTTCCAAAACCCTAGACTCTTCTCCAAGAGCTCTCCAAAAACCTTTTGTTTGCAAATGACAAAAAACTAGAATGAGGAGAGTCCCCCTCATTTCCCTTTTTTATAACTCAGTTGCCACTTTTTCCACCATTTTACCTTTTCCCCCCAATTAAATAATAAAAGAACTTTTCATTTCTTATTTAATAAAGTAACTTTTTATTAACTAATTAAAGCCACTTTTAACCATGGAAAATGCTTAATTTGCCTCCAAGGTCACACTTGCCACCCAAAGCCCCTTTTCATCATCCTGCCCTGTAGATATTTTCTCCCCGATTCCAACAAGCTATGACACTAAGGTGTTTCTCCAAGTAATCGGCCCGAAACAACACCTTAAGTGTAATTAATTAAAATATGCCCGTTAATAACACCGTTTTACGAAAATCGTTAGAATGCAACAAAACCAAGTTTGAATTGTGCAGAATTGATCCTGATGATAAAAAATTGTAAGCGATACCAATCAGCCCCAATAAAACTCCTCAAAATTCTCCAAGCCCACCAATAATATAATCCTGCTCCCATGACCTAGTTGACATATGCTCTGGAAATACCTCCTAACCTCGCCGCAAGGCAATCCAAAAATTCGGGACATTACACATCGGGAGGTATCCCTGCATGCCAAGAGGCCTCCTAAGTCGACCTAGGAAAATTATGAAAATAAAAAATTCAAATTCAAATTTTTGGGCTTCATGTATGCTCCAAAATGTCAAGTCAGCCCACCATGAAAGAGTGTGACTCTTCGTCAAATTCACCCCATTTGACTAGTATATATACACAATGAGAGTTCCTCATTTTGACCACACATAACAACACAACATCTCTTCTCAAGCAGTTGTTGAAAGGAGGATGAATTGACCAAGCTTTGACCAAGTCAATAGAGCTATTATTTGACTGAGTTTGACTTGTTTGACCGAATTATTTGGCCCAATGTGACTGCAAAAGAGGATGAATTTGACTGCAGAAATAGGTCGAGTTTGACCACAAAAGAGGATTGTTTGATTGCGAGTTTGACCATAGGGGTTGAATGTAGGTCCGAGTTCATTGCAAGAGTCAACCACATGTCCAAAGTTGACCACAGGAGATAAGTTGATCAGGTCGAAAGTTGAACATAATTGACTTTTTTGGTGGTTTGACCAACATTGACTGGCAAGTAGTTTGACTAGGTTTGATTGGTGTTGAGACTTGGATTTTGGCACAGATTTCTAGAACAATTTAAATATGTAAACCTTGCTAAAGGAAACTTCTCCTAGAAGAAGAATTGTTGAGTTTCTCCCAAGTTTGGATTTCTCGGGGAAAAAATTGTTGTCTCTAGTGTGCATGGCTATCTCTTTATGATCTTAGCCTTTTTGTTGCATTGTTGTTGTGATTTTCTGTGTATAATTGCTCAATGATATCAGAGGAATAAATATAAATTGTTAAAGATCATTAGGTAGTAATTATCATATCAGAAAATTTGGTTTCTATTATTCATGCTGTAGAAAATTCAACATGGTATCAAATCTTTGTTGAGAGAGAAACCACTAAAGACAAGTATGATGGACATCATTTGTGAAGGACTCATTTTGTGTGCAAGAGATAGCCCTAGAGAGAGCTACAACCATGAGAAGTAGGCCAAGTTACTTGGAGGTCTATTGAAGCTCGAGAAAGGTCTGTATATGGTGTTGGAAGGGATCCACAACTATGGAAGGAGAGACCATAGGCTTGAGAAGATCATTCTAAGAGGAGGCTGCAGTCTGTTCAAGGAGTTTGCAGGGCATGCTCAACCTATAGGAAGAGGCTTAAGATTTATTTATGCTTGGGCAAGAACGGTCGAGGATGTGGAACACGCCTAACATAGGTAGACCAAGATTGGTTGAGACCTAGATTAAGGGTCTGTTTGGATATTTAAGGTCCGAAAAATAGGTCGAGAGCCTCAAGGCTTATTACTGCTCAAACTAGTAGGGGTCCTAGGAGGGGATCCTAAAAGGGCAACTATTAGGTCAAGGGCAACAATGGAGTGATAGCCCATTGTCACCTCAACTAAGGTTCCCTGCTCTTTATGGACTTTCACCGATGGGAGGAGACCTGGTATAAGGAGAATCACTAAATGAAAGAGTCAATATAAGGACAAGGAGTGATTCTTAAGGCCTATTCACAAGAGAATCTCAATATGTGGCTTCCTTGCTTGAGAAGCAAGGTGTAAGGCTCTCTAAGAAGGGCCAAGGGGATTTCAAGGGCTAGGGTTTGCGAACAAGACTTGTAAGGGAGATACCTAGTCCTAGAAATCCTTAGGAAAACTTGGTTTCCAAGTGGTCTTTATGAGATTAACTTCAATAAGATGTGGGACCACACGGGACAAAGTGGACCCAAAATTAGGTAAGGGGGCTGGAGTTGAACAATTAGGGGTGTGCTTGACCTAATTGAGGGAGAGAAGGGGATCAAAGGGGAAATTTTCACTAATTTTGATGCAATGATCCCAATGAGGTCACTAGCCAAAGGAAACCAAGGGAAAAAATAGATCTCAGGGCTGGGCTTGGAATATCTCAAGATCCCACCGTCGGAATTGCTTCAAAATTGGAGGGCCTCTAGAAGACACAACAACGCAGTAGAGGGCAAGAAATTGAAGTTTCTAAGTGGGTGAATTGTGAGAAATTTGATGCCCTAGGTCACCTATTGGGGCTAGGCCTAGAAAGAAAGGGGAAAGGTGAGAAAGATATGCTTAGAGTGATCACCAGTGGAGGATCAATGCCTAATCCTTTGGGAGAGACAGAGTCAAGGAAATTTCAATCCTTGGGTTGGATTCACTTAGTCAAGGAGGCCTTTAGAACAATTTCGCATGGCAATTAGGGCATGTGAACAATTGCTTCAAGGTATTTACACTTCGATTTGCAATATATGATGACTTATCAAGATAAAACTTAGACAAGATATCTCTAGGAACATTCACTCATTCATATATGACCCATGACATGATGCAACACTATAAAAAAGAAAATTTCCACAATTTCGCATAAGAAAAGCAGTAAATTTCAGCCTAGTATAGCAAAAATCCTTGCAACATGCATGTGACATAAGAAAATAACAAATAGCATTAAAAGAGTACTCACATGTAAGAAAGAGCATATCCAATCATCATTATATGCCAATAATGAAGCTGCAAGACAAAAATGAAGAGATCCAAACATCAAAATTCGTCCATTCATCCAACTTCGTCCTCCAAGAAGGATAGCGAAAATATCACAAGAGAGAAAGATCAAATCCAAGTGATGATGATCCAAATGATTCATCACACTTCTATTTATACACTTCCTAGTGAATTCGATTTTTTAGCTAATTACTATTAGGCCTAATTTAGCCCCTAAAACAAAATAATGTGCATAATAACAAAACTTTTGGTGACAAGCCCACCAAATACCTCAATAATGTAAAGATAAGCCTCTCAAGAGGGTCTAATGGTCAACAAAATGAGTTGTTGGGCCTTTGAGGAGGTCTAATGAAGTCCCAGGGGTGCCATGATGTAGAAATGGACTCCAAACATAATTGTTTTTCCAATCAAGAACCTGTGGTGCTCCCAAGTGGGTGTGGGGCCATGAGACATCCTCACGGGTCTCCAAATGGATCAAATATGCTTGTAGGTCATCTGTAAGGGATGGAGTAATGACACAAGCCCTCCCTCTTTAGCGAGAGGTACCCTGGAACATCTGCCAAGTGTATTGTGTAACTGTGGAGCTAACTCGGCATGGTGGACCAGGTGCATTGTCCTCATCCAAAAGGTGGAACACGAGCAATCAATGAATGTTGTTGGGGATCCATGAAGTAATATCTGCTATGGTGGAGGCCCATGGCTCTCAACACTCACCCTACAAGTGCCAATGTGGCCCTCTGGAGGGATAGGACCCCGTTGAGGGAGACCAAGTCCCAAATGGAGAACCACCTGCAATCCTACATAAGATCCAATGCGTCCCAGTTTCCCTCCAATACTAGTCATTAGAATAATCAAGTAATAAAGCTTACAAGTCATGGGATCAATGGGGCGCTTCATTGTGGCATGCCCTTCCATAGTGGGCTTTGGCATGTACAAGTGTCTCCAAGCTCAGTAGGGGGTAAGCCAAGGACCCTATTAAGTAGTTTCAACCTCTAAAGGGGTTGGCATGTCCATGGTACATCCTTTAAGTGGTAGGTGGAAAATGATGTAATAATGGAATGGAGTGGGGATTAGGGAATCTTATGGACCACATGTCAAGGTGTAAGGGTAGCTATACTAAGGGAAGCCCACACTTGGGTATATGAGTGTAGGAGGGAGCCAATGTTGCACGAAGCGCCCCCCCGGTTCCAAGCCCGGAAGCGCGTCCCGTGCGGAAGCGCCTAAGAAGCTTCGCCGAAAGCGTGCTTCCGAATATTTTTGCCTCTCCCTGGACTTTTCAGAAGCGTGGCTCGGAAGCACGCTTCCGGACCGCTGAAGCACGCTTCGTACGACGCTTAGGCAGTACGAAGCGTGGCGCTTCCGTACGCTTCCGGAAAAGCTTTGCACTGTTTAGAAAATCGTTTTTTTTTTTTCAATTTTTTTGTAATTTTAGGTGAGTTTGCTTCTTGGGGGTGGGTCCACCTTGGGTTAGGGTGAGGAATGAAGGCAAAAAAAATATAAATATAGCAGATGCTCCCTCATGGTAATGTTAAATTCCTAAAGTAAAAGTGACATTCTCCTTTCTTTTTCATTTTCATCCTTTTACTTAAATTTTTAACATTACCATGAAATGAATCAGGATGTTTGAGAGTGGTTCCAACCTCATTGGACTTCATATGGAGAAAATAGAATTTCATATCCTATTCAAAATTCAGCAGACTTAATAGTTTTCAGGAATTCAAGATCAATGGGATTGTGGCATTTCATTAGATTATATCAAGTATGAAGGTATGCGATTAGCATTTAATCAAGAGCACCAAGCCCTATATGTACCCTAGTGTTGGTGGTGTTAATTGTTGAATTCCTTTGTCACGCGGCACGCCCTTAGCAAAAAATTACCTTTCAATCAAGTCAAAATCATCGATCAAGCATGTTAAGCTTTTTCTACCATATTTTAAGTCTTGAATTAGGTAGTTTGATTAAAATTGGGCAATGTTGACTAATATCCCTAGACAATCAAGGTAGAGGCAAAGGCTAGACAAGAGGAGAAGAATCTAGATTCTAGATGGTTGATGCATTTAAATGGTTGATGCTCGAATAATTAATCATTAATGTACAATGGATGTTATATCTATCTTGATTTATGCAAAAATATGCATGTTTTCATGTCTTTTACAACTAATTTGGTATTTGGGATGTTTGTTTTGAGTATAAATGCAAAAAAATATAAATATATATATAGCAGACGCTTCTGCAGATGCTTCGCTTCCTAGATTTTTGGAAAATGACGCTTCCACGTCCCCGCTTCCAAAAAACGTCCCCGCTTCGTGCAACATTGGAGGGAGCAAATCGTGGTACATGAGCTACCTCGACCTTTGTTTTTCCACCCTTCTTCATATGCCTTTTGCCTTTAATTGATTTTTCTTCATAATTGCTTGGGGCTCCAGGGGATGGAGAGCATGATGTGTAATATGTAGCAGTGGATACCCCTTTGAGGTGTGGCAACTCATCGCCCACGAGGGGTTGGGACAATCATGGGTTCCTTAATGATGGAGGGGGCCCATCTAATGCCCATAGGAACGAAGGTGATGGCCGTAGAAAATGGGTAGAGCTCATGCTTGGCTTTTGCCTACGTGCCAAATTTGCATGTTCCGACCATATTTTGCGTTTTGTGGTACATTTCCTATTGAGAGTGGCCAAATTATGCTTTTTATTTTCTTTCTATTTGCATCAACCCCTGGGGCATCGTTCCAGGCCCGACCCCAGGTGTGGACAATGGGAGGGGGATGCTAATCCAATGTGGACCCAATGGGCACATGTGGAGGCACATGTGGACCCGGATGGGAAAAGAGATGAATGGAGCTAAAATGAGTGGAAGGGGAGCAATGTAGGTGGTATCGGGAAGTGGGACCACATAACCAAAATCAAGATTTCCCATATAGTGTCATCTCTAAAGCTAATGGCCAGTAAAGGAGATCCCACGGGACTAGGATACAAGGGTAACCACGAAATCAGGCAATGGAGACAAGAATACAAACCTAACCCACTCTTTCCACCGAATCCCTTGACCAATTCATGCCCAAAAGTGCTTATGAAAAGTAAGGAAAACTACTAACTATAGCAACGAAAATCCATACCTTCGAGGTCGGAAGGCCCACCTTCAAACATGCATTCATAAAAGATAGGCAAGGGACCACATGGCTGGCTCAGGTGGCAGAGAAAATGGAACATCAAGCTATCTGGGGGCTGCAAGGGGTTGTTGGCTGCCGATTGAGGATCATCTAGGAGAAATTTTTTCTCCCATATATACTACTTTTAGGTGGTGGGTAACAGGGTTGAAGGTACATAGCTAGCTAAATTTTGATAGAGAGGCGAAGAGTCTAAGGGCTGGAACTTTGGAAGTAAGGGCTATGTGAGATCTAGTAGATAAGACTAAAGGAAGATCTAAGTTAGCATTAGTTATAATAGCTAGTCAAGATCCAAAGAAGTGATAGAACAATAGGATAGAGGGATGATTAAGGAGTCTTCTGTAGATAGCAAGTAGGGTGTGAGCTTAAGTGTGGGCTAAAGGGATAAGCCTAGACCTGAGAAGTTGATTAAGGAAGTTTGCCAAGTGGGCAGTTGATTATGGTCTAAAGGAGATGATCTTTGTGTGAGCATTGGAGGCAAAGGATAGCTTGGTACAAGAGTGAGAACTTCCTAAGCTTGATGAATGGCTTGCTAAGCCTAATTCGCAGGATGAAGAAACAAAGGAATCTAAGCTTGATGAGATTGCATATGGACTTCATTAAGGAGGAAAGGATCAAGAGGGAATTGACAATTCCCTACAACACTCAACTATTTCTTCCTCAATCAAGAGATAAGTACTTCATATCTTTCTCCCTTGATTATTGTTATTTTTCCTTGGTGAGCCTCTTCTTTTTGTATTTTTTGCTTGGCTGTAATAGTTTCTTCCATGGCCTCCTGAATGTGGTTTGTAGGTACATCCTAAAGGTTGCCAAGGCAATGATTCTGGTAGTAGGTGGCATCATAGGGAAGAACGAAGCAAAGTTTGTGGCAAGAGGATTCTTCTAGTAAGAGGGAGTACAGGGATATTTTTGACTCCTGTCTTCGATGGATCTAGGTTCTTGTATGACCTAAGGGATTGAGCATAAACTTAGCAACAATGATTGATGTTTGAGAGGGAGAAATTATACGAACATCCAGGACCATGCCAGATGACTGGAAGAGCTTCCAGTAATGAGGGAGCAGATAGT
This sequence comes from Pinus tabuliformis, assembly GCA_031772625.1. Lineage (NCBI taxonomy): Eukaryota > Viridiplantae > Streptophyta > Pinopsida > Pinales > Pinaceae > Pinus > Pinus tabuliformis. The sequence continues at coordinate 701,129,398 of CM062811.1, forward strand.
CAGGCAAAGTGGAAAGAGTAGTCTTCCAAGTGGATGTCATGATTGTTAGACTAAATGCTTAGGGATGAGAGGTCTCTAGAACAATATGCTTTCTTTGAGGAGACCATGTCAAATAGCATAAGGACTTGCTTACAGGACAGAGGGAGCAACAATAGTAGAAGGACTTTCTTACGTGACAAAGGGAGCAACAATAGCAAAAGGACTTGCTTATGTTATAGAGGGAGTAGGAATGGCATAAGGACTTGTTTATGTGATAGAGGGAGAAACAATGGAAAGAGGACTTGCTTCAGTGACAGAGGGAGCAACCAGGACTACTATAGGAAGACCTGCTTCAGTGTCAGAGGGAGTTCGCCTTAGAGATTGAAATGAAAGATTCTAGCTAGATACACTATTTCTTAGGATTGGAGATTGAGATTTGGTGGATCTCACGATGTACAAGTAGTTGTCTGGATCCTTGATGTACCTAGTTAAGACCAGGCCAAATATTTACTATGAAATGAACACCTTGAGCCAGTTTATGGTGGAGCCGAAGCATGTACATTGAGGTACCTGTTGAGAAATCTAGGGCATTCGAATTAGGTGATTTCTCTTGATTAATAACTACTAGTGAGTATCTTTTTGCTTCATTAGATTAGGATTTTCTCTTTTCTTAAGTTATTAGTGTTCTTCTTCATCAAACAACTACCAATGCATAAACATAAATAAACAAGAGACACATGACGTAGGCTACGAGCCAGGGCCAAAACCGCTCATTCTTTGAGAGGAAAACCCACACAAATTCTTCTTATAGAGATTCCAATTGATGAATACCAAGACCAAGACCCTTGATCTATTAGCCACTCCAAGACCAAGACACAAGCTCTCTTGACAATCAACCTTCTTCTTGACTTCTCCTCCACTTCGAACTTCTTCGAGACATAGCATTAACATAAACTGAGATCATCTCCTATCATAGCAACGAACTTTCATGTCACTGTCATCACATAAACTCATCACTGTCATGTCACCAAACTATGATCATTGTAGCAACACTGAATCTCACAGTCATGTTATCAAAGATAGCACCGAATCTTTGTAGCTTCATCATAACATTGATATGAGACTTCTTCCTAGCATCGAGACCTTCTTTCAGAGATTCAAAATTCTGTTAGCCCAGAAAGGACTCTCGTTGTCCCTTTCTTACCTATCTGAATTCCTTTCATAACTTGACATCTGAACTTGTCACTTCTTCACTGTCACTATGATCTGAATCTCAGAGGGATCTGAATTCCCTTTCCTCTCACATAACTGTAGCCTTCACCTAACTGTAGTCTTCACTGAAATGGTTATTCGAATTAGAGGTAGTCCAAACTTCTTCGCTGCCACAGTTCACCGAAATCTCAGAGACATTCGAGGTTATGGATTGTGCTAATGCGAGGACCCTTCACGCCTATTTATAATTGTTGAGCCATATAAATAAGCCAACATGAGTATGTGAATAGGCATGTCCCGAAAATGGGAAGCCAACACGAGTTATTTACTTCATTTGGAGGCCGAGTTGAAGAGCAGGACTTGTGCTTGTCGTTGAAGGGTTTCTAGACAAATCTATAGACTCATATACATTTGTAATATCCCCAAGAAGGGTTCTTCGTACATGACATTGAATCTTTAACTTTAATGACAAATCCTAAGGCTCTCAATGGGAGTTATCTAAAAAAATCTCTTGCTCATGAAACCCATGAAGCGAGGCATTACAAAAATAATTTCATTTTCTTCTTTTCATTATTTACAAAGATTTTAATTACATGTCATTATGAAGAATGAACCTAGTTACACTTTTCAACTCTCCCTCTTAACTAGGGAGGTATTCATAATGGTGCTTGGTCATTCTCAATCTGAATAATTTCTCATAAAAAGAGTCGAATTGGTAACCCATCTATCTAGCACCGTGTTTAACCAGTATTGTGACATAACAAGGCCTGGACTAACAACTCTATCCACATGATCAGAGCACAATGCTCATGAGACCAATGATTTATAGACACCATAATCATTGTCTCTCAAGGTACATACTCCACCCACGTGTTCACAGAGTATGACCCACTTTGGATTGTTCTTATCTTGGGTAGCCAATCCTCAAAGAATATCAGTCCACTACGACTACTCTTATCTTGGATGCCTTATCTCATCCTCAAAGAGCATCGGATGCCATATGTTTACCCAATCCTCCATTCTGTCTTCCCAGGTGAAGACCAGAATGATGTGTCTATCTCTCCCTCTCAATTAGGGAGGACATATCAATTTTCAGGCTCCCTCTTAATTAGGGACCTACAACAACTCCTCAACCAGCTGCCTGAAGAGCTCCTTCCTTTGATGTCATGAATTTCTTTGTCAAGGAGTCTTCATCTTTTGTGGCTTCTTCATAGGGCATAGACCATCCATCACTTTCATCCATGGGTCAGTCATGTCATTATTCCTTTCATCAGAAAGTGATCCATTAGTCTTCATCTGGCCTTGCTTCATGTCATGTTGCTTCCCTTGGCAGACCTGCATAAACCCATCTAGATATTTGTTCAAAAATAAGAAATGAACACTTAAATCAAAATTACCTTTGTGATGGTCTTTCATCATGACATCTTCCAGTGTGCATCAACATCTTACATACATGTTCACATATTTCCCAAAGATATCCATTGTCAAGGGTCTCCATCTTTTCCAGAGTTCCATTAGATTCTTCATATCTTTCCGGGAGATTTCCTAGTCAAATCTTCGTGGTCTTCTGAATGTTGATTGCCTTTACCATGGTTGCATATCTCGCGATCTCTTCCTTCCTTTCTTCACACATTTCATTTCATTCCTAGGAGCTTCCAATCATAGCTCCTCAATTGTAGTTAACCACCTCATACTTCATATGGGCACATATTATGTTGATTTCATCTAGTGCGAATCATGCCTTCCAGAATCCTTTCATAGGAGGAGATTCCTTTCCTTTGATCATGCTTCTCAAGACAGAGTAGTGATCCATGTTACCTGCAACCATATAACATGACTTTATAGTATTGAATAAAAGCATACATACCTCTTTTACCTTTAGGTCATCTAGTCTTCTTTCAATGGCTTCCTTGATTGAAAAGAGCTTCAACCCCTTTATCTACTTCATCTCTTATGTCATCATACCATCATCCCATGAATTCCACAAGTTGGAGTTCTTGATGAGACACTTGCTTCCTCTCTAGATTAGAGAAGCTTGAAGATCTTGCATATCCCTATCCAACAGATGTTTCCTTCTAACTTGATGTATGATGAGACTTGTCCTAGATGACTTCTTCCCTTTCTTTAGTTTCCAATGAGGTTCTCAAGAGCTATGTCCTTCATAGTTGACTAAGACATCCTTCACGTTTCCTATGGTGATGTCACGAGTTCTAATTCTTTTACTCTTCCTTGGACTTTGTTCTTTCAACTTTCTCCACTTCTTCGGTGAAATGGACTTCTTCTCTATCTTTCTTGTGATTTCCCTTTTTGAGCTTGGGACAAACCTTCCTGTAATGCTCATAGCATCGAGTCTATGATCTTCTCTCCTTTTGAAAAATGTCTGAATACTTTTTGCCCTCAACCAATGTCCTTCTATCTTGCATAGAAACCACACGTTGTTGAATGGGATAGCCTTCTTATCCTTATAGAAATTTGTTACCTTGTTCATCAGTTAGTGTATTTAGAACAATGAGGATTATATCTCCTAGATCTTGCAATTGAGATCTTATGAAGATAACCCTTTATCCTTTGATACCTTTAATTTGTGTAGATCAGATCTAAGAGATATAACCTTTCTTATTGAATCTTCAGAGAATAGTTCTTCCAGCTTATCATATATATCTCTTTGATGTCTCCAATTCTACTATATGAGGGGACCTTTGACTAATTTCATAAGAATCCCTTTCCATGTATTCAGATAATGCTTGACCTTCAGATGGTTTGGAGATTTTTCCATTGAAATGACTTCACTTTCTTCGAGGACTATGTCTATCCTCCTTTTTCATGCAAGGACGTTCGATGACCCAACCAACTTATAGATCTCCTTGCAAAATGAAGTCATTTTACTATATTAGATTATAGAATGAAAGATACTTACTTGACAAGTGAAGATGAAATATTCAACTTGATCACTTTGATGGTGGTTGAAGAAGATGTATTAGAGCCCCTTTTGGATGATCTTCTTCCAAATGAAAATCCCTTCTTCAATAAAGGAGATTGCTCCTTTTATGATGACAATGCCTTTGATCTAGCTCTCCTTTGATGATAATGATTTGATGAGGATCTCTTGATGCTTCCTCGGATGATCTTCTTTAAGGATAAGGAGGAGATCATTCCTTCAATGAGGGGAGATTGCCTTGGAACCTTTTGAAGATGATGGCAATGCATTTTAGCCTTCTTTGGATAACTAGCCTTCAATATACTTCGACTTCTTTAGTGGCAAATGAGTGCAGATAAAAAATGCTTCTAAAGTTTCGACTTTCACCAAGATGATGTGATCTTTGTCGTTGAAGTGCTTCTCTTGAATGTCTATGCTTTGGGCTACCTTGCTTTGTAGATCTCTTCAACTTGATGAGGGTCTTTGTGGTCTTTTGATTATGACTAGAGGATCCAAAACTTTTGCTAGTGTAGAATTCTTCTTCGATCTAGGGTTCGATGTAGGTCTCAAATTCGCTTTGATATCTTTCTGGAGATTCGATCCTTGAGTGCCTCTTTGATTGCATGCTGTTTTCTTGACTTTGACACCTTAGCTCTAATACAATGTTGAGAAATCTAGGGCATTAGAATTAGGTGATTTCTCTTGATTAGTAACTGCTTGTGAGTATCTTTTTGCTTCATTAGATTAGGATCTTCTCTTTTCCTAAGTTATTAATGTTCTTCTTCATCAAACAGCTACCAATCCATGAACATAAATAGACAAGAGACGCAGGATGTAGGCTATGAGACAAGGCCAAAACCTCTCACTCTTTGAGAGGAAAACCCCCACAAATTCTTCTTATAGAGATTCCAATTGACGAATACCAAGACCAAGACCAAGACACAAGACACAAGCTCTCTTGACAATCAACCTTCTTCTTGACTTCTCCTCCACTTTGACCTTCTTCGAGACATAGCATTAACATAAACTGAGATCATCTTCTATCATAGCAATGAACTATCATGTCACTGTCATCACAAAAACTCATCACTGTCATGTCACCAAACTGTGATCATTGTAACAACACTAAATCTCACTGTCATGTCATCAAAGATAGCACTGAATCTTTGTAGCTTCATTATAACACTAATATGAGACTTCTTCCTAGCACCAAGATCTTCTTTTAGAGATCCAAAATTTTGTTAGCCCAGAAAAGACTCTCGTTGTCCCTTTCTTACCTATCCGAATTCCTTTCATAACTTGACATCCGAACTTGTCACTTCTTCGTTGTCACTGTGATTTGAATCTCAGAGGGATTTGAATTCCCTTTCCTCTCACAGAATTGTAGTCTTCACCGAAATGGTTATTCGAATCAGAGGTGATCCAAACTTCTTCGCTGCTACTCTTCACCGAAATCTCAGAGACATCTGAAGTTTTGGACTGTGCTAACGTGAGGACCCTTCACGCCTGTTTATAGTTGTTGATCCATATAAATAAGCTGACATGTGTATGTGAATAGGTGTGTCCTCAAAATGGGAAGTCGACATGGGTTATTTACTTCATTTGGAGGCCGACTTGAAGAGGAGGACTTGTGCTTGTCTTTGGAGGGCTTCTAGACAAATCTATAGACTCATATACATTTGTAATATCCCCAAGAAGGGTTCTTCATACATGACATTGAATCTTTGACTTTAATGACAAATCCTAAGGCTCTAAATGGGAGCTATCTAAATAAAATATCTTGCTTATGAAACCCATGAAGCGAGGCATTACAAAAATAATTTCATTTTCTTCTTTTCATTATTTACAAAGATCATAATTACATGTCATTATGAAGACTAAACCTAGTTATACTTTTCAATAGTACCTACGTGGTATAGTTGGATATGGTTTGAGATATGTCTTAGGTGGTGAAGTAAGGCTGTAAGAATATATGGATTCAGATAGAGTAGGAAGCAGATTTTTGTCGCACGTAGGAAAGAAGAAGTAGAGTATATTGCAATTAGTGTCGCAAAACTTGAAGCAGTGTGGCTACAAAATCTTTTTGCATGACTATTTGATCAGGTCACTTTATCTTGAGACATGGTGCAAAAAGGAGCAGTGAAGCTCCAGTACATATCCATAGACGAGCAGATTGCTAACAATTCTCACCAAGACTCTGTCTAGAGTAACACAAAAATCAAGAGGGTTAATGAGGGTGAAAGTATTTAACCTTTGTATTGAGAAATAAATCAAATTAGTTTAATCTAAATGAAATTCATTGCATTCATGAAAATAATATAACCTTCACTCAAACCTAATGATTTACGATAACCATAAACCCTTGAACATCTGATTTTTGAAAAGCAAAAAACATACTCTTTATAACAAATAGGTGGTAATAGATATTAGGCATATTAAGGAACATATTTAATCAGAACATAAATGATCAGCCAGGATAAACATATGAAATAATATATATTTTAGCGAATATTAATTGAGAATATTGTTTATTTGAACCATAAATAGAATAAAGAGAGAATGTCCAGAATATTTATTAATATCTGAAACAACATGACATGGGGATTAACAGTCATTCAAAAAAAGAAGAGATTTTGAATTAATATATGAGAAGAATTACAATCACATAAGAAGGAAGACAGAATATGCAAAGCATGTGGTGAATCCATTAGCTAATTCCATGATTTGCTAAAAAAGAAAATGTGGCCTTTTGGGCTACTCTGAGCGCTTTATCCATTTCTGCTGCAACAAAATCCAACCCTCATCGGTCTCTTTATATCTTTGTCTAAATTTGGTTCTTTGCCTCTATGTTATATAACTATTCTTTTAAAAACTTAGGATTCTGAATATTTTAAATTATTTCTACCCATTAACATTTTATGAATTTCTCTAAATATACATCTCTGTTTTCAGTTGCCATTTGTCATCATCTTGTAAATATGCCAATGGAATTCACTTTTGAATTTATTAATAATTTCTTGTAAACGTGAACACTCTTGTTTAGATCGACCTGACAACCTTGTCCACGATCTCCATAGAGACATTTTTATGTTACATTCTTTGAATGCCATCAATAATCTCCTCCACTAAAAGACAAAGGAAATCATCATATGGATCACTATGACCGTGCTTAAGGGAAGATTAAATATTTTAAATTGCTTTCATGCTTATCAATGAGAAGGTAATCCGATTCCGACCCCAATGTCTAAAATATATTCTCCTTCTCCTTAGACAAATCCTGTCTTGAATACACTGAAACAGGCCATGACTACTTTCCTTCTTTTTGAAGTTCCTCCCATCTCTGCACCAAAATCTTTCTTTCATGAATGTCTATATCAGGATTTAAATCTTTGCATTTTTCTCAGATAGAATTGACCTTACCTTGAAGGTGACATCAAGATCTTTCCCATTGCAATATTCTTATGCATTACAAAATGTACTTTGATCAATCTTAAAGATATCCTATAGTCAGATAATGTGTGAATGCAACAAAGTCTTGTGAATGTTGTACTCTCGATTTGCATGACAATCTATAACTCTGTTTCTTGTGTTTATCAATCTCTAACTACAGTGTCTTATTTTGTCCTTGCAAAGCATTACCAGCATCATCTTCTTCTTAATTATCTTCCACAAATCCACTTCTAAATATATCAAAGAAGTTATTCTCTTCCTCCAAGGGTAGATCATTACTTTCTGAGATTGTATCATCAACGGGACTATCATTTTACTTTCTGAGATTATATCATCAATGGGACCATCATCTTCAGTGCTAGTATCATCCATAAAATGATCTTCTGTACTTTCATTCTCATTCATTTTTTTCTATTCCATTTTGAGATGTCGCTCTTTAGCATCCTTCCTTATGTCTCGTGCAGAAGCTTCCTTTGTTCCAGATTGAATATTCTATGTAGATACTTTGCAATTGTGTATGTGTTTGGCAAGTGAAATTTTGTTAAAATCATCATCATCTTCCTTCACATCAGATTTCAACTTTGTCGCTGTCACGGGGTATATTTAATTAGATTGCAGATTCAGGAAATATTCAGAAATTTGACAACTGACTTCTGGAATATTCACGAAATTTGCAATCAACACAAGTTCAAGACTGTCTTGGCCTTAATATGACTAAGGATATTCGGTCTACTATTATTCTAAGTCATCATCAAATACAGACATCAGACAATTTTCTGGTTCTCCCAAAGTTGACTATTTCGGACAAGCCATGACATCCAAGGATAAAATCGATTTTTCGACAATAATGGAATATTGTACCTCTCTTCAATGGCCTCATAACTGAATAAAGCTGTCACCTCCACATCGAGGAACTCACTACCCATGATTTGTTTGTGTATAGGAGGATTAGAAACAGAATTCCATATCTTTTGAATACATTCTCGAAGAATAGGTTCCAAAACTTATTAGAGTCACACCATTATTCTATTTTCACTTCCACTGTAACTCATGACATTGAAAATTGCTTTGGCTTACAATGATTTAGTGAATAATAATCATAAAGAGGTTATGCCTTTATGGAAGATAACCTATTCAATTTAACCTGGAACTCATGATTCCATTCACAAAGTCAGTAGAATATTGTGCGTTCATCTTAATTTAATTCTTGACGCACATGCGGATATCGTTTTTTAGTGGGATTTCAATATTGTTATATTTCAGTATCTGACATTTCAAAATTTGCAACTGTGTAAAGATCTACATATCCTTCAAACAATGACTGCCACACTTACCACCCATTCATTCACTTTCAAAGAAGACCTTTGATAGAAGATAGAAATGGATTTTTTGGATTCAAATTTCCATAGAATTTATTTAAATGTTAGATTTAATGTTGAAAATGTGTGGAACTTAATGTTGATATGTGAAATATATCAAGGGGTGGATATTACTCACAATTGTGATGGTTGCTATGCATATGGGGTCAAGAAATGATACAATTTAAATATAATATGTGACAGGTGTCCAATTTGGCAACATTTCAGAGTTTATCTAGGATCTTTCTGTATATCTTTTTCTCATTTTCACTTCATTCCACCAACCTTTTTAACCATTTGAATGCATTTTGGTAAAGGTACAATTATTCTCTTAAAACATCATTTTAATGTTTATTCTTATGCATTTAAGGAGATAGTTACCTTTCTACACTAACCGGTGGTATTTAAGAGGTAGAGCTACATAGGTAGCTTCAGACAGGGGCATGATACAGGCGTTGCACTGCACAACTACAACTCCTTGTTGTTAGATGTTGTAACTCCCGATTGCCAAGTATTGCAACTCTAAGTTACTAGGTGTTGCAACTCCTGATTGGTAAGTGTTGCGATCCTTGTTACTAGTTGTTGTGACTCATTGGTCCAACACTGTGCTACAATTATGGGGTGTTGTGATTATGAGCTGCTAACACATGTGCTGCAACTTTGAGCTAATGATACTCATGTTGTAACTCTAAGCTAATGGCACCGGTGCTGCAACTCCAAGCTAATCATGCTCATGCTACAATTCTAAGATGTTGACAATTGTGCCACAACTCCTCATTGCTGCAACTTTCCTTAATGCCATTATTGCAACTCACTCCAAAAGCAATTGTTCAAGTGACTCTTGTTGCAACTCTGGACAATTGTTATAAACCTCTTCCACAAAATTGCAAGGGGCTTCACTAGGGGAGCAATACCATACCACATGTGTTCATATTGGGGGATATATATTGAAGAAAAAATGACAATATATTGAACATATAAAAGAGGGTAAAGAGTTTTTATATTGAAAGGTATAAAAAATAGAGCTCAAAGTTAATGAAAAAATATAAAAGGGTATAAAAAATGTTAATGAAAAAATGAATACCTATAATATCTAGTGAAAGTAGAGGTATTTTAAATTGGGAAGGTGTATTGGGTTCATATTGGTAGGGGGTTAAATAATGTGATTTTTAGAGGTATTTTCCAATATGTAGCCAAATTAAGGGTATTGTTTAGTATGTCAAGAACGCAGATGATATGTCAGAGGTTCATTGAGTGAAACCCCTATGCAAAATTGTCATCAAAAAAGTGTCCAAATCAGTCAAACAATGTAAACTTTGAAACGGGAACTATAAACTCAAAACGGGAACTCTGGCCAAAAAACCCCAAAAAAACATCAAAAACAGTGCTAAAAACGAAAAGTGTGTATACTAGAACGATGTTTTTATTTTTTAGGCGTTAATTTTGAACATGTTTTAAAAATGGCAGTAACTACGAACTTTACTATGAAATTTTCGTGCAAAATATAGCTTCAAAATGAAAGTGATGATACTGGAATAATGATTTTTTTTTTTTAGGGTCAATTTTCAACATTTTAAAAAAATGCTAATAAAACCAAATTTTTATGTGTCAAACAAAGTTGTTTATGAGGAAAAAAAACACATTAATGTTTTTGGTAGAATATCATTTTTCTTTCCTAAGTATAAATTTAACATGTTTTCAACCATAACATGCTAGGGTGGGCGCCACAGCGCGACTCGTCCCCTACCTCTAACCCCCCTCTCGACACCCTTACTACCTTCACCCACAACCCACACCCCTGGCCCCTTTAATCCCTACCAACCCAACCCAACGCCTGCCCGAGCGCCCTCTCAACCCCCCCCCCCCCCCCCCCCCCCCCCCCCCCCGCCGGCCGGGGCGCCTTGCAACCCTCCCCGCCCGGGCGCCCACACAACCCCCCGTGCCCAAACCCTCTCAACGCCCCCCTCCCCTGGCCCGGGCGCCCTCACCCGCCCCCAGAACCGACCCACCACTCGGCCCCGACGCCCTCACCCGCCCCCCGGCCCTGGTGCCCTCACCCACCCTCACCCGCCGACCCACCCGGCCCGGGCACCCTGCCAACCCCCCCCCCCGCCCGGGCGCCCACACAACCGCCCGCGCCCCAACCCTCTCAACCCCCCCTCCCACCAGCCCGGGCGCCCACAACCGCCCCCCCACCCGGCCCCGGCAACCTCACCCACCCCCGGGCCCGGGCGCCCTCACCCACCTTCACCTGCCTGTCCGCCCGGCCCGGGCACCCTCACCCGCCCGCCCGCCAGGCCCGGGTACCCTCACCCGCCCCCTCGCCCAGCGCCCTCACCCGCCCCCCCACCCGGGCGCCCTCACCGGCCCGAGCGCCCTCACCCGCCGGGCCCGGGCGCCCCCACCCGCTTGGCGCCCTCACCCGCCCGCCCCCCCCCCCCGCGTGCCCTCACCCGCTTGGCACTCGCCTACCAGCCTGGGCGCCCTGACCCACCCTGCCTTGGCTGCGCCCCCGCCTGGCAGGCGGCAGGGCGATTCCCGGAATCGCCCTTGTCGCCTGTCGGGGGGCGGAGCGAGCCGCCCGGCAGGCGGCAGGGCGATTCCGGGAATCGCCCTGCCGCCTGCCGGGCGGGGGTGCGGGCTGCCCGGGTGACGCCTGGCTCCGCCGCGCAGCGGCGCGACCTGCGCCCCCGCCCGGGAATCGCCCTGCCGCCTGCCGGGCGGGGGCGTGGGCTGCCCGGGTGACGCCTGGCTCCGCCGCGCAGCGGCGCGACCCGGGCGACCTGCGCCCCCGCCAGGCAGGCGGCAGGGCGATTCCGGGAATCGCCCTGCCGACTGTCGGGCGCGGGCGTGGGCGCGGGCTGCCCGGGTGGCGCCTGCCTTGGTCGCGCCACCAGGGCGGCCCGCGGCCCCTCCCGGCAGGCGACAGGGCGATTCCGGGAATCGCCCAGGCGAGCGGGTGAGGGCACCTGGGCGGGCGGGCGAGCGCGCCGGGCGGGTGGGCGGGCAAGCGCGCCAGGGCGGGTGAGGCGGGTGAGGGCGCCGGGCGGACGAGCGGGAGAGGGCGCCCAGGCGGGTGAGGGAGCCGGGCGGGCGGGTGAGGCGGGTGAGGGCACCGGGCGGGCGAGGGCGCGCCCGGGCGGGTGGGTGAGGGCGCCCGGGCGATTCCCGGAATCGCCCTGCGCCGGGCAGGCAAGGGCGCCCAGGTGGGTGAGCCGGGTGAGGGTGTCGGGCGGGCGGGCGAGGGCGTCGGGAGGGCGGGCGGGCGAAGGCGCCCGGGCGGGTGAGGCGGGTGAGGGCGCCGAGCGGGCGAGGGCACGGGCGGGCGGGCGGGTGAGGTCGATTCCGGGAATCGCCTGGGCGCACTCACCCGCCCGCCCGCCCGGCGCCCTCGCCCGCCGGGCGCCCTCACCCGCCCGCCCGCCGGGCTGGTGAGGCGGGTGAGGGTGCCGGGCGGGCGAGGGCAGGGGCGGGCGGGCGGGTGAGGGCGCCCGGGCGGGTGAGGGCAATTCCGGGAATTGCCCGGGTGCCCTCACCCGCCCGCCCGCCCGGCGCCCTCGCCCGCCCGGCGCCCTCACCCGCCCGCCCGCACGGCGCCCTCGCCCGCCCGGCGCCCTCACCCGCCTCACCCGCCCGGGCGCCCTCGCCCGCCCGCCCGGCACCCTGGCGCCCTCACCCGCCCGTCCGCCTGGCACCCTCACCCGCCTCACCCGCCGGGCGGGTGAGGGCGCCGGGCGGGCGGGCGGGTGAGGGCGATGGGCGGGCGAGGGCGATGGGCGGGCGGGCGGGTGAGGGCGATGGGCGGGCGGGCGGGTGAGGGCCCCCGGGCGAATCCCAGAATCGCCCGGGCGCCCTCACCCGCCCGCCCGCCCGTGCCCTCGTCCACCCGGCGCCCTCACCCGCCTCACCCGCCCGGGGGGCGGGCGGGTGAGGGCGCTGGGCGGGCGGGCGGGTGAGGGCGCCCAGGCGATTCCCGCCCGCCCGGCGCCCTCACCCGCCCGTGCCCTCGCCCGCCCGGCGGGTGAGGCGGGTGAGGGCGCCGGGCGGGCGAGGGCGCTGGGCGGGCGGGCGGGTGAGGGTGCCCGGGCGATTCCCGGAATCACCCGGGCGCCCTCACCCGCCCGCCCGCCCGTGCCCTCGTCCGCCCGGCGCCCTCACCCGCCTCACCCGCCGGGCGAGCGACGCCCGGCGGGTGAGGCGGGTGAGGGCGCCGGGCGGACGAGGGCACGGGCGGGCGGGCGGGTGAGGGTGCCCGGGCGATTCCATCGCCCGGGCACCCTCACCCGCCCGCCCGCCCGTGCCCTCGTCCGCCCGGCACCCTCACCCGCCTCACCTGCCCGGCGGGCGGGCGGGCGAGGGCGCCGGGCGGGCGGGCGGGTGAGGGGAATCGCCCTGGCGCCCTCACCGGCCCGCCCGCCCGTGCCCTCGCCCGCCCGGCGCCCTCACCCTCCTCACCCGCCCGTGCCCTCGCCCACCCGGCGGGTGAGGCGAGTGAGGGCGCCGGGCGGGCGGGCGGGTGAGGGCAGAATCGCCCGGGCGGCAGGGCGATTCCCGGAATCGCCCGGGCGCCCTCACCCACCTGCCCGCCCGGCGCCCTCGCCCGCCTGGCGCCCTCACCCGCCCACCCGCACGGCACCCTCGCCCGCCCGGCGCCCTCACCCGCCTCACCCGCCCAGGCGCCCTCGCCCGCCCGCCCGGCACCCTCACCCACCTCACCCGCCCGGGCGCCCTCGCCCGCCCGCCCGCTCGACGCCCTCACCCTCCTCACCCGCCCTCGCCCGCCGGCCCTCGCCCGCCCTCGCCCGCCCGGCCCTCGCCCGCCCTCGCCCGCACAGCGCCCTCGCCCGCCCGCCCGGCACCCTCACCCGCCTCACCCGCCCGCCCGCCCGACACCCTCACTCGCCTCACCCGCCCTCGCCCGCCCGGCGCCCTCGCCCGCCCGCCTCGCCCACCCGCCCTCGCCTGCCCGGCGCCCTCGCCCTCCCGCCGTCACCCACCCTCGCCCGCCCGGCGCCCTCGCCCGCCCGCCCTCGCCTGCCCGCCCGCCGCCGTTACTCGCCACACCCGCCCGCCCGGCGCCCTCACCAGCCTCACCCGCCCGCCCGGCGCCCTCACCCGCTTGCCCGCCAGGTGTCCTGACCCGCCCACCCCCCCCCCCCCCCCCCCCCCCCCCCCCCCCCTCCCCCGCACGGGCGCCCTGACCCGCCGGCCCCCCCGGCCACCCTCACCCACCCTGCCTCGGCCGCACCCCCCCCCCCCGGCAGGCGGCCGGGCGATTCCGGCAATCGCCCGGGCGGCCCTCACCCGCCCGGCGCCCTCACCCGCCTTGCCCCCCCAGGCGCCCTTGTCCGCCTGCCTGTCTGGCGCCCTTGCACGCCCGACACCCTCACCTGCCTCACCCGCCCGGGCGCCCTCGCCCGCCCGCCCGCCCGGCACCCTCACCCGCCTCACCTGCCCGCCCGCCCTCGCTCGCCCGCCAGCTCGGCGCCCTCGCCCGCCCGCCCCGCGCCCTCACCCGCCCAGGCGCCCTCGCCCGCCCGCCCGACGCTCTCACCCGTCCAGGCGCCCCCGCCCGCCCACCCCGGCGCCCTCACCCGGCTGCCCGCTCGCCCGGCAGCCTCACCCACCTCACCCGCTCGACGCCCTGACCCGCCCGCCCCCCTGCCCGGGCGCCCTGACCCACCGTCCCCCCCCCGGGGCGCCCTCACCCACCCTGCCTCGTCCGCGCCACCCAGGCGGCCCCCGCCCTGGCCCGGCAAGCGGCAGGGCGATTCTGGTAATCGCCCTGCCGCCTGTCGGGCGGGGGCGCGGGCCGCCCGGGTGGCGCCTGCCTCGGCCGCGCCACCCGGGTAGCCCGCGCCCCCGCCTGGCAGGGCGCCAGTGGAGGGCGGGCGGGTGAGGGCGCCGGGCAGGGGGCGGGTGAGGGCGCGCGGGTTGGGCGGGTGAGGGCGCCCGGGCCGGGTGGGGGAGCGGGTGAGGGTGGGTGAGGGCGCCCGGGCCGGGGGGCGGGTGAGGGTGCCGGGGCTGGGTGGGGGGACGGTTGGTGGGGCGGGTGAGGGCTCCCGAGCCGGGGGTGGTTGAGAGGGTTGGGGCGCGGGGGTTTGTGTGGGCTCCCGGGCGGGTGGGGTTGGCAGGGTGCCCGAGCCGGGGTGGGGGGCGGGTGAGGGTGGGTGAGGGCGACGGGGTAAGGTGGGGTGTCAGTTGGGGGGGCGGGTTAGGGCGCCCGGGCCGGTGGAGGGGGGGGTTGAGAGGGTTGGGGCGTCGGGGGTTGTGTGCGAGATTCGCAGACATCAAAGACCCATTAGAAGAGGAAAATGAGCAAAAGGAAACAGAAAATATTGTGGAAGAAGGCAATGATGAAACTCTAGAGGACGAAGAGTTTGGATTACGTGACATTGTTGATTAAATTTAAGTTATGCTTGTAAATCAAGCTTTGCAATGTTTTGACTTTGACATTTTATGAGAAGAATAAACACTCAATTAGGGTTGTTATACGTTCAATATCTGTAATATGTGATTTTCGCATTGATTTTTAAGTTAATCATTATTTTTTGAAAAAAAAAGTGATTATTATTATTTTTTTGACATGAAATTCATAAAAAAAGCTATTATTTAACCATTTTTAGTTAAAATTATCATATAAAAATTGCGATTTTGACATGTCAATTCTAGCAAAAAATTATCAAAACGTGTAGTTTTTTAGTTATATTTATGTTAAAAATGGTTATTTTTATGTCCATTGTTAAAAAATATTGTTCTTTAGAAACAATTATTTCATGTGGATTGAAAAATTAATTAAGTATGTATAAATATGTAGAATATCGAAAATTCTAAATATCGACCTCCTAATTTAAAAATGCAAAACAATAAAAACCTCACTAAAAAAAAGTTAAAATTAAAATAAAAAACAAGAAAATGTGAAGAAAACGACCACTTCAAAAATGATCAAATTTAGAAAATAATTATTTACATTTTATACATTAGAAAATTTAAAGCCAAAAAACAGGTCTTTTAAAAAAAGGGGGTGATGCAGAATACTCACTTTTTTAAATCAGCATGAAAATCACTATGATTCTAAAACGTAATGTACATAAAAAAATTAAAGTGCCAAAAACTATGCTCTAAGAAAAACATGTTTGTTCTACATCACCCCTTTTCAAAATCAGGTAACTTTTTTGCTATCTCTACGAAACGGGTAACAATATCAGTTCCCGTTTCAAAGTTTACATTGTTGTCAACCAACCAATCTCCTAATGCAAGAAAGTGACAAGGGAGATTGGTTGTTCCACAAGGAAAGGGTGGCCCAAATTTCACTTGTCACATAACTAATCGAGTCGACATGTGCCCAACTTTCTATCTTTTGAAGGAAATTCATTGTAACTAGATTGAATAGCCCTATTTTCATGACTACCCATCAAATTCTTAATATATTTTAGACAATTCTATAAGTAGGATAACAAAAAATGTATAGAGAAGTGAAACAATTAGGCAGAATTTGAAATGTAGAATTTGGAGAGACTCATCTAGTATGTGTTGTAATTTAATTTCTACAATACAAGTTCTTATTTATTTCCATCGATGGTGTGTTGATTAGCTAGTGCGTTGTTGTTTCTTTAACGAGTGCCTCGTTTAAGGAAGTAGGCCCCCCTCCTTAGCCAAATACTGTCCATACATTATATTGTAGCTATAGTTTTATCTACATTTCTTTATTTCTAATAATTCTGTTGTTTATCGTATTGATGCTACTTTGATTCAGTTATTCACATAGTGCTCCAACTCTAACATTTAGTCAAGTTATCTAAAATTGGTGCAACACTTAAATGCATGGGCAGTTGTAACTCTTATAGATCTAGGACATGAGTTGGTTATTGTTGTGATTCTTGTACAATTATCGTTGTAACGTAGAGACTAGGTTAATGCTACAAATCATGTTGTTGTGACTCTACAATTAACATAACAATACTCTATTTTGCAGGTTTAACTAATCACTTTTTTTTCTAATTTATTTTTCGTCTAACTTTATATTCCAGGATAACAATTGAATTTATGGTGTGATTCCATATAACATAGCTCAGTTTGAATGTGTTATGGTTTGTTATAAATTTGTTATCTAGTGCATTTCTATTATAGAAATCAAGATTATCTAAAACACTTGAATAAGTCACCTACAACTACCAGTATGTTTACTTTTCTACAATTGTGTGTAATTCCCTACAAAGTGTGCCCTCTACTTTCCTGCAAGAATGGATTTGATTACAAGTGATGTGAATTACTTATAGTGACTTGTGAAATCATCTTAATATTCTGCAGTGTAACATTCATTTAGAATACCATAGCTACATATTGTAGTAACATAGATTGTGCACGATAGTTCGCAAGTTCCATATGAACTCTAGTTGATAATTAAAACAAAGTTACTGATTAAACGAGAACTTTAGCCAAAACCCCCCAAAAAAACATGAAAAAACAGTGTGGAAATGAAAAACATTGATGCTACAATACTTTTTTTTTTGTAAGAGTAAATTTTCAACATTTTTTAAAAATGTCAGTGAAATCCAATAAAAACCAATTTTTTGTATGCAAAAAAACACTTTGAAAACGAAAAGTATTGATGCTTGAATAACATTTTTTTTGGGTAAATTTTCAACATTTTTTAATAATGACGTTAAAGATAAAATATAATTCCAACAATTTTCAGCCATGGCGTTAAAGAAAAAATATCATGACTTGGAAAAACTTTAAAATTTTGACAATTTTTCAACCATGGAATTAAAACAAAAAATTATGACTACAAAAAAATCTTAAGTTTTCAACATATTTCGAGCATAACATTATGGAAAATTTTTATGACTAAAAAATCTTTAAAAATAAACACACGAATGAAAGAATCATTATACCAAGAATAATTTCTTTTTTAAATGCTAAAAGTATAATGGTTTTTAAAATCTTAGCCTAAGACAATTTGACACATTGCAACAAAAATTTAAAAATCAACCATTAAATTGACACGCAGTGTAGGCGAACGTGGCCCATTGTAATGAAAACTTAAAGACCAACCATGAAATTGACACATTGTGGAGGCATACTTGATCTATTATAACAAAAACTTTAAAATCAACTATCAAATTGACGCATAATGAAATTAGGTCGCTAGTCGAGCATCGACACGGACCCTGTAGAAAAAAATAAAATAAAACATAAAAAAATTAAAAAACATGAAAAATGAAAAAATCAAACATAAAAAATATATATGTAAAAGACGGAAATAAAAGAACAAACATAAAAATGTGAAAAAAAACGAAAAACAAAATAATAAAAATAAATAAATAAATAAAAAATTAAAAAAAGTAGTCTATCCGGGTGGAGGAATTGCCTGGATTATCTACCCGCTGGGAAAGAATCTGTCACTGGTGTCGGACAACGGTAAGGGCAATGGTTAGTTGGAGAATGTGTTTCGGGCAGCCTGGGGATGACCGCCGACGTGGCTAATTAATTATGTACCTTTTCTTCAGTCCATAGTTACTCCCAACACAAATCGTGAACCCGCGGCATTCAGTGATTTGAATTTCGCATCATTTAGTGATTTGAATTTGGAATTTGAATTGGTTTCCTGCGCTAGTGTCATTTTCATCCCCAACCATTTTCTAGTGATTGGATCCAGTTTGGGTTGTCATCTCCTTGCATCGATTTTTCACAGTTATCCCATGTATACACAAAGATGCTTTTGAGTAATGGGTAATGGGCTTTGCTTGCAGGTTGAGGAAACATCACAACATCAAGTGTTGATTATGCTGGAGTTGCAGAAAATCTAATAGAAAGCATGTAATTGTTTGGAGCTTCCCTACCATCCTGTACATCAGATGTCTTATTGACGTTAAAGAAGTGGAAACTCCATTTAAAGGAAAAAAAATAATCATGATAATTGTATACGTAAGCCAGGTGCGTTTTGACAAAGCTTCGTATTTATTTATTTAGGAGTCAATAGATTGAAAGATGATTTATCAGAGGATATGTGTAATTTCAATGAGTGCATTGCCAAGGCTCTGTCAGTCGAGTTGCCGAGAGCATCTCTTCACTGACGAGATCATACTCGGGTGTTCGCAGGGCTTTGTTCTCACCTCTACAATTCGTTTGAAAGGGTCAGGAATCATAACAACAGGTATAAAACCTCTTGTTGTCTATTGCTTGAATTAGAAAATGCAGATGCTTTAGTTAGAAAGTTGTATGGTATTCTATTGGCTGAGAAGGAGCAGAAGGCCATAAAGGATCATGGAGAGGTGAAAGAGTTATTGGACACACTGGAGAAATGCGTGGCACATTTTGATGAAGGGATTGTTGAAGTGGATAGTAAATCAAGAAATTGTATAATGCTCTTATAAGAATTTTCTATATAAAGTGTTCTGTGTTCTTCAAAAAATTGCAGAGATAATATTCTCTGTTAGTTTTATAATTATAGTTGAACCATTGTTGGCTCTTGGAATTGCTTCGGCACCAAGGGGTTCAGATGCAAAAAATTACTCATATGATTGCTACCTTGTCCACTGTTTTAATAATCCGTCGTTATTAGAGCCGTTGTTGGCTCTTGGAATTGCTTCGGCACCAAGGGGTTCAGATGTAAAAGATTACTCATATGATTGCTACCTTGTCCATTGTTTTAATAATCCGTTGTTATTAGATCAAAGGAAATTCCCCTCTCTAACTAATTAGAACTTTCCACAATCATAACCTCAATTTTACTCCAAAGGGTAAATTTAAAGGCAAAGTTGAACATAAATATGTTGAACCGAAGGATAAATTTAAATAAAGATATACATAAAGGAATGATAAATTTAAACCAAGAGATGCTTGAGGGAAAGATAAATCCAAAAAGCAAAAGCCAAATGAGTCAACAAATAAACTAAAATAGGGCTTTTGTATTTTTCTTCATTTTTTATTTGTCTTTTTTAACTCTCTATTTATATTATTTCCAAGTGTTTTGTTGATTGTTGATCAGTTAAAAAAAAAAAAAAATTAATTGGTTTTAGTGCCTTAAGTATTTTTAGGCTCTATCACCAACAACCACATATTATAAAAAAAAATAACATGTTTGTAAATTTGTATTTTATTTTGTATAAATTTAGTTATTTAAAATGTTTTTCAAAATTTCTTGTATTGATTTTAAATTTTAATATAATTTTATTCTTATATTATATTTTTTAAGAATAAAATTAAGAATTTATTTTGAAAACACATTATTTTTTTTTGTAGGTAAAACCCATGGGGGATTTGAATCAGTGACCTATCACATGGAGTGCCTTAACAATGCACCCATTCACTGTGAATCCAAAGCCCCATGGGCAATTTTTTTTGTTTTGAAAACACATTATTAATTGATTTAACTTTTTTTTATTTATTTAGATATTTTATGGAATTGGTTTTTATGTACATAATTTTTTATTAATTAATTTTTATTTTGTTTGTATATTAAGTTTGTTTAATTTTCATATTATAAAATTGGTTAAAATTTTATTAAATTACAATATTATTTATGGTTAATTTGATAGTGTATTACTATTTTTGTTTTTTTTTTTTAATAATAATTTTGAAATACTACTTTCTGAATATAACATGCGTTAAGGATGATAATAGAAATTAAATTATTTTATATCTTTTTACTCAATTATCATTAATTATATATTTCTTTGTTCCAAAATTAAGTTCTTTTATACTTTTTTACTCAACTATCATTAAATGTATAAATCTTTGTTCCTTTTTTTATATCGATAATTTATATGTATTTTCTTTATAGATATTTATCATAAAAGCATGTAGCTAGCATGAATCTTATTTAAAAATGACAGATATTTACTTATTTAAAGAAAAAAATGGTGTTCTAAACACTTTGTTGTAAGAATGCCCTTTTATAATGTCATGGATTTTTCATGTAGTTTCTTATTTAAAACTTCTCTATTTGTTTTTATGCTACCCAATCATTATTTAAGAGTCATGAAGCATATATATCTTTTATTGGGTCAACATGACTATGACAAAGTGTGGGAGACCTTTCTAAGTCCCAAATACGAAAAATATCATTTTTCACATTTTCATGAATTGGTGTTAGTTTACATGCCATGCACTTAAGTTAGAACTACTATTCTCAAATCAACATAGAATAATCATAAAAAATTTAACCACTACATATTTTATTCCTTGGCCATTGAGATTGGTTGAGTATGCATAACCATTATAATATTTAACATTGGAGGGAGGTTGATTTCAAGATGGTATAATATGTACCTCAAATTAAGAAAAAAGTCAAGATGTGTTTAAAAGGATATATTTCTATTTACTTAAACTATTGAGAAATTCATTAAGTGTATACTAAAAGATCACTCCATGTCAATAACATAATGATGCTTCAAAATTCATGATAAAGGTCATATATGTTTTCTAACCCAAATGTAACATGTCCTAAATATGATAGATATATTACATGTCAATAGCATAATGATGCTTCAAAATTCATGATAAAGGTCATTTATGTTTTCTAACCCAAATGTAACATATCCTAAATATGATAGATATATT
The DNA here is from genome assembly GCA_031772625.1 of Pinus tabuliformis. Lineage (NCBI taxonomy): Eukaryota > Viridiplantae > Streptophyta > Pinopsida > Pinales > Pinaceae > Pinus > Pinus tabuliformis. The sequence goes on from CM062811.1 coordinate 701,150,881, forward strand.
ACAGTTTGTTGATAGCCTATGTTGATGATACCCTTTTTTATCCATACCTAGTTTTTCAAAAGTTAATAGAATATAATAACCATTATTTTGATGCTAGTAAATATTTCATAAAAGACATAAAATTATTAGTATGGAAATATAGATGATCCATAATTTAGTATTTGAGAAACTTGACTACTACTTACGATTTGTGTTTGCATCCAATCATAATAATTTATTAGATACATAGACAATTTTTCCTTCACTATTCACTTCAAGATTAAAAAGAAAAAAGTGTCTTCGTTATTTTTATTTGGAATGATTGAAATGAAAGGAAGCCACTAAACATATATATTGTTGCTCCATTCACTAATAAGTCTTTCCAACTACATCCTCAAAATTATCTTTCTAAATGTAGGGAACATGAGACCATTATTTTGGGATATGAGGGGGCTATTTATTGAAAATGTCCAATCTATATTAATTCTAAAATTATGGTTTTGAAATATGCACATTTTTATATTATTTTAGGAAATGTTATTAGTAAGATTATGTCTTGTGAAACCTTGAATAGGAAAAGGTCATGTGGCTTTGACTAGGATGTGTAGAAATTTGTTTTATATGGGGCTTATTAAAAGCTTATGAATTTGAATTCAAAGGACTTACATATATAGACATAGAAGTTAGATTATAAAATTGTTTAATTGATAATTTTTAAGGATTTAATATTTTTGCTATATATAGTATTGTAGACAACTATTCCAGTTTGAAAATTCATGCATATAGAATGTAGGCGAACATTCAATTAAAAAACATGTAATTTACTATTAAAATTGGTTAAAAAAATGGCCAATATCATCCATATATATGCGAATTTTTAACCAAATTGGTGAATAATTTTTTTCAAAAAAGTCCAAAAAATAATCCATTTGCCAAATTTCGCCCCTAAAATTTTCCCTGGTTTCATTCATTCGCATAATGTCAAGAGTTTAGTCATTTGGAGGGATCATAAGATTAAAAAACTAAAAAATTGGATGTCCAAAGGAAAGTAAATATATCTCTAGATAATACAAACGTGAAATTTAGAAAACTAATTTTCAAACTCACATAGTAAACATCAATTCATAAAGATCTAAAATTGGAGAAAGAGATGAAGTGATCGGAAGAAATTTAGTAATGTAAATTGGGGAAAAAATTCAATGGATAAGTGGAAGAAAGTTATGATTACACAAGGTAATTTGTAGAAGATAAATAAAACTTGATACCAAGGTTTGATCGAATACACTCACATTTGATAGATGGGACAAGTGGAGAACAAGAAAATTACATTCCAATGGCTCTAGGAACATGTTATGATTATTGAACATGAATGATTGTAAGGGATCTCACATGCATGAAGTGGAAGAAAAATCGGTGTGAAGGATCTTGTCACTCAAACATTCAACTTGAAATTAATATAAACTATGTAACCCTTGACTTGAAAATTAGTTTTTATACATTCTCAAGAATCACTAATCAATCCATGATACTTTCCATGAAATAAGAGTTAAATTCTAATGCTTTAAACAAGGCTAAAATGAAGAGATATTCGACTCTTTCAAAACATTCTTCGAAATCATTTCTCTAAACAAAGTGTTTTTTTACTACTCCAATGTATTTTGTATAGTATAAAAGAAACCCTTCCAAAATTTAATTACCTCTACATTTCAAAATGGAAAATAATACAAGATTCCTACAAGATTAAGAATATTACATTGACACTTGGTGTATGATCTATCTAGTGATAAAGAATACATGTACAATGAAGACAACCTATTAGATAGGACGTGTGTGTATATTAGTTGCAAACCATATTATAGTTTGTGTGGCATTTGTTTAATGTTGAGGATTTTCTCCCTTTTAACCTATAATAACTTGTGACTCTACATTAGAGGCTTCCCAGCCTTGCGCTTTTGACAGTTATGGAGGTCTTCGAAAAGAACCTCAGTGTTGCTGGCTAGATCACTGCAAGTCTAATGGTACGCCTGGGCACATGGATCTTTGAGGAGTTCTGATCTCCTCGTGGCCCTCTTGATGTCTTTTGAATCTTGTGGACTTGGGATGTTTGATGCTAGCTTAAGCTTAGGAGGGGTAGCACTAGTAAGGGCTACAAAACCATAGAGGTTGTGAAAAAATGTTGCCATATATTCTGTTGGTTGTAGAACCTCTGCATAACTAAATCTATGTTGAATGGCGAAGTTCACAGAGAGAAGCGCCATAGTGAAGTTAGTCGGGGACCTTAATCTTATAGTCCAATTTGATAAACTGATGTGATTGGTCTCAGGGAAGACCTAGCCACATTGGTTGGCTCTTGATATTATGCCTTATTATTGTTGGCAAAAAGGAGGGTGACATGGCCCAAATTCTGCATCCGGAAGTCTTTTGATCGACAATGCATTGAGCGGCTGGGGAAATGTAAGTTGGGCCACTATGGCAGACACATGAGCATGACAATCTTGTTATTAGCTGGGGTGGACCCACCTAGTCAGCCAGCCCATCGAGTCAACCCCAGAGGAATCTCAAGAGTGCATGAGAAAGAGGGTGGGGTGACTAGTAGTAGGATGTCATGGCACTGTTAACAATTGGAAACAATGAAGGTGTCAAGATGTGACCAACCGACCCACGTGGCTCGGCGACCATATCCTAGAGAGTTTGTTTTTGGCATGGAAAAGGGATAGAAAGGCTGACTAGGCATTGGGATAGCTAGGCTTACAAATTAGAGGTAGGGAGTGTTCCCATTGGTCGAGATGGAGCCCATATGACAACTCATCCCTAAGGAAAAAATCCCATGAGCTAAAGAGGGAAGCTCGTTTCAAAGGAACAAGATGACGTGGTACTAGGATGACTTGGCACAGGGTGTCGTGAATCTATAACGACATGCTCCAATTAGGGGTAGGATTCATATGGAGGCATGGCCCCCCGAACCACATAAACGCAAGGTGTTCCTCCCCATAAGTTCAAAAGGTGCATAGTATGGAAGTGTTAGGGTGTTGGGGTTGGGATGGCGTGTCCCGGTGGTCCCCACCCTGGAAGGACAAGAATGTTAGCTGAGGATACAACATACTTACCATGAAATTTTCCACATCCCAACCAATATATAATACATATGCCTATCCTTCAGTGAACAAATAAGGGCTATACACATCACATAGGGATTCCTCCCCATATACGAATGGTGATGGTATGCCATGAGTACTCACTGCCCCATAGGCAGTTATTCAAAAATACAAAGAAAATACCATATCCAATGTCACAACCATTGGTTGTCCAAACCAGTGTTGTTAAAATCGCGATTTTTTCGCCCAGCCGATTTTATCGAGATTTTTATCCATAAAAATCGGCAATTTTTTTTATACCCGATTTTTTCGAAAAAATCGCGAGTTTTTCAAAAAATCGTGACAGGCGTGGGCAGCGGGCTTTTATATGCAAAAAATCGATTTTTTTTTTTAAGATGAAAAAAAATGAATATTTTTGTGCCAAACGATTTTTTCCCGCTTTTTTCCGATTTTTTCCCGATTTTAACGATTTTTTCCGCTTTTTTCCCGGCGCCGATTAAATCCCGATCGCGCTTTTAACAACATTGGTCCAAACCTTCAAAATGCTAGCTAGCAAACACATGCATTGCCCAAGCATTTATTAAATAACATTTTAAACATCATTGTAGTTAGTATACACTCCAACTAACACTTGCGAGTAGGATACCCTCAACTCACATTCAGATATTACCCATAGGGTTGAGCTCCACCCTAGATTTAGGGATCCATGCATTAGTACCATTCTACATACTTGGATCACAAGGTGACCCTTCAACTATGCACGCCATAAATGATTTAAAACCAACTTTTAACACCTAAACATTTGTTTTATTAGTTTTATAAAAATTATTATGAAACCCCCTTATTGAGGGACCTACCATTACTTAGCCATGATAGAGCCCATCCAGTCCAAGTGTTGAACCTAGATGCTATGATGCCACCTTTAACAACCCTCCCCACCTGCCCTAGTGGGATGGATACTACTTGATAATCCAATTACCCTTATACTATTGAGGAATGGGATTAAAATGCTTTTATCTTTTCCTCAATTCCATTTCCCGTGCCAAGGATCTGAATTGGCTTAATTGAGGGTTATGGCTTCTCTCTTTTCACTTGAGCACCAAGACTCAGAACTCCATAGCTTCATTTTATTAACTTTCCATTGGCCCTACCATATATATATATATATATATATATATATATATATATATATATATATATATAACCATAAATTACCTTGTCTTATCATATGATTGACTGATCATATGTAGGGCCCTGCCTCTATGCCTCTGTGCCAATAAAATTCCGCCATGTCGCTTGCTATGGTGGTCCCCGTCAATGTCTCATAAAAGACGTGGAATTTCTGGGTAGATCCCCACACATTCACACTTCGATGTCATCATGCATAATTCCAACAGGATAACATGCACATAAGTTATGGGGGGTTCACCCCTCAAAATGGGCGGTAAGAGGAATATCATCGATCATCAGATCAACAACTCACATTCATTCTGACACCCTCCCTCACCCTTTTTGAAACAACAACAAGAGGTTTCAGAGAAGGAATTATCAGGTTTTCCAATTTTCTTATGGTTTTCGCTGATAGGCGCACGACATCAAGATGGGCCCCCTTTCTCTGACCACCATGTCATCCCACTTCACCTTTTCTTGAAGCTTTCATCCACTACTTACCTTTATACCTCCATGATGGGGCCTATAGGAAATTTCATCATGATCCTTCCCCTCCCAACAGATCAACTTGGCCTCTCTTCTTGTCCCTCGAGGGTTGGGACCACCGGGACACGTCATCCCAACCCCAACACCCCGACACTTCCATAATATGCACCTTTTGAACTTCTCGAGAGGAACCCCTCAGGTTTACGTGGATCGGGGAGCCATGCCTCCACATGGCCCCTACCTCTGATTTTCACATGTCGTTATAGAGTCACGACACCCTATGAGAGGTCATCCCAACACCACGTCATCTCGTTCCTTTGAAATGAGCTTCCCTCTTTAGCTCACGGGATTTTTTCCTCAGGGATGAGTTATCATATGGGCTCCATCTCGACCAATGGGAACACTCCCCACCTCTAATCTATGAGCCTAGCTAGCCTAGTGCCCAGTCAGCCTTGTTAGCTCTACTATAAACTTCATTGATTAAAGGGTCGAGTCCAGGACTGGTGGTTGGTTTGTGCTGAGAAAGGTGCTGGCAGCAGTCTTTGCTTATTTCCTCCTTCGTTTCTTTTACACTCCCATAATCCCTGTTATTTCTGTTTCTCTATAAAACTCTGTCATTTTCGTTTAAAAGTACCTAAAGCCCTCATTTTCCTAGCTCTCGAGCGTTCATGTTTATAAACCTCATAAGCCCCAACAACCCGTTTAAATCCCATATAAACTCATTTCTTCGTTTAATCCCTGGCGCTAAAGTATTAACCCTTTATAACTACGCGCCTTCATAAATTATATAACCCCGCCGCCTCCTTTCACCCCTTGTCTCCTGTCGATGCGATGCGATCTGATCGTTATCGCAAATCGCATCTGTGCCCTACTGTCTCCATTGCACTCCATGTCTTCTTCGATGCGATATTGCGATGCGATCTGATCGCTATTGCATATCACATCTATGTGTGTGTTTTTGCCTCCGCCCTTTGTCTCCCTCCGCATTGCGATTTTGCGATGCAATGTTGCGATGCGATGTGATCGCTATCGCATATCGCAACCATCTGTGTTAAGGCTATGCCCCTGATTCCTGCCGATGCGATACTGCGATCGCTCCTCCGCTGTCGGATCTGTCCGCCTACGATCTGACGGCTCATGTTTGTTCACTCCCATTTCCTCTTGAAATCTCCCTCCAAGTCGATTTCTGCCATTGATCTCTGTGATCCAACGGTTGTTATCTATCTTTGTCTTGCTCCTCGCCCTGTGCACGCCTCCGCCATATTGTCTTTACGCCTTTAACCTATTTTGGGCTCCCGAAGGAGGAAGAAGGCTAGATCCAACACTTTGCGCCATTACTCCTTACCAACTACATTTAAAGACAAAATGGCCGAAGGACAAAAGGGACCAGCCTCGAGCAGATCAACGCATTTATCAGTTATGGAGTTCCACTCCACCTGCTCGAGAAGTACAACAGAGCAGCAAAAGGCCAATTTTGTCCATTAAAAAACTGTCAGAATGAATCAGAAGACCCATATCAAATTGCAAATGTGGTTGGTGATCCATTAAGACACCTCCATGCATAGACTAACAGAGCAGATTTGTAAACAAATTCTATATATACTTAGAAGAAAAAAGTAATCAGTTTGATGAGTGTTAGCTGAGTGTGAGCTTGCTGTGAGTTTCAACTTCTGGAGACTGTAACTACTATGTAACATGCAGCTTCTGGTCTGCATTTCCAACTAATACAAGCTTCTTTTGCTATCATTTGCTCACTTTTCACTTCTTCTATGTTCCAGGCTGTGCCTGTTTTGCATTTATTTCATGTGCTGTGAATGTTTAACATCAGAGGGACTGTCATCTCATCTCTGTGTTAGAATTTAGCTGTTCATTAAAAAATTTCTTGCAGGTTTCTGTTGTTTTAATGCATAGAGAGTTGTCATCCTGTCTGTGCATTAGATAATAGATTTACAGACCTCCTAACTGGTTGCAGCCGGCCATCACAGGATCCTGTGCATCTGCTGGTGTAATCAGTCATCTCCATTATCACCTTTACCTTAAGCTGTGAGTAATTGGTGGTTAAAAGCCTTGTAGTTTGGGGGTGTTCACCCATGTCTGGGATAAATCATAGTAGGAGTAGTTATCTGGCTTGAATGTGCAGCATATCTTCCATTCATCCATCATTTTATCCAACAAAATTGTTGAGTTTGTAATGTTCCCGAGCATCACTGATATACAACCTAGGTGAGTTTCTTGGGGTGATAACATTAATTGGCGCCGTTGCCGGGGAGAGGAGAATCGAAGCTCAGCTTCCCTGGGAGAACGACACAGCTTCAAGCTTTGATGACAGACAAGGTTTGAACACAGATTTTGGTTGTAATCATCTGTCTGGCGACTCCATTGGTGGAAGACCATCCTTTGGCGACTCCACTGGGGAATTCTGGCTCAGTTTGTGAGACATACTCGAAGAAATCCTCAGAAATCTCCAACTGAATCACTGCCTGAACCTGAGAGGACTGTTAAATCCAAGAAAGCTTCACAAAAAGGGGCATCAGGATCAGGAAAGCCTAAGAAATCTAATTCATCTCTGAAAGATAAAGTTGTTGTTGAAGATTTACAGTTTCAAGATTTAGAAATTAGCACTGTTATTAGAGAAATTCCTTTAGAGAATAATTCAACCCCTTGTACAGTTAGTTACCCTTTGAATCTTAGTCCAAATAAAGTTTCCCATTCAGTCCATAGCATCCCTTTGTCTCTGCCATCCATCACATTACTCCCTACCATTCAATCTGCTAGTATTCTTCCACATATTCCAAACATGGCAGGACAACAAGCACCTACGAGGATGGAGAGAATTGTCGCTGCCAGATATGGACCATTGGTGTTGCCTATGCCTCTAAATCCTATGCTTGTGGGAGAATATAAAAAATATATGCCTAAATTCACTGGAACAGAGGGAGTAACAACAGAAGAACACTTAGAAGCTTTTTACAGTTATGTTGATAATTTAGATGTAAGTGAGAATGATGTGTGGATGAGAGTTTTTGTCTAGAGCCTTGATGGAGAGGCTAGGAAGTGGTTCAGAGAATTACCCCAAAGATCAATAACTGAAATAGAAGCATTAGATGATGCATTTTTGAAGCAATGGGGAGATAAAAAGGACCTGTTGTATTATCATACTAAGTTTGGTAATTTGAAGAGGGAAAATGGGGAAACAATATCTGATTTCAATAAAAGGTTCAATTGAATGTATAGTAAGATACCAGCTAAGGTAAAGCCTACCCCCACCTCTGCCAAGCTCACTTATGCCAATGCTTTTGACTCCAATTTCTGCCTGTTATTGAGAGAAAGAAGATGTGCCACGCTGGCAGATATGCAGGATGCAGCCCTAGAGGTGGAGTCTAATATCATGGCTGCAGAGAAACTAAAGAGTCAAGCTGACAGAAGAAGACAGAGAAATCAGGCATCTACTTCTTCTGCATCATCTTCAGAACCTAAACTAGACAAAATGACTAAGATGATAGAGTCATTGGCTGTTGAAATTTCTAAGCTAAAGGTTGAGCAGAATTCAGGGAAAACAAGGCAGCAAAACACATTTTCTCCACGAAATCAGAACCCATTCAGAAGAGCAAATGAACAGTTATAGATTATACAGAGGGGTGAAGAATCAAAAGAAGATCAGAAAGTAAAAGCCCCTTTCCAAAATGTAGTCATGGAGAAGGAACAATTTGAAGAGGATGAGGATGAAATTCACTGCATGGAAGATAAAGGCAGTGCTGCATTTTTGACATTGGCTGAATACGAAGAATCATTGCTGCAAGAACAAAATAGTCAGGAGTGGGACAGAGGAGCTGTTCTACAATCTGGTGAGCGGTAGTAGAGATATAATATAAGATCCAATGCAAAGTATGCCAAAGAAAATGCTGCACAAAGTTTAGATAGAGTCACAAAATATCAAGCAAAGAAAACCAGTAGCTGATCCAATCATTCTCAAAGCTCCAGTTCAAGAGGTAAAAATTGCTGATAAATCATTTTCTTCTTTCAGCTTTGAGTCAGAAGTTCAGAAATTGAAAATATCTGTGCCTCTGGTTGAGTTGGTGAAGATTGAATTATATAGAAAGCCTATCCTTGAAGCCCTTGAGCTAGAAACCAAACAAACCTCTATTGACTCTATCAATTTGCAAGATGACAAGCCTGCCATTGTGCTTAGCCCTATGATTGAGCCTGCTGATAATAATTCTCCATCTTTTTATGTCTCATTGACCATTCATGAAAAAATCTTCCACAATTGCTTGCTAGACACAGGGGCCAGCCACAATCTGATGCCTAAAGCTGTCATGGAAGAGTTAGGCCTTGATGTCACTAGACCCTATCATGATTTGTTTTCTTTTGATTCAAGGAAGGTGAAATGTCTTGGATTAATCAAAGATCTGGCCATTACCCTTACCCAGCTGCCCATGAAGAGTATGATGATGGATATTGTGGTGGCAAATGTCCCTCCTAAGTTTGGCATGCTGTTGTCTAGAGGGTGGATTAAGAGACTAGGTGGGACATTACAAAATGATCTATCTTATGCTACTGTCCCAGTGTTTGGAGGAGAAAACAAGAGATTATATAGAGAAGCACAGCTGGCATATATCATTAGTGATGAGAAGAATCCTACAAATCATCCCATATATGTAGTGGACATTGATTTTGGAGCCTGTATTCTCCAAATAGATGAATCTCAAAAGGCCTTGATGCAAATCAGGAAACCAATTGTTCAGGCTGAGAAAGAGCAAGGAAGTCAGATTTGGGAGATGTTCTTTGATGGAGCATGTACCAGGGAGACTGCAGGAGCAGGGGTGGTGCTAATATCTCCACAACAAGAAGGCATTCAGCTGTCTTTTAAGCTAGTTTTTCAAGTAACAAACAACATAGCAGAATATGAAGCACTGCTATTGGGCCTTAATGCAACAAAATACAAAGGAATCAAGAATCTGAAAGTGTTTGGAGACGCTGATTTGATTATTCAGCAAGTGAATAAAGCATTTCAGGCAAAACACCCGAGGTTGAAAGCATATAGAGATGAGGTATGGAGAATCATAGACTCTTTTGAATTTTTCTGTATTTCATATATTCCTACAGCCCAAAATCAGCTTGTTGATTCCCTGGCTGTCTCTGCTAGTCTATTTGTACCTCCAATCCCTCCCAAATTAGTCTATGAAGTCCAAATGAGGTACAAACCTTCTTTGCCCGATAATGTCCACCATTGGAAGGTTTTTAATGATGATGATGAGTTGAATAGGTTCTTGCAAGTCATTGATGAGTTTTCTGAAATGCAAATTGACCAAGAGAATGATGCCTTGATAGAAAATCCCAGGTCCCAGCTTAGAAATAAAATGGGTAAAGACAGCATAGTCCAGCTTCCTAGCAACCATATTCCCAAAGGTCTAATTCCTCTTGAAAGACTGTTTGACCAGAATGATGTACCTTACAAAGCTGCCCAAAGAGAAGATCGATCTGTTGTCTGTAAGCATGATATAGGAAGTCCAGGTCAACCCAGATATATAAATTTGTCTACTCATTTGTCAGCTGACCAAAGTGCTGAATACTGCAATTTAATGAGGCAATTTGCTGATGTGTTTGCCTGGGAATACAGTGATCTGAAAACATATGACAAGAATATAATTCAGCATAAAATCCCTCTAGAAAAAGACACTGTTCCATTCAAACAGAAGCTAAGACCGATTAATCCCATGCTTCTTCCACTAATTGAGAAAGAAATTAAAAAATTGTTGGCTGCCAAGATCATAGTTCCTCTTAGATATTCTAAATGGGTAGCCAATTTAGTGGTGGTGAGGAAGAAGAGTGGAGAAATCAGACTGTGTGTTGATTTCAGAAATTTAAATAAATGCTCCAAGAAAGACAATTATCCTCTACCAAAAATGGAGCATTTGTTGCAAAAGGTCTCAGGAGCCAAAGTAATGTCTTTCATAAATGGATTTTCAGGCTTTAATCAGATTGCTGTATATCCAGATGATCAAGAGAAGATTGCATTTACTACTCCTTGGGGCACTTTTATGTATGCCAAAATGCCATTTGGATTGATGAATGCTGGAGCCACTTTTCAAAGGGTTATGGATATAGCATTTATGGGAGAGAAGGACAAATTTGTCCTCATCTACCTTGATGATATAACTGTTTATTCCAGCAGCCATCAAGATCAATTGCAGCATTTGAAAAAGGTGTTTTTGAAGTGCAAAATTTTTGGGATATCAGTCAATCCAAAAAAATCTCAATTTGCCTTAGAGGAAGGCAAGCTGTTAGGACATGTTGTGTCTGCTGCAGGTGTTCAGATTGACCTAGAAAGAGTCAAAGGAATTCAAGCTTTGACTATCCCTAGATCAAAGAAAGATATACAATCCTTTCTGGGCAAAATTAATTTTGTAAGGAGGTTTGTTCCGAATTTTGCAGAGCTGGTAAAGCACATAATCTCCATGTTGAAGAAAGGATCAGAGGTAAGATGGACTGACGCAGTAAGAAAATCATTTGAGTCCATTAAGAAGGCTATTATGGAAGCTCCTACATTAATAAGTCCTGACTACAACAAGGAGTTCCACATATTTTCTTTTTCCTCTGAAGACACCATTGCAGCTGTTTTATTGTAGCAATATGAAGAAGATTCAGAGCATCCAGTGGTGTTTTTCAGCAAGAATTTGAGGGATGCTGATCTGAGGTATGATATCATTGAAAAATAGGCATATGGTCTTATTAAATCCCTAAAGGCTTTCAGATTTTATATAATACATTCAAAGATAATTGCATATGTGCCCTATGCTGCAATAAAAGATGTCTTAACACAACCTGATGCTGATGGAAGAAGGGCAAGGTGGATTGCTAAAATGATAGAATTTAACATAAAGCTGAAGCCCACAAAGTTGGTTAGAGGTCAGGATCTTGCCAAGTTATTGGCTGAAGAAAATTGCAGAACTTTAGACATTGATTTCCTATGCATGATGGCAGAAAATGGCCAAACAGGAGAAGAGGAAATGGTTAAAACAATAAAAGAATAGGCAGTGGCCGAGAGTCTAGCTTCGTGTAATTGATATGCTGCAATAATTAATTTCTTGCAGAAGCTAGAAATCCCTTCAGGATTTTCTAAAAGTCAAGCTAGGACTCTGAAGCTTAGAGCAGCCAAATATTGCATCAATAATGACTTGCTCTACTGGAGGGATCCATCTGGAGTGCTTTTAAGGTGTCTGGACAAAGAGAAGTCAGTAGATGTCATGCAGCAGTTTCACTCCAGCATATGTGGAGGGCACCATTATTGGAAAACCACTGCCCATAAAATTCTCAGAGCTGAGTACTATTGGCCCACTTTATTTTCTGATGTATTTGCTTTTGTTAAATCTTGTGGCAGGTGCCAAAGATTTGAAGGAAAATAGCAGTTGAAGTCCCTGCCCCTAAAACCAATAATTGCAAAAGGACATGTTCAGAAGTGGGGTCTGGATTTCATTGGAGAAATCAATCCACATTCCAGTGGCCAGCACAGATGGATATTAGTTTCCACTGATTATTTTACCAAGTGGATTGAAGCAGTCCCTACAAGGAAGGCTGATCATAATGTGGTCATGAAGTTTTTAATAGAAAATATCTTCAGCAGATTTAGTTGTCCGCAGAAAATAATCACAGACAACGCAGCAGCCTTCAGAGCAAAAGAGTTGGTGGAAATGTGTGATTTAATGGGCATTAAATTGGTTCATTCCACCTCATATTATCCTTAAGGAAATGGTCTAGCAGAATCCTATAATAAAAGTTTAATAAGAATAATTAAGAAGCTGTTGGAGGATAATAAAAAGAATTGGGATTCAAAGCTCAAGTATGCACTTTGGGTCGACAGAGTGACCAGTAAAAGATCCACAGGGAATTCTCCATTTAAGCTGGTGTATGGCACAGAGGCTGTATTTCCAATTCAATTAACTTTCCCTGTGGCAAAGTTCCTTCAAGAAGAACAAAATGATGAAGATGATATGGCAAACAGAATCACTGATTTGACACAGCTGCATCAAATTAGAGAATAGCTAGTGGCAAAAGCTGCAGCACATCAACAGAAGATCAAGGAAGCCTTTGACAAGAAGGCAAAGAGAAATAATTATCAGGTTGGTGACTTGGTCTTAAAATGGGATGCACTGAAGGAAAAGAAAGGCAATCATGGGAAATTTGATGCTTTCTGGACAGGTCCTTTCATCATTTCATAGATTCAAGGGAACAATACCTTCATACTGAAAAGTATGGGAGGTGAAGCAGTTTTTGATGGCCCAGTCAATGGGCATTTTCTGAAAATCTATATTGTTTAAGGTCTATGGCCTTAAAAGTTGTAAATATTTTGTTGTTATCAGTTTTTGCAGGCGAAGTTGACTCCATGCCCAATGGAACACTAGGAATTTTGCTTAATGTGTTTTCAGCTGGAAAGGCAGTGGTCTGCAGGTTCTTGAGACCTCACAGGGAGGATCTCATCCCCAGAAGGAGCCAGTGTTAGCTCTACTATAAACTTCACTGATTAAAGGGTCGAGTCCAGGACTGGTGGTTGGTTTGTGCTGAGAAAGGTGCTGGCAGCGGTCTTTGCTTCTTTCCTCCTTCGTTTCTTTTACACTCCCATAATCCCTGTTATTTCTGTTTCTCTATAAAACTATGTCATTTTCGTTTAAAAGTACCTAAAGCCCTCGTTTTCCTAGCTCCCGGGCGTTCATGTTTATAAACCTCATAAGCCCCAACAACCCATTTAAATCCCATATAAACTCATTTCTTCGTTTAATCCTTGGCGCTAAAGTATTAACCCTTTATAACTACGCGCCTTCTTAAATTATATAACCCCGCCGCCTCCTTTCACCCCTTGTCTCCCACCGATGTGATGTTGCGATGCGATCTGATCATTATCGCAAATCTCATTTTTTCCCTGTTGTCTCCATTGCACTCCGTGTCTTCTTCGATGCGATATTGCGATGCGATCTGATCGCTATCGCATATCACATCTATGTGTGTGTTTTTGGCTCTGCCCTTTCACTACAACAAAACCAGCGCTTAGCGTCCCTTTTTACTTCTTTTTTTGCATCTAGAGCCCATTTTTGGTGCTATTTGCATCCATTTATCAAATATGGTGCAAAACTTGACACAAAATTTGCATCAAGTTTTGCACCAAATCTTACACCAAGTTTAGCACCAGGTATTGCAATAGGTTTTGCACCACGTTTTGCACCAAATTTTATGCCAAGTTTTGTGTCATCCTTTGCACCAGGTTTTGTTCCAGGTTTTGCATCAATTTTGGCATCTATTTTTGTTTGACATACTTTTGCATCCTCATTTGCATCCACTTTTTGCACCTACACTTGCATCAACTTTTGCATCAACTTTTGCATACTTTTTTGCATCCTTTTTTAAATCATTTTTTGCATCCATTTTTTCATCCATTTGTGCATCACTTTTGTGCCACGTTTTACATCGAGTTTTGTGTCTAGTTTTGCATATAATTTTGCATCTACTTTTGTTGCATCCACTTTTCCATCTTGTTTGGCATCCATATTTACATCCTCTTTTGCATCTATTATTGTACCCACTATTGCATCTAATATTTTTGTGCCACAATTGGCGCCTAGTTTGGCACCTCCTTTTGCACCCACTTTTGATTATAATTTTGCATCCACGTTTGCATCCTCATTTGCATCTAGGTTTTCATCAACTACTACATCTATTTTTGCATCCCTTTTTGTATCCAATTTTGGACCAGGATTTGCATCGGGTTTTGTGTCTCGTTTTGCATCTACTTTTGCATCGACTTCTATTGCATCCACTTTTGCATACAATTTTGCATCCACTGTTACACCCATTTTAAATTTCACTTTTTGCATCCCTTTTTACATCTTCATTTGCATCATACTTTGATTCTTTTTTTTCATCTATCATTACATCCACTTTTGTTATGCCATAATTTGCACCATGTTTTGCACTCACTATTGTATCCACGTTTGCTTCCAATTTTGCATCCATGTTCACATCCTCTTTTGCATCAAATATTGCATCTATTTTTGCATCCACTTTTGTGTCAGGTTTATGCATTGGGTTTTGCATCCCGTTTTGTATCTACTTTTGCATCTACTTCCATTGTATCCATTTTTTTCATCCAATTTTGTTTTGCATGTTGCATCAATGTTTGCTTCCATTTTTACATCCATTTTTGCATCTTATTTTGCATATTTTTTGTCTATTGTTACATCCACTTTTGTTGCACCATATCTTGCGCCTACCATTGCAACCACATTTGCTTCCACGTTTGCATCCACATTTGCATCCTCTTTTGTGTTCAAGTTTGCATCAGATATTGTGTATGTTTTTGCATCCCCTATTGTATCCACTTTTGTTTCATCCATTTTTGCATCTACTTTTGTGTCCGTTGTTGCATCCACATTTGTTTCACCACAGTTTGTGCCAAGTTTTACACCTACCATTGGACCCATGTTTGCTTCCACTTTTGCCTTCATGTTTGCATCCAAGTTTGCATTGACAACTGCATCTACTTTTGCATCCACTTTTGTGTTAGGTTTTTCATGTTGTTGTGCATCTACTTATGTTGTATCCACTTTTCATCCAATTTTACTTCTATTGTTGCCTCCATTTCTATGTTCGCTTTTGCATCCCTTTTCGAACACTCATCATATTTTCTGCATTGATGATATTCCTTATGGCATTGACAATTATGAACAATTGATGACAATGTCAATAATATTGACAATGATGAAAATGAAGATGATGGCGATGACATGAATTGTGATTATGATGATAAAGACGATAGTGGTTACAATGACATTAATGATGATTATGGCAATGATTATGATGATGACGACGCTAATGACCTTGGCGAATCTTCCCAATTTTAGATGTTGTCATTGTCGTAATAATAAGCATTATCTTTGGTGTCATGATCATCATTTTCATCTAGGTCATCATCAAAACAATAATGGCATGAATGATGATGATGATTACAACAATGTTGATAGAAATTACATTAATGATGATGATGGGGATGATAAAAATGACAATGACGATGATAATGGTGGTGATGATGATGATCATCGATCATCTCTCAAAAATAGAGTTGTTATTTCTCTTACGTATATCAATGTGTCCTAAACAACCCTTTTCTAGCACTGATCACATTTTTTGGGTTGATGATATTTCTTACAACGTCTATAATTATAAACAATTGCAAACAATGTCCATAATGATGATGATGATGATGGAGCTGATGATGGTGGCATGAATGGTGATTATGATGATAATGTAATGATGGCAATAACGATGACAAGGATGATGGTGATGATGATGACAATGATTATGATAATGAGAATGAACAATTACTAGTTTCACTACCATCTTCTGGATACATATTACTATCATACTTTTTAAATTTTTTGTCTCTCTTGAGGTATCTTACTATAATGGTGTTGTCAACACTAGAAAGATATCTTGTTGTAATGGTGGTTCTAATGTTAGCACTAGCAAAGTTTTTGTTAAATTTTGGTTAAAAAAAATCGATTTATGCAATTATTTTGACAATCTATGTAAAAAAGTAAATAACATCCAATTATTTTGACTGTAGTCCCATTGATTATCATGAATTCACCAGTCTGAAGACCATCTTCTACATACATATTATTATTAAACTTTTTGCATTATATCCCTCTTATATCTTGTTGTAATGGCAATATTAGCACTAAAAAAATATCTTGTTGTAATGGTGATGTTAGTATTAGCACTAAAAAAATCACTAAATTTTGGTAAAAAAAAGTTTATCATTTATTTATTTTTAATTTGGGAAATTTTTGTTTTTATTTTTTTTGTTTTTAATTTTATTTTTATGCAGTAATATTTTTTTTGGTTGAATTTTGGTAGTAACTAGTTTTTGGTCGAATCATATGTATTAACCATGTTCTTTATGCTACAAGTCTAATTGTTAGGACAAAATTGCTCTTTCAAATAAGTTGCAAAAGCTATTTTACATCCATTGTTGCACCCATGTTTACACCCACTTTTACATCCCTTTTTGCATCCTATTTTTCATCTTCATTTGCTTCTTTTTTTGCATCTATCATTACATCTACTTTTGTTGTGACAAAATTTGTTCCATATTTTGCACATATTGTTGTACCCATGTTTGCTTCCAATTGTGCATCCATCTTCACATCCTCTTTTGCATAAAATATTTCATCTATTTTTGCATCCACTTTTGTGTTGGGTTTTGCATCTCATTTTGTATCTTCTTTTGCATGTACTTCCATTTCATCCATATTTTGCATCCAATTTTGTTTCTCATGTTGCACCCGTGTTTGCATCCACTTTTACATCCCTTATAGCATCTTGTCTTGCATCTAAGTTTGCATATTTTTTTGTGTCTATTATTACATCCACCTTTTTTGTGCTATTATTTGTGCCATATCTTATGCCTATCATTGCAACCCACATTTTCTTCCACTATTGCATCCATATTTGCATCCTCTTTTGTGTCCAAGTTTGCATCAAATATTGTTTATGTTTTTTGCATCCCATTTCGAATTTACTTTTACATCCACTTTTGATTTGTCTAGTTTTGCAACTAATTTTATGTTCACTATTGCACCCATGTTTGGCCCATGTTTATATCCCTTTTTTCATCCAAGTTTTCCTCCTTTTTGCATTCAAGTTTGTGTCCCTTTTTTTTTACATTCATTGGAGTATCCACATTTGTTTCACCACAATTCATGCTAAGTTTTATGCCTACTATTGTGCCCATGTTTTCTTCCACTTTTTCATCCATGTTTGAGTCCTATTTTGTGTTCAACTTTGTATGAACTATTGCATCTACTTTTTCGTCCACTTTTGTTCAATTTTTCTGTCTTGTTCTGCATCTACTTATGTTGTGTCCACTCTTCATCTAAATTTACGTCTATTTTTACCCTCATTTTTTTGTTTACTTTTGCATCCATTTTCCAACACACATCATATCTTTTGCATTGATTATATTTCTTATGACATTGAAAATTATGAACAACTGATGACAATGTCAATAATTATAACGATGATGATAATGAAGATGATGACGATGACATGAATTGCGATTGTTATGATAATGACAATGATGATAAAGACGATGGGAGTTACAATGACAATGATGATGATGCTAATGACCTTGGCCATTCCTCCCAATTTTTAAATGTTATCATGGTAAAAATCATAATAATTATCTTTGGCGTCATCTTCCAAGTCATCATCATCTGATCATCATTATCATTATTTTCATCTTGGTCATAATCAAGAACAATAATGGCATGAATGATGATTATGATGTTCATGATGAAGATGACAAAAATTATGATAAAACTTATATTAGTTATGATGATGGGGATGATGACAAATATAATGACGATGATAATGGTAGTGATGTTGATGATCATCAATCATTTCTAAAAAATAAAGTGGTTATTTTTCTTTCATATATCATGTGTCCTAAGGTTGGTGATATTTCTTATGATACCTATAATTATGAACAATTGACGACAATATACAAAATCATGATGATGATGATGATCATGAAGAAGACATGAATGGTGATTATGATGATAATGAAATGATGACAATAATGATCACATTGATGGTGGTGATGATGGCAATAATGAAGATGATGACCCTCCCTCTAAACTAGCGAGGTACTCATAATGAGACAAAAAAGTACTCTCAAGTTGAAATAATCATATAAGAAGGGATCTAGATTGATAAGCATCAATGATGATTTACATCATCATAGCCAAAATTTTCAAAATAGTAAGGCCTTGACTAACAAGTTTATCTCTCCATTAGATCAGAGCACAATGTTGGGAGGCATAAATTTGGACACCACTGCCTTTCAAGGCACTTACCCCACCAAGATGTTTACCAGGTATGTCCTCACATGATCATTTCCTAATCCACTATCATAATATTTGACACCAGAAAATGTCAATCCTCATGACTATTCTTATCTTGGATTAATGTACTTGACTTATGGCGATTAGTCCTAGTCAATGTCCAAATTCTCAAAGAATATTGGTCCCAGATGTTTATCCAATCCACCATTATCCCTACTAGTGCCTTTACTAGGCTTACGATTGTTAATCCTAGCCATAGTACATGACACATGGATAACATGGTGTCTACCCTCACTCCCTCTCAACCAGGGAGGAAACATCCACAAGCATAAGATTTTCTCAAGAATACCCATCATTTTCGTAGAGAATAACATCATTAATTTGTTTTCATCACATGACGACTTTATGATTAAGCATTCATAGATTTGTGGCAAAATATTTCCCCTTTTGTATTTGTGATGAAATACAATAAAAAAGTGAAAGCAAAAATCATTAAACATACACTATATTGATTTATCTAAGTCTAAACTCTAAGGTTGAAGTGAAAATTCATGTAAATCTTATATCTATGAGTTGTGCCAAACTTATGAAAACCTTATTCCCTAAGTCCTATATATAAGAAAATGAAAAAGAAAGAAAAATAAGGGCCAATAAATGGTAACTCATGTATTCACTCCCTCTTTGGAAAATATATGAATATATACACTCCTAGTCACACTTGATCACATGTATGTGATGGTTAAATCATGAATTCTTCTTTTCTCCTTGCATTTTCACTTCATCATTTAAGCACCTAATTGAGGATCTAAGGAATGTTTGTTTCCTAAGGCTTTCATGTCTACTCTTGGTTTACTTATGTCACACTACTGTCAATTTATGTGACAGAGTGAAATACATAAGTTTGTGGAGTTATTATAGAGGTGTATTGAGTTCGTAACCACACACACATGTATTACATCTCATTGATCCACATGTGTGGGTTGGAGACTCATTTCTTGACAACTTTAATGGAGACTACTTTGTGGCTTTAATGGTATAGCTTACAAAATATCTTGTTAAACATTTCAATTCATTCTTTCTTTTCCTCGAGACACTTATAATATTGAAGTCACTCCCAACAATCCATGGAGATGGGGAGTATAAATTACTTGTGCTAGAAATAGAATTGAGAAATAGAGGTTTTCCATTTGCGATATTGGAGTCATAGACATTGGATACATGGTAGTAGTCCTCAATGTCAATTAACTAAAATTGTATTGTCATAATGCGAAAAGAGGTAAACATATTGGTAACCTTGATGTCTTAATCATCTCAAATAATAACCATTCCACCCAAGTATCTCTAAGCATCAATCACTACTACTTGGAAATTCCTCCCCCATTTTATAATTATATGAGGTTGAACCTCACTTAATATTTTTGCTTCTTATATCAACATTATTTATGGGTGCTTTGCATACCATTTTTGTTTTAGGAGTTTGTTTTCGCTTACTATTGACGCCCCTCATGTTCCAAGACTATTTTCATCAAAAATTTACATAGAAAGAAAGTATAAAGTGACTAAAAAGAAACATGTCTCAATATTTAAGTGCTTGGACAATTCCACTTCATGACTCCTATATTTCCTTAACCTGGGACCAAATGGTGAACTTGATGGCCTTAAGGGAAATTGATCAATGAAAATCTAAAAAAGAGGTGATTTTTGACTTTATCACATACAATTTAATATACTAAAAAAAATATCCATAACAATTTCATCAATCAATGAATCATTAAAAAAATATCCAAAACAATTTCATCAAGCAAAGAATCATTGCATTATAAAATACAATCTATAAACATTTTGGGAAAGTTTTGCTAAAACATGCTTAAAAATCAGCATATTTAATATTAATATTTAACAATAATATGGACAATAACACATTTTAATAAATTAAATAACATATTATCAAGCCTAAAAAATGTCACTAACTGAAAACTACAAAGCATGCAACTAATGGAAGTGACCACTCAAGGCCACCACAAGACAATTAATCTATTAAGACCAAGATTAATGGGGACAAAGATCTATAAAGGACATAGGAAAACCTATTTTAACTTTATTGTTTTATTAGCCTGGTTCAAGATGAACATTTCAAGGTATCATGAAGAACATAATTAGTTTTATTGCATTAAGAAAACCCAAGCACATTCTATAACTTAGCAAGAAAGAGATGTATAACACCCATCTCAGCAACACGACACATGACATTAATTTACTTTACTATATATAATTTAAACTCCTGTAATAAAATCACAAATTTAGCATGAATGGAATGTTTAAAATCCATTTTTATAAAAACAAAATATAATTTTTCTTATAGAAAAATATACCAAAAACTAAATATATTTTTCTAGAAAAAAAAAATACTAAAACTAAATATATATTTAAAAAAAAACTAAAACATAAAAAAACTAGAATTTGAATTTGACATTCTTGGTCACTTTCGGAAACATATGGTGGAATGTAATCTCTCTATCCTCATCTATAGCTTTTTCCTAAAAAAAGCATACAAAAGTGGGAAAGAGCCATAAAGCATGGGGAAGCTTTTTCCTAAGCACAAAAGCATCTAAAAAGTGGAAAATTCCTTTTTTATATGAGGAAACATTATTCACCCAAAAGATTTTTCCCAAATTGAACTAATGAGGAATTTTGGAAATCTTCATAGCCTCCACTTTCCTATATATTAGAGGCTTGGCCATTGAAAAAATGATGGGAATTTTGTATTGTCACGCTCTTGAGATCTGTCTTGAGAGGGAGAGTTTTGGAGCTATGAGTTGGGGGAGGTGATGTTGCAACTATATCTGATTGTTGTAACTTTCCTCCAACTCCTTTATTCATATAGATCAGTTGTTCTTCCTTCCATATGTTTCTATTCATTCTTTACTTCTTCTATTTAACTAATGTATGCATGGGTTTTTGGTTTATATTTATTTATTCAATAATATTTATATGTTTTTTATAGTTTTGATTATTAAGATATTATGTTGTGAAGGTTGCTTTATTCTCTCTCTTATGTGTAGGACCAAGCTTTGGAGCTAGCTAGGAGTGCTTCTTGGCTATACGAAAAACTCCAAGAAGACCTGCATGCGAGGACTCACAAGAATTCATTCTCTTTTTCTTAATCTATACTCTACATCTTGATCTACTAAGAATCCTAAGCCTTAGAACAACCTTTCTCTTAATTGGTTTGTCCTAGGTTTCTGAGATAAACTGAGAGGGTTTTGTTTTCATCTAACCATGCATTAAATCCTACAGCAAAATGATATTTAGAAAGTTTAATATATTTCACTATGTAAATGAACTTAGTAAAATGAACCCATAGAGGTGGTCATAAATGGAAATAAAAGTAAAACTCTAAACAAGAAGCCAAAAGTGGATTTAACCATGGATGAAAAATTGGGAGTAGAATTGGATGTTAAACTAGCCATCAAAACAATATGCAAACAATGACACAAAAAGGTTTTTAAAGTAAAATTAAAAAAGGGTGCAACACTAGACACAAAGAAGGGAACAAAATAGGGCATATGAAAGGATACCGAATTGGGTGCAAACAAGGATGCAAAAATGGACACCAAAATGAGGATGCAAAGAATGGTGTAAAATTAGGATGCAAAAAGGATGTAAGAAAAGACACAAAACAAGATGCAAAATGGGACTAAAAAATGGTGAAACCAAGGATGTCAAAGATGGTGCATAACTAGATGAACATTCCAACTAAAATCTAGGTGCAAAATGAGATGCAAATGTGGACACAAAATGTGGCAGAAAAAATGATGCAAATTTGGAAGCCAAAAAGGATGAAAAACTAGATACCAAAAAGGATGCAAATTTGGACATAAAAAATGGTGCAAAATTGGACACAAAAGAAGAAAAAATGGTGCAAAAATGGGCATAAAAATGGCTCAATTTTGGATGCAAATTGAGCTGCAACATTGGATGTAAAATGATGCAACAAATCATTCAAAACTTGGTGCAAAAACAAATGCAAAAGTAGACGAAAAAATGGCTCAAAAGTGAACGTAACAATAGACACAAAATGGGATGCAAAGGTGGATGCAATATATGGTTCAACATAGGATGCAAATTTAGATGCTCAAAAGGATGAAAAATTGGATGCAAGAAATGGTGTTAAAAATGATGCTAAATTGGATGCAACAAATGATGCAAAATTAAATGCAATATATGGTGCAAAATAGGATGCAAAAAAGGGAGATAAATAAAATGCAAAAGTGGATGCAAAAAATGGTGCAAAAATGCATGTAAAATTTGGCACTAAATCAGATTCAACATATGGTGCAAAACTGGATGGAAAAGATGGTGTAAAAAAAGACAGAAAAATTGGCACAAAAATAGATGTAAAAATAAGTACAAAATTAGAAGCAAAAGATGGCATAAGACCAGATGCAAAAATTGGCACAAATTGGATGTAAAAAAAGGCGCTAAATAAGATGTCAAAGATGGTGTAAAAATCGATGCAAATTATGACAAAAAAATAGAAGCAAAGAATTCCACAAAAGAGGAAGCAAAAAATGATGCAAAAATAGATGCAAAAAAGGCACAAAACTAGAAGCAAAACCTGTTGTAAAACCAAATGAAAATCTTGGTGCAAAGTATGATGCAGAAAATGATGGAAAATTTGGCGTAAAAAAGATGCAAAATTTGGTGCAAAAAAGGACGCTTTAAAAATTGTACAATAGAGCCAGATTTAGCGCCAGGTTGCTCATCCCAATTGAGAAAAAAATGCACTAGAATCTGATGCTAAATCTGGCGCAAATTGCCTGTTTTGTTGTAGTGTTTGTCTCCCTCTGCATTGCGATTTTGCGATGCAATGTGATCGCTATCGCATATCGCAACCATCTGTGTTAAGGCTATGCCCCTGACTCCCACCGATACGATACTGCGATCGCTCCTCCGCTGTCGGATCTGTCCGCTTACGATATGACGACTCATGTTTTTTCACTCCCATTTCCTCCTGAAACCTCCCTCCAAGTCGATTTCTGCCATTGATCTCTGTAATCCAGCGGTTGTTATCTATCTTTGTCTTGCTCCTCACCCTGTGCACGCCTCCGCCATATTGTCTTTACGCCTTTAACTTATTTTGGGCTCCCGAAGGAGGAAGAAGGCCAGATCCAGCACTTTGCGCCATTACTCCTTACCAACTGCATTTAAAGACAAAATGGCCGAAGGACAAAAAGGACCAGCCTCGAGCAGATCAACGCATTTATTAGTTATGGAGTTCCACTCCACCTGCTCGAGAAGTACAACAGAGCCGCAGAAGGCCAATTTTGTCCATTAAAAAACAGTCAGAATGAATCAGAAGACTCATATCAAATTGCAAATGTGGTTGGTGATCCATTAAGACACCTCCACGCATAGACTAGCAGAGTAGATTTGTAAACAAATTCTATATATACTTAGAAGAACAATGTAATCAGTTTGATGAGTGTTAGCTGAGTGTGAGCTTGCTGTGAGTTTCAACTTCTGGAGACTGTAACTACTATGTAACCTGCAGCTTTTGGTCTGCATTTCCAACTAATACAAGCTTCTTTTGCTATCATTTGCTCACTTTTCACTTCTTCTATGTTCCAGGCTGTGCCTGTTTTGCATTTATTTCATGTGCTGTGAATGTTTAACATTAGAGGGACTGTCATCTCACCTCTGTGTTAGAATTTAGTTGTTCATTAAAAAATTTCTTGCAGGTTCCTGTTGTTTTAATGCATAGAGATTTGTCATCCTGTCTGTGCATAGGTAATAGATTTATATACCTCCTAACTGGTTGCAGCCGGCCATCATAGCATCCTGTGCATCTGCTGGTGTAATCAGTTGTCTACACCTTTACCTTAAGCTGTGAGTAATTGGTGGTTAAAAGCCTTGTAGTTTGGGGGTGTTCACCCATGTCTGGGATAAGTCATAGTAGGAGTAGTTATCTGGCTTGAATGTGCAGCATATCTTCCATTCATCCATCATTTTATCCAACAAAATTGTTGAGTTTGTAATGTTCCCGAGCATCACTGATATACAACCTAGGTGAGTTTCTTGGGGTGATAACAAGCCTTGTTGTCCCTTTTCCATGCCAAAATCCAAATGGTCTATGGGCCACGTGGGTTGGTTGGTCATGTCTTTGCACCTTCCTTTCTTCCAATTGTTACACATCATAACAGTGCCATGACATCCTACTACTGGTCACCCTGCCTCCTTTCTCATGCACTCTTGAGATTGCTCTAGGGTTAAATTGAAGGGTTCGCTGACCAGGTGGGTCCACCCCGACTAATAAAATGATCGTTGGGATCACATGTATGCCATAATGGCTCGGCTTACATTTCCCCACCCTCTCAGTGCATTGTCGATCAAAAGACTTTTGGATGCAGCCTCTAGGCCATGCCACCCTCCTTTTCACCAACTATAATAAGGCATAATCTCAGGAGCTAATCCATGGATTCCATGGCTAAGTCTTCCCTTAGACCGATTGCATTAGTTTATCAGATTGAACTATAAGATTAAGGTCCCCGCCTAACTTCACCGTGGCATTTCTCTCTGCAAACTTCGCCATTCAACATAGATTTAGTCATGGTTTGGTTGCAGAGGTTCTACAACTAACAGAATCTATGGCAACATTTTTCCACAACCTCTATGGTTTTCTATCCCTTACAAATGTTACCCCTCCTAAGCTTAAGCTAGCATCAAACATCCTGAGTCCACAGGATTCACAAGGCGTCAAGAGGGCCACAAGGAGATCATAACTCCTCAAAGATCCATGTGCCCAGGTGCACCATTAGACTTGCAGTGATCTAGCCAGCAACACTAAGGTGCTTGTTGAAGACCTCCAGGACTATTGAAAGCACAAGGTTGGGAAGCCTCTAATGTAGAGTCACAGGTTATTATAGGTTAAAAGGGAGATAGTCCTCAACATTAACCCAATGCCACATAAACTATAATATGGTTTTCAACCAATATATACACACATGCCCTATCTAATAGGTTGTCTTCATTGTAATCAATTGGCTGCAACAAACAACGTTCTTGTGTTGATCATGCCATATTTTGGTTTAGGGCCTTATGGGCCTTTCAATGCTTTTAGCATTTCATAGTATATTAACCATTCATGTGGATTACAAGATCACAATTTATATCATTTGTGTTTACATACACCATTTCAACCCAAAAATGAAACCACATGTTCATTATGTTTACAAGCATCATATCAATCTAGAAATGCAAACACATGTTTATTAACATTGCAAATACATAAGAACACTTATCTTGGAATGTTTTTGGCAACTGAGTTTGGGACAAGGACTCTCCACCCAACCATAGACAATTGCAACCAAGATTACTTGCAGCAGTCACACCTGAGCTAGATTATAAGGCTTGAGGTGGAGCACATTCAAGAGAAACCTTCAACGAATACACAGTTGAGCCGGATCACAACCAGGGCACCCTACCTTCGTACTGAAGGAAAATCACTACTCTTTGTCATGTTTATACCCAACAAGTTTCGATAGGTCCTTTAGCTAGTTTATTAGTCTCCTCAAAGCTCAGCAACATAGCTCTAAGTCCTTCTTTCTATCCCTCTTCTCTCTTGTTATATGTTGAATGTTGGTCGAGTGTGTGAAGGCCTAAGTGAATGAATGAGATGAAGATCCCTTCTCTTTTCCTCTTCTCTTCTCCCTTTCTCCATGAGAGTTGAATAGGAGAATTGAATGAGAGAATCCCCTCTCCTTTCCTCCACCTTCTCTTTTCTCTCATGCGCAAGAATTTCCTCTCATTGCCCTTGTTGCGAGTGTAGTCAAATCTTCATAACTTCTATCCTCCCTTCCTTGTAAGGTTTTTCAAGGTAGCATGGGCATGCATACTTCTCTTGCAACCCAATTTAATTCTAAGAACCAGTACATTAAAACGCACCCACCAACATTTAATGGCTTACATAATGAGTTCAGGTTTTCATGCAGTAAGAAAATCGTGAAAATACCAAGCGAGTCACCTCCTGAGCTAACCAAGGAGTGATATTTAAATCAACAATTCCCTCAAGCAATCTCCTACCTGAGGCAATGGAATTCGTGTCCCTCTCTCACAATTTTAATTTATAAAAGTATTTACATTGCACACCTCATGATAAGCAATTTGCGCTATTACAGATTCCTTGAGCCATATCTTTTTAATGATTGAATTGACATTTTAGTCCTTATGTTTTGATTATTATGATCATTTTTTTTCGTTCTAAAGTTATTTTATAATGGAGGCCATTTTTTATTTCGACATGTATTCTTTATCACTAGATAGATCACTCACCAAGTGTCAATGTAATCTTCTTAATCTTGTAGGAAGCTTGTATTATTTTCCATTTTGAAATGAAGAGGTAATTAAATTTTGGAAGAGTTTCTTATATACTATACAAAATACATTGGAGTAGTAAAAAAGAACACTTTGTTTAGAGAAATGATTTCAAAGAATGTTTTGAAAGAGTCAAATATCCCTTCATTTTAGCCTTGTTTAAAGCATTAGAATTTAACTCTTATTTCATGGAAACTATCATGGATTGATTAGTGATTCTTGAGAATGTATACAAACTAATTTTCAAGTCAAGGGTTACATGCAATAGCTAGGAAAGAGTTTATATTTAACCTTCAATTAAATGATTTCATATTAAGGTACACGCCTAGAGTAGCCAATTATGGAGTGAATTTCGAGTATGTTTGAGTGACAAGATCCTTCACACCGATTTTTCTTCCACTCCATGCATGTGAGATCCCTTACAATCATTCATGTTCAATAATCATAACATGTTCCTAGAGCCATTGGAATGTAATTTTTCTTGTTCTCCACTTGTCCCATCTATCAAATGTCAGCTTATTCGATCAAACCTTGCTATCAAGTTTTATTTATATTCTACAAATTACCTTGTGTAATCATAACTTTCTTCCACTTATCCATTGAATTTTTTCCCAATTTACATTACTAAATTTCTTTCCTCGCTTCATCTCTTTCTCTAATTTTAGATCTTTAGGAATTGATGTTTTATTTATATGCTCCATGGCTCCGTCTGTTCGTCCTCCGCGGGGAGGTAATCCTGAACCTTTACTCTTTGTTGTATCAGTTCTTTATTCCGGGTCATACTCTGTATTTACTTGGGAGTTATTCCGGTGCATAGGGTTAATACATCCTCTTGCTGGCCAGGTTTGGCATCCAGCCCTTCAGATGCTGCGAGGAGTGGCGATTTCTGTCATTGGCATGAAAAGGGTAAGTCTCTATCTGTGAAAAACTCTTACAATTCTTTCTATTCTTTTTCCACACATTTTTCTAACCCTGGAAGGGATTTATGCAATGCAGTTGGACGACCCCCAGTTGTAGTCTGTCGAACTCAGGTAAGGGGTGGCTCTTTCCATGAATTAATGGTTGTGTTTTAGATATGATACAGGTTTTTCCCATTCGTTTAATAATGTTTGCAATTGGGTTTTGTAGGTATGCTGCTATACAGTCAGGGTGCTTTTGTGGTTAATCTTTTGGGTTTTTGACGATTATGCGCACTCACAACTTTACAAACTGATACAGGTTGGAAACCCATCATCCCAGATTCTTATGTTTGACCCCTTGCGGTTTATGTTACTCGTTTGTTCTGGTGAAATGCCTAAACTTACAGTGCGCATGAATATGTGAAAGACTATTTTAGTGATGTTGCACTCCGAAATTTTGTAATGAACTGTATTTTAAGTTTTTCTAGGTCGCCGCTCTCATAAATCAGTGGCTAAATTGCTAGTTTTAAATGTAATTAATCCTTTTTGAAGTACTTAAATCTTTTAAGAGACAAAGAAGAAACCTCTCGGCCTCAATTTGGGTTTTGAGAAGAAAACTCTGCTACTTAAATTCTAAAGCTTGTTAAATTATATAAATAGGTTTATTTCTGTGAAATTTATAGATTCTTTGCACAATTGCATATATTTATAAAGGGTGCCTCTGATATCTTATTGCTAGAAGAATTGTTTATGATCTCGTAATGTAGTTATGATGTATATATTTGACTTGAAATCCTTTTAATTATTTTCGATTTGCTGTCATACCTTTGCTAAGGGGTTATTCCCTTTTGGAAGTCGTTTTACTCTTTACTTGCAATTGTGCGATTTTTTTACTATTACAGTAGTTCCACGAAGTGGTGCTTGCCCTTGGTCGAAACAAGAATTCGCCTTAGGGTTTTATTATACTTTCTGTCGGGATTTAAAGATTTGATTTATTTATGCCAAACAGTCTCTTTCACCTGACTCTAGCTTGCAGAGGGTAGTTAAGCCAAAAAGGAAACAGAAGGTTCCTGCATGGTTCTGGATTTTGGTCAGTATTTTATGTATGACAGAATATATATATATATATATATATATATATATATATATATATATATATATATATATATATATGTTTTGCTTTGTCAAGAGTTTAGTTAAAAGGGACTCATTGTCTGTTTGTTATTTATACTTTACTGCATATATAACATTCTACGAAAAGAAATGTTGAGCAAGGAAGATTTCATGATCGCTTTGACATTACTGATTGCTAATGCATATTTATTGTTGGATATTACTGCATAATTCTATTCCTGTAGACAAATAACTTCTCATAAAGTAATACCATCCTTTAGTTAAAGCCTAGGATACTTATCTGTCTTAAACTTGTAAATGTATGAACCCAACTTCGTCTGGAAAGTCTCTCCTCCAGCCTCAAGCCTGGCGATTACGTCGAGGCTCTCCCCCGAGCACTTTCTCTGTTTCACACCTGGATTATATCCAGTTACAGTCGGTGCCTTGGGCCTCAGGACTCCATTGTCCAACCTCAAATCCTGCACTCAGTTGACTGTAAATGAGCAACTTCCCACTGGTCTCTCTCCCAGCTCTAGGATAGCCCTCTTTTCTTCTTCTTTTCCCCTCTATATTTCCCTTTCCAAGGTAGGGGTGTAATTGTTTCTTTGTTAACTGTTTCTTTTAATTAAAGCAAACATTTATATTTTATTAACATGCCTAACTTTCTAATTAATCATAAATTAGGTAACAACTTGCTATCTGGCTTTCCAACCTTAGTCAATGTCACAATGTAAAATAAATATAGTAAATCATAAAACTGAGTTTAATAACCACAGTAAATAGGGTGTTACATATGTACATAAAAAAACCAACTCCATAAAATAAAATAAACATTATTTTATCTAAATAAAAAAAATTAAATCAATTGATCATATGTTTTCAAAGTAAATTCTTAATTTTATTTTTAAAAAATATAATATAAAATTAAAATTATATTAAATTTTAAAATTAAGATAATTTTTTTTGAAAAAAAAATTAAATAACTAAATTTATACAAAATAAAATACAAATTTACACCCATATAATTTTTTTTATAATATATACAGGGTCTAAAAATACTTAATGCACTAAAACCAACCAACATTTTTTTTTTTTTATAACTGATTAACACTCCACAAAACACTTGGAAATAATATAAACACAGAGAGTTAAAAAGCCATAAATTAAAATTGAAGAAAAAACACAAAAACCCAGTTTTAATTTATCTGTTGACTCATTTGGCTTTTGCTTTTTGGATTTATCCTTCCCTCAAGCATCTCTTAGTTTAAATTTATCATTCAGTTATGCATATCCTTATTTAAATTTATCCTTCCGTTCAGCACATCTCTGTTCAATTTTGCCCTTGAATTTACCCTTCCTAGTAACGTTCAACTTAACTTTTGGATTTACCCTTCCGTACGTGAGGTTGTGATTCTGGAAAGTTCTAATTTGTTAGACAGAGTGGGGAATTTCGTCCCATCTAATGACAAATCATTAAAACAGTGGATAAGGTGGCGATCATATTAGTAATTTTTTACATCTGAACTCCTTGGTGCCGAAGCAATTCCAACACCAAAAAACACATCATATAGAGAATTCTAATAAGAGCATTATACAATTTCTTGACTTTACTGTGCAACAATCCCTTCATCAAAATGTACCACTCATTTCTTCAGTGTGTCCACTAACTCTTTCACCTCTCCATGATCTTTTATGGCCTTTTGTTGCTTCACAGCCAATAGAATATCATACAACTTTCTAACTAAAGCATCTGTATTTTCTAATTCAAGCAATAAACAACGAGAGGTTTTATACTCGTTGCTTTGATTCTTGGTCCTTTCAAACAAACTTCTTTTAAAATTATTATAACAAACTGCTTTTAAAATTATTATTTTAAAATTATAGAAAAGTGTTTAAAATTATTATTTTTTAGTCACAATTATTTTGTGTGTATTGAAGTATTAATTAATGATATATAAATATATAAAAATCTTAACCTCAAAATTTTAATGTTATTATTATTTTTTCTTTAACTTTGCAAAAAAAATTAAAAAATTCATTATTAAAAAAAAAAAAATTCAAAGAGAAACAAAAAACACATGTTTGGAAAACCGTTAAAAAACAAACATCTTAGGACGAAAAACAAGAAGAAAAATAAAACAACTTGAAAAATGGTTAAATAATCAACATTTAAAAAAAAATTGTGCATACTTAGGACATAAGAAAATTTAAAGTGTCAAAAATATGCCTTACAAAAATGTTGATACTTTCCAAAATATCCATAAAAGTCACGAACATTTTAAAAAATTATCCACACTTAATACATTAAAATATTTAAAGTGTAAAAAATAAGCCTTCTTTGCTGGCTCTTTTGTCAAACCGGGCATAAACTGACCCATTTTCCCATAAAGTAGTTGGTTCCATCATAAACCAACCGGTTCAGTGTCAGGTCGACTGCGGACCAACTGAACATGTTTTTTGGGGCTTGTGAGGTGGTTTTGAGGGAAACTAAGGGATGTTTCACTCCAAAAACAACCCCTCCAAGCCAATAAAAGGTCTCCCCTCTCATTTTTCTCACACATTTCATTTGGATTTTTTGTGAGCTTCGTTGGAAGCTTGGAGAGTGTCGAGTTTTTGCTGGAGTAGTGATCTTGGAGGCTTGGAGTTGGACTTGGAGCTATTTTAGAGCTAGTTTGGAGTTTTTAGTGGAGTTGGCATCTTCAAGAGGAGGCTAACGAAGCTAGTTTGTATTTCCAAGTAAGGATTTTCACTCGAAAAAATCCATATTTCATTGTTGTTCATGTATTTAATTTTTTGTGTTCAATGCTATCAAATTTCAATTTCAACTGTTAGTTTTCAAGTCTTAATTTTTGTAGACTAAATATACCCCATTTTTTCCCCAAATTTATCTTAGGTTTTCCATTTTACTTGGCTGCATTTTTTTTTAATTTGCATATTTCTTTCGATTGCGAATTTGAAATATTTCTAGCCACCATGCCTCCAAATCCAAGGACACTACATGAGCTCATTGTGATGCAATTGATGGAAAAATGACATGCAAATTTCGCAATAAATCTATTGGGGGGTATGCTCAAGTTGAAACAACACTTGGCTAGGATAAGAGGCCAAGTAAAGTCACATGATGCAGCAAAGGAAGTGATAAGTATTGTCAAGGCATAATACCTTGCTAAGTTTGAGAAGTTTGTGGAGAATATGGCTAGGGAAAAGACTATCCAAAAAGAAATTGCAATGAAATAGGAAATTTTACAAGCCATGAAAGATGGTGGGTATGATGATTTTGAGATTCAACACTCCTCTTCTATTCCTAATATAGTTTCAAATCAAATGAAAACTATTTCTTCAAAACGAGAACTATAGCCAAAAACTCCAAAAAACATAAAAAACAACCTAAAAACGAAAAATGTTGATGTCGCATCAACAATTTTTTTTTTTAGGGTAAATTTTCAACATTTTTAAAAATTGTAGTAAAAATTAAATAAAAAGATGAAAAAACACCCTAAAAACGAAAAGTATTGATGTTAGAACAACATTTTTTTTTACATGTATTAACAATAGAGCTAAAGATAAAATATCAAGACTTATATATTTCCCAAACAAAAAAACTAAAACCAAGGTACGACGAGAATGCCATGGTCACAATACATGTTGTTATAACAATAGGTTGTCTCGTGAGTATAGGTTTCAATCACACTTACGCATTAAAGTTATTTGAATATATTAAAACTAAACCTTCTGGTCAGTTTACCTTTTTTGTTCCACAAGCTAACTATAGGGTTAATGAAATAATGGTAACAATTGTGGCTCAAAGAATAGAGAAAAGTACAAAAGAGCCATGGTGACCTGATGCCTATGACGTCAACAATCCCCAGTCACTTATACATATTCAATCTTCCAAATCCTACTCCACTCTATCATTACAAATGCTCCCGAAATCCAAAGTCCGAAGTAACCAAATTTTCTTAGTGTGTAAAATGCTGAACAATGTGTATAGTGATGTGTGGTTTGACGGTAAGTCATATGGGTAAAGCCCGGGCAGACCGAAGTTCAAACCTATGGGCGAAGCCCGGGCAGACCGAAGTTCAAATCTATGGGCGAAGCCCGGGCAGACCGAAGTTCAAATCTCATTGAGTACATTGCCCTTCTGTGGTGGCGGCTAGAGGGGCTGATTCCCCTTTCCCGTTGAGTCTGCTCTTGCTAAAATCATAGGAACTCAAGTATCACTGATTTGCAGGTGGTTGGTTATGCTCTTGGTGTTATAGTGGCAGCGTGAAGATTTGATCCTGAGTCTCCCCTAGATTAGACCAAACAGTTATCGATTCACCATGTATGTTAAAAAAAAAAAAGCTGAACAATGCAAACAAATTATCTGTGCTACTCGTACCTCAACGTTGGCTGAATGGCCAAATTGATATAGGCCCATGTCGGTTCAGGGTTTGACTCGTCCTTTGAATGCATTTGAGGTTGGTGAATCAAACAGGTCTTTGCGTCGCAGACATTACAAAGTCCGACTTGCAACTAATTCTACGCTTAACTCATTTGAAAGCCCATGGATTCTTTGTTGAAGCTTGAAGGCTGTGTACGCAGTCAATAAATGAGTTTTCAAGGTGGGTTTCTCTTCCTCTTTGTGCCATTTATTGACGGATCTTTCTTGAGCACCAATGTTTCAAGAATCAATTTCTACACAACTCTAAAAACAACAATTGTTTTCTCCTTGCTGTAGCATATTATGTAGCTTAACTCTTCATGGATAAATTGTATAATTGTGGCGATTTATCTAGGTCTCCAATTTGCTCAACCTCATAAATGAAAATCATGATACTCTGCTTATTCACCCACTCCTTCATACACTTCGACAAATTTCGTTTCAACAAAATATCTTGCAGAGAGATTGAATTCATACAAAATGCATTGATGTCATTAACCAGGAACACCATTCAAACATTCCTACAGGGATCACATATTCCTTTATCCATTAATTACCATTAAATCATCTGGTCATCATAATTCATATAGTCAACACCACTGTAGGAATTCCACAAGAATTTTTGAATAAGCATATACTCATCCAATTGATCATCCACATATCAATTCACACACCGATTTGTAGATTTAACACAAATCTTCATTTAAAACATAATTGTTACAAAATCAATGGCATAATCATACAAAGATGGGCATACTTTGCCTTGGCCCCATTTTTTACTCGTTCTATGCATTTCTATCCTCATATATCTCCCTTACATGTACCATTACATTGCATATATACAAGAATAAACCTGAATTGTTTTTTTATATCTTAATCTAAGTCCTAAGATCTCTCAGATACTATAATTACTCCTAGAGTCATCATTCAATCCTATTTACTTTTGAATTCCGCTAACAACTGCAGATTCGATTACATTCAAATCATCTAAGTGTGTAATGACTCGTTACTTCTAGAACTTGTCTAAAAACTTAGGAAATTGAAAATAATTACATTTTAAGGAACCCACTCTCTTAGTAAAACAAAAATTCTCTAACAACACCTGGTTGATTTTCCATGTAAATAAAATAAGATCAAGGTCATGGGACACATATTCCAAGCTAAATGGTAGGAAAAAAATATAGTGGGCATTATTAATGGCTATGGAAATTGGCAAAGGAAAAGAGGCAATAATTGATAGTTAATTATGAGAAATAAAGGAAAATAGGAGAAAAGGAAGGTGAAGACACAAATATGCATGCAAGGGAAATTAGAGAAAAAATGAAAGAAAATGAGACATCAATGATAAAAAGGCATCAAAGAAACAATTGATCATTTTTTGACAATTTTGGGTTAGCACTTGTTCATGCTAGCTCTTCTACACTCTTACATACTTAAAGCATCCTTGGAGCATTCTAGCATTCACTTGGATTTGGAGAGAAGTAAGCAAAGGAAAACATGGGAGCACAAGAAGAAATTTAGATCAACAACTACAACAAGATTTCATTGCAGGTAACAGGTTGCATGTGTGGATTTCTTGTTGAGATTTGGATGCATCGTAAATGCATGTGGTTCTCTGGTTATTTGTTGTCATTGGCATGGATATTTTCCTGGATTGATAGTGGTTTCAATTTTGCCTTGCCATTTCCTAGATAGCCATGATGCAGTGGGTTCCCTGTATGTTTCTGATTGGTTCTCAGGTTCTCTATGGCTGTGAGTTGGGATAGAATCTATGGAGCCTTGGAACAACTTGGGTTCCTTGAAGGTTTTTGGTTGAGATGGGAGATCTTTGGATCCTTGTAACAACTGGGGTTCCTTGGAGGCTATGGGTTGAGATAGAATCTTTGGATCCTTGGACAGCTTGGGAAAATACCAATTTAGTTGATATTAGTGATTTCGAGACAGGTTAGGTGAAATCACTATGGTTGAGGGTTGAGGTGGTATGGCCTCTGGAAGGCCTAGTTGGTTCTATTTGGTTTAACCCATATGATCCCACATTCATACTTGTAATATGGCGTGGGGGTGATTGGATGAAAGAGAGATTTTGATTCAACAAAGATATGGTCAAGTGGTACATGGAAGTCCTTGACTTGGTTGGCTTTTACATAGGTTAATATGAGATATTTTCCTGTTGTGTCCTATGAGCGTTTGTACTGATCATTGTGTTGATTTTATGGTTGAATATCATGAATTCTATTCTGGTTATATGCTTGGTTAGATGATGCGCTCTTAATATGGATCCCATTCACGATCTAGTAAGTTATTGAATGATTGATGAAAGCATGGGCTAACAAGTGTTGTCGCAGCTACTTGAGAGGGCATTAAACCTTCTTGATGATTTTTTGATGAAGTAAAAAAGTTTATGATCAGATATGCATTCATGACCTATAGTTTCTATGTTTATCATATGTTTAATGAAATGTTTATCATGAGACTAGCATGTTTTGAGAAAGTCCTAGCTTGATTTTTTATTGCATATACTTGTTCTCGTCATTGATTGCATTTTGAAAATTTATGGGCACTATTGGGAAGTGACCTGAAGACTAGCCCTTAAAAAGTGGCATAAATCCCACCATTGTATGCACAAAACAGGGCGGTTGGAGCCTCATAACCACATGCATAGTTCATTATGGGTGTGATTGGGGTGTTAAGATTGTAACAATGAGTTCCAAATTAGGGGTTGATCACAAGAGGTGGTTTTCAAGTTGTTGAGTGATCTAGTGTCCCTAAGGGGTGGTAATATGTGTTTCGGTTGTAGGATCCACTTCCATAACTAGAACTTGGAAGCCGGTTCATGTCATAGTAGCACTCAACTCATGTCTACCATGGAGAGTTTGTAAAAGTGGATAAATGTGGGAGGAGGTGTTACAACTTCTAAGGTAACATCTACTTAGTTGATTTGGAGGCAAAATTCTCCTGCATCAGACTCCTAGGTTTAAAAGTTTCATGACCTCCTAGCCATGTATCTTTAATTACTTGATCCATTAAGATCCCAAACTTTGTGTTGCAGTTGTTCATTCGTTTTTTTCTGCTGCTACCCTGCTCCTTCTATAATTGTCTTCAATCTTCTAGGTTTCCAAATATTATGTTGTTATTGTCTGCTTTCCTTTCTGATGCAAATATCTCTATTCAATTGTTCTTTGTGGCTAGTTATTCTCCTATTCTTGTTGTATTTTCTCCTATGTATCGATTTCATCAACATCCTCATTTCATCAATTTCCCTATCCAGTTGGTCTTCTTTTTGGTACAAGATACTATGCTTTGGTTGAAATATGTTGTTGTTATTGCTTATTGACTGTTTTATTTATTTTCCTACATGCCAATGCTATATGGTACTCTATTATGCTTTTCCAAATCAATTGGATTTGTATCTTTAAACTCTCCATAATCTTCATTACTTATATCCCTTGTTAGCCATTTATTCCTCAAAGTCTTTAAAAATTAACTTTGAATGTTGTATTTGAGGGTTATCTTCATCTCTAAGAAATAATTTAGAATCTATTTCTCTAATTATAGCCTTATGTTCATTATCACTTTCTATACTTGTAACTTCACAAATTTAATTTGATTTTCAAAATTTACTATTGTTTCCTTAAATTCTATGGTTACCTTTACTCCACTAGGAACTTGTAAACTTTTTTAATCACTAGCTGTAATCTCTTTTTATGACTCATGTTTTCTAAACATCTCTTCCAACAAATTGATCTCTTTATCAAAGTTTGTCAACATTAGGTCTCCATGTTGCTCTTCATCTTTAAACTTCTCTTTTTGTCTAACTTCATAAGGAAAATTTTCTGTATTCACTGCAACAATAACTTAATTTTCATTTGTGTATGAATCTCCCTTTGATTTCTTTTTTGAGACAATGTTGCCTCATCTTCCTCATGTTTCTTCAAAACAATCCTTTGGTCTGATGTAGCAGAAGTTCACCTTTACAAGATAATTCCATACATTTTCCTTATTTCATACTTTGAAAATATATCCTTTTGCCTCCCTCTATCACTGTGATAGTTGCCAATGATTGGTCATCATTATTGGTACACACAAATCATTGGTTTTCAAAACATAAGGCTCTCTAGCCTCCATTAATACCACTATAATATAATTTCGAGTCTTAAACTTCTGGAGCAATTTTGACCCCCTAAACGACGTTTTTTTGAGGTATGCATCAAGCCCATAACCCACCCATAGTTGTAGGATACGAGATTGCGAAACATATTGTAGTACTCGGAGAGATATTTCCAACGAGGTATCGTACACGCCAAATGGAGATAATATGACCAAGTTAAGACCCCGGGAAGTTGGTTACCCAACTAACCCCAACAGGGCCTACAAAATCTTGGCGTTCCATCTCTTGAGGTTAGGGTTTTGGTTGTTTAGGGTTTTCTATTGTTGTTCAATAATAAAAAGGCCCTTGAGCCTCATTGTATCAAAGTTTAGAGGCATGTAGCTAACACATCCCTTCTCAGAGATAAGCTACCATCGCCCGAGCTAGTTTATTTCCATTTCTGTATGTAAACATATTTAAGTTCTTTGATATTAATGGAATGAAGTTTTATTTCTGCTGCATGTCTGTGGTTGTGTGTATATCTGTATTTTGTTGCGTTCTTACATAATTCTGAATCAGTGGTATTAGAGCGGTCTGTTCTTTCTCTGTTTTTCTTTGCATGTCCTCGACGAGGTCAGTGTATAAGGAGTTAGGGCTCAAACTGGTTGAACCTTTGCAAGACTAGCTTTACAAACCCCGATGGCCTCCAATGGCAGAAGAAAAGAAAGATGAGGGGCTAGGAGATCCTTTCAAAATATTACTCGAGAAAGCCCTCAAGCGAAAAAGGAACGCAATGATGGATAACTTTGCCCAGATCCTTTGGTGACTACCCATAGGCGACACATCTTCATCTAGCAGCCACTCTGGAGGCATCACTCCTTTTAAGGTACAAGTTAACTTTGACATTCCCATATTTGAAGTCCAGATAGATGCAGACGTCGTAGATAGATCGTTAAATTTATTGGAAGGATATTTTTCAATTCATGACTTTTCCAATCGGGAAAAGATTACTTTTGTACTCCTCAAAGTCACCTCACATGTCAAGTACTGGTGGGAAACCCATTGTGAACAAAGGGATGAGAAATAATCCTCACTGTTTTCAGCCGCACCCACTTGGAATTATTTCCGAGACGCCATCAAGGAACAATATTACCCTGTCGGGAGCTATAAAGATAAATACATAAAGTGGACCATGTTGCGGCGGGGAAGTGACCTAGATGCGTTGGAGTTCACAAATGTTTTCCATACCCTTTGCACGAAGATGGGTATCAAGGATTCTAAGCAGCATTTGGTACTCGAGTACCCCGACTGTCTACACAAGTACATCTAGGACGAGATGAAGTTCTTGGACATCTCCTTGCTTGACGCCACCTATCAATACGCTGTCAAGATCAAGCAAAAATTCAAACAGAAGAGCGAAACTTAGGGTATGCAAATCTCAAGTAAGGGAAAGGTGTCCCCAAACCACAGAACAAAGGAAAAAGCCAAGGCGGGGTGATCCAGGACAACCCGAAGCCACAAGAAAAGTACAACACCACGAAGACAAAGGAC
The DNA here is from genome assembly GCA_031772625.1 of Pinus tabuliformis. Classification (NCBI taxonomy): domain Eukaryota; kingdom Viridiplantae; phylum Streptophyta; class Pinopsida; order Pinales; family Pinaceae; genus Pinus; species Pinus tabuliformis. The sequence continues at coordinate 701,189,952 of CM062811.1, forward strand.
ACAGGGAAATGGTGTGAGTTACATAAGAGCCCCACTCACAACACAAGTGGGTGTCGAGCCAAGCAATCACTGGTGGCCGATTTGAAGGCTTCTGAATCAGATGCATGTTTCAACTCTGAGCCATAAACTGACAAGAGGATTGAAAAAGGGAAGCAAATTATCGATGCGAAGCTTAGTGCCACCGTTGCCACCACCAAGATCCATAAGGATGAGCCCGAAGATCTAGAGGAGGGGGCACAACTCTTCCACTCACAGATGTGGGTGAAGGGTTTTCCACTGCAACTCATTGTTGATAGCAGGAGCCAAAAAAACCTCATTTCAGCAGAGGTCGTGAAGCAGTTGGGCCTATTGAACACATTGCACCCGCAACCGTACACCATCGAGTGGCTTCACCAAGGGTGAGCTCTTTGTGTCAGCCAATAGTGTTGCCTTCCCTACAACTTCAAGCCCTTCACAGATGAGGTATTGTGTGATGTTTCTCCTTGTGATGTTTGTGATGTATTATTAGGCCAACCATACTTGTGGAAACGAAATGTTGTGTATGATTCTAGGCCTCACATTGTTATTATTACTTTGGGAAATAAGTTGTACAAGATACCGAAGATAGCACCACCTACCGCCATTTCTTTGATCGCTATGAAGCAATGCAGTAAGATCATTTCCTAGACTGAGAAATTTGTTTTCCTTATGATTTTCCCTCAGGTCAAGAAGAATATTGTGGCCACACCTCCAGACATGGCTCCTCCACATGACAAGAACAAATGGACAAGGTTGTGGAGGAGTACAGGGACATCTTCACCTCACCCATAGGGGTACCTCTACATTTTCAAGTCAAGCACTCCATTGATCTGACCCCTGGCGCGCCTATACCCAATGGACCAATCTATCGAAACTTTGTTCTCGAGAATGATGAAATCAAGAGGCAGATTCAAGAGTTGTTGCAAAATGGGCACATCAGGCCAAGTTCATCACCCTGTGGGAGCCCGATCATGTTGGTACAGAAGAAGGACGAGACTTGGAGACTCTGTATTGACTATTGGGTGATGAACAAGATCAATGCTCGAAATAGGTATCCAATTCCACATATTGATGACCTTCTAGACTAGCTTAAGGGGGGCAAATATTTCAACAATATTGACTTGAAGTTTGGTTATTACCAGGTACTGATCAAACCCTTTGATGTGTGGAAGTCTGCCTTCAAATCCAAGGAGGGCCTTTTCAAATGGTTGGTCATGCCTTTTGGGTCGACGAATGTCCCCGCAACCTTCATGAGGCTGATGGAAGACATATTGCGACCCTTCACCAACTCATTCATGCTGGTGTATTTGGATGACATTCTGATCTTCAGCCAGAGTTGGGAAGAGAACCTCCACCATAAGACAAGTCATCCAAGCCCTACAACAACACAACCTGTGTGCGAATTTGGAGAAATGCACTTTTGGTATGACCCAAGTTCAATTTTTTGGGTACATCATTGATGAGTGAGGTGTAGATGTGGACCCAGCCAAGACACAAGTCATTCGGGATTGGCCAACCCTAACCACTCTAACAAAGCTCCACAAATTTTTGGGTCTTGCCAACTTCTACTGCAGGTTCGTGTTGGAGTTCTCTCATATTACTTAGCCTTTGAACCAAGTCACCAAGGGAAGAGCGAAAGAAAAGTTATTTTGGTCTGAATCCCAACAAAAGGCGTTTTCCAAGTTAAAGCATTGAATATGCTCTGCACCAGTGATCATGTTACCAAACTTGCAACAACCATTTGAAATTGAGACAAATGCCTACGACTATGATATTGGTGCAGTTCTTATGCAGCGGGGTGTGCATGTGGACCCATCCAAGATACATGTCATTTGGGATCCAAGTACTCAGAGTGATCTTTCCAATGAGGTTTCGTACATGTCAAACGAAGATAATATAACCGAGTTACGACCCCGAGAAATTGGCTGCCCAACTAACTCCAATGGGGCCCACAAACTCTTAGTGTTCCATCTCCTGGGGTTAGGGTTTTTCCTTATTTTTCAATAATAAAAAGGCCCTTGAGCCTCATTGTAACACAGTTCAAAGGCATGTAGCCGACACAAAACCTCCATCCACACACAAATCATTTGTTTTTAAAACATAAGGCTCTATAGCCTCCATTGATACCTCTATCATTAGACCTTCATGTTGATTTGAATCTCCCAAATTATCCATAAGAATCTCACAAAGTATTTCATTAGCATCTTCATCTTCTCTAAGAATATTTCCCTGTTGTGTCTTACATAAGTGAACTTCTTCTTCCATCAATGGATTTTTTCTAAACTAAGATCCTCTAAGTTTCTCTCTATCCATGTATTCAACCTTCTTTTGAAGCTTCTCCTTAGCTCCCTTGTGAAAAATTTCATTACATGCCACTTGACCTTCTTTGTCACACTCCACCCTTCTCTCTTTTTTTTTTCACCTTCCTCTAGCAACATCATCATCACACCGAGTTGAAATTTTATCTCAGTCATCCCTCTATCAATTTCTTTTTTGTTCATACTTCTTGTCTTTATGCCATTCACCTTAGCATTCTCTTCCTTTATGTGGTTTTCACTCAGAATCTCATCATGACCTTCATAGTCATCTTTATCTTCATTTTTTTTTGTGAAATTTCCTCGTTTACTTATGAGATGCACTAAGCCTCTATAATAACAAGTCTATTTCAACTTGCCACAAGTACCTCACCAAGTTTCCTAGTATGAACCCAGAATTTCTGTAACTTTAAGGTCCCCTCTCTAGAACCTACTATCTGAGCTTCCTCTGCTCTAAGATTCTACACTTCTCTTGAGAACTTCCCTTGTTCTCTCTTTTTCCAACCTTAGCTATAATTATTACAACTATATGTTGTAAGGTTCTTTTGCCACAAATCTCCTCTTACTTGTTTATACCTGCAAATTAACATTAACAATGTCAATATAAAACACATAGCTCTTCCATTATTAGACTATATATAATCTACACTTCTTATAGTTTCTCCAACTTCACTGCTAGAGTTGTTTCTCGCCTGTTTACACTGATTTCCTGTTGCAGAATTTACTGTCTTTCACCTGCTAAAGGGCGAGTTTCTACTCCCAAATTAGAAAAGTTCCTCTCTGTAAACTTTTAAAGAACATAAATGTTCTTCTTCTCCTTCTCTGAGAATTCAACCTACAAATATCATCTCTTACTCAAATTAATCAAAACATAAAATATTCACCTATCATATTTCACTGAATCTGATCCTCTATAAGTTCTACAAGCTATGTTATTCACTACTCTGTTTGAACTCAATTTCTATCTTTGTTTGCAATAGAGACTCCTTCTGTCTGTCTCACATACACACTCAATACGCGCAAAGATCTCCCCAAAATCGTCTTGAATCCTTAACCTAGGATTTACCTCTCTCACATGATAGTTTTACATACATGGACTCGAACTTCATCAAAATAAGTCATACACAGAGACAATCAATCATATGAAATTCTATTTTATTCATTCCAATCTGTACAAAACACTCTACTCATAAATTCTTTTTTTTGCTTACTAAAGCTTCTATATTCTATCTTCACTCTTGGCCAAAGAGCTTCTAAACTATGGTTTATTTAACTACTATGCCAATTCTACAGTCCAGTTTCTATGCTAGAAAATCCATAAACACAAATATATAGCAACATTGCTATATACCTAAATTTTCCCAAGCTTATAAATTCTGCGAATGTATATGGCACCTCTGCCAACCTATAACAAATGGCACTGACTCCAACTATGTCCACCAGCTACCCCCCCAGATTTCAAACATACCAAGGAAAATTGTGTAGTGTTAATGAATCATAAAACTAAACAAGTATTGTGAAACTCTTCTTATATGGTACTGCCTTTAATCAAACATACAATTTATAGTTCTTACTAAAACTAGCAATGAAGGATTTAGGAATGTAACAACCACACCTAACTTACCCCATGGGGTGATTGCTACTATTAATCCAACTCCTCTTGTACTGTTTAGTTGAGTTTATCACCTGTATCCTACACCTGAGCACAATGACCTAGATTTTAGTCACTTCATTTTATTTGTTTATAAGTAGTCATGCCACTTTCATATATATATATATATATATATATATATATATATATATATATATATACCTATGTAATATTTGTCTGGCCTCTTTCCATAATCTCGATAGTTGATATCAATTATATAATTACATACATAGATATTTATATAATTCCACACACACACACACACATATAATTTCCCAATCATCTTATTGGCAGACACTACGCCTGTCATTGCCCCATGCCACATGTGCACCCCTGGCACCAATGAAAATTCACCACGCCAATTGTTATGGGGGCTCTACTCTGGTAAAAGGTGTGCAATATTTTGGGCGGATCCTCGCACATTCAACAATGGAGCCATCACACGCTGATTTCGACAGGGTAATGTGTGAAAAGTTTATGAGGGAGGTCAACTCCTAGAATTGGTGGTAAGAGGAAGCCATTGATTGCTAGATAAATGAGTCAATACTAATCTGGTGGGTCAAACCAATTTTCCCAAATTTCCTATAGGCACCCCCCAAAGGCAGTTTTCGGTTCCGGCGAAACCTCTAGTGGGCACATAACGCCAAAAAGTGGTCCCATACTTTCGGCCTCCTCCCTCAACCAATAGAAGTCAGCCATGTCGCTCCACTTGGTGCCTTAGACAGTCCCACCAACCACTGATATCCAGCGTCAATAAAAATTGGCCACGTTGTCTTGCTCTACGGACCCTGTCAACCTCTCCTGAGATCTTCTGCCATCATTGATAGAGGATATCGCTAGTTTGCACGGGGGGGAGGGAGGGGTGTGCCAAGATCTAGGTCTTCGATCTCAATAAGTAGATCGACGACATGCACAAGGGGTTCCCCTTCCACAAACATCACAGGGGTAGGGACAAACACACTGTTGGATCATTGGGTGACAAATATTCGTTGTTCGATCTCTAATCTCCTTGTCGTCCGCGGGAATAAGCCCCCTTTCCCTCTGTCACTGTGCGTGGGTACATGGGATTCAGGCCTTTATGCCTCTGCCCATGGTTCTGATCATGGTCATATGGCCCTTATAACCATTTAAAAGCGTCCCAATGAAAAAACACCATCCGCTTGTAAGCACTATTATACAGAATCTATGACTGCTGACAGAAGTATCTTCCCTAGTCCTGGTGGACTGGCCCAGAACAATAGAAATACAAAGAGACTAATGTTTTCCTTAATGTAAATAGATAATGGGATGAATTCTACCTAGAATTTGTTGTATTATATGTTCCTTCTTTGGCTTGTATGCTTCAAGCCCAACTCTAATCATTATAATTAAAACCTACACAGTCAGACAACACAAGCCAACGATCTACGAAATCTATGTTGCATCATCTAATCACTTTATTCAATAGATCAAAATGGTATTGAAATACATGAAACCATAACATCATATATAGGAAAACAAAGAACTCTTTGTATTAATATAAATGGAGTGAGTTACAACCAAAAATAGGTGTTGATCATGTAGAAGAGCTCCTCCAAGTTGACTTGTCCTTTCCTTGTCACAAAGTGCACCTCTAATCACACTAATGCTAGTTTTTGGTAGCATCAGAAGCGATCTAGCCTTGAAAATTGGTGGAGAGGCTAAGGCACATGAGTTCTAAAGAACCCATAAACAGTTTGGTGAAATTCCCCTTTATTATATTTTATTAAATAATTAATATTTTTAATGGAGTTCCTAAGTCTAAACTTCGGGAAATTAAAATATTAATGGATATTAATCAAAATATGGGTGAGAATGACCTAGAAGATGGATCAAGTCATGTTTTAATCTTAGTCGTTGATTAGAGACTTAATCTTTTCCTTTGAAGACCCAACAAGGAAAGTATAAAATGGAGGCTTGGGGTTCATTTGGAAATAGAGAGAGAGAGAGAGAGAGAGAGAGAGAGAGAGAGAGAGAGAGAGAGAATTTATCTAGAGTTCGATTTCTGGGGCTAGGAAGCTAAGAAATTCAAACTAAGTGATCATTCAACAACAGAGGGGCAGTGAGAATCCGAGAAAAGGACTTTCTATAGCATACTGAAAAAGAGGTGAAGAGAACTTGCAGAGAGGTAGCGTAGTAACCGGGAGTGTTGACGCTGGGCCAGTCTGGGCCCATGCAGTCCTAACGCAGAGCAGAAAAGTTGTCTGTCAAGCAGAGGCCGAAACTGATGGGAACAACCATAATTGCCAGAAAAACTGGGAGAGTTGAGGCATAGGGAGGAAGAGGTGACGTAGGGCTGACGCAGAGCCTGAAGGGCCTACACAGGGCCAACGCAAAAATAGACGAGGTTAGCCAGTCTTGTGCCAGATCAACCGAAATTTTGCCGGGTGAAGTGAGGCAAAACTCACTCAGATTTTCCGCTAGTATTTTTCTCTGTAAAGGATTGCTAGATGAGCATCCTAGATTTGGATTCAGATATTTCTCCTACATAATAATAAACCCTCAGAGCTGTTGCACCAGTTTTCTCGCATTGGGTTTTTCCGGGGATTATTGTGTCCAAAAATAAGTGTGTCCTATGTATCTTGTTCTGTGCTCTATTTTCTGTTTCATGAGATCAAATATTTAATTAGTGTAGGTTTCGTAAGTAATTTTCTTCAGTATTCAAAATAATAACTTGATGAATGTAATTTAAAAATCAAGTAGGTGAAGTAGATTCAAATTTGTTGCAGTAGGGGTTCCTTCGAGTGTAGGAATTTTCACACCTAATGCATGGAATTATATCTCTCACCTTAGCAACACAAGGGTAGAATCACTCTCTAAAAGCCAACCCTTACCTATGGATGGCAATAAATATATAGGTGGAGTTAGTTCATGAATTCTTATCCTTTTACCAATGTCAGCTTGAGATCCACTCTTGATGGGAGGATGAACTTAGGGATAAGGGATGAAAAATCCAAGGTAGGATAGGATAGGATTCAAGACTTTTATCTAAGGTAAATAGTTACAATAGATCCTGGAAGCTTTTGGAAGATGAATCTTCGAGATTCTTTTTTGTTTTCCCGAGTTTCTAGAATCAACACACCCCCAACACTAAGCAACCTGCTGGTGATCAAGGCAGGTGCAGATTAGGGAAACTTGGTAGTCAACACTGGCCAATGAGGGACTAGGGTGCATTGGTCCTTAAAATGACTGAAATAAAGCAGTTTCAGGCATAAAATTAGGATTAGAAAGATTCATGCTTAGGGTTTTGTGTAGGGAGGATGATAAAGTGTTCAAAGGATGCGAGTGATCTTGTTTGTAGGCATATTGATCAGATGTGACAAAATGGCCTATAACAAATTCCCCCCTAAAGCGCAAAGTCATAAATGATAGCTGATGACTAAAGTTATTTTCCTTGTGACGAGTCGGGATCAAGAACAACCAACGAGATCATCATCTGTTACAATACATTTACATCATGACATCTTTGCTGAGGGAGGTATACCCATGCTCAGCACATAAGTTAACATTACATGTAAAATGATCAAAAGACACGTTCACAAATGACTGATGGTGGACCCATGAATGGATGAATATCAGTACAGTCATAGCCGTCATACATTGTGATCTTGTATTACTCCTGAAATCACAGCCCAGATGGATGAAACTAGATTCAGGGTCTTCTATCTCATTCACACAACCAACCAACATACGAGTCTAACCATGTGAATTAATGAGATGAGGTCGAACATGGTAGACACCATCTAATCACTGATGAATGATGTAAGATGTTAACAGGCACGAGAGAAACCATTGATGATGTTAATGGCTCTCAAGGTACTCTAGTACAATCTGTATGGTGTGAATAAATGAGTTGATGTCGAACACCACACAAAATATTTTGGTCTAAGGCCATTGATGTAAACCTATTGCCAAGAGTGTGGAAAATTTCCATTGATGTATGCATGCTCCAAGGTATCAAGGGATGTTTCTAAGTAAACTTCCTGGATAATGAGCTAATGTCGACAAGAAGTGACTTGTCACACAAGGGCCTTGATGTGTCCCTCATCAACGATACGAAACAACTATGATGATTTGAGACAGAATGATTAGAATGATGCTAATACAGAACTTGATGAGGAAAGGAAAACATGGAATGTAGGCTTAAGAGTATTGTAGTAGATATTGACTAAATGATTTCTCTTGAACACAATGACGACACTGAATGGAGTTGGAAGCATTGACCCAAACCAAAAGTGGAGGCTTTGAAAATGGTATGATGAACCAAAATACAAGAAAATTTCCCAAACCAACATCACGAATATGAGGTGGAAGAGCTTCGTGTTCAAGAGCGACTCGCTACCATTAAAAAAATGGACTACCTTGTTTTCTCAATTTCCCCAACCATACTGGTCAATACCTCTTTATTTTTTAACAAGGTTGAGGAGGGTAACATATGATTGATCTGTAAGTTCATCCTTCATATGAATCCCTCTGAGAATATTTAACGAACCCAGAGAAGGAGTGGTTCGGTCCCATTATGACAACGATTCCATCGTTGTTTGATGTTTTTAAAAGCCCAGTGAAGGTGAAAACTCGACATCTTTTTCATGTTTAGAGAGTTTGAAAAAGAGGTAAAAAATAAAATTCCAAATGTTCCTTTTCATACATAGTCCCTTAGGTCCGAAAAGGTAGAAAATAATACCCAAGAGAACCTCTTAGCCATGTTCGACTAAGGTATTCCTTTTTTGTAAGTAGTTTATCTCAGTTTAGAAAATGGTTAAACTTATACTGAGTACACGTATTTTCATTTACTTTAATGAGTTCGAAAAGACAAGTGCTCGATAATCTTTTCATATTTTGGGAGTTTGAAAAGAAATGAAAGAGGACTCCAGAGGGTTCCTTTTTTTTAACTTTACGAATCCTAAAAAAGTGATAAAAGTGTGATTCTCGGTCAAAATAATATGTTCAAACATGACAAAATCCATCAAATAGTTGTTGAATTGCTTATAACATCACAAAAATGATTAAAAATACATGTTTCATGGTAAAACTAGGTTGTAACTAGGTGAAAAAATTGAATACAAATAAAATAATGGAAGAAACAACCATAAATATTTAAGATGACTATTCATCTTTACCATTTCAAATTTACCTTCAACAATGATAGTTCTAAGTAGTTTTTTCCCTCGCTCTTCTCAAGTTGATTGCGCTCAATCCGGTGGATCGTTTCAAGCACTGTCACTTCCAAGTAAGAGCTAAGACCTTTCTCTTTCAATTCATGGTCCCATTTTGTGTTTTCATGCAAGTTTTAAGTATTTTTGAGGGCCCTGGGTTTTAAAGAACTCACCCTAGGACCAACGCAGGCATAGAAGGCCGAAAGGTGCATTGCACCTAAGTGAGAATACACTACATGGGAGGGGTGCAACACACTATCTCTCCTCATAGGGATTCATTGGGTGCAAATATAAAAATGTGTTTGCTAGTTTCCTTTCAAAAATTTCCAGTTTCTTTGCATGGAAGTGATCCTAATGAGTCTCTTCTTGATGTTTCAAGTCTTCATTAACACAAAATGGCCTTTATCTGGAGAGAAATAGAACATGAAGAAAATGATTTGAATGCAGCTAATGATCCTACTACCATCCAAGAACTGAAAAATTGTGGATTGTTGAAATTCTTCCAGCTTCATGGTATGAGGCAACATATGGAATTACTAGCATATCTTGTTCATTCATGGGATGTGAAAGCACAAAAATTCAGATTTGGGGAACATTTTCTCAAGGTAACAATAAAGGACATATATTTTCTGACATGTTTATCCAAGAGAGTTTCCGCCATCTCTCACCTAGGTGGGAGAAGGGGTGGAGAAATGGTAAAATATTATATTGACACTTATTGCAGACCTCGATCCAATCCAACTAGAGATGAAAATATTAGCATAAAATATGTAACCCATTTGCCTTTAAGAACGATCTTATTCATCATTTCCATATTGGTGGATAGCTCAACACTTCATGTAGCTAGCAGATCATTCATGTGGTATGGTGTGGAGTGTTTGGAGCCAACAGTCTTCAATTAGAGTGAGGGAGTGTTGGTCAATATGCAAGAATAACTTTCTAAAACAAGAAAGGGAAAGTTGAAAAACATTGGTTACAGTTCCATCTTGGTCTCTTTTTCTCTAGAACAAGCTACATTACTACAACCTCAGTAGATTACACTCGATCCATGTGAAATAACATCATACAGTAGCTCGATCAATGCGTTATACTAAGTAGATTACACTCGATCCCATAGATTTGAGGGTGCCATGGATGAGGAGGTGGATGGATCATATGTCCCAACATGAAGGTCCATCAACGATCAGTTTCTCACCAACCTTCTTTAGATGGTTGCATAGACAGTTCATTATGATCAATGATTATTCGTACACAGGGATGGATTTTCGTGATTACCTTGAGCTAGCGCTTCTTGAGGGTGAGTGATAGGGTGTTATATGTAAGGTATTTCGACCATTTGAATTTTTTAAAGTTTTACAATATTTCTTGTGTTTTTAATTGTTTTTTAGACTAAACTATTGATTTGTTCATGTAGATATTTGGCCTGTTCGACCGATAGGTGTTTCATATCTCCGTCGTGCAGGAGAACAACTACAGGCGAAAATAGAACCAATATAGGTTTCTGCAGTAGGACGAGAGGCACTACTGGATCTTAATGTAGCTGAGATCCTAAAAAAGGTGGAGCACCACATGGAGGGGTTGACACAAGAGATAGATGAGACCGCGATCAACCATATTTCGATGCAACTTTAGCGAAACACTATAGGAGTGCCTAGCTCTATTGGTCGGTTACTACACAAGATAGTGCAATGGAATGTTATCATGAGCACTTTTATTAGTCTACTTAGATATTTGCATGTAGTTTTTTATATGAGCTGTGTGTCCATATGTGTCTCGGGCACAAATTTTGTAAAACCAAACTTTATATATATATTCAGTGTTTCCGTGTTCCTATTATGATTTCAATAGATGTGATGTGTATTGAAACTTATTTACATTTGTTGCAAATGTATATCTAAAACATGATTAGCAAGCGTATCTGTCAATGTGTTTAAATTTCTAGAAATATGTTCATATTGTATGAAATAAAAATGTCTTTCTAGAAGGCGAACTCTTAAGAACATGTGAAGGATGGTAGGACTTCTCACCTAATAAACATTAGCGAGTTGTAGTACCATGAGATCTGAGTCAATTCTGATGACTAAACGATGGATACCATGTGAAATAACATCATACAGTAGCTCGACCACTGCATTATACTAAGTAGATTACACTCGATCCCATAGATTTGAGGGTGCCATGGATGAGGAGGTGGATGGATCATATGTCCCAACATGAAGGTCCATCAACGATCAGTTTCTCACCAACCTTCTTTAGATGGTTGCGTAGACAGTTCATTATGATCAATGATTATTCGTACACAGGGATGGATTTTCGTGATTACCTTGAGCTAGCGCTTCTTGAGGGTGAGTGATGGGGTGTTATATGTAAGGTATTTCGACCATTTGAATTTTTTAAAGTTTTACAATATTTCTTGTGTTTTTAATTGTTTTTTAGACTAAACTATTGATTTGTTCATGTAGATATTTGGCCTGTTCGACCGATAGGCGTTTCATATCTCCGTCGTGCAGGAGAACAACCACAAGCGATAATAGAACCAATATAGGTTGCTGCAGTAGGACGAGAGGCACTATTGGATCTTAATGTAGCCGAGATCCTAAAAAAGGTGGAGCACCACATGGAGGGGTTGACACAAGAGATAGATGAGACCGCGATCAACCATATTTCGATGCAACTTTAGCGAAACACTATAGGAGTGCCTAGCTCTATTGGTCGATTACTACACAAGATAGCTCGTGCAATGGAATGTTATCATGAGCACTTTTATTAGTCTACTTAGATATTTGCATGTAGTTTTTTTATATGAGTTGTGTGTCCATATGTGTCTCGGGCACAAATTTTGTAAAACCAAACTTTATATATATATTCAGTGTTTCCGTGTTCCTATTATGATTTCAATAGATGTGATGTGTATCGAAACTTATTTACATTTGTTGCAAATGTATATCTAAAACATGATTAGCAAGCGTATCTGTCAATGTGTTTAAATTTCTAGAAATATGTTCATATTGTATGAAATAAAAATGTCTTTCTAGAAGGCGAACTCTTAAGAACATGTGAAGGATGGTAGGACTTCTCACCTAATAAACATTAGCGAGTTGTAGTACCATGAGATCTGAGTCAATTCTGATGACTAAACGATGGATACCATGTGAAATAACATCATACAGTAGCTCGACCACTGCGTTATACTAAGCGATGTTGTTGGTAGAGAGACCAATACAAATCTCTTGTAGACTCACTAACTCACCATATGGAGTAAAGATAATCCATACTACAGAGAATAGGTTCCAAGTACTATGACTAGCACCATCAACATAACCAAAATACGGTTCAAGGGATGTTGAAATCTACAAACCAAACATAAAATGGATCAATAGAAACCATAGGAAACTTTGAAGAGACACACTACAAACAAACTCAACACACCTATATACAGTATATACATAGTGTTAATGCACATGAGATCAACCTTAATATTTCTTTAGGTACAACCCATTTCTAGGCTGTGCCAGTGGAATTCCATCAAAATCAACTAACTCATAACCCCCTTTTGCAAGAACATGCTTGAAAATATATGGACCTGACCACACAGGTTGGAACTTTCCTGATCCTAACTTATTAGATTCTTGGTCATATAAATGAACAAGGTCTCCTTCAGAGAAGACACGAGGCTTGACACTTTTGTCATATTTCATCTTGATATGTATTTTATGAGCTTCATTAGCTATAGTGGTATCATGTCGTGTCTCATCTAAATGGGTTGGATGTAAAAGACGTTCCTCTACTACATAAGTGGCAGGAAGAAGTTCTAAAACTAGTTTTAGTGACAAAATCTCACATTCGATTGGAAGGATTGCTTCTAGACCATAAACCAACTGAAAGGGTGTAAATCTAGTAGTAGTCCTTACTGAGGTTCGGTACACCCATAAGGAAGCATAAAGAAGAAAATGTCAGTTTGATTTATGGACCCCTACCATACATTGAAGCATAGTTTTGAGAACTTTATTAATAGCCTCAACCTGTGCATTAGCCTGAGGATAGTAGGGAGTGAAAATTTCATGGGAAAGTCCCAGCTTAGCAGTTAGTTTTAACATCATATGATTTTGGAAATGCTTTTCATGATCTGTAACTATGCCATGTGGAACATCAAACCGTGCAATAACATGATTGAAAAATAAATATGCAGCCATTTCACCAGTGTTGTTAAATATAGGCATCATATTGGCCAATTTAGTGAAATAATTTATTGCAACAATGATATAACCATGTCCCTCGATTGAGTGATGGATACATGTCATGAAGTCGATACCCCATTTCGCAAAAGGTCCAACGACGATAATGTGATGCAATGGAGCAGGCGGAGCATGAGTTTTACAAACATAAATTTGGCATGCATGACACTTCTCGACAACGAGAATACAATCTCAAAAAATGGTAGGCCAAAAGTAACTAATGTGTACGATCTCCTGCATGTTAGCATAACCAAACAAATGAGCACCACATGCCCCTATGTGGCATTCATTAAGGAATTTCTCGGCCACCTCATGCATGAGGCACCTTCATACAATCATATCAATTTCGCATCGATAAAGGGTGTTGCCAATAATGATGTAATTATTGGCTTGGTATTAAATATGTCAATGCTCGGAGCGAAAGGTACTAGACCAGAAAGTTTGGGTTTGGAGATATATCAAAATATCTCCATACCATAGGTTAGATGAAGAAATCAGAAACAATGACTCATCAGGGATGGAATCATTAGAAGTCAATTCAGAATCAGGGGGAGGAAGGTCACACATAAGCTCAGCAAAAACTAGGGATTTCTTTGACTTGGATTTGATGAATTCCAGTTCAAACTCTTGCAGGATGATGATATGTTTAGAGTATTCCACCCCCCCAACAATTGACGTCAAAAAATATATGTCATAGGGTTGCAATTTGAAACAACCGTAGTTTTCCAGAGCAAGATGTAATGGCGAAACCTTAGAATGAATTAACCGACTACCAAAACTAACTTTTTACGTGGGTATACCTGACTTCTGTATCGTTGAGATTCTGACTCAGATAATATATGGTATGTTCAGTCCCTACATTGTCTTCCTGGACCAATACCATTTTTATAGTAGAAATGTCATCAACGAGATACAAAATATAGTTGCGTTGGTAATCAAGGGGGTATAAGAGAGATGCCCAAATCAATACATCTTTAAGGGCATCAAACACCTTTTAAGCAGCGTTGCCCCAATGGAAGGGAACCCCTTGCTTAAGAAGGTGAGTGAATCATTTGGTCAACTCCATGTAATTAGGGATGAACCTTCACAGGAAGTTAGCCTTCCCTTGGAGTCGTTGAAGATGAATAAGGGAAGAAGGTGTAAGCAGATTTATCATTGCTTGTACTTTCAGAGGATTGATACGAATTCCATGTTTTGAAATAAAAAAACCAAGAATTCGACCATAAGTAATGCATAACACACATTTGTATGGATTTAGTCGAATATTATAGTGTCTACACCATAAGAAAATGGCCCTTAGATGCATCGGGTGATCAACCCGATACTTGGAATGAGCAGGGATATTGTCCAAATAAGGTCACATGATGTGTTTAATGTCGTGAAAAGTGTAATCCATTGCCCATTGAAATGTGGCCCCAACATTCTTTAAACCAAATGGGAGTTTCTGGTAGGAAAATGTACCCCAGGGATAGATAAATGGAGTTTTAGGTTGATCCGCTGGGATAATGTTGATTTGATTATATTCGGAGAAACCATTCATGAATGAATTGATTCCGCAGCCGGCACAGTCATAAAAAATATGGTTGATGAATGGGGTCGGGTAATTGTCCTTTGGACAAGCACGATTTACATCCTGATAATTGATGCATACATGGATTGTCCCCTATTTTTTCATGACAGGGACAATATTTGACACCCAATCGTTCAAAGGAACAAGGTAGTTGAAACCAACACGAATAAGTTTTTCAACTTCACTCTTTATCACGACAACCTTTTTTTGATGGATCAGACGAAGGTGTTGTCAAATTGGTTTAGCATTAGGATACATTTTATTCTCATGCACCATTATGTTTGGGTCGATACTTAACATTTCCTCATAGGTATAGACAAAGACATCGTGAAACTCTTGAAATAGGGATTTATAGGTCTTAATCTCTTATGGAGAGAAAGATGCACCAATGTGTAGATTTTCGACAATACACCGTTTATAAAAAATATCAAGAGGTATCGTCTCCTTGATATTTGAGAGATTCTTTTTGGAATTGACTTCGTGAATATAAATGAAATTTGTAAAAGAATCAACGATATAGGGTAGATAGACATCACTGAGATTATCCTCAACAGAATCTGGTAAGGAGGAACGATGGTGATGTTCGTCCCATGACGCATCATCTGGCATCATGATCTCCATGATGCTCTCACTGGTATAGAATATACGAGAGAACGTATCAAAAGATGTGCTATAATCCAATGATCGATCAACCCAATTGATCGAAGAGAAGGTATAAGCCACATAAGTTGATTAGATGGCTTCATAATCAAGCTCAATGGGGCTAGGTGGCATTCAGTCACCAAAACTATGGATGTTAGTTTCATTTGGTACAATCCATGGATTGGTTAGGATAATATAAGATGATATCATGTTGATATAAGAAACCGATGATGAGATGTCAGGAAGTGGAGGAGGAGGAAGAAAAAATGTTCCTGTGAGCAAGGAATCCTTCAGTAGTGACACCCCGACATGCTGATAAGAATGTAGAGTTTCCCCTACAAGCGGGACACTTCCAGTAACATGAGAGTCGAAGGAAAAGAAGGTGAGTTGGTCAATGGCCATAATCCTTCCCTTACGAAGAAATGCAATCATATGGAAATAAGTCGAAATGACCATGACCATGATGTAAACCCACGTCAACCCAATAGAATATTATAATCAAGAGGTTCGTCAATAACTTTCACTTATATGGATACAATTTTTCCCCTTAATTCGACTTGTAAGGATTTCAAATTACACAAGGTTTATACGTTCTCCCATCAAAAGATTTCAGTGTGGCAGGTGACTGATTCAGTTGAGGAGAACCAATTGATTTCCAGTAAGACACATACATGATACATGTAGAGGCTCCCTCATCCACAATAGAACGATGGATTTTCTTACCACGGACGATGACTTGGATGATAAAATCCAATTTAGACGGAAGGTGAGTGTTAGGTGTGGAGCCTGATTATCTTTTTTATTCAAAGGTATCTCCACATTGGACCCCAGTTCATAATGTGGCGGCAACGCCGCCCGTAAAATATTCACTGTAAAGGGGGTCCATGGAGGGAAACTGCGACCTTTGGGAGCCCCCTTGTTGGGGGGATCGGGGGCAGTGGCCCCGAAACTAAAAATAGATGTAAAATTTCCTTGTAAAATGTTGTAATTTCGTAGTCAATGTAGGCCATTCATTAGGCAGAGATCTGACGGTAGAAGTTATGTTTAATTTAGGGTTTTTTTCTCTAGAAGGAAACCCCTCGCTATATATGAGGGAATTGTATTGTGTCTATGTATATCTGTATTCTGAGTGAGGAAGAGAGAGGAGATTGAGAGAAAAGAGGGAATTACAGTGGATTTTCTGTAGGTTGTATCTCTTCAATTTGCTGGATAATATAAAATGAAGGACTGGCTGTTTCTCTGTGGACGTAGCCCAAACTCGGTGAACCACATATATCTGTGTCTCTCTTGTTTTATGTGTTTTCTGTGTTCCATTGCTTTGTAATATATAATTTTCTAACAACTTGTATCAGAGCCGAAGGTCTATTTGGCTGATAAACTCGCGGGAGAAAAGGGTTCTTGGTTCGAGTTGGAGCAATGGCGGAAGATGGTACGTTTAGGGTAAAAAAATTTAACGGCCAAAACTACCAGCTATGGAAGATGCAGATGGAAGATTATCTATATTAGAGAGATCTGTACCAACCATTGAGCGGAAAGGAAAAGAAGCCGACGAGTATGACAAACAAAGAATGGGATATTCTCGAAAAAAATGCACTTGGAACAATACGAATGTGCCTAGCGACGTCAGTAGCATTTAATATTTCAAATGAAACGACAACAGAGGGTTTGATGTTGACATTGGCCAAACTATATGAAAAACCCTCGGCCTCAAATAAGGTATTTCTTATGAAGAATTTATTTAATATGAAAATGTCAGAAGGTGGACCTATTGCTGATCATCTAAATGAATTTAATACAGTTACCAATCAGTTAAGATCTGTAGGGGTAACTTTTGATGATGAAGTTAGGGCTTTGTTATTTCTGTGCTCATTGACAGAAAGTTAGAATGGTTTAGTTATGGCCATTAGTAACTCTGTCTCTGGCTCTAGTACTTTAACGTTTGATGATGTTGTTGGTGTAATCCTTAGCAAGGAAATGTGACGGAAAAGCTCTGGTGAGACATCAGGTAATGCTTTGACTGCAGAGACTAGGGGAAGAAAAATGGAAAGAAGAAAGAGCACTGGATATCACAGTAAGTCAAGAAAATCAAGATCCAAGTCCAAATCAGGGATAGTGTCCTGGAAACACAGTAAGAAAGGACACCTGAAGAAAGACTACAAGTCTCGGAAGGGAAAAGAAGGAGACATGCAACAAGAAAATAATCATGAAGTGAATGTAACAGGTGATGTGTTGCAAGATGCTTTGATTCTTTCTTTAGAAAATATTAATGATTCCTGGGTGGTAGATTCAGGGGTCTCATTCCATGCCACACCTGATAGGAAACATTTTCATGATTATGTTCTAGGAGATTTTGGATAGGTTCGATTGGGTAATGATGAACCCTGTAAAATCATTGAAATGGGTACAATTTTCATAAAACAAAAGAATGGAAATCAATGTCTATTAAAGGAAGTAAGGCATGTCCCAGATCTGAAGAAAAATCTTATTTCAAAAAGGCAGTTGGGAGGTGAAGGCTGTGTGATTACTTTTATAGATAAAACCTAGAAGGTCACTAAAGGATCCTTGGTAATAGAAAAAGGAGAAAAGGTTGGTACATTGTATTTATGCAATGGTATTTCTAATTATGTTAATGCTTTAACCTCTACAGGAGAAGATATGGCATTGTGGCATCATAGGCTTGGGCACATGAGTGAGAAGGGGATGCAAATTCTTCACTCAAGAAATTTTTTGCCAGGTTTGAAGCATGTTGATTTAAAATTCTGTGAGAATTGTGTTTATGGAAAACAGAAGAGAGTCATATTCCTCAAAGTTGGGAAAGAAAAGAAGAGTGAAAAATTAGAGCTTGTGCATACAAATGTATGGGGACCTGATCAGGTATCATCTCTTGGTGGCTCTCGTTATTATGTTACTTTTATTGATGATTCAACCAGAAAAACCTGGATTTATTGTATTCGAAATAAATCTAATGTATTTGATACTTTCAAGAATTGGAAAGCTTTGGTTGAAAATGAGATAGGAAAAAGGTCGAAGTGTCTCAGATCAAACAGTGGAGGTGAATATTGCAACAAAGAGTTTGATAGGTACCATTCAGAGAATGGAATTCATAGAGAGAAGATAGTTCTAGTAACACCACAAGAAAATGGTGTGTCAGAAAGGATGAACATGACAATCATGGAGCATGCAAGGTGCATGAGATTGCATGCAAGATTGCCTTTACAATTTTGGGCAAATGTTGTAGATACTGCTGTTTATCTAATAAACAGAGGGCCTTCAAGTCCCTTGGATGGTTGTATTCTAGAGGAGGCATGGACAGGTAAAAAGGTAAACTACTCATTTTTAAAAACTTTTGGTTGTGAAGCCTTTGTCCACATTAATAAAGAAAATAGAACAAAGCTTGAGGCAAAATCAAAGAAATGTACCTTTATTGGATATGGTGTTAATGATTTTGGTTATCGCTTTTATGATTATGAAAAACACAAAATCATTAGGAGCAGAGATGTCATATTCAATGAAAAGGTTTTGTATAAGGATCAGCTGCAAGAAAAGAAATAGGAAAAAGAAAACAGAGAATACACAGTGCTTGACGAGATCACAAAAAAAGTGATGGTGCCTGAAAATCATAATGATCAACATCTAGAACAACAACCACAATAGCAACAAGCACCTCAAACACCTGAAAGTGGTGTTAGAATATCTACCAGGATAAGTAGACCCCCCAGAATGATACTCTCCTTCATTATATTATGTATTTTTGACTGATTCTGGTGAACCAGAATGTTATGAAGAAGCAGTGTAGGTAGAAACCAGGAAGAAGTGGGAGCAAACCATGAAAGAAGAGATGGAATCCTTAGCACATAACCATATTTGGGACTTAGTCAGGTTTCCTATGGTAAAAAAACATTGCAGAATAAATGGGTTTACAAGTTGAAGGAAGAAGATAGAGGTAGAAAAAGGTATAGAGCTAGACTTGTGGTGAAAGGGTTTGCACAGAAAAAGGGTATAGACTTTGATGAGATATTTTCTCCTGTTGTTAAAATGACTTCAATCAGAACTATTTTAAGTCTAGTAGCAGCTGAAGATTTGCATCTTGATCAGTTAGATGTAAAGACATATTTTCTCCATGGGGATTTGGAAGAAGAGATATATATGCAGCAACCATAAGGATATGAGGTAAAAGGGAATGAGAAACTAGTGTGCAGGTTGAAGAAGAGCTTGTATGGCTTAAAACAGGCTCCAAAGAAGTGGTATCTAAAATTTGACAGGTTTATGTTTGAACAAGGTTATACTAGATGTCACTATAATCATTGTGTTTATCTCAAAAGAAAAAATGATGGCAGTTATATTATATTGTTATTGTATGTAGATGAAATGCTTGTTACAAGTTCTAACATGCAGGAAATAAATGTGCTCAAAAGAAAATTAGGGAACTCATTTTCAATGAAGGATTTGGGTGGTGCAAAATAAATCCTTGGTATGAGAATAACTAGAGACAGGAAGAATAACAAATTAACATTGTCTCAAAGTGAGTACGTTGAAAAGGTGTTGAAAAGTTTTAATATGTAGAATGCAAAACCAGTTAGTATACCTTTGGCTATCCATTTCAAATTAAGTAAGGAGGAGTGTCCCAAGACTTAGGAAGAAATGGTTCATATGTCTAAAGTTCCATATGCAACAGCAGTTGGAAGCTTGACGTATGTAATGGTCTACATAAACCCTGATATTGCACAAGCAGTGGGAGTTGTAAGCAGGTACATGAAAAATCCAGGAAAAGAAAATTGGATGACGGTGAAATGGATTCTCAGGTATTTGAGAGGTACCAAAAATCAAGCATTATGCTTTGGTGGTTCAAACATTGCTCTACAGGGATATGTTGATGCAGATATAGCGGGTGATAGAGATAATAGGAACACAACAGGGTATGTGTTTATTGTAGGTGGAACAACTGTCAATTGGGTCTCAAAACTGCAAAGTGTTGTTGCACTCTCAACAATAGAAACAAAGTATGTTGTTGCTACAGAGGCTAGTAAAGAAATGATTTGGTTACAAAGGTTTCTAGATGAATTGGGTAAGAAGTAGGAGTTGGGCAGGTTATACAGTGACAGACAGAGTGCCATGCATCTTGCAAAGAACTTGGCATTTCATTCCAAGACTAAACATATACACCTCAAGTACCATTTCATACGGTCAGCGTTGGAAGATGGACAGTTGAAGTTGGAAAATATACACACTAGCTAGAATCCTGCAGGTATGTTAACAAAAGTTGTAACCAGGGAGAAACTGAGAATCCAATCAATTTCAATTGGTCTTCAAGTATGATGAAGAAGATGAGAAACATCCAGGTCCAAAGTGGAGTCATTGTCCAGCAAATGAAGCAGCGATGGAGTTGCTATAATCAGTCTCCAAGTGGGAGATTGTTGGGTGTGGAGCTTGATTATATTCTGTATTCAAAGGTATCGTCGCATTGGACCTCAATTTGTAATGTGGCAACAACACTGCCCTTGAAGCTAAAAATAGATGTAAAATTGCCTTGTAAAATGTTGTAATTTCATAGTCAATCTGGGCTGTTCATTAGGCGAAGATTTGACGGTAGAAGTTATATTTAATTTAGGGTTTTTTCCCTAGAAGGCAACCCCTTCCTATATATGAGGGAATTGTATTGCATCTATGTAGATCTGTATTCTGAGTGAGGAAGAGAGAGGAGATTGAGAGTGAAGAAGGAATTACAACGAATCTACTGTAGGTTGTATCTCTTCAGTTTGCTGGATAATATAAAAGGAAGGACTGGTTGTTTCTCCGCAGACATAGCCCAAACTGGGTGAACCATGTATATCTGTTTCTCTCTTGTTTTATGTGTTTTCTGTGTTTATATTTCTACAATATTTTATGTGTTACATTGCTCTGTAATATATAAATTTCTAACAGTGAGGGGCATAGTTTTCATGACTGAAAACAACTAAGTTGGAATCTGAAGGATCCACACATTTGATAGTCGAAAGCAAGGCCTTCTTCTAGGAGGGACATTTTTTCAACATATTGAGGGTCCACATAATTGATGGAGACTAAGCCAAGTCTTCAACTACATTATAATTTTGAGCATCCCTGACATGAGGGTTTAAATTAGATTTATGAATAATGTTATTCAAAGGCTTAATAATTAACTCCGTAGGAATCATGGAAAGAGTACGATCGATTGAGGGTGATGCCGAATTGGTAGGTTGATTAGTAGCTTGACCATTTGAAGGATTCACATTACCATAGTCCTTATTTCAAATTGTCACCATAACATTAGATTTAGGATTCATGGAGGAAAGCATTAAAACTGTGTAAGAGGAAGAAGGGTCCCTAGCAACCATGTGGGCCTCCTGATTTGGAAATGGGTTGGTCAACATAGCGGGAGAAGTGGAGGATTTTAGAAACTGGTTCACTTCCATACAGTGAGGATAGCCACGAGTAAAGTGATCCTCATTGCAAATCCAGCATGGGAAGTGAGGCTTCTATTTCTCATCAGAGGATTGATTTGTTTGTTTATCCTACGGTGAAGAATATTTCTTCTTCTTTCCTTTTCATTTCTTCCTGCTTCCTAGTTGTTTTTGAGATTTGTCTTTATCATATGAAATAATATTTATCTCAAAAGAAGAAGCCACAAGAGGATTGGATGAAGGGTTTTGGGAAAAATTAGTGAGAGCAACACCAAATGGTTTACCCACTATCTGCAAACTGGTAGAATCAATGATGCCATCAACAACATGATATTCTTTACCACGGGTTGGAGGGACAACATTTGAGGGTCTCAAAACATCTGGTATCTTGAAATCTTCTCATAGAGTGTGCCAGATTGGGTATTGATGAGGTCCAAGTACTTAGCACAAGCGATCACTCTCTTCATTCATGACCTCGCCTTTAGCTGCATCCTCTATGATAAATGGCAACAACGATTTAATAAACCATTCTTCTAACCATTGATCTAGAACATAGGGCTTAACCAATCGATGATGACGCTGCCACTCATGAATGTGATCTGAGATTTGAGTAGCTTTAGTTTGTTTAAAGTTGGTCAAATTTTTCGTTCCAGTTTCATACCGGATGGGCAAATGGAAATGTGCAAGGAAGGTGGTAGCTAAGGACTGAAATCTGGTGCCCCCATCCCAGGAAATCCATCCCTTGGAAAGGCTTCCTCGCATCGGAAGATACAAAAACAAAGGCATATCTCTGCCTCAAAAAATCACACCAGGAATAGAATGCTCATGGAAATCAATGGACACTATTGGGTACCAATGTCCCATAATGGCTCTGCTCCTAAAGTGCCTTACCAACATACTGCTACATTTTTCAATCCTTTCGTTGCTGCTTCTAATTCTTGTAGTCAATTTCAATCCTTTCGTTGCTGCTTCTAATTCTTGTAGTCAATTTCAATCACGCAACTGACATTTCCATGCTTCATGTACTAAGCACCTACCTTCCATTAGATTTAAAATAGAGTTAACTAAATTCAAATCATACCTCATTGGTAGCTCGTCAATAAGGCACACTAGCAATCCAGTTTACTTCCTGTCATAACAAATCAAACTAGCATCTTTGACCAAATCATCATGTATAAACATATCACATTAGGTTAGCTCAATACACAGCCATAGTAGATCAAAATCATAGATCACATGTAATCATCATAAACTAGAATCATAAATCACATGCATAATAAAATTGAAGTAAAATAATGATACTTATCCTTTAATCAAGCCTTAGCTTCTATCTTTGTCCTTATTCCATACACACTCTGGATTGGTTTCCACACCCGAAAAAAATCCAGTGCCTTCTCCTCAACCATGTGCACATACACATATTGTGCATCACACACATACAACCACACACGACATATAACACCATGCAATACATGCACCTAGTATCGCATGCCCTCAACACAACATGTATGACATGCACACAGTACCACACATACACCAGTACCACATGTACAAAGCACCACCTACACAATGTGTGCACAACATCACATGTATAAGGTAACACCTTCACAACATGTACACAATGCCACATGTATACTACACCACTATACGATGTGTACACAATACCACATGTACAGAGTACCACACACACGACATGTACACAACACCACATGTACATAGCGCCACATACACGACATGTACGCAACACCACCTGCACACAAAGCCACTTATACAACATGTACACAAAACAACATGCACACAACACCACTTGTACAATCATGCACACAACAGCATATGTACATAGCACCACATGTACAACATGCACACAACACCACCTGTACATATCACTGCATATCTAACATGTACATTGCATCATATGTACTGTTATCACTCAGATTTTACCAGAAGTTGTAAGAAGGGGAAAGGGGTCCAAGGTAACCACAAACCAAATTTTAGATATAGAATCTAGCCAATCTGTATCCAAAGAGGGCTCTCTCTTTAAGGTTTAACTTTGTTTTGAAAGATATTAAGCTAGTTATGAAAGCTTTGAGGTTTTGATTGTGTTTGGTGGTGGAATTCAATAGCAGAGGGTTGGAACTGAATATTTCAGGCCATTGGGCTAATGGAGTCAAAATAAAATGGCTCAATTGGATTTGGGTTATCAACAAAGGATGGCTTCACAGGGCAAGATAGCTAAAATAGGGAGCAAATGATAACTTGATAGGATGGGATGGACTTAAAAGGGTTGAAGGGAAATTAAGAATCCTTCAACATGTTTTAAGAGAAGACAACTTGAATGATCACCAATAAAGAGCAATTAAGAATTCTTTAATAAATGATCAAAATGAGTAAACTAGTAAACAAGAGAAATTAAGAATTCACTACTTATGCTAGTTTAGAAAAAAACATTAAGAATAATAACGATTGAAAATAGATTACGCTGAAGAATTTTCTGAATTAAGCTTCTTCATTTTAATATTCAGATATGGAACATAATTGAAATATTAAACAAGAGAACAATAACATATGAGTTATAAGATACTTATTTGTCTGGTGTATTTGCACATGAATCCTATGAAAAGTCCTTTGTATTAATTCTTCATCCAGCCAGCCATGCAAAATTTTTCCAACAACTCTTTATTCCAAAGTAATCAGTTTTATAGCAATCTCTAAGAATCCACCCAAAATACTTCAAATGAAGAAGTATTTATACAAATTCTAAACTGAAATATCTTGAAAAAATATCAAGATTGGTTTACAAATATCTCAAATTGTTTTACAATAATAGAACTTAAATAAAGGACATTCAAAACTAATGAATCTATTTGGCACTACTTTTATGGATTTATGGTGATGAAGAAGAGAAAGTTGAATTTGATAGCAACTCTTAGTTGATGATGAGGCATCCCAGTCACTAACTACATCCTTTCTTTGTGCATTCTGCCCCAGAAATTATGCAAACGTAGTGTCCAACGATACGCTTGTATATCTCAATCCGTAATAGATATGTAAAAAGTGAAAGATATTTTTGTAGATAGGAATGTTTGTGAGATAAACCTCTCTCATTTTCCCAAAATTCATCTCCAGCTGTTCACAATATTCTTTGCAAAAGATGTCAAAAATAGGACTTTGCACAAACTGAAAAATAGGTTGTTAAGACATGCACTTATCTCCCTCTTGGTAATACTTGTGTAAAAAGTTAGAGAGGTTTTTGTAGATGAGCCTTTTGGGAAAAAACCCTCTTCCAGTTTCGCAAAATACTTCTTGGATTGGCCACAATAGTTTCTGCAAAACTATGACTTAAACAGGAAATTTCTAAAGAATGTACCATTTTTGCTCTGATTTCATCTTTTAACCTTGAACTTCTTTTGACTGTTTTTCACTTTTACTTTGGATAAACATCATTGTAGCTGGTGAAAGTGTTTTCATATTTGTTTAACCCTTAGTGTCTTCATGTTTACTTTTTACTTTTTACTTTACCGCTTTGTTTTTTCATCTGTCTTCACTTTGACATGAATTTGTATGCTATGCTTTGTAACTATCTTCTATGTTGTTTAACTTCATGCTAGCTGATTTACATGACTTGGTCTTCAATTTGATACTCTTTAATCCTGATACACTTTGACTATTCTTTACTATGTCCTTTTACCTTCAATGTGTAGTTTAGGTTTTTACTGTCTGTTTCAACAGTAAATCATTTAATTTCCTGTTTCCTTTGCTTGTCTTTCAACTGTATGTTTTATCTTCCATCTCTATTTGAATAGATTTGATAACACTCTTGGAGTAAACAGGTCTTATGACTAGTATTAAGACTGCTTATCCAAGGATGTGGTCTTCTGATCACCTATAAAACAAAACAAATTGTTAAGAAAGCATTGGTTTGCAGGGGAGGTCGAAAAGGTTTCATTTGAGCTTGACAGGTCTGCAGAGTGAGTCCAAAATGCTTTTCGGGAGTTAAACCATGTTTGAATCAGTTAACAAAGGCTTCAGGTGGTGCAGATGGGTTACATAGGGTTTTACTACACAATTAGGTGAAAATGAGGAAAACTAGGGTTTTTGTGTTTAAAAGGGTAAACGATTGACATTGGCAGGTAAACAAAAATGACAGTTGGCTTTAAATGAACAGGTTGCATCAGCAGGGGTGATTTGACGTTTTTGTCGTTTAGTGGAGGCGGTAAGCGGTTTCTATCGCACTGCTTATGGGGAAAGGCGGTATTTAGCGTTGGGCTAGCGATTCCATAGAGCATTCAATGCGTGGCAGAGGCACTATGCAAAAAGCGCTTTGTGATTGCACGCTAATGCGCAGTTACAAAGGGTCACGCGATATGTATAATAGCCGTTAGATCTCGGGGACCTGATTGGATGACTGATGGGGCTCTGAAGTGATGGGGATATAATGGAGGTGGGCCCGATACATTTAAAGATTAATTAATTATATCGGGGTTGACGGGATTGGACAAGGAGGCTGTTAATTAACCGTGAGGGTTAATTAATATTTTATTAATGTGGCGAGGGATTAAGGGCTATTAATTAGTTACTGATTAACTAATTAATCCTAATTAAGGATGTATTATGGTTATAACTAACCAAGGGGCAGGATATATAGAAATTCGGGGTTTTATATAGTTACAATAATACGAGACAGGGTAAAATTTATAAGGGATTTATAAATTAATACAAGTTAATAGTTAATATGTCATAATGAACGAAAAAGCGCTAAGTATAAAAACATTTGATGTGTGTATTTAAACTTAGGCTTAAAGTGAAAAAAGGTTTTTATGAGAAATATTGTAATTTTCCTAAGTAAAATAGAATTTTACTTAGGAAAAAACTTATGAAGGGGAATGAATGATTTATGAATGGTTTTAAGTACTTAGGCTTTATAAATTATTTGGTCAAGGGTCCGGTCCCTCCAGAAGTCAGAGAAATGCTCTGAGCCCCTCTAATTTAACAAATACCTTAGTACTTAGGGGAAATTAGTGAAAGTTTAGGGAAAATAAGAAGGGGAGTTAATTATTCTGACTTTTCTTTGCTTGAGATGTTTTAAATATCATACATGCCTTGGCCTTGTGAAGAAAGTAAAATATTAACACCTTTAGAGTCATCATTCATCACATATAACTCTGCAACCATCATCTACCTACCCTACCTACTTTAACCTAACATTTTTACTTCTTTATTAGGGTGCACTTAAACTGGAAAACCCTTCTCACACTTTTTTTTTTCTTTTACATGTAGATATCTATATAAGCCTAGCCTTATTACATCCAAGGGCTCAGATTAAACTGTTGATCTCCTTTTATTCACTCTACCTATCTACTTATCTGCCAATATTACATTGTTTGGTCAGATATTTATTCTCTATTTCTACAACATAAAATTGAAATATGAACTAGCCAAGTTTAAACTGTTTGACTATTCATAAATTGTAGCATAAGTGACAAACTGCATACAATTGTTTATTCTAGGACAGTAAAATAGTAGTGGCATTTGGACTTGCACACTTTCATGGTCTTTTTGTTTTTCTTGGGGTTCATTTTCTTTCATTTTTTGACCATCTTTTATCCTTTTCACCCTTTGATTTTTCTTTTAGGGTATACCCTCTTTACATTTTTTAATTTTTTTTTTTTTTTTGGAAAATATGGAAAATCTTTGCAACAGGTAAAGGTATGAACATATTACATAGCTCATCAAGTCAATCATGACATATGACACCTATTGGTATAGGAGCATAACACTGGCTCCACTTGGGGATGGGTTTTCCTGGTGGAAAGTCAAGAACAACAGATCAAATGGCCTCTGAATGATTTTGACTGCACTATGAAATGCTTTTTCTGCTTGTTGCTTTATTGTAAGTATGACAGTAATACTTCTGAAGCTTAGGGCCTTCTCTTCAAGCTTCAACTTCATAATTCTACCATCCAATCAACACTTAAACATTTATTCTTCCTTCTTGAATCCCACTTGAGCACCTTGTCACATAGGTAGGAATTTTTAGCATTGGTCCTTTTATCAAAATTCTTTTTAACCTTTTCCTACACAGCTTGAGATCTGACCTGAAACTAAAAGGTGTTGCAACCTTCAAACCAAATTAGTAAATCATCAAGAACTTAGGGCCTTTTGATTGGATTCAAATCTTTAAGGATTTATTTCATGATTTACTAAAAACTGAATTAAATCAAACTGAAATCTTACCTACTTACTCTAATCAGTTTTTTGACTGTTGGTTAGGTAAAATGAAACAACCAATGGAACCACTCAAACATCATATACATTGGTGACCTTTGTTACTTGTGCTTGTTGGTGTTTAAAATTGAGATCTTGCAATCAAATATAGCTTTGTTAACCTTTGAGAAGATAAGGAAATTCCTAATCTCCTTTGTTGGATCTAGAAGTTGTACAAAAGGATCTTGTAAGATATATACACTATTCTTGAACTTATTCAAACAACTGTACATCTGTTGTGTATGGCCTACATGCCATGAAATTGAAATATCACTTTTATCTTTATCGCCCTACATGTTTTCAGCTGATCTTTGTGATGATATTTCTACTGATTGTAATGTCTGTCTGGTGAAACTATTATCATCTTGATTTTGAATCTCATAGTCTGTTATTGGAGAAAAATTATGATTGCATTCATCATCCAACCTATCAATTATTGGATCATAAAGAACTTAGAAGGATTGCTGCAACATATTACATATAGATTCAAATGGAACTTCATAGATTTCTACAAGCTGCTCCTTTTTTTTTTAAATTTTATACCACATTTCCTTTAAAAATTGAAATGTTTCAAAGAAAAGAGGCAAGGAATCATCTTGGATCATTTGATCATATGTTCCAGCTTCCAAGTCTTCTTCTGCAACTTGACATTCAATGGCATTTTGGGGCTGAAAATCTAAATATGAGAAGTCTTGAACAAAGATTTTATTGCCTTCTAGATAGTTAATATCAAGACTTGTTGAGATTTGATTTCTAATTGCATGATAGTTATCTCTGACAAACTGAAACGAAGAAAAAAAAAATGGTAAAGTTCCTTCACTCATTTCAAAATTTTCTACACTTTCCTCCTCATTCTCATAGCTGAAATGAACAAGCTGATCAGTATTTTCAAGCTACTGAACCTGAACTTCCTTATTCCTCAAATTAGCTTCTGATTCCTCTGCAAGGTTAATTTGGATTTTAGAAACATAATCATCATCATACTGATCATATTTGGGCAAATCATCAAAAGAAGTAATGTCATCAAATATACACATTAGATCAGGAGATTTCTCCTCCACATGTTGCTCTATGAATCTATCTTCTGGTCTATGGTAGATTGAGTTGGTAGGAATTTGTTCATGAATATAAACATCTTTTTTTTGATGAATCATTTCCTCTATTTTCTTTATCAAAATGTCAAGTTTTTCCTCTTTTTCTGCTTTCAATTTTTCTCTTCTAATTTGCAGATTAACTTCTACATCTACTACCATGTTCTGCATCTGTTCCATCGTTGAGGGGTTTATTTCTCTTAGATGAAATTCTATCTCTGAATGAAATTCTTTTAGGTAATGCAAAAGAGCTGAACCAGGGGGAGGTCTTATATTTAATGGTATTGAATAATAGGCTTGATTAAATCTGTCAGGAAATTGTTGTATTGTTTCATCTGGCTGTCTTTTTAACTGATTATATTCTTCTATGATCACAATAAGATTGACTTTAATTATCCATCTATCAAGGAAGAGTTTGAGAAACTACTCGAAATTTGAGATGCTTGCCTCAGGCAAGGTTTTGAACCAACTCTTGACTTTGTCTTACAAAGAAAGAGAAAAAAGCCTAATACTGACATCCTCTTCATCTACTTCAAATAAGTTAAGATAATCTTCAAAAGCTTGACTATGTTTTGGGCAGTGGTACCATTCTCTCCATCAAACCTAGGGAGATACTTGGGATAACTGTTAGGGAAAGCATGGAGTGTAGGAGGAAAAATGAGTGGTTTATATCTATCATGAACTTTGTAAGGTACTGGAATATGTAAAGGGATTGTATTATTAGTCTTAATTTTTTGATTCTCCTTAATTAGAAAATGATCTTCATAAGAATTAGAAGACTGTTGTTCAAATGTGTAAGGAGACTTTATATCGACAATTTTCAAAGGAAAATAATAAAAATTTAATCTAAAATCATCTCTAAAATACAATATACATTGAAAAATTTTATCAATGAGAAAGAACATAATGTCCTGGATAACAATCCAAGCTAAATCCCTGATCTTTTCACATAGTTCTTTCAGGTTCATTCCTCCAGTGGAGTCTTTATTGTAGAATTGATTTTGGAGCCGCTAGGTGGATGATTTTAACCTTTGTGTGTTTGATCACTGTCCACCATCATAAATCAGATCTAAACCTGTAAAACAATTCTAAAGAAAAAGTTAGTTCTCCAGGAAACCAAATTTTGAGTATTTTATGATTATTTTGTTTTTTTATGAATTTTCAAAACAACTTCTATGAGTTCTTTAAGCGGCTTTAGATATGATATTTAAACTTTCTTAAATATTTATTTGACATGAGGAACTGGTCGAATGTTTGGAAATTAGATGTTCAGTTCATAAAGTAAACTAGAGATAGACTGAAGCAACATTCATCTATTATGCACTTGCAAAGCAAGAGAAGTTCAAGGCTACCTGGCAAACTTCAGGCTCTATTTGTAGTTTATAAAGCAAACAATAATAACAAACAAACAAACTATACGTTCCCCAGTGGAGTCGCCACTATGTTATCACTCAGATTTTCGTAGAAGTTGTAAGAAGGGAAAAGGGGTCCGAGGTAACCACAAACCAACTTTTAGATAATGAATCTAGCCAATCTGTATCCAGAGACTACTCTCTCTTTAAGGTTTAGCCTTGTTTTGAAAGATATTAGGCTAGTTATGAAAACTTTGAGGTTTTGATTGTGTTTGGTGGTAAAATTCAATAGCAGAGGGTTGGAACTGAATATTTCAGACCATTGGGCTAATGGAATCGAAAGAAAATGGCTCAACCTAATTTGGTTTGTCAACAAAGGATGGCTTCACAGGGCAAGATAGCTAAAACAGGGAGCAAATGATAACTTGATAGGATGGGATGGAATTAAACGGGTTGAAGGGCAATTAAGAATCCTTCAACATGTTTTAAGAGAAGAGAACTTGAATGATCACCAATAAAGAGAAATTAAGAATTATTTAATAAATTATCAAAATGAGTAAACTAGTAAACAAGAGCAATTAAGAATTCATTGCTTATGCTAGTTTAGAAGAAAACATTAAGAATAAAAATGATTCAAAACAGATTACGCTGAAACATTTTCTGAATTAAGCTTTTTCATTTTAATATTCAAATATGGAACATAATTGAAATATTAAACAAGAGAACAATAACACATGAGTTATAAGATACTTGTTTGTTTGGTGTATTTGCACATGAATCCTGTGAAAAGTCCTTTGTATTAATTCTTCATCTAGCCAGCCATGAAAAATTTGTCCAACAACTCTTTATTCCAAAGTAATCAGTTTTACAACAATCTCTAAGAATCCACCCAAAATACTTCAAATGAAGAAGTATTTATACAAATTCTAAACTGAAATATTTTGAAAAAATATCAAGATTGGTTTACAAATATCTCAAACTATTTTACAATAATAGAACTTAAATAAAGGACATTCAAAACTAATGAATCTATTTGGCACTAATTTTATGGATTTATGGTGATGAAGAAGAGAAATTCGAATTTGATAGCAACTCTTAGTTGATGATGAGACATCCCAGTGACTAACTGCATCCTTTCTTTGTGCATTCTGCCCCAGAAATTCTGCAAACATAGGGTCCAATGATACGCTTTCATATCTCAATCCGTAATATATTTATAAAAATTGAAAGAGGTTTTTGTAGATAGGAACGTGTTTGAGATAAACCTCTCTCCGTTTCCCAAAATGCATCTGCATCTGTTCACAATATTCTCTGCAAAAAGATGTCAAAAACAACGCTTTGCGCAAACTAAAACATAGGTTGTGAAGACATGCACTTATATCCCTCTTGGTAATACTTGTGTAAAACATGAGAGAGGTTTTTGTATATGAGACTTTTGGGAACAAAAACCTCCTCCAGTTTCTCAAAGTACTTATTGGATTGGCCACAATAGTTTCTGCAAAACTATGACTTAAACAGGAAATTTCTGAAGAATGTACCATTTTTTCTCTGATTTCATCTTTAACCTTGAACTTCTTTTGACTGTTTTTCACTTTTACTTTGGATAAAATTCATTGTAGCTGGTGAAAGTGTTTTCATATTTTTTTAACCGTTAGTGTCTTCATGTTTACTTTTACTGTTTACTTTTTACTTTTACCGCTTTGTTTTTTCATCTGTCTTCACTTTGACATGAATTTGTATGCTATGCTTTGTAACTGTTTTCTATGCTGTTTATCTTCATGTTAGCTGATTTACTTGACTTGGTCTTAAATCTGATACTCTTTAACCCTGATACACTTTGACTGTTCTTTACTGTGTCCTTTTACCTTCAATGTGTAGTTTAGGTTTTTATTGTCTGTTTCAACAGTGAATCGTTTAATTTCCTATTTCCTTTGCTTGTCTTTCAACTGTATGTTTTATCTTCCATCTTTGTTTGAATAGATATGATAGCACTCTTGGAGTAAATAGGTCTTATGACTAGTATTAAGACTGCTTATCCAAGGATGTGGTCTTCTGATCACCTCTAAAACAAAACAAATTGTTAAGAAAGCATTGGTTTGCAGGGGAGGTCGAAAAGGTTTCATTTGAGCTTGAGAGGTTTGTGGAGTGAGTCCATAATGATTTTCGGGAGGTAAACCATGTTTGAATCAGCTAACAGAGGCTTCAGGTGGTGCAGATGGGTTACATAAGGTTTTACTGCACAATCAGGTGAAAACGTGCAAAACTAGGGTTTTTGTGTTTAAATGGCTAAATGATTGATATTGGCGGGTAAACGAAAATGACAGTTGGCTTTAAATGAACAGGTTGCGTCAACGGGGGTGATTTGACGTTTTTTTCGTTTAGTGGAGGTGGTAAGCGATTTCTATTGCACCGCTTATGGGGAACGACGGTATTTAGCATTGGGCTAGCGATTCCATAGAGCGTTCGACGCATGGCGAACGCACTGTGCAAAAACTGCTTTGTGATCGTGCGTTAACGCGCGGTCACAAAGGGTCGCGTGATATGTATAATAGTCGTTAGATCTCGAGGACCTGATCGGACGACTGTCGGGGCTCTGAAGTGATGGGGATATAATGGAGGCGGGCCCGATATATTTAAATATTAATTAATTATATCGGGGTTGACGAGATTGGACAAGGAGGATGTTAATTAACTGTGAGGGTTAATTAATCCTTTATTAATGTGGTGGGGGATTAAGAGCTGTTAATTAGTTACTGATTAACTAATTAATCCCGATTAAGGATGTATTATGGTTATAACTAACCAAAGGGCGGGATATATAGAAATTCGGGGTTTTATATAGTTACAATAATACAGGACAGGGTAAACTTTATAAGGGATTTATAAATTAATACAAGTTAATAGTTAATATGTCATAATGAATGAAAAAGCGCTAAGTATAAAAACATTTGATGTGTGTATTTAAACTTAGGCTTAAAGTGAAAAAATATTTTTATGAGAAATATTGTAATTTTCCTAAGTAAAATAGAATTTTACTTAGGAAAATTTTATGAATGGGAATGAATGATTTATGAATGGTTTTAAGTACTTAGGCTTTATAAATTATTGGGTCGAGGATCCGGTCCCTCCAGAAGTCAAAGAAATTCTTTGAACCCCTCTAATGTAGAAAATACCTTAGTACTTAGGGGAAATTAGTGAAAATTTAGGGAAAATGAGAAGGGGAGTTAATTATTCTGACTTTGCTTTGCTTGAGATGTTTTCAATATCATACATGCCTTGGCCTTGTGACGAAAGTAAAAGATTAACATATTTAGAGTCATCATTCATCACATATAACTCTGCAACCATCATCTACCTACCCTACCTACTTTAACCTAGCATTTTTACTTCTTTATTAGTGTGCACTTAAACTGGCAAACTCTTATCACACTTTCTTTTCTTTTACATGTATATATCTATCTAAGCCTAGCCTTATTACATCCAAGGGCTCAGATTAAACTGTTGAGCTCCTTTTATTCACTCTACCTATCTACTTATCTGCCAAGATTACATTGTTTGGTCAGATCTTTATTCTCTATTTCTACAACATAAAATTGAAATATGAACTAGCCAAGTTTAAACATTTTGACTATTCATAAATTGTGGCATAAGTGACAAACTGCACACAATTGTTTATTCTACAACAGTAAAATAGTAGTGGCATTTGGACTTGCACACTTTCATGGTCTTTTTGTTTTTCTTGGGGTTCATTTTATTTCATTTTTTTGACCATCTTTTATTCTTTTCACCCTTTGATTTTTCTTTTAGGGTATACCCTTTTTACATTTTTAATTTTTTTTTATTTTTTGGCAAATATGGAAAACCTTTGCAACAAGTAAAGGTATGAACATATTACATAGCTCATCAAGTCAATCATGATATATGAAACCTATTGGTATAGGAGCATAACACTGGCTCCACTTGGGGATGACTTTTCTTGGTGGAAAGTCAAGAATAGCAGATCAGATGGCCTCTGAATGATTTTGACTGCACTATGAAATGATTTTTCTGCTTGTTGCTTTATTGTATGTATGACAGTAATACTTTTGAAGCTTATGGCCTTCTCTTCGGGCTTCAACTTCACAATTTTACCATCCAATCAACACTTAAACATTTATTCTTCCTTCTTGAATCCCACTTGAGACCTTGTCACTTAGGTAGGAATTTTTAGCCTTTGTCCTTTTATCAAATTTTTTTTAACCCTTTCCTGCACAACTTGAGATCTAACCTGAAACTAAAAGGTGCTGCAACCTTCAAACGAAATTAGTAAATCATCAAGACCTTAGGGCCTTTTTATTGGATTCAAATATTTAAGGATTTATTTCGTGATCTACTAAAAACTGAATTAAATCAAACTGAAATCCTACCTACTTACTCTAATAAGCTTTTTGACTGCTGGTTAGGTAAAATGAAACAACGAATGCAACCACTCAAGAATCATATACATAGGTGACCTTTGTTGCTTGTGCTTGTTGGTGTTTAAAATTGAGATCTTGCAATCAAATATAGCTTTGTTAACCTTTGAGAAGATAAGGAAATTCTTGATCTCCTTTGTTGGATCTAGAAACTGTACAAAAGGATCTTGTAAGATATATACACTATTCGTGAATTGATTCAAACAACTGTACATCAGTTGTGTATGGCCTACATGCCATGAAACTGAAATATCAGTTTTATCTTTATCACCCTACATGTTTTCAACTGATCTTTGTGATGATATTTCTATTGATTGTAATGTCTGTCTGGGGAAACTATTATCATCTTGATTTTGACTCTCATAGTTTGTTAATGGAGAAAAATTATGATTGCATTCATCATCCAACCTATCAGCTATTGGATCATAAAGAACTTGGAAGGATTGCTACAACTTATTACATATAGGTTCAAATGGAACTTCATAGATTTCTACAAACTGCTCCTCCTTTTCTTTAAAAATTGTATAACACATTTCCTTTAAAAATGGAAATAATTCAAAACAAAGAGGTAGGGAATCATCTTGGATCATTTGATCATATGTTCCAGCTTCCAAGTCTTCCTTTGCAACCTAACATTCAATGGAATTTTGGGGCTGCAAATCTTGATATGAGAAGTCTTGAACAAATATTTTATTGCCTTCTAGATAGTTAATATCAAGACTTGTTGAGATTTGATTTCTAATTGCATGATAGTTATCTCTCACAAACTGAAACGAAGGCAAAAAATGGTAAAGTTCCTTCACTGATTTCAAAATTTTCTACACTTTCCTCCTCATTCTCATAACTAAAATGAACAAGATGATCAATATTTTCAAGCTACCGAACCTAAACTTCCTTATTCCTCAAATTAGCTTATGATTCCTCTGCAAGGTTAATTTGGATTTGAGAAACATAATCATCATCATACTGATCATATTTGGGCGAATCATCAAAAGAAGTAATGTCATCAAATATACACATTAGATCAGGAGATTGCTCCTCCACATGTTGCTCTATGAATCTATCTTCTGGTCTATGGTAGATTGAGTTGGTAGGAATTTGTTCATGAATATCAACATATTTTTTTGAGAAACAAATATGTCATGGTTATTTTGAACAACAAATTCAACTTTCATTGTGATCTAATGCTTCATTTCCTCTATTTTCTTTATCAAAATGTAAAGTTTTTCCTCTTTTTTTGCTTTCAAAATTTCTCTTCTAATTTGCAGATTAACTTCTACATCTATTGCCATGTTCTGCATCTGTTCCATTGCTGAGGGGTTTCTTTCTCTTAGATGAAATTCTATCTCTGAATCAAATTCTCTTGGGTAATGCAAAAGAGCTGAACCAGGGGGAGGTCTTATATTTAATGGTATTGAACAATAGGCTTGATTAAATTTGTCTGAAAATTGTTGTATTGTTTCATATAGATATCTTTTTAACTAATTATATTCTTCTATGATCACAAGAAGATTGACTTTAATTATCCATCTATCAAGGAAGAGTTAGAGAAACTGCTCGAGATTTGAGATGCTTACCTCAGGCAGGGTTTTGAACCAACTCTTGGCTTTGTCTTGCAAAGAAAAAGCAAAAAGCCTAATACTGACATCCTCTTCATCTACTTCAAATAAGTTAAGATAATCTTCAAAAGCTTGACTCTGTTTTTGGGTAGTGGTACCATTCTCTCCATCAAACCTAGCGAGATACTTGGGATAGGGAAAGCATGGAGTGTAGGAGGAAAAATGAGTGGTTTATAACTATCAAGAACTTTGTAAGGTACTGGAATATGTACAAGGATTGTATGATTAGTCTTAATCTTTTGATTCTCCTTAATTGGAAAATGATTTTCATAAGGATTAGAAGACTGTTGTTCAAATGTGTGAGGAGACTTTATATCTACATTTTTCAAGGGAAAATAATAAAAGTTTAATCTAAAATCATCTCTAAAATACAATATACATTGAAAAATTTTATCAATGAGAAAGAACATAATGTCTTGGATAACAATCCAAGCTAAAAGCCTGATCTTTTCACATAGTTCTTTCAGGTTCATTCCTCCAGTGGAGTCTTTATTGTAGAATTGATTTTGGAGTCGCCAGGTGTATGATTTTAACTTTTGTGTGTCTAATCACTATCCACCATCATAGATCAGATCTAAACCTGTAAAACAATTCTGAAGAAAAAGTTAGTTCTCTAGGAAACCAAATTTTGAGTATTTTATGATTATTTTGCTTTTTTATGAATTTTCAAAACAACTTCTATGATTTCTTTAAGAGGCTTTAGATATGAGATTTAAACTTTCTTAAAGATTTATTTGACATGAGGAACTGGTCGAATGTTTAGAAACTAGATGTTCAGTTCATAAACTAAACCAGAGATAGATTGAAGCAACATTCATCTAGTATGCAATTTCAAAGCAAGAGAAGTTCAAGGCTACCTGGCTAACTTTAGGCTCCGTCTATAGTTTATAAATCAAACAATAATAACAAACAAACAAACTATACGTTCCCTAGTGGAGTTTCCACTATGTTATCACTCAGATTTTTGTAGAAGTTGTAAGAAGGGGAAAGGGGTCCGAGGTAACCACAAACCAACTTTTAGATACAGAATCTAGCCAATATGTATCTAGAGAGGGCTCTCTCTTTAAGGTTTAGCTTTGTTTTGAAAGATATTAGGCTAGTTATGAAAGATTTGAGGTTTTGATTGTGTTTGGTGGTGGAATTAAATAGCAGAGGGTTGGAACTAAATATTTCAGGCCATTGGGCTAATGGAGTCAAAAGAAAATGGCTCAACCTGATTTGGTTTATCAACAAAGGATGGCTTCAGAGGGAAAGATAGCTAAAACAGGGAGCAAGTGATAACTTGATAGGATGGGATGGACTTAAAAGGGTTGAAGGGAAATTAATAATACTTCAACATTTTTCAAGAGAAGAGAACATGAATGATCATCAATAAAGAGCAATTAAGAATTCATTGCTTATGCTAGTTTAGAAGAAAACATTAAGAATAAAAACGATTGAAAACAGATTACACTGAAGCATTTTCTGAATTAAGATTTTTCATTTTAATATTCAGATATGGAACATAATTGAAATATTAAACAAGAGAAAAATAACACATGAGTTATAAGATACTTATTTGTCTGGTGTATTTGCACATGAATCTTGTGAAAATTCCTTTGTATTAATTCTTCATCCAGTCAGCCATGCAAAATTTGTCCAACAACTCTTTATTCCAAAGTAATCAGTTTTACAGCAATCTCTAAGAATCCACCCAAAATACTTCAAATGAAGAAGTATTTATACAAATTCTAAACTGAAATATCTTGAAAAAATATCAAGATTGGTTTACAAATATCTCAAACTGTTTTACAATAATAGAACTTAAATAAAGGACATTCAAAACTAATGAATCTATTTGGCACTAATTTTATGGATTTATGGTGATTAATAAGAGAAAGTCGAATTTGATAGCAACACTTAGTTGATGATGAGGCATCCCAGTCACTAACTGCATCCTTTCTTTGTGCATTCTGCCCCAGAAATTCTGCAAATGTAGGGTCCAATGATACGCTTGTATATCTCAATATGTAATAGATATGTAAAAAGTGAAAGAGGTTTTTGTAGATAGTAATGTTTTTGAGATACACCTCTCTTATTTTCCCAAAATACATCTCCGGCTGTTCACAATATTCTCTGTGAAAAGATGTCAAAAACAAGACTTTGCACAAATTGAAAAATAGGTTGTGAAGACATGCAAGTATCTCCCTCTTGGTTATACCTATGTAAAAGATGAGAGAGGTTTTTTTAGAGGAGCCGTTTCGGAAAAAAAATCTCCTCCTGTTTCTCAAAATACATCTTGGATTGGCCACAATATTTTTTGCAAAACTATGACTTAAACAGGAAATTTATGAAGAATGTACCATTTTTGCTCTGATTTCATCTTTAACCTTGAACTTCTTTTGACTTTTTTTCACTTTTACTTTGGATAAAATTCTTTGTAGCTGGTGAAAGTCTTTTCATCTTTGTTTAGACCTTAGTGTCTTCATGTTTACTTCTAATGTTTACTTTTTACTTTTACCGCTTTGTTTTTTCATCTGTCTTCACTTTGACATGAATTTTTATGCTATGCTTTGTAACTGTCTTCTATGTTGTTTATATTCATGCTAGCTGATTTACTTGACTTGGTCTTCAATTTGATACTCTTTAACCCTGATACACTTTGACTGTTCTTTACTGTGTCCTTTTACCTTCAATGTGTAGTTTAGGTTTTTACTATCTGTTTCAACAGTAAATTGTTTAATTTCTTGTTTCCTTTGCTTGTCTTTCAACTGTATGCTTTATCTTCCATCTCTGTTTGAATAGATTTGATAACACTCTTGGATTAAACAGGTCTTATGACTATTATTAAGACTGTTTATCGAAGGATGTGGTCTTCTGATCACCTGTAAAACAAAACAAATTGTTAAGAAAGCATTGGTTCGTAGGGGAGGTCGAAAAGGTTTCATTTGAGCTTGAGAGGTCTATGGAGTGAGCCCATAATGCTTTTCAAGAGGTAAACCATGTTTGAATCGGTTAAAAAAGGCTTTAGGTGGCGCAGATGGGTTACATAGGGTTTTACTGCAGAATCAGGTGAAAACGAGCAAAACTAGGGTTTTTGCGTTTAAACAGGTAAACGATTGATATTGGCAGGTAAACGAAAATGACAGTTGGCTTTAAATGAACAGGTTGCATCAGCGGGGGTGATTTGACGTTTTTGTCGTTTAGTGGA
This sequence comes from Pinus tabuliformis, assembly GCA_031772625.1. NCBI lineage: Eukaryota > Viridiplantae > Streptophyta > Pinopsida > Pinales > Pinaceae > Pinus > Pinus tabuliformis. Next base: position 701,229,946 of record CM062811.1, read on the forward strand.
GGCGGTAAGTGGTTTCTATCGCATCGCTTATGGGGAAAGGCGATATTTAGCATTGGGCTAATGATTCCATAGAGCGTTCGACGCGTGGCGAAGGCACTATGCAAAAACCGCTTTGTGATCGCGCGCTAACACGCGGTCACAAAGGGTCGCACGATATGTATAATAGCCGTTAGATCTCGGGGACCTGATCGGATGACCGTCGGGGCTCTAAAGTGATGGGGATATAATGGAGGCGGTCCGATACATTTAAAGATTAATTAATTATATCGGGGTTGACGGGATTGGACGAGGAGGCTGTTAATTAATCGTGAGGGTTAATTAATCCTTTATTAATGCGGTGGTGGATTAAGGGCTATTAATTAGTTACTAATTAGCTAATTAATCCCGATTAAGGATGTAGTATGGTTATAACTAACCAAGGGGTGGGATATATAGAAATTCAGGGTTTTATATAGCTACAATAATACGGGACAAGGTAAACTTTATAAGGGATTTATAAATTAATATAAGTTAATAGTTAATATGTCATAATGAACAAAAAAACACTAAGTATAAAAACATTTGATGTGTGTATTTAAACTTAGGTTTAAAGTGAAAAAAGGTTTTTATGAGAAATATTGTAATTTTCCTAAGTAAAATAAAATTTTACTTAGGAAAAAAATTATGAAGGGGAATGAATGATTTATGAATGGTTTTAAGTACTTAGGCTTTATAAATTATTGGGCCGAGGGCTGGTCCCTCTAGAAGTCAAAGAAATGCTTTGAGCCCCTCTAATTTAGCAAATACCTTAGTACTTAGGGGGAATTAGTGAAAATTTAGGGAAAATGAGAAGGGGAGTTAATTATTCTAACTTTGCTTTGCTTGAGATGTTTTCATTATCATACATGCCTTGGTCTTGTGACGAAAGTAAAAGATTAACACATTTAGAGTCATCATTCATCACATATAACTCTACAACCATCATCTACCTACCCTACCGACTTTAACCTAGCATTTTTACTTCTTTATTAGGGTGCACTTAAACTAGCAAATCCTTATCACACTTTCTTTTCTTTTACATGTAGATATCTATCTAAGCCTAGCCTTATTACATCCAAGGGCTCAGATTAAACTATTGAGCTCATTTTATTCACTCTACCTATCTACTTATCTGCCATGATTACATTGTTTGGTCAGATCTTTATTCTTTATTTCTACAACATAAAATTGAAATATGAACTAGCCAAGTTTAAACTATTTGACTATTCATATATTGTGGCATAAGTGACAAATTGCACAAATTGTTTATTCTACAACAGTAAAATAGTAGTGGAATTTGGACTTGCACACTTTCATGGTATTTTTGTTTTTCTTGGGGTTCAGTTTCTTTCATTTTTTGACCATCTTTTATTCTTTTCACCCTTTGATTTTCTTTTAGGGTATACCCTCTTTACATTTTTTAAATTTTTTTATTTTTTGGCAAATATGGAAAAACTTTGCAACAAGTAAAGGTATGAACATATTACATAGCTCATCAAGTCAATCATGATATATGACACCTATTGGTATAGGAGCATAACATGTACACAACACTACATATCCAACATGCATAAAGCACCATATGCGCACACACTGCATATACATCATGCACACAATACAATATGTATACAACATTGCATATGCAATATTCGCACAACACTATCTGTACCATCCTATACATAACATTACATAAACAACATGTACACACACTATATATACACAACACTAAATGTGCACACATCATAGATGCAACATGTACAACGTATACAACATATGCACAACAATAGTACCACACATCCAAAACCCCATTGTCCTTACCAAGAAACGTTGCTTCCAGTGACCTATCCATCCTTATCCTAGCATGTCACAGACCACACTGCTTTCACTTTGTTGGTGTATCCCTCAGTATAACCTATTCATAATATAAGCATAGGCATAATACAAGAATACAATATAAATTCATATTCACATGATATCGACATCATATATTTATCATGACTAATCTTCCCACTTGATTCCTCATAGCCAAGAAATTCTTCATGCCATTCACCTGCATAAGCAATCATTCCGCCACAAGAACGATTATTGATGATTTTTTAGACAATGACATAGATAAATGGATGCATACATAGATATACGTAAACATTAGCATAAAAGATCATGATCATGTAAGACAACGATATGCATACATACATATATATACACATAAATGTTAGTGTTAATAATCACGATCCATCATGACCCTGTCAAACATGACATACATACACACCTACATGTATACATATATAGACATCAACATAATCATGATTGTAACGTAATTACTAGATGTGAAGGTCAAGGTTTAAGAGAACTTCATGTATTCATGCAACACATGTGCAACCTTAAGAATAGTTGTTCCCAATACAACCAAGGCATCTAATGCCTTAGATCCATTTACTTTACCATTTTGGTTACCTTTCTCATGACTTTACTACCACCATCCATTTAACACAATGGACCCAACCAATCCAACTGACTGTCATAGTCTTACCTTCTGCTACGCTTACTCATGCACCGAGTTTCATCTGTGTCTTACATTACCTGTTGGGTACCACACAACTCTCCCCGAGCTCCATTAACTTTCATCTTTACCAACCAATTCCCAAAACTCAAAACAATAAAAGGAAAGAACGAAAAACACCAACAAGAAGACCATGAAAACCAAAAGCAATATGACACTACAACAAAGTGGCATAGCTATGCACCAGACACAATCAAAATCACAAATCGAGTGCAGCAATCGCAAAATACTAGAAGCACAAGACTAACAACAAACACCACGACTCAATCCCCATGGTTCCCAAGGAAAGATCGACCTGATCCTTCTTCGAGATTTCATGGCAACCTCTCTTGCCATGCAACTCCTTGCATCATTCTTTCATTAAAACATAATTGTTAGTGCATAAATAAACATAAAAATACACCAATTAATTCATCTTGTTGTGCCAAGCACATTACTTGCAACTGAACACATCCACACCATCTCTCAAAGGACTCCAATCCTTTAAAAAATTCATCTATAACTAAAGACTAGCTAATATACCTGTCAAGTACATGTTCATGAATATACCATGTATCCACATAATGTCAGACAACATTGAGGTTAAGAAGACTTCATGTAGGAAAAACACTCATTCATTTGGAATTAGGGTTTCCAAACACAACCAAAGGAATTCTTGTCGAATTACTTTCTTTTACCTAGTTGCAATCGAGGCTTACTATGTAGTGCCACATCACCCAATTGTTAGTTATATACACATCAAGTGTTACCTTGTCATGCTAATAACAACGTGCTTCCTACAACTACTCACACATGTCAACCACATGTTCCAAATATCAAGAAAATCATATCTATCAATTTTAAATCAACATTTAGCAAGAATAACAATCGTTTCATAATCCATAGTCAACTCATAGTCATTAGACATAATGCTACAACTATCACCTACTTACACGTAAGTACTTATCAACTGTCTCGACACATATGTATTATTACAATCATCTTAAAACAAGATCATTTCTTCATGCAACCCTATAGACTCATAGTCATCATGCAATTAATCAAACATTCAAGCAAGATATGAATGCACCATTTCAGATAAATCATCTAGACGACATAATAGGCACCAAACACTCAAACACCAAATAGATGACATAATCAAGAATGAAGCACCCAATATACTACATAATGAAACTCATACCTTAGTGTATTTTAGGGGAGGCTATCTTGCCTACACAATCAATCTAGGTTAGAACGATACAACTTCATAACATATCAACTTAGACATATATCATGATATCCATAACAGTAACTAACTAACATGTTCACATCATAAGCTCATAAGCATTTTTCGTTCATGCATAACAATCAAAAATGTACAATAAGTCTAGATTAGTATGACACCATATCAAAAATATGTCAGCTCATACCTGAATATCATAACCATAACCATCTGCATAGGTGAAACTAGGTTAACACAATACATATAACATCAAGATTTTCAATGCAATGAACATAACCATCATGCATATGACCAATCCAAATTACAACATCAAGATCTCAATGAAATAACCCTAATCATCAATTTAATAGCATATAACAACAATAAACTATATATCATGCCCTTCAACAACATATAACCTAATCATCAAGTTATCTAACCTAAAAAAACAATAGCAATGCATACAACCATAGCATACTATCATTCATGACTATCCGACATGTGTGCATATAACTACTCTAATCAACTAGAATCTATCATTTAAGTAACCATAACATCGATAGAGATGTATATAAACCTAATGTATATAAGCCTAATGCATATAAAAATCCTTAACTTACATACGTGCATACCAAACATACAATACCTGTTATGATGATCTTATCTTAGACCAAAGTCTAATGTTACAACCTCATTATGATGAATCTGGATCTCCTTCTCTATTTCAACCAACACATTAGCATCATAACAACCAATAAAATCATGATGACATATTGTAGTGACTACAACCACCCTCCAAAATTTTGTCTTCGCTTCATTTTGAAGCCTCCCTCCTTGAAATCATAGCAGCTATCCTGAACTGATCAAGTACTTTTGTCTATTTGATTTTATCTGTCGCCTAACAACTAGTGTTCACTTAATTATCCTGTTGGTCAACCACAAGTTAACCCAGCACTTGGTTCACATCTGGTCAATGGGCTGTCAGGAAAAACTGCACAATCTTGGAGGGAAGTCTGTCTTCCCCTCAGGAATTGTGCAGAGTAGTTGAGAAGCTGACCTACACTCAAAAAATGCGTAGAGCAACCCAACTAGCACTAATCTCTAGAAATGCGCAGTGCAGGCTAGTTGGCACTGCGCTCTAGAAATGCGCAGTGCAGGTTAGTTGGCACTGCGCTCCAGAAATGCAGAGAGAAGGCCAGCCAACACTGCTCTCTAAAAATGCGTAGATATATATTCCGTAGTTGATCATGTACAAACATGGACAATGAGGTACAAGGGAGCCCCACTTCACTTGCACAAGATGATGAAGCCGTAGGTAGAGTTGGATAAAACACGCATCTGAAGTTTGATCCGGTACTATAAGGAACTCTCACCACTCATCACAAGTGTTGACGCTTCATACACACAATTGTTCTAGAGTTTGGATGTTATGTTGAGAAATTATGGCATGTCGTCGATTGGTACACTCATCGAGGCCAAAGAGAATAACCAAGTCAGACTGGTGATCCACGCGTACTTTTATTAGTTGATGCTCATGACCACCAGCGTAGATTTGCAAGTTAGCGCAAATAACATGTAGATGTACATTGTTGGTATGGCTTTGCTCAGGACTAAGCTACGCACGTTACAGGACGAGTCAGACTGAGGTTCCAAATTAGTATACCCGGAAGCAATGGAGGCAAGAGTTTGTTTCTGGAAAAACATCATCAAATAGTACACACTGAGACACCATTGCGCACTACCAATCGTCACTGAGGATCACAGAGAGGATGTCGATGAACTATTATTTCCATAGTTGTCTGAGTCCTAGTGTTGTCTTGTCTAGCTGAGTCAAGCCATTTTTGTCCTACACTGGTATATGTGGAAAATGCATTTTTGTAAACATGACGTAAAGTTAAATTCCAAGAATCATTATTGGAATGAAAATAGTCATATGTAATGTAAATAGTTATGTAATGAAGTTGAAGAGTCATGAGGGTAGTCCAAGAGTCACAAAGGGGAATTTCAAGGGTCAACCCAAGCTTTGTTATAAATAAAACCTCATAACTCATAGATCAGGATTTTGATAGGCATTGCTTAGAGAGGGCTTGGAGAGCATTGTGAAAAGCCTTGGCTTCTCCACAGTGCAGAGCGAGTACATCTCTTTGGAGGAGCAAGTGATGTTGACTATAATGTTCCACTATTGGGGCTAGTGGATTTCATGGTTGTATGTATAGAAGGAACTTTCAATTTATATAATGTAACAGAGCCAACACGTTTTATGCATATGTTGTTATTGTAATTCGACTATTTTTGTTACTTTAGAAATGTATGTAGTTTGAACTTACGCATTTATGTATGGACTATTCCTTATGTGATTGTATGAATCTTACTGAAGTGTGTTGTTGGTTTAACTCATCACTCTGGATTGTCAACTATTCTTCTTTCCAGTTCGTGATGTCTTTTAGCTCATATGTTCCTTTCATGCTCCGTACTATTACATTCTTATAAGGGACATACTTATCCCCCCTACGTATGTTAGAACCTCCCCATGCATCTCTCCTAACTTGCTGCAAGGTCAGACTGTTGCTTCTGAAAAGGATATCCTGCTTACCTATGCGTGATATCATAGTCAAGGAGCTATTGTACAACCCACTTCTGGGACTCCTACTCCAAACGGTCTGAATTCTAGTCGGGACTTCTTACTAGGGAGATGCCTTGAATGTTGGCAGGTCCAGCACCATCAACATTTCCGGTGCTAGAAGGAGGGCCAAATGACAAGCTGAGTCGTCAAAATCTATTTTAAATCCCCACACATGAAGGCAAAGGCAGAACAACTTGGCCTAGGCAGAGAGCCGCTTTCGAATATCTCTATGATACCTTGGAATACCCTGAGGATTATGTGGCCTACTTGATGTTCACTTTCACACTTTGAGGGCACCCATTGCAATGGTTTGTCACACTCCCTGATAAATCTATTCAGTCTTTCAACCAGTTCATTGAGATAGACTGTGTTTTCCATCATTTGGACTGTAAAGAACTTAACAAAAAATTCTGGAATTATAGAAAGCTCCTGACGAATCCTTGTTGAAATTTTGGGAACGCTTTCATAATCTCACATTTCAATTCTCAGAGGATGAAATTGATTTGAAATTTCTTCGCAAAAGATTTCACTATCTTCTTCACATATCTAAAAATCCACAAGTGTTAGAATCATTGAAACCCATCCCAGCACACCTCAGTGTTAAAGCTACTAAATCCAACGTGGACAAGGTTGCTGTCACAAGTGACTATCCATCCTCATCTCATCAAATAGGTCTAGCCCTGCAGTATGAGGTGGGAGAAGGTGTGCACCCATTTGTTGAGCTGTCACATCCTCCCACCCCACCTTCTCGTGATTTTTTCATAGATTTGGCTTGCAAGACTATTGGTTGTCACGTGGACTTCTTTCCTCAACCTATGTCCCTGCATTCTGTTGATCCTTTGGATTGTACTGTGTTGTGTTCTCCTGTTCTGGACTCCACACTTGTTGTTCACGAGGATCAAGTTGTCAACGAAGTTGGTATTGAGAAGTCAACCTGCACTATCACTTATGTTGAGTATGTGTGGGAATATGAAGAAGAACCCATAGTGAAGGATGACCTCCTTCTGTCCGCACCTCATTTGCTTTTCCCTGACATCTTTGGTGATTTTTTCATTGTTAATTTTCCATGTGAGAATTCATTCCCAGATGCATCTACTTCCAATATTTCACAAAATACATCGGATGTCAATCTCTCATTGCATAGCAAAGAGGACACATATGTGTTTGCAAATCCACTCAATATTTCATCTGTCATTTCCAGAAATGCAGAGGGTGAACATTCTTACTCCTCATCAACCCCTCTATATGATTCATCAGATCATGAGGATGCCGATGAATTTTTCGAATTTTCTAATCGTGGCTATCGTGATCTCTTTACTCTTTCATTTGATCATGATGATGATTCATTCACAGTTGATCTTTATAAGCCACCCATCTTTGATGATCTATATGTTGATGAAGTGGAAACCCCACAAGCTGTCGAGGCACTTCAACCCAAGTTGATGATTATGTGAGGCCCTCGTTGTCTTGAGGTCGATTCCACTTCAGATCAAAAATCTGATGAAACACCCAAGGCTCCTCATCACTTTCTTGTTTACATTGAAGATCAATCTAGTTCACATAATTCACGTCCTCCACCTGAATCTCATGATTCCATTGCTCATGCATTGGAAGAATCATACAAAATGAGAACTCTTGCTAAATGTAAGTTGTCTTTCTTTCTCATGTTTGCTTGTTTTTCATGGTCAAAAGAGTTTGCATGTTTTTTGTCTGTGCACAGTGTGATGCATAACCACCATACATTTGCAAAATGCTTATCTTGTGCTTTTATCCTTTTCTTTTACGTGGATATTTTTAAACTTGTAGCATGTTGGTCTTCATTGTTATATTTTTATTGTTTGTTGGTTTACATGCTTACCGTACTCATCAACCATGCCTTCACCAACATGGGTCACCCAATGCATGGTTGCATTGGAAATATCACTTTACATGAGCCGACCCATGCACTATTTAGTTTAGGAGTAGGAGTAGTGTTTGTTTCTTGTTTTGCTTTCTTTGCATGCTTGTTTTGTTTACTTTGTTTGCGTTGCGTGTTTGCTTGATTTTATTTCTTATTTTGCTTTCATTTACTTTCTTCCTTTGCTTTTTTGTTTTTTTCTTGTTTGTACTCGTAGGTTTAGTCTCACATGAACCGTTTTTGGTTGTCGAGACAATCCGAGAAAATATAAGAGGACTTGTACAACTATCAACATTTGGTTATATGTTGTCCTCTCTCTTTATGAAGAGCTTGTTGTCTTCAGTCGATGATACCCTGATGGAAAATACATTATGTTCAGAGTGAGTCTTGGTGAAAACACAACACTTGCACTTTTAACTAGTACCACCTACTCTAATCGGTTCCTTTGGGTTAACCCTTGTCATCTCAGTCAAGTAGAGTAAGGTGAGGGGGAAAATCTTAACAAGTATTATCAAAGGTATATATAAAATAATTGTTTGAAGGGACAACCTCTTCTGCTCTCAATAAGTCAGGATCCCTCTTCCGTCTTGAAATAAATAAGTGCCTATGCATTGTTCTTTGAAAAAAATGAAAAATGAAAAAAAGGCGAAAGAAGAGAAAGGATTCCTACGTAGAGAGGTGATGAAAGTTTGTCCGCCGGGGTACTGACCAGGCTCACTAGTAGTGGAGCGATGATTGTGTCCCTATGTGACTTTGTTAGGGTACTACCTCGCAGCGAAGTAACACTGGAGATGAAACTAAGACTCTGAAATCTATATTAATTGCGAACCAATATACCCCTCATCCCCAATCGAAACAACTCCGCTAACTTGGCTTGGTATGTGTGCTGACCAATCAAGAGAATGGTAAGAACTATATCTTTAACTCAAGCTTAGTGTTGAAGCCATGATGATCAAAGAACAGAACAATAATTTCGGAGGAGTTAGACTCATTTTTCATGAACAAGGTCCATATAGAGAGTTGGAGTTCTACCAATGGGTCGACAATGTTGTAGCGGCAAAAATCATCCTCCAAAATTTTGCCTTCACTTCGTTTTGGAGCCTCCCTCCTCGAAATCATAGTAGCTATCCTGCACTAATAAGGTACTTGTGTCTATTTGCTTTAATCTGTTGCCTAACATCTTGTGTTCACTTACCTGTCCTGTCGGTCAACCATAAGCTAACCCAACACTTGGTTCACAACTAGTCAATGGGCTATCGGGGAAAATGACACAATCCTAGAGCGTAGTCTATCTTCCCCTCAGGAATTGCGCAAAGCAGCCCAACAACTACCTTGCACTCAAAAGGTGCACAAAGCAAGCCAACTGACACTGCTCTCCAGAGCAGGAAAATCGACGCTGCTCTCTAGAAATGCATAGAGCAGGCCAGCTAGCATTGCTCTCCAGAAATGCACAGAACTGGTCAGCAGCACTGCTCTAGAAAATTGCGTAGAGCTGGCCAACCAGACAGGGCCACACAGCCCACAAACAACATAGAAGTTCTCCCTCAGTGATTGTTCGTTGCATGTGCTAGAAGGTTGCCTGGTTCCCTCCAAAATTGTGTAATCCTTCCTTGCATGTCAGGAAACTTTTCCAGAAAAAGAAAAAAGAAAAAAGAAAAACAACATCCCTATATTTTAGGGATACATTTTTAGCAGCAAGAGTTACATGCAAATTTGATTTTAGAAACTTCCGCCAAGTGTCACTTTTTCCTATATTTGTGGCATGCGTGTCATAAACCATAATTTCACCAAATCTATTTAAAAGACGCCTTAGATTTCATTCTTCACATTCGATCTTGGAGTTCTGGCATTCCTAAGAGATCTAGGAACCTTCGGCACAATGGGCACAACTTTTATGGGTAAGTTTTTATTTTCATGCCTTTTGCCGCTTTTTTGTTGCTTTTTATTTTTTTGCTTATATGAGTGTTGTTTCCCTTGTTCTATTGAACAAATATTGGTGTTTCAATGTGTTTTAACTTGTAGAAGTGATGTTTCAATTTTTGCATTACCTTTCTTTAGTGTAGCATGCATAACACAGTTTATGCACTCACAATTGTTGTTGCGGCGACTCTTTTCATGAGCTTCATGGTTTTTTCATTTGACTGATTTATGAACTTGCCTACATTGCATGCATGTATATTCACTCATATCTACACCATATTTTCACACACTTTCAGTCCTTCACGCTTTTAGGTTTCCATTAGGCAGATCTGGGCCGTCTTTGCGTAGATCTTGTTTCTCCCAGCATGCTCTGTGCATTCCTAGCAGTCAAGGGTCTGCTTTGCCTCCAGAAATTGCATAGAGGCTGCTCACACTAGCTCCCAGTTGTTCTCTGTGAAATCTTGGGAGGAAGTGCAATAGTCCTGCCCACTGGAACTATGTAATGTGATGTTCCAACCAACAACCCATCCTGACTGTTATGTGCATTGTGCAGTTTCAATCAGCAATCAACCTCACTGGACTGCGCATTCACAATTCCAATCAGCAGTGACCCTCAATAGCAGCTGAGACTACACAATGCGTAGTTCCAGCTAAAGTCTCCCAGCCTCCTAGAGTTAATAGTGCAAAATTTTGCCCAACAATCACTAGTTTGTTTCCCGATTGATTCTTAAGTTTCTTTATGTTTTTAGCTAACATTGTCTTGCTGTGAGTGTCTTCTCTGTCTCTAGGTACCATGGGTTTTTGAGTAGCTTCTCATCAGTACAGGTATCATGGCCTCCAAGAGAGCTGGATGAAAAGACATAGTTGAAATAAGTACTTGAGATGTGGTTGAGCAGGGGTCTATGAGCTTGCTCGTGTACATAGACACACACATGTTCATTGAGAAAGACATCAATATCACATGGCAAGACATCAACACTATTTTTGCAGACAACTTTGAGGAGAATTTGGAGGACTGAAAAGTCTATGTAAATATTCATAAGTCAGGAGTGTACAAGGTTGCATGCAAGTATCCCACCTTGCCATGCACAGACGTGATCCACTGGATTGTCTCACATGCTGATCCTGAGACTATGATATTGAGAAGTTTAAGTGGAATAGAGCTTGCTTCCTTCAAGATGAAAGATGATTAGTATATGTACCATTTTCCATAGCTAGTGAGCAGGATGGATGCACCGTTCTAAACTCACAACAAAAGCACGAACACAAGAGACATCTTGAAGCGTTTGGTAAGGGAGCCATCAAAGTTCAGAACAACACCCAAACAAATATATAAGACGAAGGTAGTCAGGAAGACATACCAATTCTTGGTCATATTTGCATGTCGCTTGAATGATCAAGGGAGTATGGAGACCTTCCTGCAAAGTTGGGTTTCTATGTTGGCTCAAATGGCAAGTGAAGGAATATCATTCAACTAGTCCGACATGTTGGATCTCCAACTGAAAGTGCATGTATCCAATTCCTGGAGTCCGCCCAAGGATCCGCAAGCAAGATTCTTCATGTCTGCCTATCTGCTCGATGCAATATATGCCCATCAATAGTTTCCTGACATGGTTTGGGCATGGACACCTTCAGAGAATGTTGTGAATGTATATTGCAAGTTTCTCTCTAACTGAAGCTACCGAGGAGTCATGGCTAGACTATCTAACCATTTCATTGCCCCTCTATACACGATGATATTTGAACAAGATCCACCTTGCATGTCCCATGCAACAATAGAGTCGTGTTGAACATTGCAGATTGGTATGCCTCACCCAATTGCACCTTCATCAGCATGTACAATGCGGATAAGGCTCCACATGCATTGCCGAGGTTTTCCGCGGACAAGCTGGTCATGCAGGAGATTGCATACCACATCTCGACAAGGTTATTAGCTGGATTGCATGGGAAGAAGGAACCATAACCTATGGTTCCTTTGCGAATTGGGTTGTACATGATCCAGAGTTTGAAAGAAGCAGATGCTCAGGCTAAGAACTTCAAGAAGTTTAAGTTCAACATCAATAGTTTTGATCCGTACGATCCACATTGCTTATGCAGGGACCACTGTGCGAGAGTATACAATTCTTGGATCCACGGGGTGTGTCATTGGCCAGAGAAAGACCCATGGAGATATTGTTATAAATACCCTAGGCTCAATGAACCGATCAACATGATAGTAGAGTGGCTAGCAACACCACAGAGAGAAACAACAATAGCAACAACAAGCAAAAATCCTGTGCAAGACAAAGTCAAGAGGAAGATTACTGAAAGCATAGATACGGAGCAAAGATACAAGTTTAAGGAAGAACCACTTGTGGAAAGTGTAGCTTTGGAGATATATGCAAAGAGATGACAACATGACAGGAGAATAGCGTAAAGAAAGAGGGAGAAGAAAATACTGGAAGAAGCAGAGAGGAAGTTGGAGGAAGTTGAGCAAAAGCTCAAAGAGGAACACGAGCCATGCATAAGAGAGAAGGAAGCACATCATGAATAGGAACAAGAACAAGAACAGGAACAGGAGGAAGTACAAAGCACACAGACAGTGCAAACTGTGCTGATACAGGTTGAAGACTCTGAAACAACAACGAATGAGGAATAAGGTGAGCATCCACAAGAACAGGAACTTGCTCCGTAGGATGAACTGATAGTAGAATAGTTGGACATGGGGATGGAGTAGTTGGAATGGGATTAGGACACCGACCTCATTCCAAAAGCAATCGAGGTCACCCCATAGGCTTCACCAGCTCCAACAGAAGAGCAAGTCCCGAGTGAATAAGGGGATAGCATTCTCCTTGAGGATAATTTGGGAACAAATGTGTACAACATAGCCTTTGATGAGTCACAACACAAATTTGTACAAGCACGTAGAGTGCACACCCTAGATGAGCATACATCACCTACGCACTTTGAAGAACGAGTGATTGTGTTAGACGTATGAAGACATCCACCTGCCTTGGAACATGCTACACAGGATTATACTGAAGCCACGAGCTTGAGTGTGAAGTTCTTTTTAGTAGAAAACAAGCGCATGGCGAAGGAGTTACAAGCAGACATACAGAGAGAGGAAAAATCAATAGGATCTGCCAGAGCAGAGATGAAGAAAGCGATACTTGCTGAAGTATCGACTCTTGAGATAGTCACGCAGGGACTGTATGACAAGTTCATCACCATGCACAAGGTAGTTTTCCATCTACATGGTTATTAGCAACACTGCACCAAGATAGCACGGACACTCACAGATATACATGTTGCAGTTGATCATGTACAGACATGGAAAATGAGGTACAAAGGAGCCCCGCTTCACTTTCACAAGATGATGAAGCCATGGGTAGAGTTGAACAAAGCACGCATCCGAAGGCTTATCCAAAACTATGAGGAACTATCACCACTCATCATTAGTGTTGAGGCTTCATACGCATGGTTGTTTAGGAGTTTGGATGCCATGGTGAGAAAGTATGGCACCTCGTTGATTGGTACAATCACAGAGGCCAAAGAGAAGAACCATGTCAGATTGGATCTTGACGATGCGTACTTTGATCAGTTGATGCTCATGGCCACCAGTGCAGATTTGCAAGTCATTGCAAATAACACGCAGATGTTCACTTCTGGTCCAACTTTTCTCAAGAGTAAGTTGCGCATGTCACAGGACGAGTTGGAAAAAGGTTCCAAATTAGTATACTCAAAAGCAACGGAGGAAAGAGTTTGTTTCCATAAAAACATCATGAAAGAGTACGCGGACACCATTACATGCTACCAAGCATGGAATCAATTCATCACTAAGGATCACATAGAGGATGTTGATGAATTGGTATTTCCACAACGTCCCGAGTCCTAGTGTTGTCTTGTTTGGCTGACTCAAGCCATTTTTTTCCTACATGGGTATATGTGGAAAATGTATTTTTGTAAACATGATGTAAAGTGAAATTCCAAGTGTCATTGGTGGAATGAAAACAATAATATGTAATGTAAAGAGTTGTGTAATGAAGTTGAAGAGTCATGAGGGTAGTCCAATATTCATAAAGGGGAATGTCAACGGTCACCCCACCCTTTGTTATAAATATAATCTCATAACTCATAGAACAGGATTTTGGGAGCCAAGATTTTTCTAGCCATTTCTTAGAGAGGGCTTGGAGAGTATTTTGATGAGACTTGGCTTCTCCACAGTGCCGAGAGAGTACATATCTTTGGGGGAGCAGGTGGTGTTGACTGTAACGTTCCATTATTAGGGCTAGTGGCTATCATGGTTCTATGTATTGATGGAACTTTCACTTTATATAATATAAAAAATATGTTTCATGCATATGTTGTTATTGTAGGTTCAACTATTTTGGTTACTTTAGCAATGTATGTATTTTTAACTTACACATTTATGTATGGAATATTCTGTATGTGATTGTATGAATCTTATTAAAGTGTGTTGTTGGTTTAACTCGTCACTTTGGATTATCGACTATTCTTCTTTCTAGTTTGTGATGTCTTTCAACTCATGTGTTCCTTTCAGGCTGCGTACTATTACAAGCTTCTAAGGGACACACTTCTTCCCCCCTTCGTGTGTTAGAACCTCCCCATGCATCTCTCTTGACTTGCTGCAAGGTCACACCCTTGCTTCTGATAAAAATATCTTGCTTACCTCTACGCGTTATTGCAGTCAAGGCACTAATGTACTACCCACTGCTAGGACTCCTGCTCCAAAGGGTATGAGGTCTAGTTGGTACTTCTTACCAGGGAGATCCCCTGACATGTTGGCAGGTCCAACAACGTCAACATTTCTAGAACTAGAAGGAGGGTCAGATGACAAGCTGAGTCTTCAAAACTGTTTTGAGTCCTCGCATATCTATCATGACTTATGTTACAATTCACCTTTCGAGATGTATGTCTTATGGAAATTTGTTTGAAGTCTCAAGTGAGTCCTGGGATGACTTGTCACAATACACATATGAAGGTGAAGGCAGAACAACTTGGCCTAGGCATAGATATTCTTTCGAAGATCTTTATGATAACTTCGAAGACCATGAGGATTATGTGTCTTTCTCGTTGTTTACATTCACGCTTTGAGGGCACCCATTGCAATGGTGTGTCATACTGCCTAATAAATCTATTCACTCTTTCAACTATTTTGTTGAAGAGATAGATGTGCTTTCCATCATTTTGAACGTAAATAACTTAACAATTTTTTTTTGGAATTATGGAAAGCCACTGGTGAATTGTTATTGCAATTTTGGGAACACTTTTGTAATCTCGCATTTCAATTCTCATAGGATGAAATTGAATGGAAATTTCTTCGTGAAATATTTCACTATATTCTTCACATATATGAAACTCTACAAGTGTTTGAACCATTCAAACCCATCCCAACATACCTCGGTGTTAGAGCTGCTAAATCCAAGGCGAACAAGGTTATTGTCACAAGTGACTATTTGTCCTCATCTCACCAAACAACTCTATCCTTGCAGTGCGAGGTGAGAGAAGGTGCACACCCATTTGTTGAAATCACATCCACCCACCCCTCATGCTCATGATTTCTATGAAAATTTGGCTTGTGAGACTGTTGGTTGTCACGTGGACTTGTTTCCTCAACCTCCGTCCCCACGTTCTGTTGATCCTTCAAACTATACAATGTTGTGTTCTCTCGTTTCAGACTCCACACTTGTTGTTCACGAGGATCAAGTTGTTGATGGAGTTGGTGTTGAGAAGCTAACCTATGCTATCATTTATGATGAGTATGTGTGGGAATCTGAAGAAGAACCCATGGTGAAGGATGACCTCCTTATGTCTGCACCTCATCCACTTTTCCTTGATATCTTTGATGATTCTACCATTATTAATTTTTTGTGTGAGAATTCATTCCTGGGTGCATATACTTTTGGTCATTTCCAGAATACACCAAATGTCAGTTTGTCATTCCATAACAGAGAGGACACATCTGTGTTTGCAAATCCACTCAATATTTCATTTGTCATTTCCTTAAATGCAAAGGGTGAACATTCTTTCTCTTCATCAACCTATCTATATGATTCATCAGATCATGAGGATTTCGATGAATTTTTCAAATTTTCTGATTGTGGTTTTCATGATCCCTTTACTCCTTCATTTGATCACGATGATGATTCATTCATTGTTGATGTTTCTAAGCCACTCATCTTCGATGATCTATCTGTTGATGAAGTGGAAACCCCACAAGGTGTCAAGGCTTTTTAGTCTAAGCTAATGGTTATGTTAGATCCTCGTTGTCTTGAGGTAAATTCAACTTTAGATCAGAAATCTGATGAAACACCCAAGGCTACTCATCACTCTCTTGTTTACATTGAAGATTAATCTAGTTCACAGAATTCACATCCTCCACCTGAATCACATGATCCCATCGCTCATGCATTGGAGGAATCATACAAAACGAGCCATCTTGCTAAATGTAAGTTGTCTTTATTTCTCATGTTTTCTCATTTGTCACAGTCAAAAGAGTGTGCATGTTTGTCTTCTGCACACAGTGTGATGCATAACCACGATATGCCCACAAATTTTTTATCTTGAGCTTTTATCCTTTTCTTTTCTATGGATATTTTTAAACTCAAAGCATGTTGGTCTTCACTATTAGCTGGTTTACACGCTTACCTTTCTTGTAAAGCACACATTCACCAACATGCATCAACCCAAAATCTCTACTATGACACATAAAGAAGAGGAAGAAATAGAACATGATATATCAAAATTACAAAACAGAGTGCAACAAATTTCACTCTCACAAAAAGTAAGTAAAGCTAAGATGGATGGTTTAAAGAATGGAATGGAAGATAAGATGGATGGCATAGAAGCTAATATGGATGGTATATAAACAAAAATTAAAGGAAACATGGAAGATTTGAAGATAGATTTGACAAATTTGCTACAAGAAATGCTTATTAATGGCGAAAGGGTAGTAAAGGAAACTCATGATGAGAACAAAAGAAATTTTAATCATGATTTCATAGACTCTAACATTAGATTGAAGACCCACCATGTTCCAAATATAGATATCAGGAAGTTTGATGGAAAGGATCCCGTAACATGGATACTACAGATAGAGAAATATTTCGATCTCCATAATGTACAAAACACACAAAAAGTACACATTGCAACTTTATATTTTGAACCCAATCAGTTTGTATGGTATCGATGGATTTTCTCTCGTAAACAAATTGTCACTTGGGAAATTTTTAGAGAAGAAATGATAGCACATTATGAGGATACAAAAAACACCTTTTTTAGACAATTAATAAATCTCAAACAAAAGGGTTCAATGGTGGAGCACATTGAGGACTTCCAAAAATTGAATATAAGGGTAAAAGATATTCTAGAGGAGCATAGGATTGATGTGTTCATAGGGACTTTAAAGGATAACATTGAACATGAGGTTCACCTTTGAGAACCTGAATCATTGGAGAATGCATTCAGGTTGGCAAGAAAAATTGAAAGAAAAATTATGGCGACAAGGAAGCCTACCACTAAAGATGTAAGTTTCGTTGCCCCTAGCCTTCCACAACCTACAAGTTTGACACCACAACAATTGGAAGAAAAAAGAGCAAAAGCGATTTGTTACAGTTGTGATAGAAAACACACTAAAGGTCATAAGTGTGCTGAGAAGAAATTATTTTACATAGATTGTGAATAGAAGAAAGAAAAGGAACAAGAAACGTCAAAAGAAGAGGATATACACCAGGAACAAACCCTAGAAAAAGAAGAAATGAATCCGACCATATCTTGTAATGCATTTTCCGGAATTACCACTCCTCAAACTCTCAAGATAGAAGGACATATCAAGAAGAAAAAGGTAATAGTGTTGATTGATTTGGGCAGTACCCATAATTTTATTCATTGTAAGAGAGCTAAGGAATTGAATTGCTTCCTATATCTAGCACTAGAGTGTCAAGTAATGGTTGCAAATGGAGGAACCATAAATTTCTCTGGAAAGTGCCATAATATCAAGCTATCCATGGGAGAATATGTAATGAATAGTATAATGCTTTCCATTCCAATGGGTGGTGTTGATGTTGTACTAGCAGTCCAATGACTACAATCTTTGGGTACGATAGCTTTTAATTTTAAAGAACTTTTCCTCATTTTTTATGGAAGTAAATGAATTTGAATTAAGGGGTATTGCAGGGAAACTAGGAAATATAATAAGCTCTAACGATGTGACAAAGCTTCTAAAGAAAGAAAAACGAGGCGTAATTGCACAATTATGTTTGTTAGATGTTCCCACATTGAAATCATCTATTTCTCTAGATCTCCAAAAAGTTTTGGACAATCATTCCAAGGTATTTGACACTCCGAAAGGCCTCCCACATATTTGTGATCATGATCATGTTATTCATTTGATTCCAGGAAGTGTTCCTCCAAACATTAGGCCTTACAGATATCCCTATGCCCAAAAGAGTGAAATTGAACGTATGGTTGCAGAAATGTTAGAGGCTAGTATAATTCAACATACTCAAAGTTATTTCTCTGCTCCAGTAGTATTAGTGCACAAGAAGGATGGATCATGGCGCATGTGTCCGGATTATAGGGAGCTCAACAAGCTCACTA
Source organism: Pinus tabuliformis (assembly GCA_031772625.1). Taxonomy (NCBI): domain Eukaryota; kingdom Viridiplantae; phylum Streptophyta; class Pinopsida; order Pinales; family Pinaceae; genus Pinus; species Pinus tabuliformis. The sequence goes on from CM062811.1 coordinate 701,248,763, forward strand.
TCAAAGGTAAATTTCCAATTCCTGTCATTGATGAATTGCATGGATTAATTTACTTCACCAAGTTGGATATTTGTTCAGGATATCATCAAATCATAATGAATATTGAAGACATTACAAAAAAAACATTTAGAACTCATGAGGGTCATTATGAACTTTTGGTTATGCCTTTTGGCCTTACCAATGCACCTTCTAAATTTCAAGGTTTGAACAATTCAATTTTCAAACCCTTCCTTAGAAAATCTGTGTTAGTATTTTTTGATGATATACTAATCTACAACAAATCTTGGAAGGATCATGTTGAACATGTTGACAAGGTGCTCAAACTATTGTAGGAGGAACAATTATATGAAGAAAACCTCCAAATGTTTCTTTGGAGTACAAGAGCTGGAATATCTAGGTCATATTATATCTCATGAAGGTTTTAAGGTAGACCTTGGAAAAATTTAAGCCATTAAGGAATGGAAAATCCCCACATCCATAAAGCATTTGTGAGGATTTCTTGGGTTAACAAGGTATTATCGCAAGTTTGTTAAGAATTATGGGAGAATAGAAACACCTCTAACAACATTATTGAAGAAATATGCATTTTCTTGGACTCCAGAAGCAACAAAGGCCTTTGAACATCTTAAAGAGGCAATGTGCCAAGCACCAGTCTTAGCTATTCTAGACTTCACAAAAACCTTTATTTTGGAATGTGATGCCTCAGGAAATGGAATTGGTGCTATTTTAATGCAAGAAGAAAGACCCAATGCTTTAAAAAGTCATCCAATCAAAGGAAAGTATTTACACAAAGCTATTTATGAGAAATGTTGGCAATATTACATGCACTTAAGAAATTGCAACCTTACCTAATGGGAAGACACTTCAAGGTAAAAACAGATCATGATAGTCTTAAATACTTTTCAGAACAAAGATTATCTTCAGAAGAGCAACAAAAATGGGTCACAAAGATGTTGGTTTATGACTTTGAAATCATCTACAAAAAAGGGAAGAAAAATGTTGCTGCAGATCCACTCTCAAGAAAAAATGAGGATGTGGACACAATACTTTTCGCCATTTCTATTATCCAACCAGATTGGATAAACGAAGAAAGGGATGAATGGAAGAATGATGAAGAAGTGTGGGCACTCATTCAAAAGTTACAACAAGATCCTAGTACATCTGATACTTTGAGCTGGAAAAATGATTCGTTATGGTACAAATATCTTTTATACCTCTGTAAGAATTCCCAACTCAAACAAAATATTCTTATGGAATTGCACACCTCTCCCTTAGGAGGGCACTCAAGATTTTTAAAAACTTACCACAAGGTAAAGAAGGAATTTTTTTGGGATGGCTTTAAATCTGATATTCAAAAGTTTGTGGCGGAATGTTCGGTTTGCAAACAAAATAAAGTTGAGACAATTAAGGCCCCAGGTCTATTACAAGCTTTATCCATTCCAATTCAACGTTGGGAGGAGGTTTCAATAAATTTTATCACAGGTTTACCCACGTCCGAAGGAAAGAGTGTCATCACGGTGGTAGTTCATAGACTTAACAAGTATACAAAATTTTGTGCATTATCTCATCCATTTAAAGCCAATACCATTGCTACTACATTTATGGAAACAATTCAAAAGCTACATGGAAATACAAAGATTATTGTAAGCGATAGAGATCCCATTTTTACTAGAAATTTTTGGACATAATTATTTTCTTGTCTGGGTACTCAGTTAGCTCATGGCTCACCTTATCATCCTCAATCTGATGGGAAAACTGAGATAGTGAACAAATGTTTGGGAGGATGTCTTCGTTTCTTTGTATCTGGTAAACATACACAATGGGTCAAATGATTGCCTCTGTTTGAATCGTGGTATAACACTTCCTTCCATACTGTCGCAAAAATGACCCCATTTATGACACTTTATGGATATCATCCACCATCCATCATATCATATTTAAGAGAAAATTCTAAGGTTCAAGCAGTGGAAGATCACATCGAGCATCAACAAGTTCTCCAAATCTTAAAGGATAACCTCACTTTGGCGCAAAATAGAATGAAACAACAGGCATATCATCATTGTAGGGAAATAAGTTTTGATGTAGGTGACTAGGTATTTCTATGGCTACAACCATACAAAAAAATGTCCCTCAAGCAAGCTAAGAAGGATAATAAATTATCACCAGTATTATGGTCCATACAAGGTGTTGCAAAAGATTAGTACTATGGCATACAAATTGGAGCTTCTTGAATCTTCTTGAGTGCACCTAGTTTTCCATGTTTCATGCTTAAAGAAGGTTATAGGTGACAAGGTCCCAGTTTAAATAATATTGCCAGAACTTGATGAGGAAGGAAAAATTATATTGGAACCTGAAGCAGTCATAGAAACAAGAACTTGACAACTACAAAATCAATCAATTTCAGAGAATCTCATCACGTGGAATAACTTACCCATTGAAGATTCCACATGGAAGGATGAGAATTTTATACAAAAGCATCCACAACTACTCAAGCTTTGAGGACAACACTTTTTTGGAGGGGCGTGTTAGGTCCCTATAATACTAGTGTATTCCCTTATTATTATTATCATTGTAGCCCCTTATTGTTATTTTTGTGCCCTTACATTATTATTATTATGTCGACTTTGATTATATTGTGACCCCTTAGAGTCCTATATATAAAAAGGAGGTCTTGTCATTTGTATCATCCAATAATTGTTCATTTATGTAATGTAAAGGAGGTTTCCCCCTCGAAGAGGCTACTTTTGAAGTCGTTGATATATCTCTTTATTCTATTTTGTGAGCTGGATGCATAACATTTGTACTCATAGGTTCAGTCTCACATGAAACTGTGTTTAGCTCTTGGGACAAGCCAGGAAAATATAAGAGGACTTGTACAACTATCAACATTTGGTTATCTGCTTTCATCTCTCTTTATGAAGAGCTTGTTGTCTTCAGTCTATGATACCCTGATGGAAAATATGTTCTGTTCAGAGTGAGGAAAACACAACACTTGCACTTTTAATTAGTACCACCTACTCTAATCAGTTCCTTTGGGTTAACCCTTGTCAACTCAGTCAAGTAGAGAAAGGTGAGGGGTAAAACTTTAACAAGTGTTGTCAGAGGTATATATAATATAATTCTCTGAAGGGACAACCTCGTCTGCTCTTAATAAGTTGGGATCCCTCTTCAACCTCTAAAATAAATAAGTGCCTATGCACAGTTCTTTGAAAAATAAAATAAAAATGAAAAATGAAAAAAATAAATAAGGTGGAAGAAGAGAAAGGTTTCCTGCACAGAAAGGTGATGCAAGTAACTCCATCGAGGTACTGACCAGGCTCATTGGTAGTCGAGAGATGCTTGTGTCCCTGCGTGACTTTGTCGGGGTACTGTCCAGGCCTACTATTAGTGGAGCAACACCAGAGATGAAACTAATAATCTAACATCTATATTAATTATGCACCAATATACCCCTCATCCCCATTCGAAACAACTCAGCTGACTTGGCTTGGTATGTGTGCTGACCGATCAAGAGAATGGTAGGAACTATATGTTTAACTCAAGCTTAGTGTTGAATCCATGACGATCAAATAATCAAACAATATTTCTAGAGGAGTTAGACTCACTTTTCATGAAGAAGGTCCATACAGAGAGTTGGAGTTATACCAGTGTGTTGCCAATGTTGTAGTGGCTACAACCACCCTCCAAAAGTTTGGCTTCGCTTCGTTTTGGAGCCTCCCTCATTGAAATCATAATATTTATCCTGCACTGATCAGGTACTTGTGTTTATTTTATTTTATTTGTCACCTAACATCTTGTGTTCACTAACTTGTCCTGTCGGTCAACCACAAGCTGACCCAGCACTTGGTTCACATCTACTCAATGGGTTTTCGGGAAAAACTGTGCAATCCTGGAGGGCAGCCTATCTTCCCCTTAGGAATTTCACATAATAGCCCAACAACTTCCCTGCACTCAAAAAATTCGCAGAGCAAGCTAGTCGACACTGCTCTCCTGAAATGCATAGAGCGGGCCAACCGGCACTGCTCTCTAGAAATGTGCATAGTAGTCCAACCCACATTGCTCTCTAGAAATGTGTAGAATAGGTTAGCTGGCACTTCTCTCCAGAAATGTGTAGAATTGGCTAGCAGCACTACTCTAGAAAATTGCGCAGAGTTGGCCAACCAGCTAGGGCCACTCAGCCCAGAAACAACACATAAGTTTTCCCTTAGTTATTTTTCGTTGCATGTGCCAGCAGGTGGTCTGGTTCCCTCCAGAACTACACAATCCTTCCTTGCATGTCGGGCAGATTTTCCCGAAAAATAAAAAAGAGAAAAGCGAAAAAGAATCCCTAGATTTTAGGGATCCATTTTTATGAATGGGAGTTACATGTAAAGTAAATTTTAGAAACTTCTCGCCAAGTGTTGCTTTTTTGTAGAGTTGTGGTGTGCACGTCATAAACCCTAATTTCGCCAAATCTATTTAAACGATACCTCAGAATTCATTATTCACATTTGATCTTGGAGCTATGGCATTCCTGAGGCATCTAGGAACCTTCAGCACAATGGGCACAACTTTTCCAGGTAAGTTTTACTTTTCATGCCTTTTGTCGCTTTTTCTGTTGCTTTTTATTTTTCGGCTTGTATGAGTGTTTTTTCCCTTGTTTTATTGAACACATGTTGGTGTTTCAATGTGTTTTAACTTGTAGAAGTGTTGTTTCAAGTTTTGCATTACCTTTACTTAGTGTCGCATGCATATATTATTTCTGCATTCACATTCGTCATTGCGGTGACTCTTTTCATGAGCTTCATGATTTTTCCATTTGACTAATTTCTACACTTGCCTGAATTGCATGCATGTCTATTCACTCAGATTTGCACCAGCTTTGCACACACATTCAATCCTTCTCATTTTCAGGTTTCCATTGGGTAGATATGGGCTATCTTGGCCTAGATCTTATTTCTCGCGGCATGCTCTGTGCATTCCTGGTAGTCAAGGCTTTGCCTTGCCTCTAGGAATTCCACAGAGGCTAACCACACTGGCTCCTAGCTGTGCTCTGTGAAATCCTGAGAGGTAGTGCCACAGTCCTACCCACTGGAACTACGCAATGTGCAGTTCCAACCAGCAACCTAGCCTGAATGTTCTGTGCATTGCGAAGTTTCAGTCAATAGTCAGCCTCACTAGACTATGCATTCAACAGTTTTAGTCAGTAGTGAGCCTCACTGGCATATGAGACTGCACAATTTGCAGTTCCAATTGACAGTCTCCTAGCCTCTCGGAGTCAATACTGTGCAATGTTCCCAATAGTCACTAGTGTGTTTCCTGATTGATTCTCGAGTTTCTTTATGCTTTTAGCTGGCATTATCTTGTCGTGAGTGTCTTCTCTGTCTCTAGGTACCACAAGTTTTTGAGCAGCTTCTTGGTAGTACTGGTATCATGGCCTCCAAGAGAGCTGGATCAAAAGACATAGTTGAAAGCAGTACTAGATATGTGGCTGAATAGGGGTCCATGAGCTTTCCCATGTACATAGACACACACATGTTCATTGAAAAAGACGTCAAGATCACACAGCAAGACATCAACACTATTTTCGCAGGCAAATTTGAGGAGAATCTGGAGGACCAACAAGTCTATGTCAATATTCATAAGTCAGGATTGTACAAGGTTGCATGCAGGTATCCCACTTTCCCATGCGCAAGCATGATCCACTGGATTGTCTCACACACTGATCCTGAGACGATGATACTGAGCAACGTCAGTGGAATAGAGATTGCTTCCGGACATATGATTATTAGTAGATGTACCATTTTCCACAGTCAGTGAACAGGATGGATGCATTGTTCTACACTCCCAACAAAAACACGAACACAAGAGACATCTTGAAGTGTTAGGTAAGGGAGCCATCAAAGTTCAGGACATCACCCAACTAGATATACAAGACAAAGACACTCAAGAAGGCATACCAATTCTTGGTCATCTTTGCATGTCGCTTGTATGGCCAAGGGAGTACGGAGACCTTCCTGCAGAGTTGGGTTGCTATGTTGGATCAGCTGGAAAGTGAAGGAAAACTATTCAACTAGTCTGACATGTTGGCTCTCTAGCTGAAAGTGCATGTATCCAATGCCCGGAGTCCGCCCAAGGATCAAAAAGTAAGATTCTTCATGTCTGCCTACTTGCTCGATGCAATATGTGCCCGTCAATAGTTTCCTGGCATGGGTTGGGCATGGACACCTTCTGAGAATGTTGTGAATGTATATTTCAAGTTTCTCTAAGACTGTAGCTACCGAGGAGTCATGGCTAGACTATTTGACCATTTCATTGCCCCTCTGAACACAATGATCTTTAAACAAGATTTGCCTTGCATGTCCCAGGAAACAATGGACATGTTGCTGAACATTGTAGATTGGTATGCCTCACTCGATGGCACCTTCATTAGGATGTACAACACGGAGAAATCTTTGCATGTGCTGCCAAGGTTTTCCACGGACAAGCTGGTCATGCAGGAGGTTGCATACCACATCTCGACATGGTTATCAATTGGATTGCATAGGAAGAAGAAGGAACTATGGCCTATGCTTCCTTTGCAAATTGGGTTGTACGTGAACTAGAGTTTGAAAGAAGTGGATGTCGAGGTCGAGGACTTCAAGAATTTTAAGTTTGGCACCAAGAGTTTCAATCCATACGATCCACATGGATTATGCAGGGACCATTGTGTAAGAGTGTACTATTATTTGATCCACGGGGTGTGTCATTGGCCAGAGCAAGACCCATGGAGATATTGTTATAACTCCTTTAGGCTCAATGAATTGGTCAACATGGCATTAGAGTGGTTAGCAACACTCAAGGTAGCAACACCATAGAGAGTAGCAACAATAACAGTAGAAAGCAATAAACCTATGCAAGACAAACACGAGAGGAAGATTGCAGAAAGCAGAAAGATGAAGCAAAGCTACAAGTTTAAGGAAGACCCACTTGTGGAAAGTGTAGCTTTGGAGATAGATGCAAAGAGGCGACAACGCAATAGGAGAATAGCGCAAAGAAAGAGGGAGAAGCAAATACTAGAAGAAGAAGACAGGAAGTAGAATAGAAGCTCAAAGAGGAACACGAGCTACACAGAATAGAGAAGGAATCACAATATGATCAGGAACAGGAGGAAGTGCAAGGCATATAGACAACGAAAATCGTGCCGAAACAGGTTGAATGCTATGAACTAGCAACAGATGAGGAACAAGTGAGTAGCTGCTAGAATATGAACTTGCTCCATAGGATGAACCGATAGTATAACAGATGGACATGGAGATGGAGAAGTCGAAACAGTATTAGGAGACCAACCTCATGCAAAAAGAAAACAAGGTCACCCTAGAGGATTCACCAGCGCCAACAGAAGAGCAAGTCCCAAGCGAATAGGGGGATACCATTCTCCTTGAGGATAATTCGGGAACAGATGTACACAACACAACCTCTGATGAATCACAACACAAAGTTATACAAGCGCGTTGAGTGCACACCCCGATGAGCATGCATCACCTACGCACTTTGAAGAATGGGTGATTGCGTCAGATGTATGAAGACATCCATTTTCCTTGGCTGATGCTACAAAGATTTATGTTGAAGCCACGAGCTCGAGTGTGAAGTTTTTTATAGCAGAAAACGAGCGCATGGCTAAGGATTTGCAAGAAACCAGGCAGAGAGAGGAACAATCAATAGGATTCGCCAGAGCAGAGACGAAGAAAGAGATACTTGCTGAAGTATCAGCTCTTGAGACAATCATGCGGAGACTATATGACAGGTTCATCACCGTGCACAAGGCAGTTTTCCATCTAGATGATTATCAGTAGCGTTGCACCAAGATAGCATGAACACTCATAGATATACATGTCGCAGTTGATCATGTGCATACATGGACAATGAGGTATAAGGGAGCCCTGCTTCACTTTCACAAGATGATGAAGCCGCGGGTAGAGTTGGACAAAATGCGCATATGAATTCTGGTATGGAACTATGAGGAACTCCCACCACTCATCACTAGTGTTGAGGCTTTGTACGCACGGTTGTTCAGGAGTTTGGATGTCATGGTGAGAAAGTATGGTACCCCATTGATTGGTATGCTCATTGAGGCAAATGAGAAGAACGAAGTTAGACTGGAGGTCGACACTATTCTTCTATGATCAATATAAATTATGAAACAAGATACTAACATTTAAATTTCAATATTCTAGAAAAAAAAATATCACTATAAAGATAACTCTCGAGAAGAAATTGCAAAATAAGAAATGAACATTTAATTGAAATATTTTAGAATTTAAAGAAATAATTCTTACATAAGCAAAACTCTGGTTTACAAGAAAATCACACTACTTAAAATGACGTATTTAAAGTCGTCATATAAGGCACTGCCATTTCATGGACAACATAAAAATATTAATCCTTCGAACGGAAATATCAGCACATGTTCGAAGATATGACGAGAGAAACGTACATTTGGTAAGGTGAGACGTCGCACTAATTTTCCCTCATCATTGAATATTATTGCTCTTAAATACACGTCCATCAACATTATCCATCCACCGCAGTTCACCGCCGCAGAGACGGGGGTAATTAATCCCAGGGAATGCGGGTCGCAGAACCCTGGCACTGAATCCGATGTATTGGCATGTGCCACCTGTGCACGCACTTCGTACCACCATACCTCTTCATCATGTGACGTGGCATTCTCATTTAACTTCCACAAACTAACATTACGATCATCTTTTTCACATATCAACACAACTCGACCATCAGATCCACTTAAACGTGCGTATTCATCTTCTTCTGAGCCTGTCGTCTCCCATGTGCCTTCCTTGGGCGGTGGAATTTCTTGCCAAACTCTGTCCGCTACGGTAAATGCTACCATGCACTTGCTTGCGCTGGGTGAATTGGCATTATAGACGCCACATGGCCAGTCAAACTTTCCCTCCGACTCAGAGTAAACCCAGCCCGCCGCCTTGGGATCAGCCTCGCTAAGCAGCCAGTAAAACTTTCCCCCAGAATAAATGCCCTGACTGTTAGGAATAATGTGGCGGGGTACTGTCATGGAAAAAAAGGACCATGCATTGGAATTTGTATCATAAATCTCCATCTCTATCATATTCATAATATCTTCTCCTATCAACGTAAAGTTATTTCTACCGACAACGACAGTGGCACGCCTGGTGGAAGCATCGACAGCCATGGCGTAGAACATCCAAACGTCACCGTCAATAGTATGGAGGAGGCGTATGTGTGGGGATGGAGGGAGACGCATGGAGGTCCTGGAAGCAGGATTTTCTATTGAACGAACGACGTCCTCATTCTCGTAACAAGTATAGCGGCAGAAGATGAGACCGTTGCAAGCGCCCAAAACATAACGAGTGTTAGACCTATTACAGTCTCGGCTTTGCAAAGCAACTTCGTAAACCTGTGAACCGCCGTATTCTATAGCCCACGTTTTGCATCCGCACCGAACAAGGAACCCGGGGATGCGGCTCATGTGTCGCATCGGATTTGACAGGTTAACATCCAGCATTCTTTGCAGGGTATCACGACAACACAGCACATAATTCCATCGTTTACACACAGTCCTCAGCTTCACACAAAATCTAACTGGCAGCCTTCCTAAAATCAGAAGCAATAATTCTTCCGGGAGGGCTTGCCAGATCTTTCTCTCCTCCCTTCTTTCACCCAACATTCACCCTTACACTTACCTGACATTCAATCTATTCTATTCACGCTTAACGTGCACTGTATTTATAACATAACTCTCTGCATGCACCGTTTATTTATAAAATAAATATTTTTCAAGAATGGCGACGATGTGGCACTCTTTCTCTTTATGTCCACATGCCGTGTATAACATGAGTTTTACATGCTGTGTATAACATGAGTTTTTTCAGCCTTAACGTATCGACAGGCCATCAATCTCTACTTTTTACTGCTGTCAACGCGTTGGCAGGTAACCTATATTTTCAGTTTGGACTATTTTTTTTAGATTTTAAAGGTTTTTTAATATATAAAAATGGACATAACAAAACAATTTGTTTTATAGGTTATTTTTAACCCCATGGACATTAAATAATTTCTTTTATATATATAGATAGAGTGTCCACTTGTATATGTAAAAATTTCTAAAATAATATTACTAATAATAGAGTCTTTTTTTACTAATCTTTTATTTTAAATTATATTAATGAAATATATTATTATATCTACCACTTTAAGCATCATATTATGTATTTAGTGTTGTTTTTCACAATTTTATTTATTTATTTTTTATTTTTTGGACTTATTATCTATAGTTTAACATTAACACTTTAATTTTTTTATTTAAATATATTTATTTATAAGATAATTAGTTGAAATGTTATTATAGGTAGTTTAGTAACTTTTATTTCTACTAATTACCAGTTTTATTTCCTTTTTATTTAACTTTTTTATTTTGATTTTTTTCGGACTTTTTCTATTATTTTCATTTTCATTAATTATAGTTTTTCTCCCATATTTTCAACTATGTCATTCATTAAGCTTTGACTACACAAATTATAGTGCTATTTATCCGAAGCTTTCTCTCCTAAAAGTTATATATATTAATAAAAAATAAATATCACCCTTTATGTTTATTTATACAATAACTATCTACATGCACCGTTTATGTTAACAAGCACCCTTTATGTTTATTTATAAAATAACTATCTCCATGCACCGTTTATTTATAAAATAAATATTTGCGAATGTGGCTTTTCTAAGAATGCCGAGTTTCAGAGTGGAATTAGAGTAAGATGGCGCTCTTTTTATTTATGTCTACATGTCATATATAACAATCCCGTTTCAGAAATTTGAGGAAGGTTTCTTCCATGGATCTATCGAGAGTCTCACGTGCCTCAATCCCGTTTCAGAAATTTGAGGAAGGTTTCTTCCATGGATCTATCGAGAGTCTCACGTGCCTATTTTGATGGAGCAGTACAACAGGGTATTTGTGCCTGTGGTATTTTTATTATTCTTATTGTTTGGGCAACAATTTGAAATTTATTGGAATGGAGGGACTGGTACTAACAATAACGCCTAAGTTATGGCTTTTGCTGGACTTCTTTTTTATGTGATTTTCTTAATTTGCAAGAGCTGAAAATATATGGAGACTCTAAGATGATCATTGACCACGTTCCATCCAAACATGTCATTAGGAACTATAATTTATTAGGATCGCTGGAAAGGATTGAAACAATATGGAACAGCAGGCTAGACTTCTCCATTGATCATATTGACAGGGGTAAAAACTCAGTTGCAGATGCTTTATCAAAGAAAGGTCTCCTTTCTAAGCATGGCATATGGTCGATGTGCATCACAGTGGAAAACTTTTCCTACCAGATTCAGGATTTTCTCATACTTGGTATATAACTCTCCTTTCTCATGACCTATGTACCTTTGACCTTTCTTTTTGCTTTTCCATCATGGATGACCTCTGTTATTATCTATATCCTGCATTTTGACTATACAAACCTCATATCTTATCTATATTCTTTGAACATGATGAACAATCAGTGGTTTCCTATTGTTTTGCATTTTTGTTCTCCCCATATTTTGGCCTCTATTCAGATAAACAGGTGCAAACATGTATATCTCCATCATCTTTATTATGTATCATCATCTCTATATGTTTTTCATAATAGAAAATATAGCTTTTTTCGTGCTGAAAAAAAACATGCGTTTTTTGGCCAATACTCGGTACTTTTTACAGCTGTCTACGCGTTGCACTTAACCTAAATCTTTACGTAGATTTCAGAGTAGTTATTAATTTATAAAATGTCAAGTTGTTTTTAGTGAGATTTTTTTGGAAGTTTGTCCCGTTTAATTTCTTTAAAATTTGGCGGAAATTTATTAAAATCACAAGTGCATCGACAAGTCCAAAAAGTCGCGCTAAAAACAACTCAACAAGAACCAAACCAATCTTTTTGTGTTAACTTGAGTTAAGGCATAAGAACATTCAGCTTTGGTTGGTCAATTACCATGGGTGGGTGTCCACTCTTACTAGTACTATACATTTATACTAGTACTATACACAGTAAAATTTAACAAAATAATATTATTAAAATTGGATGTTTTTTTCAAGGGTGGGAAAACCTATCATAACTCAGTTGCCCAACCAGCACTGAAGATAGTCATCTTTGGGTGTCCACTCATACTAGTACTATACATATATACTAGTATTATACACAGTAAAATTTAACAAAATATTATTGTTAAAATTGGATGTTTTTTTTTCTTCTCTCAAATGTATTGTGGATAACTATATTGTCTTTCAAATTAATATTTTAACTAGAAAATAACACAATATATAAATTGATGACCATGAACATACCTACTCATGAAATATGTTTTTCTTAAGAGATTAGGAGAAGATTGCACCAAGATAGGTGATTGTTGTCAACTATTACTATCTAATGAGGAGATATCATATTTTTCCAATGTCTTTGCTAACCTTAACACTTTCCTATTGACTTTATCAACTTTGTCCATGATTTCGACTTGTAGATTAGTCGTCATTGTTGGGTGTTAGCTTAGTAAGCATCATCCATGTGAGAGTTTAAATCTTCTAGTAAAGGTTGATTGTATACATATAGGATAAGGAGGGCACCCAACTAGAGTTGTGTACATTAGGAATCCATTATCTAGTTTCTTTTTCAACTTGTCTATTGAAGATAAACCTTCTATTTTACTAGACACGGTCTTCCAATTTACATATTTCTTTCTTAACTACTTCAAGAATGATGTTTCTATACCTATCCATGCTGTCACGGGGAATTATTTGGGCTTGAGATTGATTAGTAAAGGGAGGAATGGAGCTAGAAGTCGGGGATGGACACAAGTATCCTTTTCTCCCTCCACATTGCAACGCAGAAAACAGTTCCTTACCATGTGGTCAAGTGACCTGGAGCAGCATAAGTCTGGAGCAGCATAAGTCGAGAAAAGAGTCATAGGCAAAGGTTGATAAACATAAATTGAAATAGTGAGGAGGAATATTTAAGGGGGAGTGAGAATAAAACTAGATGGGGTGGCTATGAAAGGGGAGGAAGAAGCCTAAGAAGGTAAAAAAGATTGGAACCAAGGAGCTGAGATCCTAGAGATAGAGGCTAGAAGGGAAAGGCCATTATGCATAGGCTTAGAATCAAATTTAGAGCACCATATAGTAAAATTCCCCAGGGCTAAAATGAATTTTGAAGGAAAATATAACCAAAATATAATGAAGCCAAAATTTTGGACAAACATCAAGACCATAACATCCACCAAAGAGGAAAGGTTTGTGATAGAGATGATAACTATTGCTATCGAGATACTTCTCATCTACATTTGTAAAAAAGCATAATTTGTGCGTTGCAAGCTCACCAATTCCCGTCTAAAAATTATAGCCGCTATTCAATGCAATGCTATCTCCATCCCTGATTGGCATTGATCTACTAGATGTTAAGCTCCGTTAAGTTATTTACCAACTGTTGCCTACAATTGTGGAAGCTAACTGCAGTCTTTCCTTAATTTCTGGAAACCAACTGCAGTAATTTCCTTAAATTAAGGAAATCAACTGCAGTTAATTAATTTTCTTGTTGGAGCTTCTGAAGTGGTCCATTACTCCATCTGGAGTTCTCTACCTTGATCTGTGGAACACCTGACACATAGCCATCAGAAGCTTGATGGAAGCTTGGCTATAAATTTATTTGTTTGGTCCCCAAGCTAGCATCTCAATTCCCTTCAGTTTTTTACACCATCTAGCTGAGAGAGCAGAGCTTGGAAGTGCCTTCAGACTTTCTGTATTCTTTTCCTTTTGCTTGGATTGAAGCTGGAGTGCTGAAGTAAAGAAGCAAGTGGACTGTGGTTTGCATCAAGAACATCACCAATGGCTGGAGGTAATTTATATTTCTGGGCATTAAGTTTTAACGATTCTTTGAGTTTTTCCGCATACATAATTGTTGTTGCAAAACTTTATAATATTGGTATCAGAGCCCAGAATTTACCTCTGCCTTGGTGTGCGATTCGAATAGCATTATACCCCTGATTGGTTTCACCACTAATTGTTTCAGTTAAGCTTGACAGCGTAGCCTAATTGTCAACCTTTTTTCCCCATTTCCTGTTTCATTTTCATGGGAAAGCTTTAATTCAAATGGCGGTTAATATATTTGGGCATTTTGAAACCGCCAAGTTTGACCTGTTCGAGTTGAAAATTCCAACACTGGTAAATTATGGCACAGAAGAAGAAAAGGGGAGTGCAGTGCGTATTTTATGGTTTGGATTTTAATTGTGAAAAATATCCAATCTATTTTCGTCAATATAGCTTTGACTTATTCATTAAAATTTCTGTTCAATGGCAGCCCTCCACACATCTAATATGGCTTTACCCTTTCCACTATATGGCTTTCCCTTCCGTTTCAAGTATTTATGGAGCGCAGTGGCATGTATAATACTTCGTATAAACATGTTTTGATAACCCACTGCATTGTGATATTTACGTATTTAAATGGCTTTATCCTTTCCACGCTAACGCTTGAATGAATGGACAAAAGTAGCACGTAAGGTTTTAACTGTGTGGCTTTATTCCATTCTTAGGGTATCGCAAGATTTTTTATTTTTATTTTATTTTGAGCCTCGGATATGGTGAAAATTATCAGACTTGTTTTATTCTCAACTGAAACGCCAATGCTTTGAAGAGTTGGTCCTTAAAAGCCTTACTGGGTGCTGACTGCATTGGAATAATTGCTTATAGATAACTAAAAGGCCAAGGAAAACCTGTGAAATATTTGTGTAGAATTTTGTAAATGCGTTGTTCAACACTTTAAATATTCTATGTTGTATCATATGATATTGCATCAGGGTATAGTAGCCATTTATTTTTTATAATTTTTATTACATATTTATTGTAAAATTTACATTCCGCTTGCATCATAGATACTTGGAAGCATCTAAATTCAGTCGATTTCAATTTAAGACTTTGATGTTTTTACTAATCCAGAGACTGAGAGCACTAAATGTTAAGATGGGGAATTACGTAATTTACATTGCTTGTTTAACGCTCAACTTTATCTTCTGCATCTCAGTTTTCTACTCTTTGGAACTGTATTGCAAGAGTACATTTATAATAATGAACATTTGTAATTAAAGAAGAAATAAGAAATGGTTTATTTCTCATTTGGGCATTTTTGATTCTATGTTTATTTCGCATGAAGTTCAGATTTAGCGTTGTTGAAATTTAATTTAAATTTAATTTAAATTTTATTTATCTTGTGAGCAAAATAGCTTGTTTGCTGGTCTATTTTTTGTTTTGTTTATAAATTGAACAATCAATTTGCAGTCATTTACGGTAATGCTGACTGCTTTAACCTTAATTTTGATTTTGTGAAGAATTATTACAGTTATATGGAGTTTATTTAAAATGTCATTTTGACTTACTCCTTTCAGTAAACATTATTTTTTCTCTCTGGTTAAGCTTTGTTTATGCAACAAAAATAATGTCTAGTGATCCATATAATTTTAATTAATTAGAGAATAGCCACAACATCTTTAATTAAATAAAATTATATATTGGTTCGATCACATAAAGATTATTTAGACATTAAATTGTAATTAATTAGACTAAATATAATAAATTTTATCCCACAATAATTTTTATTATATTTATGTAATTAATTAGGATAAAATTTCATAACCTACCTACAGGAGTTATGAATTAATAAGTTTTATCATAAAGTTTTATTGAATCTGTTTGAATTGAAAATTTAGCCCACAGGTAATTTTTATGTCATTAGATTCAATTTTTGAGCATGATTTACATTGGTAAAACATGAAAGTTTATTAAGCCTCAATTTTAACATAAGCATGTGATTTTTAATTTTGATGCAGTTGTACAACCTGCAAATTTCTCTGAAATTCGTTGTGACATTCCCGAACATAAGGGAGATAACTATAAGGGTTGGAAGGAGAGGATTCTCCTTCATTTAGTGTGGATGGACATAGATTATGCTATTAGGAAAGTTGAATCATTGGCACTCACAAATACCAGCACTGCAGCGGACATCATGCTTTATGAACGATGGGAGCGATCCAATCGTCTAAGCATGATGTTCATTAAGACTAAAATTTCAGCTGGTATTCGTGGTTCCGTTGATCAGCATGAAAAGGTCCGAGACTTATTGAAGGCCATTGATGATCAATTCGTCACTTCAGACAAGGCACTAGCAAGCACCCTAATCATGAAGTTCTCATCCCTAAGGTTCACTAGTGTGAAAGGTGTGCGCGAGCACATCATGCAGATGAGGGACACTGTGGCTCAATTGAAGAAACTCGAGGTTGATATATCGGAGTCCTTCCTAGTGCACTACATCCTGAACACCCTTCCGCACCAATATGGACCTTTCAAAATCTCATACAACACACATAAAGATAAATGGTCAATTAAAGAACTTATGACCATGTGTGATCAAGAGGAAGAGAGACTGGTGATGGAACTAGGAGAGAGTGCAATGCTGGCAATGCGTGGAAAGGGCAAATCTCAAGCCAATCGGAAAGTGAAAGGTAAAGTACCTCCCCAAGCCGATATCAAGAAGGATTCCAAGTGTTTCTTCTATAAAAAGAAGGGACACATGAAGAAGGAATGCGACAAATTTCAGAAATGGTTTGCGGACAAAGGCAATTTAATCTCATTTGTTTGTTATGAATCTAATATGGTTAACGTTAATATTAACACATGGTGGATTGATTCTGGATCAACAATTCACATTTCGAATTCCTTGCAGGGTTTGCAAAACCTAAGGAAGCCAGTGGGAAGTGAGCAAAACATCTTATCAGGAAACAAGATGGGCTCACATGTGGAAGCTATAGGAACATGTTATTTAACTTTAAGTAGTGGCTTTGTTTTGGAATTAGAAAAGACCTTTTATGTTCCAAGTTTTTCTAGAAACTTGATTTCAGTTTCAAGGCTTGTACCTTTTGGATATTCCTTAAACTTTTCAGAAAAAATTTTCAGTCTATTCTATAAATCTGATTATGTTGGGAATGGTATTTTGTCTAATGGTCTTTACTGCATTAATTTACAAAACAATGTCACTTATGATTCAATGCGTGTTCACACTGGCACTAAAAGATGTGTTATTAATGAAGATTCTTCTAAATTATGGCACCGGAGACTAGGTCATATCTCCATAGAAAGAATTAAAATATTGGTAAATGAAGGGGTACTTAATACTCTGGATTTTACTGATTTTGAGACTTGTGTGGACTGCATAAAGGGAAAGAAGACCAACAAGTCAAAGAAAGGTGCCAATAGGAGTTCAGACATATTAGAGATCATACATACTGATATATGTAGTCTAGACATGGATTCACATGGTCAGAGATACTTCATCTCCTTTATAGATGATTACTCACGATATATGTATCTCTAAATGCTTCATAAAAAGAGCGAAGCATTAGATGCCTTTAAGATCTTTAAGGCTGAAGTAGAGAAACAATGCGGCAAGAAAATTAAGATCGTGAGATCAGATAGAGGTGGAGAATATTATGGTAGATACACAGAAGATAGACAAGCACCTGGGCCATTTGCTAAATTTCTTCAAGAGCATGGGATCGTTGCCCAATACACCATGCCTGGTTCACCCGACCAGAATGGTGTAGCAGAAAGAAGAAATCGAACATTATTGGACATGGTGTGGAGTATGCTTAGCAGCTCCAATCTTCCTAAATCCTTGTGGACTGAAGCACTTAAGACGGCAGTGTATATATTAAACCGAGTTCCAACAAAGGTGGTTCCTAAAACGCCATTTGAATTATGGAAAGGTTGGAAACCGAGTTTGCGACATATGCGCGTTTGGGGATGCCCGTCTGAAGTGAGAATTTATAATCCACAAGAGAAGAAGCTGGACCCAAGGACCATTAGTGGGTATTTCATTGGATATGCTGAAAGGTCTAAAGGTTACAGATTTTATTGTCCATCTCACAACACTAGGATTGTGGAATCAAGAAATGTAAAGTTTCTTGAAAATGACTTGATCAGTGGGAGCGATCAAATTAGAAACATAGTTTCTGAGAAGGATCATTCAGAATCTAAACCTTCCACTTCAAGTGATAGATTGGTTATTATTCATAGCACCCCTCAAGTACAAATTGGTGTTGAACAACCAATTGTTGAAGTTCCACAAGCTACTGACGATATTCCAGTAGATCAAGGAGTTCAAGAGTTGCCAAGAACTTTTGAACAACAAGTTGAACCACATACTTCTCAGGAAGATGATGGTACAACATTAAGAAGATCTACTAGACCAAAGAGATCAACAATTCCTAATGATTATGTTGTGTGTCTACAAGAATCTGACTACAACATTGGAGCCGAAAATGATCCTGATTCATTTTCACAAGCCGTGAGTTGCAAAGAATCAGAACTATGGTACAATGCCATGAAGGAAGAGATGAATTCCATAAAGAGTAACGAAGTCTGGGATCTTGTTGAGTTGCCTAATGGTGCAAAAGTCATTGGATGTAAATGGGTCTTTAAGACAAAGAAAGACTCATTGGGCAACATTGAGAGATACAAGGCAAGACTTGTTGCTAAGGGATTCACTCAGAAAGAAGGAATCAACTACACAGAGACCTTTTCTCCTGTATCTAAGAAAGATTCCTTGCGCGTTATTATGGCATTAGTAGCCCATTTTGACTTAGAGTTGCAACAAATGGATGTGAAAACAACTTTTCTTAATGGAGATCTAGAAGAGGAGGTTTACATGAAACAACCTGAAGGATTCCCCTCTAGTGATGGTGAGAAATTGGTTTGCACGCTCAAGAAGTCATTATATGGTTTAAAACAAGCATCCTGCCAATAGTATTTGAAATTCCATAATGTAATTTCTTCTTTTGGTTTTGTAGAAAACATTATGGATCAATGTATATACCTGAAAGTTAGTGGGAGTAAAATTTGTTTTCTTGTTTTATATGTGGATGACATTTTGCTAGCAACGAATGATAAGGGTTTGCTACATGAGGTGAAACAATTCCTCTCTAAAAATTTTGATATGAAGGATATGGGTGAGGCATCTTATGTCATTGGCATTAAGATCCATAGAGACAGATTTCGAGGCATCTTGGGTCTGTCACAGGAAACCTATATTAATAAAATTTTAGAGAGATTTCGGATGAAGGATTGTTCACCAAGTGTAGCTCCCATTGTGAAGGGTGATAGGTTCAATTTGAACCAATGCCCGAAGAACGAATTTGAAAGGGAACAAATGAAGAACATTCCATATGCTTCTGCTGTCGGAAGCCTAATGTATGCTCAAGTCTGCACAAGACCTGACATTGCATTTGTTGTGGGAATGTTGGGACGATATCAGAGTGATCCAGGTTTAGACCACTGGAGAGCTGCAAAGAAAGTAATGAGGTACCTTCAAGGAACCAAAGGTTACATGCTTATGTATAGACGAACATACAACTTGGAAGTAATTGGCTACTCAGATTCTGACTTTGCTGGATGTGTTGATTCACGCAAATCAACATCAGGTTACATTTTTATGATGGCCGGTGGAGTTGTATCATGGAGGAGTGCCAAGCAGACCTTGATTGCCACTTCCACTATGGAAGCCGAGTTCGTCTCTTATTTTGAGGCTACTTTACATGGTGTATGGCTTAAGAGTTTCATTTCTGGGCTTAGAATTATGGATTCTATCTCTAAGCCATTGAGAATATATTGTGATAATTCAACTGTTGTTTTTATGGCTAAAAACAACAAAAGTGGGAGTCGAAATAAACACATCGACATTAAGTATTTAGCTATAAGGGAACGTGTTAAAGAAAAGAAAGTGGTCATTGAGCATGTCAGCACTGAGTTGATGATCGCTGATCCTTTGACTAAGGGCATGCCACCATTTAAATTCAAGGATCGTGTAATGAATATGGGACTTGGTTCGATTATGTAGTTTCTCATTGTATAGACAATGTTATTTTAATGAAATTCTTAATTATTGTGATATTTTTTCTCATATTTATGTGCAATTTAAGTTGATTTGAGAAAATTCATTTAAGAAGGACCAAGAATAAACATAAGGTTTATTCATTAAGAAATTGTTGCCACATAAATTATAATAAGAATAAATACATAGTAATACATGGAAGATTATACTCATCTTTAGAGGACTTATCGCCATGATTCATGTATCTATTACTTAATACAGATTATCAATGGGTTTTAAGTTGAGACATTAAGTTTGGAAGTATGGACCAAGTAGGAGAATGTTAAGCTCCATTAAGTTATTTACCAACTGCTGCCTACAATTGTGGAAGCTAACTGCAATCTTTCCTTAATTTCTAGAAACCAACTGCAGTAATTTCCTTAAATTAAGGAAATCAACTGTAGTTAATTAATTTTCTTGTTGGAGCTTCTGAAGTGGTCCATTACTCCATATGGAGTTCTCTACCTTGATCTGTGGAACACCTGACACATAGCCATCAGAAGCTTGATGGAAGCTTGGCTATAAATTTATCTATTTGGTCCCCAAGCTAGCATCTCAATTCCCTTCAGTTTTTTACACCATCTAGCTGAGAGAGCAGAGCTTGGAAGTGCCTTCAGACTTTCTGTATTCTTTTCCTTTTGCTTGGATTGAAGCTGGAGTGCTGAAGTAAAGAAGCAAGTGGAATGTGGTTTGCATCAAGAACATCACCAATGGCTGGAGGTAATTTATATTTCTGGGCATTAAGTTTTAACGATTCTTTGAGTTTTTCCGCATACAAAATCGCTGTTGCAAAATAATTAACACTAGATTCATATGCTCTTTATCTCTAGAAATAGTATGTCTACAAAAACCAAAAAATTCTCATAGAAACTAAGTATGTCGAGTGCAACATCCGGAGATGGGAGAGATTCACTACTAGTATAGTTATTATAAAAGTCTCGAACATCTTGTTGACTAGATTTATCATTATAACATATTCATAATATTACACAAGAAGAATTTCCCCGAGAAAGGTACATCTTTACCAATTCAGTTTTGGATCACATCGCTATTGTATTGGTAAAGTTCTCCATATTCAGCTAGTTCAAGGTCTTAGATATGCAAGCTTCTATGTTCATAATAGAAACTTCACTACCAATTCATTTTTGGATCACATCGCTATTACATTGATAAAGTTTTCTAGTACATTTGGTTAGTTTAAAGGCTTAGATATGCAAGCTTCTAGATTCATAATTTGTGATCAAATGAAGCTTTTCTCTTAGTCTTTACGTGAACAAGACTTTTACATTTATGTTTTGGAAAGATTTCCTAATCAATTTTGTATTTTAGTTTTGATAATTGAGCATTATTTGGATCGATCTTTATAACATAAGGATTCTTTCAAGTAATTATTTCTCATAGGAGATGGTTACAAAGTCTTCTAGTGGTTTATTTAAGCTCAAGAATATTCACATGGATAACAAACATTAGAGTGGAGAATTTTCAAATAATTCAGAGTGCCTTAATGGAGGAGAATGAGGACATGTCCTTTATTGTGGTAATCCATGGTACTTTGGATTAGATTAAGCATGGTTTCTCTTAACGTTGGAGACACCATATTAAAAAATATATATAACTTGAGCATGCCACCATCACTTATGGACTTGAAAATTGTATTATTAGGAACGCTTGAACATAAACTGGAAATATAAATTGTATTATTAACAACGCTGGAATATAAATTGGAAATATGTAACTCTAACCATAGAGATAGAAGGAATACCACGCTTGCACTACAAAAGGAAAATTTAGTGGGAATGACAAGCATCTTGAGTGCATATTAGATTTGGACTAAGGATTGGCCTATTAGAGTTGATGTTAAAATTAGTTGGTTGGTTGCGAAGATTGAAAATTAAATGGCCAAGGCAAGCATGTTCACAGTAGGTTAGATTTGACGTAAAAATGAGGATCAATTGATGATAAATGTTGAGAAATTTTTTCATAAGGAGAAAATATTAAATGAAAATTAATTCTGTAATGCAAACGTTTTTAATGCAGATTGGAGTTGACTTAGAAGGAGGATTAATGTTTACAGAGAGAAAACTTGTGCATCATAAGGGATTGCAAAATTTGTATAGAAAGGTGAAAATTAAGTTATAAGAATAAAAGTGATGTATATCAAAAATGAAATTTAGAAGCTATTACATTGATAGGTAAGTTTAGGGATTTTTGAATTTTAATTTAATTATTAATAATTATTAAGTGGATGGTAGGAATTTATCTTTTATAAAATATTAAAGAATATCCTTAATAGTAATAAGATATCAAAGGTTGAGATTCGTTAAATTCCATGAAATATTATAGAATATCCTCAATAGTAATAAGATATCAAAGGTTGAGATTTATCTAAAAAATAGTTATGGTTATTTTTCCATTTTAATTAAATTGATTAATTAAAAAAAAATGTCACATGAAGAAGTTTCATATGAGATGAGTTATGGTTTTTGGGTATGTGATATTGATGACCCATGGTATTGGCCCATAGTATTATAACAAAACCTATTTATAAATTAAGAATGTCCATGATTAAAATTCTCATATTGTTTGGAGTGAATATAAGTTTAACTCATATAGTAATGAATTCTATAATAACAATAATAAAATTTAGAATTTAATTAATTTTTGTTGTTTAGAATGTATATATATGTGTTTAAATCATATATTAATTCTTTTTATAGTGATAATAGGTGAAAATGTAAAATAAATGAGTAGAAAGGTCTTTTGTTCAAATCCATGGTTACTTACCATTTGATGTGTGTTTGGGAGCTACATGTGGCCCAATTGCAGATTCTTCAGTCCAAAAATAAATAAATTTCAACAATGTAAAATATTATCATGAACTAGGTGTTTTGATCCTTATTGATTGATGTTGATACATGTTTATCAGACATTTAATTTATATGGTTACACTAGTTTTCTAGTAAAATGATTAAAAAATATTTCCTATTTTTTAATATAATAAATAAATAAATAAATCTTATTTTTCTTAAATTAACAAAAAAAAATCAACATATAAATAAAATAATGAATAAAAAATTATAATTAAAAAATGTAACATTTAAATTTCGATATTTTAAATTTAAGAAAAAAATAATATTAAATATAAATTATAAAACATGTTAATAATATTTAAATTTTAATATTCTAAAAAACATTATTTTATTTCAAATTAAATTATGAAACATGATATTAATATTTAAATTTTAATATTTTAAAAAAATTTACTAGAAAGCCAATTTTAAAAAAAAAAATTACAGAATAAACTTAAACATTTAAATTAAAATATTTTAAACATTTAAATTAGAATATTTTATAGTTTAAAAAATAATTATCAAATAAACAAAACTCTTCTTTACCAGAAATCAACATTACTTAAAATGATGCATAAATGAACCATTCTTAAATTCCTCCATTATGCCACCATCTCTCATTAACAGAAGGAGAATGAATGACCAGCATCTCGAGTGCGTATTAGAGTTCCCGTAAAATTAAGGATTGGTTTATTAGATTTGATGTCAAGATGAAAAGATTGGTTCCTAGAGAAAAATTCCATTTCATGTTAGAGTTTGGGTAGAAATGAGGATCAATGTGTTAAAGTTGTCTTAAGAAATAATGATAAGTGTAAAAAATAATGTAGTAATGATAAGTGTCCATAGAAAATTTTCATTATAAGTATTTAATATGAGAAATACAAAATGAAAGTGAAAATGAAATAGACAAGGTAAACATGTTTAATGTATAATAGAGTTGATTTGAGAGGATGGATGTTTAAAAGGAAAAAACTTGTTGTGCATGAGAAAGATTGTAAACTTTGTACATAAGGTTAAAATTATAAGGGATATATATCAAAAATAAGATTTATAAATGATTACATTGATAAGTATGTTTAGGGGATTTTATAATTTAATTTAATTATAAATAACTATTAGGTGGATGGTAGGAATTTAACTTCCATGAAATATTGTAGAACATTTTTACTCGTAATAAATGATCAAAGGTTGAGATTTATCTCAAAGATAGTTATGCCCATTTTCCTCTTTTAGTTAAATTGATTAATTAAAAACAAATGTCATGTAGACACCTTTCATATTGGGTCTTTTGGGTATGTGGTATTGATAAGCCATGGTATTGGCCCATGGTACTGTAACAAAAATATTTATAGGTTAAGAATATCCATGGTTAAGAATCATGTTACATGATGTTTAGAATGTATATATGTTCAACTCATATAGTAATTCTTTTATAATAACAATGAAAGCTATAATTTAGTTCATTTTTATTTTTTCTTTTAATCTTGGCAACGTGAGAGCTCCCTTCACATAGAAAGCCCAAAATGTGAAGTAAATATGACTAAAAATATCCTCATTTATGGAGAAGATTAATATATATCTTTCATATATGTAAGATAACAAAAAATGATTACTCTATGAATTTGTTTTACAAAGCACAATTATATTCAGATTAATATGACCAAGTTCCACAATTTATATTTTAAGAAAAGTCTTCCGGTAGAAATCAAATAACAAAAATACTAAAAGGAGTTAACAATGAATAAGATGATAAAATACATAAGAAAATACAAAGGATCAAGAATATAAACTCTAATGAAGAATAAACTAAGAACGAATACTATGAAAAAGACACTAATACCTACACACATAAATAAATAAACAAACAAAAATCCTGAAGAAACCTAAAAAACTAGGATGACAGAGAGGGACCCAACTTCTACTAATAATCTAGCCATCTTCTCTATTCAAATTATTGGGTCTTTTTTCGATTTCTAAGGCCTCCCTCAATTTAAGATGAGGGAAATGACTAACCATAGCAACGACTTGGACATCCTCTATGCGGATGTGATGCTTAGATTTATCTGCATGCTCTGCCAAAGCAAAGGAGCGAGTCCTACCATGGTTGAGGTCAGCCGCATACTCACTTCCCCTCTTCATCTCGTCTTTATTGAGACATTTTGGAAAATTTTCCACTATAATTTCTCTAAAATACTGGCACGAATTTATTGAATGAACCACGCCAATCTTTTTGTGTGAGCATGAATTAACCTAGAACATTCAAATTTGATTGGGAAATTACTATGGGTGTGTGTCCATTCATACTATTACTATACATATATACTATGCAGTAAAATTTAACAAAATAACATATTAAAATTGGATGTTTTTTCTTCAAGGGTGGGAAAACCTATCATAAATTAGTTGTCAAACCAGTAATGAGGACAGTTATCTCTGGCTACTAACCGTGAATGCAAACTCACTTGTCAACATTATTAAAAAAAACCATGCCACCATTATTCATTGTCTTTTTGTTGTTTTAATAACTAATAAATTAACTACATTTAACATAGTTAAATTCAATTAACTTAAATAAATAATAATATTAGATGGATTATATTTTATAATAAAAATATATAATTAGTATTGGTTATATAAATTTCTTTTTAATTAGTATAAAAGACAAAGATTTGAATTTTGAATCTCATGTTTTATATATTACTTCACAACAAAGTTAATATAATTTAATATAATATAATATTACTTTAATATTATACTAATTAAATATTATAATAATATATGTAATATTAATAGTAAGTACTGATGATTGGCATGGGAAATGCATACTGAATTTCTGCTTCTGCATGTAACCTTGTTGCTTTATTGGTCACTTGATCTGAATCAACTTGCTGCTTATGGGAGTCTGTTTCATTGTTCTGAACAGAAACAGGTTCAGAATGATGACTCCTCTGCTTTAATTCTTCTTGCTGTAGCTGAGATTCAAGCTCCGAAAATTCTATCTTTTCTTGTGTATACTGCAGATAGGTTTGGATGTCAAAGAGAGTGTCTTTGTTGACTTTAACTGTATCATGAATTGTGGAGTGCATTATAGTATTTTAACAACTCTAATACTTCACCAATTTTATCCATTTTCCAAACAATTAGACCAAAAATGCACTTGTAGAAACAATAATGGTTTTAGAAAATTAATTTTTCAACTTTTCAACACGAATTAATTTGCACTGTGTCTGCTCATGTTCTCACTTCACAATGTCTTCTGACTCAATTTATACACAGTCACCTCAATATTGTTGCCTTAACAGAATGTCTAGCTTGACAGGTTTGTAGCCCATAGGTTCCTCTTTTCCAGCAATAACAAGACCCCAATAGAAATGAGATTAGCTTCTATATTTCATTGACCATACACCATATAACACTAACACGTGCAAAATAGCCTTCAATGCATTCAAAGCGGCATACAGTAGTTCCAGGCCATGGAATTTCAATCTTCCCCACTCAATTTTGAATAATACATAAAACAACATAATCCATACCTTTCCGCTTATTCTCGAGGCTCTGCACATTCCCTAAGATTACCTTTATCGCAATCGCTCATTGAAATCTTCCTTGGTCACACCACATATCACCTCTTCTACATCAGATGTGCGACTATCGGAAGTGTTTAAATAATGCTTAAGGCTTTAAACCGGAATCACTCAATTTTAACACATTTGCCTTTAAAACCCGGGACACACCACTTTATTGCAATACATTGAAATACACTAAAAAAACAAAGGAAAATCCCGCTCCGGCAGCATAAGTCGGACTTCAAATTTCATACACTCGCTTCTATAAATATCGTCGAGTTCGTCTGTCTAAGCCTTTCTGCTGTACCGCTACCTGAACTCTGATCTCCGATCTATCCGATCTCTAATCAGTGCTTATCACTATTGGCTATTGTCTATCACACCATCCTTCACACCTAGCCTCTTCCTCTTAAAGTTTTGATCCGATATGACTTATGGATCCGATAAGGGTTCTAGGTTGTAGTATATAGTTTTTCGGATCCGCTCCTAAATCACATGTCGCATATCGCATGAGCCAAAGTGCATTAACTTACAATTTAAATGTTGCGACACGATATTTAAGATTCGTCCGTCACCGTTGATCTGAGCACCAATTTAATAGTTAGCAATGAGATTGTTTGTCACAATCACCGATTGCTTGAGGCCGAGGTTTATTTATTCAACATTCAATGGATACCAAAAGGAGGTATATATTGGCATTCTTTGTATATGAATACCATGGAAACGTTTTAGTTACCAAAGAACCTGGTCAATAAAACGATAGTAGAATATACATAAACTCACCTTTTCACCAATTCGTGGCTTTCGCACAGCTCCTAAGGTTTAACTTTATCGAGTTCATTCTCCACCGTAGATTTCAATCCCATGATCTGACAATTGATATCTTTCCACAATCAATCAAACTTGCATGATCATTCTCCATCGTAGATCTGCACTCACAAGATTTGATGGTCTTCAACGATTTCAAAAGGAACACTTGCGTGATGATTACCCGTCCAAAATGGGTGGTTTTTCTCTATCCTCTAGTGGCTATGTGTCGTGCGGTGAGTGGAATCGAGCAGACTCAAAGATTACCACTTACCACCTTTTATGTGCTTGAAATACCGTTTCCTTTACAAATACCACCTTTTTCACTGGCTATCTTCCGTGCGTCTTCTCCAAGTGATGATCGTTATATCTATTGATCTATCGATCAAACAGTTGTCACTCCCCTTCAGCTTTTGACTCAAAATTGTCGAGTTCTCTGCTGTTCCGCTATAGATTTAACACTTCCACCAGTTTATATTGGAGTCGTTGTTTGGAGGGGCTCTGATACCAGAGTGTGAACTGAAGGTGTGAACGAGGTAAAACCACGGAGGAGACAATGATATAGTTAAGTTCGACAAACAACACATAGGTTGGGGCAAGCAAGGAGAATGCGTGGTGTTTGAGTTTCAATAGGATTTCCAGGTTTGAAAGCGAAGAAAGACTAAGGCTGTGGTGCCATTCATGGGTGAATCAATTTCGATTTTTGATGGGACTCTTCCAACTTTTCTACGGATATGAATTTGAGATTGATCCATTCAAGGTTTTGAAGACACCTCTTCCAGCGTAGGTACACTTCTGTATTCAAAAGGAATGCTCGCCATTACCAGAGGAAAAAATCAAGGTTGCCTTAGAGGTAATAGACAGATAGGCTTAGATGGCAAGGTCTAGGATTTCATGGGGTAGAGAGCCAAATTTAAGTCCTGCATTCCAACCGGATGCAAATAGATTCTGGAAAACGTATTGAAGCAGTTCACGAAATTTAGGGTATGGTATAACCATATAGATTTCATCTTAATCCAAGCTACAGGGATAAATTTATTCATATTTGAAGTTCTTCCTATTTAGGGCCACATCACCATTCATACATTCCACATGGAAAACATGTGACTCCTTTGGCCACGAGACACTTATCTACCGGCCCACGTCTATAGGCCTATGTGGATGGTAGGAATTTGATTTCCATTAAATATTATAGAATATTCTTAGTAGTAATAAGAGATCAAAGGTTGAGATTTATCTCAAAGATAGTTATGCTCATTTTCCCCTTTTCATTAAATTGATTAATTGAAAAGAAATGTCACATGGACAAGTTTCATATGAGATGAGTTATGGTTTTTTTGGGCATGTGGTATTGATAAGCCATAGTATTGGCTTATGGTATTGTAATAAAGCCTATTTATAGGTTAAGAATATCCATGGTTAAAAATAATGTTACATGTTATTTAGAATGTAAAAGTTATAATTTAGTTAATTATTATGTTTTTTATTTTAATCTTGGCAATGTGAGAGCCCCTTCACTACTACACCAAGGGCACTTTTAAGACCTTTTTTTAAGACAAACAAAATCTTTTGTCTTAAAAAGTCACTTTTTATTTTAGTTATTTTACATTAAAAGTTAATATGAATTGAATTGTCTTAAATATAAACTTTAAGACAAAAATTTCTGCAAAAGATATTTTAAGCCAAAAGTTTATATTTAAGACAAAAATAGTTTAAGACAAAAATATTTTAAGACAAAACTTTAAATTTAAGACAAAAAAGTTTGAGACAAAAATACTTTAGGACAAAATTTATATTTAAGACAAAAATAACTGAGACAAAATTATTTTAAGACAAAACTTTATATTTAAGACAAAGATTGTTTGAGACAAAATTATTTTAAGTCAAAACTTTATATTTAAGACAAAAACAATTTGAGACAAAAATATTTTAAGACAACTTTATATTTAAGATAATTCCCACTTAAGACGAAACTCATTTAAGACATTTAACAATTAAGAGAAAACATATCAATTAAGACAATATTATCTAACAAATGCAAAAATGACTCTAATAATGAGCCCTAAGTTTGCTAGATAGTCGACTACTACTATCTCGGGCCTATACCTAATGTGTTATTTCACTTATCATTCATGTTATCTTATATAAGACAATGATTTGTTGGGCTCTTCATTTTGTGGGGGTAGATGGATCTGAAGAATGCGAAAAATTTTCCTGGCAAGATTTCTTGGACATCAATTCCTCTTATGTCCATTTGGTCTCTGTTGATACGATTAGAGATAAATTTTCTGTCGTTGCATGGAATGTGTTGAGTTTGAACATAATAAAAGAAAATTAGTTAAGTTGATATTTTCTAGAGATCCATGGTGTCACTCCCCTGAGTTAGTCGCACCTCCAAGGGTGACATGCGGCACCACAAAGGTTCATCGCAAACTTCCAACCACTACTTCTTTCGGACTATGCCTTGCTCAAATTAAGCTATGTTTATCTTATTCTTTATTAAATATGTTATGTACAGAATCCATAATAGTACAAGTGCAAAAATCAATGGAAAAGAGACCCAAATCATGCAACAACATTTAACAGTAAAATTCCATTATGTTTACAACATTTTACAAGTGTGGGAGGCTGGCCTGCATGGTCACAACACTCCACATAGTTACACGTCTTACAATTGAAAATACACTATCAAAATTCCACGTTCAGCGCCAAGGTAGGCGCATGGGCTGTAGGTTGTATTTCCCTACTTGCGACGTTTAAACATGCCTGCGATGCCTTAACTTGTTCACCAATCAACCACACCTTTCCCTTCGCACTATGAACTTGATGAGTCTGCGATTTTTGTGTTGTTTCTATGTTATGTGATGTACAAAATTCTGCTTTCGAGTGAGTTTCCCACGTCTATTAATATGCGTTGACTCCTCCAAACGAATCTTCGCATCCTTTGAACAAACCTTCGAGTTGACCTACACCCCGAACTGTCCGCTCGGTTGAATGCCCCTTCATTCATGCTAACTGCAAGTCGACTCGACCTGTGATTGGGTGTGGGCGCCCTTCACCAGTGTGCACCCCGCTCGTCTCCATTCCTACCTGCCGCTACACCATTTCGCTCGCTCGCACTACACCCTTCATGCACGCTGCATGTTGTACATCCGTAGGCCTTGAATGCTACATGTTTGTGCTTGCCTACGAGTCGGGCGGGTGCTCGCCGCTACAATGCACTTGCTCCTAGGCCCACTACGCCCATCACTATCATGAAACACGGGCACGTGTGCACCCGTGACTCACCCTCAAATGTCATGGGTGCTCGGTTGGGTGCTCGTCTTGCCTAGGGGAGGTGATGTTGACTCGGGGTCTTGTAATCATCACCAACCATGAGTCATTACTGTCTTAGACAATCCTATCAATCATGCTAACTCATCGTCAAACTGTGCAATATCTTTCTTCCATCTCCACAATGAATCCTTCATCTCCCAACCACTCTCCTCTGGTGCGTCCTTCTATCTTATGAAGAATTCCCATATCATGGCACTCGCGACTCTCGTAGTTAGAAGATCCAAGATCTAGTCCAAAACTAATTTTAGTCTATCCCTAACCATGGATGGTCCTCTAGGTGGTGTTGCTCCCTGAGGATGATCTGCATCAAGCGTGCACTTATTGAGTTGGCTCACATGGAACACAGGATGTTTGGACCACATATAGTTTGATATTTCAAACTCATAACCATCCTCTCCAAGCCTTCTCTGCACCTGGAACAATCCTTCATACTTCCTCGTCAAAGATTTTCCAGTCCCTTTCGGTGGCTAAAATTGATATTTGGTAATCTTCAAAAGAACCATGTCTCCAATATCGAAGTGTACATCCCTGCTATCCTCTTATGCCCATTTATACATTCTTCTAGTTGCATCTGTCAAGTGCACCTATGATAACTCCAAGGACTCCTCCCATGCTGCCAAGAAATTCTTTGCATGCAAAATTCTCACATATCCTCTCGGTGGCATAGTGTGTGGAGCAAATGGCATCTATCCATTAACCAACTCAAATGAGCTATACCCTATCGTTGAACTCTTCTGCATGTTTTGGATAAACGGTGCTACATCCAACAACTCAGACCAATTCTTCTGATCAACCCTAACATAATGTCTCAAGTAGTCCTCAAGCAATGAGTTGATATGTTCAGTGTTTCCATATGTTTGTGGATAATAACTCGAACTATGCAACAATTATGTCTCGACTAGCTTGAGCAGTGTAGTCCAAAATCATCCTATAAATCACGAAACTCAATCAGACACAACACTCAATGGTACTCCCAAATACTTCAAAACATTCTTAAATAATATCTCCATTGTCTTCTCATCTCGAAATTTTATCTTCATCGGAATGAAGATGAAATACTTGGAAAAACAATCGACAACGACCATGATCCCATTATACCCTTGCACCTACAGTGACTTAGTAATGATATCCATCGAAACACTCATCCAAGGTCTCTCTGGAATTGGAAAAGGCTGGAAAAAAGCTCCTTGTATGTTGCTGTCTTATTTGTCCTGCTGACAAATGATGCATGTATGCACATACTCCTCCACATCCTTCCTCATCTTCTCCCCAAAGTACCCTCTCTCCAATAATGCCAAAGTGCGATGATGCCGTTGGGTGGCCAGACTAAGGAGAATCATGGTACTCCTTCAAGAGGTTCATCCTAAGTCCAGATGACTTCGGAACATAGAGACGATCACCATAGAACAAGAGTTCATCTCGCAGAAATAACTTCCTCGCCTTCCCATTCTTCACTTGCTTCACCATGCTCTTCTCATGAGTATTTGTCTCCACAATTGCACGAAGTCCACTTTGCATCTTGTCACTCATATGAACTTGACTCCTACTTTGTTCAACATGACTCTCTTCTTCTTTAATCGTAGATAAATGTGCCCTCCTAACGAGCCCTCTTAGCTGACAACTTTGTTTAGGATGCAAACTAACTCGTTGCAACATTGTTAGTCTTAATAATAAATGGATTTCCAATCAAATAGTGTCACCATATCTGTAACCAATCGATGACCATAGTCATCTCCTTCTCATGGACCGAATACCGTCGGTCATTATCCTCCAACTTTTGACTCTCATATGCCACCGGATGTCCATCCTGCATGAGCACTCCCCCAATCGCAAAATCAAAAGCATCCGTGTGCACCTCACATTAGAGGAATTTTGAGGTCTCGGTGGATGTAGAATTTGATTCCTCATCTAAGTAGTACCCATGTTGCATACTTTCGATGGACCCTACTACATGAAAAATGAGAAATACATGAAAAGCGTGATTGCCATCGCGTTTTTTCATGTATTTCTCATTTTTTGTGTAGTAGGGTCAATCAAAAGTATGAAACATGGGTACTCTTTGGTTGATGAATTAAATTTTGCATCCAACACGTATTCCCACTTGAAATTTGAGTAGACTATAAGGTAGATAAGTTCAAAATACGATTTGAAAAATCAGTTTTATTATTTTATTATTTTTTAATCAGTTTTTTTTACTCTAAAAATGGTGAATCATCCTCCATGGTTGACATCATCATCTTGAATCCTATTGGTTCTTATAAAGTTTATTTTGGTTGTACATTTTTCTTAGGAGACCCATTTTAGACCTCAAAATTCCTCTAATGAATGGTCTCTCAAAGTCAAACAACTTCAGTATTAGTGTTGTAACCATCCTCTCCTTCAAATATTCAAATGCTTCACGAAATCTCTTCAGCCAACTCCATCACTTGTCCTTCTTCAATAAGTCTGTCAACGGCGCAACCACCTTGTAATAGACCTCTACAAACTTTCGATGGTAGTTCGTCATCCCCAAGAAGACTCTTATCTCATGTACATTCTTCGGTTCATCCCAATCCTCTATCACACGAACTGTACTCAACTCCATCCTTTTCCCACAAAGTGTCCAAGTGTCCAAGGAACGAAATCTCGATTGGAGCGAACATGTACTTTGACTTATTTAAGAACAAATGATTCTTCCTCAATGCCTCAAATACCAATTCCACGTGCCTCTTATGATCCTCCATGTTGTCGCTGAAATCTACGATATCGTCCAGTTATACCACAACAAATGAATCCATTTATGGGTGTATGACATAGTTCATTAAAATGCAACATGTGGTAGAAGCATTACACAATCCAAATGGCATGATAAAGAACTCAAGATTCCCATACCTTGTCACTATCGTTGTTTTCTTCTCATTGCCCTCTACTATCCACCCTTGATAACAGCCATGCCTCAAATCAAGCTTCAAAAACACTTGGCCTTCACAAGATTGTCGAAATAATTTTCCTTAAGTGGTAGTGGATACCTGTTCTTTATTGTTTGCTTGTTCAATGCACGATAATCACAACACATCCACAGCTCACTTATGCCTTTCTTCCTCTGGAATAATACTGGAGCAACATATGGGGACCTTCAAGGTCATATGAAGCCTGCATCCACCAACTCCTTCAATTGGAACTTCAATTCCTCAAACTCTGACCTTGAAAATTGATAAAGATCTTTTGCTGGTGGTTGATTCCTCGAATCTAGCTCAATGTGATGGTCCAATACACGTCTTGGTGGTAGTACTTTCGGCAACTCATTGGGCATCAAATTTGCATACTTTTCCAATACATCAAAAATCTCATCTGGAATATGCATCCCCACTCCATCATCATCCTGAATCTCTTTAATGACAATCGCATATATCTCAACATCTGACCTCTGCACTGCCCTAGTCATACTTAGTGCAAAAATATTCACCTTACTTTGTTGTTGGTGAGTAGGAAAAATCCAAGTTCACGTGTCTCCAACCAACATAATCTCATTGCAAAATGACACAAAAATGGCTTTGTATCCCTTCAAAAATTTCTACCCCAATGTCATGTCAAAGGCGCTCATCTCCATCATTGTGAAGTCCAAACAACCCCGCCAATATGCAATTCGAACTCGCACATCACTTGCCAATATCGACACTCTAACCTTTGAGTTCACTTCCCACCTATTTGGGGGTGAGATGCAGCCCAACTTCCTTTGCTAGTCCTGCCTTCATAAAATTATGTGTGGCCCCTGTGTCCACTAAAGCTTGGACAACCCTGCCATGAATCTCCAAGTCGAGAAACCCCAAACTATGCGACCAATACTTCTTTTCTCCAAGAACCCTAGTTTGCATACATACCTAGTCTCTTACACATTCCATCGCACTAGCTATGATACCATATGTCATACCCCAGAGTCGGTTGCACCTCCATAGGTGACATTCAACACTGACAAGATTCATTGCAAAATTTCAATAATGACTTCTTCCAGACTACGTCTTACACAAATTAAGTGATGTATTCTTCTTCTTTATTAAATATATTATGTGCAGAATCCATAATAATATAAGTGCAAAATTCAATGTTGCAAGACCTAGATAGTGCAACAACATTTAACAGTAAAATTCCATTATGTTGACAATATTTTACAAGTGTGGGAGGCTGACCTGCATGGTCACAACACTCCACACGGTTACAAGTCTTACAACCGAAAATACACTGTCAAAATTCCACGTTCAACCTTGCCTGCCCTAGGTGGGCACATGGGCCACATGCCCTATTTTCCTGCCTGCAACGTTCAGACGTGCCCACACTGCCTTAACTCGTTCACCACTTGATTGTGCCTTCCTCTTTGCATTGCGTCTTCCCCTTCGCACTGCGAACTCAGGCTTGCAGTTGTTGTGTTGTTTCTATGTTCTATGATGTCTGAAATTTTTCCTTGGAGCAATATGCCCACGTCTATTAATATGCATTCACTCCTCCAAATGAACCGTTGTATCCCTTGAACGAACCTTCGGTCTGATCCACCAACCGATTTATCCACTCGGTTAAACTACCCTTTGTTCATGCTACCCGAGAGCCAACTTGACCCGCATTAAGATGTGTGCACCTTGCTTGTCCACGCTCCTACCCGCTGCAACGTTGTGTCACTCACCCATGCTATGTGCATCATGCTCGTTGCCCACTATACGTTCGCATGCCTTACTCACTAGTCTGCACGCATTGGCTTCTACATGCTCGCGGTTTCCCACGAGTCAGGGGAGCACCTATAATTACGATGTGCCCATACTTACGCCCGCTACACACATTGCCATCGTGCAACGCAGGCACGTGCCCATGAATCGCCCTTAAGTGTCATGGGCGCCCCTTTGGGAACTCGCCTCGCCTGGAGGTGGTGATGATTACTCAAGGTCTTGACACATGGTATGAATTTATCCATGTATGTTATCTCGGGTTGTGACAGGCGCTTCAATTAAAGAAAATTACAAAACAAACTCTTAACAAAGTAAGCATTAGGATTGGGGGAGTGTGACAAGGAATTATTTGGAGGCCAATGATAGAAAGAGAGTCATCCTAGGATTTTGGACAAGAGCTTATGGTAACATCAGAACATGGTGATAATGATATGGAGAGGGAACCAAAATTTTTTAGAATGAATGATTGAGTTTCCAATGTCATGATGTTGGTTGAACAAAAGATGCATGATTTCATAGACCATGGTGTGAGGTTTGATGAGTTGAAGATGGATGTGACACACCCAACCCCATAATGTCATATTAAGGATATGGGGTGTAACTAGACCTAACTTTCAAGGTACATTATGAATATGAGGTTATCCAAAAATTATCCTTCCTTTGTTACAACAAATCACAATTTTGATACAACCATTGTCTTCTACTTGTTAAGAGATTTCCAAAGATATGCTTTTCATCTCAATCCAAGCTACAGGCACAAATTTATTCCCATTTGAAGTTATTCTCCTTTAGGGCCACATCACCATTTGTACATTCCACATGGAAAACATGTGACTCCTTTGGCCACATGATGTTGAAAATAGCAACAAGAAATGCTAAAAATAGAAGTACTAAAAATAGCAATGCTATAAATAGCGTTTTGGGATACATTCCAATTTTAGTTAGTCCTTGAACTAAAATTGAGAATTAAAATTTGAATTTGATCTTAGGAGTTGTTTGAAAAAAAATTAATTAATTCATTTTGATTTAATTAGCTAGAGAAAATCAAACATGAAGTCTATGTGAAGACACGTAACGGTTTCCCCTTTGATTGAGGAAGTTATCCCTTAATTAAGGAGATCAAGATGAGTTGTAATTTGAGTTGCAATTAGTTAGCTCAGTTAACTGAGTTAAGTCTGGTTAGATTAGTTCCAACAGTTTTTGGAACTAATTGTGAGTTCAGTTAGTTAATGCATGCATGCATGTAACTACTGCACTTCAGATAACTGAATATTTTCTCATAAATAACTCATGCATGTCAGTTCAGTCAGAGACCCAGTTGAGAACAGATGATGGGACAATGTACTATCAGTTGCAGGAATATTCCATTGAGGATATCTCTTGCATGCAGAAGGAATTCATTCCTTGGAGATTGCGCAGTTATTTCTAAGTTTGGTGAGTTGTGTGAGAGGTGAATTCACACAAGTGGTAGCCAGTGGACCCAGGAGAAACTGCGCAAGGAAATAGGAGGCTTGGAGGATTGAGGGAAGGCATATGTTCTGTCTATTCAGTCTATGAGCAGCAATGAGTGATTGTATTGAGAGCTGGATAGCTTGTGAGCTAAAGCTTTGTGTAATCTGGAGATATTTCCCCTTGTATGATAATACAAAGATCCGAGTTTTTAGCTGAGGCTTTCCCCAGAGTATTTATCTGTGTTTATGTGTGATTGATTTCTCATTCTCTATTATATGTGTTCTATTTGATCTTGCTCAAAATTGATTAAGCTTCCGCAAGTTTGTTTGTAGAAGTAGATCAAGTATTTTTCTTTAGTATATTGCATTATCTGGTGATCTATAGTGGGAAATTCTACACGGTATCAGAGCAAAGGTGATCAAAGCAAAGAACAATATACAAAGAAGGGAAAAGTTTGAAGTTTGAAGTTCCTTATTATAGAAATCGAATTCTTATTACATCTAACATTTCACCAATGGCATTGAACTGTTTGAGACTCGAGTATGTCCTTGATGGCAGCTCTAACTATATAGCCTAGAAGGATTGCATGGAAGCATTATTAGAGGACAATAGTTTGAAGGACTTCATTGATCAAGAAGTCCCCAAGCCAGCAGAAGCTAATGCTACAGAATTGGCGGAATGGGAGAAATTTGTGGGTAGAGCAAGGAGGATCCTTTTGGAGGGAGTTCGAGACCACGTTGTCTCGAGTCTCCATGGGAAGGAGACACCATTTTCAATGTGGAAAAAATTGAGGGATCTATATTAGAAAAACAGTGATCAGAGGAAGCTGGTGTTGAAAGACAAGCTTTGGAAAATCAAGTGTGAAAAGGGTGACATGATCTCTACATATCTGAACAAGCTCACCACCTGCAAGGATGAGCTTGGAAGTGTAGGGATCACGACAGCTGATGATGGCATGGTGAGTCTTGCTCTCCTCAGTCTTCCTAAGAGTTGGCATAGCTACCAAGGCTCAGTAAATGGAAGAGAGAAACTCCCAGATTGGGAATGACTTTTGTCAGATATGATGTAAGAGGAGATAAGAAGAAGCACCAGAGATGGATATTCATCAAAGCAAGATGATGAAGAAAATCTAGCATTAGCCAGTAAGGCTAGGAAAGGGAAGGGGAAGGCATCCCATTCCAAGTCGAGTTCTTCCCATTGTGGGAAGAAGATTGACAAATTGAAAGTGAAATGCTTTCATTGTCATGAGGTGGGCCATTATGCTACGAATTGTCCACAGAAGAAATTCAAGAAGGGATCCTCGAAGGGATCAAATGGTGAGGCATTGGCCTCACAGTTCGAATTGGATTTCAGCCTCATCACATGAATGGTTTCATCGATGGTGGGGTGTGTTTGGTACTTGGACAACGAAGCCTCATTCCACATGACTGGCGACAAGAATCTATTCAGTACCTTGGAGTAGAAGGACCTCTAGATGCGCATCGAGATGGGCGATGATGGAAAGTACCATGTTTCAGGTGAAGGTACGATTGTGTTTTAGAGGGAGCATGGAGCTCCTCTCACCATGACTAATGTAAAGTATGTGCCTGGTCTGAAGAAGAATCTTGTGTCCACCGCTATGTTGGAAGACAAAGGCTATGATGTAGTCTTTAGTAAAGGAAAGACATTCATGAGGCATATCGGCACTGGACAAACCAAGAGGATTGGGATTCGAGTAAAGAATCTCTACAAGATGGAGGTAGACAACTATGCTGCATTGAGTTCCACAACAGAGTTGGTGCAGGGCCAAGATGTTGGCGAGATATGACATAGAAGATTGGGTCACTTGCACCATGGGGCCTTGAAGATCATGCAACAGATTTTTACCAGACTTCCCAAGGGAAAACTAGAGCAAGTGGATACATGAAAAGGTTGTACCTTGGGTAAGTATGTGAAATCTTCCTTTCCTGATCGAGACAGTAGAGCTGAAGAAATCCTAGAGCGAGTTCATATAGATGTCTGTGGACCATTCTCTACAGCCTCCACCACTAAACAAAGGTACTATGTTATTTTTATTGATGATTTTTCTTGTAGATGTTGGATCTACTTTATGCAGAAGAAGGATCAAAACTTCTCAAGGTTTTGTGAGTTCAAAGCATTGGCAAAGAAAGAATTTGGAAAGAAAATAAGGTCCTTGCGAAGCGACAATGGTGGAGAGTATGTCTCCCAATAGTTTAAGAACTTTTGTGCAGCAGAAGGAATTAAACGGGAGTTGACGGCACCCCATAACCCATAGTAGAATGGGGTGGACGAAAGGAAGAATAGATAGATTGTGGGAGCAGCTCGGGCGATGTTGCATGACCAAAGCCTACCACTTCATTTGTGGGATGAGGCATGCAATACAGCAGTATACTTGCAAAACAGAAGCCCACATCGTATACTGGGAATGAAAACACCAATGGAGGCCTTTTCCGGGAAGAGGCTAGATGTGAGTCACTTCAGGATCTTTGGATCATCGATTTATTTCCATGTGACTAAAGATGCCTCGAAGGAGCTAGATCCAATAGCTGAGTTGGAGATACTTGTGGGGTACACTGATACACCCCACAACTTTCAGGTGTTCTTTCCTACCAGTCAGAGGATAGTGGTACGCATAGATCTGAAGTTCGATGAGAAGAAAACCATGCGAGTATCACTTGAGAGGGAGCTCAAATTGTATGCAGAGGAGGAACTTTTAGCTCCTAAGGAGGAGGAGCCTTAAACTAATGCAGAGCAGCTGCATGCAGAGGATCCGAGAATGGAGACATCCACACATGCAGAGTCTTCTAGAGATATGTGGAAACACTCAAGGGAAGCTGACAGGTTGATGCTAGATGCAAAAGAGAATGTGGGACAGCCATCTTCTCATCGCAGAGAGAGGAGGTCACCTGAGCTGTTCACTGGTTACATGGCCCTGGTTGGCGAGTGTGTAGAGCCTGAACCTTCTTCATTCGAGGAAGTAGTGTAGCAACCAGTCTGGGTTGATGTTATGGTGGAGGAGTACGACTCCATCGTTTAGAACTATGTTTGGGACGTTGTCCCAAGACCAGAGGACAAGTCAGCGGTGAGTTCCCGATGGCTTTACAAGGTAAAGCAAGTAGCTGATGGCAGTGTTGAGAAACATAAGGCAAATTTTATTGCTCGTGGTTTCTCACAAGTCGACGGGATCGACTGTGATGAGACTTTTTCTCCTGTAGCAAGGTACTCATCTATCAGATTGATGTTGGCACTATTAGCTCAGATGGGTTGGAAGATCCATCAGATGGATTTGAAGACTGCATTCCTTAATGGGAAGATTGAGGAATAGGTCTACATTGAGCAGCCGGAAGCTTTTGAGACCTTCGATTGTGAGTTGCATGTGCACCGACTCAAGAGGGCTTTGTACGGGCTGAAGCAAGCACCTTGTGCTTGGTACACCAGGATAGAGAGCTATTTCACCGGGTTGGGCTTCACAAAGAGTGAATTAGATGCGAACCTTTACCACATCATGGTATAAGTAAGCCATTGATCATTATTCTTTATGTTCATGATCTGATATTGACAGGTGATGATCAGTTGATCAAGTCTTGCAAGGACGACCTTGCAAGAGAGTGTTTAAAATGGCAACCATAAATGCTAAAAATAGAAGTTTGGGTACCAATGCTGGATTGGGCAACAGGGAATGAAAAATGGAAGTGCAAAAAATAGAATTTCTATTTTTAGTAGTTCAGGATGGATTCCTATTTTAGTCAGTCCCTAGACTAAAAATAGAAAGTAAAATTCGAATTTGAACTTAACAGCTGTTTGAAAATAAATAAATTAATTCTCCATGAGTTAATTAGTTGTGAAAATTCAAACATGAAGTCTATGTGAGGACATGCAATAGTTTGTCTATTAATTGAGGAATTTATCCATCAGTTAAAGAGATAAGGATGAGTTCTAATTTGAGTAGTAATTAGTTGGCTCAGTTAACTGAGTCAAGTCTAGTTATAATTGATTTAAACAGTTTGTTTAAATTAAGTAAGTTCAGTTAGTTAATGCATGCTTGCATATAATTGAAGATTCTCTCATCAATAACTCATGCATGTCAGTTCAGACAAAGACCCAGTTGAGATCAAAGAAGGGACAATGTATTATCAGTTGGATGAATATTTTTCCTATAAAGGAATCTCATCCATGATGAGGATTTATCTCCTTCAGGACTGCGTAGTTGGATCAAAGGTTAGTGAGTGTGTGAAGAGGCCAACTCACACAAGTGGCTGCACTAGACCTCAATCAAAATTTCACAAAGAAATAGGAGGCTTGGAGGGTAGATCAAGAGGTTTGAGAGAGGCCTTTCACTATCTATGATCATCAGAGGTATTTCAAAGAGAGCGGGATAGCTTTTGAGCTGATTCTTTTTGTAACACTAGCTATTTCCACTTGTATGATAATACAAAGTTGGGGTTTTAGGCTGAGGCTTTCCCCTGGTTATATCTTTTGTGTTATGTGTGATTGATTTCTCCATATCAGTTATCTGTGTCCTTATTGATGTTGTTCATGTTCGATTAAGCTTCCGCTAAATTGGTTGTAGAAGTAGATCAAGTATTTTGCTTTAGTCTATTGCATTAACAGCTGATCTACAGGTGGGAATTTCTACATGGTAT
Organism: Pinus tabuliformis; assembly: GCA_031772625.1. Taxonomy (NCBI): domain Eukaryota; kingdom Viridiplantae; phylum Streptophyta; class Pinopsida; order Pinales; family Pinaceae; genus Pinus; species Pinus tabuliformis. The sequence goes on from CM062811.1 coordinate 701,290,077, forward strand.
TAGAGCTAGCTGATTTGTAGAAAAATTCTACATGGTAGCGGAGCACAGGTGATCAAGGAAGAACAGTATACAAGAAGGGAGAAGTTGAATTTTATGATTCCTGAATATAGAAATCGAGTTCTTATCACATCTCTATTTCACCTATGGCGTTCTATGGTTTAAGACTTGAATATGCCCTTGATGGCAATTAAGATTATAGAGCCTGGAAGGATCGCTTGGAAGTAGTACTAGAGGATAACGGTCTGAAGGACTTCATTGATCAAGAAATCGTCAAGCCGATTGGTGCTGCTGAATTGGCGGAATGGAAGAAATGTGTGGCTAGAGCAAGGAGAATCCTTTTGGAGGGAGTTCAAGATCACATAGTCTCGAGTCTCCATGTGAAGGAGACACCATTTTCACTATGGAAAACATTGAAAGATTTATATCAGAATAGCAGTGATTAGAGGAAGCTGGCACTGAAAGACAAGCTTCGGAAGATCAAGTATGAAAAAGGTGACACAATATCTACATATCTGAACAAGATCACCACATGCAGGGATGAACTTGGAATTGTAGAGATTGTGACAGCTGATGATGACATGGTGAGTCTTGCACTCCTCGGTCTTCCTAAAAACTTGCACAGCTACCAGGACTCAGTTAATGGAAGGGAGAAACTGCCAGATTGGGAACGACTTTCGTCAGATTTGATGCAGGAGGAGATAAGAAGAAGCACCAGAGATGGTTCTTCACCCATGGAGGATGAAGGAAACTATGCCTTAGTGAGTAAGGCAAAGAAGGGGAAGGAGAAGGTTTCTCATTCCGAATCCAGTTCTTCCCATGGTGGGAAGAAGTTTGACAAATCGAAAGTGTGATGCTTTTGTTGTCATGAGATGCGCCATTTTGCTACAAATTGTCCACTAAAGAAATCCAAGAAGGGATCCGCGGAAGGATGAGAAGGTGAGGCACTGGCCTCACAATTCGAGTTGGATTTCACACTGTTTGCATGCATGGTTTCATCCATGGTGGGAAGTGGTTGGTTTCTTATAAGTGGAGCTTCTTTCCACATGACCGGTGACAAGAGTTTGTTCAGTACTTTGGAGGAGAAAGATCTCCAGATACTCATAGTGATGGGTAATGATGAAAAGTATAGTGTCTTAGGTGTATAAACGATTATTTTTCAGAAGGAGCATGGAGATCGCCTTACCTTGGCCGATGTCAAGTATGTGCCAGGACTAAAGAGAAACTTGGTGTCGATCAAGATACTGGAAGACAGAGGCTATAATTTAGTCTTCAGTAAGGGAAAGGTTTTCCTTAGACACATCATTACTAGACAGGTGAAGCAGATCGGTTCACGGTTCAAGAACCTGTATGTTCTTGAGGTTCAAGATGCATGCAAAGCCTTGAGGAGCAAGGAAACTAATGGAGACTTGGTGGTTGAGAGGGAGAGTACATTACCTCTCAACATGCAGTGCTAGAAGAAGTCTCAGACGATTGTGGAGGAGCCCCAATTGGTGAAGCAGCTTCAGCAGGTTGTGGAGTAGCCACAACAGGGGAAGCTGAGAGGAGACATAGTGGAGGCATCCACTCATGCAGAGACCTCTAATAGGGGGAAACATCGAGCCAGGTGGGCAGAGGGATCGCATGCAGCCATACCTTGATCCAGGTGGATATTGGTGGCCACCCACCAAGTCCACTTGGACCCCCACCATTGTTTCTTTCAGCTTTTCAGTTTCCTTAATTGTAGCATAGTTTACTATTTTTAGCAGTTTTTCATGTCCTAAACTTCTGGAGCCATTTTGAGGAGGCCCTAAAAGACGTTTTTTGGGAAAACTGGGATGGACCCATGTTTCTCTTCCCAAAGTTGTAGTTCTCGGATAGATCTTTCTAACGAGATATTGTATGCGTCAAACGGAGATCGTATGCCAACGTTATGACCCCGGGAAGTTGATGTACCAATTTACCCAAACAGGGTCCACAGTTTGGCATTTCATCTTCTAGGGTTAAGTTTTTGGATGTTTAGGGTTTTCCATTGTTTCTCAGCAATAATAGGCCTTCGAGCCTCATTGTAACACAGTTCAGAGGCATGTAGCCACCACATCTCTTCTTAGAGATAAGCTACCATCGCCCTAGTTGTTTATTTCCATTTTCTGTTTGTAAGCATATCTCAGTGTTTTACATTAATGAAATGAAGTATTATTTCCACTGCGTCTTTGTGTTTATGGTTATCTCTATAATTTGTTGCATTCCTGTTTAAATCTGAATCAGTGGTATCAGAGCGGTCTGCTTTTTCTTTGTTTTTCTTTGCATGTCCCTAACGAGGTCGGGATACAAGGAGTTAGGGCTTGAACTAGTCAAATCTTTGCAAGACCAACCTCGTATGACCCGACGGCCTCCCATGGTGGATGAAAAGAAAGACGAGGGAGTAAGAGATCCTATCAAAATATTGCTTGAAGAAGCCCTCGAGCGACAAAGGAACGCGATGATCGAAAACTTTGCCCATATCCTTGAGCGGCTACCCAGGGGCGACGCATTGGCTTCCCACAGCTACTCTGGAAACGCCACACCATTTAAGGTACAAGTTAATTTTGAAATCCCCATATTCGAGGGTCAGATAGACGCAAATGCCGTTGATAAATGGTTAAATATTCTAGATGGTTATTTTTCTGTTCATGATTTTTCCAGTCGGGAAAAGATTATTTTTTCTCTTCTCAAAGTAGCCCCCCATGTCAAGGACTGGTGGCAAACCTACTACGAGCAGAAGGATGAAGGTACCGGCTCACTATTTTCAGCCGCACCCACCTGGAATTCATTCCGGGATGCCATGAAGGAGCAGTACTACCCTGTCGAAAGCTATGAGGATCAATACATAAAGTGGACCACGCTGCAGCAGGGAAGGGACCAAGACATGCCAGAGTTTACCAATATTTTCCATACCCTTCGCACAAAGTTGGGTATCAAGGATTCGGAGTAGCATTTGATACTCAAATACCGCGGCTGCCTGCAGAAGTACATCTAGGAAGAAATAGAATTCCTGAACATCTCCTCACTCAGCACGACATACCGATATGCCGTCAAGGTCGAGCAGAAGTTTAAACAAAAGAATCAAGACTTTGGATCTGCAAATCCGAAGCAAGGGAAAGGTGTCTTCAAACCGCAGAACAAAGGACAAAGCCAAGGCGGGGTGCCCCAAGCTAACCCGCCAAAGCTGCAAGAAAAGAACAGTGCTGCGAAGCCAAAAAAGGACATGGGAAAATGGTGTGAGTTCCATAAGAGCTCCACTCACAACACAAGTGAGTGTCGGGCCAAGCAGTCATTGGTGGCTAAGCTAAAGGTTTCGGAATCAAATGCATGTTCCGACTCTATGTCAGAACCTGACAAGGGGAATGACAAAGGGAAGCAGATTATTGATGCGGAGCCCAATGCCACCATTTCCACCATGAAGATCCAGAAGGAGGAACCCGAAGATCCAGAGGAGGAGGAATGTCTCTTCCACTCCCAGATGTGGCTAAAAGGATCCCCGCTACAGTTCATTGTTGACAGTGGGAGCCAAAAGAACCTCATTTCGGTAGAGTTCGTGAAGCGGCTGGGCTTATCGACCACAGCACATCCACAACCGTACATCATTGAGTGGTTTCACCAAGGATGGGATCTTCGCGTGAGCCAGCAATGTCACCTTCCATACAACATCAAGCCCTTCACGGATGAGGTATTGTGTGACATTGCTCCCCTTGAAGTTTGTGATGTATTATTAGGACAACCATACTTGTGGAAGCGACATGCTATGTATGAATCAAGGTCCTGTGATGTTATTATTACTTTGGGAAATAAGTTGTACAGGATACTGGAGGTAGCACTGCCTACTACCATCTCTTTGGTTACTGCAAAACAATGCAGTAAGCTCATTTCCAAAATCGGGAATTTTTTTTTGCTGATGATACGACCTTAAGGAAAGAAGAAGACGATGGCCACGACCTCCAAACAAGGCCCGTCTGCACGACAACTATAGATGGACAAGGTCGTGGAGGAGTATGAGGACATCTTCACCTCTCCCGCAGGGGTTCCTCTGCACTGTCAGGTCAAGCACTCCATCGATCTAACCCCAGGTGCACCGCTACCTAATGGACCAATCTATCAGTGCTCCGTTCTTGAGAACGATGAAATCAAGAGGCAGATTCAGGAGCTGCTACAGAAAGGCCACATCCGTCCAAGTTCATCACCTTGTGGGAGCCCGATCGTGTTGGTATAGAAGAAGGATGGGACTTGGAGACTTTGTATTGACTATCGGGCGCTGAACAAGATCACTATCCTTAATATGTACCCGACTCCATGGATTGATGACCTCCTAGAACAACTGAAGGGGGGAAAATATTTCAGCAAGATCAATTTGAAGTCAGGATATCACCAGGTACCAATCGAACCCTCTGATGTGTGGAAGACTGCCTTCAAAGCCAAGGAGGGAATTTTTGAATGGTTGGTTATGCCTTTTGGATTGATGAATGCTCCTGCAACCTTCATGAGGCTAATGGATGACATCTTGCGGCCATTCACCAACTCATTTTTAGTGGTATACTTGGATGACATCCTGATCTTCAGCTAGAGTTGGGAAGAGCACCTCCAGCACATTCGACAGGTTCTTCAAACACTGCGGAAACATAAGTTATGTGCCAATAGAAATGCACTTTTGGCATGACCCAGGTTCAGTATCTGGGATACATTATTGATGAACAAGGGGTGCATGTGGATCCAGCCAAGATCCAAGACATTCGGGATTGGCCCTCTCCAACCACTCTAACAGAGCTCCACAACTTTCTAGGTCTCGCCAACTTCTACTGCAGGTTTGTGTTGGGATTTTCTCATATCACTTGGCCCTTGAGTCAAGTCACCAAGGGAGGAGCAAAAGTAAAATTCTTTTGGTCTGAATATCAACATAAGGCATTCACATAGTTGAAAGACTGCCTCTGCTCGGCACCAGTGCTCGCATTACCAGACTTGCAACAACCATTTGAGGTCGAGACAGATGCCTCTGACTATGCTATTGGGGCAGTCCTTACTCAACACGAGAATCCAGTGGCATATCACAGTGAGACACTTTCAGAAACAGTCCAGAAGTATCCCACTTATGACAAAGAGATGTATTCCATTGTGCAGGGCTGCCGAAAATGGAAGCATTACATTTTGGGGAAGGAAACGGTCATCCACATAGACCACTGACCCCTATAGTTCTACAGACCTAAGGGAAATTACAAAATGATTGCCATCAAAAGTGGTCCACATACCTGCAATAGTTCCATTTGAATATCAAGTATAAGAAGGGCAACACCAATAATGTTGCATATTGCCTCAGTCGACCACCGATCATGTCATTAACCACCGTGCTCAACTCTTGTGGGTATGCGACTTCTGATTGGCCACTTCTCTACAAAAGCGACCCAGACTTTGGCCACACATACCAGACACTCTTGGAGGGTTAGCATGTTCCAGATTTTCAACTCCAGGATGCCATGTTATGCCACCTGGGTCGCCTTTGTGTTCCTTCAAGCGAGTGTGCCAAGATGATTTGGGAAGCACACTACAGTCGGGCTGCTGGGCATTTCGGGGTCGAGAAAATGGTGGCAGTTCTACATAAGTATTTCTATTGGCCAAATCTTCGACAGGATGTCAGGAAGTACATTAGATCATGCACTGCCTGCGCCATTGCCAAACCAACAGTCAAGAAGCAAGGCCTCTATACCCCGCTGCCTACCCCTATTCGACCTTGGGAATCCATCTCCATGGATTACATGTCAGACCTTCCTTCCATTAAGCATGGAAACGACTATGTTTTTGTGGTCATCGACAGGTTCTCGAAGATGGCCATTATGGCAGCCTGCAAGAAGAATATCACAACAGAAGCCATTGCTAAACTCTTCTTTGAACGAGTGTGTGCGCACTTTTGGATCCCACAATCTATCATCTCAAATCTGGATAGCAAGTTCCTTAGTACATTTTGGTCCAGTCTCTAGTTGATGCTAGACACCAAACTCACTAAGTCCACAGCCTTCCATCCTCAAACTGATGGCCAGACAAAGGTTGTCAATAGGATGATTGTACACATTCTGCGCATGTATAACTCAAAGAATCCACGCACATGGGATGAGAGCCTTCCCTATGTTCAACACAGCTACAAGCGGACTCTCCACAACTCGAATGGACACAGCCCTTTTTAGTTGGGCTTGGGATTCCAGCCACTATGTCCCATTGATGTGGCCATGCCATTTGCAACTACTCACGCAGATTCAGCTCATGTCTAGTCCGAAATATATAAGGCAAACAGATTCATTGAGCGCATCCAACATATTCGCCAGCAAGTCCATGAAATTATGGAGAATTCAAATGCCAACTACAAGCAACGACATGATCAACATCGGGTGCCACACAAGTTTGAGGTGGGCGACAAAGTCTGGTTGCATTTGCAAAAGGAATGCCTTACCAGAGCCTATCGCAAAATCAGACCACTTCGATATGGTCCTTACACCATTACCAAGGTTGTGGGAGACAATGCATTTGAGCTCATAATTCCCCCATTCCTCGGCCTGCACCTAGTGTTCAATGTGGACGCCTTCGGCCATACTTTCCACCATTGCTAGACACATCCGACATTGCAGAACAACTCACACCCACAGAGTTAAATCCAGATTGCATGGAACAAGCTGCAACTGATCGGATCATGGACACACAGATCAAGCACACTCGCCAGCAGAACATCCAACTATATCGAGTTGTCAAAGCAGGCCAACTCCTTCACCAAGGCAAGTGGCTCAACATGGACCAAGTTCAGCAGAAGTTTCCTCATCTCATGGAGGAACTCAACGCAATGGGGACCATTGCTACCTAAGGGGGGAGGAATGATCCAGGTGGATATTGGTGGCCACCCACCAAGTCCACTTGGACCCCCTAAACTTCCGGAGCCATTTTGAGGCCCTAAACAACGTTTTTTGGGAAAACTGGGAGCAACATGGGACCCATGTTGCTCTCCCCAATGTTGTATTTCTCGGATAGATATTTCTAACGAGATATTGTACGCGTCAAATGGAGATCGTATGCCAAAGTTACAACCCCGGGAAGTTGATGTACCAATTTAACCAAACGGGGCCCACAGTTTGGCGTTTCATCTTTTATGGTTAGGTTTTTGGATGTTTAGGGTTTTCCATTCTTTCTCAACAATAAATAGGCCTTTGAGCCTCATTGTAACACAGTTCAGAGGCATGTAGCCACCACATCTCTTCTCAAAGATAAGCTACCATCGCCCTAGCTGTTTATTTCCATTTTCTGTTTGAAGCATATCTCAGTATTTTACATTAATGAAATGAAGTATTATTTCTACTGCATCTTTGTGTTTATCGTTATCTCTATAATTTGTTGCGTTCCTGTTTAAATCCGGATCATACCTCCAGGTAAGAGGTGGCGCGATGTGGAGTGATCGTCCCAAGGAGAAAGGGCAGGATCCTTGAGGTACCCAACCTCTTTAATTCGACTTTGCTACAGGAACCCCTATGAGGAGTAGCAGGACTGACTGATTGGGTAGAGACAAATGCGGATGGAGCGACAGGTAGAGCTACAGTGCAGGAGTCCCAGGACTGTGTAAAGCTAGTAAGCTACAACGATGCGAGAGGGACAAGAGTGTTGTACCAGTGCAAGATGGCACAGAGAGGTGTGCAACGGTGCGAGATGCATGGAGTGTTGCAGAAGCTCAAAGGTTAGAAAGGGATCACTTGTCAACAGCAGGTAGAGCTTCAACATTAGAGTATGTTTCTAGCCCAACAGAGAGGTTAGTGGGGAGTTTTTTTGTTCCGAGAGTTGTTGGAGCAACCACACTTGGTAGAAGTGTTGCATGCAGAACATTCCAGAGTTACAGGATTGGGTTCGATTTGAAGCCTTTCTTGTTGAGAGGGAGTGTTGAAAATGGCAACAAGAAATGCTAAAAATAGAAGTGCTAAAAATAGCAGTTTGGGTACCAGTGCTAGATTGGGCAATACGGAATGAAAAATGGAAGTGCTAAAAATAGAATTTCTATTTTTAGCAATTCAAGATGGATTCCTATTTTAGTCAGTCCCTGGACTAAAAATAGGAAGTAAAATTCGAATTTGAACTTAACATCTGTTTGCAAATAAATTAATTAATTCTCCATGAGTTAATTAGTTTTGAAAAATCAAACATGAAGTCTATGTGAGGACATGCAAAAGTTTATCTATTAATTGAGGAATTTACCCATCAGTTAAAGAGATAAGTTTGAGTTCTAATTTGAGTAGTAATTAGTTGGCTCAGTTAATTGAGTGATGTCCAGTTATAATTGATTTAAACAATTTGTTTAAATTAAGTAAGTTTAGTTAGTTAATGCATGCTTGCATATAACTGATGCACTTCAAATAATTGAAGATTCTCTCATGAATAACTCATGCATGTCAGTTCAGACAAAGACCCAGTTGAAATCAAAGAAGGGACAATGTGCTATCAGTTGGATGAATATTTTTTCGATAAAGGAAGCTCATCCATGATGAGGATTTATCTCCTTTAGGACTACATAGTTGGATCAGAGGTTAGTGAGTGTGTGAAGAAGCCAATTCAACAAGTGGCTGCACTGGACCTCAATCGAAATTGCGTAAAGAAATAGGAGGCTTGGAGGGCAGATCAGGAGGTTTGAGGGAGGCCTTTAACTGTCTATGACCAGCATAGGTATTGCAGAGAGAGCAGGATAGCTTTTGAGCTGATTCTTTTTGTAATACTGGCTATATTTCCACTTGTATGATAATATAGAGTTGGGGTTTTAGGTTGATGCTTTCCCCTGGTTATATCTTCTATGTTATGTGTGATTGATTTCTCCATATCAGTTATATGTGTTCTTATTGATGTTGCTCATGTTTGATTAAGCTTCTGCTAAATTGGTTATAGAAGTAGATCAAGTATTTTGCTTTAGTCTATTGCATTATCAACTGATCTACAGGTGGAAATTTCTACATGGTATCAGAGCTAGTTGATTTGTAGAAAAATTGTACAGAGAGTTCGAGATGAAAGACATGGGTCTTACGCACTACTTTCTAGGCATGGAAGTGTGGTAGAAGGATGGGGAAGTGTTTGTGTCTCAAGGCAAGTAAGCCAATGAGATACTTCGAAGATTCCACATGGAGAAGTGCAAACCCATGCAAACTCCTCTAGCAGGTAAGTGGAGGAAGGAGGATGCTACTTCGGGTGAGGTAGTAGCTACTACTGTTTATTGGCAGCTTATGGGTTCATTGATGTATCTAGTGAACACACGACCATATTTGTGCTTTGCGGTGAACTAGCTGAGTCAAGCTATGGTTCAGCCTACCAAGCTATTTTGGAAGGCAGCAAATCATGTGCTGAGATACCTCAGAGGAACATCTCAGTAGGGATTGTAGTACAAACGGACAAAGGGAGTGAAGCTTCAGGGCTTCACAGATGCATATTGGGTAGGGAGTCCATCAGACCAGAAGAGCACTTCAGGAGGAATTTTCAACCTTGGTTCAGCTGCAGTTTCTTGGTACAGCAGGAAACAGAGATCACTTGCACTTATCTCAACAGAGGCTGAATACATGGTTGCCAGTGAGGCAGAATGTGAGGCCATTTGGAAGCGGAAAATTCTAGTTGGATTGTTTGGTTAGAGGATGGATCCAACTGTGATCTATTGCGAAAATCAAAGTTGTATGAAACTCTCTGAGAATCTAGTATTTCATGACAGGTCCAAGCATATCGATATCCGGTATCATCATCCTCGAGACTGTGTGGTGAAGAGGATCATGTTGTTGTTGTATGTTTCGATCAAGGAGCAGGATGCAAATATTTTGACTAAGGCATTGTCAAAATGCAAGTTCGAGTTCCACAGAGACAAGATTGGGGTGACAGATAATCCCTTTCTTGTTGAGAGGGAGTGATGAAAATAGTAACAAGAACTGCTAAAAATAGAAGTGCTAAAAATAGCACTGCTATAAATAGCATTTTGGGATCCATTACAATTTTAGTTAGTCCCTGAACTAAAATTGAGAATTAAAATTTGAATTTGATCTTAGCAGCTGTTTGAAAAATAATTAATTAATTCATCTTGAGTTAATTAGTTGGAGAAAATCAAACATGAAGTCTATGTGAAGACATGCAACAGTTTCCCCTTTGTTTGAGGAAGTTGTCCCTTAATTAAGGAGATCGGGATGAGTTGTACTTTGAGTTGTAATTAGTTAGCTCAGTTAACTGAGTTATTTCCAGTTAGATTAGTTCCAAAAGTTTGTGGAACTGATTTTGAGTTTAGTTAGTTAATGCATGCATGCATGTAACTACTGCACTTCAGATACTTGAATATTCTCTCATAAATAACTCATGCATGTTAGTTTAGTCAGAGACCCAGTTGATATCAGATGATGGGACAGTGTAAAATCAGTTGCAGGAATATTCCATTGAGGATATCTCTTGCATGCAGAAGGAATTCACTCCTTGGAGATTGCGCAGTTATTTCTAAGTTTGGTGAGTTGTGTGAGAGGTGAATTCACACAGGTGGCAACCAGTGGACCCAAGAGAAACTACGCAAGGAAATAGGATGCTTGGAGAACTGAGGGAGGGCATATGTTGTGTCTATACAGTCTATGAGCAGCATTGAGGGATTGTACTGAAAGCTGGATAGCTTGTGAGCTAAAGCTTTTTGTAATCCGGAGATATTTCCACTTGTATGATAATACAGAGATCGGGGTTTTTAGGTGAGGCTTTCCCCAGAGTATTCTTCTATGTTCATGTGTGATTGATTTCTCATTCTCTATTATATGTGTTCTATTTGATCATGCTCAAAATCGATTAAGCTTCTCGAAGTTTGATTGTAGAAGTAGATCAAGTATTTTTCTTTAGTATATTGCATTATCAGGTGATCTATAGTGGGAAATTCTACACATTACACTTTGGACATGGGACTCCTTACTCCACCACATTCAATAAGTGCTCAAAAAATATGAGCCAAATGCGCTTCCTCCACACAGACTCCACAAGAATAGACTATCGAGGATTTTTGTAACAGCGACATTACAGGCGACCCCCTCCTCCAAGGATTAATCACATTTCCAAAGTGTTCATGCAGCAAGTGACATACAACATTGCATCAACACATCGAGGGTCATACAAATTTGTTCATGGCCTGACAACGCTTCAACAACTCCAAATCTCCTCGCACCAGTCAACTCACAGATAACCAAAAACGATTCAACTCGATGATTATAACCTCAACAATGGTTGGAAATATCAACTCACTAGTTGTTCTGTGTCTTCAACACTCATCCTTCGACTTGGTAGCCTTTCACAAGTTTCTTCCTCACATGCTTCACACTACAGGGTGATTGTGTGTTTGTGTCCCACCTAGCGTTCCAAGTCTTCAATGCCCTTTTCACCACAGAAAACTGGACAAAATGATTCCAATGCTCCTCCAGAAAGTGGCTTTACACGAAGCACATACTTTACACAATATGCAATACGTGGCTCCACATTGCTCCCGGAACATCCATGCATGCAACAAGGTTCCACTATATCACACATCGTCCACAAATCTTAAACAACGCAGATGGATCAAACAACTCTTCATCATACAACAAAATTTCCCTTTAACCAGCGATCTGGTTCACTACATCTCAACTTCTGCCATAAAACTTTATTATTAAAGCAACTATGAAATATTTCAAGTTTGAAGAACATGTCATTCTTCACAGAGAAATCAAATCTAGAATTTAGACCTTAGAAATATACTCATGGCCTATTCTCAACCACATTATCGCCCCCTTTCTTCACTTTCATGTCTTCCGTAGGAAGCCTTCAACATTCATAGAACCACCCACCTCCTGGGTAGCCTCTATGTCTAGGAATTACTCAAATACATGAAATTTACAATGAGATTTAATTCCCTTTCCGAGCTAGATCATTGTTCCACCCACATCAAATCTCACCGTACCAATCTCCAGTCTAATTTGATCTCCAGCCTCATGTATGAAAAGCATAGGGGCTTCAATGGGGGAGAGATACCATACAATGTGCATTCATATTGGGGCATATATATTGAGTAAAAAATGACATAATATATTGAGCATATAATAGGGGGTAAAGGGTTTTTATATTGGTAGGTATAAAAAATAAAGCTGCAAGTTAATGAAAAATATAAAGGGGAATAAAAAATGTGAATGAAAAAATGGATACCTACAATATCTAGTGAAAGTAGGGATTCTTTAAATTAGGAAGGTGTATTGGGTTTGTATTGGTAGGGGGTTAAATAATGTGATTTTTAAAGGTATTTTCCAATATGTAGTCAAATTAAGGGTATTGTTTAGTATGCCATGAATGCACGTGCTATATCGGAGGTTCATTGAGTGAAGCCCCTGTGATGAAAACAACCCGCCCAAACTTCGTCGTCTCCTCTCCCAATTACAGAGGTGGCGACCTATATGGCCAACGTGGTGAACATGTTGACCGGGTGGAAAAGTAGAATGAGGATGAGGTGGAAGGCACAGATGTGGAAGGCGAGGTGGCTCATGTCCAAGCCCAGTCTTTGGGCCAAGTAGAGCAACCTCATTCGCTTTGAATGATAGTCAATCAACTAAGGGATATTGAATGAAACATGGAAATTATCCAACAACAGAGGTATGATGACCAGAATGAGATAATAACCTATATCAACGATGTTCAATACAACTAGGGAGAAGTTCTGGAATGAATGAATTCAGTGGGACACAACTAGCGCACAAGAATGAGTAGATGAATGAGATTGAGGCATGTCTGAAGCATATTGACTATCATGTTCATGGCCCTCTAGCTGCCCTAGGCATTCAAGCTCCAAATCCTCCTCCCTAAAATGAAAATTGCAGGATGTTTTCTAGTTTTATTTGTGTTTTGGGTAATCTAGCCATTTTTTTCCTTATAATACATGTAAGAAATGGACACATAATTTATATTTTTTCATTTCTCTTTGATAATATAATGGAATTTTCTTGATTGATAATTTAATTTCTTCCTATTTAGGGCCACATCACCATTCATACATTCCAAATGGAAAACACATGACTCCTTTGCCTCAAATAAGCAATTTATTTGGTTTAAAATATCAAAAAATCAACATATAAATGAAAATAAGGAAAAATTTAACATTTTAAAATTTCTTAAAATAATAATGAAAACTAAAACAAAATAAAATATAACATTTAAAATTATTCTTAAATCACAAAAAGCTATAACAATAAAATTTCAATATTCCAATATCAAAAAGAAAATAAATATTCTTCTATGATTAGTATAAATTATGAAACAAGATAATAACATTTAAACTTCAATATTCTAGATATATATATATATATATATATATATATATATATATATATCACTATAAAGATAACTCTTAGGAGAAATTACAAAATAATAAATGAACATTTAATTGAAATATTTTAGAATTTAAAGAAATAATTCTCACATAAGCAAAACTCTTCTTTACAAGAAAATCAACACTACTTAAAATGACGTATTTAAAGTCGTCATATATATATATATATATATATATATATATATATATATATATATATATATATATATATATATATATATATATAAACAATAAATTTCATGTTTTGGTTTGAGACTTGAATATGCCCTTGATGGCAGTTCAAATTATAGAGCCTGGAAGGATCGCATGGAAGTAGTACTAGAGGATAACAGTCTGAAGGACTTCATTAATCAAGAAGTCCTCAAGCCAATTACTGCTGCTGAATTGGTTGAATGGAAGAAATGGGTGGCTAGAGCAAGGAGAATCCTTCTTGAGGGAGTTCAAGATCACATAGTCTCGAGTCTCCATGTGAACGAGACACCATTTTCAATGTGGAAAACATTGAAAGATCTATATCAGAATAGTTGTGATTAGAGGAAGCTAGCACTGAAAGACAAGCTTCGGAAGGTTAAGTGTGAAAAGGGTGACACGATCTCTACATATCTGAACAAGCTCACCACATGCAGGGATGAACTTGGAAGTGTAGAGATTGCGATAGCTTATGATGACATGGTGAGTCTTGCACTCCTTGGTCTTCCTAAGAGCTAGCATAGCTACTAGGACTGGGTTAATGGAAGAGAGAAACTGCCAGATTGGGAACGACTTTGGCCGGATTTGATGTAGGGGGAGATAAGAAGAAGCACCAGAGAAGGATGAGAAGGTGAGGCATTAGCCTCACAGTTCGAGTTGGATTTCACACTGTTCTCATGCATGGTTTCATCCATGGTGGGAAGTGGTTGGTTTCTTGAAAGTGGAGCTTTTTGCCACATGACCGGCAACAAGAGTTTGTTCAGTACTTTGGAGGATAAAGATCTTCTGATACTCATAGCGATGGGTAATGATGAAAAGTATAGTGTCTCAAGTGTAGGCACAGTTATTTTTTAGAGGGAGCATGGAGCTCGCCTTACCTTGACCGATGTCAAGTATGTACCAGGACTAAAGAGAAACTTGGTGTCGATCACGATACTGGAAGACAGAGGCTATGATGTAGTCTTCAGTAAGGGAAAGGTTTTCCTCAGACACATCATCACTAGACAGGTGAAGCAAATCGATTCACGAGTCAAGAACCTGTATTCTCTTGAGGTTCAAGATGCATGCAAAGCCTTGAGGAGCAAGGAAACTAATGGAGACTTGGTGGTTGAGAGGGAGAGTATATTACCTCTCAACATGCAACGTTAGAAGAAGTCTAAGATGATTGTGGAGGAGCCATAATTGGTGAAGTAGCTTCAGGAGGTTGTGGAGTAGCCACAATAGGGGAAGTCGAAAGGAGACGTAGTGGAGGCATCCACTCATGCAGAGACCTCCAATAGGGGGAAACTTCGAGCCAGGTGGGTAGAGGGATCACATGCAGCCATAACTCGAGGTAGGAGGTGGGGCGATGTGTAGTGATCTTCCCAAGGAGAAGGGGTAGGATCCTTGAGGTACCCAACCTCTTTGATTCGACTTTGCTACATGAGCCCCTATGAGGAGTAGCAAGACTGATTGATTGGGTAGAGACAGATGCGGATGGAGCGACAGGTAGAGCTACAGTGCAGGAGTCCCAGGACTGTGTAGTGCTAGTAGGCTGCAATGATAAGAGAGGCACAGGAGTGTTGCACCAGTGCAAGATGGCACAAAGAGGTGTGCAACGGTGCGAGATGCATGGAGTGTTGCAGCAACTCAGAGGTCAGAGAGGGAGCACTTTCCGGCAGCAGGTAGAGCTTCAACATCAAAGTATGTTTCTAGCCCAACAGAGAGGTCAGTGGGGAGTTTTTTTTGTTCTGAGAGTTGCTGGAGCAACCACACTTGGTAGAAGTGTTGCATGCAGAACATTCTAGAGTTACAAGATCAGGTTCGAGTTGAAGCTTTTCTTGTTGAGAGGCAGTGTTGAAAATGGCAACAAGAAATGCTAAAAATAGAAGTGCTAAAAATAGAATTGCTAAAAATAGCATTGCTAAACATAGCAGTTTGGGTACCAGTGCTAGATTGAGCAATAGGGAATGAAAAATGGAAGTGCTAAAAATAGAATTTCTATTTTCAGCAGTTCAGGATGGATTCCTATTTTAGTCAGTCCCTGGACTAAAAATAGGAAGTAAAATTCGAATTTGAACTTAACATCTGTTTGAAAATAAATTAATTAATTCTTCATGAGTTAATTAGTTGTGAAAAATCAAACATGAAGTCTATGTGAGGACATGCAATAGTTTATCTATTAATTGAGGAATTTATCCATCAGTTAAAGAGATTAGGATGAGTTCTAATTTGAGCAGTAATTAGTTGGCTCAGTTAACTAAGTCAAGTCCAGTTATAATTGATTTAAACAGTTTGTCTAAATTAAGTAAGTTCAGTTAGTTAATGCATGCTTGCATATAACTGTTGCACTTCAAATAACTAAAGATTCTCTCATGAATAACTCATGCATGTTAGTTCAAACAAAGACCCAATTGAGATAAAAGAAGGGACAATGTACTATCAATTGGATGAATATTTTTCTTATAAAGGAAGGTCATCCATGTTGAGGATTTATCTCCTTTAGGACTGCGTAGTTGGATTAGAGGTTAGTGAGTGTGTGAAGAGGCCAATTCAACAAGTGGCTGCACTGGACCTCAATCAAAATTGCATAAAGAAATAGGAGGCTTGGAGGGCAGATCAGGAGGTTTGAGAGAGGCCTTTGACTATCTATGAGCAGCAGAGGTATTGTAGAGAGAGCAAGATAGCTTTTTAGCTGATTCTTTTTGTAATACTGGCTATATTTCCACTTGTATGATAATATAGAATTGGGGTTTTAGGCTGAGGATTTCCCTGGTTATATCTTCTGTGTTATGTGTGATTGATTTCTCCATATCAGTTATATGTGTTCTTATTGATGTTGCTCATGTTCGATTAAGCTTCTGCTAAATGGTTGTAGAAGTAGATCAAGTATTTTGCTTTAGTCTATTGCATTATCAGCTGATCTACAGGTGGGAATTTCTACATGGTATCAGAGCTAGCTGATTTGTAGAAAATTTCTATAGAGTTCAAGATGAAAGACATGGGTCTTATGCACTACTTTCTAGGCATGGAAGTGTGGCAGAAGGATGGGGAAGTGTTTATGTCTCAAGGCAAGTAAGCCAATGAGATACTTCAGAGATTCCACATGGAGAAGTGCAAACCCATGCAGACTCCTCTAGCAGGTAAATGGAGGAAGGAGGATGCTACTTCAGGTGAGGTAGTAGCTACTACTATTTATCGGTAGCTTGTGGGTTCACTGATGTATCTAGTGAACACACGACCAGATTTGTGCTTTGCGGTGAACCAACTGAGTCAAGCTATGGTTCAGCCTACTAAGATGTTTTGGAAGGCAGCAAAGCATGTGCTGAGATACCTCAGAGGAACATCTTAGTAGGGATTTTGGTACAAATGGACAGAGGGAGTGAAGCTTCAGGGCTTCACAGATGTAGATTGGGTAGGGAGTCCATCAGACTGGAAGAGCACTTCAGGAGGAATTTTCAACCTTGGTTCAGCTGCAGTTTCTTGGTACAACAGGAAATAGAGATCAGTTGCACTTAGCTCAGTAGAGGTTGAATACATGGCTGCCAATGAGGCAGAATGTGAGGCCATTTCGAAGTGGAAAATTTTAGTTGGATTGTTTAGTCAAAGGATGGATCCAACTGTGATATATTGCGATAAACAGAGTTGTATCAAACTCTCTGAGAATCTAGTATTTCATGATAGGTCCAAGCATATCGATATTCAGTATCATCATCCTCGAGATTGTGTGGTGAAAAGGATCATGTTGTTTTTGTATGTTTCGATTAAGGAGCAGGATGTAAATATTTTGACTAAGGCATTATCAAAATGCAAGTTCGAGTTCCATAGAGACAGGGTTGGGGTGACAGATAATCCCTTTCTTGTTGAGAGGGCGTGTTGAAAATAGCAACAAGAAATGCTAAAAATAGCACTACTATAAATGGCATTTTGGGATACATTCCAATTTTAGTTAGTCCTTGAACTAAAATTGAGAATTAAAATTTGAATTTAGCAACTGTTTGAAAAATAATTAGTTAATTCATCTTGAGTTAATTAGTTGGAGAAAATCAAACATGAAGTCTATGTGAAGACATGCAACAGTTCCCCCTTTGATTGAGGAAGTTATCCCTTAATTAAGGAGATTAGGATGAGTTTTACTTTGAGTTGTAATTAGTTAGCTCAGTTAAATGAGTTAAGTCCAATTAGATTAGTTCCAAAAGTTTGTGGAACTGATTGTGAGTTCAGTTAGTTAATGCATGCATGCATGTAACTACTGCACTTCAGATACCTGAATATCCTCTCATAAATAACTCATGCATGTCAGTTCAGTTAGAGACCCAGTTGATATCAGATGATGGGACAATGTACAATCAGTTGCAGGAATATTCCATTGAGGATATCTCTTGCATGCAGAAAAAATTCATTCCTTGGAGATTGCACAGTTATTTCTAAGTTTGGTGAGTTGTGTGAGAGGTGAATTCACATAGGTGGCAACTAGTGGACCCAGGAGAAACTGTGCAAGGAAATAGGAGTCTTGGAGGATTGAGGGAAGGCATATGTTGTGTCTATTCAGTCTATGAGCAGCATTGAGGGATTGTACTGAGAGTTGGATAGCTTGTGAGCTAAAGCTTTGTGTAATCCAGAGATATTTCCACTTGTATGATAATACAGAGATCGAGGTTTTTAGGTGAGGCTTTCCCCAGAGTATTCTTCTGTGTTCATGCGTGATTGATTTCTCATTCTCTGTTATATGTGTTCTATTTGATCTTGCTCAAAATCGATTAAGCTTCTGGAAGTTTGTTTGTAGAAGTAGATCAAGTATTTTGCTTTAGTATATTGCATTATCAGGTGATCTACAGTTGGAAATTCTACACATGACACTTTGGCCATGGGACTCCTTACTCCACCACATTCAATGAGTGCTCAAAAAATATGAGCCAAATGTGTTTCCTCCACACAGACTCCACAGGAATAAACTACCGAGGATTTTTGTAAGCAGTGACATTACAGGCGACCCCCTCCTCCAAGGATTAATCACATTTCCAAAGTGTTCATGCAGCAAGTGACATACAACATTGCATCAACACATCGAGGGTCATACAAATTTTTTCATGGCCTAAAAATGCTTCAACAACTCCAAATCTGCTCGAACCAATCAACTCACAGATAACCAACAACGATTCAACTCGATGATTATAACCTCAACAATGGTTGGAAATCTCAACTCACTAGTTGTTCTGTGTCTTCAACGCTCATCCTTTGACCTGGTAGCCTTTCACAAGTTTCTTCCTCACATGCTTCACACTACAAGGTGATTGTGTGTTTGTGTCCCACCTAGCGTTCTGTAAGGGACCTCCCTAGGGTCTGCTTAAAGATCTAATTTCTTCTGAAATTAAATGCGATAAGAGGCTTTAACTTACCTACTTACATGGCTTTTAAACAAATAAAATTGTAACATTTACATTATAATCAACATAAATTAAGGTGAACATTTCATTGATATCAACTTAACAAGAGTAGTCCATGGAGAATTACCTGTTCCGGTGGTTGATGATGATACCTTTGTCTTGTTGCTCCAGCTGAACGCTCCTTCTCACCGACCCAACCGCATTTACCTCCCAGCCAACTAGGAAATAAATTCCTAGCCCAGGAAACCTCCACAGGTTCCCTAGCCCTCAGTGACCAAGTCCAACCAGATATAGTGTGTCCTTAAGAAGAATGTGCAAAACAAGATAACAATACTTTCCTCCTCTCAAACCCAAGAAACCTCCACAGGTTTCCAAGGTCTCCAAAAACACAACAAGTCCAAACAATCACAACCAACCCCCACAATCATAAGCAAGATCTCCACCTCCCCTTTCTTCCTTCCCCCTTCCCTTTTTATACCCTCCTTCCCTTCTTCGTCTCAACCACCTCTCATTAATTTCATTAACTTCTCATCCATCCTTACAGTTGACTTCTCTTCTCCCAAGTAAGCTAGGAGTACATTTGGAAATGTGACATGAATATAAAATTGAGAATTTAATGGGAAAGGATCATGTCTTCTCCCAAGTAAATCTGAAAAGTACATTTGGGAATGTGAGGTGAGTATATATATATATTGATAATTAAATGGAGAGGACTATGTCTTCTCCCAAGTAAATGTGAGGGTACATTGGGGAATGTGATATGTAATTACATGGAGAGGACCATGTCTTCTCCTTATTAAATGTGAGGGTACATTGGGTAATGTGAAATGAATATATATATTGATAATGAGTTGGAGAGGACTATGTCTTTTCCCAAGTAAATGTGAGGGTACATTGGGTAATGTGAAATGAATATATATATTGATAATGAGTTGGAGAGGACTATGTCTTCTCCCAAGTAAATGTGAGGGTACATTGGGGAATGTGAAATGAATACATATATTTTGAAATAATGGAAGGAGACCATATCCTACCTAATATTCAGTTTGAGAAGGTAAGTGGGAAAATTGAATAATGGAAATCATGAATTTTATATTAGACCAATATTTCTCAATATTTTTAGATAATGTAAACATTAACAAAATTTGTAGGATAAGATTTAAGTGGGGCATTACATACACCCCTCCTTCAGAAAACTTCGTCCCGAAGTTAGAATGAAAAGATGCAAGGAGTTTGAAAGCATAGCAACCGGAGAGAGTTATATCAATAAAATTTGATAAGTCCGACAATGACATTTCTTCCCATCAAGAGTCTCCAACTGATCTATATCCTCCTATCCACCCTGGCCTACTTCCGTTCCCACCCTATCCGTCCTCTGCTGCTTTATCAGTGGCAACGGCCATACTAACCACTAATAAAACCGACATGGTGGGAGTGTCGAATACATCGACCTAACTTCCCCAGCAAGCAACTGGCAATCGTCATCACACGTCTAGGGGAGTGTGTCCACCACTGCCCTCCCACGATTCCAGGTTTCAGAGGATACACGGTGGGAAATGCCTCCACCCCTCCTGCAGAACTAGGGTCAATACCCTAATACAGACCACACTACAGAGCTGGTTGGACTTGTCATCGAATAATCCAGTCAGGTCATCTTGCCACCTGTCATTTGCATTTTTCTCGTGTCATAAGAGTGCATATCAAGTAGATACCAAATGAATTAAAATAATCTACATTATACCTTCCTCATGGGATGTCTCATCCTTCCCTCTTGGCTATCACATAGTTCTTTTTCCCATGTGGGTTATTTCTCATTCATGCATTTATATAACAACAAGACATATAATCATCACATTACTAAGTCTAGTATCCATGGGTCAATCTAGGAATTCTCGCTAAGTCATTCATTTAAATAAATCATATCCACTTTGAGCTATATATGAATAATTTTGATAAGTTACGCACTAGATAATCCATCACTAAGTGAGTCACACATGTAGTCCATATATCAACCATTTCTATCATCAATGTCAAATTTATCAACTGAGTCATATGGGTAGTTTTATGTGTCAAACCAAATGCATCAATATTACATAATGTTCATAAATGAATAACATGGAAATATAACCTTAACATAGGTATCTATCTAAGTCAAAATAGGCACCACAGATGCTCAAAAAGTGAGGGGTAGTCATGACGCATAGTCTCTGCATCCTCCCAGGTAGCAGATCCTGGACTATACTTGTCCCACTGGACCTTAACTTGGTCCACCGTGCGACATCTGAGCTGTCGAACCCTACGGTCCAATATGCGTAATGGTTCTACCATTACGGTTCCCATGTCCAAGACCTGCAAGTCCTGCCAATCCAATTTGTGAGATTCATCAGAAACATAATGTCGTAAAACAGACACATGAAAAACATCATGAGTTTTATGTAAATGGGGCGGCAGTACAAGATGTTAGGCAACTGGTCCAATCTTCTCTTTGATCCTAAAAGGCCCTACGAATCGAGGTGAAAATTCCGTCCCCTTCCCAAACCAGTTGGTGCTTTTGTTGGGCCGGATACGAATAAAAACTTGGTCCCCTACTTCATAACTGTGATCAATCCTATGTAAATCAGCATAACTCTTCTATCTATCTTGTGCTTCCTTTAACCTTTGCCGAACCTGCTTTACCTGTTCCTCCATTTCTTGAACTAATTCTGGGCCAACTATCACTCGGTCCTCCAATTTTTCCCAACTCAACGACGTCCTGCAAGGTCTTCCATATAGAGCTTGATAAGGAGGCATCCCGATTGAACTGTGATAACTGTTATTATAGGCAAACTCTACCAATGGTAAGTACCTTTCCCACTGAGTCTAATTATCCATGACGTACATCCTAAGCATGTCCTCCAGAACCTGAATTACTCTTTCAGTCTACCCATCTGTTTCTGGATGATATGCAGTGCTTAGGTTTAACTGAGTTCCCAATGCTGACTGCAAACTTGTCCAAAACCTAGATGTAAATCGGGAGTCTCTATCAGAAATTATCTTTGTGGGAAATCCGTGTAGTCGGATAACTTCATTGACAAACACTTGCGCCACATCTGTAACATCGTAAGTGTCCCTTACTGGGATGAAATGGGCACTTTTGGTCAATTTATCAAATATAACCAATATAGCATTGTGCCTCTGAGAAGTGAGTGGCAAACCCACCACAAAATCCATGGAAATTACTTCCCATTTAGATGTAGGGATGTCATGAGGTTGTAGGAGTCCTGCTGGATGGCGATGATCAGCCTTCACTCACTGACATTCAAGACATTTTGCGACAAACTGGACTATGTCATGCTTCATGCCTACCCAAAAGAAGAGTTTCCTTGTGTCTACGTACATCTTCTTTACCCCAGGATGTGCACAATAGAGTGCTCTATGAGACTCTCCGAGGATGGTTTCTCTTATACCCCCTTCTTTAGGTACGTACATTCTCCCTTGGAATCTCAATAGTCCAATCTAGTTCAAGGACATATCCTTCAAACTTTGGTTCTATCTGTTTCCCATTATGGATAGTTGAGATGACTTTTAAATACCAACTATCTTCAAAGAGTTTCTCCAATATCCGCTCCCTTAAATTTACCTTTAAGGCTACTAGGGAGAAAGTTTGTGGCCTCCTGCTTAGTGCATCCGCCACTACATTCTCCTTTCCCTTGATGTATGAGATTTCAAAATCATACTCACTCATGAATTCGCTCCATCGCCTTTGTCTGGCGTTTAAATCCCTTTGAGTGAAGAGATGCTTTAGGCTTTGATGATCTGTTCTTAACTCAAATCTTCTCCCAATGAGGTAGTGTCTCCATAGCTTCAAGGCTAACATTACTGCTGCCAATTCTAAGTCATGGGTAGCATATAACTCTTCATGCTTCTTTAATTTTCTAGAGGCATAAGCTATTACTCCGCATTCTTGCATCAATACTGCACCCAACCCCTGCGCCGAAGCATCGGTGCAGACAATGAAGTCTTTTCTCATGTCTGGTACTTGAAGGATTGATGCACTAGTTAGTAACCTCTTCAGCTCTGTGAATGCAATGTCACATTCATTTGTCCATTCATACCTAACCCCCTTTCGCTGTAATGTGGTGATGGGTTTTGCAATCCTTGAAAACCCTTCCACAAACTGCGATAATACCCAGCTAGCCCCATAAAACTACGTACCTCATGGGCATTTTTTGGTACTGGCCAATCCATTATGGCCTTCACCTTTTCTGGGTCAACTGAAATCCCTTCTCCGGAAATGATGTGCCCAAGGTAATGGACTTTCTTCTGAAAGAAGGAACACTTTGACAATTTCCCATACAATTGATTTTCCCTTAAACTAGTCAATACTACCCTTAGGTGCTTTTCATGCTCCTTTTCATTCTTGGAATATATAAGAATGTCATCAAGGAAGACTTGCACAAATTGGTCCAAATACTTTCTAAACACACCATTCATGAGGCTCATGAATACTGCTGGTGAATTGGTTAAACCGAATGGAACAACTACGAACTCAT
Organism: Pinus tabuliformis; assembly: GCA_031772625.1. NCBI lineage: Eukaryota > Viridiplantae > Streptophyta > Pinopsida > Pinales > Pinaceae > Pinus > Pinus tabuliformis. Next base: position 701,313,530 of record CM062811.1, read on the forward strand.
AGTGCCCAAACCGAGTTCGAAATGCAGTTTTAGAGATGTCTTCCTCCTTTATCCTCAATTGGTGGTACCCAGATCATAGATAGATTTTTGAGAAGATCGTTGCCCCCTTCTTTTGATCAAATAAGTCATCTATTCGAGGTATTGGGTACCTATTCTTTATCGTTGCTCTGTTTAAGTCTCTATAATCTATGCATAGTCGCAAGGAACCATCCTTCTTCTTGACAAAAATTATTGGTGCACCCCAAGGGGAAATACTAGGTCTGATCAATCCCAAGTCTAAGAGATCCTTTAACTGCATCTGTAACTCACAAAGCTCTGGAGTTGTCATCCTATAGGGTGCCTTAGATATTGGTTCTGCACCTGGTTTTAGATCAATGGTGAAACCAATCTCTCTTATAGGAGGTAATCCAGACAATTCCTCTAGAAAAAAATCCTTGAATTCTGCCAAAACTGGATGTTGATCTAGGGAAGGTCCCTTCTGGTCACTTACAGTCTTGACCAAATACAATTTGCAACCTTGTCTGAGACAACGTTTTACCTTCATCACGGATATGAATCATAGGGACACTCCCCTCTTGATTCCACAAATCTCAATTGGCCTACCTTCATCATCTAAACAGATCACCTTCTTCTTGTAACAATCTACCAAAGCTCGATGAGCTTCTAGCCAATCCATTCCAACAATTACATCATACATTCCCAATTATGTGACATATTCCTTCAAATTAGTCATACACACCCCGAGGTTTACCTGACATTGGTCAACACTAGGCCCTCCTGCTTGTTTTATTCCAGAAGCCATCTCAACTTGTTTAAAGTCATCGTGCTCATAGGCTGCCAACCCACATTTTTCTAATGCAACTGGTGAAATGAAACTATTTGTAGCACCAGAGTCAAACAAAATTTTAACTTTTACTTTGTTTATCATACCTGAGGTTTCTACCACTGCAGACTAGTGTTCAACTTGCTGATTGTCAACTACGGCATAGATTCGGTGGTGGCTACTTGCTTTCCCCATTGGTTATTTTCCCTCACTTCTGTTGTTACTGGTTCGAAACTCTGGGCAGTCCCGTTGGTAATGAGGTCCTCCGCATCCCCAACAAGTGATGCGTGGTGGACCTTGAACCAAATGTTGTGGAGTTCCTTGGAAAGAGTTTCTTCCCCTGGAACCCCTACCCCCACTTGTTGTTCCTCGCCTATGACTTTGATTTGTATGCGCCCTTGAAGCGGTGGGTGAAGCTGCACTAGAAACCATTGAAATTCCTACCATTGGTGTTCTAGGTATAACCCTGTTTCCATATGGTGGTGGCCTCCGACTTCCCCCTATTGGGAAGGTACGAAGGGCCTTCCCCATAAACCTGTTTGACGTGGGAAATATGGCTCTACCTTCACCCTTTAAGTCTAGGTGTTCTTCGACATAACGAGCCTGTTCTACAGCTTCTGCAACTAAGGATGGTTTCCACATCCGCACCATTGCCCTAATCTTAGGTCTCAATCCATACATAAAATGATCTGCTTGGCGTTGGTTAGTATCCATGTAGGAGACATACTTGACCAATTCCATAAATCGAATTTCATATTCTTCTATAGTACGACCTCCCTGTATCAGGGCATGGAAGTCTCCTACCTGTTGTTCTTCATAATACGCTGGCAGGTACTTCTTCCTAAACCTCTCCTCAAACAATTCCCAAGTAACTGTATCTGGAGTGAGGTGTAGTTGACGCTCCAAGTTACCCCACCAATTTAGAGCACTATCTTTGAGTTCGAATATTGCTATTTTGGCTTTGGAATTGGAATTGTAATCCCTTAGTGTGAAACACCTTCTCATCCCCTCTAACCAGGCTTCTGCACGCTCATTGGCACGACCTCCTGCAAATTTTGGGAGTTTAATCTTCTGAAGCTCCCTAGTATTGTCCTCAATTGGAGGTCTTCTATCATAATCTCTAGATCCCTCGGGGTTCCCTAACCCTGATGAAGGGTGTTCCCCTTCCATTTCGTTTGTTTGGCGCCCTCTTAAGGTTTCATTAATTGCTTCCAGGGAACGCAAAATGAGAGTCAATTCCGGCGAAGGTAATGGGTTATTTGTAGGAGGTCCTTGTGATGACTCTCCTGGACCTTGATTTCTTCGTGTCCTCACCATTTTGGATTGTTCAAATATCTGTATGATACGCAAGACTCATTAATCCATCCTAGGTCTTGTCCCTCTTAGCTGACTTACATACATGATAGTCATAAGTTTTTCTTTTACTATTCTTGTAAACAAGCATTATTAGTACTGAGAAAATTCCCAAGGATCTATTAAATCCTCTCATGTGTGATTTCTTATATAGCCTACATATTTTAATTAATGAATTGGTTTAATATACTCAAATATTAGTTCGCTCTTAGTGGCCTTCAAAATACTCATATAAAATGAAATTTTGAACCATTCTTGTGTACTCACCAACAAACCATTAATCCTATTTTAAGTAGTAGTTTACATATAAGGAAAGCTCACACACACGTATTTTTTTATTTATTTTTTTATTTTTTTTAGACATAGAAGTATCAAAACCATTCAAGGCATAATGAACACAATATTTATCTTTGAAACTAAGTTGGGAAACCAACTCCAATAGTTGTTGAGCTTTTAATTGGACAATCCTTTGATTATAGTTCTTTGGCTTTTTGAGCATACACTCCCCTATATATATATATATATATATATATATATATATATCAAGTATCATTAATATTTTCCATTTAAATGTGAACATATAATGATACTATATCTAAATTGTTTGAGATGAATAAATAAAATATATTTCTTCCCTAAATATCTATAATATCCTTTAACTATATATTATTGCATATAACTAATAAATCACTTAAATTTCAATCCAATTAATTGTTTATTTTAATTTTATTTATTTTTAAATTAAATAATATTATACTCCATTTATTTTTATTTATTTATTTCTTTCTCTCTTTTTTTTTAACTAATTCTACCTTATAGTTTTATAAATATCTAATTTGACTTATAGCAAGCCTCATATCTTATACAATTTGATATGTTTGTTTTTTTTTTTTTTTACAATTCGGACAAAGCTCAATAAACACTTTAATTATATTAGCAATACAGATAAAGGTATGATTATGCTATATGGAGAACCATAAATAACATTTTCGTTGGTAAATGGAATATTATGTTTTTAATGTAATAAGAGAATATAGATTGTATTTCTTATTGCCATTTTTCTATTTCCATAAAATAATATAAAGTGAATATATATATATATATATATATATATATATATATATATATATATAAAACTGAAGTGTGTAATTGTTTTGGACTACCCCATTTCTATCCCATATTGTCTCGTGAATAACTATTAAAAGGCATACGAGGAAGATATTAGAAAATAAAGGACTTTTGAAAGATAATTTTTGAAAGTTATGATTACAGTATAAAACATTGAGAAGAACCTGATATAATAACAATTTGAATCATTACAGGGTTGCTTTGTATATAATATATAAAAAAAAAGAGTTGAATTTGTAAAGAGAGACACGTAATCGGGTGGGTAGTAGCCTATTAAGTTCGTTCAGAATGCAGGGATTTCCATTGAAAATGGTAACATCACCCAGCATATGACATTAATGTCAGAGAAGGTTGTCAACACGCAGTGTGTTGCGGATGAAATGTCAGGACCATTATTGAACAGATGTCAAGACCATTGATAAACTAGATTGTAAAAGATTTTTACTCCTCTTCCGGCAAAGGAGAATAGCGACGGTGATGGATGGAATGCGGCAATTGCTCCAATTCCCAATTTCTTAACGATTTGCTTGGATATCGATAATGAATTGCCCATATCAACAGTGACAGCCAAAATATGGACACGGAACCACATCCGATGTAGATATTATTGGTTCGTGAGTACTCAATGTTTGTGCAGTGCCACATGATTCGAAATATAGGGTATTTTAACAGTGAAAAAGTCACGAAATTAAGCACTTCGGTTTTCACACGCATAATTACTGCAGCACGATCCCTTTTAGAAGAATTTGAATTGTGTAAGTTGTTAATTCCAAATTGTTTCTGGTCATCCTGCTTATTTCAAAATAATAATGTTTACAGAATGCAATGATGTCGCTTTCGCAGTAATGATAGTAACTACATCAAACCCCCAAATTATGGAAGCTGAAAGCAACAATTTTGCACAGACAAATCGCAAGATATAGAGAACCAATCATAGGATCTATAAAACACAGCAAAAGGAAGAATAACTCGAGACAACTGTCACGTGGTTTATAAAACGCAGTAAAGCCTTTAGACCATTATTTAAAAGATGTATAAAGAAACAAGGTCCAGACTCTAGTCCTGCCAAGGGATAGACTTTGCACGCAGATGTGTGACGAGGTAGAGTGTTAAAAGGGTCTCCTCAAATGACAAAGATGAGTTTTGAGGAGGTTGTTGGTTTATATATAAGAAGAAGGAATGACGCCTAGGGTTTAACCATAACATCGATTGATTTCTAGTTGGAGAAGAAGAAGTCTCTGCCAACACATTTTTTTTTAAAACAGGTTTGTTCATTGCCGCCATTGTAGGCATTTTCCTTACTGAACAAAGCTTTCAAATGAATCTGTATTTTTGCATTTAAATTACAAAAATAAGAGGTTTACTTGATATGAACAAGGGATTTACTTGATATCATCAACAAATGGAGTCGCAAATGGATCTGTTACTGTCAGTTTATTCAGGCCTTAAGAATGTGCATTTTCTTGAGATAGAGAAACAAGAGAATTTATTCAAAAACAACAATGGATCTAGAAATTTGATCTTTACTCAAAATCCCATAAGTCTCTTCAACAACCACGCGCAAAGCACCCACAGTTCCAATTTTGAGAAACCCGTCAACTGTTCAATTGAGCAAGAAATTTCCCATGTCAATCATCACACCCACAGTAGGCGAATGACATTAGCAGAAATTTTTCCATGAGGCATTTTATACGGTTCTCCCGAAGGGAAGTAATTCGAAAGCATGAAGATCTGAAAAACTGTAAGGAGATCCTCAATGAGTTTCTCAGAGTAGCAAGGAACAAGCAAGTTCTTGGGCTAAGAAAATGTAAGACGAGTGCTTCGCCTGGCACAAGTTTCACCTTATAGCTGGCGACAATTGACTCACTACTTGAACCCCCATAGCTGGATCCCAGAAATAGTAGGGGGAATGTTAACGAGTACAGTCCTTTAAAAACATTGTATTGTCTACGGACTTGAAGAAAATGGAATGAATATATTGAAATCCATAATGTCTGCAGCGTTGACAAAGAAGCAACCTAAGCCAAGAGTTTCGAACCACATACTTAACTAACAGAGACTCGGATTTCCAACTTTAAAAGTTTACATGCTGACTGTAATATCTCTACACAGATGCTAACAGTACAGTGTATTACTATGCATTAGAGAAAACCTCACAGTGGCTCCAATTAAAGTTATTTTGTGGACATTGCATTGGCCGATGTATTCCTCATTTTGAGAACTGCAGCATTTACGGCAAAGCGAATGAATACGCCATTCCGTGCATACTAAATGCAACTGTTTTTTTTTTAAAGCTCGCATGCACAGCTTCAGTGAAATGACAGCTTCGATAAAAATAGAACTACGCATTTGCTTGAGCGCAACGATTTGAACAGAAGAACAAGAGAAGACAAACTAGACAAGTATGCATGCGATTCGCAGGTTAAGATTTAAAGAGTGATTACCAGAACTGGATTCCATCTTAAATATCCAAGAATCAACCAAAGATTTATTTTCGATACCCAAGAAACAACCAAAATTCCTTTAATACAAACCTCGCTTTTCATTTTACAGGATTCCGACATGAAGGACCTTCAAATTTAAAGGATGACATAAACAACTCGACTTCAACATTTATAACATGCAGTAGGCAGAACAAGTCTATTGCGGGGAAGAGGTCTAATATCTTAAACCGTGGTGCATATAGCGAATTCCTCTGAACTTCGCAGTTCAAAGTCTAGAAATCTAGACGACAGAAATGTCAGGGGATCAAATCCCCTGCCATTGAAGATAAATTCACTTTTCTGGGGCGGATCAGTAGGAGTTCGTGTAAAATGTCCGAGCTAAGACGAATGTTGCAAAATCTTTACTTCACAAGTCTATGCCCACAATGATATCTCCTGCTGCTTACTTATTTCTTCCTGGGTAGCAGCACAGGCCTTTTCCTGTTTGTTTGAAACCATCCAATTCGGGGGCTTGAGATACAGCGAGGCTCCCACTCGTTGGCCAAAGTTGTCAATGTTCTTTTTGGCTTAATTTAGCCGATTCCTTGCAGGTGGGACATTCATTATAAAATGGTTGGCAAAAAGCATGCATATGCAAGGCAAGGCCTTGCAAGTGCAAAAATTGAGCAAATTTTCATTTTTATTTATTTCTTATTTTTTCCTCTCGGCCCTCTACCCATGAGACTTAGCCACAATTGTAGAGGTTTTTCCATTGGTTATGACATTAAGCCTGTAAGGTCCAGATTTTGAACCTAGGCTCTGATACCATGTGTAAGGGACCTCCCTAGGGTCTGCTAAAAGATCTAATTTCTTCTGAAATTAAATGCGATAAGAGGCTTTAACTTACCTACTTACATGGATTTTTTTAAACAAATAAAATTGTAACATTTACATTATAATCAACATAAATTAAGGTGAACATTTCATTGATATCAACTTAACAAGAGTAGTCCATGGAGAATTACCTGTTCCGGTGGTTGATGATGATACCTTTGTCTTTTTGCTCTAGCTGAACGCTCCATCTCACCGACCCAACCGGATTTACCTCCCAGCCAACTAGGAAATAAATTCCTAGCCCAGGAAACCTCCACAGGTTCCCTAGCCCTCTATGCCCAAGTCCAACCAGATATAGTGTGTCCTTAAGAAGAATGTGCAAAACAAGATAACAATACTTTCCTCCTCTCAAACCCAAGAAACCTCCACAGGTTTCCAAGGTCTCCAAAAACACAACAAGTCCAAACAATCACAACCAACCCCCACAATCATAAGCAAGACCTCCACCTCCACTTTCTTCCTTCCCCCTTCCCTTTTTATACCCTCCTTCCCTTCTCCATCTCAACCACCTCTCATTAATGTCATTAACTTCTAATCCATCCTTACAGTTGACTTCTCTTCTCCAAAGTAAGCTAGGAGTACATTTGGAAATGTGACATGAATATAAAATTGAGAATTTAATGGGAAATGATCATGTCTTCTCCCAAGTAAATCTGAAAAGTGCATTTGGGAATGTGAGGTAAATATATATATATATATATATATATATATATATATATATATATGGAGAGGACTATGTCTTCTCCCAAGTAAATGTGAGGGTACATTGGGTAATGTGAAATGAATATATATATTGATAATGAGTTGGAGAGGATTATGTCTTTTCCCAAGTAAATGTGAGGGTACATTGGGTAATGTGAAATGAATATATATATTGGTAATGAGTTGGAGAGGACTATGTCTTCTCCCAAGTAAATGTGAGGGTACATTGGGGAATGTGAAATGAATACATATATTTTGAAATAATGGAAGGAGACCATATCCTACCTAATATTCAGTTTGAGAAGGTAAGTGGGGAAATTGAATAATGGAAATCATGAATTTTATATTAGACCAATATTTCTCAATATTTTTAGATAATGTAAACATTAACAAAATTTGTAGGATAAGATTTAAGTGGGGCATTACACGTTCCAAGTCTTCAATGCCCTTTTCACCACAAAAAACTGGACAAAATGATTCCAATGCTCCTCCAGAAAGTGGCTTTACATGAAGCACGTACTTTACACAATATGCAATACGTGGCTCCACATTGCTCTCGGAAGATCCATTCATGCAACAAGGTTCCACTATATCACACATCGGCCACAAATCTTAAACAACGCAGATGGATCGGACAACTCTTCATCATACAACAAACTTCTCCTTTAACCAGCGATTTGGTTCGCTACATCTCAACTTCTGCCATAAAACTTTATTATTAAAGTAACTGTGAAATATTTCAGGTTCGAAGAACAAGCCATTCTTCACAGAGAAATCAAATCCAAAATTTAGACCTTAGAAATATACTTACGGCCTATTCTCAGCCACATTATCACCCCCTTTCTTCACTTTCATGTCTTTCGTAGGAAGCCTTCAACATTCACAAAACCACCCACCTCCTTGGTAGCCTCTATGTCGGGGAATTACTCAAATACATGAAATTTAGAGTGAGATTTAATTCCCTTTCTGGGCTAGATCATTGTTCCACCCACATCAGATCTCACCACACTAGTGTCTAGTCTAATTTGATCTCTAGCCTCCTATATGAAAACCATAGGGGCTTCAATGGGGCAGTAATACCATACCATGTGCATTCATATTGGGGCATATATATTGAGTAAAAAATGACATAATATATTGAGCATATAATAGGGGGTAAAGGGTTTTTATATTGGCAGGTATAAAAATAAAGCTGCAAGTTAATGAAAAATATAAAGGGGAATAAAAAATGTTAGTGAAAAGATGGATACCTACAATATCTAGTGAAAGTTGAGGTTTTTTAACTTGGGAAGGTGTATTGGGTTTGTATTGATAGGGAGTTAAGTAATGTCATTTTTATAGGTATTTTCAAATATGTTGTCAAATTAAAGGTATTGTTTAGTATGCCATGAATGCACATGGTATATCGGAGGCTTATTGAGTGAAGCCCCTGTGATGAAAACAACCCATCCGAAGTCCGTCGTCTCCTCTCCCAATTACAGAGGTGGCGACCTCTATGGCTAGCGTGGTGAACATGTTGACCAAGTGGAGGAGTAGAATGAGGATGAGGTGGGAGGCACAGATGTGGAAGGCAAGGTGGCTCATGTCCAAGCCCAGTCTCCAGGCCAAGTAGAGCAACCTCATTCGCTTGGAGTGATAGTCGATCAATTGCAGGATATTGAATGAAACATGGACATTATCCAACAACAGAGGCATGATGACCAGAATGAGATAATAACCTATATCAACGATGTTCAATACAACTAGGGAGAAGTTTTGGAACGAATGGCTTCAGTGAGACACAACCAACAACACAAGAATGAGCGGATGAATGAGATTGAGGCACGTCCGAAGCATATTGACTATCATGTTCACGAAGGGCATGGCCCTCTAGTTGCCCTAGGCATTCAAGCTCCAAATCCTTCTCTCTAAAATGAAAAGTGCAGGATGTTTTCTAGTTTTATTTGTGTTTTGGGTAATGTATCCATTTTTTCCTTACAATACATGTAAGAAATGGACACATAATTTATATTTTTTCAGTTCTCTCCTTGCTAACAAACCTCTCCGAAGTGAAGTAAGGAGAGAAGAAGGCCTCCAGAATGTATGTTGTTTCTCTTTGATAATAAATGAAATTTTCTTGATCGATAATTTAAGTTCTTCCTGTTTAGGGCCACATCACCATTCATACATTCCAAATGGAAAACATGTGACTCTTTTGCCATATGACACTTATATACTAGCCTCAAATAAGCAATTCATTTGATTTAAAATATCAGAAAAGCCATTCATGTTTTTGGCAGCTTTATCCACCAATTTTTTTTAAATGGATATAAGGCATTGCGATTTCATGGACAACATAAAAATAATAATCCTAAATCGGGAAAAAAAAAAAACCAGTTAATATTTATTTAGGCCACCACATACTGTTGGCTTCGAACGGAAATATCAGGATATCTATAAAGTTATAACCATAGAAAGGTACAGGTGCCAGAGGGTCTGGTAAGGTGAGACGTCGCACTAATTTTCCGTCATCATTGAATATTATTGCTCTTAAATACCTGTCCATCAATATTATCCATCCACCAAGCGTCACCGCCGCAGAGACGGGGGTAATTAATCCCAGGGAATTCGGGTCGCAGAACCCTGGCACTGAATTCGATGTATTGGCATGTGCCACCTGTGCACGCACTTCGCACCACCATTCCTCTTCATCATGTGACGTGGCATTCTCATTTAACTTCCACAAACTAACATGACGATCACATTTTTCACATATCAACACAACTCGACCATCACATCCACTTAAACGTGCGTATTCATCTTCTGCTGAGCCTGTCGTCTCCCATGTGCCTTCCTTGGGCAGTGGAATTTCTTGCCAAACTCTGTCTGCTACGGTAAATGCTACCATGCACTTGCTTGCGCTGGGTGAGTTGGCTTTATAGACGCGACATGGCCAGTGAAACTTTCCATCAGACTCAGAGTAAACCCAGCCCGCCGCCATGGGATCAGCCTGGCTAAGCAGCCAGTAAAACTTTCCCCCAGAATAAAGGCCCCGACTGTTAGGAATAATGTGGCGGGGTACTGTCATGGAAAAAGAAGACCATGCATTGGAATTTGTATCATAAATCTCCATCTCTATCATATTCATAATATCTTTTCCTATCAACGTAAAGTTGTTTCTACCGACAACGACAGTGGCACGCCTGGTGGAAGCATCGACAGCCATGGCGTGGAACATCCAAAGGTCAGGCTCAACAGTAAGGACGCGGCGTATGTGTGGGGATGAAGGGAGACGCATGGATGTCCTGGAAGCAGGATTTTCTATTGAAGAAACGACGTCCTCATTCTCGTCAGAAGCATAGCGGCAGAAGATGAGACCGTTGCAAGCGTCCAAAACAGAACGAGTATTAGTATTAGACCTATTATAGGCTCGGCTTCGCAAAGCAACTTCGTAAACCTGTGAACCGCCGTCTTCTATAGCCCACGTTTCCAATCCGAATTTATAGGTCTGAACAAAGAACCCGGGGATGCGGCTCATGTGTCGCATCGGATTTGACAGGTTAACATCCAGCATTCTTTGCAGGGTATCACGACAACACAACACATAATTCCATCGTTTACACACAGTCCTCAGCTTCACACAAAATCTAACGGGCAGCCTTCCTAAAATCAGAAGCAATAATTCTTCCGGGAGGGCTTGCCAGATCTTTCTCTCCATCCTCATCTTTCACCCAAGATTCACGCTTACACTTACCTGACATTCAATCTCACATATAACCTCTATTCTATTCACGCTTAACATGCACTGTATTTATAACATAACTCTCTGCATGCACCGTTTATGTATAAAATAAATATTTTTCTAGGAATGGCGAGGATGTGGCACTCTTTCTATTTTTTATGTCCACATGCCGTGTATAACATGAGTTTTACATGCTGTGTATAACATGAGTTTTTTCAGCCTTAACGTATCGACAGGCCATCAATCTCCACTTTTTACTGCTGTCAACGCGTTGGCAGGTAACCTATACTTTCAGTTTGGACTATTTCTTTTAGATTTCAAAAGTTTTTAAATATATAAAAATGGCAGAATATATTAAGCAGATAAAAAACAATTTGTTTTAGAGGTTATTTTTAATTTTATGGACATTAAAATAATTTCTTTTTTCTATATATAGTGTCTACTTGTATATTTAAAAATTTCCAATATAGTGTCCACTTGTATATTTAAAAATTTCCAAAATAATATTACTAGAGTTTTTTTTTTTTTACTAACCTTTTATTTTAAATTATATTAATGAAATATATTATTATACTCACCACTTTAGGTATGATATTATCTATTTAATATAAATATATTATTATACAGGTTTTATAGGCATGATATTATGTATTTAGTTTTGTTTTTCACAATTTTATTTATTTATTTATTTATTTATTTATTATTATTTTTTTTTTTTTGCTTATTATCTATAGTACCGAATAAGTGACTACTAGAATCAGGATTTTGAGCATAGATATTCCACTGACCTGTGAAAAGCGGTTCTAAACCTTCGGGATGCCGTAATACATCCAAAAAATTATCCCATCTGACTTGCACTCCCTTGATTCAGGAATAGCGACATGAACTAAATGCCCTGTCCAAGCTAGAACTAAATGCCCTGTCCAAGCTAGAGAACTGACTCCGAAGAGTCCTGACAAATGATGATTGAGACGGGATTCGGCATTTTTGAACCATGAAACCCTTGGTCTCCATTTAGGTTGTAGATGTAAACTACCCGCTATTAAAAAGATGACAGAAAGAAATAGCAAGAAAAGAGCTCCAGCATAAAGATCTTGGTGAGTGAGTAAGCCAATTGTATACCACCACTCATAAACACCAGAATAAGCAATAAAAAGAAAAAAAGAGGGAACGGATACCTGATTTAAGGGAAATCACTAGGAACTTTTTTTTTATTGCTTCTTAAAAATAGTCTTTACTTTTCCCATACCACGAACTGATGTTGTTCTATTTTCTCTATTACAAATAGAGGTAGATTGATCCTGGAATTAGGAAATAGTCCTATTGGGATTCAATAGATTGGAAAAACAATGGATGAGAAGAAAATAGATAGTAGGGCGAAGATACAGAAAGAGGGGGATTCGAACCCTTGGTAAGCAGAAGCCTACATAGCAATTCCAATGCTACGCCTTGAACCGCTCGGCCATCTTTCCTATGAGATCTGGAAATAGAGCTTTAGATGGATCAAAGATCCATGTAAAAGATCCTTCAACTATTCGAGTTGATAATATAACGAATCACACTTTTACCACTAAACTATACCCGCCACGATCTGATTGTAACATATGGATCGATCTTTTGTCCAACCAATAGGAAGATGAGGAGTTATCAATCAACCTCTATTGAAAGTTTATATCAATCATTACCTCGTTTTCATCATTAAAATGAGCCATCTCCGGAGATGGCTCATTTTAATTATAGATTACCTTTGCGAATTGCTGATAAAACAATAACTAAAGGGCCTGATACAACCATCAGAGTCAAAACAGTGAGTTGCGCAATAACTTCTAGATCCATTTGGTTTTCTTTCACCCTCCATCGACTGAATGTATGAATAAAATGTTGTCGGGATCAATCACTTTTCTTCTATTTTGTGTTCTTCGGACTCCTACCCATTGGTGTAGTTTCGATCAGGAACCTATGGCCTTGAGCAACTGATATCTTTACAATAATACATAAAATAGATAGAGAACCCTAAATAGATAGAGAACCCTTCAATATCTAGATAATAAAATTTGATACTTGAGAGAAATAAATGGACTAATCCATGTAACGCATTTAATCAAACTGATTGGGGAGGGAATGAAGATATGGAAGAGCTTAAAATTTTGATAGGTTGTTTTCTTGCTTTTACAACAGGTCTTCTTCTAGGTATAAAATTAAGTCAAGCACTGTATGACTGATTTTTTTCTGCTTTTCTTGGGCCAAGAAAAGCAGAAAAAATCAGTCATACAGAACTATTTTTAACGAAATGAACAATATTATTGACTGGATTGTTCTTTATCCAACTGAATAATGGAAATATTCATTATATTGCCGATACAATTTGTACATACTATGATGTACACCTTTACTCCACCATTCATTTTGGTACACATGAACTCTTCCATCTTGGAGAGATGGCTGAGCAGACCAAAGCAGCGGATTGCTAATTCGTAGTACGGATCATCCGTACTGAGGGTTCCAATCCCTCTCTCTTCGTTCGTCCACTATTGATCCTGAAAACGAATAAACCCGAATCTTTCTACGGAACGGAAAAGACCCATTAACCTAGAGACTTTTTTCACTATTATTTACTTCCGGGATTACGTCCTGGATCGTTCGATAGAAATCCAAAGATAAAAAGAGAAATGAAAAATACCACTACTGCGTAAACGAACAGCTTAAGAGTAAGCATTAAGTAATCTTTGAAATCCTGTTATAAGTACAACAGAATAGATCATCAATCTTTGTACCATATATGGATACTTGAATACCAAACAATAGTATTATTGTTACAAATCAGGAAATTATTTCTCGAAATCACGTGTGAAAATCAATTTGAAAGAAGGATATAATTTTTCTCTTTGTTTTCAAAATGGTCTTTTTTCCCTCTTATTTTTTTGGATCAACTAGATATTTATTGAATATTTATGAAAATAAGTCATTGGTGATCGTATCAATATGTGACCCAATAGCCCGATCCGAATACGTGACCCAATAGCCGGATCCGAAGTGAGCGGTGGGATCGGAAGGAATTGATGAAGGTGAGTGGAAAAGTTTTTATCCGGGAGCAGATAAGGTATCTAAATTGTATAGTCGGGTGGAGCAAGGATAGAACTTCTGTCACAAAAAAATGTATAGTTTAACATTGACACTTCAATTTTTTTTATTTAAATTTATTTATTTATAAGGTAATTGGTTGAAATGTTATTATAGGTAGTTTAATAACTTTTATTTCTACTAGTTACCAGTTTCATTTCCTTTTTATTTAACTTTTTTATTTTAATTTTTTTTTCAACCTTTTCTATTATTTCTATTTTCATTAATTATAATTTTTCTTCCCTATTTTCACCTGTGTGATTCATTAAGCATTGACTACACAAATTGTAGTGCTACTTATCCGAAGCTTTCTCTCCTAAAAGTTATATATATTAATCAAAAATAAATATCACCGTTTATGTTTATTTATAAAATAACTATTTGCATGCACCGTTTATGTTAACCAGCACCCTTTATGTTTATTTATAAAATAACTATCTGCATGCACCGTTTATTTATAAAATAAATATTTGCGAATGTGGCTTTTCTAAGAATGCCGAGTTTCAGAGCGGAATTAGAGTAAGATGGCGCTCTTTTTATTTATGTCTACATGTCATATATAACAATCCCGTTTCAGAGATTTGAGGAAGGTTTCTTCCATGGATCCATCCCGTTTCAGAGATTTGAGGAAGGTTTCTTCCATGGATCTATCGTGATTCCCACGTGCTTATTTTGATGGGGCAGTATAATATGGTATTTTTTGATGGGGTACTACAATAGGGTATTTGTGCCTTTGTGCCTGTGGTATCTTTATCATTCTTATTGTTTGAGCAACAATTTGAAATTTATTGGAATGGAGGGACTGGTACTAACAATAAGGTGGAGGTTATGGCTTTTGCTGGACTTTTTTTTTTTATGTGATTTTCTCAATTTGCAAGGGCTGAAAATATATGGAGACTCTAAGATGATTATTGACCACGTTAGATCCAAACATGTCATTAGGAACTATAATTTATTAGGATGGCTGGAAAGGATTGAAACAATATGGAACAACAGGCTGGACTTCTCCATTGATCATATTGACAAGGGTAAAAACTCAGTTGCATATGCTTTATCTAAGAAAGGTCTCCTTTCTCAGCATGGCATATGGTCGATGTGCATCACAGTGAAAAACTTTTCCTACTAGATTCAGGATTTTTTCATGTTGGGTATATAACTCTCATTTCTCATGACCTATGTACCTTTGACCTTTCTTTTTGCTTTTCCATCATGGATGACCTCTGTTATTATCTATATCCTGCATTTTGACTATACAAACCTCATATCTTATCTATATTCTTTGAACATGATGAACAATCAGTTGTTTCCTATTGTTCTGCGTTTTTGTTCTCCCCATATTTTGGCCTCTATTCAGATAAACAGGTGCAAACATGTATATCGCCATCATCTTTATTATGTATCATCATCTCTATATGTTTTTCATAATAGAAAATATAGCTTTTTTCGTGCTGAAAAAAAACATGCGTTTTTTTGCCAATACTGCGTACTTTTTACCGTTGTCTACGCGTTGCACTTAACCTAAATCTTTAGGTAGATTTCAGAGTAGTTATTAATTTATAAAATATCAAGTTGTTTTTAGTGAGATTTTTTTGGAAGTTTGTCCCGTTTAATTTCTTTAAAATTTGGCGGAAATTTATTAAAATCACAAGTTTGATGAGTCATCCATGCACAATCCAAGCGCCCTATAGTTTGATGAGTCATCCATGCACAATCCAAGCGCCCTATGGGTTTTGCAAGGTGTTGAATCTATATGTACAGTAAAAAAACTAGTTTAAATAACACAAATCAAGATTTCACCTCAAATTTTTCTGCCAGATTCCCGCACAGAAAAGTCCATATGTACAGTAAAAAAACCAGTTTAAATAACACAAATCAAGATTTCACCTCAAATTTTTCTCCCAGATTCCCGCACAGAAAAGTCCATATGTACAGTAAAAAAACCAGTTTAAATAACACAAATCAAGATTTCACCTCAAATTTGTCTACCAGATTCCCGCACCGAAAAGTCCAAAAAGTCACGCTAAAAACATCTCAACAAGCACCAAACCAATCTTTTTGTGTTAACTTGACTTAAGGCATAAGAACATTCAGCTTTGGTTGGTCAATTACCATGGGTGGGTGTCCACTCTTACTAGTACTATACAAACAGTAAAATTTAACAAAATAATATTATTAAAATTGGATGTTTTTTTTCAAGGGTGGGAAAACCTATCATAACTCAGTTGCCCAACCAGCACTGAAGATAGTCATCTTTTGGTGTGCACTCATACTAGTACTATACATATATACTAGTACTATACACAGTAAAATTTAACAAAATATTATTATTAAAATTGGATGTTTTTTTTTCTTCTCTTAAATGTATTGTGGATAACTATATTGTCTTTCAAATTAAAATTTTCACTAGAAAATAACACAATAGATAAATTGATGACCATGAACATACCTACTTGATGAAATATGTTTTTCTTAAGAGATTAGGAGAAGATTCCATCAAGATAGGTGATTGTTGTCAACTATCATTATCTAATGAGGAGATATCATATTTTTCCAATGTCTTTGCTAACCTTAACACTTTCCTATTGACTTTATCAACTTTGTCCATGATTTCGACTTGTAGATTAGTCGTCATTGCTGGGTGTTAGCTTAGTAAGCATCATCCATGTGAGAGTTTAAATCTTCTAGTAAAGGTTGATCGTATACATATAGGATAAGGAGGGAACCCAACTAGAGTTGTGTACATTAGGAATCCATTATCTAGTTTCTTTTTCAACTTGTCTATTGAAGATAAACCTTCTATTTTACTAGACACGGTCTTCCAATTTACATATTTCTTTCTTAACTACTTCAAGAATGATGTTTCTATACCTATCCATGGTGTCACGGGGAATTATTTGGGCTTGAGATTGATTAGTAAAGGGAGGAAGGGAGCTAGAAGTAGGGGATGGACACAGGTATCCTTTTCTCCCTCCACATTGCAAGGCAGAAAATAGTTCCTTACCATGTGGTCAAGTGACCTGGAGCAACATAAGTCGAGAAAAGAGTCATAGGCGAAGGTTCATAAACATAAATTGAAATAGTGAGGAGGAATATTCAAGGGGGAGTGAGAATAAAACTAGATGGGGTGGCTACGAAAGGGGAGGAAGAAGCCTAAGAAGGTAAAAAAGATTAGAACCAAGAAGCTGAGATCCTAGAGATAGAGGCTAGAAGGGAAAGGCCATTATGCATAGGCTTAGAATCAAATTTAGAGCACCATATAGTAAAATTCCCCAGGGCTAAAATGCCTTTTGAAGGAAAATATAACCAAAATATAATGAAGCCTAAATTTTGGACAAACATGAAGACCATAACATCCACCAAAGAGGAAAGGTTTGTGATAGAGATGATAACTATTGCTATCTAGATACTTCTCATCTACATTTGTAAAAAAAGCATAATTTGTGCGTTCCAAGCTCACCAATTTTCGTCTAAAAATTATAGCCGCTATTCAATGCAATGCTATCTCCATCCCTGATTGGCATTGATCTACTAGATTCATATGCTCTTTATCTCTAGAAACAGTATGTCTACAAAAACCAAAAAATTCTCATAGAAACTAAGTATGTTGAGTACAACATCCGGAGATGGGAGAGATTCACTACTAGTATAGTTATTATAAAAGTCTTGAACATCTTGTTGACTAGATTTATCATTATAACATATTCATAATATTTTTTTTTAACCACATGGTGAATCGGTAACTACCAGGCCTAATCTATGGGAGACCAAGGATCAAACCTCATAGCTGCCACTATAACACCAAGAGCATAACCAACCACCTGCAAGTCGGGTATACTAAGTTCCTATGATTTTAGCAAGAGCAAACTCACGGGAAAGGGGAATCCGCCCCTCTAGCTGCCACCACAGCAGGTCATTGTACTCAATGAGATTTGAACTTCGGTCTGCCCGGGCTTCACCCATGTGGCTTACTGTCAAACCACACATCACTGTACAACACAAAAGAAGAATTTCCCTAAGAAAGGTACATCTTTACCAATTCAGTTTTGGATCACATCACTATTGTATTGGTAAAGTTCTCCATATTCAGCTAGTTCAAGGTCTTAGATATGCAAGCTTCTATGTTCATAATAGAAACTTCACTACCAATTCATTTTTGGATCACATCGCTATTACATTGATAAAGTTTTCTAGTACATTTGGTTAGTTTAAAGGCTTAGATATGCAAGCTTCTAGATTCATAATTTGTGATCAAATGAAGCTTTTCTCTTAGTCTTTAAGTGAACAAGACTTTTACGTTTACGTTTTGGAAAGATTTCCTAATCAATTTTGTATTTTAGTTTTGATAATTGAGCATTATTTGGATCGACATTAGAAAGGAAACATAGAAGATCTTTATAACATAAGGATTCTTTCAAGTAATTATTTTTCATAAGAGATGGTTACAAAGTCTATTATTATTATTATGAGCGCTTGAACATAAACCGGAAATATAAATTGTATTATGTATCTCTAACCATAGAGATAGAAGGAATTTTTATGAGTGTACCACGCTTGCACTAGTGGGAATGACAAGCATCTTGAGTGCATATTAGATTTATATTAGATTTGGACTAAGGATTGGCCTATTAGAGTTGATGTTAAAATTAGTTCGTTGGTTGCCAAGAAAATTTCCATTGAAAATTAAATGGCCAAGGCAAGCATGTTCACGGTAGGTTAGATTTGACGTAAAAATGAGGATCAATGATAATAAATGTTGAGAGAATTTTTTCATTTAAATAAGTGTAAGGAGAAAATATTAAATGAAAATTAATTCCATAATGCAAACATCTTTAATGCAGATTAGAGTTGACTTAGAAGGAGGATTGATGTTTACACAGAGAAAATTTGTTGTGCATCATAAGGGATTGCAAAATTTGTATAGAAAGGTGAAAATTAAGTTATAAGAATAAAGGTGATGTATATCAAAAATGAAATTTAGAAGTTATTATATTGATAGGTATGTTTAGGGATTTTTGAATTTTAATTTAATTATTAATAATTATTAAGTGGATGGTAGGAATTTATCTTTTATAAAATATTAAAGAATATCTTTAATAGCAATAAGATATCAAAGATTGAGATTCGTCAAATTCCATGAAATATTATAGAATATCCTCAATAGTAATAAGATATCAAAGGTTGAGATTTATCTAAAAAATAGTTATGGATATTTTTCCATTTTAATTAAATTGATTAATTAAAAAAATGTCACATGAAGAAGTTTCATATGAGATGAGTTATGGTTTTTGGGCATGTGATATTGATAACCCATGTTATTGGCCCATAGTATTATAACAAAACCTATTTATAAATTAAGAATGTCCCTGATTAAAATTCTCATATTGTTTGGAGTGATTATAAGTTTAACTCATATAGTAATGAATTCTATAATAACAATAATAAAATTTACAATTTAATTAATTTTTGTTGTTTAGAATGTATATATATGTGTTTAAATAATATATTATTTCTTTTTATAGTGATAATAGGTGAAAATGTAAAATAAATATGAGTAGAAAGGTCTTTTGTTCAAATCCATGGTTACTTACCATTTGATGTGTGTTTGGGAGCTACATGTAGCCCAATTACAGATTCTTCAGTCCAAAAATAAATAAATTTCAACAATGTGAAATATTATCTTGAATAAGTGTTTTGATCCTTATCA
Organism: Pinus tabuliformis; assembly: GCA_031772625.1. Classification (NCBI taxonomy): domain Eukaryota; kingdom Viridiplantae; phylum Streptophyta; class Pinopsida; order Pinales; family Pinaceae; genus Pinus; species Pinus tabuliformis. The sequence goes on from CM062811.1 coordinate 701,333,398, forward strand.
TTGATTGATGTTGATATATGTTTATCAGACATTTAATTTATATGGTTACACTAGTTTTCTAGTAAAATGATTAAAAATATTTCTTATTTTTTAATATAATAAATAAATAAATAAATCTTATTTTTCTTAAGTTAACAAAAAAAATCAACATATAAATAAAATAATAAATAAAAAGTTATAATTAAAAAAATGTAACATTTAAATTTCGATATTCTAAATTTAAGAAAAAAATAATATTAAATATAAATTATAAAACATGTTAATAATATTTAAATTTTAATATTCTAAAAAACATTATTTTATGTCAAATATAAATTATGAAACATGATATTAATATTTAAATTTTAATATTTTAAAAAAATTACGAAACATGATATTAATATTTAAATTTTAATATTTTAAAAAAATTACTAAAAAACCATTTTTTAAAAGAAAAATTACAAAATAAACTTAAACATTTAAATTAGAATATTTTATACTTTAAGAAATAATTATCAAATAAACAAAACTCTTCTTTACCAGAAATTAACATTACTTAAAATGATGCATAAATGAACCATTCTTAAATTCCTCCATTATGCCACCATCACCATCAATCATTAACAGAAGGAGAATTTAGTGGGAATGACCAGCATCTCGAGTGCATATTAGAGTTCGCGTAAAATTAAGGATTGGTTGATTAGATTTGATGTCAAGATGAAAAGATTGGTTCCTAGAGAAACTTTGTAAACTTTGTACATAAGGTGAGAAAGATTGTAAATTTTGTACATAAGGTTAAAATTATAAGAGATATATATCAAAAATAAGATTTATAAATGATTATATTGATAAATATGTTTAGAGGGATTTTAGAATTTAATTTAATTATCAATAATTATTAGGTGATGGTAGGAATTTAACTTCCATGAAATATTGTAGAACATTCTTATTCATAATAAGAGATCAAAGGTTGAGATTTATCTCAAAGATAGTTATGCCTATTTTCCTCTCTTAGTTAAATTGATTAATTAAAAACAAATGTCATGTAGACACCTTTCATATTGGGTCTTTTGAGTATGTGGTATTGATAAGCCATGGTATTGTAACAAAACTATTTATAGGTTAAGAATATCCATGGTTAAGAATCATGTTACATGATGTTTAGAATGTATATATGTTCAACTCATATAGTAATTCTTTTATAATAATAATGAAAGCTATAATTTAGTTCATTTTTATTTTTTCTTTTAATCTTGGGAACGTGAGAGCCCCCTTCACATAGAAAGCCCAAAATTTGAAGTAAATATGACTAAAAATATCCTCATTTATGGAGAAGATTAATATATATCTTTCATATATGTAAGATAACAAAAAATGATTTCTCTATGAATTTGTTTTACAAAGCACAATTATATTCAGATTAATATGACCAAGTTCCACAATTTATATTTTAAGAAAAGTCTTCCGGTAGAAATCAAATAACAAAAATACTAAAAGGAGTTAACAATGAATAAAATGATAAAATACATAAGAAAATACAAAGGATCAAGAATATAAACTCTAATGAAGAATAAACTAAGAACGAATACTATGAAAAAGACACTAATACCTACACACATAAATAAACAAACAAACAAAAATCCCGAAAAGAAACCTAAAAAACTAGGATGACAGAGAGGGACCCAACTTCTACTAATAATCTAGCCATCGTCTCTATTCAAATTATTGGGTCTTTTTTCGATTTGTAAGGCCTCCCTCAATTTAAGATGAGGGAAATGACTAACCCTAGCAACGACTTGGACCTCCTCTATGCAAATGTGATGCTCAGATTTATCTGCATGCTCTGCCAAAGCAAAGGAGCGAGTCCTACCATGGTTGAGGTCAGCTGCATGCTCACTTCCCCTCTTCATCTCGTCTTTATTGAGACATTTTGGAAATTTTTCCACTATAATTTCTCTAAAATACTGGCACGAAGTTATTGAATAAACCACGCCAATCTTTTTGTGTTAGCATGAATTAACCTAGAACATTCAAATTTGGTTGGGAAATTACTATGGGTGGGTGTCCACTCATACTAGTACTGTACATATATACTATACAGTAAAATTTACAAAATAACATATTAAAATTGGATGTTTTTTGTGGGAAAACCTATCATAAATTAGTTGTCAAACCAGTAGTGAGGACAGTTATCTCTCTAACTGTGAATGCAAACTCACTTGTCAACATTACTAAAAAAACCATGCCACCATTATTCATTGTCTTTTTGTTGTTTTAATAACTAATAGATTTATCCTTTGTTACAAAAACTTTTATGTAGTAAACTTTTATTGTTTTATATATATATATATATATATATATATAACCATTTCAGCTATTATAGCTACATTTAACATAGTTAAATTCAATTAACTTAAATAAATAATAATATTAGATGGATTATATTTTATAATAAATATATATAATTAGTATTGGTTATATAAATTTCTTTTTAATTAATATAAGAGAGAAAGATTTGAATTTTGAATCTCATGTTTTATATATTACTTCACAACAAATTTAATATAATTAGTTATATAATTTAATATAATATAATATTACTTTAATATTATGTTAATTAAATATTATAATAATATATGTAATATTAATAGTAAGTATTAAATTTCCAATGGGAATGAAATAAATAAAATAGAATAAATGGAAATTAAAAAGAAAAAAATAGAACTATAAGAAAAACTTTTTCTTTTGTTTCTTGTTTAAAGATTACTAATGTGTGTATTTATCTACTATTTATTTTTGTATGCACACAATATTAATAGCTAATATGTATTTGATGGTGTGAATGGTTCTAATTATTACAATGGTGGTAGTATGTAATTTACAATTGATATCTATTTATATAGACTTCTCATAAGATTTAAATCTCCTTTTATTTTACTTATGAGTAAATGATGATATTCTTGAAAGTGTACTTAGTCATATTAGATGTGACTATTCATTATATTTTTTCAAACTTCTAGGGAGGGACTAAATTTCCATATAATAATTTGTTTTTCTGTAAAGTTGGGCCTTGTATATTATGATTACACATATATACAAAGAAAAATATTGTTAGCAACTGGTCAGCCACTTCCAAAGCCAAACTAGTAGCATAAGTTAAAAATAAATCTCTTAAATGTATTGTGGAGAACCATATTGTCTTTCAAGCTAAAATTATAACTAGAAAATAACACAAAATATAAATTGATGACCATGAGCATACTACGCAATGAACTATGTTTTTCATAAGAGAAATGGTTCTCTTGTTCATACTTTAGGAAAGTATTCCACTGAGATAGGTGATTGTTGTCCACTATCATTATCTAAACATGAGATATCATAATTTTCCAATGTCTTTGCTAACCTTAATGTTAAACACATACATGGACGACAACAAAATATGAATGATAATCAGGAGAGTACTTCTATTATTAACAAATGATATACATTTATAGTACATTGTGTGACCGTTGGGTTCCACATCCCAAGGTCTCTTGGACTTCCTTAGTCTATTCGGCTTCCACACTAACCCATAGAGGATTAGGTGTCCAACATCCCCCCCTTAATTCGAAGGTTTATATATGAGTCCAAGAAGAGAACTATAATACAAAATGTGCAAAAATGCATGGAGACACTAAGCTGAATGTGCTCTCTGAAATGCTGGTATAAAGGGCGATGGTTTAAGGATGACCACCAACACTGGAATGCTTAGTGCAGTTCCTAGAAGTCTTCCAAGTCTGGCATGAAGCTGAAGTCTTATGCTAGAGGAAGTGCTCCTATTGTTTTGAAGAGGGAAACCTTCAACTATGAAAGGGAAGTCTCACCCCACATAAAAGGGAGAATCTCAACCTCAAAAGGGAGGTCTCAACCTGTGATGGTTTAAGGATTACCACCAACTTTGGAATGCTTAATGAAATTCCTGGAACTCTTCCAAAACTAGCAAGAAGATGAAGTCTTCTGCTAGAGGAAGTGTCCCCAATTCTTTGAAGAGGTATCACCGACTGAAGGCATGCTTAGGGAATCTTTGTATCTGGCTACAACTCTAAATCTGGTATGGCAGGTTGTGGCTCAGGCTCATTTGATGTGGATTTGAAGCTTGTAGATGACCATCATTTCCCCCCCTGTCAGATACAAGGTGAGATGATGGGGAAAACTCAACTGCAAGACTGTTCAATACTCTAGAACAAGTTCTGACATGTGACTGGAATATCTTCTTGGTTGTTGATGCCCATTGCCAAGAAGCGATCCATCCAAGATGAATCTTTGATCTTGCAAGAGGTTTGTTTCTGAAGCATTTGTTTGAAGAATGACTGGTTTTATGACAGTGCTTACATGGATGAAGATCAAAAAAGTGATCTTTAGAATGGCCAACACGGTCACAGTGTTCGCATTTCAAAATCTATTATTGTTGCTGTTGTTGTGGAGGAGGGGTAGAATTTGGAACAACTGAAGGTGAACTGTCACGAAGTAATACAACACTCTAAAATTGGATTGGTTTTGAGTAATATGGAATATGAAAAGACAAGTCCTTCTCATATCCAAGACTAGTTCTCTGCTTGTTATGGACAAGCTCTTCCCAAGGTCTGATGATTGGCATGGGAAATGCATACTGAATTTTTGCTTCTGCATGTAACCTTGTTGCTTTATTGGTCACTTGATCTAAATCAACTTGCTGCTTATGGGAGTCTGTTTCATTTTTCTGAACAGAAAGAGGTTCAGAATGATGACTCCTCTGCTTTAATTCTTCTTGCTGTAGCTGAGATTCAAGCTCCGAAAATTCTATCTTTTCTTGTGTATACTACAGACAGGTTTGGATGTCAAAGAGAGTGTCTTTGTTGACTTTAACTGTATCATGAATTGTGGAGTGTATTATAGTATTTTAACAACTCTAATACTTCACCAATTTTATCCATTTTCCAAACAATTAGACCAAAAATGCACTTGTAGAAACAATAATGGTTTTAGAAAATTAATGTTTCAACTTTTCAACATGAATTAATTTGCACTGTGTCTGCTCGTGTTCTCACTTCACAATGTCTTCTGACTCAATTTATACACAGTCACCTCAATATTGTTGCCTTAATAGAATGTCCAGCTTGACAGATTTGCAGCCCATAGGTTCCTCTTTTCCAGCAATAACAAGACCCCAATAGAAATGAGATTAGCTTCTATATTTCATTGACCATACACCATATAACACTTACACTCATGCAAAATAGCCTTCAATGCATTCAAAGCAGCATACAGTAGTTCCAGGCCATGGAATTTCAATCTTCCTCACTCAATTTTGAATAATACATAAAACAACATAATCCATACATTTTCGCTTATTCTCCAGGCTCTGCACATTCCCTAGGATTACCTTTATCGCAATCACTTATTGCAATCTGCCTTGGTCACACCACATATCACCTCTTCTACATCTGATGTGCGACTATCGGAAGTGTTTAAATAATGCTTAAGGCTTTAAACCAGAATCACTCAATTTTAACACATTTGCCTTTAAAACACGGGACACACCACTTTATTGCAATACATTGAAATACACTAAAAAACAAAGGAAAATCTCGCTCCGGCATACACTCGCTTCTATAAATATCGTTGAGTTCGTCTGTCTAAGCCTTTTTGCTATACCGCTACCTGAACTCCGATCTCCGATCTTCCCGATCTCTGATCAGTGCTTATCACTATTGGCTATTGTCTATCACACCGTCCTTCACACCTGGCCTCTTCCTCTTAAAGTTCTGATCCAATATGACTTATGGATCCGATAAGGGTTCTAGGTTGTAGTATATAGTTTTTCGGATCCGCTCCTAAATCACATGTCGCATATTGCATGAGCCAAAGTGCATTCACTTACAATTTAAATGTTGCGGTGCGATATTTAAGATCTGTCCGTCACCATTGATCTTAGCGCCAATTCAACAGTTAGCAATGAGATTGCTTGACGCAATCACCGATCGCTTGAGGCCGAGGTTTATTTATTCAACGTTCAATGGATGCCAAAAGGAGGTATATATTGGCATTCTTTGTATATGAAGACCACAGAAACGTTTTAGTTACCAAAGAAACTGGTCAATAAATCGATAGCAGAATATACATAAACTCACCTTTTCACCAATCCGTGGCTTTCGCACAGTTCCCGAGGTTTAACTTTATCGGGTTCATTCTCCACCGTAGATTTCAATCCCATGATCTGACAATTGATATCTTTCCACGATCAATCAAACTTGCATGATCATCCTCCATCGTAGATCTGCACTCACAAGATCTGATGGTCTTTAGCGATTTCAAAAGGAACACTTGCGTGATGATTACCCGTCCGAAATGGGCGTTTTTTCTCCATCCTCTAGTGGCTACGTGTCGTGCGGTGAGTGGAATCGGGCAGACTCAAAGATTACCACTTACCACCTTTTATGTGCTTGAAATACTGTTTCCTTTACAAATACCACCTTTTTTCACTGGCTATCTTCCGTGCGTCTTCTCCAAGTGATGACCGTTATATCTATTGATCTATCGATCAAATGGTTGTCACTCCCCTTCAGCTTTTGACTCAAGATTGTCGCGTTTTCTGCTGTTCCGCTATAGATTTAACACTTCCACCAGTTTATATTGGAGTCGTTGTTTGGAGGGCTCTGATACCAGAGTGTGAACTGAAGGTGTGAACGAGGTAAAACCACGGAGGAGACAATGATATAGTTAAGCTCGACAGACAACACATAGGTTGGGGAAAGCGAGGAGAATGCGTGGTGTTTGAGTTTCAATAGGATTTCCAGGTTTGAAAGCGAAGAAAGACTAAGGTTGTGGTGCCATTCATGGGTGAATCAATTTCAATTTTTGATGGGACTCTTCCAACTTTTCTACGGATATGAATTTGAGATTGATCCATTCAAGGCTTTGAAGACACCTCTTCCAGCGTAGGTACACTTCTGTATTCAAAAGGAATGCTCGCCATTACCAGAGGAAAAATTCTAGGTTGCCTTAGAGGTAATAGACAGATAGGCTTAGATGGAAAAGTCTAGGATTTCATGGGGTAGAGAGCCAAATTTAAGTCCTGCATTCCAACCGGATGCAAATAGATTCTGGAAAATGTATTGAAGCAGTTCACGAAATTTAGGGTATGGCATAACATTTAACTCTCGACCAACTCATTCGACAACAGAGATTTTACAGAGATGGCAGTCTAGAATAGAGGTATAGGACTGGCATGTATAGAAAGGCCACAGAACAACAAGCTCACATAAACAAGTGGCTCATACTTGAGCAGGGTAGGAGATCGCCTGCTTTGATACCATGTTAAACGCACACATGGGAAGCAACAGAATATGAATGATATTCAAGAGAGTACTTCTATTATTAACAAATGATATACATTTATAGCACATTGTGTGACCTTTGGGTTCCACATTCCAAGGTCTCTTGGACTTCCTTAGTCTATTCGGCTTCCACACTAACCCATAGAGGATTAGGTGTCCAACACTTAACACTTTCCTATTGACTTTATCAACTTTGTTTATGATTTCAACCTGTAGATTAGCAGTTATTGTTGGGTGTTAGCTCAGTCAGTAAGCATCATCTACGTGAGAGTTATTGTTGGGTATTAACTCAGGTAGTGAGCATCAACCGCATGATATGCAAGAACATGGTGTGGAGTTTGATGAATTGAAAATGGACGTGAAGCATTTAACCCGTAATGTCATATTAAGCCTATGAGGTGTAATTATACTTAACCTTCAAGGTACATTATGAAGATGAGGTTATCCAAAAATTCTCTTTCTTTTATTACCTCAAATCACAATTTTGATATAACCATATAGATTTCATCTTAATCCAAGCTACAAGGATAAATTTATTCATATTTGAAGTTCTTCCTATTTAGGGCCACATCACCATTCATACATTCACATGGAAAACATGTGACTCCTTTGGCCACGAGACACTTATCTACTGGCCCACGTCTATAGGCCTATGTGGATGGTAGGAATTTGATTTCCATTAAATATTATAGAATATTCTTAGTAGTAATAAGAGATCAAAGGTTGAGATTTATCTCAAAGACAGTTGTGCCCATTTTCCCCTTTTCATTAAATTGATTAATTGAAAAGAAATGTCACATGGACAAGTTTCATATGAGATGAGTTATGGTTTTTTTGGGCATGTGGTATTGATAAGCCATAGTATTGGCTCATGGTATTGTAATAAAGCCTATTTATAGGTTAAGAATATCCATGGTTAAAAATAATGTTACATGTTATTTAGAATGTAAAAGTTATAATTTAGTTAATTATTATGTTTTTTATTTTAATCTTGGCAATGTGAGAGCCCCTTCACTACTACCAAAGGGCACTTTTAAGATCTTTTTTTAAGACAAATAAATCTTTTGTCTTAAAAAGTCACTTTTTATTTTATTTATTTTACATTAAAAGTTAATATGAATTGAATTGCCTTAAATATAAACTTTAAGACAAAAATTTCTGCCAAAGATATTTTAAGACAAAAGTTTATATTTAAGACAAAAATAGTTTAAGACAAAAATATTTTAAGACAAAACTTTAAATTTAAGACAAAAAAGTTTGAGACAAAAATACTTTAGGACAAAACTTTATATTTAAGACAAAAATAACTGAGACAAAATTATTTTAAGACAAAAATTTATACTTAAGACAAAGATTGTTTGAGACAAAATTATTTTAAGTCAAAACTTTATATTTAAGACAAAAACAATTTGAGACAAAAATATTTTAAGACAACTTTATATTTAAGACAATGCCCACTTAAGACGAAACTCATTTAAGACATTTAACAATTAAGAGAAAACATATCAATTAAGACAATATTATCTAACAAATGCAAAAATGACTCTAATAATGAGCCCTAAGTTTGCTAGATAGTCGACTACTACTATCTCGGGCCTATACCTAAGGTGTTATTTCACTTATCATTCATGTTATCTTATATAGGACAATGATTTGTTGGGCTCTTCATTTTGTGGGGTAGATGGATCTGAAGAATGCGAAAACTTTTCCTGGTAAGATTTCTTGGACATCAATTCCTCTTATGTCCATTCGGTCTCTGTTGATACGATTAGAGATAAATTTTCTGTCGTTGCATGGAATGTGTTGAGTTTGAACATAATAAAAGAAAATTAGTTAAGTTGATATTTTCTAGAGATCCATGGTGTCACTCCCCTGAGTTAGTCGCACCTCCAAGGGTGACATGCGGCACCGCAAAGGTTCATCGCAAACTTCCAACAACTACTTCTTTCGGACTATGCCTTGCACAAATTAAGCTATGTTTATCTTATTCTTTATTAAATATGTTATGTGCAGAATCCATAATAGTACAAGTGAAAAAATCAATGGAAAAGAGACCCAAATCATGCAATAACATTTAACAGTAAAATTCTATTATGTTTACAACATTTTAAAAGTGTGGGAGGCTGGCATGCATGGTCACAACACTCCACATAGTTACACGTCTTACAATTGAAAATACACTATCAAAATTCCACGTTCAGCGCCAAGGTAGGTGCATGGGCTGTAGGTTGTATTTCCCTACTTGCGACGTTTATACATGCCCGCGATGCCTTAACTTGTTCACCAATCAACCACACCTTTCCCTTCGCACTATGAACTTGATGAGTCTGCGATTTTTGTGTTGTTTCTATGTTATGTGATGTACAAAATTCTGCTTTCGAGTGAGTTTCCCACGTCTATTAATATGCGTTGACTCCTCCAAACGAATCTTCGCATCCTTTGAACGAACCTTTGAGTCGACCTACACCTCGAACTGTCCGCTCGGTTGAATGGCCCTTCATTCATGCTAACTGCAAGTCGACTCGACCTGTGACTGGGTGTGGGCGCCCTTCGCCAGTGTGCACCCCGCTCGTCTCCATTCCTACCTGCCACTACACCATTTCGCTCGCTCGCACTACACCCTTCATGCACGCTGTATGTTGTACATCTGTACGCGTTGAATGCTACACGTTTGTGCTTGCCTACGAGTCGGGCGGGTGCTCTCCACTACAATGCACTTGCTCCTAGGCCCACTACGCCCATCACTATCATGAAACACGGGCGCGTGTGCACCCGTGACTCACCCTCAAGTGTCATGGGTGCTCGGTTGGGTGCTCGTCTTGCCTAGGGGAGGTGATGTTGACTCGGGGTCTTGTAATCATCACCCACCATGAGTCATTACTGTCTTAGACAATCCTATCAATCATGCTAACTCATCATCAAACTATGAAATATCTTTCTTCCATCTCCACAATGAATCCTTCATCTCCCAACCACTCTCCTCTGGTGCGTGCTTCTATCTTATGAAGAATTCCCATATCATGGCACTCGCGACTCTCGTAGTTCGAAGATCCAAGATTTTGTCCAAAACTAATTTTAGTCTATCCATAACCATGGATGGTCCCCTAGGTGGTGTTGCTCTCTGAGGATGATCTGCATCAAGCGTGCACTTATTGAGTTGGCTCACATGGAACACAGGATGTTTGGACCACATATGGTTTGATATTTCAAACTCATAACCATCCTCTCCAAGCCTTCTCTGCACCTGGAACAATCCTTCATACTTCCTCGTCAAAGATTTTCCAGTCCCTTTCGGTGGCTAAAATTGATATTTGGTAATCTTCAAAAGAACCATGTCTCCAATATTGAAGTGTACATCCCTGCTATCCTCTTATGCCCATTTATTCATTCTTCTAGTTGCATCTGTCAAGTGCACCTATGCTAACTCCAAGGACTCCTCCCATGCTGCCAAGAAATTATTTGCATGCAAAATTCTCACATATCCTCTCGGTGGCATAGTGTGTGGAGCAAATGGCATATGTCCATTAACCAACTCAAATGAGCTATACCCTATCGTTGAACTCTTCTGCATGTTGTGGATAAACCGTGCTACATCCAACAACTCAGACCAATTCTTCTGATCAACCCTAACATAATGTCTCAAGTAGTCCTCAAGCAATGAGTTGATATGTTCAGTGTTTCCATATGTCTGTGGATAATAACTCGAACTATGCAACAATTATGTCTCGACTAGCTTGAGCAGTGTAGTCCAAAATCATCCTATAAATCATGAAACTCAATCAGACACAACACTCAATGGTACTCCCAAATACTTCAAAACATTCTTAAATAATATCTCCATTGTCTTCTCATCTCGAAATTTTATCTTCGTCGGAATGAAGATGACATAATTGGAAAAACAATTGACAACGACCATGCTCCCATTATACCGTTGCACCTACAGTGACTTAGTAATGATGTCCATCGAAACACTCATCCAAGGTCTCTCTGGAATTGGAAAAGGTTGCAACAAAGCTCCTTGTATCTTGTTGTCTAATTCGTCTTGATGACAAATGATGCACGTATGCACATACTCCTCCACATCCTTCCTCATCTTCTCCCCAAAGTACCCTCTATCCAATAATTCCAAAGTGCGACGATGCCCTTGGGTGGCCAGACTAAGGAGAATCATGGTACTCCTTCAAGAGGTTCCTCCTAAGTCCAGATGACTTCAGAACATAGAGACGATCACCATAGAACAAGAGTTCATTTCGTAGAAATAACTTCCTCGCCTTCCCATTCTTCACTTGCTTCACAATGCTCTTCTCATGAGTATTTGTCTCCACAATTGCACGAAGTCCACTTTGCATCTTGTCACTCATATGAACTTGACTCCTACTTTGTTTAACATGACTCTCTTCTTCTTTAACTGTAGATAAATGTGCCCTCCTGCTGAGGGCATCTGTGACAAATTGAATCTACTCGACCTGTACTCAATAATCATGTACAAATTTTCCAAGAAGTCTTGCCAACGAGCCCTCTTAGCTGACAACTTTGGTTAGGATGCAAAGTAACTCGTTGCAACATTGTTAGTCTTAACAATAAATGGATTTCCAATCAAATAGTGTCACCATATCTGCAACCAATGGATGACCATAGTCATCTCCTTCTCATGGACCGAATACCGTCGCTCATTATCCTACAACTTCTGACTCTCATATGCCACCGGATGTCCATCCTGCACGAGCACTCCCCCAAACGCAAAATCAAAAGCATCCGTGTGCACCTCACATTAGAGGAATTTTGAGGTCTCGTTGGATGTAGAATTTGATTCCTCATCTAAGTAGTACCCATGTTGCATACTTTCGATGGACCCTACTACATGAAAAATGAGAAATACATGAAAAGCGTGATTGCAATCGCGTTTTTTCATGTATTTCTCATTTTTTATGTAGTAGGGTCAATCAAAAGTATGAAACATGGGTACTCTTTGGTTGATGAATTAAATTTTTCATCCAATAAGTATTCCCGCTTGAAATTTGAGTAAAATATAAGGGAGATAAGTTCAAAATACAATTTGAAAAAGCAGTTTTATTATTTTATTATTTTTTAATCAGTTTTTTTTTACTCTAAAAATGGTGAATCATCCTCCGTGGTTGACATCATCATCTTGAATCCTATTGGTTCTTATAAAGTTTATTTTGGTTGTACATTTTTCTTAGGAGGCCCATTTTATACCTCAAAATTCCTCTAATGAATGGTCTCTCAAAGACAAACAACTTCAGTATTAGTGTTGTAACCATCCTCTTCTTCAAATCTTCAAATGCTTCAGGAAATCTCTTTAGCCAACTCCATCACTTGTCCTTCTTCGATAAGTCTGTCAACGGTGCAACCACCTTGTAATAGACCTCTACAAACTTTCGATGGTAGTTCGTCATCCCCAAGAAGACTCTTATCTCATGGAAATTCTTCGGTTCATCCCAATCCTCTATCGCATGAACTGTACTCAGCTCCATCCTTGTCCCACAAAGTGTCCAAGTGTCCAAGGAACGAAATCTCGGTTGGAGCGAACATGTACTTTGACTTATTTAAGAACAACTGATTCTTCCTCAATGCCTCAAATACCAATTCCATGTGCCTCTTATGATCCTCCATGTTGTCGCTGAAATCTACGATATCGTCCAGCTATACCACTACAAATGAATCCAATTATGGGTGCATGACATAGTTCATTAAAATGCAACATGTGGTAGGAGCATTACACAATCCAAATGGCATGATAAGGAACTCAAGATTCCCATACCTTGTCACTATCATTGTTTTCTTCTCATTTCCCTCTACTATCCGCCCTTTATAACAACCATGCCTCAAATCAAGCTTCAAAAGCACTTGTGCCTTCACAAGATTGTCGAAATAATTTTCCGTAAGTGGTAGTGGATACATGTTCTTTATTGTTTGCTTGTTCAATGCACGATAATCACAACACATCCACAGCTCACTTATGCCTTTCTTCCTCTGGAATAATACTGGAGCAACATATGGGGACCTTCAAGGTCATATGAAGCCTGCATCCACCAACTCCTTCAATTGGAACTTCAATTCCTCAAACTCTGACCTTGACAATTGATAAAGATCTTTTGCTGGTGGTTGATTCCTCGAGTCTAGCTCAATGTGATGGTCCAATACACATCTTGGTGTAGTACTTTCGACAACTCATTGGGCATCAAATTTGCATACTTTTCCAATACATCAAAAATCTCATCTGGAATATGCATCCCCACTCCATCATCATCCTGAATCTCTTTAATGACGATCGCATATATCTCAACATCTGACCTCTGCACTGCCCTAGTCATACTTAGTGTAAAAATACTCACCTTACTTTGTTGTTGGTGAGTAGGAAAAATCCAAGTTCACGTGTCTCCAACCAACATAATCTCATTGCAAAATGACACAACAATGGCTCTGTATCCCTTCAAAAATTTCTACCCCAATATCATGTCAAAGGCGCTCATCTCCATCATTGTGAAGTCCAAACAACCCTGCCAATATGCAATTCGAACTCGCACATCACTTGCCAATATAACCACTCTAACCTTTGAGTTCACTTCCTTGACCTCCACCTATTTGGGGGTGAGATGCAGCCCAACTTCCTTTGCTAGTCCTGCCTTCATAAAATTATGTGTGGCCCTTGTGTCCACTAAATCTTGGACAACCCTGCCATGAATCTCCAAGTCGAGAAACCCCAAACTATGCGACCAATACTTCTTTTCTCCAAGAACCCTAGTCTGCATACATACCTAGTCTCTTACACATTCCATCGCACTAGCTATGATACCATATGTCATACCCCAGAGTCGGTTGCACCTCCATAGGCGACATTCAACACTGACAAGATTCATTGCAAAATTTCAATAACGACTTCTTCCAGACTACGTCTTATGCAAATTAAGTGATGTTTATCTTCTTCTTTATTAAATATATTATGTGCGGAATCCATAATAATATAAGTGAAAAATTCAATGTTGCAAGACCTAAATAGTGCAACAACATTTAAAAGTAAAATTCCATTATGTTGACAATATTTTACAAGTGTGGGAGGCTGACCTGCACAGTCACAACACTCCACACGGTTACAAGTCTTACAATCGAAAATACACTGTCAAAATTCCACGTTCAACCTTGCCTGCCCTGGGCGGGCACATGGGCCGCATGCCCTATTTTCCTACCTGTAACGTTCAGACGTGCCCACACTACCTTAACTCGTTCACCACTTGACTGTGCCTTCCTCTTTGCATTGCGTCTTCCCCTTTGCACTGCGAACTCAGGCTTGCAGTTGTTGTGTTGTTTCTATGTTCTATGATGTCTGAAATTTTTCCTTGGAGCGATATGCCCACGTCTATTAATATGCATTCACTCCTACAAATGAACTGTTGTATCCCTTGAACGAACCTTCGGTCCGATCCACCAACCGATTTATCCACTCGGTTAAATGCCCCTTTGTTCATGCTACCCGAGAGCCAATTTGACCCGCATTAAGATGTGTGCACCTTGCTTGTCCACGCTCCTACCCGCTGCAACGTTGTGTCACTCACCCATGCTATGTGCATCATGCTCGTTGCCCGCTATACGTTCGCATGCCTTACTCACTAGTCTGCACACATTGGCTTCTACATGCTCGCGCTTTCCCACGAGTCAAGGGAGCACCTATTGTTACGATGTGCCCATACTTACTCCCGCTACACACATTGCCATCGTGCAACACGGGCACGTGCCCATGAATCGCACTCAAGTGTCATGGGCGCCCCTTTGGGCACTCGCCTCGCCTGGAGGTGGTGATGATTACTCAAGGTCTTGACACATGGTATGAATTTATCCATGTATGTTATCTCGGGTTGTGACAGGCGCTTCAATTAAAGAAAAATACAAAACAAACTCTTAACTAAGTAAACATTAGGATTGGGGGAGTGTGACAAGGAATTATTTGGAGGCCAATGATAGAAAGAGAGTCATCCTAGGGAGCTTATGGTAACATCAGAACATGGTGATAATGATATGGAGAGGGAACCAAAAAATTTCAGAATGAATGATTGAGTTTCCAATGTTATGATGTTGGTTGAACAAAAGATGCATGATTTCATAAACCATGGTGTGAGGTTTGATGAGTTGAAGATGGATGTGACACACCCAACCCCATAATGTCATATTAAGGATATGGGGTGTAATTAGACCTAACTTTCAAGGTACATTATGAATATGAGGTTATCCAAAAATTATCCTTCCTTTGTTACAGAAAATCACAATTTTGATACAACCATTGTCTTCTACATGTTAAGAGATTTCCAATGATATGCATTTCATCTCAATCCAATCTATAGGCACAAATTTATTCCCATTTGAAGTTTTTCTCCTTTAGGGCCACATCACCATTCGTACATTCCACATGGAAAACATGTGACTCCTTTGGCCACATGATGTTGAAAATAGCAACAAGAAATGCTAAAAATAGCAATGCTATAAATAGCGTTTTGGGATACATTCCAATTTTAGTTAGTCCTTGAACTAAAATTGAGAATTAAAATTCGAATTTGATCTTAGCAGTTGTTTGAAAAATAATTAATTAATTCATCTTGATTTAATTAGCTAGAGAAAATCAAACATGAAGTCTATGTGCAGACATGTAACGATTTCCCCTTTGATTGAGGAAGTTATCCCTTAATTAAGGAGATAAAGATGAGTTGTACTTTGATTTGTAATTAGTTAGCTCAGTTAACTGAGTTAAGTTTGGTTAGATTAGTTCCAACAGTTTGTGGAACTGATTGTGAGTTCAGTTAGTTAATGCATGCATGCATGTAACTACTGCACTTCAGATAACTGAATATTTTCTCATAAATAACTCATGCATGGCAGTGCAGTCAGAGACCCAGTTGAGAACAGATGATGGGACAGTGTACTATCTGTTGCAGGAATATTCCATTGAGGATATCTCTTGCATGCAGAAGGAATTCATTCCTTGGAGATTGCGCATTTATTTCTAAGTTTGGTGAGTTGTGCGAGAGGTGAATTCACACAAGTGGTTGCCAGTGGACCCACGAGAAACTGAGCAAGGAAATAGGAGGATTGGAGGACTGAGGGAAGGCATATGTTCTATCTATTCAGTCTATGAGTAGCAATGAGTGATTGTACTGAGAGATGGACAGCTTGTGAGCTAAAGCTTTGTGTAATCCGGAGGTATTTCCACTTGTATGATAATACAAAGATCCAAGTTTTTAGCTGAGGCTTTCCCCAGAGTATTTATCTGTGTTTATGTGTGATTGATTTCTCATTCTCTATTATATGTGTTCTATTTGATCTTGCTCAAAATTGATTAAGCTTCCGCAAGTTCGTTTGTAGAAGTAGATCAAGTATTTTTCTTTAGTATATTGCATTATCAAGTGATCTATAATGGGAAATTCTACACGGTATCAGAGAAAAGGTGATCAAAGCAAAGAACAATATACAAAGAAGGGAAAAGTTTGAAGTTTGAAGTTCCTGATTATAGAAATCGAATTATTATCACATCTAAAATTTCACCAATGGCATTGAAATGTTTGAGACTCGAGTATGTCCTTGATGGAAGCTCTAATTATATAGCTTGGAAGGATTGCATGGAAGCATTATTAGATGACAACAGTTTGAAGGAATTCATTGATCAAGAAGTCCCCAAGCCAGTAGCAGCTAATGCTACAGAATTGGCGGAATGGGAGAAATTTGTGGGTAGAGCATGGAGGATCCTTTTGGAGGGAGTTCAAGACCACATTGTCTCGAGTCTCCATGGGAAGGAGACACCATTTTCAATGTGGAAAAAATTGAGGGATCTATATCAGAACAACAGTGATCAGAGGAAGCTAGTGTTGAAAGACAAGCTTTGGAAAATCAAGTGTGAAAAGGGTGACATGATCTCTACATATCTGAACAAGCTCACCACCTGCAAGGATGAGCTTGGAAGTGTAGGGATCACGACAGCTGATGATGACATGGTGAGTCTTGCTCTCCTCAGTCTTCCTAAGAGTGGGCATAGCTACCAAGACTCAGTAAATGGAAGAGAGAAACTCCCAAATTGGGAACGACTTTTGTCTGATATGATGTAGGAGGAGATAAGAAGAAGCACCAGAGATGGATATTCATCAAAGCAAGATGATGAAGAAAATATAGCGTTACCCAATAAGGCTAGGAAAGGGAAGGGGAAGGCATCCCATTCCAAGTCGATTTCTTCCCATTGCGGGAAGAAGATTGACAAATTGAAAGTGCAATGCTTTCATTGTCATGAGGTGGGCCATTATGCTACGAATTTTCCACAGAAGAAATCCAAGAAGGGATCCTCGAAGGGATTAGATGGTGAGGCATTGGCCTCACAGTTCGAATTGGATTTCAGCCTCATCACATGAATGGTTTCATCGATGGTGGGGTGTGTTTGGTACTTGGACAGTGAAGCCTCATTCCACATGACCGGCAACAAGAATCTATTCAGTACCTTGGAGTAGAAGGACCTCTAGATGCACATCGAGATGGGCGATGACAGAAAGTACCGTGTTTTAGGTGAAGGTATGATTGTGTTTCAGAGGGAGCATGGAGCTCCTCTCACCATGACTAATGTAAAGTATGTGCCTGGTCTGAAGAAGAATCTTGTGTCCACCGCTATGTTGGAAGACAAAGGCTATGATGTAGTCTTTAGTAAAGGCATTCCTGAGGCATATCGGCACTGGACAAACCAAGAGGATTGGGATTCGAGTAAAGATTCTCTACAAGCTGGAGGTAGACGACTGTGCTGCATTGAGTTCCATAGCAGAGTTGGTGCAGAGCCAAGATGTTGGTGAGCTATGGCATAGAAGATTGGGTCACTTGCACCATGGGGCCTTGAAGATCATGCAACAGATTTCTACCAGACTTTCCAAGGGAAAACTGGAGCAAGTGGATACATGAAAAGGTTGTACCTTGGGTAAGTATGCGAAATCTTCCTTTCCAGTTCGAGACAGTAGAGCTAAAGCAATCCTAGAGCGAGTTCATATAGATGTGAGTGGACCATTCTCTACAGCCTCCACCGCTAAACAAAGGTACTATGTTATTTTTATTGATGATTTTTCTTGTAGATGTTGGATCTACTTTATGTAGAAGAAGGATCAAAACTTCTCAAGGTTTTGTGAGTTCAAAGCCTTGGCAGAGAAATAATTTGGAAAGAAAATAAGGTCCTTGCGAAGCGACAATGATGGAGAGTATGTCTCCCAATAGTTTAAGAACTTCTGTGCAGGAGAAGGAATTAAACGGGAGTTGATGGCAACCCATAACCCATAGTAGAATGGGGTGGACGAAAGGAAGAAAAGATAGATTGTGGGAGCAGCTCGGGCGATGTTGCATGACCAAAGCCTACCACTTCATTTGTGGGCTGGGGCATGCAATACAACAGTATACTTGCAAAACAGAAGCCCACATCGTATACTGGGAATGAAAACACCAATGGAGGCCTTTTCCGAGAAGGGGCCAGATGTGAGTCACTTCAGGATCTTTGGATCATCGATTTATTTCCATGTTACTAAAGATGCCCCGAAGGAGCTAGATCCAATAGCTGAGTTGGGGATACTTGTGGGGTACACTGATACACCCCACAACTATCGGGTGTTCTTTCCTACCAGTCAGAGGATACTGGTACGCAGAGATCTGAAGTTCGATGAGTAGAAAACCATGCGAGTATCCCTTGAGAGGGAGCTCAAATTGTATGCAGAGGAGGAACTTTTAGTTCCTAAGGAGGAGGAGCTTCAAACTGATGTAGAGCAGCCGCATGCAGAGGATCCGAGAATGGAGACATCCACTCATGCAGAGTCTTCCAAAGATGGGTGCAAACACTCAAGGGAAGCTGACAGGTTGATGCTAGATGCGAAAGAGAATGTGGGACAGCCATCTTCTCATCGCAGAGAGAGGAGGTCACCTGATCTGTTCACTGGTTACATGGCCTTGGTTGGCGAGTGTGTAGAGCCTAAACCTTCTTCATTCGAGGAAGCAGTGCAGCAACCAGTCTGGGTTGATGCTATGGTGGAGGAGTACGACTCCATCATTCAGAATTGTGTTTGGGATGTTGTCCCAAGACCAGAGGACAAGTCGGTGGTTAGTTCCCGATGGCTTTGCAAGGTAAAAGAAGTAGCTAATGGCAGTGTTGAGAAACATAAGACAAATTTTATTGCTCGTGGTTTCTCACAAGTCAAGTGGATCGACTGTGATGAGAATTTTTCTCTTGTGGCAAGGTACTCATCTATCAGACTGATGTTGGCACTATCAGCTCAGATGGGTTGGAAGATCCATCAAATGGATTTGAAGACTGCATTCCTCAATGGGAAGATTGAGGAAGAGGTCTAAATTGAGCAGCCGGAAGGTTTTGAGACCTTCGATCGTGAGTCGCATATGCACCGACTCAAGAGAGCTTTGTACGGGCTGAAGCAAGCACCTTGTGCTTGGTACACCAGGTTCGAGAGCTATTTCACCGGGTTGGGCTTCACAAAGAGTCAATTAGATGCGAGCCTTTACCACATCATGGTAGAAGGTAAGCCATTGATCATTATTCTTTATGTTGATGATATGATATTGACAGGTGATGATCAGTTGATCAAGTCTTGCAAGGATGACCTTGCAAGAGAGTGTTGAAAATGGCAACCATAAATGCTAAAAATAGAAGTTTTGGTACCAATGCTGGATTGGGCAACAGGGAATGAAAAATGGAAGTGCAAAAAATAGAATTTCTATTTTTAGTAGTTCAGGATGGATTCCTATTTTAGTCAGTCCCTAGACTAAAAATAGAAAGTAAAATTCGAATTTGAACTTAACAGTTGTTTGAAAATAAATAAATTAATTCTCCATGAGTTAATTAGTTGTGAAAATTCAAACATGAAGTCTATGTGAGGACATGCAATAGTTTGTCTATTAATTGAGGAATTTATCCATCACTTAAAGAGATAAGGATGAGTTCTAATTTGAGTAGTAATTAGTTGGCTCAGTTAACTGAGTCAAGTCTAGTTATAATTGATTTAAACAGTTTGTTTAAATTAAGTAAGTTCAGTTAGTTAATGCATGCTTGCATATAATTGAAGATTCTCTCATCAATAACTCATGCATGTCAGTTCAGACAGAGACCCAGCTGAGATCAAAGAAGGGACAGTGTATTATCAGTTGGATGAATATTTTTCCTATAAAGGAATCTCATCCATGATGAGGATTTATCTCCTTCACGACTGCGTAGTTGGATCAAAGGTTAGTGAGTGTGTGAAGAGGCCAACTCACACAAGTGGCTGCACTAGACCTCAATCAAAAATTCACAAAGAAATAGGAGGCTTGGAGGGTAGATCAAGAGGTTTGAGAGAGGCCTTTCACTATCTATGAGCATCAGAGGTATTTCAGAGAGAGCAAGATAGCTTTTGAGCTCATTCTTTTTGTAATACTGGCTATATTTCCACTTGTATGATAATACAAAGTTGGGGTTTTAGGCTGAGGCTTTCCCTTGGTTATATCTTATGTGTTATGTGTGATTGATTTCTCCATATCAGTTATATGTGTCCTTATTGATGTTGCTCATGTTTGATTAAGCTTCTGCTAAATTGGTTGTAGAAGTAGATCAAGTATTTTGCTTTAGTCTATTGCATTAAGAGCTGATCTATAGGTGGGAATTTCTACATGGTATTAGAGCTAGCTGATTTGTAGAAAAATTCTACATGGTATCGGAGCACAGGTGATCAAGGAAGAATAGTATACAAGAAGGGAGACGTTGAAGTTTATGATTCCTGAATATAGAAATCGAGTTCTTATCACATCTCTATTTCACCTATGGCGTTTTATGGTTTAAGACTTGAATATGCCCTTGATGGCAGTTCAAATTATAGAGCCTGGAAGGATCACTTGGAAGTAGTACTAGAGGATAACGGTCTGAAGGACTTCATTGATCAAGAAGTCCTCAAGCCGACTGGTGCTGCTGAATTGGTTGAATGGAAGAAATGTGTGGCTAGAGCAAGGAGAATCCTTCTGGAGGGAGTTCGAGATCACATAGTCTCAAGTCTCCATGTGAAGGAGACACCATTTTCACTGTGGAAAACATTGAAAGATCTATATTAGAATAGCAGTGATTAGAGGAAGCTGGCACTGAAAGACAAGCTTCGGAAGATCAAGTATGAAAAAGGTGATACAACCTCTACGTATCTGAACAAGCTCACCACATGCAGGGATGAGCTTGGAATTGTAGATATTGTGACAGCTGATGATGACATGGTGAGTCTTGCACTCCTCGGTCTTCCTAAAAACTTGCATAGCTACCAGGACTCAGTTAATGGAAGAGAGAAACTACCAGATTGGGAACGACTTTCATCAGATTTGATGCAGGAGGAGATAAGAAGAAGCACCAGAGATGGTTCTTCATCCATGGAGGATGAAGGAAACTATGCCTTAGTGAGTAAGGCAAAGAAGGGGAAGGAGAAGGTTTCTCATTCCGAATCCAATTCTTACCATGGTGGGAAGAAGTTTGACAAATCGAAAGTGCGATGCTTTCGTTGTCATGAGATGTGCCATTTTTCTACAAATTGTCCACTAAAGAAATCCAATAAGGGATTCGTGGAAGGATGAGAAGGTGAGGCACTGGCCTCACAATTCGAGTTGGATTTCACACTATTTGCATGCATGGTTTCATCCATGGTAGGAAGTGGTTGGTTTCTTATCAGTGGAGCTTCTTTCCACATGACCGGCGATAAGAGTTTGTTCAGTACTTTGGAGGAGAAAGATCTTCAGATACTCATAGTGATCGGTAATGATGAAAAGTATAGTGTCTCAGGTGTAGGCACGATTATTTTTCAGAAGGAGCATGGAGCTCGCCTTACCTTGGCCGATGTCAAGTATGTACCAGGACTGAAGAGAAACTTGGTGTCGATCATGATACTGGAAGACAGAGGCTATGATGTAGTCTTTAGTAAGGGAAAGATTTTCCTTAGACACATCATTACTAGACAAGTGAAGCATATCGGTTCACGGGTCAAGAACCTGTATGTTCTTGAGGTTCAAGATGCATGCAAAGCCTTGAGGAGCAAGGAAACTAATGGAGACTTGGTGGTTGAGAGGGAGAGTACATTACCTCTCAACATACAGTGCTAGAAGAAGTCTCAGATGATTGTGGAGGAGCCACAATTGGTGAAGCAACTTCAGCAGGTTGTGGAGTGGCCACAACAGGGGAAGCCCCGAGAGGAGACATAGGGGAGGCATCCACTCATGCATCGACCTCTAGTAGGGGGAAACTTCGAGCCAGGTGGGAAGAGGGATCACATGCGACCATACCTTGATCTAGGTGGATATTGGTGGCCACCCACCAAGTCCACTTGGACCCCCACCATTGTTTCTTTTAGCTTTTCAGTTTCCTTAATTGTAGCACAATTTACTATTTTTTAGCAGTTTTTCATGTCCTAAACTTCTGGAGCCGTTTTGAGGAGGCCCTCAACAACGTTTTTTGGGAAAACTGGGATGGACCCATGTTGCTCTTCCCAAAGTTGTAGTTCTCGGATAGATCTTTCTAACGAGATATTGTATGCGTCAAACAGAGATCGTATGCCAACGTTACGACCCTGGGAAGTTGATGTACCAATTTACCCAAACGGGGCCCACAGTTTGGCGTTTCGTCTTCTAGGGTTAGGTTTTTGGATGTTTAGGGTTTTCCATTGTTTCTCAACAATAAATAGGCCTTCGAGCCTCATCGTAACACAGTTCAGAGGCATGTAGCCACCACATATCTTCTTAGAGATAAGCTACCATCGCCCTAGCTGTTTATTTCCATTTTCTGTTTGTAAGCATATCTCAGTATTTTACATTAATGAAATGAAGTATTATTTCCACTGCATCTTTGTGTTTATGGTTATCTCTATAATTTGTTGCATTCCTGTTTAAATCTAGATCAGTGGTATCAGAGCAGTCTGCTTTTTCTTTGTTTTTCTTTGCATGTCCCTTATGAGGTCGGGATATAAGGAGTTAGGGCTTGAACTGGTTGAATCTTTGCAAGACCAGCCTCGTAAAACCCAACGACCTCCCATGGTGGATGAAAAGAAAGAAGAGGGAGCAAGAGATCCTATCAAAATATTTCTTGAAGAAGCCCTCGAGCAACAAAGGAACGCCATGATGGACAACTTTGCCCATATCCTTGAGCGGCTACCCAGGGGCGATGCATCGGCTTCCCACAGCTACTCTGGAAACGCCGCACCATTTAAGGTACAAGTTAATTTTGAAATCCCCATATTCGAGGGTCAAATAGACGCAAATGCCATTGATAAATGGTTAAATCTTCTAGAGGGTTATTTTTCTGTTCATGATTTTTCCAGTCGGGAAAAGATTATTTTTTCTCTTCTCAAAGCAGCCCCCCACGTCAAGGACTGGTGGAAAACCTACTGTGAGCAGAAGGATGAAGGTACCGGCTCACTATTTTCAGCCACACCCACCTGGAATTCATTCCAGGATGCCATCAAGGAGCAGTACTACCCTGTCGGAAGCTATGAGGATCAATACATAAAGTGGACCACGCTGCAGCAGGGAAGGGACCAAGACGTGCCAAAGTTTACCAATATTTTCCATACCCTTCGCACAAAGTTGGGTATCAAGGATTCTAAGTAGCATTTGATACTCAAATACCATGGCTGCCTACACAAGTACATCTAGGAAGAAATAGAATTCCTAAACATCTCCTCGCTCAGCACGACATACCGATACGCCGTCAAGGTCGAGCAGAAGTTTAAACAAAAGAAGCGAGACTTTGGATCTGCAAATCCGAAGCAAGGGAAAGGTGCCCTCAAACTGCAGAACAAAGGACAAAGCCAAGGCAGGGTGCCCCAAGCTAACCCGCCCAAGCTGCAAGCAAAGAACAATGCTGCAAAGCCAAAAAAGGACACGGGAAAATGATGTGAGTTCCATAAGAGGTCCACTCACAACACAAGTGAGTGTCGGGCCAAGCAGTCATTGGTGGCTAAGCTAAAGGTTTCAGAATCAAATGCATGTTCCGACTCTAAGTCAGAACCTCACAAGGGGAATGGCAAAGGGAAGCAGATTATCGATGTGAAGCCCAATGCCACCGCTGCCACCACGAAGATCCAGAAGGAGGAACCCGAAGATCCAGAGGAGGAGGAGCGTCTCTTCCACTCCCAGATGTGGCTAAAAGGGTCCCCACTACATTTCAATGTTGACAGTGGGAGCCAAAAGAACCTCATTTCGGCAGAGGTCGTGAAGCGGCTGGGCTTATCGACCACAACACATCCACAACCGTACATCATTGAGTGGTTTCACCAAGGATGGGATCTTCGCGTGAGCCAGCAATGTCGCCTTCCATACAACATCAAGCCCTTCACGGATGAGGTATTGTGTGACATTGCTCCCCTTGAAGTTTATGATGTATTATTAGGACAACCATACTTGTGGAAGCGACATGCTATGTATGAATCAAGGTCCTGTGATGTTATTATTACTTTGGGAAACAAGTTGTACAGGATACTGGAGGTAGCACTACCTACTGCCATCTCTTTGGTTACTGCAAAACAATGCAGTAAGCTCATTTCCAAAATCGGGAAAAAAAATTTCCTGATGATACGCCCTCAAGGAAAGAAGAAGACGATGGCCACGACCTCTAGACAAGGCCCTTCTGCACGACAACTATAGATGGACAAGGTCGTGGAGGAGTATGAGGACATCTTCACCTCTCCCACAGGGGTTCCTCTGCACTGTCAGGTCAAGCACTCCATCGATCTGACCCCAGGTGCACCTCTACCTAATGGACCAATCTATCAGCACTCCGTTCTTGAGAACGATGAAATCAAGAGGCAGATTCAGGAGCTGCTACAGAAAGGCCACATCCGTCCAAGTTCATCACCTTGTGGGAGCCCGATCGTGTTGGTACAGAAGAAGGATGGGACTTGGAGACTTTGTATTGACTATCGGGCGCTGAACAAGATCATTGTCCTTAATATGTACCCGACTCCATGGATCGATGACCTCCTGGAACAACTGAAGGGGGGAAAATATTTCAGCAAGATCAATTTGAAGTCAGGATATCACCAGGTACCAATCGAACCCTCCGATGTGTGGAAGACTGCCTTCAAAGCCAAGGAGGGCCTTTTTGAATGGTTGGTTATGCCTTTTGGATTGATGAATGCTCCTGCAACCTTCAAGAGGCTAATGGATGACATCTTGCGGCCATTCACCAACTCATTTGTAGTGGTATACTTGGATGACATCCTGATCTTCAGCTAGAGTTGGGAAGAGCACCTCTAGCACATCCGATAGGTTCTTCAAACACTGCGGAAATATAAGTTATGTGCCAATAGAAATGCACTTTTGGCATGACCCAGGTTCAGTATCTGGGATACATTATTGATGAACAAGGGGTGCATGTGGATCCAGCCAAGATCCAAGACATTCGGGATTGGCCCTCTCCAACCACTCTAATGGAGCTCCACAACTTTCTAGGTCTTGCCAACTTCTACCGCAGGTTCGTGTTGGGATTTTCTCATATCACTTGGCCCTTGAGTCAAGTCACCAAGGGAGGAGCGAAAGTAAAATTCTTCTGGTCTGAATATCAACATAAGGCATTCAAAGAGTTGAAAGGTTGCCTCTGCTCGGCACCAGTGCTCGCATTACCAGACTTGCAACAACCATTTGAGGTCGAGACAGATGCCTCTGACTATGCTATTGGGGCAGTCCTTACTCAACACGAGCATCCAGTGGCATATCACAGTGAGACACTTTCAGAAACAGTCCACAAGTATCCCACTTATGACAAAGAGATGTATTCCATTGTGCAGGGCTGCCGAAAATGGAAGCATTACATTTTGGGGAAGGAAACGGTCATCCACACAGACCGCCGACCCCTCTAGTTCATACAGACCTAAGGGAAATTACAAAATGATTGCCATCAAAAGTGGTCCACATACCTGCAATAGTTCCATTTAAATATCAAGTATAAGAAGGGCAGCACCAATAATGTTGCATATTGCCTTAGTCGACCATCGATCATGTCATTAACCACCGTGCTCAATTCTTGTGGGTATGCGACTTCTGATTGGCCACTTCTCTACAAAAGCAACCCAGACTTTGGCCACACATACCAGACACTCTTGGAGGGTTAGCATGTTCCAGATTTCAACTCCAAGATGCCATGTTATGCCACTTAGGTCGCCTTTGTGTTCCTTCAAGCGAGTGTGCCAAGATGATTTGGGAAGCACACTACAGTCGGGCTGTTGGGCATTTCAGGGTCGATAAAACGGTGGCAGTTCTACAGAAGTATTTCTATTGGCCAAATCTTCGACAGGATGTCAGGAAGTACATCAGATCATGCACTGCCTGCGCCATTGCCAAACCAACAGTCAAGAAGCAAGGCCTCTATACCCCGCTGCCTACCCCTAGTCGACCTTGGGAATCCATCTCCATGGATTACATGTCAGACCTTCCTTCCACTAAGCATGGAAACGACTATGTTTTTGTGGTCATCGACAGGTTCTTGAAGATGGCCATTATGGCAGCCTGCAAGAAGAATATCACAGCAGAAGCCATTGCTAAACTCTTCTTTGAACGAGTGTGGACGCACTTTTGGATCCGAAAATCTATCATCTCAGATCTGGATAGCAAGTTCCTTAGTACATTTTGGTCCAGTCTCTAGTTGATGCTGGACACCAAACTCACTAAGTCCATAGCCTTCCATCCTCAAACTGATGGCCAGACAAAGGTTGTCAATAGGATGATTGTACACATTCTGCGCATGTATAACTCAAAGCATCCACGCACATGGGATGAGAGCCTTCCCTATGTTCAGCACAGCTACAACCAGACTCTCCACAACTCAAATGGCCACAGCCCTTTTCAGTTGGGCTGGGGATTCCAGCCACTATGTCTCATTGATGTGGCCATGCCATTTGCAGCTACTCACGCAGATTCAGCTCATGTCCAGTCCGAAATATACAAGGCAAACAGATTCATTGAGCACATCCAACATATTCGCCAGCAAGTCCATGAAATTATGGAGAAATCAAATGCCAACTACTAGTAGCAACATGATCAACATCGGGTGCCACACAAGTTTTAGGTGGGCGACAAAGTCTGGTTGCATTTTCAAAAGGAATGCCTTACCATAGCCTATCGCAAAATCAGACCACTTCGATATGGTCCTTACACCATTACCAAGGTTGTGGGAGACGATGCATTTGAGCTTAACATTCCCCCATTCCTTGGCCTGCACCCAGTGTTCAATGTGGACGCCTTCGGCCATACTTTCCACCATTGCTAGACACATCCGACATTGCAGAATAGCTCACACCCACAGAGTTAAATCCAGATTGCATGGAACAAGCTACAACTGATCGGATGATGGACACACAGATCAATCACACTCGCCAGCAGAACATCCAACTATATCGAGTTGTCAAAGCAGGCCAACTCCTTCACCAGGGCAAGTGGCTCAACATGGACCAAGTTCAACAGAAGTTTCCTCATCTCATGGAGGAACTCAATGCAATGGGGACCATTGCTACCTAAGGGGGGAGGAATGATCCAGGTGGATATTGGTGGCCACCCACGAAGTCCACTTGGACCCCCACCATTGTTTCTTTTAGCTTTTCAGTTTCCTTAATTGTAGCACAATTTACTATTTTTAGCATTTTTTCGCATCCTAAACTTCTGGAGCCATTTTGAGGCCCTAAACAACATTTTTTGGGAAAAATAGGAGCAACATGTGACCCATGTTGCTCTCCCCAAATTTGTATTTCTCGGATATATCTTTCTAACGAGATATTGTACGCGTCAAATGGAGATCGTATGCCAAAGTTACGACCCCGGGAAGTTGATGTACCAATTTAACCAAATGGAGCCCACAGTTTGGTGTTTCATCTTTTATGGTTAGGTTTTTGGATGTTTAGGATTTTCCATTATTTCTCAACAATAAATAGGCCTTCGAGCCTCCTTGTAACACAGTTCAGAGGCATGTAGCCACCACATCTCTTCTCAAAGATAAGCTACCATCGCCCTAGCTGTTTATTTCCATTTTCTGTTTGAAGCATATCTCAGTATTTTACATTAATGAAATGAAGTATTATTTCTACTGCATCTTTGTGTTTATGGTTATCTCTATAATTTGTTGTGTTCCTGTTTAAATCCGTATCATACCTCCAGGTAAGAGGTGGGGCGATGTGGAGTGATCGTCCCAAGGAGAAGGGGCAGGATCCTTGAGGTACCCAACCTCTTTAATTCGACTTTGCTACAGGAACCCCTATGAGGAGTACCAGGACTGACTGATTGGGTAGAGACAAATGCGGATGGAGTGACAGGTAGAGCTACATTGTAGGAGTCCTAGGACTGTGTAAAGCTAGTAAGCTACAACGATGCGAGAGGGACAAGAGTGTTGTACCAGTGCAGGATGGCACAGAGAGGTGTGCAACGGTGCGAGATGCATGGAGTGTTGCAGCAGCGCAGAGGTTAGAGAGGGATCACTTGTCAGCAGCAGGTAGAGCTTCAACATTAGAGTATGTTTCTAGCCCAATAGAGAGGTCAGTGGGGAGTTCTTTTGTTCCGAGAGTTGTTGGAGCAACCACACTTGGTAGAAGTTTTGCATGCAGAACATTCCAGAGTTACAGGATTGGGTTCGATTTGAAGCCTTTCTTGTTGAGAGGGAGTGTTGAAAATGGCAACAAGAAATGCTAAAAATAGAAGTGCTAAAAATAGCAGTTTGGGTACCAGTGCTAGATTGGGCAATACGAAATGAAAAATGGAAGTGCTAAAAATAGAATTTCTATTTTTAGCAATTCAGGATGGATTCCTATTTTAGTCAGTCCCTGGACTAAAAATAGGAAGTAAAATTCGAATTTGAACTTAACATCTGTTTGAAAATAAATTAATTAATTCTCCATGAGTTAATTAGTTTTGAAAAGTCAAACATGAAGTTTATGTGAGGACACACAACAGTTTATCTATTAATTGAGGAATTTACCCATCAGTTAAAGAGATAAGGTTGAGTTCTAATTTGAGTAGTAATTAGTTGGCTCATTTAATTGAGTCATGTCTAGTTATAATTGATTTAAATAGTTTGTTTAAATTAAGTAAGTTCAGTTAGTTAATGCATGCTTGCATATAACTGATGCACTTCAAATAATTGAAGATTCTCTCATGAATAACGCATGCATGTCAGTTCAGATAAAGACCCAGTTGAGATCAAAGAAGGGACAATGTGCTATCAGTTGGATGAATATTTTTCCGATAAAGGAAGCTCATCCATGATGAGGATTTATCTCCTTTAGGACTGCATAGTTGGATCAGAGGTTAGTGAGTGTGTGAAGAAGCCAATTCAACAAGTGGCTACACTGGACCTCAATCAAAATTGTGTAAAGAAATAGGAGGCTTGGAGGGCATATCAGGAGGTTTGAGAGAGGCCTTTGACTGTCTATGACCAGCAGAGGTATTGCAGAGAGAGCAGGATAGCTTTTGAGCTGATTCTTTTTGTAATACTGGCTATATTTCCACTTGTATGATAATATAGAGTTGGGGTTTTAGGCTGAGGCTTTCCCCTGGTTATATCTTCTATGTTATGTGTGATTGATTTCTCCATATCAGTAATATTTGTTCTTATTGATGTTGCTCATGTTTGATTAAGCTTCTGCTAAATTGGTTATAGAAGTAGATCAAGTATTTTGCTTTAGTCTATTGCATTATCAGTTAATCTACAGGTGGGAATTTCTACATGGTATCAGAGCTAGTTGATTTGTAGAAAAATTGTACAGAGAGTTCGAGATGAAAGACATGGGTCTTATGCACTACTTTCTAGGCATGGAAGTGTGGCAGAAGGATGGGGAAGTGTTTGTGTCTCAAGGCAAGTAAGCCAATGAGATACTTCGAAGATTCCACATGGAGAAGTGCAAACCCATGCAAACTCCTCTAGCAGGTAAGTGGAGGAAGGGGGATGCTACTTCAGGTGTGGTAGTAGCTACTACTATTTATTGGCAGCTTGTGGGTTCATTGATGTATCTAGTGAGCACACGACCATATTTGTGCTTTGCGGTGAACCAGCTGAGTCAAGCTATGGTTCAGCCTACCAAGCTGTTTTGGAAGGCAGCAAATCATGTGCTGAGATACCTCAGAGGAACATCTCAGTAGGGCTTGTAGTACAAACAGACAAAGGGAGTGAAGTTTCAGGGCTTCACAGATGCAAATTGGGTAGGGAGTCCATCAGACCGGAAGAGCGCTTCAGGAGGAATTTTCAACCTTGGTTCAGCTGCAGTTTCTTGGTACAGCAGGAAACAGAGATCAGTTGCACTTATCTCAACAGAGGCTGAATACATGGCTGCCAGTGAGGCAGCATGTGAGGCCATTTGGAAGCGGAAAATTCTAGTTGGATTGTTTGGTCAGAGGATGGATCCAACTGTGATCTATTGCGAAAATCAAAGTTGTATGAAACTCTCTGAGAATCCAGTATTTCATGACAGGTCCAAGCATATCGATATCTGGTATCATCATCCTCGAGACTGTGTGGTGAAGAGGATCATGTTGTTGTTGTATGTTTCGATCAAGGAGCAGGATGCAAATATTTTGACTAAGGCATTGTCAAAATGCAAGTTCGAGTTCCACAGAGACAAGATTGGGGTGACAGATAATCCCTTTCTTGTTGAGAGGGAGTGATGAAAATAGCAACAAGAACTGCTAAAAATAGAAGTGCTAAAAATAGCACTACTATAAATAGCATTTTGGGATCCATTCCAATTTTAGTTAGTCCCTGAACTAAAATTGAGAATTAAAATTTGAATTTGATCTTAGCAGTTGTTTGAAAAATAATTAATTAATTCATCTTGAGTTAATTAGTTGGAGAAAATCAAACATGAAGTCTATGTGAAGACATGCAACAGTTTCCCCTTTGTTTGAGGAAGTTATCCCTTAATTAAGGAGATTATGATGAGTTGTACTTTGAGTTGTAATTAGTTAGCTCAGTTAACTGAGTTATGTCCAGTTAGATTAGTTCCAAAAGTTTGTGGAACTGATTTTGAGTTTAATTATTTAATGCATGCATGCATGTTACTGCACTTCAGATACTTGAATATTCTCTCATAAATAACTCATGCATGTTAGTTTTGTCAGAGACCCAGTTGATATCAGATGATGGGATAGTGTACAATCAGTTGCAGGAATATTCGATTGAGGATATCTCTTGCATGCAGAAGGAATTCACTCCTTGGAGATTGCGTAGTTATTTCTGAGTTTGGTCAGTTGTGTGAGAGGTGAATTCACACATGTGGCAACCAGTGGACCCAAGAGAAACTACGCAAGGAAATAGGAGGCTTGGAGAATTGAGGGAGGGCATATGTTGTGTCTATACAGTCTATGAGCAACATTGAGGGATTGTACTGAGAGCTGGATAGCTTGTGAGCTAAAGCTTTTTGTAATCTGGAGATATTTCCACTTGTATGATAATACAGAGATCGGGGTTTTTAGGTGAGGATTTCCCCAGAGTATTCTTCTATGTTCATGTGTGATTGATTTCTCATTCTCTATTATATGTGTTCTATTTGATCTTGCTCAAAATCGATTAAGCTTATGGAAGTTTGTTTGTAGAAGTAGATCAAGTATTTTTCTTTAGTATATTGCATTATCAGGTGATCTATAGTGGGAAATTCTACACATTACACTTTGGACATGGGACTCCTTACTCCACCACATTCAATAAGTGCTCAAAAAATATGAGCCAAATGCACTTCCTCCACACAGACTCCACAAGAATAGACTATCGAGGATTTTTGTAAGCAGCGACATTACAAGCAACCCCCTCCTCCAAGGATTAATCACATTTCCAAAGTGTTCATGCAGCAAGTGACATACAACATTGCATCAACACATCGAGGGTCATACAAATTTGTTCATGGCCTGACAACGCTTCAACAACTCCAAATCTACTCACACCAGTCAACTCACAGATAACCAAAAACGATTCAACTCGATGATTATAACCTCAACAATGGTTGGAAATATCAACTCACTAGTTGTTCTGTGTCTTCAACACTCATCCTTCGACTTGGTAGCCTTTCACAAGTTTCTTCCTCACATGCTTCGCACTACAGGGTGATTGTGTGTCCGTGTCCCACCTAGCGTTCCAAGTCTTCAATACCCTTTTCACCACAGAAAATTGGACAAAATGATTCCAATGCTCCTCCAGAAAGTGGCTTTACACGAAGCACGTACTTTACACAATATGCAACACGTGGCTCCACATTGCTCCCGGAAGATCCATGCATGCAACAAGGTTCCACTATATCACACATCGTCCACAAATCTTAAACAACGCAGATGGATCAAACAACTCTTCATCATGCAACAAACTTTTCCTTTAACCAGCGATCTGGTTCACTACATCTCAACTTCTGCCATAAAAAATTATTATTAAAGCAACTATGAAATATTTCAAGTTTGAAGAACATGTCATTCTTCACAGAGAAATAAAATCTAGAATTTAGACCTTAGAAATATACTCATGGCCTATTCTCAACCACATTATCGCCCCCTTTCTTCACTTTCATGTCTTCCGTAGGAAGCCTTCAACATTCATAGAACCACCCACCTCCTCGGTAGCCTCTATGTCTGGGAATTACTCAAATACATGAAATTTAGAGTGAGATTTAATTCCCTTTCTGGGCTAGATCATTGTTCCACCCACATCAAATCTCACCTCACCAGTCTCTAGTCTGATTTGATCTCCAGCCTCCTGTATGAAAATCACAGGGGCTTCAATGGGGGAGAGATACCATACAATGTGCATTCATATTGGGGCATATATATTGAGTAAAAAATGACATAATATATTGAGCATATAATAGGGGGTAAAGGGTTTTTATATTGGCAGGTATAAAAATAAAGCTGCAAGTTAATGAAAAATATAAAGGGGAATAAAAAATGTTAATGAAAAAAATGGATACCTACAATATCTAGTGAAAGTAGGGATTTTTTAACTTAGGAAGGTGCATTGGGTTTGTATTGGTAGGGGGTTAAATAATGTGATTTTTAAAGGTATTTTCCAATATGTAGTCAAATTAAGGGTATTGTTTAGTATGCCATGAATGCACATGTTATATCAGAGGTTCATTGAGTGAAGCCCCTGTGATGAAAACAACCCACCCAAACTCTGTCGTCTCCTCTCCCAATTACAGAGGTGGCAACCTCTATGGCCAACGTGGTGAACATGTTGACCGGGTGGAGAAGTAGAATGAGGATAAGGTGGAAGGCACAGATGTGGAAGGCGAGGTGGCTCATGTCCAAGCCCAGTCTCTGGGCCAAGTAGAGCAACCTCATTCTCTTTGAATGATAGTCAATCAACTATGGGATATTGAATGAAACATGGAAATTATCCAACAACAAAGGTATGATGACCAGAATGAGATAATAACCTATATCAACGATGTTCAATGCAACTAGGGAGAAGTTCTGGAACGAATGAATTCAGTGGGACACAACCAGCGCACAAGAATGAGTAGATGAATGAGATTGAGGCACGTCCGAAGCATATTGACTATCATGTTCATGGCCCTCTAGCTGCCCTAGGCATTCAAGCTCCAAATCCTCCTCCCTAAAATGAAAATTGCAGGATGTTTTCTAGTTTTATTTGTGTTTTGGGTAATATAGCCATTTTTTCCTTATAATACATGTAAGAAATGGACACATAATTTATATTTTTTTATTTCTCTCCTCGCTAACAAATGTCGCCAGAGTGAAGTAAGGAGGGAAGAAGGCCTCCAAAATGTATGTTGTTTCTCTTTGATAATATAATGGAATTTTCTTGATTGATAATTTAAGTTCTTCCTGTTTAGGGCCACATCACCATTCATACATTCCAAATGGAAAACACATGACTCCTTTGCCTCAAATAAGCAATTCATTTGGTTTAAAATATCAAAAAATCAACATGTAAATGAAAATAAGGAAAAAATTAACATTTTAAAATTTCTTAAAATAATAATGAAAACTAAAACAAAATAAAATATAACATTTAAAATTATTCTTAAATCACAAAAAGCTATAACAATAAAATTTCAATATTCCAATATCAAAAAGAAAATAAATATTCTTCTATGATTAGTATAAATTATGAAACAAGATAATAACATTTAAATTTCAATATTCTAGAATATATATATATATATATATATATATATATATATATATATATATATATATATATATATATATATATCACTATAAAGATAACTCTTAGGAGAAATTACAAAATAATAAATGAACATTTAATTGAAATATTTTAGAATTTAAAGAAATAATTCTCACATAAGCAAAACTCTTCTTTACAAGAAAATCAACACTACTTAAAATGACATATTTAAAGTCATCATATATATATATATATATATATATATATATATATAAACAATAAATTTCATGTTTTTGTTTTTACTTTTTAAGCAAAACAAAACAAAGAAATTTCATACACAAAACAATAAATTTCATGTTTTGGTTTGAGACTTGAATATGCCCTTGATGGCAGTTCAAATTATAGAGCCTGGAAGGATCGCATGGAAGTAGTACTAGAGGATAACGGTCTGAAGGACTTCATTAATCAAGAAGTCCTCAAGCCAAATGGTGCTGCTGAATTGGTTGAATGGAAGAAATGGGTGGCTAGAGCAAGGAGAATCCTTCTGGAGGGAGTTCAAGATCACATAGTCTCGAGTCTCCATGTGAAGGAGACACCATTTTCAATGTGGAAAACATTGAAAGATCTATATCAGAATAGCAGTGATTAGAGGAAGCTAGCACTGAAAGACAAGCTTCGGAAGGTCAAGTGTGAAAAGGGTGACACGATCTCTACGTATCTGAACAAGCTCACCACATGTAGGGATGAGCTTGGAAGTGTAGAGATTGCGATAGCTGATGATGACATGGTGAGTCTTGCACTCCTTGGTCTTCCTAAGAGCTAGCATAGCTACTAGGATTGGGTTAATGGAAGAGAGAAACTGCCAGATTGGGAATGACTTTGGTCGGATTTGATGTAGGGGGAGATAAGAAGAAGCACCAGAGAAGGATGAGAAGGTGAGGCATTGGCCTCACAATTCGAGTTGGATTTCACACTGTTCGCATGCATGGTTTCATCCATGGTGGGAAGTGGTTGGTTTCTTGAAAGTGGAGCTTTTTGCCACATGACCGGCGACAAGAGTTTGTTCAGTACTTTGGAGGAGAAAGATCTCATGATACTCATAGCGATGGGTGATGATGAAAAGTATAGTGTCTCAAGTGTAGGCACAGTTATTTTTTAGAGGGAGCATGGAGCTCGCCTTACCTTGACCGATGTCAAGTATGTACCAGGACTAAAGAGAAACTTGGTGTCGATCGCGATACTGGAAGACAGAGGCTATGATGTAGTCTTCAGTAAGGGAAAGGTTTTCCTCAGACACATCATCACTAGACAGGTGAAGCAAATCGATTCATGGGTCAAGAACCTGTATGCTCTTGAGGTTCAAGATGCATGCAAAGCCTTGAGGAGCAAGGAAACTAATGGAGACTTGGTGGTTGAGAGGGAGAGTATATTACCTCTCAACATGCAACGTTAGAAGAAGTCTAAGACGATTGTGGAGGAGCCATAATTGGTGAAGTAGCTTCAGGAGGTTGTGGAGTAGCCACAACAGGGGAAGTCGAAAGGAGACGTAGTGGAGGCATCCACTCATGCAGATACCTCCAATAGGGGGAAACTTCGAGCCAGGTGGGTAGAGGGATCACATGCAGCCATAACTCGAGGTAGGAGGTGGGGCAATGTGGAGTGATCTTCCCAAGGAGAAGGGGCAGGATCCTTGAGGTACCCAACCTCTTTGATTCGACTTTGCTACATGAGCCCCTATGAGGAGTAGCAAGACTGACTGATTGGGTAGACACAGATGCGGATGGAGCGACAGGTAGAGCTACAGTGCAGGAGTCCTAGGACTGTGTAGAGCTAGTAGGCTGCAACGATACGAGAGGCACTGGAGTGTTGCACCAGTGCAAGATGGCACAAAGAGGTGTGCAACGGTGCAAGATGCATGGAGTGTTGCAGCAACTCAGAGGTCAGAGAGGGAGCACTTGTCGGCAGCAGGTAGAGCTTCAACATCAAAGTAAGTTTCTAGCCCAACAGAGAGGTCAGTGGGGAGTTTTTTTGTTCTGAGAGTTGTTGGAGCAACCACACTTGGTAGAAGTGTTGCATGCAGAACATTCTAGAGTTACAAGATCAGATTCGAGTTGAAGCTTTTCTTGTTGAGAGGCAGTGTTGAAAATGGCAACAAGAAATGCTAAAAATAGCAGTTTGGGTACCAGTGCTAGATTGAGCAACAGGGAATGAAAAATGGAAGTGCTAAAAATGGAATTTCTATTTTCAGCAGTTCAGGATGGATTCCTATTTTAGTCAGTCCCTGGACTAAACATAGGAAGTAAAATTCGAATTTGAACTTAACATCTATTTGAAAATAAATAAATTAATTCTTCATGAGTTAATTAGTTGTGAAAAATCAAACATGAAGTCTATGTGAGGACATGCAATAGTTTATCTATTAATTGAGGAATTTATCCATCAGTTAAAGAGATTAGGA
The DNA here is from genome assembly GCA_031772625.1 of Pinus tabuliformis. Lineage (NCBI taxonomy): Eukaryota > Viridiplantae > Streptophyta > Pinopsida > Pinales > Pinaceae > Pinus > Pinus tabuliformis. The sequence continues at coordinate 701,370,323 of CM062811.1, forward strand.
TGAGTTCTAATTTGAGTAGTAATTAGTTGGCTCAATTAACTAAGTCAAGTCCAGTTATAATTGATTTAAACTGTTTGTTTAAATTAAGTAAGTTCAGTTAGTTAATGCATGCTTGCATATGACTGTTGCACTTCAAATAACTAAAGATTCTCTCATGAATAACTCATGCATGTTAGTTCAAACAAAGACCCAATTGAGATCAAAGAAGGGAAAATGTACTATCAGTTGGATGAATATTTTTCTTATAAAGGAAGATCATCCATGTTGAGGATTTATCTCCTTTAGGACTTCGTAGTTGGATTAGAGGTTAGTGAGTGTGTGAAGAGGCCAATTCAACAAGTGGCTGCACTGGACCTCAATCAAAATTGCGTAAAGAAATAGGAGGCTTGGAGGGCAAATCAGGAGGTTTGAGAGAGGCCTTTGACTATCTATGAGCAGCAGAGGTATTGTAGAGAGAGCAAGATAGCTTTTTAGCTGATTCTTTTTGTAATACTTGCTATATTTCCACTTGTATGATAATATAGAATTGGGGTTTTAGGCTGAGGCTTTCCCTGGTTATATCTTCTGTGTTATGTGTGATTGATTTCTCCATATTAGTTATATGTGTTCTTATTGATGTTGCTCATGTTCGATTAAGCTTCTGCTAATTGTTTGTAGAAGTAGAACAAGTATTTTGCTTTAGTCTATTGCATTATCAGCTGATCTACAGGTGGGAATTTCTACATGGTATCAGAGCTAGCTGATTTGTAGAAAAATTCTATAAAGAGTTCGAGATGAAAGACATGGGTCTTATGCACTACTTTCTAGGCATGGAAGTGTGGCAGAAGGATGGGGAAGTGTTTATGTCTCAAGGCAAGTAAGCCAATGAGATACTTCAGAGATTCCACATGGAGAAGTGCAAACCCATGCAGACTCCTCTAGCAGGTAAATGGAGGAAGGAGGATGCTACATCAGGTGAGGTAGTAGCTACTACTATTTATCGGCAGCTTGTGGGTTCACTGATGTATCTAGTGAACACAAGACCAGATTTTTGCTTTGCGGTGAACCAGCTGAGTCAAGCTATGGTTCAGCCTACCAAGCTATTTTGGAAGGCACCAAAGCATGTGCTGAGATACCTCAGAGGAACATCTTAGTAGGGATTGTGGTACAAACGGATAGAGGGAGTGAAGCTTCAGGGCTTCACAGATGTAGATTGGGTAGGGAGTCCATCAGACTGGAAGAGCACTTCAGGAGGAATTTTCAACCTTGGTTCAGCTGCAGTTTCTTGGTACAGTAGGAAACAGAGATTAGTTGCACTTAGCTCAGTAGAGGCTGAATACATGGCTGCCAGTGAGGCAGCATGTGAGGCCATTTCGAAGTGGAAAATTCTAGTTGGATTGTTTGGTCAAAGGATGGATCCAACTGTGATATATTACGATAATCAGAGTTGTATCAAACTCTATGAGAATCCAGTATTTCATGATAGGTCCAAGCATATCGATATTTGGTATCATCATCCTCGAGATTGTGTGGTGAAGAGGATCATGTTGTTTTTGTATGTTTCGATTAAGGAGTGGGATGTAAATATTTTGATTAAGGCATTGTCAAAATGCAAGTTTGAGTTCCATAGAGACAGGATTGGGGTGACAGATAATCCCTTTCTTGTTGAGAGGGCGTGTTGAAAATATCAACAAGAAATGCTAAAAATAGAAGTGCTAAAAATAGCACTGCTATAAATGGCATTTTGGGATACATTCCAATTTTAGTTAGTCCCTGAACTAAAATTGAGAATTAAAATTTGGATTTAGGAACTGTTTGAAAAATAATTAGTTAATTCATCTTGAGTTAATTAGTTGGAGAAAATCAAACATGAAGTCTATGTGAAGACATGCAACAGTTCCCCCTTTGATTGAGGAAGTTATCCCTTAATTAAGGAGATCAGGATGAGTTGTACTTTGAGTTGTAATTAGTTAGCTTAGTTAAATGAGTTAAGTCCAATTAGATTAGTTCCAAAAGTTGTGGAACTAATTGTGAGTTCAGTTAGTTAATGCATGCATGCATGTAACTACTGCACTTCAGATACCTGAATATCCTCTCATAAATAACTCATGCATGTCAGTTCAGTTAGAGACCTAGTTGATATCATATGATGGGACAATGTACAATTAGTTTCAGGAATATTCCATTGAGGATATCTCTTGCATGCAGAAAAAATTCATTCCTTGGAGATTGTACAGTTATTTCTGAGTTTGGTGAGTTGTGTGAGACGTGAATTCACATAGGTGGCAACCAGTGGACCCAGGCGAAATTGCACAAGGAAATAGGAGTCTTGGAGGACTGAGGGAAGGCATATGTTGTGTCTATTCATTCTATGAGCAGCGTTGAGGGATTTTACTGAGAGATGGATAGCTTGTGAGCTAAAGCTTTGTGTAATCCGGAGATATTTCCACTAGTATGATAATACAGAGATCGAGGTTTTTAGGTGAGGCTTTCTCCAGAGTATTCTTCTGTGTTCATGCGTGATTGATTTCTAATTCTCTGTTATATGTGTTCTATTTGATCTTGCTCAAAATCGATTAAGCTTCCCGAAGTTTGTTTGTAGAAGTAGATCAAGTATTTTGATTTAGTATATTGCATTATCAGGTGATCTACAATGAGAAATTCTACACATGACACTTTAGCCATGGGACTCCTTACTCCACCACATTCAATAAGTGCTCAAAAAATATGAGCCAAATGTGTTTCCTCCACACAAACTTCACAAGAATAAACTACTGAGGATTTTTGTAAGCAACGACATTACAGGCGACCCCCTCCTCCAAGGATTAATCACATTTCCAAACTGTTCATGCAGCAAGTGACATACAACATTGCATCAACACATCGAGGGTCATACAAATTTGTTCATGGCCTGACGATGCTTCAACAACTCCAAATCTGCTCGCACCAATCAACTCACAGATAACCAACAACGATTCAACTCAATGATTATAACCTCAACAATGGTTGGAAATCTCAACTCACTAGTTGTTCTGTGTCTTCAATGCTCATCCTTCGACTTGGTAGCCTTTCACAAGTTTCTTCCTCACATGCTTCACACTAGAGGGTGATTGTGTGTTTGTGTCCCACCTAGCGTTCCAAGTCTTCAATGCCCTTTTCACCACAGAAAACTAGACAAAATGATTCCAATGCTCCTCCAGAAAGTGGCTTTACATGAAGCACGTACTTTACACAATATGCAATACGTGGCTCCACATTGCTCTCAGAAGATCCATGCATGGAACAAGGTTCCACTATATCACACATCGGCCACAAATCTTAAACAACGTAGATGGATCAAACAACTCTTCATCATACAACAAACTTCTCCTTTAACCAGCGATTTGGTTCACTACATCTCAACTTCTGCCATAAAACTTTATTATTAAAGTAACTGTGAAATATTTCAAGTTCGAAGAACAAGCCATTCTTCACAGAGAAATCAAATCCAAAATTTAGACCTTAGAAATATACTTACGACCTATTCTCAGCCACATTATCACCCGCTTTCTTCACTTTCATGTCTTTCGTAGGAAGCCTTCAACATTCACAAAACCACCCACCTCCTCGGTAGCCTCTATGTCGGGGAATTACTCAAATAAATGAAATTTACAGTGAGGTTTAATTCCCTTTCTGGGCTAGATCATTGTTCTACCCACATCAGATCTCACCGCACCAGTCTCTAGTCTTATTTGATCTCCAGCCTCCTATATGAAAACCATAGGGGCTTCAATGGGGGAGTAATACCATACCATGTGCATTCATATTGGGGCATATATATTGAGTAAAAATTGACATAATATATTGAGCGTATAATAGGGGGTAAAGGGTTTTTATATTGGCAGGTATAAAAATAAAGCTGCAAGTTAATGAAATATAAAGGGGAATAAAAAATGTTAGTGAAAAGATGGATACCTACAATATCTAGTGAAAGTAGAGGTTTTTTAACTTGGGAAGGTGTATTGGGTTTGTATTGGTAGGGGGTTAAGTAATGTCATTTTTAAAGGTATTTTCAAATATGTTGTCAAATTAAGGGTATTGTTTAGTATGCCATGAATGCACATGGTATATCGGAGGTTTATTGAGTGAAGCCCCTGTGATGAAAACAACCCATCCGAAGTCCGTTGTCTCCTCTCCCAATTACAGAGGTAGCGACCTCTATGGCTAGTGTGGTGAACATGTTGACCAAGTGGAGGAGTAGAATGAGGATGAGGTGGGAGGCACAGATGTGGAAGGCAAGGTGGCTCATGTCCAAGCCCAGTCTCCAGGCCAAGTAGAGCAACCTCATTCGCTTGGAGTGATAGTCGATCAACTGCGGGATATTGAATGAAACATGGACATTATCCAACAACAGAGGCATGATGACCAGAATGAGATAATAACCTATATCAACGATGTTCAATACAACCAGGGAGAAGTTCTGGAACGAATGGCTTCAGTGAGACACAACCAACAACACAAGAATGAGTGGATGAATGAGATTGAGGCACGTCCGAAGCATATTGACTATCATGTTCATGAAGGGCATGGCCCTCTAGCTACCCTACACATTGAAGCTCCAAATACTTCTCCCTAAAATGAAAATTGCAGGATGTTTTCTAGTTTTATTTGTGTTTTGGGTAATCTATCCATTTTTTCCTTACAATACATGTAAGAAATGGACACATAATTTATACTTTTTCATTTCTCTCCTCGCTAACAAACCTCTCCGAAGTGAAGTAAGGAGAGAAGAAGGCCTCCAAAATGTATGTTGTTTCTCTTTGATAATAAATGAAATTTTCTTGATTGCTAATTTAAGTTCTTCCTGTTTAGGGCCACATCACCATTCATACATTCCAAATGGAAAACACATGACTCCTTTGCCATGTGACACTTATATACTAGCCTCAAATAAGCAATTCATTTGGTTTAAAATATCATAAAATCAACCTATAAATGAAAATAAGGAAAAATTTAACATTTTATAATTTCTTAAGATAGTAATGAAAACTAAAACAAAATAAAATATAACATTTAAAATTATTCTTAATGCACAAAAATGTACAACATTTAAATTTCAATATTTTAGAAAAAAAAATATATATATATATATATATATATATATATATAACTCTAGAGGAGAAATTACAAAATAAAAAATCAACATTTAATTGAAATATTTTAGAATTTAAAGAAATAATTCTCACATAAGCAAAATTCTTCTTTACAAGAAAATGAAGACTACTTAAAATGAATATTTAAAGTCCTCATATATATATATATGAAAACCAGTTAATATTTATTTATTTAGGCCACCACAGACTGTTGGCTTCGAACGGAAATATCAGGATATCTATGGAGTTATAACCATAGAAAAGTACAGGTGCCAGAGGCTTTGGTAAGGTGAGACGTCGCACTAATTTTCTGTCATCATTGAATATTATTGCTCTTAAATAAATGTCCATCAATATTATCCATCCACCGCGGGTCACCGCCGCAGAGACGGGGGCAATTAATCCCAGGGAATGCGGGTTGCAGAACCCTCGCACCGAATCCGATGTATTGGCATGCGCCACCTGTGCACGCACTTCGCACCACCATTCCTCTTCATCATGTGACGTGGCATTCTCATTTAACTTCCACAAACTAACATGACGATCATATTTTTGACATATCAACACAACTCCACCATCACATCCACTTAAACGTGCGTATTCATCTTCTGCTGAGCCTGTCGTCTCCCATGTGGCTTCCTTGGGCAGTGGAATTTCTTGCCAAACTCTGTCTGCTACGGTAAATGCTACCATGCACTTGCTTGCGCTGGGTGAGTTGGCATTATAGACGTCATATGGCCAGTGAAACTTTCCCTCAGACTCAGAGTAAACCCAGCCCGCCGCCATGGGATCAGCGTCGCTAAGCAGCCAGTAAAACTTTCCCCCAGAATAAATGCCCCGACTGTTAGGAATAATGTGGCGGGGTACTGTCATGGAAAAAAAGGACCATGCATTGGAATTTGTATCATAAATCTCCATCTCTATCATATTCATAATGGAGTAGTCTTTAACGCGACTTTTTGAAAGTCTTTCCGGCGATTTTTTCCGGTGAAAATCCGGCAGTAATTTATTGGAATCCAAGTTTGATAGCTAATTTCTGCACAATGAAACCGTCCCAGGGGTTTTTCAGGGTGGTGAATCCGAATATGCAGTTAAAAAACCATTTTAACTGCAACAAATCATGATTTCATCTCAATTTCTTCCGCCGGATTCCGTCACCGGAATCTCAAAAAGTCGCATTATAGACAACTCCATTCATAATATCTTTTCCTATCAACGTAAAGTTGTTTCTACCGACAACGACAGTGGCACGCCTGGTGGAAGCATCGACAGCCATGGCGTGGAACAGCCAAAGGTCAGGCTCAATAGTAAGGACGCGGCGTATGCGTGGGGATAAAGGGAGACGCATGGATGTCCTGGAAGCAGGATTTTCTATTGAAGAAACGACGTCCTCATTCTCGCAAGAAGCATAGCGGCAGAAGATGAGACCGTTGCAAGCGTCCATAACAGAACGAGTATTAGTATTAGACCTATTATCGGCTCGGCTTCGCAAAGCAACTTCGTAAACCTGTGAACCGCCGTCTTCTATAGCCCACGTATGCAATCCCCGCTGAACAAAGAACCCGGGGATGCGGCTCATGAGTCGCATCGGATTTGACAGGTTAACATCCAGCATTCTTTGCAGGGAATCACGACAACACAACACATAATTCCATCGTTTACACACAGTCCTCAGCTTCACACAAAATCTAACGGGCAGCCTTCCTAAAATCAGAAGCAATAATTCTTCCGGGAGGGCTTGCCAGATCTTTCTCTCCATCCTCATCTCCTTCTTTCATCCAACATTCACGCTTACACTTACCTGACATTCAATCTATTCTATTCACGCTTAACGTGCACTGTATTTATAACATAACTCTCTGCATGCAATAAAATAAATATTTTTCTAAGAATGGCGAGGATGTGCCACTCTTTCTCTTTATGTCCACATGCTGTGTATAACATGAGTTTTTTCAGCCTTAACGTATCGACAGGCCATCAATCTCTACTTTTTACTGCTGTCAACGCGTTGGCAGGTAACCTATATTTTCCGTTTGGAATATTTTGTAAGATTTCAAAAGTTTTTTAACATATAAAAATGGCGGAATACATTAAGCAAATAAAAAAACAAGTTGTTTTATAGGTTATTTTTAACCACACGCACATTAAATATGTCCACTTGTATATGTAAAAATTTCCAAAATAATATTATTAATAATAAAGTTTTTTTTTTACTAATCTTTTATTTTAAATTATATTAATGAAATATATTATTATACCCACCACTTTAGGCATGATATTATATATTTAGTATAAATATATTATTATATAGGTTTTATAGGCATGATATTATGTATTTAGTTTTGTTTTTCACAATTTTATTTATTAATTTTTTTTTGCTTATTATCTATAGTTTAACATTGACACTTCAATTTTTTAATTAAAAATTATTTATTTATAAGGTAATTGGTTGAAATGTTATTATAGGTAGTTTAGTAATTTTTATTTTTACTAGTTACCAATTTTATTTCCTTTTTATTTAATTTTTTAATTTTGATTTTTTTCCTGCCTTTTTTATTATTTCCATTTTCATTAATTATAGTTTTTCTCCCATATTTTCAACGATGTGATTCATTAAACCTTGACTATTAAACCTTGACTACACAAATTGTAGTGCTACTTATCCGAAGCTTTCTCTCCTAAAAGTTATATATATTAATAAAAAATAAATATCACCCTTTATGTTTATTTATAAAATAACTATCTGCATGCACCGTTTATGTTAACCAGCACCCTTTATGTTTATTTATAAAATAACTATATGCATGCACCGTTTATTTATAAAATAATATTTGCTAATGTGGCTTTTCTAAGAATGCCGAGTTTCAGAGCGGAATTAGAGTAAGATGGTGCTCTTTTTATTTATGTCTACATGTCATATATAACAATCCCGTTTCAGAGATTTGAGGAAGGTTTCTTCCATCGAGCTATCGTGATTCCCACGTGCCTATTTTGATGGGGGCAGTACAACAGGGTATTTGTGCCTGCCGTATCTTTATCATTCTTATTGTTTGAGCAATAATAAGGTGAGGGTTATGGCTTTTGCTGGACTTCTTTTGTTATGTGATTTTCTTAATTTGGAAGGGCTAAAAACATATGGAGATTTTAAGATGATCATTGACGACGTTAGATCCAAACATGTCATTAGGAACCATAATTTATTAGGATAGCTGGAAAGGATTGAAACAATATGGAACAGCAAGCTGGACTTTTCCATTGATCATATTGACAGGGGTAAAAACTCAGTTGCAGATGCTTTATTGAAGAAAGGTCTCCTTTCTCAGCATGGCATATGGTCGATGTGCATCACAGGGAAAACTTTTCCTACCAGATTCAGGATTTTCTCATGGTGGGTATATAACTCTCCTTTCTCATGACCTATGTACCTTTGACCTTTCTTTTTGCTTTTCCATCATGGATGACCTCTGTTATTATCTATATCCTGCATTTTGACTATACAAACCTCATATCTTATCTATATTCTTTGAACATGATGAACAATCAATTGTTTCCTATTGTTCTGGGTTTTTGTTCTCCTCATATTTTGGCCTCTATTCAGATAAACAGATGCAAACATGTATATCCCCATCATCTTTATTATGTATCATCATCTCTATATGTTTTTCATAATAGAAAATATAGCTTTTTTCGTGCTGAAAAGAAACAAACATTTTTTTGGCCAATACTCCGTACTTTTTACCGCTGCGTTGCACTTAACCTAAATCTTTAGGTAGATTTCAGAGTAGTTATTAATTTATAAAATATCAAGTTGTTTTTAGTGAGATTTTTTTGGAAGTTTGTCCCGTTTATTTTCTTTAAAATTTGGCGGAAATTTATTAAAATCACAAGTTTGATGAGTCATCCATGCACAATCCAAGGGCCTTATGGGTTTTGCAAGGTGTTGAATCTATATGTACAGTAAAAAAAACAACTCAACAAGCACCAAACCAATCTTTTTGTGTTAACTTGAGTTAAGGCATAAGAACATTCAGCTTTGGTTGGTCAATTACCATGGGTGGGTGTCCACTCTGACTAGTACTATACATTTATACTAGTACTATACACACAGTAAAATTTAACAAATTAATATTATTAAAATTGGATGTTTTTTTTCAAGGGTGGGAAAACCTATCATAACTCAGTTGCCCAACCAGCACTGAAGATAGTCATCTTTGGGTGTCCACTCATACTAGTACTATACATATATACTAGTACTATACACAGTAAAATTTAACAAAATATTATCATTAAAATTGGATGTTTTTTTTCTTCTCTTAAATGTATTGCGGATAACTATATTGTCTTTCAAATTAAAATTTTAACTAGAAAATAACACAATATATAAATTGATGACCATGAACATATCTACTCGATGAAATATGTTTTTCTTAAAAGATTAGGAGAAGATTCCACCCAGATAGGTGATTGTTGTCAGCTATCATTATCTAATGAGGAGATATCATATTTTTCCAATGTCTTTGCTAACCTTAACACTTTCCTATTGACTTTATCAACTTTGTCCATGATTTCGACTTGTAGATTGTCACGGGGAATTATTTGGGTTTGAGATTGATTAGTAAAGGGAGGAAGGAAGCTAGAAGTAGGGGATGGACACATGCATCCTCTTCTCCCTCCACATTCCAAGGCAAAAAACAATGCCTTACCATGTGTTCAAGTGACCTGGAGCAGCATAAGTCGAGAAAAGAGTCATAGGCAAAGGTGGATAAACATAAATTGAAATAGTGAGGAGGAATATTCAAGGTAGGGTGAGAATAAAACTAGATGGGGTGGCCACCAAAGGGGGGAGGAAGCCTAAGAAGGTAAACAAGATTGGAACCGAGGAGTTGACTCCTCGAGATAGAGGCCAGAAGGAAAAGGTCATTATGCATAGGCTTAGAATTAAATTTAGAGCACCATATAGTAAAATTCCCCAGAGCTAAAATGTCTTTTGAAGGAAAATATAACCAAAATATAATGAAGCCTAAATTTTGGAAATACATCAAGACCATAACATCCACCAATGAGGAAAGGTTTGTGATAGAGATAATAACTACTGCTATCTTGATACTTGATGATGAGAGCTATCTTGATACTTCTCATCTGCATTTGCAAAAAAATAATTTGTGCGTTCCAAGCTCACCAATTTTCGTCTAAAAATTATAGCCGCTATTCGATGCAATGCTATCTCCATCCCCGATTGGCATGGATCTACTAGATTCATATGCTCTTTATCTCTAGAAATAGTACGTCTACAAATACCGAAAAATTCTCATAGAAACTATGTCGAGTGCAACATCCAAAGATGGGAGAGATTCAATACTGGTATAGTTATTATAAAAGTCTCTAGCATCTTGTTGACTAGATTTATCATTATAACATATTCAGAATATTACAAAAGAAGAATTTCCTGAGAAAGATGCTTCTTTACCAATTCAGTTTTGGATCACATCGCTATTGTATTGGTAAATTTCTCCATATTCGGCTAGTTCAAGGTCTTAGATATGCAAGCTTCTACGTTCATAATAGAAACTTCACTGCCAATTCATTTTTGAATCACATCCCTGTTACATTGATAAAGTTCTCTAGTACATTGGGTTAGAAACTTCACTACCAATTCATTTTTGGATCGCATCGCTATTACATTGATAAAGTTCTCTAGTACATTGGGTTAGTTTAAAGGCTGAGATATGCAAGCTTCTAGATTCATAATTTGTGATCAAATGAAGCTTTTCTCTTAGTCTTTACATGAACAAGACTTTTACGTTTACGTTTTGGAAAGATTTCCTGTATTTTAGTTTTGATAATTGAGCATTACTTGGATCGACATTAGAAAGGAAATATAGAGGATCTTTATAACATAAGGATTATTTCAAGTAATTATTTCTCATAGGAGATGGTTACAAAGTCTTCCAATGATTTAATTAAGTTCAAGAATATTCACATGGATAACAAACATTAGAGTGGAGAATTGTCAAATAATTCAGAGTGCCTTAATAGAGGAGAATGAGGACATGTCCTTTATTGTGGTACTTTGGATTAGATTAAGCATTGTTTCTTTTCACGTTGGAGACATCCAATTAAAAAAAGTATATAACTTGAGCATGCCACCATCACTTATGGACTTGAAAATTGTATTATTAGGAACGCTTCAACAAAATATTATTATTAAAATTGGATGTTTTCTTTTCAAGGGTGAGAAAACCTATCATAACTTAGTTGTCAAACTAGTGAAGATAGTCATCTCTCACTTCTAACCCCGAATGCAAACTCACTTATCAACCTTATTAAAAAAAGGTCATGCCACCATTATTCATTATCTTTTTGTTTTTTAATAGATAATAGATTTATCCTTTCTTACAAAAACTTGCATATACTCACTTTATATATATATATATATATATATATATATAGATAGATAGATATAATTATTTGATCTATTATAAATACATTTAATATAGTTAAATTCAATTGACTTAAATAAATAATAATATTAGATGAATTATATTTTACAATAAATACATATAATTAGTATTAATATAAATTTCTTTTTTAGATAGTATAACACACGAGGATTTGACCTTTGAATTCCATGCTTTACATATTACTTCTTAACACTGTTAATATAATTAGTTATATAATTTAATTTAATATAATATTACTTTAATATTATATTAATTAAATCTTATAATAATGTATGTAATATTAATAGTAGGTATTAAATTTCTAATTGGAAAGAAACAAATAAAATATAAAATAAATGTAAATTAAAAAGAAATCAAACTAAAAGAAAGAAAGAAAAAAAAATAGAGGAAAAAGCTTTTTCATTTGTTTTTTGCTTAAAGATTACTATTATGTGTATGTATATCTACTACTTATTTTTGTATGCACTCAATATTAATAGCTAATATGTATTTGATGGTGTTAATGGTTCTAATTATTAAAATCATGGCAATATGTAATTTACAATTAATAAGTATTCACACAAACTTGCTTCTCATAAGATTTAAATCTCCTTTTTATTTTACTTATGAAACCTCTAGGGAGAGACTAAATTGCCATATAATATTTATATATATTTTTGTAAAGTTGAGCCTTCTATATTCTAATTATACCCAAATATAAAATATTGTTAACAACTGGTACCAAACTAGTAGCATAAGTTAAAATAAAATCCTCTTAAATGTATTGTGGATAATTATATTGTCTTTCAAGGTAAAATTATAACTAGAAAATAACACAATATATAAATTGATGACCATGAACATACCTACTCGATGAAATATGTTTTTCATAAGAGATTAGGAGAGGATTCCACCAAGATAGGTGATTGTTATCCACTATCATTACCTAATGAGGATATATCATAATTTTCCAATGTCTCTACTAACCTTAACACTTTCCTATTGACTTTATCAACTTTGTCCAAGATTAGTCGTCATTGTTGGGTGTTAGCTTAGTAAGCATCATCCATGTGAGAGTTTAAATCTTCTAGTAAAGGTTGATCATATACATGTAGGACGAGGAGGGCACCCTACTCGAGTTGTATACATTAGGAATCTATAATCTAGTTTATTTTTCAACTTGTCTATTGAAGATAAACCTTCTAGTTTACTAGACATTGTCTTCCAATTTACATATTTCTCTCTTAACTACTTCAAGAATGATGTTTCTATCCCTATCCATGGTGTCACGGGGAACTATTTGGGCTTGAGATTGATTAGTAAAGGGAGGAAGGGAGCTAGAAGTAGTGGATGGACACATGCGTCCTCTTCTCCCTCCACATTGCAAGGCAGAAACCAATGTCTTACGATGTGGTCAAGTGACTAAGAGCAGCATAAGCCGAGAAAATAGTCATAAGCGAAGGTGGATAAACATAAATTGAAATAGTGAGGAGGAATATTCAAGGTGGAGTGGGAATAAAACTAGATGGGGTGGCTACAAAAAGGGGGAAGAAGCCTAAGAAGTTAAACAAGATTGGAACCAAGGAGTTGAGATCCTAAAGATAGAGGCCAAAAGGGCAAGGTCATTATGCATAAGCTTAGAATCAAATTTAGAGCACCATATAGTAAAATCCCCCTAAGACTGAAATGCCTTTTGAAGGAAAATATAACCAAAATATATTGAAACCTAAATTTTGGAAAAACATCAAGACCATAACATCCACCAATGAGAAAAGGATTGTGATAGAGATGATAACTATTGTTATCTAGATACTTCTCATCTACATTTGCAGAGAACCATAATTTGTGCATTCCAAGCTGACCAATTTCCATTTAACAATTATAGCCGCGCTTCGATGCAATGCTATCTCCATCCCCGATTGGCATTGATGTACTAGATTCATATGCTCTTTATCTCTAGAAATAATTTATCTACAAAAGCCGAAAAATTCTCATAGAAACTGAGCATGTCGAGTGCAACATCCAGAGATGGGAGAGTTTCACTACTTGTATAATTATTGTAAAGGTCTCAAGCATCTTGTTGACTAGATTTACCATTATAACATATTCAGAATATTACAAAAGAAGAATTTCCCGAGAAAGATACATCTTTACCGATTCAGTTTTGGATCACATCGCTATCTTATTGGTAAAGTTCTCCATATTTGGCTAGTTCAAGGTCTTAGATATGAAAGCTTCTACATTCATAATAAAAACTTCACTACCAATTCATTTTTGGATCACATCGCTATTACATTGATAAATTTCTCTAGTACATTGGGTTAGTTTCAAGGCTTAGATATGCAAGCTTCTAGATTCATAATTTGTGATTAAATGAAGCTTTTCTCTTAGTCTTTACATGAACAATACTTTTACATTTTGGAAGAATTTCCTAAGCAATTTTGTATTCTAGTTTTGATAATTGAGTATTACTTGGATCGAAATTAGCAAGGAAACATAGAAGATCTTTATAACCTAAAGATTCTTTCAAGTAATTATTTCTCATAGGAGATGGGTACAAAGTCTTCCAGTGATTTAATTAATATCAAGAATATTCACATGGATAACAAACATTAAAGTGTAGAATTCTCAAATAATTCAGAGTGCATTGAAAGAAAAACGAAGGAGAATGAGGACATGTCCTTTATTATGGTATTTTGGATTAGATTAAGCATTGTTTCTGTTAATGTTGGAGACACCCAACTGAAAAAAGTATATAACTTGAAAACGGAGGAGAATGAGGACATGTCCTTTATTGCGGTATTTTGGATTAGATTAAACATTGTTTCTGTTAATGTTGGAGACACCCAAGTGAAAAAATTATATAACTTGAGCATGCCACCATCACTTAATGACTTGAAAATTGTATTATTAGGAACGCTTGAACATAAATTGGAAATATAAATTGTATTATTAGGAATGCTTGAACATAAATTGGAAATATGTAGCTCTAACCATAGAGATAGAAGGAATTTTTATGAGTGTAGCACGCTTCCACTACAAAAGGAAAATTTAGTGGGAATGGCAAGCATCTTGTGTGTACATTAGATTTGGGCTAAAACTAAATTGGAAATATGTGGCTCTAACCATAGAGATAGGAGGATTTTTTTAGTGTAGCACGCTTGCACTATGAAAGGAAAATTTAGTGGGAATGGCAAGCATCTTGAGTGCATATTATATTTGGACTACTAAGGATTGATCAATCTGTTAGAATTGATGATAAATGTTGATGTTAGAGTTGATGATAAATGTTGGGAGAAATGTTTCATTATAAATGTTGGGAGAAATGTTTCATATAAATAAGTGAAAGGAGAAAATACTAAATGAAAACAAACATCTTTAATGCAGATTAGAGTTGACTTAGAAGAGATTGTAAAATTTGTACACAAAGGTGAAAATTAGGTTATAAGGATAAAAGTGATGTATGTCAAAAATGAAATTTAGAAGCGATTACATTGATAGCCATGTCTAGGGATTTTCAAATTTTAATTTAATTATTAATAATTATTATGTGGATGGTAGGTATTTAACTTCTATGAAATATTATAGAATAACCTCAATAGTAATAAGATATCAAAAGCTGAGATTTATTAATTTCCATGAAATATTATAGAATATCCTCAATAGTAATAAGATATCAAAGGTTGAGATTTATCTCAAAAAAAGTTATGTCTATTTTTCCATTTTAATTAAATTGATTAATTGAAAAGAAATGTAATGTGAACAAGTTTCATATTGTTGGAGTCATAATTGTTGTTACACCAAAACCTACAAGTGTTAGTAAACAGACACATCGCTAGAGTTAACAGATCCACGAAACACACGGGGGTGTTGGATTATCCCTCTACACCGCCATTAATAGGGAGCATTGGATTATCCAATTCCCAACAATCTTTCCCCCAACGCGAGCAGGTGTGTTTCGAACTTGAGACCTTTGGCTCTGATACCACTCGTTGGAATCACGATTTGTCGTTACACCAAAAGGTGTTAGTAAACAGACACATCGCTAGAGTTAACGGATCCACGAAACACACGAGAGCGTTTGATTATACTTCTACACTGCCATTAACGGGTAGCGTTGGATTATCTAATTCCCAACACATATGAGATGAGTTATGTTTTTTGGGCATGTGATATTGATAATGCATGGTATTGGCCCATAGTATTATAACAAAACCTATTTATAAATTAAAAATACCTATGATTAAAAATCTCATATTGTTTCAAATGAATATAAGTTTAACTCATATAGTAATCAATTCTATAATAAAAATAATAATTTAATTAATTTTTGTTGTTTAGAATGTATATATGTTTGAATCATATAGTAATCCTTTTTATAGTGATAATAGAAATTACAATTTAATATTTTCTTTTTTATTTTTTCTTTTTTATTTTGGCAATGCTAGATCTAGTAAGTCTGTGAAAATGTAAAGTAAATATGAGTAAAAAGGTCCTTTGTTCAAATCCATGGTTACTTACCATTTGATGTGTGTTTGGGAGCTACATGTGGCCTAATTGCGGATTCCTCAGTCCATAAATAAATAGATTTCAACAATGTGAAATGTTATCATGAACTAAGTGTTTTGATACCTATCATTAATTGATGTTGATGCATGTTTACCACACATTTAATTTATATGGTTCTACTAGTTTGCTAGTAAAATGATTAAAAAATATTTCTTATTTTTTAATAAAATAAAAATTTCTTATTTTTTCTCAAAAAAATCAACATAAAAATAGAAATAAAAAAAAAAAAAAATTATAATTACAAAAAATACAACATTTAAATTTCAATATTTTAAATTAAAGAAAAAATAAACCTTATTCAATATTAAATATAAATTATGAAACATCATATTAATATTTAAATTTTAATATTCTATATAAATTATGAAACATGATATTAATATTTAAATTTTAATATTCAAAAAAAATATTACTAGAAAGCCAATTCTTAAAGAAAAATTAAGAAATAAACTTGAAAATTTAAATTGAAATATTTTAGACTTAAAAAAAAAATATCACATAAACAAAACTCTTCTTTACAAGAAATCAACCTTGAAATGATGCATAACTGAACCATTCTTAAAGTTCTCCATCTTGCCACCATCACTTATTAATTTGAAACTTGTGTTATGAGGAATGTTGAACAAAAGTTGGAAATATGTAGATCCAACCATAGAGATAGAAGGAATTTTTATGAGTGTAGCATGCTTGGAAAATTTAGTGGGGATGACAAGCATCTCGAGTGCATATTAGAGTTCACGTAAAATTAAGGATTGGCTTATTAGATTTGATGTCAAGATGAATAGATTGGTTCCTAGAGAAAATTTCCATTGACAATTAAATGGCCCACGAAAGTATGTCTAATGCATGTGAGTTGTCCTAAGAAATCCCTAAGAAATAATGGATACTAATGATTAATGATAAGTGTCCATAGAAACTTTTCATTATAAATCTTTAACAGGAGAAATACAAAATGAAAATGAAATAGACCATGCAAACACATATTTAATCTATAATATAGAGTTTACTCAAGAGGATTGATGTCTAAAAGTTAAAAAATGGTTGTGCATGAGAAGGATGGTAACTTTGTAATTTTGTATATAAGGTTAAATTATAAGTGATATATATTAAAAATAAAATTTATAAGTGATGATATTGATAAATATGTTTATGGATTTTAGAATTTAATCTAACTATCAATAATTATTAAGTGGATGGTAGGAATTTAATTTTTATGAAATACTGTATAATATTTTTAGTCGTAATAAGAGATCAAAGGTTGAGATTTATCTCGAAGATAGTTATGTCCATTTTCCTCTTTTAGTTAAACTAATTAATTAAAAACAAACATCATGTGGACACATTTCATATTGGGCTTTTGGGTATGTGGTATTGGTATGTGGTATTGATAAGCCATGGTACTGGCCCATGGTATTGTAACAAAACCTATTTATAGATTAAGAATATGCATGGTTAAGAATCATGTTACATGTTGTTTAGAATGTATATATGTTTAGCTTATAAAGTAATTCATTTTATAATAATACTGAAAGTTATAATTTAGTTAATTTTTTTATGTTTTTCTTTTAATTTTGGCAATGTGAGAGTCCCCTTCACACAGAAAACCCGTGAAAATGTGAAGTAAATGTGACTAAAAATGTCCTCATTTCAAATCCAGCCCATGAAAATGTGAAGTAAATGTGAGTAAAAAGATCCTAGGTTCAAATCTATGGTTTCTTACCGATTTATGTGTGTTGGGGAGCTAGTCGCATATAGAAGTTAGTAGTCTAATAGATATAAAACATATTATAAATAATATTAATATAATATGGAGAATATTAATATAAATATTTAAAATAATATTAATATAATATGGAGAAGATTAATATATATCTTTCATATATGTAAGATAACAAAAAATGATTATTCTACGAAATTGTTTTACAAAGCACAATTATATTCATATCAATATGACCAAGTTTCACAATTTATATTTTAAGAAAAGTCTTTCTGTAGAAATCACATAAGAATTTTTTTGGCCAACTAGTTTCTAACCAACTAATGTAATCATATTAATATGACCAAGTTTTATAATTTATATTTTAAGAAAAGTCTTTCAGTAGAAATCACATAAAAAAAAAATTGGCCGACTAGTTTCTAACCAGCTAATGTAATTTTTGGCAGACGAGTTTCTAACCAACCAATGAATGTATGAAGAGGCAGACCATAACAAAGGCTTAAATAGAGAGCAATCTAGAGACAATGATTTGAAATAACAACTATTTTTGAAATATAATATTTAAATTATGATATTAATTTATTAAAAACAAATATTACAAACCAATGTATGAAGAGGCAGACCATGACAAAGGCTTAAATAGAGAGCAATATAGAGACCATGATTTGAAATAACAACTAATTTTGAAATTTAAGTATTAAGGGGTTTTCGCAGTGCATTATATTAGATATCATTTTTTGGGATTCAACTGCGTTAAGGAAGTCATTAACATATGACCATTTTCATGAGAGGTAGTTGTAACTAACTAATTTCTCATGATTTTTGAATAGTCCACTTATAGTCCACTTAGCACTCATTGCGGTGGGTGAGGGGTGAACTGAGTGCTAAGTGGACTATTAAAAATCATGAGAAACTAGTCAGTTACAACTACCTCTCATGAAAATGGTCATACCTTAATGACTTCCTTAACACAGTTGTATCCCAAAAAAAGATATCTAATATTTTTGAAATATAATATTTAAATTATGATATTAATTTATTGATTTATTAAAAACAAATATTATTAAGACTATATTAAACGACTAGTTTTTGAAAAATGATATTTAAATTAATTTATTAAAATCAAATATTATTAAAAAATTCTATTAATGAGAAATAAAAAAAATATATATATAACTAACAATAATAAAAAATCAAAGTCAAACTCCAAACAATGAAGGAAGTAAAAAATTATAAAAAAAAGGTGAACACCAATCCAGAAAGATCATTTCATAAATAAAAATAGTTAATGGAAATAAAATAAACTTAAATAAAAATAATTAATGGAAAATAAATAAAATAAAACAAATAACAAAAATACTAAAAGGAGTTAGGATGATAAAATACTTTAGAAAATATGAAGGATCAAGAATATAAACTCTAATTAAAAATAAAACAAATACTATAAACACGACACCAATACTTACATAGATAAATAAACAAACAAAATAAATCCCAAAAAGAAGCCTAAAAAATTAGGAGGACACGACAGGGACCAACTTCTACTAATAATCTTGGGATCGTTCTATTTTAATTATTGAGTCTTTTTTCAATTTCTAAGGCCTCCATCAATTTACGACGAGGGAAATGACTAACCCAAATGACTAACCCTAGCAACGACTTGGGCCTCATCAATGTAGATTTGATGCTTAGATTTATCAGCGTGTTCTGCCAAAGCGGAGGAGCGAGTTCTACCATGCTTGATGTCAGCAGCATGCTCACGTCCTGATGGTTTGCCTCTTCACTGGTCTTTAGTAAGACTTTTTGGAAGTTTTTCGGGTCTAATTTCTCTAAAATCCATGTAGGAATTTATTTAAAAAACCACGCCAAGGTGTTAATATGATTTAATGTTGAAAAACATTCAACTTTGGTTGGTCAATTATGATGGGTGGGTGTTCTCTTATTGAAAGAACCACACCAATCTTTTTGTGTTAACATGAGTTAACGCACAAGAACATTCAACTTTGGTTGGTCAATTACAATGGGTGGGTGTCCACTCATACTGGTACTATACATATATATTATACACATAGTAAAATTTAACAAAATAATATTATTAAAATTGGATGTTTTTTTTTCAATGGTGCGAAAATCTATCATAACTCAGTTGTCATCTCTGGTTGCTAACCACAAATGCTGACTCAATTATCAACCTTATTAAAAAAAAAAACATGCCACAATTATTCATAGTCTTTTTGTGTTTTTTAATAACTAATAAATTTATCCCTTCTTACTAAAAATAAAAATACTAAATTTATATATATATATATATATATATAATCGTTTCATCTATTATAACTACATTTAACATAGTTAAATTCAATAACTTACATAAATAATAATATTTGATGGATTATAACTACATTTAACATAGTTAAATTCAATAATTTAAATAAATAATAATGTTTGATGGATTATATTTTACCAGAAATACATATAATTAGTATTGATTATACAAATTTCTTTTTAGTTAGTATAACACACAAGAATTTGAATTTTGAATCTCATATTTTATATATTATTTCATAATATAATTGGTTAGTTATATAATTTAATTTAATATAATATTACTTTAATACTATATTAATTAATTAGCCCCAAGAGTTAGCTCAATCGGTCAAATCAAGTGCCTTGCCAATGGGGGGTCACAGGGTCGAATCCCGAAAGCTCTTGGGGTTAGGTCAGTAAATAGGCCGAGGGGTGTTGATGCCCTTCAGGTGGCGTACACTCAGTGTTTAAAACCCTAGACGTAGCGGCTACCCACTGACCCGGGTATCCGTGAACCAGTAAGTGAAAAAAAAATACTATATTAATTAAATATTATAATAATACATGTAATATTAATAGTAAGTATTAAATTGCTAATTGGAAAGAAACCAATAAAACAAAATAAAATAAAAATAAACCGAAATTAAAAAGAAATAAAACTATAAAAAAATAGAACTATAGGAAAAAAAATCATTTGTTTCTTGCTTAAAGATTACTAGTGTGTGTATGTATCTATTATTTATTTATTTTTGTATGCACACAATATTAATAGCTAATATGTATTTGATGGTGTGAATGGTTCTAATTATTACAATTGTGGCACTATGTAATTTACCATTGATAACTACTCATATAGACTTCTCATAAGATTTAAATCTCATTTTATTTTACTCATGAGTAAATGATAATCTTCTGGAAAGTGTATTTAGTCATATTAGATGTGACTAGTCATTATATTTTCTCAAACTTCTAGGGAGGGACCAAATTTCCATATAATAATTTGTTTTTCTGTAAAGTTGGGTCTTCTATATTATGATTACACATATACACATAGCAAGCAACTGGTATGCCACTTCCAAAGCCAAACTAGTAGCATAAGTTAAAAAAAATCTCTTAAATGTATTGTGGATAACCATATTGTCTTTCAAGCTAAAATTATAACTAGAAAATAACAAAAAATATAAATTGATGACCATGAGCATACCTACTCAATGAACTATGTTTTTCATAAGAGAACTGGTTCTCTTGTTCATACTTTAGGAGAGTATTCCACTGAGATAGGGGATTGTTGTCCACTATCATTATCTAAAGAGGAGATATCATAATTTTCCAATGTATTTGCTAACCTTAACACTTTCCTATTGACTTTATCAACTTTGTTTATGATTTCAACTTGTAGATTAGCAGTTATTGTTGGGTGTTAGCTCAGTCAGTAAGCATCATTTGCGTGAGAGTTATTGTTGGGTGTTAACTTAGGTAGTAAGCATCATTTACATGATATGCAATAGCATGGTGTGATGTTTGATGAGTTGAAAACGAATGTGACACATTTAACCCCATAATGTCATATTAAGACTATGAGGTGTAATTAGAGTTAACCTTCAAGGTACATTATGAAGATGAGGTTATCCGAAAATTCTCTTTCTTTTGTTACCTCAAATCACAATTTTGATATAACCATATACATTTCATCTCAATCCAAGCTACAAGCACAAATTTATTCCCATTTTATGTTCTCACTGTTTAGGGCCACATCACCATTCGTACGTCCACATGGAAAACATGTGACTCCTTTGGCCACGTGACACTTATGTACTGGCCCACATCTATAGGCTTATGCAGATGGTAGGAATTTAATTCCCATGAAATACTATAGAATATTCTTAGTAGTAATAAGATATCAAAGGTTGAGATTTATCTCAAAGATAGTTATGCTCATTTTCCCCTTTTCATTAAATTGATTAATTGAAAAGAAATGTCACATGGACAAGTTTCATATCAGATGAGTTATGTTTTTTTGGGCATGTGGTATTGATAAACCATTGTATTGGCTCATGGTATTGTAATAAATCCTATTTATATGTTAAGAATATCCATGGTTAAAAATTATGTTACATTTTGTTTAGAATGTAAAAGTTATAATTTAGTTAATTATTATGTTTTTTATTTTAATCTTGGCAATGTGAGAGCCCCTTCACTACTACACCAAGTGCACTTTTAAGACAATTTTTTCAAACAAAATAAATCTTTTGCCTTAAAAAACCACTTTTTATTTTAGTTATTTTACATTAAAAGTTAATATGAATTGAATTGTCTTAAATATAAAATTTAAGACAAAAATAGTTTGTAACAAAAATGTTTTAAGACAAAACTCTATATTTAAAACAAAAACGGTTTAAGGCAAAAATATTTTAAGACAAAACTTTAAATTTAAGACAAAAAAGTTTGAGAACAAAACTTTAAATTTAAGACAAAAACAATTTGAGATAAAAATACTTTAAGACAAAACTTTATGTTTAAGACAAAAACAATTTGAGAAAAAAATATTTGAAGGCAAAACTTTATATTTAAGACAAAGACAGTTTGAGACAAAATTATTTTAAGACAAAACTTTATATTTAAGACAAAAAAAATTTGAGACAAAAATATTTTAAGACAAAACTTTATATTTAAAACAATGGCCACTTAAGACAAAACTCATTTAAGACAAAATATATCAATTTAAGACAATATTGTCTAACAACTCCAAAATTGACTCTAATAATGCACCCTAAGTTCGCTAGATTGTAGAATACTATTGTCCCACTCCTATACCTAATGTTCTATTTCACTTATCATTCATGTTATCTTATATAATACAATGATTCGTTGGGCTCTTCGTTTTGTGGGGGTAGCTGGATCTGAAGAATGCAACAACCTATCCTGGAAAGATTTCCTAGACATCAATTCCTCTTATGTCCATTTGATCTCTGTTGATACGATTAGAGACAACTTTTCTTTTGTTGCATTTGGCACTACTACACAGAGGGGGATTTTATGACAAAATAATTGTTTTTCTTAAAATTTAATTTACCTTAAAATTTTCAGTACAAGGTGCTAGTAAAAAAAGGTAAAGGTAAAGGATTAGGAGTTTGTCTTTACGTTGTTGATGGCTTCTTCATGAAGTGAAGTGATGGAGACCGATAACAACTGATGGGATTTAAGGTGATGGAAGCTGACAAAATAGGCGTGCTTTGTGAGAAGAGCGACCGAGGCACTTTTGCTGAACATGGATATGTAGTAACAAAGTTCAAGTATGTTTCAGGGTCTCCTTTGATTGTGTTTTAATATGTGTTTTTTCACTATTTCATTTATTTTGAACGCTACTTGAATCCACTAGTTGTTGTTATCGACACATTTTTGTGGTAGAACTTCCGACTATCATCGATAACATGGATTAGATTCACTTAAAGGATTGTTGAAAAATGTAGCAAGAAATTCTCAATTTGATTTTGCCTTGATTAAATTGAGAAAATTTGAGTTTCCACATCAACAGACAACTTGGACATAATTAACTTGTATGATATGTAATGTGTCACCCAGTTTACTCAATAAATTTGAGTTGGGGGAGTTAGGGTTCAGTTAAGCATGTGTGATTGTTAATTTGTAGAAATCAAAGTCAGTTATCTCAAGTTGTTTTCAATTAAACTAGTTCTAACTATTAGAGGAACTAATGGAAGGTCAATTATGTAGTGGGACTTCAATCAAACTCAGTGATCATCCAGATAACTCATCAATCAACCCAAAATAGATACTGCATGCAAATAATTTGAGTTCCCCAGATGTGGTGGAGATTCCAAGGCAATGTAACATTAGTTGTAGACTAGCCTTGATTGTACAAGTGTTGCATGCATTCAGATGATCAACCTTAGGAATTGCACAATCCATTTTGGAAAAAATCCTAAATAATAGGGGCCTAGTTTCTCAAGGAATTGTGCAAGGAAATAGGGGCTCAAGCATAGGTAGAAATTGACTAAGTCTCGTTCAAAGCTTCTCAGTGAAAAGAGAGAGAGGTTATTCACTTCTAGGTTGTGCTAAGTTGATCAAAGAAATTGTAAGCAGGCATTGGGGACGAAGCTCTAGGTAACTCAATATACCATTTAGTTGTGGGACATGTAAGAGTACGTTGGAAAATATGTCATATGGAATCATCATTAAGGGAGTTCGAAGAACACCACAGATGATATGTCATGACATGGGTCGATGGGTCTTCTCTAGGATTCCCATTGAATTTTGGGATATCAGAAGGAAATTTTGTAGGAATTATCGACCACCAAGGCAAATGAGTGATATGATCATTGGTGAGTTGAGTCAGGGCTGAAAATTCGAGGATCACCGCAAAATGTAGCTGTCGGTTAAAGAGTGGAGGATAGCCTGGATAAGAAGGAATATCCTAAGAAACATGTACCTGCGTTCCCTCATAAGGAGGGTTCTGATAAAGGGGAACCTGGGCACCAAAATAAGGATTCTGGTAACCATCAAATGCATAACCTTGGCGACTAGCTCCAGGATAACCCTGTAAAGGCTGGAATGGCTGGGTTTGGACATGTTTGGCTTGAAAAGGCACTTGAGGAATACCCTAATAAGGTCTATATTGTTGCCATGCGGGATTTTGCATCATCACAACATAAGGTGGATTTGATTGAGGTTGTACCATGCTATACACAGTCTTTCCTATTGGAATTTGAGGAATACCTTTCCCAAGCATTTGAGACTGTAAGTGACCTAATAAAGGTTGGATAAGTGGAACTTGAGGGGTACCAGATACTGATGGAATAGGTTGAAATGTAATAGCAACTTGTAAAGGTTGGTTCACATATATTTGATCTTGTTGAGGTACAAATTGGAGGGTAGAAATTTGAGATGAATACGACACAGGTTGAGGATTCAACAATCGGTCCCAAATCGAACTAGTTCAGATGAGAAAAGTAGGTTGCAAAACACTAAAAACCATCCCAGGATAAGGAGGATTATAACAAGGTTGATTACCGATTTGAGGTATACCAACAACAGGTTCCCCCCTGCCATAAGAGGAGGGGATGATAGAGGCAGTTACACCCCAAATGGAGGGCATCCAACATAATGAGAGTTAAGTTGTTGAAGACAACCTTTCCCACTAACATAAGGGCCAACTTGTTGTTAAAATGTAAGTGTAGGTGAAGGATAAGGAGCAAGATGTGTAGCGTTCATAAGGGAAGTTCCAAATGGGATTCCAAAAATGAATGACATGAGAGAGGTCCAAGGACTAGAAGTTGCACAAGAGAAGGTAGCAAATAAATACTGATAGGCAAGTGGGACGAATGGGCCACCATACAGATGTGGCTCTGGTGACATCACAAACAAGGATGAGGAAGCAACATCTGATGTCTCAAAAATAGTGGTGGATATGGGTTGGGAAGTCATATCGGATCCAAACATGGTTAACAATCCTAATGAATATTACCGAGATCAATCTGTGGGTGAGTCAAAAGAATCAGGCAGGGGAGTTTGTATTGGAGTTTGAAGAGGAGGAAGAGGACCAGTTTGATAAAAATGGAGTCCACTCCAATGAATAGGAGTAGAAAGACAGGCTCTCCTTGCAGGATCTCTTCAATACTCACAATACTATATGGAAGAGGGTCGTCGTTGGGTCCAAAATATATGGTTGGAGGTTCTTTCTGAGACAAACGAAGAGAAGGGGAAGGTCCTGATGTAACATGTGCATATGGATGGGGTTCCTCAGGTTCAACAACCTCAGGAAATACATTTTCTGACTCAAGAAAGTTAGGTTCAATAACCTTAGGTAATAAACTTTCAGTTTCTTCTATTTTGATTGTGTTAGATTCACCAACAAGAGTAGAGGTAATATCAAGCTCAGTAATCAAAGGGAAAGATGATTCTCGTTGATTGAACTTAGGAGGAGGACTAGAAGTAGTTCCCAAGTTCTCGATTCAGTAGTTTGCGTCTTCTTATGCTTCTGGCGATGACTAGGAGTAGCCTCTAGTGGAAGAGGAGGCTTATTTTGCATTCTACACGAACGACGAAGTGGGGGATCTTGTTCTTCCACGTTATATAGTAAATTTTAGAAATGAACACAAATATAAATAAAAAAGAGGGTTATCTAGGCATAAAGGATTACCAAGCAATCGTGAACTGCAATATACACCTTAGTGAACCAAGGACTTAACGTACGTGCAAGCAATCTCCCCGATTTTTGTGTTCAGTGTATCATGGTACACAAGGCGGTTGACTCGGTTACCTATGGCAAGGATAGTAACCTATAGGTGACCTCCAAAATATACTCGACAGTATGTGGAGGTGCAGTCCGTAGTAGTGTTGTCTAATGCGTAACCATTCGAAGAGAGAATTACCATATACTTTACGTGTGTGGAGCGTTGTCCAATATACCCAAATATACATGGAGAACTATCCTATATACTCACGTATGTGGAATGAGATTTCACCCTCAGGATACAAGGTTGGCAAACGACAACTCCTACGTTTAACGACACCAGAACACATCTCTCGCCTAGACCTCTAAATGTTTTCATTAATGTTACAAATGCTCCTTAGGTTGATTCAATAAATTTTAATGTTGATATTCAATTAAGTTTCAGTTTTGGGGCTCACCATGAATTTCACCTGAATATCCTAAAATGCAAACTAGCATGAGGAAATGAAATCTTTCTCATTCAGTGAAAAACTATATAAGGAAGGGAAGGGACAAATAGTATGCAGTAAACAATATGCAACAAAGAATGTGCAAATTAAAATTCCATTTTAATGCGACTATTTCAATATTGACACACACACAAAACCTTGAATACCAATGCAAAGATTTTTCTTTTCAAACTACTTAATTTTTGAAAGTAAATAAAACTAAGATGCAACGTTTAATCATTGATTCAAACAAGCTTTTCAGAATGATGACTAGAACACCAATTCATCTAAGCACTCAATGATCAAACAAAATCATTTTCAAAATGACCTAATGACGAGAACAAAGGAAAATCTAAAAAAATCCTTACCAAAGGCACTAAAACTAAAGAAAACCAAATGGAGGATTTAGAGAGACCATAAGACACACAAAGACTCAAGGAAGAGCAACTAGAAGAAGGCTGATCAGAGAGAAAATCAAGACAAAATAAAATGTGTGCATGAAGAGGGGCCAATGCATGTGCAAAGGAGGAACCAATTCTATGCAACACAGGCTAAAAGAAGGACCAGTTGGGGTACAACACTCTGTCACAAGAGTAGAGGGTGTGTTGGTTTAGGGATGAAAATTTTTGACACAAGGATTGCAATTTAAACTCAATGAAATGTCTTCCTAGGTATGTTCTTGATTGAATAATACAATAAAGGTCTGAAGAAGAGGTAAGACAATCACATTGGACAAAGAAATCACCAAGGGAATACACCATTCCCCAGTATGGTCGTTAATTTGTTATAAGGAATCTACGACTGCAAACAAAAGTATCTTCCCTAGGCCTAGTGGACTGACCTAGAACAAAAAAAGGGACAAATTTTTTCCTTAAAGTAAATAGATAATGGGATGAAGCCTACCTGAACTTTGTCATATGCTTTTCTCTTTTGCTTGTATGCTCCAATCCTAGCTCCGATCACTATCATTAGAACCTGCATAGTCACACAACACAAGTCAATGATCTACAAAATCTATGTAGCATCATCTAATCACTTTATTCAGTAGATCAACATGGTATTGAAATACATGAAACCATAACGTCATATGTAAGAAAATAAAGAACGCTTTGTGTTAATAGAGATTGAGCGAGTTACAACCAAAAATAGGTGTCGATATTGTAAAAGAGATCCTCCAAGTCGACTTTACCTTTCCTTGTCACAAAGTGCACCTCTAATCACCCTAATGCATGGAATGATATATCTCACCTTAGCAACATAAGGGTAGAATCACTCTCCAAAAGCCAACTCCTTGCCTATGGATGACAGTAAATATATAGGTGAAGGAGGTAGTTCATGAATTCTTATCCTTTTACCAATATCAGCTTGAGATCCACTCTTGATGGGAGGATGAGGTCAAGGGATAAGGGATGAAAACTCCAAGGTAGGATAGGATAGGATTCATGATTTTTATTTGAAGTAAATAGTTACAAGAGATCTTGGAAGCTTATGGAAGAGGAAGCTTCGAGATTCTTTTTTGTTTTCCCGAATTTCTAGAATCAACACACCCCCAACACTGAGAAACTTGCTGGTGATCAACGCAGGTGCAGAGTAGGGAAACCTGGTAGTAAAAATTGGCTAATTAGGGGCCATGGTGCGTTGGTCCTTAAAATGACTGAAATAAAGGAGTTTCAGCCAAAAAATTAGGATTAGAAAGAGTCATGCTTAGGGCTTTGTGTAGGGAGGATGAGGAAGTGTTCAAAGATGTGAGTGATATTGTTTGCAAGACTATTGACCATATGTGACAAAATGGCCTATAACAAGAACCAAGCCCATAACCAAATTCTTGTGGGATGATGCCCACACAGAGAAACCATGGCATGCCATTAATGAGGTACAAGTGCACATATAATCAAAGTCCCAACATGGGATGAATGTCGGGATTACAACAAGAGACCATCAATTCTTAGAATCTCCCTTTTTTATCGTTCCAACCACGAAATTAAGAATGTAATTAAACGGTAAGGTCATGATGCCATTATTGGCCAATATAGCTCCACTAGAGGGTTAAGAGGATTTTTCTCAATAGAGGTTGAAATGTACTCTCTAGTGCTCATCACGTTGTCAACTCACATGAAATTCCACAATATCCACAACATTGTTTTTTTTTTGTAAACTTGGCAAATCTTTATTTATCAACTATTTTCAAAATTTTATACATGCATATTATCCAGGTAGTCACCTGCCCATAGGAAACTAGGTGACTATCTGTCTGCCTTTAATCCAGACCAAAATTTAAATAATTCATGACAATCCATCTAATAGCTCTATAGTGTCTTCCTTTACTACTATTTCTAAAAAGTAAATTCAACCTTCTTAGCTTTTTTTCCATTGACAAAATTTTCCTGGCAATCTGGTTCGCTTGGTTATTCTTCATCTGAGGATACTATCGGGGCTGATGCCTTAGCGCTGGATCCTGGCATCTCACTGTGCTATTCCAATTTCCATTTGATGTCTTTCAGAGTCTGCTCAATTCTCCCTAATGCAAGGATGTTCTAGTATGTCTGTATCTGGGTGACCGATATCTTCCTTAGTAGTTATGCTCTATCTGGGTCCTTTTCTTTTTTTTGTTCTTTTGGCTCGATCACTTCACCTTCCATATGCTCACGGTGAAGGGTCATAACTTGAGCTACCATGCTTTTCATGACCCAATACTACTGAATGTTTTGTCGAAACAGGGATTGTCTGCCATGGGTGGTTCCCGGGTTAGCTATCATTTTCTCCCATTCATCCATTGGTATGTCTCTGTACCTGAGATTCTCATTCAAATCCCTCTCCCAGCTTGATATCTATGCTCTAACTTCTTTCAGGTTCCCCTCCATGTATGAGTCCATGATTTTTTTCATTTTCTCTCCTTCTGGTTTTCAACCTCTTCTCTTTAGTGGGCCGCTCGTACCCGCTTCCTTCTTAGCAACTCCCTTGCCTTTCCTGGGGGCCATTCTATTTTCTTCTTTACTGGTGCTTTCTTTTGTCTTAATCTCTTTGTCATGTAATGTTAATCTTTCCTACTGCATTACTGATCCTATCACAAAATCAAAACAATTGTCAGACTTTGTGCTTCATCTTACCTCTGTTTCTTCAGTTCTCCAGTCTATGTTCTTCGCTGGCTTTCCTACCTTCCAGTTTCTGACTATTAGGGTCCAACCCTAACCCCCTTATTTATGTAATAGGATCAAGTCATAGTTATAGTTAAGTAAAGAGTCAATAAAGCCCATATTAATAATTGCAAGTGGTTGACCCGCATTTAAAGAAGGCACCATAGTTAATTGCAAACAGGCCATGGTATTAGATAGATGGTATTAATAAGAACCATGGTATTGACCCATGATATTGCATGTATGAATCCTATATAAAGGATGTTGGTCGCTTTAATTGTTTTCACAATTCAAGCTCCACATAAATTGTCAACCCGAGGAGGTCTTTTTATTTCAAAGATAATCACGCACTGGATATGCTCAATTTCAAAAGCAGAAACAATGTTGTAGTAAAAGAAGGACACACAATTATTAATCTCACCAATCTACTGATTCACACTCTACTTAATCAAAGCTGAAGTCAATTAAGTTATAGCAGAAATGATTTCTCTGTTGCAGTTACAATCCAAACAAAGGAAGATCAATCTGCAAGGAAAGAAATCAATCAACCACAGCAGGAACAGGACCCTATTCCTTAGTGAGGAACTTCAGCACCTGATGCCTGACACTTAATCACACTGTAGGAAAGGTAACTTCAAGAGATCAAGACCCTATTCCCATGAACAGGAACCTTCAGCACTTGTTCTCTTGTTCCTAATCACACTGCAGGCAAAGGAAAACAATCAATGGGAGCAAGACCCTATTCCTTTATGCAGGAATCTTCAGCACCTGCTTCCCAACATCATTCATTCATACCATCAAGAGTGAATGCATTCAATACATGTAGTGCTAAAGAAACAGAGTATTACTAAACTGTGTAACTAGTGTCCAACAACAAAATTAAGGTGAAGTGAAAACACACAAAGAATTAAACAAATTACAGGAACCAAAAGGGTGAATCTTGTGAGGAAGGCGGGCCCTTTCCTTCTCACAAGATTCCCCAGGAGAAAGAATTAAATTGGAACGCTCAAAGGAAGAATTTATTCATCTGTCAAAGTAACTGATACATTACAGATGGAGACTAGCTCCAGTTCTCACACAATACTCTCCTGTAGCTTACAATAACTGACCCCTTCTAATGATGATGTCTCCTCTTTTTAAAGAGGAGACATCTTTTACAATTTACATGAGAGCGAATCTACATTATCTCAATTCTGTTCTCTTTCCCAAAACAGGACTATTCTGTTCTTCCAAAAAAAAGATACTGTTACAACAGAGACAATAAGAATGCTATCTTCAGGATAATCCAGGTAACCGTGTCTTCATGCTGCTGCTACTATTCCACAAAAAGTTCTTCCAGAATCGCAAATTACGCATGACGGGATTTGCGTGCTTGACGGCTGTTTCAGCAACTGAGTCAGCTGTTTCAGCAACTGAGTCAGCTGTTTCAGCAACGGCCGCTTGTTCCTAACAACGCATATAACTTATCTGCGATCTTTGGACTTGTGTTAGCAACAATACACTTCAATTAATGATAAAATATAAGAGTATTATGGAATTAAATGTAAAACAGATTAAACATATAATAAAGAAGAGGTTTTTATATACCTTGGGATGAAGTAGATAAAAATGATAACGGAGTTCATGGTTATAAGAGTAGAATGGTGTCAAAGTATATAGCAAAAATGATACATAGTGGAGTCCTAACATCCCCCCCAGCTAAAAATGTTGCATGTCCTCAGGCAACCCCTAGTCTGAATCAGAGTCTGAGTACTGGGACTGAGCATGCAAATTACTCAAGAAGTAGCTGGAGAAGGTGGCATCTGTAGGAAGTCTGAATCCTCTGTTGTTCTGCAAATGTTGCCATGCCAAGGCTTCATCTCTGTCAGTCAACTAGTAATGACATTGATATTTGTCTGAAGGCAGCCATAAAATTGGAAAACGGAAATGATACCCGATCCAGTTTACTCCACAATGTTGAATGCAACCAATGTAATTAGGGACCCTGGATAATGCAGCTTGAAGATTGTGAGGGTTAAAAGGGTGATAATCCTGTCTTTCTTTACATGACTGCTGCCAAAACATATCATTGGCCTTCAATGCAGCAGTACCCTTTACTCTAATGTGCTGTTGACACTTAGAAAGTGTTGAAGCCTGTAATTGCTGCATATACTTGTGCATTCCTGGCTTTTGTAAGAATTCATGATATTGTGCTATGAACATGGCTGGGCCTAAAGGCTCTGGTCTAATCCACAGGAGTTTATTCTCCTCATTATGACTGCTTGCAGTGAACGCAGTTTGCCAAGTGAGCTGGTTAGACAAAAATGAAACAAATGCCCTTATTTGTATATCTCCTGCAATTGGAATAAGATTAACTCTTCTATTGTCGGGAATAGCCTCATTATGAAGATAGAGTTCGCACAGCAGATGCTGGTCACTCTCGGGGGCCTCATTAAAGGTCTCAACAAATTTCTCTGAAGTCATTAATTCATATGGTCTGCCATTTTTTATTGCTTTTAATTGAAAATAAACTAATCGTTCAGAAAGAAAGAGAGAGTAGTTTACAGAGGGTTTGCGCGTAGCCATCAACTTCTGGACTAATGAAAACATCAAGGCTATCTTTGCCTTAGATTCCTTGGCTTCCTTTTTGGAGTCCTTGTGCTGTTGCATCATTTGATCCCAACTATCCCAGTTGGCATATACATGGTTCTGCCATTGTAACTTATGTTGGCGTAATATTATATCTTGTTCTTCAGCATATTGCTTCTTCCATTTGTTTATCTGTTCCAATTGATTCCATGGCAAGGTCTGTGTCGTGGCATCAGAAGTAGTGGGTTGGGACGTTGTTTCCTCTGTCTGAATGGATGCATTAACCTGCAAAGGACGAGATATCTGAGGTTCGATTTCTTTTTCTTGCTTTATAGAGAGCCCTACTGGTTCTTGTGGAGCAGTAGGGCATTCCTCTTTTATTCCAGCTGACGTAGATGCCTCAGATAATTGAATTTTAACTAGTTTGTAGCCTGCATCCTGGTAAATGCTGCCACACTCCTGGCACATGTATTCCTTGCATGGCTCCTTATTTTGCATTGAGGCTGCGTGTGCTAACGTATGGAGATTCAGTTCTCTTTCAAAAGCCTCTCGAGCCATGGTTAGTTCATTCTTGTAAGCTTCTAATTCAGACTTCAGGAATTCATTCTCCTCCAATAGAGATGTCATAGTATGTAAACCTTGTGCGCTGGTTGACTCTGTTGGGGTAGTTTGTTGATGCACAGTCGTAGCTGGTTCTTGTGGGACAGCTACTGCTGATTTCCCACTATCGTCATGCTTGGTGTATTCTTGTACCACAGTGGCTGGTTCTTGTGTTTCAGCCACTGGGTAAGTGACTGGTTCTTGTGTGACAGTCACTTCTTGAGCCGTAAACAATGTCGTATTATCCCGGGGCACTGGTTCTTGTGTTACAGTGCCTCCGGACGAGACGGGTTGGGGGGTTTGGGATGGGGATAAAGGTTTTAATAGAATAGTGGCAAGGTCAGGGGAAATGGAGGTGAGTCCTGTCTCAACAGTCATTTTCATTTTTCTTTTTGGTAGGAAGGCAGCAAAATCACTGCCTTTCCTTTTCTTTGAAGGGGAGGGTTCTTTTCTGGGGAAAGGGCTTTCCGAAGAAGTAAGAATTTGGGATGTAGACCTTGTCCGTCGTCTGGAGACTGAGACTGTTGGGGTTCTCTTCTTTTTATAAGTGGGTGGGGAAGGGGGTGTTAGAGAGTCGTCACTAGGGACAGAAATAGTGGGGACAGTTGACTCTGCTAAATGGGGCGATCTCGGGGTTGGGTCAACTGGGGAATGTGGAATATCGTCCTGCTGTCCTTCATAAGGAATTTCCGGAGTATCATGAGAACTTTCGGGTTGTTGGGACGTTTGAGCCTGCTGAGGAATTTCAGGCAGCTGGGGAACAGGGAGTGGGGCATGCAGAGGGGGATTTTGCTGAGCAGAACCCCTCTGTATCAACAACTGGCATAAACGGTGGTGGGTAAGGGATAACATTGGGAATTTAGCGCGTCTACAATAATAAGACATGTTTCTAATACAGCCAAGCAGATAATAGGGGATATTAATCAGTCGTCCATTTCTCAAATGATTCATCAAGACAAAATCATGATTGTACACTACCTGGTAACGCCCTTCACACGTTAAGTAGTGTTTGATGAACTCTGCCACCGATGGCCATGGTTGAGGAAGTGAGTGCAGACTAACCCCGCGGCCTCTGGGTTCCACTTGCTCATCTGGGTGAAGAAATTCTTGCTGCGCATTGAGAATAACCTGCTTTCTGCTGAACCAGCGAGTTCCAATAGCTGGCAACCCTGATACCTGAACTATGTCCTCCTCTGTTACTGAAATGCGAACCCCTTGGACCACTGAAAAATCGCCTTGAAGGTTTTGTGCAAACTCTAAGACTTGTTCCTGGTCAAATTCACCCAATCTTTCAAAATATACTGTCCATCCCGCTTGTTGGAAAATCTGATAGACTTCGGGAAACAATTGAAGAAGATTTATGGAGTCGGGCTCATGTCTAACGGCCGACCCTCCCATGGCTGTAGCTTTGAGTTATACGCAGAGGCACAGACACAGTAAACACAGACCCTGATCGCGCTAGTTGTTGCAACAGAGGCTGCATGGTCTAAATGACGGCGGAAATAGATATGACAAGGGACGGAAGCTTGGTTAATGCGAAGTGATTGTTCAATTTTTGGAATTCCCCCCCCCTACGTATGGTGTAATAATGATTGGGCGTGTGAAGATCTGTAATCATTATGAATGAAATCCTCTCTTTAATATAATTTAACTGAATTACATTAAAACCTCATACCTTACATTTTTACCTTTGGTCTAATAATTCGAAGTGTCGATTGCTTCAAAATAGCTTAATGTACATGGAAGAATCTGTAGATTTCTCTGAAGTTTAGAACAGGAGTGTAATTGGATCTGGTCCGTGCTGAATAATTTTTCACCAAAAGGATCTGAAGTATAATCGTGGAGAACCAAAAAGCTTATATAACAGCGAAGAGAAATATTGTTTTGATGATAACAAGTTGCTGAAACTGGTGTTTCAGCAACGGAAAAATGAACGATACGTTGCTGAAACAGGTGTTTCAGCAACGGGAAAAATCAACGATACGTTGCTGAAACAGGTGTTTCAGCAACGGGAAAAATCAGAGAAATGGGATAAATGACTTAGGTCTGTAAATGGGGAAAATATTTGATAGGGGATAATTTCAGCAGTAAGGGATGGGAAATACTGACTGAAGGAGGATATTTCAGGGATGGTAGGAGTGGGAATAATGGAAAAAATGGAAATAATGTGGGTATGGAGGGATATTGCTAGGAAAAAGGGGTAAAATGATGGGAACAAGCTTCTGTGATTAAAGCTTCAGATCTTCTCATGATGAATCTGTCCTCCTTACTGAGCTTTTTCCAGAATCTGCAAAATTCAATTGTAATATGCCAATTCTTGACAGGGATTATTAGTGCTAAATCTAATCTAATACTAAAAATATAGTGCAGAAAATTAAATGCTGTGAGGAGCAGAAGACTCCCCTAGAAAAAGATAATGAATATCAGTCATGCAAGCAGTCTTGAAATCCTCTTTAGAAACAGGGCGCTGATATAGACGGAGCCTATGGCCATTGACTAGTAGAGGTGTTTTAGCATCATCAATTGTTACAAGTCTTACCGTTCCATTTGGAAAAACAGCATCCACTTCATATGGTCCAAGCCAGCGTGTACGTAACTTACCCTGAAAATTTTCAAACCGAGAGTCATACAACAAGGCCCAATTACCTTTTTGAAACTGCTTGTGCTTGATAATTTTGTCATGCCACTCCATCCTTTGTTGTTGTATCATGGTTGTTTGATGGATGGCATCTAATCTCTTTTCATCCAACTCCAGAAGCTGCTGCAACCTAGCTGTCTGCACATCAGTCAAATCAAGATTAACAGCTAAAGTAGTTCTTAAAGTTTTAATCTCAAATTCCACAGGAAAAACAGCATTTTTACCGTAAACCAATTCATAGGGAGAAAAACCTATAGTGTTTCTCCAAGTAGTTCTGTAAGCCCATAATGCCTCAGGGAGCCTTTGGGACCAATCCTTCCGGTTGTCCTTCACTGTTTTAGTTAGAATGGCTTCTAAAACTTTGTTTGTGCTTTCCACCTGCCCATTGGCCTGGGGGTGGTATGGTGTAGTCATTCTATGTTGAATATGATATTTGTGAAGGGTAGATTTAAAACCATGAGAATTGAATGGAGGTCCTCCATCAGTAACTAGCTCTCTAGGAATTCCAAATCTAGTGAAGATTTCTTCAAATAAGAAAGCTAGGACAGCCTCTTCATTGGCTCTAATAAGTGCTTTGGCCTCCACCCACTTAGTCATATAGTCTGTACAGACTAATATATAAGTTCTTTGATTGGATGGAGGGTTAATGGGTCCTATGAAGTCCAAGGCCCATCTTTCAAATGGTTCAGAAACTACCTGGGGGTTTAATGGCATTTGGTCTCTATGATTGGGTTGACCCATTCTCTGGCAGCTGTCACAAGCCCTTACATATTTCTTTGCATCCTTGAATAATGAGGGCCAATAGTAACCCATCCTCAGAATTTTGTGTGTTGTTCTCTTATCAGTGAAATGCCCTCCACAAGGGCCATCATGACAAGCTTTCAATATGTCATACACTTCATCTTCTCTAATGCATCTTCGGATCTCCTGATCAAGCCCAGTATAGAAAAGACACCCGCTTATCCAGCTGTACCTGGCACTTTGTTGAACAATTCTTCTCTTTTCTCTATATGACAGGTGTGCTGGTAGTTTTCCTGCAACCAAATAATTAGCAATATCTACATACCATGGAGAGTGAGCAGAAACTGCAAACAAATACTCATCAGGAAAAGAATCATCTACTGGAATATCATTGTCAGTTTTTAACCGTGAAAGGAAATCAGCCACCACATTTTCTTTACCAGGCCGATCTACAATTGTGATATCAAATTCCTGCAATAATAATAGCCATCTGGTAACTCTAGCATTTGTGACAGATTTGTTTATTAAATATTTAATAGCTGAATGATTAGTGTGCACAAAAGTAGAATAACCAGTGATATAGTGTCGGAATTTATTAATGGCATAGACTACTGCAAGAAATTCTTTCTCGGTAACTGTATAGTTAAGCTCAGCCGGGGTCATATTCTTACTGATAAAGTACATAGCATAGGGAAGATGATTTTCCTCTTGTCCCAAAACAGCTCCAATTGCAATGTCTGAAGCATCAGAAGATATGTGAAAAGGAAGATTCCAATCAGGCCCCCTCAAAATAGGAGCAGTAGACAACTGATGCTTGAGTTCTTCAAAAGCTTTCTGACAAGAATTAGTCCACTTAAATTCAGCATTTTTCATAAGCAACACAAATAATGGAGAAGCTATTTTAGAGAAATCTTTAATAAATCTTCTGTAATATCCAGCATGTCCTAGAAAACTTCTCACATCAGTTTGAGTTTTAGGAACAGAAAGATTCTGAATGACCAATATTTTAGATGGATCTACCTGAATACCTTGAGATGAAATAAAATGTCCAAGCACTATTCCTTCACTCATCATCATATGGCATTTTTCAGTACTTAAGGAGAGGTGAGCTTGTATACATCTTTTAAGTACTTTCTCAAGGTTTTGTAATGCCTCTTCGAAAGACACACCATAAGGGGTAAAATCATCCATAAATATTTCCATAGAATCATTCAGCATATCAGAAAAAATTCCTATAACGGCTCTTTGAAAAGTTGCTGGTGCATTACATAACCCAAATGGAAGAACTCTATAGGCAAAAGTTCCCCAGGGGCTGGTGAAAGTGGTCTTGTCTTGGTCTTGGGGTGCAATTCTTATCTGATTATACCCACTGAATCCATCCAGAAAAGAAAAGAATTTCTTCCCTGCCAGACTGTCCAACACCTGATCAATGAAGGGTAAAGGAAAGTGATCCTTTTGAGTAGCTTTGTTTAAAGCTCTGTAGTCAACACATACTCTCCATTTCCCGTTTTTCTTAGGGACAATTACTAATGGGGAAACCCATTCACTGTCAGATATGGGGTATATAAATCCTGCATTAAGCAATTTTTGAAGTTCTTCCTTAACAATTTCTCGTAAATTAGGATTCATTCGTCTTTGGGGTTGACAAACAGGTCGGCATCCCTCTTTAATGTAAATTCGATGAGTACATAATTCAGAAGAAATACCTTTCATATCTGTGTAATCCCATGCAAATGCCTCCTTATATTCATGCAATAACTTCATTAATTGTTGTGTTTCCACATCTGTTAGATCAGGATTTATGTTTAATGTCTTGCCGGGTTCAATTTCAACTGTTATGCTTTTGGATGAGATCGTGGTTAAAGTCTGAGATGAATCTTCAGATTCAATCTTTTCTTGTGCATCAGTTTCAAAAATTGCAGTTAATTGATTGTGTGTTTCAGCAATGACAGAAGAAGGTTCACAAATAAAATTATTGATTATCTCATCCTCTGTATTGTCTTTAAGAGTTAAAGCTTGTCCTATAGTTAGAATAGGCTGAACAGCATTATCATCATAATCCATCCATATAGAATCTTCATTATTAACTACCGGTGTAGCATGAGGATAAAGAGTAAGCTGTTTTGTTTCATAACCATTAGAAATTGTCATTGAACCAGATCTGCAACTAATAAAAGCATCGGCTGTGGCCAGCCATGGCCTTCCTAGAATTAAGGGATGTCCCCCCAGCTTTGTTTTAGTCTGCAATACAACAAAATCAGCTGGGTATTTCCAAGATTCAACTGAAATAAGTAGATCTTCAACAATTCCTTCAGGTTTAATTGTAGAACGGTCAGCCAACTCTAAAATGGTGGGTGTATCTCTGATTGTGTTATTCAGCTGTAACAATTGTGAAGTTTCAAGAGTCATTATATTAATTGTAGCACCTAAATCTACTAGAACTTGGGGAATCATTGTTTTACCAATCTGAACTGTGACTGTAGGATGGCCGGGATCACCATATTTTACAAGAGGGGCTTTTCCAGACATTAATGCAGACAAGTCTCCCATCACATGTACTGTAAGGGGGTCCTTGGTTTTCCTACCAGGTTTCTTAACACAAATATCCCTTAATGTTCTGGCATAAATTGGTACATCTCTTAATGCTTGTAAAAGTGGAATTTTAATATACAAATTTTGCAATTCCCCTAGAAAATTAAAAGCAGGTGTTTCAGCTGTTCTGGTTAAAACCAAACGCTCGGGGAATGGTGGTTCTGTTATTTCAACATTCTTGTTAGGAGGTGGTTGTGCTTCTTTATGTTTCTCGGTTTCGTTTTTATCTGAATCAGAAGAAGTTATGTCATCAATAATAGGCTCTACTATTTTTCCAGATCTCAAATGAATATCATTACATTGCATAGTAGGAAATATAGACTGATTTTGAATATCAATGACTTGCACAACTTTATTATTGGGGTTAGGATTTGGTTGCACAGGTAGCTGGGGTCTCATTTGGTTATTTGGCGAAGCATTTGATGGCAGAGGGAGTGGTTGTTGGAATTGAGGCAATTGATTTGGATACGGGAGTGGTTGACTATTCCAATTTGGATTCCAAGGATTGAAAGGAGATGGCTGTTGTGGAGGCCAAGGAGTCCACATTGAAGGATCGACAAAGGGAGGGTTTTGCATTTGCATTGGTGGGAAATTCATTTGATTGAAGGGTGGGTATTGCATTTGGTTGAAGGGAGGGTAATTTGTTTGGCCAAAAGCAGAATAATTGTTCCAACGATTAAATGGCATACTAGAGTTCATACCTTGTCCTTTTGGTTGCCATTGTCTTCTTTGAGTTAGCAGGTAAACTGCTTCAGCTTCTTCTTCCGTTGGCTGCAATGCTGCTTTTATTCCTGGTAGAGATGGACATTGTTCCGTCTCATGATCTTTCTCACAAAGGGTGCAAATTGGTATTTTGTCCCTTGGGCATTCCCTTAGTGGATGTTTGTCTCTGCACTTCGGGCAAAAGACAGCCAGAGTTGCTTCTGCTTCGGCCTGCTTCTTTTTAACCTGCAAAGTGTCAATTTGTGAAGCAAAAGAACTTAACATCTCAGTTTTAAATTCTTCAAGTAAATTACCTATTTCAGCTCTTGTTGCTCCTCCATTGGTTGATTTCTGCACTCTTGAATAGGTGGAATCTCTTATTCTGTTTCTTGCAGCTCCCCTAGAGCACCTCTTAGCAAGTTCACAAATCTCATCATATGATTCCTTAGATATATCTCCCTTAGCAAGCATATTTAACATATTTAAACAATCATCCCTTAAACCTCTAAGTAATATTGTTTTACGAATTTCCTTACTTATATTCGGATGATCAGATCTCTGTATGTTGTACTGCAGCCTTTCTATGTAGTCCTCCAGACTCTCATCCGGCTTTTGTGCCATATTGAATAGTTCATCCTTCTTTTCTTTCGTCCGGCAGTAGTCTTGATATTTAAGCAGAAATTTTTGTTTCATCTGCTCCCATGTTGTGATTACCTGACTTCCAAGGCTCATGAACCATATTAAGGCATTCCCTTTTAAGGTGGCTGGAAACAGTTTCAACTTTTGAGCATTAGTAACATAGTCGTAACTTCTGCATAATATATCAAATTCAAAAAGAAATTCATCCGGATCCTCAGAGGATAAACCATGAAAGTTAGTTAAAGCAGACAATGGAATATTTTTCATTGTTCCTGCAGGGAGATCACTGATAGGAAATCCCAAGGTAGAGAGGGAATTTTCATCCCTTCTTTCTTCTTCAGGACCTACACGTCCTCCACCAAAGAAAGCATCATTGTTATCTTCCATTGTTGGCCCTCCTACTGCACTTCCTTGATCGTCAAGATCTTCTATTGGCTCTTCAATGTTCTCTACCGGTCATCCAATGCTTTCTATTATTTCCTCAATGTGCTCTGCTGATCTACTAACACTTTCCTCTGACTCTTCAGTACTGACTGCTGGTTCTTCTATATTTTCAGGACCCACAACTTCCTCTGTTTTGTAATCTGACTGAGGGGAGTGCTGAAGTTTTGATTTTCGAGAACTCAATCTTTGTGATGATTCAACCTTTGATACAATCTCGTCAATAAAAGTTTTTCGTCCTCCCCAGCCTTTGCCACCTGTGCGGTTAGTTTTCTTCTGGTTTCCGCGTCCTCTCATACAATCTGCACATTAAAAAAAAGAAAGATGAATGCTTTTGAAATCTATAATTACCTTCCCCGGCAACGGCGCCAAAATGTTGGTCGCTTTAATTGTTTTCACAATTCAAGCTCCACATAAATTGTCAACCCGAGGAGGTCTTTTTATTTCAAAGATAATCACGCACTGGATATGCTCAATTTCAAAAGCAGAAACAATGTTGTAGTAAAAGAAGGACACACAATTATTAATCTCACCAATCTATTGATTCACACTCTACTTAATCAAAGCTGAAGTCAATTAAGTTATAGCAGAAATGATTTCTCTGTTGCAGTTACAATCCAAACAAAGGAAGATCAATCTACAAGGAAAGAAATCAATCAACCACAGCAGGAACAGGACCCTATTCCTTAGTGAGGAACTTCAGCACCTGATGCCTGACACTTAATCACACTGTAGGAAAGGTAACTTCAAGAGATCAAGACCCTATTCCCATGAACAGGAACCTTCAGCACTTGTTCTCTTGTTCCTAATCACACTGCAGGCAAAGGAAAACAATCAATGGGAGCAAGACCCTATTCCTTTATGCAGGAATCTTCAGCACCTGCTTCCCAACATCATTCATTCATACCATCAAGAGTGAATGCATTCAATACATGTAGTGCTAAAGAAACAGAGTATTACTAAACTGTGTAACTAGTGTCCAACAACAGAATTAAGGTGAAGTGCAAACACACAAAGAATTAAACAAATTACAGGAACCAAAAGGGTGAATCTTGTGAGGAAGGCGGGCCCTTTCCCTCTCACAAGATTCCCCAGGAGAAAGAATTAAATTGGAACGCTCAAAGGAAGAATTTATTCATCTGTCAAAGTAACTGATACATTACAGATGGAGACTAGCTCCAGTTCTCACACAATACTCTCCTGTAGCTTACAATAACTGACCCCTTCTAATGATGATGTCTCCTCTTTTTAAAGAGGAGACATCTTTTACAATTTACATGAGAGCGAATCTACATTATCTCAATTCTGTTCTCTTTCCCAAAACAGGACTATTCTGTTCTTCCAAAAAAAAGATACTGTTACAACAGAGACAATAAGAATGCTATCTGCATGATAATCCAGGTAACCGTGTCTTCATGCTGCTGCTACTATTCCACAAAAAGTTCTTCCAGAATCGCAAATTACGCATGACGGGATTTGCGTGCTTGACGGCTGTTTCAGCAACTGAGTCAGTTGTTTCAGCAACTGAGTCAGTTGTTTCAGCAACTGCCGCTTGTTCCTAACAACGCATATAACTTATCTGTGATCTTTGTACTTGTGTTAGCAACAATACACTTCAATTAATGATAAAATATAAGAGTATTATGGAATTAAATGTAAAACAGATTAAACATATAATAAAGAAGAGGTTTTTATATACCTTGGGATAAAGTAGATAAAAATGATAATGGAGTTCATGGTTATAAGAGTAGAATGGTGTCACAGTATATATCAAAAATCATACATAGTGGAGTCCTAACAAAGGATAGAGACTCCCCTCGAGGAGCATCGTGTGTTATTTTGTAATTGAGCCTAGCTCTATTGGAGGTTTCCCCCTCGAAGAGGCAAGTGAACATTGCTTTCCTTTCTGAATAATAAAATACTTGTTGTTATTTCTTATTGTTCTGTGTTCTGGGTATATTTCTCCAATATTTGGTATTCTAGTATCTTCTTGCGGGTCAAGAGCATAACAAGTGGTATCAGAGAACTTTCCAGGGCCGTTGGGATCTCCATTTTTAGCAAAAAAAAATTTGGCTAGAGACATGTTCTGGTGTCTTTAAACCACGGGATCTGTCGTTGAGCGCATAAACCTGCAGATTTGGGGAGGCATGCACACAAAAAATACAAGAGGTGGTCACGCTTGTTAGACTCCCTTGTAACCCTTGTGGGTACCCCTTCGAGTAGTAGTGCATTAGACAGAACCGCGCACAGACTGTATTCCAAGTACCCTCTAGGTATATATGAAAATGCATCTTTCTTCAATAATGTTGTTAGAGGTGCTGCTATTCTCCCATAATTCTTAAGAAACTTGCGATAATACCCTATCAACCCGAGAAATCCTGCAGATGCTTTATGGATGTGGGGATTTTCTATTCCTTAATGGCTTTAATTTTGCTAGGGTCTACCTTAACTCTTTCATGAGATGACCCAGATATTCCACCTCCTAGACTCCGAAGAAATATTTGGATCTTTTTGCATATAATTGTTTCTCCTCCAATAGTTGTAGCACCCTGTCAACATGTTCAACATGATCCTTCGAAGACTTGCTGTAGATTAGTATATCATAAAAAAATACTAACACAAATTTTCTAAGGAATGGTTTGAAAATTGAATTCATCAAACCTTGAAATGTTGAAGGTGCATTCGTAAGGCCAAAAGGCATGACCAAAAATTCATAATGACCCTCATGAGTTCTAAATGTCGTTTACAGAATGTCTTCAATCTTCATTCTGATTTGATGATATCCTGAACGAAGATCCAACTTGGTGAAGTAAATTGATCCATTCAATTCATCCAGTAATTCATCAATGACAGGAATGGGAAACTTATCTTTAATAGTGATCTTGTTGAGCTCCCTATAATCCAGACACATGCGCCATGATCCATCCTTCTTGTGCACCAATACTACTGGAGCAGAGAAAGAACTTTGACTCGGTTGAATTATACCAGCCTCTATCATTTCTGCAACCATACGTTCAATTTCACTCTTTTGGACATAGGGATATCTGTACGGCCTGATGTTTAGAAGAAAACTTCTTGAAATCAGATGAATAGCATGATCATGATCACGCATAGGTGGGAGACCTTTGGGAGTCTCAAATACCTTAGAATGATCGTCCATGACTTTTTGGAGATCTGGAGAAATAGATGATTCCGATGTGAAAACATCAAGCGAACATAATTGTGCAATTACACCTCTTTGCTCCTTTTTTAGAAGCTTTGTCATACCATTAGAGCTGATTATCTTTCCTGGTTTCCCTGCAATACCCCTTAATTCAACTTCCTTTCCTTCCGTAGAAAATTTGATGAAAAATTCTTGAAAATTAAAAGCTATTGTACCCATTGGACTCCTAGTACAACATCAGCACCTCCCATTGGAATGGAAATCATTGGGCTAGTAAATACATATTCTCCCATGGATAGCTTGATATTATGGCACTTTCCAGAGCAATTTATTGTTCCTCCATTTGAAATCATCACTTGATACTCTGGTGCTGGATATAGGAAGCAATTTAATTCTTTTGCTACCTTACAATGAATAAAATTGTGGGTGCTTCCTGAAGCAATCAACACTATTACCTTTTTCTTCTTGATTTG
The DNA here is from genome assembly GCA_031772625.1 of Pinus tabuliformis. Lineage (NCBI taxonomy): Eukaryota > Viridiplantae > Streptophyta > Pinopsida > Pinales > Pinaceae > Pinus > Pinus tabuliformis. The sequence continues at coordinate 701,414,836 of CM062811.1, forward strand.
TCCTTCTATCTTGATGGTTTGAGGAGTGGTAATTCCTGCCAATGCATTACAAGATATGGTCGGATTTATTTGTTCTTCATCTAGGCTTTGTTCCTGGAGTATATCCTCTTCTTTTGACCTTTCTTGCTCCTTTTCTTCTTCCTCTTCACAATCTATGTAGAATAATTTCTTCTCAGCACACTTATGACCTTTAGTGTATTTTCTATCACAACTGTAACAAAGCCCTTTGCTATTTTTTCTTCCAATTGTTGTGGTGTCAACCTTATAGGTTGTGGAAGACTAGGGGCAACAACACTTCCGTCTTTATAGTTGTGAGTGGTATGCTTCCTGGTTTCCATAATTTTGCTTTATATTTTTCTTGCTAACCTGAATGCCTTCTCTAATGAATCAGGTTCCCAAAGGCGAACATCATGTTGGATATTATCCTTTAAAGACCCTATGAACACATCAATCTTATGCTTCTCTGGAATATCTTTTACCCTTATGTTCAATTTTTGGAACTCCTCAATGTGCTCCATTATTGAACCCTTTTGTTTGAGACTTATGAATTGGCTAAAAAAAGTGTTGCTTTTTGTATCCTCATAATGTGCTATCAATTCTTTCGTAAAAATTGCCCAAGTGATAAATTGTTTACGAGAGCAAAGCCATTGATACCATACAAACTGATTTGGTTCCAAATATAAAGTTGCCATACGTACCTTTTGTGTGTTTTGCACATTATTGAGATCGAAGAATTGCTCCATCTATAATATCCATGTTGTGGGATCCTTGCCATCAAACTTCCTCATATCGATTTTTGGAATATGGTGGGTCTTCGATCCAACATTAGAGTCTATGGAATCATGATTAACAGTTCTTTTGTTCTCATCATGAGTTTCCTTTACTACCCTTTCACCATTAGTGACCCTTTCTTGTAGCAACTTCTTCAATTCTTCCATGTCTTTCTTCAAATCTATCTTCAAATCGTCCATATTAGCTTCTACGCCTTTCTTTAAACCATCCATATTAGCTTCTACATCTTTCTTTAAACCATCCCTCTTAGATTCTGTTCCTTTTTGTGCAAGTGACACTTGTTGCACTTGGTCTCGTAATTTTTCTATATCATGTTGCATTTCTTCCTCTTCTTCATAAGTCATACTAGAGCTTTCAGGTAGCTTACTAGGTGTTTGAATTTTCTTTCCTCGGGGCATCAATTACCGATAATAATTATTTACTATGCCCTTTGAATTCCTTCAAACCAAGCTTACGCAAAAATTTAAAAAAAAACTACACACATTTTTTCACTTTGTAGAAGTCTGATATTGAATCTGATGTATCTCTATAATTTCGAATCATCCAGTTCTGAAATTGTGACCTGTAGTGGCCTTCTGTGTCCTCTTTCCAATGTCACTAGTCTGATCCAAATTGGATTCTCCAAGAAAGAGTTATGCACAATCTCCCGCAGTGACCTGATTGTAGACTAGTTCAGTAGAGCGAACTTGTATGAAGTGCCACGTGTCACTGTTTCGACCTTTGACTCTAAAAAATATATACAAGAAAACTACATTCTATCCTCTTTCTGTACCTTCTTGTGAAATTTCAATCCGATGCTCAGAAAGAATGTTATGAATATTTTCCCCAGGTCACCTGTTTGGAATGTAATTCAGGAGTCTGCAAAAAGACCAACTTCCTCAGATCATATCTTCGCAAATATAGCGTGAAAAGCTCTGAAATTCGAACCCAAGGTTCAACGCGATTTCTTCTCAAATGGTTTTTTTTTCAACTTCTGAAACGTCGCAGAAAAAAGTTATAGCAAAAATGCCACGATGACCTGTTTGGAGCAGCGAAACCCTAGAATCCAATGCTCTGATACCAAATGTTATGAAACCAGCTCAAGAAAAGATAGAAAAGATAGATGAACGACTTAGAATTCAGCCTCTTCGAGGGGGCAACCTCCTTTACATTACATAAATGAACAATTCTTGGATGATTCAAATGACAAAACCTCCTTTCTATATATAGGAGTCTAAGGAGTCACAATATAATCCAGCCGACCTAACAATAATAATATAAAGGCACAAAAATGACAATATAGGGATTCTATGGGGCACAATAATAGCAATATGGGGGCAATAGGGGCACAACAATACTAATAAGGGGTATAACTACAATAGTAATGGGTAAATCAATAGTATTATGGGGACCCAACAAATATTCATGAGGGTAGCTGAACTGTCACAAAGGGAATGTCAAGGGTCACCTCACCCTTTCATATAAATAGCCCCTCATAACTCATTGTATAGGATTTTGGTCAGCCAAGCTTTTATTATGACTATCATGAAGAAAGCTTGGACAGTATTGTAACACGCCTTGGCTTCTCCACTGCACGGAGCTATTACATCATTTTGTAGGAGCAAGCGGATGTGGATGTAACATTTCACTGATGGGGCTAGCAAGTTTACATGGATGCATTGTATGATTGGAACTTACACTTCTTTATATAATAAGAGCCAACACATTTTCATGCATATGTTTTTATTGTACTTGGACTTCTCTGGTTTCCTTAATGATATATGTTGTTTAACTTACGTATTTGTGTATGAACTAATTCACATGAAATTATATGAATCTTGTTGCAAATGTGTTGTATATGATGTTAATTTTGTCCCATCCGTGTCGACTTCTCTGTCGGACATCAGATATACCTTTCACATGAACCTTGATGTAACAACTGTTGCACCCATTCGGACTGATCCGTGAGTGTTGTATGTGTTATTTTACCTTGTATGATGTGACTGCTGCATCCGAGTGGACTACACCAGAAGCTGTGAATGTCCTTTGTGTTGTGTGTTCCTAGCCGAGTTGGGACTGATCCCTTTCAACCTAGAACTAAACTTCACCCTCATGTCACCCCCTATTTGTTAGAACCTCTCATACACCTTCCTTGACTCACTGCAGCAGTTACACCCTTGCTACTAAAATAGTTATCTTACTTGCCTCTATGCAACATCGCGGTCAAGGCATTACCTTACGACCCACTGCTGGGACTCCTACACCAAACGGTCTGAGGTCTAATTAGTACTTCTTACCAGGGAGATCCCCTTGAAATGTTGGCAGATCGAGCACCGTCAACAAGGTACTACCCGAATCAATCAACATTTTTAACTTTTTCTTCTTGATATGCCCTTCTACCTTGAGAGTTTAAGGAGTGGTAATTCCTTTCAATGCATTACAAGATATGGCCAGATTCATTTCTTATTTCTCTGGGATTGGTTCTTGCTGTATATCCTATTCTTTTGATGTTTCTTGTTCCTTTTCTTTCTCCTCTTCCCCATCTATGTAAATTGATTTCTTATCGGAACACTTATGACCTTTAGTGTATTTTCTATCACAATTGTAACAAAGCCATTTTGGTCTTTTTTCCTCCAATTGTTGTGGTCTCAACCTTGTAGGCAGTGAAAGGCTAGGAGCAACAACATTTCCATCTTTATGAAACCAACTCACAAAAGGATAGAAAAGAGACCTGAACGCCTTAGAATTCAACCTCTTCGAGGGGGCAACCTCCTTTACATTACACAGATGAACAATTCTTGGATGACACAAATGAAAAAACCTCCTTTCTATATATAGGAGTCTAAGGGGTCACAATATAATCAATTCGACCTAATAATAATATAAAGGCACAAAAATAACAATAGAGGGATTCTATGGGGCACAGTAATAACAATATGGGGACAATAGGGGCACAACAATATTAATAAGGGATACAACTACAATAGTAATGGGGGCATCACTAGTATTATAGGGACCTAACATGCCCCTCTCCTTCAAAAAAGTGTTTTCCTCAACACTTGAGTAGTTCTGGATGCTTCTTTATAAAATTCTCATCTTCCCATGTGGAATCTTCAGCGGATAAGTTTTTCCACTTGATGAGATACTCTGAAATGGATCGATTCCGTAGCTGTCGAGTTCTTGTTTCTATGACTGCTTATGGTTCCAATATAATTTTTCCTTCCTTGTCAAGTTCTGACAATATTGTTTGAAATGGGATCTTGTCGCCTACAACCTTCTTTAAACATGAAACATGGAAAACTGGGTGCACTCGAGAAGCTGCAGGAAGCTCCAATTTGTATGCCATAGTACCAATCTTTTGAAACACCTTGTATGGACCATAATACTTTGGTGACAATTTATTATCCTTCTTAGCTTGCTTGAGGGACATTTGTTTATATGGTTGTAGCCGTAGGAATACCCAGTCACCTACATCAAAACTTCTTTTGATGCGATGTTGATCTGCCTATTGTTTCATTCTATTTTGCGCCAACACGAGGTTATCCTTTAAGAGTTGGAGAACTTGTTGTTGATGCTCGATGTGATGTTCCACTGCTTGAACCTTAGAATTTTCTCTTAAATATGATGTGATGAATGGTGGCTGATATCCATAAAGTGCCATAAATGGGGTCATTTTTGTTGCAGTATGGAAGGAAGTGTTATACCACCATTCAGCCAGCGACAACCATTTGACCCATTATGTCTGTTTATCAGATACAAAGCAATGAATATATCCTTCCAAACATTTGATTACTATCTCAGTTTTCCCATCAGATTGAGGATCATAAGATGTCAAGCTATGAGCTAACTGAGTACCAAGATAAGAAAATAATTCTGTCAAAAAATTTCCAGTAAAAATGGGATCCCTGTCACTTACAATAATATTTAGGTTTCCAAGTAGCTTTTGAATTGTTTCCATAAATGTCGTAGAAACTGTATTGGCTTTAAATGGATGTGATAATGCACAAAAGTGTGCATACTTGGTAAGTCTGTCAACTACCACCATGATGACACTCTTTCCCTCAGACTTGGGTAAACCTGTGATAAAATCCATCGAAACCTCCTCCCAACGTTGGGTTGGAATGGATAAATGTTGTAATAGGCCTGGTGTCTTAATTGTTTCATCTTTATTTTGTTGGCATACCAAACATTCCACCACAAACTTTATAATATCTGATTTAAGGCCATCCCAAGCAAATTCCTTCTTGACCCTCTGGTAAGGTTTTAAAAATCCTGAGTGCCCTCCTAAGGGAGAAGCATGCAATTCTAGAAGAATCTTTTGTTTAAGTTGGGAATTCTTACAGAGGTATAAGCGATCTTTGTACCATAACAAATCATTTTTCCAGCTAAATGTATCAGATGTATTGGAATATTGTTGTAACTTTCAAATAAGTTCCCACACTTCTTCGTCATTCTTCCATTCGTCCCTTGCTTCGTTTACCAAATCTAGTTGGATAATAGAAATAGTGCACAACAATGCTTCGACATCCTCATCCTTTCTTGAGAGTGCATCTGCCACAACATTTTTCTTCCCTTTTTTGTATATGATTTCAAAGTCATAACCCAACATCTTTGTGACCCATTTTTGTTGTTCTTTAGACGATAATCTTTGTTCTAAAAAGTATTTAAGGCTATCATGATCCATTTTTACCTTGAAGTGTCTTCCCATTAGGCAAGGTCGCCATTTCTTAAGTGCATGTAGTGTTGACAACATTTCCTTATCATAAATAGATTTGTGTAAATACTTTCCCTTGATTGGGCGACTTTCCAAAGCAATGGGTCTATCATCTTGCATTAAAACAACACCAATTCCATTTTCGGTAGCATCACATTCCACAATAAAGGTTTTTGTGAAGTCTGGTGTAGCTAAGATCGGTGCTTGGCACATTGCATCTTTAAGATGTTCGAAGGCCTTTGTTGCTTCTGGAGTCTATGAAAATGCATCTTTCTTCAACAATGTTGTTAGAGGTGCTGCTATTTTCCCATAATTCTTAACAAACTTGTGATAATACCCTGTCAACCCGAGAAATCCTCGCAAATGCTTTATGGATGTGGGGATTTCCCATTCCTTAATGGCTTTAATTTTGCTAGGGTCTACCTTAACTCTTTAATGAGATACAATATGACCAAGATATTCCACCTCTTGTACTCCAAAGAAACATTTGGATCTTTTTGCATATAATTTTTTCTCCTCCAATAGTTGTAGCACCTTGTCAACATGTTCAACATGATCCTTCCAAGACTTGCTGTAGATTAGTATATCATCAAAAATACTAACACAAATTTTCTAAGGAAGGGTTTGAAAATGGAATTCATCAAACCTTGAAATGTAGAAGGTGCATTGATAAGGCCAAAAGGCATGACCAAAAACTCATAGTGACCCTCATGAGTTCTAAATGTTGTTTTTTAAATGTCTTGAGTCTTCATTCTGATTTGATGATATCCTGAACAAAGATCTAACTTGGTGAAGTAAATTGATCCATGCAATTCATCCAATAATTCATCAATGACAGGAATGGGAAACTTATCTTTAATAGTGAGCTTGTTGAACTCCCTATAATCTGGACACATGCACCATGATCCATCCTTCTTGTGCACCAATACTACTGGAGTAGAGAAAGAACTTTGGCTAGGTTGAATTATACCAGCCTCAAGCATTTCTGTAGCCATACATTCAATTTCACTCTTTTGGGCATAGGGATATATGTACAGCCTAATGTTTGGAGGAACACTTCCTGGAATCAAATGAATAGCATGATCATGATCACAAATAGGTGGGAGACCTCTGGGAGTCTCAAATAACTTGGAATGATTGTCCAAGACTTTTTGGAGATCTGGAGAAATAGATGATTTCAATTTGGAAACATCTAACGAACATAATTATGCAATTACACCTCATTGTTCCTTTTTTAGAAGCTTTGTCATACCATTAGGGCTTATTATTTTTCCCGGTTTCCCTGCAATACCCCTTAATTCAAATTCCTTTCCTTCGGCATAAAATTTCATGAAAAGTTCTTGAAAGTTAAAAGCTATTGTACCCAAGGATTGTAGCCATTGGACTCCTAGTACAACATCAGCACCTCCCATTGGAATGGAAAGCATTGGGCATTTAATACATATTCTCCCATGGATAACTTGATATTATGGCACTTTCCAGAGCAATTTATCGTTCCTCCATTTGCAACCATCACTTGACACTCTGGTGCTGGATATAGGAAGCAATTCAATTCTTTTTCTATATTACAATGAATAAAATTGTGGGTACTTCCTGAATCAATCAACACTATTACCTTTTTATTCTTGATATGTCCTTCTATCTTGATGGTTTGAGGAGTGGTAATTCCAGCCAATGCATTACAAGATATGGTCGGATTCATTTCTTCTTTATCTAGGCTTTTTTCTTGGAGTATATCCTCTTCTTTTGGCTTTTCTTGTTCCTTTTCTTCTTCCTCTTCATAGTCTATGTAGAATAATTTCTTGTTATGAAACCAGCTCAAGAAAAGATAGAAAAGATAGATCAACGCCTTAGAATTCAGCCTCTTCGAGGGGGCAACCTCCTTTACATTACATAAATGAACAATTCTTGGATGATACAAATGAAAATACCTCCTTTCTATATATAGGATTCTAAGGAGTCACAATATAACCTAGACGACCTAACAATAATAATATAAAGCCACAATAATAACAATAGTGGGCTTCTATGGGGCACAAGAGTAACAATATGGGCACTACATGGGTACATCAATATAATAAGTGGGTTATACTAATAACAATAAGGGGTTACATTAGTAGTATAGGGGCCTAACAGGCCCCTCTCCTTCAAAAAGCGTTGTCCTCAACGCTTGAGTAGTTCTTGATGCTTCTATATAAAATTCTTGTCCCCCCATGTGGAATATTCAGCGGGCAAGTTCTTCCACTTGATGAGATACTTTGAAATTGATCGATTTCGTAGCTGTCGGGTTCTTGTTTCTGTGACTGCTCCAGGTTCCAATATGATTTTTCCTTCCTCTTCAATTTCTGGAAATATTGTTTGAATTGGGATCTTTTGCAAATTTTGAATAAGTGGCCATACTTCTTCATCCTTCTTCCATTCATCCCTTGCTTCGTTTATCCAATCTAGTTGGATAATAGAAATAGCACAAAACAATGCTTCCACATCCTCATCCTTGAAGAGTCTTCCCATTCTGTAAGGTCGCCATTTTTTAAGTGCATGTAGTATTGCCAACATTTCCTTCTCATAAATAACTTGCTTTAGATGTAGCAGTAAAAATACCCAGTCACCTACATCAAAACATTTTTCACTATGATCTTGATATACCTGTTGTTTCATTTGATTTTGCACCGAAGTGGCGTTATCCTTTAAAAGTTGGAGAACTTCTTGTTGATGCTCGATGTGATCTTTCACTGCTTGAACCTTTTTCTTCTTGATATGTCCTTCTATCCTTAGAGTTTGAGGAGTGGTAATTTCTTCCAATCCTTTACAAGATATGGTCGGATTCATTTCTTGACGCTCGATGTGATCTTTCACTTCTTGAACATTTTTCTTCTTGATATGTCCTTCTATATTGAGAGTTTGAAGAGTGGTCATTCTTGCCAATGGTTTACAAGATATGTTCTGATTCATTTCTTCTTTCTTTGGGGTGGGGTCCTGGCGTATATCTTCTTCTTTTGATGTTTCTTGATCCTTTTCTTCCTCGTCCTCATATTCTATGTAAAATAATTTCTTCTTAGCACACTTATGACCTTTAGTGCATTTTCTATCACAATTGTAACAAAGCCCTTTTTCTCTTTTTTCTTCCAATTGTTGTGATGTAACCCTTGTAGGTTGTGGAAGGTTAGGAGAAACAACACTCCCATATTTATAGTTGTGAGGGGTATGCTTCCTGGTTTCCATAATTTTGCTTTCCACTATGTCACATAGCCCTTTTACTCTTTCCAATTGTTGTGGTGTTGCTCTAAAGAAGGTGTTGCTCCTTGTATCCTCATAATGTGCTATCATTTCCTCCGTGAAAATTGACCACGTAACAAGTTGTTTGCGAGAACAAAGCACTTTGTACCATAAAAATTGATCTGGTTCTAAATATGAAGATGCAATACATACCTTTTGTAACAATTGTACACCATGTAGATCAAAATATTGCTCCATCTGAAGTATCCAATTTACCGGATCCTTGCCATCAAACTTCCTCATCTTGCTTTTTCTTGATTTTAGGAGCTCGACCTTGAAACGACTGTAACTCTGTACTTTTGGATCTTTAAGTTCTGAAATTGCGATCTATAGTAGCCCTCTGTGTCCTCTTTCCAATGCCACCAGTCCGATCCAATTTGGATTCTCTAAGAAAGAGTTATGCACAATCTCCCAAGATGACCCGATTATAGACCTTTCCAGAAGAGTGAAATTGTATGAAGTGCCACGTGTCAATTTTTCGACCTTTGGCTCTGAAAAAGATATACAAGAAACTACAGTCCGTCCTCTTTCTGTACCTTCTTACGAAATTTCAATCCGATCCCCAGAGAGAAAGTTATGACGATTTTCCCCAGGTCACCTGTTTTGAATGTAATTCAGGAGTCTGCAAAAAGACCAACTTCCTCAGATCATATCTTCGCAAATATCGCGCGAAAAGCTCTGAAATTCGGACCCAAGGTTCAGTGCAATTTCTTCTCAAATGGGTTTTTTTTTGCGACTTTTGAAACGTCACATAAAAAAAGTTATAGCGAAAATACCACGATGACCTGTTTGGAGCAGCGAAACCCTAAAATCCAAAGCTCTGATACCAAATGTTATGAAACCAGCTCAAGAAAAGATAGATCAACGCCTTAGAATTCAGCCTCTTCGAGGGGTCAACCTCCTTTACATTACATAAATGAACAATTCTTGGATGATACAAATGAAAATACTTCCTTTCTATATATAGGAGTCTAAGGAGTCACAATATAACCTAGCCGACCTAACAATAATAATATAAAGCCACAATAATAACAATAGTGGGCTTCTATGGGGCACAAGAGTAACAATATGGGCACTACATGGGTACATCAATATAATAAGTGGGTTATACTAATAACAATAAGGGGTTACATTAGTAGTATAGGGGCCTAACATTTCTTCTCAGCACACTTATGACCTTTAGTGTATTTGCTATCACAACTGTAACAAAGCCCTTTTTCTCTTTTTTCTTCCAATTGTTGTGGTGTCAACCTTATAGGTTGCGGAAGGTTAGGGGAAACAACACTTCCATCTTTGTAGTTGTGAGTGGTAGGCTTCCTGGTTGCCATAATTTTGCTTTCCATTTTTCTTGCTAACCTGAATGCCTTCTCTAATGAATCAGGTTCGCAAAGGCGAACATCATGTTGGATATTATCCTTTAAAGTCCCTATGAACACATCAATCCTATGCTCCTCTGGAATACTTTTTACCCTTATGTTCTATTTTTGGAACTCCTTAATTTGCTCCATCATTGAACCCTTTTGTTTGAGACTTATCAATTGGCTAAAAAAAGTGTTGCTTTTTGTATCCTCATAATGTGCTGTCATTTCTTTCATAAAAATTGCCCAAGTGATAATTTGTTTACGAGAGCAAAGCCATTGATACCATACAAATTGATTTGGTTCCAAATATAAAGTTGCAATATATACCTTTTTGTGTGTTTTGCACATTATTGAGATCGAAAAATTGCTCCATCTGTAGTATCCATGTTGCGGGATCCTTGCCATTAAGCTTCCTCATATCGATTTTTAGAAGATGGTGGGTCTTCGATCCAACATTTGAATCTATGAAATCATGATTAACATTTCTTTTCTTCTCATCATGAGTTTCTTTTACTACCCTTTCACCATTAGTGACCATTTCTTATAGCAACTTATTCAAATTTATCTTCAATTCTTCCATATTATCATCCACGCCATCCATTTTAGTGTGCATGCCATTCATCTTAGCTTCCATGCCATCCATCTTAACTTCTACGCCTTTCTTTAAACAATCCATCTTAGCTTCTACGCTTTTGTTTAAACCATCCATCTTAGCTTCTACATCTTTCTTTAAACCATCCATCTTAGATTCTGTTACTTTTTGTGAAAGTGACATTTGTTGCACTTGGTCTCGTAATTTTGATATATCATGTTGCATTTCTTCCTCTTCTTCACGAGTCATGCTAGAACTTTCAGGTTGCTTACTAGGTGTTTGCATTTTCTTTCCTCGGGGCATCAATTACTGATAATAATGCTTTACTATGCCCTTTGAATTCCTTCAAACTAATTTTTCAAACCAAGCTTATGCAAAAAAAAAAAAAAATTGCACACCTTTTTTCATTTTGTCGAAGCTCGATATTGAATCTGATGTATCTCTGTAATTTCTGATCATTCAGTTATGAAATTGCGACCTGCAGTAGCCCTCTGTGTCCTCTTTCCAATGCCACCAATCTAATTGAATTTAGATTCTCCAAGGCAGAGTTATGCACAATCTCCCAAGATGAACTAATTATAGACCTTTCCAGAAGAGCGAACTTGTATGATGTGCCATGTGTCACTATTTTGACCTTAGTATCTGAAAACTATACACAAGAGACTACAGTCTGTCCTATTTTTGTAAATTCTTACGAAATTTCAGTCTATGCTCGAAACAAAAGTTATGACGATTTTCCCAAGGTCACATGTCTGGAATGTAATTCAGGAGTCTGCAAAAAGGCCAACTTGCTCAAATAATATCTCCACAAATATAGTGTGAAAAGCTCTGAAATTCAGAACCGAGGTTCAGGGAGTTTTCGTCTCAAATGGGTTTTTTGTTTCACTTCTGAAACGTCGCAGAAAAAAGGTTATAGCAAAAATGCCACGATGACCTATTTGGAGTAGCGAAACCCTAGAATCCAAAGCTCTGATACCAAATGTTATGAAACCAGCTCACAAAAGGATAAAAAAGATAGTTGAATGCCTTAGAATTCATCCTCTTTGAGGGGGAAACCTCCTTTACATTACCCAAATGAACAATTCTTGGATGATACAAATGACAAAACCTCCTTTCTATATATAGGAGTCTAAGGGGTCACAATATAACCAAGCGACCTAACAATAATAATATAAAGGCACAAAAATAACAATAGAGGGATTCTATGGGGCACAGTAATAACAATATGGGGATAATAGGGGCACAACAATATTAATAAGGGATACAACTACAATAGTAATGGGGGCATCACTAGTATTATAGGGACCTAATAGGTAGGCTTCCTTGTTGTCATAGTTTTGCTTTCAATTTTTCTTGCCAACCTATATGCCTTCTCCAATGAATCAGATTTCCAAAGGCGAACCTCGTGTTGAATGTTATCCTTTAAAGTCCCTATGAAGACATCAATCCTCTTCTTCTCTGGAATATCATTTAACCTTATATTTAATTTTTGGAAGTCCTCAATGTGCTCTACCATTCAACCCTTTTGTTTGATATTTTTCAATTGGCTAAAGAAGGTGTTTCTCTTTGTATCCTCATAATGTGCTATCATTTCCTCCATGACAATTGACTAGGTGACAAGTGGTTTATGAGAAAAAATCCATTTATACCATAAAAAGTGATTCGATTCTAAATATAAATATGCAATACGTGCCTTTTGTAACAGTTGCACATCATGTAGATCAAAATATTTCTCCATCTGTAGTATCCATGTTATGGGATCCTTGCCATCAAACTTCCTCATATTGATCTTTGGAATATGGTGTGTCTTGAATCCAATGTTAGATTCTATGAAATCATGATTAGCATTTATTTATTTTTCTCATCATGATTTTCCTCGACTACCTTTTCGTCATTAGGAGGCCTTTCTTGTAGCATCTTTGTCCCACCTTCCTTCAAACCTTCCATGTATTTATTCAAATATGCTTCCCTACCATCGATATTAGCTTCCATGGCACATATAAAACTATTTATCTTAGCTTTGATCGCATTCTTCAAATCAATTATCCAATTTTGCATACTAGGTGTTTCTATTTTCTTGATTTGTGTCATTATTTTTCTTGCTTTTAGAAGCTCGATATTGAATCTGTTGTATCTCTAAAATTTCAGATCTCCAAGGTCTGAACTTGAGATCTATAGTATCCCTCTATGTTCTCTTTCCAATTCCACCAATCTGATCGAAATTGGATTCTCCAAAAAAGAGTTATGCTTAATCTCCCACGATGACCTGATTATATACTTTTTTCAGTAAAGCGAAATTGTATGAAGTGCCACGTGTCACTGTTTCGAGCTTCAAACCTGAAAACAATACACAAAACCATAAATTTCATCCTATTTCTGTAAATTCTTATGAAATTTCAATTTGATGCTCAGAGAGAGAAAGTTATGAAGATTTTCTGAAGATCACATGTTTCAGATGTAATTTGAGAGGTTGCAAAAACCCTAAATTTCTTAGACCGTATCTCTGAAAATATAGCGAAACAAGATCTGAAATTCGGGCCCAACATTCACCAAGATTTTGGCTCAAATGGGTTTTAATATCAGAGTTTTAACCTTCGTAGAAAAAATTATAGCGAAAATTCCACAATGACCTGTTTGAGATAGAATTTTGGTGCTTGCAAAAACACTAACTTCCTCATATCATATCTATGAAAATGTAGCGAGACAAATCTAAAATTCAAAACTAAGGTTCAGAAAGATTTCGGCTAAAATGGGTTTTTTTTTAGCTTCTGAAACTTCGTAGAGAAAAATTTATAGCAAAAATGCCACGATGACCTGTTTGGAGTAGTGAAACCCTAGAATCCAAAGCTCTGATACCAAATGTTATGAAACCAGCTCACAAAAAGATAGAAAAGATAGATAAATGACTTAAAAATCATCCTCTTCAATGGGTAAACCTCCTTTACATTACACAAACGAATAATTATTGGATGATACGAATGACAAGACCTCCTTTCTATATATCGGAGTCTAAGGGGTCCCAATACAATTAGAGCCTACATAACAATAATATTGTAGGGGCACAACAATAACAATAGTGGGCTTATATGGGGCATAATAATAATAACATGGGGACAATATGGGCACAATAATACAATAAGGGGATTGCACTAATAACAATAATGGGTTACACTAGTAGTATAGGAACCTAACACTCGTGGTCGTAAATTGGTCATATGATCTCTATTTGGCGTGTAGGGTACCTCATTGGAAATATCTCTATGAGTACTATTGGATTTTCCATAGGCCCTTACCTATTTCTATGAGCCTGCTACAGACCTCAAAAAAACATCGTTTAGGGGTTCAAAACAACACTGGAATTTCAAGATCTGAAAAGCTGCTAAAAATAGTAAATGTTGTTATAATCAAGGAAATAGATGAAACCGACTAGAGATCTAGGTGGAATAGGAAAGTGACCACCAATATCCACCTGGATCAGTCCTCCCCCCTTATGAAGCAGTGGTACCCATTTTGTGCATAACCTCCATGAGGTGAGGAATGTTTTGTTGAACTTGGTCCCTGGTGAAAGAGATGGCTTGATTTAACAACAAGATATATCTAGATCCTCTGCTAGAGAGTGTTATTGATTTGTGTGTCCATGATCCTATAATTTATGGCCTACTCGACGTAGCTTGGGTTGAGCACTATTGGTGTCAACTTCTCAGCAACGTCGAATGCGTCCAACAATGGAAGAAAGTATGGTCACAATCATTCCACAATGAATACTAGATGCCGACCAAGGAACGGCGGAATGCTAGCTCTAAGTCATTATCCACTACATCCTTGGTCGTGGTCTACAAACCATATAGAAGTAGACAAAGCTTGTGGTGGGGCTCAACGAGGTGCTCCTTCTGCAAATGTAACAAAACTTTGTCGCCCACCTAGAACTTGTGTGGCACTCTATGTTAATCATGACATTGCTTGTACTTAGCATTGGCTTTATTCAATATGTCATGGACCTACTGGTAGATGTGCTGAATGTGCTCAATGAATTTGTTCATCCAATCAGCTTTGGACTAGACATGAGTCGAATCTGCTTCAGTAGTTGCAAATGGTATGGCCACATCAATGGGACATAGTGGTTAGAATCCCAACCCAACCTTATAAGGGTTTTGGCTAGTTGAGCTATGGAGGGCTCTATTGTAGTTGTGTTGGACGTGGGGGAGGATTTCACGCCATGTGCGTGGATGCTTCGAGTTGTGCATGATCATCTTGTTGAGGAACTTTATTTGGCCATCCTTTTGGGGGTGGATGGTCATGGACTTAATGAGCTTGGTATCCAACATCGACTAGAGGCTTGAACAAAATGGTACTCAGGAACCTGTTGTTTAGATATGAGATAATGGATTGTGGGATCCCAAAATGTACCCACACTCGTTCAAAAAAGAGCTTAGTAGTGTCTTCTATTGTGATGCTCTTCTTGCGGGCCACTAGAATGGCCATCTTAGAGAATATGTTGATGACCACGAACAGATAGTCATTTCCATGCTTACTAGAAGGAAGGCCTAACATGTAATCCATGGATATGGATTCTCAAGGCCGACTAAGAGTGGGAATAAGAGTATATAAGGCTTGCTTATGATTGTTGGTTCGGAAATGGCATAGGAAGTGTAGGATCTAATTTACTTCCCAACATCTTCTCGAAGGTTCAATCAATAAAAATACTTCTGCAACACTGCCACTGTTCTCTCTACTAAGAAATGTCCAACGAGCAAATTGTAGGGTTCCTTCCAAATCATCTTTGCATGCTCTCTTGTAGGAACATAGAGGTGTCCCAATTTGCATAACAGTGCACCCTAGACGTGAAAAAATAGAACTTGTTTTCCTTCAAGGAGCATCTGGTATGTGTTTCTGAATTCTGGATCACTCTTATAAAGATGTGATCACCCCGAAGTCTCGTGTCCACAAGGGTTGAGCACAATGGTCAGCGCCATAACTGGTGGTTGTCTGAGACAACTTGCAACATTATTGGTGTTTCCCTTCTTGTACTTGATGTTTAAATGGAATTGCTGCAAATATGCATACCATTTCTTTTGGTGATGATTCTGCAACTTCCCTTGTTTATGTATGTACTACAAGGTTCGGTGGTTTGTGTGGATAATCATTTCCTTCCCCATAATGCAATGCTTCCATTATTAGTAGGCCTACACGATATAATACATCTCTTTTTCATAAGTGGGATATTTTCGGATTGTATCTGAAAGTGTCTCATTGTGATATGCCATCGGATGCCCTTGGTGGGTAAGAACTGCACCAATAACATAGACGGAGGCATTTGTCTCAATTTCAAATGGTTGTTGTAGGTCTGGTAATGTAAGCATTGGTGCAGAGCATAGGTGATGCTTCAACTCGAAAAACTCCTTATGTTGGGATCATATCAAAAGAACTTTTCTTTCGCTCCACCCTTGGTGACTTGACTCAAAGGCCAAGTGATATGAGAGAATCCCAACACGAATCTGAATTGAAATTGGAAAGACCAATCTCAAATAACTTGTATCTTAGTGAGGTCCACATGCACACCCTTCTCATTAATGATGTACCCCGGATATTGAACCTGGATCATATCAAAAGTGCATTTCTCCAAATTGGCACACAATTTGTGTTATTGTAGGGTCTGGAGGACTTGTCAAATATGGTGTATGTACTCTTCCCAACTCCAACTGAAGATCAAGATGTTTTCCAAGTACACTACCATGAATGAGTTGGTAAAGGGTCGCAACATGTCTTCCATCATCCGCATGAAGGTTTCAGGGGCAATTGTCAACCCGAAAGGCATGATCAATGATCAAAAAAGGACCTCCTTGGATTTAAAGTATTATTCCACACATCAGAGGGTTAAATTGGTACTTGGTGATGCCTAGACTTCAATTCAATATTGCCTAAATATTCGGCACCCTTAAGCTGGTCCAAAGGTCTTAAATATGCGAGATTGGATACCTATTCTAGACAATGATCTTATTCAGCACCTGATAGTCAATATAGGGTCTCAAGATGTCATATTTATTCTGTACCAACACAATAAGGTTCCCACAGGGTCATGAAATTGGTATGATGTTCCCTTTCTGTAACAACTCCTGAATCTGCCTCTTAATTTCATCGTCCTCTAGAATAGAGCATTAGTAGATTGGTCCATTGGGTAGCAACGCACGCGGGGTCAGATCGATGGATTTCTTGACCTAATAATGTAGGGTTACCCCTATGGGTGAGGTGAAGATGTCTTCGTACTCTTCCACGACCTTGTCCATCTGTTGTTGTTGTGTGGAGGAGCCTTGTCTGGAGGCTGTGGCTATGGCCAAAGTCTTCTTCTTGCCTTGAGGCCGAATCATAAGAAATATAAATTTCCTGGTCTTGTAAATGATCTTATTGCATTGCTTCGTAAAGATCAAAGAGATAGTAGTAGGCAGTGCTACCTCCGGTATCCTATATAACATATTGCCCAAATAAATAATGACATTGAGAGGCCTAGACTCATACATAGCATGACTTTTCCACAAGTATGGTTGGCCTATTAATACATCACAAACTTCAAGAGGAAAAACACCACACAATGCCTCATATTTGAAGGGCTTGATGTTGTAGGGAAGGCGACACTTTTGGCTGACGCAGAGATCTCGCCCTTGGCAAAGCCACCCGATGGTGTATGGTTGCGGGTGTGGTGTGGTCGGTAGGCCCAGCCGCTTCATGACCTCTACTAAAATGAGGTTATTTTCACTTATGTTGTCAATAATGAACTACAATGGAGAACCCTTCATCCACATATATGAGTGGAAGAGTCACTCCCCCTCCACTATATCTTCAGGCTCAATATTATAGATCTTAGTGGTGGCAACAATGGAACTAAGCTCCAAACCAATAATTTGATTCCCTTTGTCATTCCCCTTGTCGGTATTTAAATCAGAGTTAGAAAATTCATTTGATTCGGAAGTCTTCAGCACAGCCACCAATGACTGTTTAGCTCAACACTCACTTGTGTTGTGATTGGGGCTCTTATTGAACTCATACAATTTCCATGTGTACTTCTCTGTCTTTTGGTGTTTTTCTTTTCTTTCAGCTTCGGCGGGATGTCCTGGGTTACCCTGCCTTGGCTTTGTCCTTTATTCTGCATTTTAGGGGAGCCTTTCCCTTGCTTTGGATTCACAGATCCAAAGTCCCGCTTCTTCTATCTAAATTTGTTTTCAATCTTGACAGTGTATCGATAAGTGATGTCAAGTGAGGAAATGTCCAGGAATTTCATCTCGTCCTGGATGTACTTGTGTAGATAGTTGCGGTACTTGAGCAACAAATGCTGTTGAAAATACTTGATACCCAACTTCGTGTGAAGGGTATGAAAATATTTCTGAGCTCTGGCACATCTTGGTCCCTTTCCTGCTACAACATGGTCCCCTTTATGTATTTATCTTCATAACTTTTGATAGGGTAATATTGTTCCTTAATGGTGTCTTGGAAATAATTCCAAGTGGGTGTAGCTGAAAATAGTGAGGATTCCCTCTCATCCTTTTGTTCACATTAGGTTTCCCACCATTCCTTAACATGGGGGGCAACTTTGAGGAGTGAAAAAGTAATTTTTTGTCGATTGGAAAAGTCATGAACCAAAAACTATCCTTCCAAAATATTTAACCATCTATCTATGGCGTCTACATCTATATGGCCTTCAAATATGGGAATGTCAAATTTAACTTGCACCTTAAAAGGAGTGGCGCCTCCAAAGTGGATTTTGGATGAAGATGTGTCTTCTGTGTGTAGCCGCTGAAGGATCTGGGCAAAGTTATCCATCATCGCGTTCCTTTTTCACTTGAGGGCTTCTTCGAGCAATATTTTGAAAGGATCTCCTACTCCCTCGTCTTTATTTTCATTCGCCATGGGAGGTCGTCGGGGTTTTTGAGGCTGGTCTTACAAAGGTTCAAATAGTTCGAGCCCTAACTCCTTATACCCTGACCTCGTTGGGGACATGAAAAGAAAAACAGAGAAAGAGCACACTGCTCTGATACCACTGATCCATACTTATGTAGGGATGCAACATAATATAGATATAAACATAAACACAAAGATGCAACAGAAATAAAAATTCATTTCATTAATATCAAAGAACTGAAATATGCTTACATACAAAATGGAAATAAGTTAGCTCGGGCGATGGTAGCTTATCACTGAGCATAAATTTGGAAGGTACATGCCTTTGAACTTTTCTATAATGAGCCTCAAGGGCCTTTTTAATATTAAACAACAAGGGAAAACCATAAACAAGAAAAACCCTAACCCAGGAGATCAAACATAAAGATTTTGTGGGCCCCATTGGGGTTAGTTGGGAAACCAAATTCTCAGGGTGATAATTTGGACATATGATCTATGTTTGGTTCATACAATACCTCAAAAAAAAAAAATTTAGGGGGTCAAAACAACTCTGGAAGTTCAGGACCTGCAAAAACTGCTAAAAATAGTAAATGCTACTATAATTAAGGAAACAAACGAAATCAACTGGAGGTCTAGTTGGAATAGGCGGGTGGCCAACAATTCCACCTAGATCAAAAACAAGGTATATACCATCCCTTACATGCAATAAATTGTCCTTGTGAAATCATTTCCATGGAATTTGTGGAAGGTTTTCCAACAACTAGGAAAGGACATGACTACCTATTCTTGGTAGTTGATAGGTTTAGTAAATTTTGCATTTTAATTCACTATAAAAATACCATCAGTGGGAAATAAGTAATGAACTTGTACTTTGGAAAAGTCTGGATTCACTTTGGGATACCAAGGTGCATTGTTTCAGATAGGCGCAGGAGATTTCTCATTGCATTTTGGAATACATTATGGGATAAGATGGACACATATTTCAAGAGGAAGTCCTATAAAATTCCATCCACATACAGATGTACAAACATAAGTAGTCAACAGGAACTTGGTGTATCTTTTGATGGGTTACAATAAGAGGCATACAAATGTTTGGGATGAAAATACAATCTATATACAACACTATTATAACAGAGCAATCCACACTTCTACTGGTAAGTCCCCATTTGAAACTTGCTTTGAATATTTTCCAACTTAACCTTTAGATATTACATATGGGAAATAAGGAGGAGTGATGGAGGATATTACAAGGGATGGCTTAAGGGAAGAAATTTTTTTCGAGAAGATTATGAAGATCCATCTGCAAGTATATGAGACACCAAAGAAATCATAAGAAAAGGTACAAGGCCAAACATGATTCACACATAATAGAGAATTCATTCAAGGTGGGAGACAGAGTGTGGTTACAATTAAACAAGAAGAGGCTATAGGGTCTTGGATATGAAACTTTATGAGCCTTCCATGTTAGATTAGGAAGAGTAATAATCCCTCCCTTGTATAGAGGAATTATCACCAAATTATCAGGAAGAGTTGAAAAAGGATATAGTTTTACAGAAGAGGTTTAGAACTACAAGGAAGGGGTAGCATCACCTTTGGTAGATTGGATGAAATGATATCTTCTATGAAAGGATAAATGGTATGCTCGAGAGAATGTAGAGGAAAAATTTCCTCACCTCATTCAATAAAACACTAGGGGGGCCAAAAACCTACCAAAATTGGGATGTATGATATGGATCAGATCATTACATTATTTTTCAACCATGTTGATTCTTTGAGAGCAGAAAAATTGTAGGAATAAGCTCATGGGACCATTTTTACCAGTGGTTCTGAGTTTGGTGAATTGGGATGTTAAGCCTTCTAAAAGCTGTTTGAGGCATTAAACCATTATTTTAGGATAAAATCCATATCTTAAGCTTTGCCCCCCATAGCACTATTCTACACTTATATACCTTTCCAACAATGCAAGAAATACCTCAAGAAAAGTGTGTATGCAAAATTTATGCTACTCGAAAGTTAGTCCTGTTGGGTTGTGTTATATTCTTTCCATGACTAGCCCACGTAGTTAATAAGGGAGTTAGAAGGGGGATGGATCCCCCCCTTCGTTGCACCGATTGCGCAGCGGGGGTGGGGGGGGGGATCACAAGAGGTTTGAGAGGTGAAAGTAACCCCACTCTATGGGATTTGGGGCAGCGCCCTGATTTTTTTTTTTGGACCCTATATTAAGTTGGGAGGACCTACCTATGGTTTTGTGCATGATTTTCACACATGTTTTTGGATGCGATGGTTTTCGGTCCATGGTTTTGGACGTGATGGTTTTCGGTCCATGGTATTGGATGCTTCAACATGTATAAATATGTCTTGTAACATTGAAAGGAACATAATGAAAAATCGAGATGGTAGTCTCGGTTTTGGGATCCAAGGGAAAATCTCTGTGTATATGTTTTATGTGTTATGCTCTCACACTGTTTATTTTCTGTCTTTTAGAATTTGTATGTAGGTAGTTTTTGTATGGGGTTAAAACCTACATTTGGTATCAGAGTTGTTTTGGCTTCAAGGGGATGCCTTTGTTGCTGAGGGGTTTCGATCAGGCCTGTGGTAGACCCTGTTCAGTGGGAGATCTGCGGGATTGATTCTAGTGGTGAAAGAGGATGGCGAGCAGTGGAAAGATAGAGATCAAGAAATTTAATGGTCAGAGTTTTGAGTTATGGAAACTCAAGATGGAGGATCTGTTGGTGGATAAAGATCAGTGGGTCATGGTAGATCCAGGTACTAAACCAACGGGAGTGTCCGATGAAGAACGGAAGAAGTTGGAGTGAAAGGCTAAGAGCACAATACGATTGTCTGTCTCAGATTTAGTATTGCTGAATGTATTAGGGGAAGCTACGGTGAAGGCTTTGTGGGACAAGCTAGGGACTTTGTACCAACCTAAGTCTCTGGTGAATAAATTGTTCCTACGGAAAAGGTTGTATAACTTGAGGATGAAAGATGGTGACTCGGTGACAAAACATCTGAACACATTTAATACTGTGGTAAGTCAGTTATTATCTGTTGATATTAAAATTTCAGATGAAGATAAGTGCATCAGTTTGTTGTGTTTTCTACCAGATTTGTGGGATAGTCTGGTTATTGCAATAGGTAGCAATGCAACTACCTTGCAGTATGATGAAATAGCCTCATCCTTGCTAACAGAGGAGATGAGACAGAAAAATATGGAGAGCCAGAATGGTGATGCCTTGTTTGTACGAAGACGGTCCCAGAACAAAAACAAAAATAAGTCATCGAGTGGGAGATCTAAATCTCCAGGAAATCCTGTAAAGGTGGTGTGTTGGAAATGCAGAAAGGAATGACACTAAAAAAATGATTGTAAATCTAAAGCTCCTGAACAAGGAAAGGGATCTGATGATGCTCCTTCTGCAGAGAATAAAACCACCTCAAATGAAGGTGGGGATGTGTACTTGGCTTCTTCAAGTACACATGTAGATCATGAGGCATGGTTGATTGACTCAAGTGCATCCTTTCACTTCACTCCCCATAGAGAGTGGTTCTGCGAATATGATAAATATGATGGTGGTGATGTCTTCTTGGGGGATGACAGGAAGGCTAGAATCATTGGTCATAGAAAAGTAAAGTTGAAGTTGCAAGGTGGAAGGTTTACAACACTTCCGGGTGTTCTGCATATTCTTGCATTGGCCAAAAATCTGATTTCTGTAAGCAAGTTGGATGATGCAGGTGTAAAAACGATATTCGAGAAGGATACCTACAAAATGGTTCGAGGAGCACTAGTATTTATGCAAGGAGTTCGGATTGGAACTCTGTACAAGCTGCAAGGTAGCACTATTATTGATGGGTGCAATAGTTCTCTGGTTCCTGAAAGTGGTGCAGAAAATCTAGTGGTCTCTGGAGAGAAGACCATGTTGTGGCATCAAAGGCTTGGACATATTGGAGAGAAGGGCCTTCGAATACTTCATGGTAAAGGTATGGTAGAAGTTATGAGTAACAGCTCTCTGGATTTTGATTTTTGTGAAAATTGTGTATATGGGAAGCAGAATCAGGTGAGTTTCCCCTCTAGTGGTAAGAGGGTGAAACATATATTAGAGCTTGTGCACAGTGATGTGTTTGGACCTGTGAAGGTTCCATCACTGGGTAAGTCTATGTGCTATGTATCATTTATAGATGACTTCTCAAAGAATACATGGATATATTTCCTTAAGAAAAAATCTGAAGTCTTTGACAGGTTTAAAGAATTTAAGGCTTTGGTGGAAAATCAGACAGAGAAGAAGATAAAGGTGCTGAGGACAGATAACGGTGGAGAGTTTTGCAATATGGAATTTGAAGTATTCTGTAAGAAGTGTGGTATAGCACGACATAAAACTACTCCATATACACCTCAGCAAAATGGAGTTGCCGAAAGGATGAGCAAGATGTTAATGGAAAGGGAAAGAAGCATGCTCAGTGGTGTCGAGTTAGGACAATAATTTTGGGCAGAGGCGGTGGAGACTGCATGTTACCTAGTCAACGGATCACCTTCATCAACATTCGAAGATAAGAATCAACAAGAGGTATGGACTGGTAAGAAAACTTCTCTTTAACATCTGAGGGTATTTGGATGTGATGCATATGTACATGTTCCAAAGAAGAAAATAACCAAGTTGAATAGTAAATCTGAAAAGTGCATCTTTATTGGGTATAAGGATGGTTGAAAGGGTTATAAGCTTCAGAACCCAATAACAAGGAAGGTTGTGTACAACCGAGATGTGGTGTTCAGAGAGGTGAAAGATGTTATTAAACATGAATTCCAACCAAAGGAACCTGAGAAGATAGAGTTTGAGTAAAAGGAGGAAGAATCAGACTCTACAGCAGAGGAGGAATCAGAAGATGAAGAGCCACAAACTCCGGGTGTGAGAAGATTAGTTCGAGAAAGAAGGCAGCCAGAAAGGTATAGTCCATTTGCTTTATGTTCAAATTTTACTTTATCTATTATTGATGATGATCCTAGAACTATGAAGGAAGCAGTAGATTCAGAGGATGGAAAACTCTAGAAAGAGGCCATGGTTGATTAAATGACATCTTTGCACAAAAGTGAGGCTTTGGATCTGGTGGATTTGCCGGCTGGAAGGAAACCAATTTGCAGAAAATGGGTGTTCAAGAAGAAGATAAATGCAGAAGGAAAGGTGGAGAAATACAAAGCTTAGTTGGTAGCAAAATGTTATTCCCAGGTGTCGGAAATTGAATTTGGTGATATTTTTTCTCCTGTTGCCAAGGTAACTTCTATTAGATTACTTTTATCTGTTGTTGCTGCTTTTGATTTTGAGGTAGAACAGATGGATGTGAAGACATCATTTCTTCACGGGGATCTGGAAGAGGAGATCTACATGAAGCAACCTGAAGGTTTTGTGGTGAAGGGTAAGAAAGAACTAATATGCAAGTTAAAGAAGTCTCTGTATGGGTTAAAACAGTCACCAAGGATGTGGTATCAGAATTTTGATACATTTATACGGGACTTAGCTTCACTAGAAGCAAAGTAGATCACTGTGTGTATTTTAAATTAATTGGTGACTGTGTTATTTATCTGGTCTTGTATGTGGATGATATGTTGTTGGTTGGAAATGACAAAGAAATTATCCAAGATTTGAAGACCCATTTGTCCTTCAAATTCGACATGAAAGATCTTGGTGCTGCAAATTATATTTTGGGCATGGAAATTAAAAGAGACCGGAGAAAGAGGAAGCTCTGGTTAAACCAGAGGAAGTATGTCGAGACAATATTGCAGAGGTTTAATATGTAGGATAGTAAACCGGTGAAGGTTCCTATTCCTGTAGGTGTAAAGTTATCTGCTAAATAGTCTCCCAAGACACAATAAGAGGAAGAGGACAAGTCCCGTGTTCCATATGCAAGTGTATTCGGTAGCCTGATGTATGCGATGGTCTGTACTAGACTAGACATTGCACACGTAGTGGGAGTATTGAGTAGGTTTCTGTCAAAACCAGGGAAGGAGCACTAGACAACAGTGAAACGGGTTTTCAGGTATTTGCATGGCACTAGTGATTATGGTTTGTGCTGCCAAGGAAGAGCAGGATTGGACAGAGTGTTGGATGTTCGTGGCTTTGTTGATGCAGACTGGGCTGGAGATCTGGATCAAAGAATATTTACAAGTGGGTGTGTGTTTAACCTATTTGGAGGTGCGATCAGTTGGATGAGTAAGAAACAATCTGTAGTGGCACTATCAACTACAGAGGCAGAATACATGGCAACCACTTGTTGAGTCTTGAAAATGTCATTCATTTCCATTACACTTTCACTATTATGTCCATTCTATCACCTCCATTTCACTGCTATGTCGCCACATTCATCCCACTTTCATTATCATTGGGCCACATTTATGTTTTTCCAATCTTTATTAATTCTAAGCCTTTTAAGTGAATTTGTGGTTAAAAATTAGAAAATAATGTGCATATGCTTATACCTAACAAATGAGTTGAGATTGTTGACATGTGTAGGTTGAAAGGAGGCTTTTAGAAGACCCTTATGTGGCACCCCAAGGCCAAATTCGAATTTGAGTAGAAAGAATCATGGGATCATGAGGATATGTGTCACATCTCCTAATTGTATTGTAACTCTAAGAAGACATGTGTCTTATCAGTTCCTATTTTGATTAGGACTCTAGAGGTAGAGGGAGAGATTCATGGATTCTCATTAATGAGATGGCTTCTCATCTTTTTGTATAAATAGGAGATCTCTCTCCTTCATTTGGAAGCTTAGAGTTTGGAGTTCTTAAGTCTTTTTAGCTTGTGAGTTTGTAGTTCTTCCTTGATGGCTTTTGAAAGCTTTGGAGAGCTTTGCTGTACTTTGTAATTTTGAAGAATTTGAATAAAGCTTTGATGTTTTCAACATGGAAGGAGATGTGAAGTAGATGTCATGGAGCACATTAGAATATAAGGTAAAGTAGATTTCATTTTGTAATTTTGCTTTGATTTCATTATGTCATTTGATTGCTTTCAAGTTGGTAGATTAGATTTTTCATTCATGCAATTTTAATTCATGCAAGTGTGTTCAACCGGTTGATTGTAGGTTAATAATGCACATAGTTTTTTAATGACTAATGACATGACGGAATCATCTTTTCCTTCTGCTGATTTAATTTTTTTGAGTTCTAATTCCAGCATTGTTATTTCTTTCAGTTTTGTTTTACTCATTTACTTTCATGCAATTTAGATATCATATTACTCAACTTGTTCGTGATTGCTTCCTATAAGGTAGATTAAGCTGAAGGGTAAAGGATCAGAAGAGTTGAAGTAGTGTGATTAGTTTCCTTTATGCAATTTAGATATCATATTGCTTAACTTGTTCATGATTGCTTCCCATAAGGTAGATTGAGCTGAAGGGTAAAGGATCAGAAGAGTTGAAGTAGTGTGATTAGTTTCCTTTATGCAATTTAGATATCATATTGCTTAACTTTTTCATGATTGCTTCCCATAAGGTAGATTGAGTTGAAGGGTAAAGGATCAGAAGAGTTGAAGTAGTGTGATTAGTTTCCTTTATGCAATTTAGATATCATATTGCTTAACTTGTTCATGATTGCTTCCCATAAGGTAGATTGAGCTGAAGGGTAAAGGATCAAAAGAATTGAAGTAGTGTGAATTAGTTGCTTTGCTTTCAGTCTTTGAGTTGCTTTAAGTTCAGTTTTTACTTTCTTCAGTTTTCTTTTTATACAGCAGCAAGGATACTGGGTTTCATAGTCACTAGCTCATTGATTGGTTGTTGCATTCCATTTTGATTGAAATCGCTGCATATTTACACTTTTGTTCAAGTACTAATTCCATTAATAACATGTTTTAAGATCTTTTGAAGTGCTAAGTTTTGGAAGTTACCATTAGGGACATAGGCCTTGTCTTGAAATCTCTATCCATACTTTTCCTTTAAAAGTATTCTTAAGACCTTAGAATAGGATTTCCATTTGCATTAGACACTTTAGGAAACCAACCAAAACAAAAACCCAAAACAAAATAAAATCTATAAAACAACGAAGTAAGAAAAAGGTTAACTAAGCACATATGGTGCACCACACTTCATCAGTTTACGATACCCGGATTGATAATTTATGTAGAGAAATTTAAGACGTTAAATTGACTAGACACCACTCATGCAAGAAAGGAAGAAGTTTGGTTGTAGAGATTGTTTTCAAGTATGAGGTTAGTACAGGGAGCTATAAGGATACACTGTGGTAGCCAAAGTGCAATTTTCTTGGCAGTGAATCCTACATATCATTCAAAGAAAAAGCACATTGATATTCAGTATCACTTTGTGAGGGATATGATAGAAGACAAAAAGGTGTTGCTAGTAAAGGTGGACACTTTGAAGAATACTGCAGATGCATTGAAAAAATCTATGAGCTCTGAGAAGTTCTCTTGGTGTAGAGAAACAATGGGCATTGCAGGGCTGGATAAATGACTAAGCTCTCTTGTGGCCCCCTGTGGAAAGAAAACAACAAGTGGGAGAAGTCCTCCTATTTTGACCATCATGATTTGAGAGGATGCCATGTTAGCCCCCATTATTCATGGAAAAGGAGTGGTAATGTAATCAAGATGACAAACGATCTAGAAAATACAATTTTATAACTCTACTTAAGAGTTGGAGTCAAAGTTATCCAGTGGTAGGATGTCAAGTTTTGTTATAATCGAGCCACTAGGAGGAAAGTGGTTTACATTTTATTTAAGTGCATTATGTTCCATATATGAGAAGTGTAGTTAAGAGTGGATAGAGAGAGAGAAAATTGAGAGGCTTTGTGTATTGTAGCATCCCACAGGCCACAAGTCTCACTGCTTTGTACTTTCATCCATTTCCATTCAGAGAGAGTGTAAAAAAACCTCACCTTCTAGCAAGGTTTTCTCCTATAAGGGTTTCCTAGATCTTATATTGTTTTCTTTATGGGTTATGAGTTTTATTTTATTGTTTTCTATTTTGCCATATTTTATCTTTTGCATGCATAAGCATAACATAATAATTAACTAATCTAAAAGCCTAGGGATAAATTAACCCTCATGATTTAGATTTCATATTTTCAAATACATTTTAGTACATTTGTTGTGACAAATTGTCTAGTGGAATATCCACAGTAGTTTACAAAACATACTGAATCCATTTTCATATCTTGAAACACACAAGATTGACAGTTTTTTGAAACAAACTGAGTTTTAGATCTCTCTAGGTATCCCCTAGTTACTTCTTTTTCTCTCATCCTCGCATATTTTGCTCTCTAGGAAAGTTAGTGATGTCTTGTCTCTTAGCTAGTAAACATGTTCATGGAGTAAAATTTGCAATGAAATAATATTCCAAACCTTAAGTAAGAATTAGGACTACCTTTTCCCGATTCAACATGTTGATTGGGACCATACTTTTTAGAAAATAATTAGCTTATTTTTTAATCAATTAAGTGATTCTTGAGAAATTACTACAACCAAAAGATATTTTTCCCTTCCTCAAAATGGAAACTGAAAGTTTACAGATTTTTTTATTAAAACAAAAAATATAACACAAGTTGAAAATATTTATGTATCATTTAATTGTATTAATGATTTATTTAATGTTTCAACAAGAACAAAACTACCATTAGTTGACATATTCAATTGAGTTCTTGAATGCATGGAATCATAGTACATTTGAGCTTATAATGGAGCATTCAATAAAACTAAAAAGACTTAATATTACCAAAGTGTTTTTTCTTGAAATTGGTGTGGAGTTGTTAATAATGACAACAATATTGGGCCAACTACATTATGCCATGCCTCCATAAACCTTATCTCCATACCTCATTGACATGAAAGGGAGACTTTCAATTTTGTATGAAAAAGACCACCCTTAGATTGGAGTGCGACTAAGTGGTATTAACTACCATTGGTATATTTTCTTTTTTTAGTAGCATTGACAACATATTTTTACCTTTCATGTGGAAGGAGGTAAATATTTAAGTCATAGGCAATGTTGATTTAGTGAAAGAGGTAAATATTTAAGTCATAGGCAATGTTGATTTAGTGGAAGTGTTGTACCTTTTAATGTTTCTTTAATGTCTATGATGTTATGATTTTTCATATGTGTCTCAGTAAAGGGTGTTGTATTATATGTTATTTAGTGAATGAAACATTTTCGGAATTGTATTTCAGATTTTCATGGGGAAGTTTCTTCATTTTTCTTGAAATTTTTCATGGTCATTGTATTCTCTGCAACTTTGGGGAATTTCCTTATTTTGCTTAACATTTCTTATGGTCATTGTATTCCCTACCGCTAGTAATTTTTCATGGTCATTGTATTCTCTGCAACTTTGGGGAATTTCCTTATTTTGCTTAACATTTCTTATGGTCATTGTATTCCCTACCGCTAGTTATTAGCAAAGGAAATGAGTTCACATCGATAAGCATCATTTTTGTTTTATTTTATACGAGTCATAAATAATTGGGGAATTTCCTTATTTTGCTTAACATTTCTTATGGTCATTGTATTCCCTACCGCTAGTTATTAGCAAAGGAAATGAGTTCACATCGATAAGCATCATTTTTGTTTTATTTTATACGAGTCATAAATAATCTTAGAATGTAATCTTTGTTGATTGATGTTTGGTATTTTTATTAGCATTATTATAGTGTTCTCATAGAATGTAATCTTTGTTGATTGATGTTTGGTATTTTTATTAGCATTATTATAGTGTTCTCATTGAATGAACTTAGCTTAAGAATTTATTGAGGTGTAGTAGAGGAGTTTTCCTAAGCAAAGTTATGGAATTTATTCCACCTCAGAGAAGGCTAGAGATTGTTCAGTAAAGTGTGAAGAGGCAGTGGAAATTTTTATCAAAACAAACATATTTTCAATCAACAATGCTAAACTAAATGTTACAAAAATATGTAATAATGACAAAAAATAAAATCAACATGAAACATAAAGTTGCCAAAGAATATGTGTTTTCTTTAAGTATTGAGGGATATGTATTAATCAAAAAGCTCCGCAGTTAAGCACTTGATTGTGGAGAAAAAACTCCATAGTGGGCTTGATTATGGGAAAAAATCCACAGTGAGGTGCGCTTGAGCTAGAGGCAATATGGGATGGGTGACCTCGTGGGAAGACCTAGTTACCGGGTGCGAGACCCAGAAGTGATGATTGACGCTATGTGTTTCATTTCACTAGTTTCAATACCACTTTTTCACCCCTGTGAACATCACCTGATGCAATGAGTGCACATGGACTATTCAAAAATCATGAGAAATTAGTCAGTTACAATTACCTCTCAAGGAAATTGTCATAGATGAATGGCCTACTTAATGCGGTTGAATCCCAAAAAATGATATCTAAGATAATCCATTGCTAAAACCCTTCAATACTTAAATTCAAAAGAGTGAAGGGAACTCTACTTAAATAGTTCATGAGGCACAATACTTGCTAAGATTTTCCAAATGGGTTAGCAAGATAAGTGGGCTTGATTGTGGGTAAATAATCCACAGTTAAGCGTGCTTGAGCCAGAGCAATTTGGGATGGGTAACCTCCTTGGAAGTCTTGGTTACTAGGTGCAAGCCCTGGAAGTGATGACTGACATTATGTGTTTCATTTCCCTAGAAGTTGAAAGTCATTCACAATACCTACATATGCCTTCTAGCCTTCTAGCTTATTTAAAGAATACATTACAAAGCTTTAATAAAATGTTATAATGCCAGTAATTTCTTCTCAAGTTTAGTCAAAGTGGCTTATTTAAAGAATGCATTACAAAGTCTTAATAAAATTTTATAATTTAATTAAATTCTTCTCAAGTTTAGTCAAAGTGGTTTGATTAGATCTATACGATGGGCATTCAAAAATTCTACTTTCGATTGAACTTGGAAACGCAATTCTACTTTCGATTGAACTTGGAAACGCCTTTTGTTGAACAAGTTTATTGGAGTAAAGTATATAAATACAAAAAATAATACTTTTGGTTTGTTAATTGTCTATCCTTTTGTACTGGTTCATAGTTGCATAGGTTCAAATGTTATGAGAGATGTTTCTTATAAAACCATTACAACATATTATAAATCATGAGGATGAACTTAACAATTCATTTTAATCCAAGAACAAGGTTCATGATCTGCAAAAATAATGCCTTCGTGTCATAGGGTCCTTGCTACTTTTTCTTTCCAAATAAATTGGAAATGAAGAAATGTGAACCATGAAAGAGCTCTTCTCCAAGGCTATTTTTATATTAAACTTTATATTAAAAAAGAGAGGCTGCATGGCAGCTAGTCCATACTCAGTATGGGAAAGTATCCAGAGTCTCTCAGACCATGTAAAAGAAAAAGGAACATGACAAGTAGCAAGACCAACATCCATGTCAGTAGATCCAACAACAGCAGACCCATAAGCAGGAGTCCCAGTTATAGGTCCAACAATAGATGTTCCAGCATAAAGATCCAGTTCCTTCTTCTGCAGATTGGCAGGTATTAGAAACAGAGGCATCATGACCTCGGGTTAGAGATTGAGGACCATTCCAGATTGAGGACCATTCCTTTATGTATGCACTAGATACAGTGCTGCACCTTTGACCGATGAGATGGTTTTGTATCATGAGGAGCCTTTGACCGATTAGATGGCGGGTAAAGAACAGAAAATAAGGAATGGCACCATCGGATGAGGGTTTCTTCTGGACTACTGCTTGCTTCTAGAAACAAGATAATAAATATGTTAGATATATTATACTATTCAAGAAAATATGCACAAAAAAGATATAAAATTTACTTTATGTCCCAATTAAACTCCAGCCTTATATTGCATGTTGAAAAATTGAAACTCGTTCTCTTAGAAGTTACTCCCTGTCATTAGACAATGAAAATCTGATACATTTGAAGCTATTGAAGCCATAGCTCTCGATCAAATTTTGCAACCTATGGAAAACCCGAGTTCAATATTTTTCAGATAACCAGAACTTTGAATATTTCTTTGTGGCTGATGCAGATCTCCCAAGCTAGAGGGAAAACATAGATGCCTAACAAGCATGGAGTTACATTGCAAATCTCCCAAGCTAGAGTGAAAACATAGATGCTTAACAACCATAGATAGATTCTTAACAAGCATGGAGTTACATTTGAGGAGTCACATTGGAGTGAAAACATTTCATAAACAATGCAGCATATGCCAACAGAGCATGCACATTGCTACACTAAGAATGAAGTCATAATTTAATGTCCAACTCGCTATACTAGGAACAAAGCCCTATTTTGTGCAGTTCAACATAGCATGTATAAAATTTATACCAGGAACAAAATTACTCTGTAATAGGTCGAAAACAAGGAGGAGCCTACTGTCACAGGGATCAAGTAAACTATCGCACTTGTGGGAGTTTGTGGGTCAACAACATTGCCCTAAGCCTCAATTTTATCCATGGATGTAAAACCCTGAAGTAATTCTGCATTCTGGTAGCTTCATTACATGGTGGGATGAGGTTCATGATGTTTTTCCTCCCAACCATTGGCAAACTGCCAATAGTGCAACTGTAGAAGTTAACTCATAACAATAGTAAAAACATTACATGGTGGGATGAGGTTCATGATGTTTTTCCTCCCAACCATTGGCAAACTGCCAATAGTGCAACTGTAGAAGTTAACTCATAACAATAGTAAAAACATGATGCAGAATTTAACTTGAGTGTTTGAAAGAAAGCTTGGAGACGCTTGAGATGCATAAAGACCAATAGGTGCACAAAAAATAAGGGATGGCTCTTAAGACTTGCAAAAACAGAGCATAGGGCCCAAGGCCACACCTCAAAAACATATAGAACAAGCATAGATCCAGAGTAGAAAATACAAGTAAAACAAATTGCATACAAATAGCAAATGACTCCAACAACCAATCGAGTAGTAGAATGAAGAGCCTAATGATATAAGGGGCCAAACAATAAATTCAATAGCAAGTCTAACTAGAGAAAAAGAACACATAAATCATACTTGAGACTAACATAGGATTAGAGCATAACACTAGACTATAAAGATACAGTCAATGTGTACCATACCATGATCTCTATATTGGTTGTGCACGGAAAATGTGATAAAGGCTGGGGTTTAATCAGAAAAATGCATAAGAACACCTTGGTGACTCGCCAAACACTGATGATAATGGTAAAAAGGTGGATTTTCTCAATTTTTTTAGAATTTTAGATTTAAAACATGGAATACAAGGCAAATTATGACAAGCAACAAATTGAGTCCAAGTACAAATTTGATTTATATTTTTACATTTTTTGTTGGGATTTGTTTAGTAAAGAAAATACATCATATACCTGATTACTAAACCGAAAAAATGTAGTCACAGCACCCTCGGGCCCCTAGTAACCAAGACCAATTTGGGTTTGTTGGTTACATCTTTTCGATAATTGCCAATCTAAGCTGAGATTTGTGTAGCCAACGCTGATATAAAAGTTTATATTTCCTCCAAATGGAATGGATTAGTTGCCTCATAAAAGGTTACTTTCCCAATGATAGTGGATAAGAAAGAGTGTATTGTACTCAGCAACAATCCATGCGTATAACACCTGTTGAAAAAGACTTCTACTTATGGATCCATAAGTTAGATTTATTATTTCCAAATCTGTAAACAAAAAGCAAGATGCCATATAATTTGTTATTGTTGTTAGTCAAGAGAATCAATAATATCTTCCTAAATTGTTGTTAGAAACATTATAATAAACCTTGTGAGATAGAAACATTATTATTTTTGTTATGATTTCCTGTGTGGATAAGTTGGAAAAGTCACTTCCCACAGTGATGCCCAATGTTGTCACTAAAGGTAGAGTATTGATGATGAAGCTTTGTTTCTGCCTACAATTCTATAAACTACATCCCTTTTCCTACCTTAAAAAGGCTTGCAACAACAATGGTGACGTGTTTCACCATCGTCCAATAGCTTTGCAAGACCAAAGTCTGATGCATGTGCTTCCAACCTTTCATCAATGAATATATTGCTCAGCTTTAGACCGCTGTGGACAATTCTAGGTGTCACAATCATGCAAATAAGCCAGGCCTCGACATGCTCCAAGTTCTATCACCAATCAATGCACACAGTTTAAATGTGAACCAGGTCGTTTGCAGTCGTGGAGAAATTCATCTAAGCTTCCCATTATGTGAATATATATTGTCAAAATCAAGAAGAATTAGAATATGTGTTTAAAGAGAAGGCACATAAGAAAGTATTATAAAATGAGAGCAGGAGTCAACACATACTATCATTGACCTGGAAGAGGTCATGAATCATCACACCTTCTGCTAGTTTATGTTTACAAGGTTATCAGTATCTTAAGTATGTTTTATAGATTATATGACAGTAGTAAAAGCACGGATATTTTGCCAGTAGATATATATGAACTTTCTATGTTGTTTTGTACCTGTGCAAACAGCTTGAACTGTGAACACATTATGTATGCTTTAAGAGTGTTGTTAGTTTTGCTACAACCATTTTTTATCATAAAATTTACCTAGTTTCTGTTAAAAATTATATATACCTGCAATGCTCGCTTAAAGACTTGGCATATTTTCTTGGCAAGGCTCAGTTCAAGACTCGGCAACTCTGACAAGTTTGAGAAGGGTTCAATGGGTTTTGGAAATTTCCATTTTCAGTCAAGTTTCAGGCCAAGCTTATACTGATTACCCATTTCAGGATTGAGCTGGAGACACATAGAAAGTCTCAGGGGTCTTGACCAGGTCTCACAACACTGCTCGAAACTTGTTGTGCAGTGGTGGTCGAAACAAAGCCAACTATTATTAGGATACTGTGCCAACTTACAGTTACTTCGAATACTGTTGTTGCCAAAGGAACAGTAAATTGAACATCCAACTAAAAGAGGGGGAAAAATGAATGGAATGAATCCCACTTTGCACAAGATTCTGTTGATCTACTCTGCAAAGTATAATGTCAACTAAGGTCCACTAATATTGTGAGGTTTCGTAGAGTATTTTAGAGACCTACTGTAAGAATATTTGATTTTGAGCTCTTTCATGGAAGGTACTTTATTTTAATTTACTCAAAGGTATCACCCACTGACAAGGGACCTATATTGCACTCGAAAATATACGTGTCCCTGAGAGTTCTTGAAGTACCTCCGAAGGTCAAAGATTGAAGACATATTCTATTTCATTTTTGTGCGAAGAGACCCTAATTGAGGCACTGTTGTCCGTAACTTTAGATTTTTATAGCCGTTTTACTGTGCTAGCAATTAGATAAAAATTAAAGAAAACAATAGATAGTGATTAGAAAAAGGATTAAAGAAAACAACATAAGTCTGTTAACTTACAGTTAGCCATGGTTTCATAGTGTTTCCCTCATTAGACGGCTTGTTGCGATAGGTAGACATTTCTACGCCTCAAATATTTATTGCCTGAAGATGAGTTTGGTCGCCTTAAGGTAACTATAGCTTGCGCTATACAGAAATAACTGTATTTCAATTAAAAAAGGCATGCGAAACATAATTTCCCTAATAAAATCATGATTATGCTCTCATGGAAACTGAGCTGCGTATTTCACAATAAGTAACGACAATAGTTTATCCACGGGAATGGTTAGGCGCCTTTAAATAAGGGAATGCTCAATTCCAGCACCTCCTAGCATCAATTAACTTGTAATTTACAGATGGTTCTTCTATCCCTGAGTGTTAGAAATATCTTAAATAAATAAAGAAGATCAAAAAGCCTATGAGAGAATGTTTTCCTTGAGAATAATCTGATGATGAAATGAAATGATGCAATGTAATTTGATTCAAGAAGAAATGTTGAAGCTAACATTTGGGAGCTGATAACACCTACCCATGTGTATTACTCTTCATGTTGGGATCCCTCTCGTGCTTCCTATCTTCAGTTGGAGAAGCTCTTGCAGGACTTTCTTTGGGTCGACCTGCAGTGGAAGAAGGGCTTTCATCACATTAATTGGGATCTTTGATGTAATCCTTAGGAGTGGACATGGTTGGAGGTGATTGGGTTATCCCACGAAGCCAAGACACTCTATGCCTAGTGGGGTATTATAAATACATGATTGCCTAAACCAAGGTTTATGTGACATACCTCTTTGATTGAGATCCTTGGTTTTAGTAATGATTTTCATGATGGAGGTGGTAGCTAAGCCTGGTGGGTCTTCTTCACATGCTGGAAGTGTAATTTGAGTTTACCGTAGGAAACCCTTAGGCCTTAAGCTATAGCGGTCCTTTTATGTAGCTTCCTGTAGAGTACAATTGTTGTAGTGGTTTCTCCTGTAGTGCTTGCGTTTGCACACTTTTGTGGTAAGATCAATTCCTTCCCTCTCCTCCTCAAATTTTTGTTTAGAAAAGGCCCGCCGTGTTGTACCAGCGAGATGCATTACTACATCTCAGTCCAAGGGTTTTGTTGTATGCAAGAAAAGAGCCTACCTAGCAAAGAATTCACATATCTCCATGGGCTAACAGCTGCCAATAAATGAAATTCGAAATTCAGTAAGACATGCCTAGACACGTCCCATGTATGCAAAGAAATATTTAAATTAAAAATAATTTTTTTTAATAAAATAAAAAAGTAAATATGAAGGTTAAATGGTTAAATAAAAAAAAAATTGAACTGCCCAACTGCCAAGTGTGGCTTGCATGTAGCCAAGTGCCCCCTCTGGATCTTTTGCTGGAAGATCAGACCCTTCATCTAACTCTCAGTTTCTCGACCAAGCAACCAAAGGTGATGGGAACTTCTCTGAAATCAGTCATCCAACATATCAATAGAGTCCACAGGGTAATTTATTGCCACAAACGAGTCATATGGAAATCTCATTAAAAATGTATCCCCATTGAGTGGATGACATTACAGAGCCTAGAGGCTGAAGATACCTTTAAGCAGTTAAAGCACAAGTTCTTCTCAACCTCAATTCTGCGGATTCCCAATTTCCAAGAGGCCTTTGCAATTGAATGTGATGCATTTTAATATGCCAAGTCCTTCTTAACCCTAGTTCTGAAAATTCCCAATTTCCAGGAGCCTTTTGCAACTGATGTGATGCATTTCAATATGCCATTCGAGCTCTCAGTCGAGTAACAAATGAACCCGATCAGACAGGATAGTGGGTTCATTAATAGCTTATTCTCTCAGGCAAAACCCAACTATCACAGTTATACAGCTTTACGTTGGCTGACTAATAAATCGATCCATATAGTAATGAAAGAATAAGTCTGTGAGTAATGACTTAACAGATGGTTTATAAAAGAATGATCTATTATATGAACCTTGTACCTTTTTCTTTGAGCTTTTGTTCTTAAGATCAATGAAAAAAGAAACTTTGAGCTACCTACCTATTGGAACTGACAGCGTGGGAGTGGGCCAAGTTGAAGGAAGAAGACCGCCTTCGACTTGACGACCCTCTGCCTTCGGCTAGGCTTGACGACCCTCTGTCTTCGGCTAGCAATAGCAGGTGGTGAATTTGCTTCCTGCTTTGATGTTGATGGGTACGTTGCAACTTCAACTGAGACTGCTTCAAGGTTCAAAACTGAAGCTCCTTCTTTTGCATATGAAAGCTCTGGGACTGGGCGAAGGAAAGTTGGAATAGAATAGGATGTTGGCTTTCGAATAGGCTTTCTGAGACTTCTAAATGGAAGGTATGTCAGCGAAATAACTCTTCTTCCTCTGGGGACTATAGAATGCTCTGGGAAATGCATCTTACCATTATAAAGTGCACGTTTGATATTGCTGGTCATTTTTTATTAGTCCTATGCTGGTAGCTATGCTTCCATGGTTGGTTGTACTACACTTTCCATGGCTTTATTATGGCTTTGTTACCTTTGCCTCTATGCTTTATCGAATAAGTCAAGTGAGCTTGCTTGAAGTGAGTGAGCTTTAGTGTCCCCTTACCGCAGAGAAGCCAGACCTAAAGAAAATAAATAAATATAAGCATGGATAGAACTAGTTTGAAGAAAATAAACAAATTTAGTGTTTTCTTTGGCCCAAATCTAACTTAGCCCTCTCTGTTCCTCGGATTTACTTAAAACAATTGACCTAAAATTGTTCTGGATTCTACCAGAGACATAAATCCTTAAAGACACTGAGCGAATGCAAAACAAAATACCTGACAAAAATCCTTGAAGAGATTGGACATTTCAGCATACTTTCCAAATATGTGGGTGTGCTTGTTGTTTCATTCTCGCTGAAGGACAAGCGCTTTGAGCACGATGAATATGAGATCTCTGATAATTTGAGAAAGTTCGGATGGATCTTCAACAGAACTCAGGCTGAGCAGAGGGAGGACTTCAGTAGCAGTTCACCAGAGAGAAGACAAGTCCCTTCCCTTTTCAGGTGAAAATCCAAATCCTTGTTCCTTTGAATAACCTTGTTCTTGTTCTTTTGAATAACCTTGTTCCTATGAATGATTTATGAGCCTTAGAGTCAGAGAACATTTTGCTTCTTCGAGATGTTGAGCTTGGCCTATGATTTATGAGCCTTATGAATGATTTATGAGCCTTAGAGTCGGAGAACATTTTGCTTCTTCGAGATGTTGAGCTTGGCCTATGATTTATGAGCCTTAGAGTCAGAGAACATTTTGCTTCTTCGAGATGTTGAGCTTGGCCTGTATATTTTTCAAATAGGTAATATGATTATTGATCTTCACTCAATTGTATTAGGCGTGTTGGCCTTAGGACTAACAGGTCCGACACTCAAGCGAACTAAACTGCAGATCTTTGGCTGAATTGCGACTCCCGGTAGAACCTAACTCAGCTAAAGAGGAACAACAGACTCTTAACCAAGTGGGATATTTCATTCCATGCCACTTGTTTTGTTTTCATGCATCACCTTGCCACTTGTTTTGCTTCAGACATATCTCTGAGATCACTGAAAGACAATATTAATCTCTAACAATAAAACGCTAGCGTTATGTTATAGAATTATTGGCTAATTTAAGAAATATATCCTAAGTTATTTTGAGTTTTTCTTGGATATGAGGCCAAATAAGATTACAAAGTCTAATTAAGTTTTTCATTGGATAAGAAAGAATATTCATTGAAAAAAATTGATTAGTCTTTGTGTCAATTAATAACCACTCTCAAAATCGATTATTATAGTTCCTGCAGCCTCGAAAAAAAACCGATTACTATAGTCCCTGCAGCCCCGCAGGAACAAATAATACTTGTGATGGTTTATTCTAACCAATAATACTTGTGATGGTTTATTCTAAGTATGCATTTCATCTTTAGGAGAATTAAAGTGATAACTGTGCATTTGAATTCTTCAAATGATAAATTTAAGATAAAATGCACAACAATGGAATTTTTCAATAATTTAATGTTGAAGTTTTGGGAAGAACTATAATGTAGGACTTTCATATATCATTATGCTTTTATTAATTCAAAAAGATATCGTTGGTTGAATTTTTTTTCATGTATAATGTTTATTAATAATTATTTATAATACTATTGATATAAAAAATAATTAATATTATTTATAATTTTATCGATATAAAAAATAAATAATTGATATAATACTTAAGTAACTTTGATATATATATATATATATATATATATATATATATATATATATATATATATATAGATTAAATATTAGAAAATTTACAATTTTAATTTTCAACCATAAATTATGTCTCAATTAAATTATTTTTATTTGAATTAGTTTTATTTGAATTTATTTTTAAATTATATAGAAAATTCTTTCTACTTTTAATTATTTTTCTTTATCATTATTGTTAAAGAAATGGATATCAATTTTTAATTAAAAAAGAAGGCTTTAATCCAACCCAAAACCTTTTCATTTCTTCAAAATTGTCAATATCCCTTATGGGTTTGAGATTAAGCACAGAGTCTCAGTCCAAACTCTCAAACAAGAAATTTGTAATACAAAATTTTTATTTCATTTCCAACTAATTTTTTTCTAAAATATCCCCAAGATCCAAATACATTTTCTTTCCATTTCTTACTGTTTAAGGATTTGACATTGTTTGGTTTCTCGTTTTCCTTGGCGATATTTTTTTTCCCTTTTTCTCGACTTGAATCAGCCTACATTTTTTTATGGATCTATGGAGTTTCTCTTCTAAGAATGGAATTTGTTGTATTTATCAATTTTCCATATGCTTGATAAGGCCAGGAAATTGCATCTCCAACCTTGTTTTTGCAAGATCCAGAATTCATAAGAATTTGTTGGCTTGATCCTCCTTTGTTTCTAAATTCGGTGGGTCCTCTTTGACATGCATTTCTTCCTTATTGTCTTTTACTTCCTTTGGTGAATCCTCTGACATGCACTTATTCCTAACTTTATTTTGCTTCCTCCTTTTCCTTCTCATATAAAGTATAATCTTTTATCGAAGCACCTTTATTAAAATCCATCTCCATACATATTTGAGCATATGTCTTCATGAAATTCTCAGTTTCTAAACTACGATAGTAAAATATCCCTATTGCATTTCCAATCGAAGTTAAAGAAGGGAGATTCCAAAGATGCAGGGGAAGATTTAGGAGCCTTACATAGACTATAGCTAAGGAGATTGTCATCGCGACCAGATCAAAAGTAGGAGAACAGGGATGCATGAAGAGACTAGCACTTCCCCAAAACAAGGCCCAAAATCCCAAATAATATTTTTATCCTCAAAATTGTCAAAGACAAAAGAAAAACACAAGGCAGAGGGAAACTATTCAAAGCATTAGATAATAGAGGTTTCCATGAATTAGAAATCCACTTGTGGAGATAAATCAACTGCGGCCAAAACCCATTGAATCTACATACCAAATTTTGTTGTCAAAAAAGTAATCATAGCTAAAGGCTTCATCCCCTAGGGGATCATCGAAGGTATGCGCTTCTTGAACTGTTAGTAAAACAGATCTAGATTTCAACATGACACTGCAAAAATCCTTGGCTTGATCTACCTGAGAAGAAGAGCTTGAAAAACTAGCTTCCATTCCTTCAACAAATATGTTTTTTTCACTGAATCACATAGAATTGCCATTATTCAGAATAAGGGATTCATGCAATAGATATCTATAGAGAGATCTGCACAATTTGTGTATAAATCAATCAGCTAGAAAAAAACCATAACAATCGCAAAATTCTTCATTAAATCTAATAATTCTACTTTTAACACATTATTATACCTGCTACTGACAGGATATAATCTATTGAGTTTTTCATTGACTAAAAAAAATTATAATCTATCCAGAGTTTAACATTATGAAATTAAATTTATTATTTTTAAATAAAATTTATTTTTATTTATCTCAAATATGATTGGTTAAAATGTCTCCCCTCTTATTGTGTAATGATGGCAAGAATTGACTTTTGTGTACTCTATTATTAATTACTATGTACTATATCACTAATTACTATCTACAATAAATATAAATAATTTGAAAAATAACAATTTATATTAATTATTGTGTACCATTAACACAAATGTTTTGTAATTAAATTCAAAAATCTCATTTTCTCATTGGTGTAAAGTATTGAATAGGGAATTTTTATGGGTTTTATTATTTAATTAAAAAAAAAATTTGAAAAATATAAATTTGAAAAAAAATATGTAAAAATAACATGTGTACAATTTGTACAGCTCTCATTATATCAATCTATATTTTAATGACATGACATGTGTACTATAATATGAGCATTATATAAAAAAATTGTCATCATTCAATATTAAATAAATAATTATTAACTTGTTATCATTCTCTTCAATATATATATAAATATTAAACAAATATTCATATAACTCATTTTACAATTTTATTATTGTTTGGAGTACATACAAAACATCATGACATTAAAATATTTTATTAAACTAAGCGACTTGAAATGCTAGCTATGCGGCCTTGTTATATAACCCAATTCAAATTATTTTTTATTTTTTTTAAATTATATATAATATTTTCTATCCATAATCTATTAGTTTAAAAGCCAATTCACTTTATTGTTGTGGTAAAAAGGTGTTTTTGATAAGTGATGATTTGATTCCTAATATTACACATTTATTCTTTTCCAAACTTTCTCTATCTAAATCAAAAAGGAATTTTCCATCAACTTAATCTTATAATAGGATAATAATATTACTATATGTTGTATGTTATGTGTAAGTAGCTATCATAAGTTGTACGATACATTTTGAGTGTAGAAATTGTTGCATATTTAATATTTATATAAAGAGGGAAAAGTTGTTTCCACAACTTAATGTTATAATGAAACAAACAGGGTTGCATCGCAACAAGTCCCTGCCATGATGGGGAGATTTAAGAAAATGCATTCGTACGAGGCAGGAGTACCCAAATACAATCTAAGACCAACAGACAGTCAGACTTTAAATCCATGTATTCTGTGTAATACAATCTAAGACCAACACACAGTCAGGCTTTAAATCCATGTATTTTGTGTAACATTCCTGGTGTCATGTGACTTAGCTCAGCTTCATGGGAATCAAAGCAGTGACCTGCACAAAAATCAGCCATAGCACCGACTTAGAACAATATGTAAGTAGCAAAAGTCTGTTTGTGTAAAGTAAAGTATCCTCAAAGCAATGAATGTAGTTGAATCCAAAGTAGAGAAAGCAACTAGAGTGATAGTGGTTAAAGCCATCGGCATGATCGGTAGAATTAGGTTCAATTGAGCAAAGATGGAGAAGAAGGTGAAAGAGCCTACAGGGCTTCCTCCCACGTGCATGATCTGTTTTGTTTACCGGATATCGATCTAGAGATGTAGAGATTTCTATTTTTAGAGATCTATCTATGCATATGATGGGTTGTAAGGTCTTGCTTACTTACTTGAATTAGTCCCTTCGGTATTTGTTTCATATGGCATATCCTTTAGGCTCTATTTTTTCGTTTCGAGAAAGGATTATGGCTCACCCATAAAGGAAGGTGAGTTCCCTCTTCCTGGAAGAATCTGCAGGAATTTTTGCGAGTGATGTTCGTTTTTTAAGTGTTTTTTTAAATTCGTAAAAAAAAGTTCTGTGTTTTTTTAGCGTCTTTTCAAATTTGTAAAAAATATTCTTTGTTCTAATTAGGAGAGGCTAAGTAAAGAATCCCAACCTTGCTTTTCGAGGTTGTACAAGCTACAACACACAGATTAAAGAATCCAAACCTTGCTTTTCGAAGTTGTACAAGCTACAACACCTTTTTTACAGTTATTATGTTGCTTTGTATTATCTTCAATTACAGAAGATATGCCCTGCAATATTAAAAATATTGTCATGAGTCATAATCACTCTGCGTTTGTATATATAACATGACTCTCTGATATAAATAGTTAGTTCGTCCTCCTATCTATAGAAATAGTATTTCTCTTTGAATAATAGAGAAGAAGTCGATCTTAGTCGATCTTAGCTCTAATTAGCAGTAGTTAAGAAGGAGCCTCAACCTATCAACATAATTACTTTTTATTTAATCAAATCGTATCATTGTTTTGTTTAATAAAATCATTTTCTCATTTCATTGGTTAGTCAAGAGACTTTGAAAGGGCTGCTTTGAATTTGAATAGGACTTATTTCTTTATTAGACTGCCTTAACTCAGACGCTTGGCTAGTGAAACAAGAGCTAGATAACCACTTATGTCATAGTAATGGCTTTGAAAAACGGGAAAACCGGGAAGGAAGAAAGGAAGCAAGGGCTATTCCAGGAAGAAAGCAAGCATGTTGTCCTGTCTACTGATAGTGCTACTAGGCCGGGTAACCTGCTCTGGCTCGGATGCTACCTTTGCTGCTAGAACTGGGCACTTGGCTATACTAATGATTATTAGAAATATGAAAGGTGTCTAGTGGCAATAGAAGTATAAATGACAATGTCTAGTTGTTGGTTGAGCCTACTA
This sequence comes from Pinus tabuliformis, assembly GCA_031772625.1. NCBI lineage: Eukaryota > Viridiplantae > Streptophyta > Pinopsida > Pinales > Pinaceae > Pinus > Pinus tabuliformis. The sequence continues at coordinate 701,458,234 of CM062811.1, forward strand.
TATTGAGGTATAGCCCATGTTAGTATAACCTGTTAGTAGCACTTAATTGTTAACTGCACATAGCCCTCTCCCTAGCTCTATCCCCTCCCAACAGAATGTCTCTATCTAGTCCCTTCCTGACCCTAATGGCTCTACCTCCCTGAGGACTCTTTTCGTATGATCCTCGAATTGTATATCAACAAATGTAACGCTTCATCATTCCTTCCAGTCAAGGTAGGAACGTGTGTTCCTTGAGGTTGGTTGGATAGCTACAACAGCTTGCCCCCTTGATGTTTGCCCGCTACTGGAAATTTACCCGCTTCACAACAGGACAGATCTTGCTCCCTGCATGATCCAATGAATAAATATATAATCTTAGACATTGAAACTAAGCCACGGGATACCCTCCTTGTAGGCCACATGTGCAATGTGGGTGGCGCGGTTCTTCACAAAGCTCTTTGTTTGGAAAGTATGTTCCCATCTCAACTCTAAAGTGACTTAGATTACAAACTACTCATATTGTTTTGTAAAACGATATTAAAAGTGGAATTGTGATCAATCAATTCAATTCACTTCGACTCTTTCCCTTTATAAGCACTACCCTCATTGCTCCCTTCTGCTTGTTAGTTCTTGAATGCATTATGACACGTCCAAGCTCAGTCATTGTGTACAACACAACTAACTAACTGCAAAAAAAATTGCATTAAATGAGATGACATGTAGAAGTTAAGTAGACAGACAACAAGATGCAGAAGAAAAATACCGTGAAAACAACAATAATCTGGATGATGAAGAATACATCTTCTTGAGCATTGTTAAAACATTGCCGCTGGAAAATTTGGAATTGCTTTATTGCTTTAATCTGGGTTAAGAAGATGATATTCCCTGCACCTTGATTTTCTCGGTTGTAAACGTTTGTGCAACCTGTGCAATGATATGACGCTGGTGAAGCCGGTCATGATTTTCTGCCAAGATAATCTGTTTAGGAGGTGCTTCCCAGTTCAAGTTAGTGGGCAGAGGCTTTATTGATTATGAAATGTTCAACTAAGTGCATCCTGTGCAAAATCCAGAAATCACAATGAAGCTGTCACTGATCCTCTCAACGAAGCTGTTGTCCGGGCAAGGTTATGCGGAAACTTGCCCACCAGAGATATGGCCACCACCCATTGCAACCCCAGTAGTATGGCCACCACCCATTGCAGCACTAGTAGTAGCGACCACGAAATTGAGTCTGAAAGCCTTGCTGATAGAATCTCCTCATCGTCTGTTCAGCCGAGGGGAGCAACATAGAATTGTGAGAAAGATCTCAGGGTTTCTGCGTTCCTCTGTTATTCTGGCGAGCCATCTTATCTTATTATGTACTCTCCATTGTAGTCCACTTGAATTTGAATTTGGGTGCTTTAGGAAAACTATCTTCTCTCGCAAAAATCTAAACACTTCATCCCATGACCTATTCATTCATCGATAAACTTGAAAAATAAAAATAAAAGTAATAAAATTGAAAATTAAAAATAAAAGTAAAGGTAATTTATATCATGTCACCACAAACCAAAGTAATTTGGCTATTTGGCTTTGTCCCAGGGAATGAGCAGGCCAGGTGTCGAAAGTATCGATTCGTCGAGAGTATCGATTCCCAATTTATTTGGCTTTATCCCAGGGAATGAAGTATAGAGTGTGATAAAGTTCTCTGAAAGAGAGATAGTCTCAAAGATAGTCGATGAGAGGGGAGAGATCAATTAGAGCATTTAATAGGTGATCCTTAGCACCTCCCTAAATAGACAACGATCCCAATACGCCGGCAAGCAAGGAGGTTGCCAAGAAATAAAAAAGATAGGACCAGCAACTTACGAGTATGAAAGACATGTACATCAGTGTAAGAACATCCCAAAACAATGCATGTGAAAAGTAGGACACTTGCCTTTGCCTTGGCTTTGTGCCTTGACCTGGATTACATTCAATATTATGTACCCATGTTCCTATACGTATATCGAGGGATGTGCCTTATGCAGACTACTCTGGCGGAAAGGGCTTTGCGTAAACAGGTCAGTTCTAGGCTCAAGCAGGTGGCATCATATAGAGAAGGTTCTTCTGACAACCCAACAAGAGGACCTTGTGAAGCAGAGCGATTATCATGACTTCTTCCATGCTTTTATGGCTGGTTTTTACCAAGAGCTAGTGCAATCTAGTACAAGCAAATGAACCTGCCTACCTAAACTGATTCGAATAAACCAATGCTCCCCCCGATATCAACTGCATGATTTATTCCATTCTTTTATGGTTGGTTTTTACCAAGAGCTAGTGCAATCTAGTACAAGCAAATGAACCTGCCTACCTAAACTGATTCGAATAAACCAATGCTCCCCCCGATATCAACTGATTTGACTAAACCAACCCCCCCATATCAAACATGATAGGCTGGCCTACTTGCCTAAACTTAGGGTTACCTACTCTCCTTGCTAGATCACCGTGCACCATGCCTCGCCTCCAGCCACCTACATATATCCCCCATCTAGCCAGTGGGCTAAATCATACTTCCGCCAGCCACCTAGCCATCTAGCCATGCAATACGTATTAGAAGCAGGACCAACCAAACTCAAATCATCCAACAATTGGTTCAGAAGCAATAGATGGAAATGGGCTAGCTCATAGCAATTGAGATGGGAGCTCTTATCTCTCGAATGAAGGGCAGGTTGCAAGGATCTTCGCTATGGATTGAATCGGTCGATTCAGTAGGTAGCCCGTGAAGCTTTCGAAGAAGGGTAGCCTAGTGTGTAAGCACAACAATGAAGGTGAACCCTCGAACGACCAATCGAACTGAGCCTTTGGGTGCATCTTTGCTTCTGCAAGTCTACGGGGTCATCATTTCCGTCAACCGCCAATGCTGTTGTGGGGTCATCATTTCGGTCAACTGCCTATGCTGCTGGTGTGACTGTAGTATGCTACAAAAGCCACAGAGAAAGGTAATTATCCTTACATTTGAATTCGGTATGCATAGTTGTTGCAGAGAAAGGTAATGGTAGTTGTTGCAGAGAAACTATTGCAGAGAAAGGTAATCGCCATTCTGATAGAGACCTCCTCTCACCACGTGCATCTTCATGCAGGCCCTCCTCTCACCACGCGCATCTTCAGGCCCTCCTCTCACCACGCGCATCTTCATGTAGGCCACCTGTCTGTCTAAAATAAGACAATGTTTGTCTCCACAAAATTTGATATCAGTGAACATCCCAAGCATTAAATGCCTAGCATTAATGCTAGCATTAAGTTGATCTAACATTGATATATATATATATATATATATATATATATATATATATGGCCTATGTTTTTTCCTCCACGCCTCTGGAAGAGACCAAATAAGATGGTAAATAAATATGTACCTAAGAACTTTCATTATACTCCATGAATTGGCACTAACAAACAACTCACAAACAACTTAACTAATATTAACATCATGGTTTTCAATTACTATAGTCCCATGTCGAGACGACAAGGACGAATAATAACTAACATCAAAATGTGTAACAACTAAATTTTTTAGAAGATGTACAACATTAACATGGTAACCTTTTAATTTAATTTATCATATAATATACATTTTCAATAAAAAAAGATTTAATCCAACTAACAATTGAATACAGGATTTCAATTAAAAAAAATCATGTCTAAAAACAAAATACAATGTATGAGATATTATTATGGATATAATTTGCAATCCATTCTACATTAAATTCGACGCAAAATTTTGAGTTAGAAATTTTCTCGAGGATATTTACATAATATTTTTTCAAATTTAAAATAATATTTTTTAAAAACTGTTACATAGTAGTTAGTATTTGCTGCTTAGTTTAAATATAGTTAAATTAAATTAAAAATATTAAATTTAAGTTAATTTAAGGTTTAGAATCCAATCAATTTAAGTTTTACCAATTGGTAAATTGAGGTATTTTGTTAATTGTAATTCTGCATTGTGGTTGTTGAGAATCCAATCCTACCTAGTGATAATAATAATGTCTTATTGTAGTGATATTGTTTTTCTTAAGAAGGTTATCTAAAAGGTTTACATTTTATGTGAAGAGTGTAGATAGATGTATTTTAAAGTGTAGTTGTTCTTGACATATATATGTGTGAAATACAAGTTGAATATATTCCTTAAAAGGTATAAATATTAAAAATGGAGTTGGTTTATTTACTTAGTTATTTGTTGTTCGATTTGATAACCATTTTAATTTATTATTAATAATTTTTTAATTTATAATTGGTTTATTTATTGACCACTATCAATTTAGCATTGATCAATGCAACTTGTAATGTTTAACTTTCAAAAATAAATATTTATAGTTCAATATTATTAAAAAACTATTTTTCAAACATTTGATTGGACCATAACTTGAAGGTATTATTGCAGCCTTGGCACAAGATATTGCCATGTGGATAACCCACATATTATGTGGATAACTGTCTGGCATATTTTATCACATAATTTATAGATATAGTTGCAATATTCATGCATTATTTTTAAATATTTATGTAGTGATTTTTTATTCCCTAGTATTGAAGGAAGTAAATAACACATTTACCATCAGTTACTCCCAACATAATTTAAGAAGCCTTTGAATAAAAAATGGATAAGAACAAGTCTTGCAAAGCAACATAGTCCTTGTCATTTAAGTGTACTAATATAAAAAAACTAATATTGTCTACTAATATTTATTGTCATTTAAGTGTAAATTAATATATGAAACTGAAAAAGTAATTGCTTCCTAAGTGGCTAAGACTTGATAAATTTTGGTGGATAGTAAAAAGTTTGCATATTTGCATTTTTACTCCTACTTATTAAGTATACATATTTACATTGTTACTCTTACATTGAAGAAAACATAAATAATGATAAACAATAACAACTCCTCGTAAGTGTATTTATTTACATATTTTCCTATCCATTTTTTATGTCAATACTTGTGGGTAGCAATTGATGCTAAATATGTTATTTATGTGGGTATGAATTATTTTCAATGATTTTAATTTTTGGGGGTTTCCTATCAAGCTTAACAATGAAAATTTTTAAAGTATGTAAAAATCATGGCATAAATATTGCAAATGCATCCAAAAATTATGGCATAAAAATCTAAGGCATTTATCCACATGACAGTGTATTGCGAAAACGTTGTAATAACAACAATCATTACGTAACAATTGACATTAGTGACATTGGATTGTGAAAACACTGCAATAACAACAATCATTACATAACAAATGTTGCAGGGCATGGTAGTTTTATTTCCATCTTGCACATATTCACTTTTTTATGCAAATACTTGCTTAAATTATGGTGGGTAGTAAGTAATGGTAAATAGGTTATCTACCTAAGTATCAACTATTTTCAATTTCTTATGCAACTTAACAATGAAAAATCATTGCACAAATATTTAAAAATCATGACAGTATAAGGATGATGTCAATCATGTATAACCATGAGGGCATGAAGAAGAGAAGGTAAATATAAATATGAGAAAGTTTAAGTTGGTTAACCAAGCCTTCGGAACAACAAGGTATGATCATTCTAATCCATAGTATAATCCATTTCCATGTCACAATTCTACAAAAAAATGAACCGTTGTCTGCCCTAGTGTTTCCCATGATTAATAAGAAGGTTATGAGACATAAGTTAATGTCCTTATTGATACTAAAACAAGAAAAAATATGTTCAGGGTAAAATTATACCCTTTCTCCATTGTAGCTTTCTGAAAATTTCCATACAGAAATTAATAGTAGTCATGGTTTTACTAATTTATTTTTTATTTTGAATTAGGAATATTTTTGCAGATCATGTTTTTTAACTAGATGCTTACTGTCCTTAAATACAATTGCCCCATTTATTTCGGGAATATATATCTCCCAAAAAATATTAGTTAGACTTCCTCATGGTTGTGCACCTTGAGATTTCATGCAAAATAAGCTTATTTCATGCTCTAATATTATTCGCCTTGGTAGTTCTCTATTTTAAAATAAAATATGTTTCAATTAGGGTTTTTAATTCTATAAAAATCATATTGAATTGGGTTTGAATCAACGTTGAGGCAAACAACTCTAAGACAAGTGAAGTGTAATAACAATGTATATGAAAAAACTCAGAAAGATTCGAATTTAAGATTCAAATTTTAATCTGCACTGTGTAAACATAAGGATTCAAACCCATTTTATATACTCTTAAAACAAGTTCGATAATCTAGATGATATATACCAAAGAGACATGTGGATCAATAAACCAAGTACTTGATTCCTAATATGGGGAATTCCACTAGGACCTAGTCTACCTCTTACATGTAAATTTTAAATCTCTATTGGCATTAACAGGCCCTAATGGGAAAATTCCTCACGAATAGGGCATATATGAACTAATCACATGCGTGATAGAACTGCTAAAGAAAGTTGATAGGTTCAATATAAAAATCATGTTCCTTGCCAAGAACATGGCAAACCTTGACTTTTCCTCCTCGGACAATGATAGTAAGCCACAACTACCCGTTCAAGAGGATACTCCTCTAGGATGAAGCCCAAACTAACCAATAAATTGGTACAAAAGATTTTTACATTAAGATTATCAATATGTTTATGAGTATAAAATTTATTTTCTATGTTAGTAATAGTTTCATTTATAAGACTCTTATATAAGAAACATTATGAATGATCTTAAAATTTTGAATCTATGTTATTAGTCTGCTTATCAAGTTACAAATCAATGATTATTATTAGTGTGTAAAGTAACATGAATAACTCGACCTTACAAAAAATACATTATTATTATTATTAAAAATAATTACTATATAGATTTATAAAAACATATAATAACAAAAACATAATAGATAAACAATAAGTAATAAAAGTTCAATAATATTGATAGAGATGACATCTTTTAAGTTAAATTAAAAAGTGAAAAGAAAATAATTAATTTCTTTATGGTGACTACTATTAAAAAAAAAAAAATTTTGAAATTAATTCTTCTAATAATTATTGAAATTAAAGACATTTTTTTAATTATTTTTATATATAAATAATATATTATTATACATTTGTTATATTTTATAATTATTAAATCAAAATATTTTAATTATTTTTATATATAAATAATATATTATTATAATTTTTTATAATTTATAATTATTAAATCAAAATATTTTAAAAACAGATATATGTAATTGTAGTACTAATTTCACATACATTAAAATTAAAATTATATGTCTCGCATTCAAAATTAAAATTATGTGTAGTCATGAGAAGTTTCCTTTATTTCAATGTAAATGGAAAGAAAGCAACATATACCTACTTTGTCAAAATTTAGTTCGTCGTTGGATACAAACGTAAATGAAAATAATATAATCTTTCTTTATTAGTTTCTGTCTGGTTAGGGACTATAATATTCATCTCGTTCTCACAATGTATTGACTTCGTATTATTTTGCTATTTTTTTTGCAATTTTAATCAAAGTTTGAAAATGTTGAATATTTCTATTTTCTGTAAATTTAAAATTAATTTTTTAATTTTCGATTAACCTAAAGAGTTTTGATGGAACATAATTGCATTTTATTTTTAGTATTTGTGAGTCCTTGACAATTTTGCAAGTGATCATTTCGTTGATAAATGCTCTCACACTGAAATTGTTATGCTTGACACTACTACTGCTTTGTCGAATGCTGTAGATCCCTTAGGGGATCGGGGGCGGTGCAAAATGTTGATGTATTGTGCGCAAAAAATTAAATAATTTATCTGAAATTTGCATTGTTGCTATTCCCATGGTTGTGCGGAGAGTTGTATGGGATATTGTAATTCCTCGTGTAGTTCAATGTGCGGAGGTACTTGTGCTACTAGATATTATTTTATTTAGCTAACTTCATTGTGTGGAGTGCAAAGCTCAGCACTCCCACACAGTGAACTTTATCCATACTCACTATACAAAGAAAAAAATAGCATGTATTAATGATGTTGAAGTTATTGAAAACGTTGCTCAATTTTTCAAATTTGACCATGATGGTCGAGGAAAATTTGAAATTCCTTGTAAACATTGGGTTCCCGTATGCCATCCCTCATCAATCGTTGCCTTTGCGCTTTTACTAATTTTTTAGGGGATTTTATTGACACCATCACTAATTCATTTTATTTTTCTGAATTTGTTGACTAAATCAACATGATATGCGATCAGGCCATCCAAATTTCTTTGATAGATATATGCATGTTGTAATCACACTCTACACCTCCGAATTCTTGTCTTTGCATTTCGGTCCTACGGCAAGAAAGGCACAATCTGATGGCTTGAAGTGGAATAAAACGTCAAATGGAAAGCAGACTAAAACTTGTTTACGGAGTCTCTAATTTTAGCAAAGTTATTCAAATTTGTACTAGATTTACGTGTGGAATCAAATAGAAATAAAAAACTTTCAATAATCAAGTAAATATAAAATCTAGTGAATTTCTTTAAATGTGTGTATTAACGGTTTAATTCTGAAATCACAACAAGAACTGTTGACTAAGAATAATCTAAAGCATAACAACACATTTTCATTGGTGACTCAAAATTTTGGTACATGGTAGCGAAATTCTCACAGTTTTGGCATCTTATGTTTCGTGTAAATAGAAATCTTATGAAGTGAAAATGAGTACCATCCTTCCAACTCCTTCCTATTTTAAGGATGAACCTACAAGGAAATGATCTTCTTGTTTTAGCCATTAGCCTACACAACAATGGCTAGTCCAAAATTGTGGCATTTGCTATACTACCCACTACTTCGAGGACTTTGCGATGTTCAAACGAAGGACCTAACCATCAAGACAAAAGGTTGTTAGATTCATATAATACTAGTGTATTCGCCCATTATTATTGTTATTGTAGCTCTTATTGTTATTGTTCTGCCCATTTTGTCTCCATATTGTTATTATTGTGCCCCATGGAAGCCCACTATTGTTAATGTTGTGCCCTTACATTATTATTGTTATGTTGACTCTGATTATATTGTGACCCCTTCGAATCCTATATATAGAAAGGAGGTTTTGTTATTTGAACCATCTGAGAATTGTTCATTTGTTTAATGTAAAGGAGGTTTCTCCCTCAAAGAGGCTAATTTTTAGGTCGTTGATCTATCTTTTCTATCTTTTTGTGAGTTGGTTGCATAACATTTGGTATCAGAGCTTTGGATTCTATGGTTTCGTTGCTTCAAACAGGTCCTCATGGAATTTTTTTTCTACAAAGATTCAAATCTAAAAAAACCCATTTGATACGAAATCTTGATGAACGTCGTGTCTGAATTTCAGATCTTTTCTCACTATATTTTCGAAGATATGATCCAAGGAAGTTAGGGTTTTTGTAGGCTCCCGAATTTCATATCAAACAGGTGACCTTAATAAAATTGTCATAACTTTCTCTCTAAGCATCAGATTCGAATATCGTAAAAATTTACGGAAAGAGAACAGATTGTAGTTTGTTGGGTATCAATTTTAGGTCTGAAGGTCGAAAAGTGACACGTGGAACTTCGTACAAGTTTTCTCTACTGAACTAGTCTATAATCAAGTCATTGTGGGAGATTGGGCATAATTCTTTCTTGAAGAATCCAATCAAGTTCAAACCTATGGGGTTGGAAAGAAGACTCAGAGGGCTATCACAAGACTAAATTTTAGACCTTGGAGATCTGCCATTACAGATATACAACAAAATCAATATGGGGATCCTACAAAGAAAAAAAATGTGTGTATTTTTTTAAAATTTGCATAAGTTTTGTTTGAAAATATAATTTGAAGTGATTCAAAGAGCATAGGGAAGCATAATACTCATTAATTGATGCCCCGAAGAAAGAAAATGTAAACACCTAGTAACCAACCCGAAATTTCTATTATGACACATGAAGAAGAAGAAGAAACGCAACATGATATATCAAAATTATGAGACCAAGTGAAACAATTTTCTCTCTCACAAAGAGTAACCAAAAATGAAATGGAAGCTAAGACGGATTATTTAAATAATAGCTTAAAATAAGACATGGAAGGATTGAAGAATGGCATGAAAGCTAATATGCATTACATGAAAGCTAATATGGTTGACATGAAAGATAATATGGAAGATTTTAAGAATGGTTTAAAAGCAGACATGGAAGGTTTCAAGGAATGTTGCCACAAGAAATGCTTCCTAATGGAGCAAAAGTATTAGATGAAACACATGATGAGAACAAAAGCAATGTTAATCATGATTTCATAGACTCTAACATTGGATCGAAGACCCACCATGTTCCAAAGATCGATATGAGAAAGTTTGATGTCAAGGATCCTGTAACATGGATACTACAAAAGGATCAATATTTCGATCTCAATAATGTGCAAAACACACAAAAGGTATGCATTGCAACTTTATATTTGGAACCAAATTAGTTTGTATAGTATCAATGGCTTTTCTCTCGTAAAAAAATTGTCACTTGGTCAATGTTTACGGAAGAAATGATGCCACATTATGAGGATACAAAGAGTAACACCTTCTTTAGTTAATTGTTAAATCTCAAACAAAAGGGTTTAATGCTCGAGCACATTGAGAACTTTCAAAAAATTGAATATAAGGGTAAATGATATTCCAAAGGAGCATAGGATTGATGTATTCATAGGGACCATAAAGGATAACATCCAACATGAGGTTCACCTTTGGAAACCTGATTCATTGGAAAAGGCATTCAGGTTGGAAAGAAGAATTGAAAGAAAAATTATGGCAGCAAGCCTACCACTCACAACTATAAAAATGGAAGTGTTGTTTCCCTTAGCCTTCCATAACCTATAAGTTTGACACCACAACATTTGGAAGAAAACATAGAAAAAGGGCTTTTTAATAGTTGTGATAGAAAATACACTAAAGGTCATAAGTGTGCTGAGAAGAAATTATTTTACACAGATTGTGAACAGGAAGAAGAAAAGGAATAAGAAACGTCAAAAGAAGAGGATATACACTAGGAACCAACCCTAGAGAAAGTAGAAATGAATCCGATCATATATTGTAATGCATTGGGAGGAATTACCACTCCTCAAACTCTCAAGATAGAAGGACATATCAAGAAGAAAAAGGTAATAGTGTTGATTGATTATGGTAGTACTCATAATTTTATTCATTGTAAGATAGCGAAGGAATTGAATTTCTTCCTATACCCAACACCAAAGTGTCAAGTGATGGTTGCAAATGGAGGAACCATAAATTTCTCTAGAAAGTGCCATAATATCAAGTTATCCATGGGAGAATATGTATTGAATAGTCCAATGTTTTCCATTCTAATGAGTGATGTTAATGTTGTACTAGCAGTCCAATGACTACAATCTTTGGGTACAATAGCTTTTAATATTCAAGAACGTTTCTTGAATTTTTTTGGGGAAGGAAAGGAAGTTGAATTAAGGGGTATACAGGGAAACCAAGAAAGAGAATCAACTCTAACGTCATGTCAAAGCTTCTAATGAAATAACAATAGGGCATAATTGCACAATTATGTTCACTAGAGGATCCCACATCAAAATAATTTATTTCTCCAGATCTCCAAAATGTCTTGGACAATCATTCCAAGGTATTTGAGACTACCAAAGTCCACCCACCTATTCATGATCATGACCATGATATTCATTTGATTCCTAGAAATGTTCCTCCAAACATCAGACCTTATAGATATATTTATGCCCAAAAGAGTGAAATTGAATGTATGGTTGCAAGAATGCTAGAGGCTGGTATAATTCAACCTAGTCAAAGTTTTTTCTCTGCTCAAGTAGTATTGATGCACAAGAAGGATGGATCATAACGCATGCGTCTGAATTATAGGGAGCTCAATAAGCTCACTATTAAAGATAAATTTCTCGTTCCAGTCATTGATGAATTATTGGATGAATTACATGGAGCAATTTACTTCACCAAGTTGGATCTTCGTTAAGGATATCATCAAATCAGAATGAAAACTGAAGACATTTCGAAAACAACATTTAGAACTCATGAGGGTCATTATAAATCCTTGGTCATGCCTTTTGGCCTTACCAATGCACCTTCCACATTTCAAGGTTTGATGAATTCCATTTTCAAACCCTTAGAAAATTTGTGTTAGTATTTTTGGATGATATACTAATCTACATCAAGTCTTGGAAGGACCATGTTCAACATGTTGACAAGGTGCTCAAACTATTGGAGGAGAAACAATTATATGTAAAAACCTCCAAATGTTTCTTTGGAGTACAAGAGGTGGAATATCTGGGTCATATTTTATCTCATTAAGGTGTTAAGGTAGACCCTAGAAAAATTAAAGACTTCACAAAAACTTTTTTTGTGGAATGTGATGCCTCGAGAAATGGTATTGGTGCTATTTTATTGCAATAAGGAAGACCCATTTCTTTTGAAAGTCGTCCAATCAAAGGAAAGTATTTTCACAAAGATATTTATGAGAAGGAAATGTTGGAAATACTACATGCACTTAAGAAATGACGACCTTACCTCATGGGAAGACACTTCAAGGTAAAAAGAGATCATGATAGTCTTAAATACTTTTTAGAACAAAAATTATCTTCAGAAGAGCAACAAAAATGGGTCACAAAGATGTTGGGTTATGAATTTGAAATCATTTACAAAAAAGGGAAGAAAAATGTTGTTGCAGATACACTGTCAAGAAAGGATGAGGATGTGGAAGCATTGTTTTGTGTCATTTGTATTATCCAACCAAATTGGATAAACGAAGCAAGGGATGAATGGAAGAATGACGAAGAAGTGTGGGTACTCATTCAAAAGTTGCAGCAAAATCCCAATACATCTGACACATTTAGCTAGAAAAATGATTCATTATGGTACAAATATCACTTATACCTATGTTAGAATTCCCAACTCAAACAAAATATTCTTCTCAAATTGCACAACTCTCTGTTAGGAGGGCACTCAGGTTTTTTAAAAACTTACCACAAGGTTAAGGAGGGATTTTTTTGGGATGGCCTTAAATCTGATATTCAAAAGTTTATGGTGGAATGTTTGGTTTTCCAACAAAATAAAGTTGAAACAATTAAGACCCCAGGTATGTTACAACCTTTATCCATTCCAATACAACGTGGTAGTTGATAGACTTACCAAGTATGCACACTTTTGTGCATTATCTTATCCATTTAAATCTACTACAGTTGCTACTAACAATGTAAAATTTGAAACGGGAACTGATATTGTTACCCGTTTTGTAGAGATAGCAAAAAAGTCACCCAATTTTGAAAAGGGTTGATGCAGAAAACACGTTTTTTTTAGAGCATAGTTTTTGGCACTATAATTTTTTTTATGTACATTGCATTTTAGAATGGTAGTGATTTTCATGTTGATTTTAAAAAGTGATAATTCTACACCAGGCCCTTTTTTTAAAAGGCTTTTTTTTTTAATTTAAATTTTCTAATCTATGAAATGTAAATAATTATTTTCTAAATTTAATAATTTTTTAAATGGGCTTCTTCTTCATATTTTCTTGTTTTTATTTTAAATTTTCTTTTTTTCTAATGAGGTTTTTATTGTTTGCATATTTAAAGAAGAAGGTTGATATTTTGAATTTTCGATATTCTACATATTTATACATCGTTAATTAATTTTTAAATCCACATGAAATAATTCTCTAAAAAACAATAATTTTTAACAATTGACATAAAAATAACCATTTTTGACATAAATATAACTACAAAACTATACGTTTTGATAATTTTTTGTATTTTTTTTTGCTAGAAATGACATGTCAAAACCACAATTTTTATAGGAAATTTTTAACTAAAAATGGTTAAATATTAGTTTTTTTTTATGAATTTCATGTCAAAAATTAATAATAATCACTTTTTTTTCAAAAAATAATGATTAACATAAAAATTAATGTGAAAATCACATATTACAAATATTGAATGCATAACAACCTTAATTGAGTGTATATTATTCTCATAAAATGTCAATGTCAAAACATTACAAGTATAACTAATTAATAATTACAAAAAAATGAGCTTGATTTCCAAAACTAATTAATAATTACAAAAAATGAGCTTGATTTCCAAGCATAACTTAAATTTAATCAACAATGTCACGTAATCCAAACTCTTCATCCTTTAGAGTTTCATCATTGTCTTTTTCTACAATATTTTCTGCTTCATTTTTCATATTTTCCTCTTCTAATGGATCTTTGATGTCTGTGAATCTGCCAATGTATGTCTTTCCAATCATTCAGTGTAATGGTGGTTGGGGTTCCTTTACCTTTTTTGCTACACGTGATTCACTAAAGTCCCCCTTCTTCAACCCAATTTCTTGCATTGCATCTGGAAGAAATTGAAGAGCATTATTTTTTGCTGAATGAAATTGCACTGTATTGGATCTTTTTCAATTGCAATGCAATTTCTTCCTTTTTGAAGGCAACAGACTAGTGTTGTACCTAATTATCAAGCACAAAAGAAATAATGAAGTAAATTAGTACAATTACATATAAATTAAGAAATAACATATTGAAATTCAATTCCATATTATAAAACTTACCTGAGCCAGAAAATAAATCCAGAATCCAATCTCCTTCATTTGAACATATGTCTATAAGATAGTTAATCAATAACTGTGGTTTTTGGTAAATGTTAACTATCTCTCATTTTGCTTCTTTGTCTTCATATGCTAGTTTTCTCACAACAGCATCATAAATCAATATTTGGCTATGACTCTTTTCATCTACCCGATTAAAAATCATAGACATATAGCTATCATCTTTCCCCAACTATCAATATGGATGAACTCACAAGCATGTATAAATAGTTGATCTTCACGGTTAAGAAGATTTGACTTTTGTCTGTAACATAAAATAGTAAAAATTCAATTAACTTGTACATAAATAAATTTTTTAACATTATTCAAATATACATTTTAAACGTCTTACCATGTAAGTTGCATCCTTGAATTTGTTTTCCCCTTGAAACTTTACAATAACATTGCCAATTGTGTGTCTGAATGAAATGTCACAAATCTCCATAAAGGTGATGATGTGACTTCTAGAAATCCCGCAACCACTTTACTAAGAGTTTGATAAGTATAAGGGTCACTATCATAGTCAATGTTTGGAATATTGAAACCATGAAGAATATCTGCAATAACTAGGGCGTAATCCCCTTTAGGTACGAGTTTAGTAATGTCTTCACAATGGTCTTGTATTACTTAATATTGAATAGTTTCTAGCCCATTCCAAATGAAATGAGTAAGAGTTATATCAAGTTCAACATTCTTAATATGTTGCTTCTTCAGTCGTTCGATCTTTACTTTTTCAATAAAGGTTCTGAAACTATTTGGTGCTCCATTATCATCCTTCTTCATCTTTTATAAAATAAACAAATATGTGTAAGTTATAAATTAAAAATAGTACACAGATGAATAAAAATGAATTTATAAATCAACATATCTTTTTAAATGCAAGATAATCTTTTTTTAATGTTGATGTAGAACTTGAATCTGGATAGTTGCGCAACATCATCCCAACTATCTTCATTCAACAATTTAACCATTTGTTCTTGAATTTTCATGTAAACTTTGTGATTGTATAGATAAAGTTAAAAAAGTTAATATAATGATATGTATAAATACTACCAAGAACAATATGTTATATTTAAAAGAAAATTATAATCTAGAAATAAATAAAAATAATTCAACAAACTTACTTTTGAAATTCCTCAGACATTTCATCCAATGATAATTCCCCTGACCTCACATGAGATAATATTGCTTTGACAATTTTTTCATCCTTCACTCCTTGCAATGCTCTCCAAGGTGTGATAGTCATATCTTCTGGAAGCTACTTCATTTCAGGACCTGATTTATTGTTGCTACATATCAATGGCTTAGACTTTTTGACCTTCTGGTTTTTAATGCCAATGTTTTCCCACATGCTAAAAATCTCATTAATCAACTCCCATATTTCTCCAGTTCTAAATGCCAACTGGAAAATGTTATCAACACCTTTGAATAAATCACTAAGTTTTCTGCTTTTGCCAGCTTTTGAATTGATTTTCTCTTCAATTGGATAACCCATTTCCATACAACATTCCTTTCGGAAATCTACAGTAACATTTATCCTATCCCCAACACATTTTTCTTCAAATTCACTATGAATAAATCTAACCCTTTGGATGAAAGTCATAGACATCCTATATTCATCATCTGAATTATGATCCCATGCTACTAACTTTTCTTATGTATCTGATAAACCAGCATAAATGATACATTTCATTGTTTCAAAACGTGGGTTATTGGGATATTCCTCAATCAATTATATTTGAGCTTCTACAGAATGGTTCCTCCCAAGCACATAATAATTGTATTCAAAACATTTTGACTTATCAAATACTTCTTTGATAGGAACTTGAACTAGATCAACAAGAAGCACATAATTAACCACATGAGCATATGGATTGTACCTCATCAATGTCTTCAAGTTGTGAACATATAGATAATGTGGCTTTCTGATTTGATATTGACATTGTCCTTCACTTGCCTTATAGATCTGTCTGACATTAAGCTGAAATGTACGACCAACCTCAATTACGTTTCTCTTTGTCAAGTTTTATTGAATGACATTTTGTTTTTTTTTTATAATGCTATCCTCTAAATCAGCTCCTGGTGTAATGATTTCTCTGTTTTCTTTTGAAGTCTCACTAGGTTCTTGACTATTGGTAATGACTGCTTCAAAATGTTCAACTTTACTTTTCTTCTTCATAACATTCTCATCATTAATTGTAACAGATTTATTCTTGGGCATTGTTACTTTTGGTTTTTTACGGCTCTTCTCAGTTCCAATGTCATCTTCAGTAACGACAACATATTCTTCACTGCCAGTTTCAACTTCCTCATCTTCAAAAGTAACTTTCCTACCCTTGCTATGTTTATGCACTAGAGGTATTGATTTAAATGTGTGTTGAAAATGGCAACAAGAAATGCTAAAAATAGAAGTGCCAAAAATAGCAGTTTGGGTACCAGTGCTGGATTGGGCGACAGGGAATGAAAAATGGAAGTGCTAGAAATAGAAGTTCTATTTTTATAATTTTAGTGTGGATTCCTATTTTAGTTAGTCCATGGACTAGAAATAAGAAGTAAAATTCGAATTTGATATTAACAGCAGTTTGTAAATTAATTAATTCAGTTTGAGTTAATTAGTTAATGAATTATGAACTTGAAGTCTATGTGAGGACATGCAACATTTTTTCCTTTGATTGAGGTATTTAACCATCAGTTAAAGGATAAGGATGAGTTGTAATTAGTTGGCTCAGTTAACTGAGTCAAGTCTAGTTAGATTAATTTAACAAGTTGTTAAATTAATGAGATTCAGTTTGTTAATGCTTGCATGCATGTAACAATTGGTATTTTCAGATAACTAAAGATTCACTCATGGATAACTCATGCATGTCAATTCAGACAGAGATCTAGTTGAGATCATATGGAGGGATAGTGTACTGTCATTTGCTAAGATATTCCTTGCATGCAGAAGGAATATTATTCCTTATGGATTGCGTAGTTGGACCTGAGGTTACAGCAGGTATGATGTCGCCAATTCACACATGTTATGACATTGGACCCCAATCAAAACTGTGCAAGGAAATAGGAGCTTGGAGGACTTGTGGAACCTATATATACAGGCCTAGATAGTCCATGAGAAAAATCATCAGAGTACAAAGAGAGCAGGATAGCTTTTGAGCTAATTCTTTTTGTATGTTGTTGAGGATTTCCACTTGATTGATAATACAGAGATGGAGTTTTAGGCTAGTGCTTTCCCTGGGTTATATCTTCTGTGTTATGGTTGATTACTTCTCATTCTCAGTTATATCTATTCATGCTTGGTGTTGCTCATGTTCAATAAGCTTCCGTAAAGTTTATGGTAGATGAAGATCTAGTATTATGCTTTTGTACATTGCATATATCAGTTTGATCTGCAGGTGAAATTTCTACATGATATCAGTGAGCTATCTGATTTGTAGAGAAAATTCTACATGGTATAGGAGCACAGGTGATCAAGGAAGAACAGTATACAAGAAGGGAGAAGTTGAAATTTGTGGTTTCTGAATATTAAATTGAGTTCTTATCACATCTATTTCACCGATGGCGTTCTATGGTTTGAGACTCGAATATGCCCTTGATGGCATTTCAAATTATATATCCTGGAAGGATCACATGGAGGCAATATTAGAAGATAATGGCCTTAAGGACTTCATTGATCAAGAAGTCCCGAAGCCGACTGATGCTACTCAACTGGCGAAATAGAAGAAGTATGTGGCTAGAGCAAGGAGAATCCTTCTGGAGGGAGTTCGAGATCACATTGTCTTAAGCCTCCATGGGAAGGAGACTCTATTTTCGATGTGGAAAACATTGCAAGATATTTATCAAAATAGTAGTGATCAGAGGAAGCTGGCACTGAAGGACAAACTTCGAAAGATCAAGTGTGAAAATGGTGACACGATCTCTATGTATCTGAACAAGCTCACCTCATGTAGGGATGAGCTTGGAAGTGTAGGGATCGTGACAGCTGATGATGACATGGTGAGTCTTGCACTCCTTGGTCTTCCTAAGAGCTGGCATAACTACCAGGACTCGGTTAATGGAAGAGAGAAACTACTAGATTGGGAATGACTTTGGTCAGATTTTATGCAGGAGGAGATAAGAAGAAGCACCAGAGATGGTTCTTCATCTATGGAGGATGAAGAAAATTGTGCCTTAGCAAGTAAGGTGAAGAAGGGGAAGGAGAAGGTTTCTCTTTCCGAGTCCAGTTCTTACCATGGTAAGAAGAAGTTT
Organism: Pinus tabuliformis; assembly: GCA_031772625.1. NCBI lineage: Eukaryota > Viridiplantae > Streptophyta > Pinopsida > Pinales > Pinaceae > Pinus > Pinus tabuliformis. Next base: position 701,477,018 of record CM062811.1, read on the forward strand.
GACAAATCAAAAGTGTGATGCTTTCATTGCCATGAGGTGGGCCATTTTGATACAAATTTTCCACAGAGGAAATCCAAGAATGGATCCAGGGAAGGATCTCAAGGTGAGGCACTTGCTTCACAGTTCGAGTTGGATTTCACACTCTTCGCATGCATGGTTTCATCCATGGTGGGAAGTGGTTGGTTTCTTGACAGTGGAGCTTCTTTCCACATGACCGGCGACAAGAGTTTGTTCAGTACTTTGGAGGAGAAAGATCTCCAGATACTCATAGCGATGGGTAATGATGAAAAGTATAGTGTCTCAGGTGTAGGCACGGTTATTTTTCAGAGGGAGCATGGAGCTCACCTTACCTTGACTGATGTCAAGTATGTACCAGGACTGAAGAGAAACTTGGTGTCGATCGCGATGTTGGAAGACAGAGGCTATGATGTAGTCTTCAGTAAGGGAAAGGTTTTCCTTAGACACATCATCACTAGACAGGTGAAGCAGATTGGTTCACGGGTCAAGAACCTGTATGCTCTTGAGGTTCAAGATGCACGCAAAGCATTGAGAAGCAAGGCAACTATTGGAGACTTTGTGGTTGAGAGGGAGCGTAAACTACCTCTCAACATGTAGCGCCAGAAGAATTCTCAAACGATTGTGGAGGAGCCACGATTGGTGAAGTAGTTTCAAGAGGGTGTGGAGTAGCCACAACTAGAGAAGTTGAGAGGAGATCGAGTAGAGACATCTACTCATGCAGAGACCTCCAGTAGGGGGAAATTTCGAGCCAGGTGGGCAGAGGGATCACATGCATCTATACCTCCAGGTAGGAGGTGGGGCAATGTGGAGTGATCGTCCCAAGAAGGCTGGAATAGGGGCAGGATCCTTAAGGTACCCAACCTCTTTGATTCGAATTTTCTATGAGAGCCCCGATGAAGAGTAGTAGAACTGACTGATTGGGTAGAGATAGATGCAGATGGAGTGGCAGAGAGAGCTACAGTGCAGGGAATCCCAGGACAGCGTAGAGTTAACAGGTTGCAGCAATGCGAGAGGCACAAGTGTGTTGCATCAGTGCAAGGTAGCACAGAGAGGTGTGGAACGGTGCGACATGCATGGAGATGTTGCAGTAGTGCAGAGGTCAGAGAGGGAGCACTTGTCAGCAACAAGTAGAGCTTCAGCATCAGAGTATGTTTCTAGCCCAATAGAGAGGTCAGTTGGGAGTTTTTTTTTGTTTCAAGAGTTGCTGGAGCAACCACACTTGGTAGAAGTGTTGTATGCAGAACATTCCGAAGGTACAGAATTGGGTTCGAGAGGAATCCTTTCTTGTTGAGAGGGAGTGTTGAAAATGGCAACAAGAAATGCTAAAAATAGAAGTGCTAAAAATAGCACTGCTAAAAATATTAGTTTGGGTATCAATGCTGGATTGGGCAACAGGGAAAGAAAAATGGAAGTGCTAAAAATAGAAGTTCTATTTTTAGCAGTTCAGTGTGGATTCCTATTTTAGTCAGTCCCTGGATTAAAAATAGGAAGTAAAATTCGAATTTGATATTAATAGCAGTTTGTAAATTAATTAATTCAGTTTGAGTTAATTAGTTAAGGAGTTATGAACTTGAAGTCTATGTGAGGACATGCAATAGTTTCTCCTTTGATTGAGGGATTTAACCATCAGTTAAAGGATGAGGATGAGTTGTAATTAGTTGGCTCAATTAACTGAGTCAAGTCCAGTTAGATTAATTTAACAAGTTGTTAAATTAATGAGATTCAGTTTGTTAATGCTTGCATGCATGTAACAACTGGTATTTTCAGATAACTGAAGATTCACTCATGGATAACTCATGCATGTCAGTTCAGATAGAGACCCAATTGAGATCAGATAGAGGGACAGTGTACTATCAGTTGCTATGATATTCCTTGCATGCAGAAGGAATATTATTCCTTATGGATTGCGTAGTTGGACCTGAAGTTACAACAGGTATGATGTGGCCAATTCACACATGTTATGACATTACACCCCAATCAAAACTGCGCAAGGAAATAGGAGCTTGGAGGACTTGTGGAGCCTATATATACAGGCCTAGATAGTCCATGAGCAAAATCATCAGAGTACAGAGAGAGCAGTATAGCTTTTGAGCTGATTCTTTTTGTATGTTGTTGAGGATTTCCACTTGATTGATAATACAGAGATGGGGTTTTAGGATGGTGCTTTCCCCAAGTTATATCTTCTATGTTATGGTTGATTACTTCTCATTCTCAGTTATATTTGTTCATGCTTGATGTTGCTCATGTTCAATTAAGCTTCCACAAAGTTTATGGTAGATGCAGATCTAGTATTATGCTTTAGTACGTTGCATATATCAGTTTGATTTGCAGGTGAAATTTCTAAATGATATCAGTGAGCTAGCTGATTTTTAGAGAAAATTGTACAATATAGAGTTCTAAATGCTTCTTGTCAAGCTTACAAGAACCTCTCCCACTTCCAAAGCTTAAATATTACTAAGTCCTTATGATAACCAATTGTGGAATTAAAAAGTGCTTGAAAATAGGTGTATGCTTTTGTTTGTCTTTAAACTATTTATGTGCCTTAAGTTTATTTGCTTGAACTGATATAAAACATATAACAACCAATAAAGCAGCAAATACAATGCAGCAAAAAGCAATCACACAAAACAGTAATATAATATGAGTTCACCCAAAACTCTTGGGCTACGTCTCCTTAAGCTCTAGTCAACTTAACTAGGCTCTCTGGGATTATGGCATAAGTCCTTTTACAAGCTCCATGCTCAACTCCACTGGTTTACATTGAACACAATGGGCTTAGAACACCATATTATCCCTGGCTCCAAAGCTCTCCGACTTTCTGGCTCTGGCTCTGGCTCTGGCTCTTGGCTCTGGCTTTTGGCTCTCGCTCGTGGCTCTGGCTCTAGCTCTGGATCTAGCTATGGCTTTGGCTCTTCGGCTCTGGCTTGTCTGAGCTCTCTCTCTTGGCCTCTGCGTGCCTCTATAATTCGCTTGACCTCCAAGCGACTGTCTCAGCAACATTCAACTCTGCAGTTTTTTGCTCGAACTTCAAGCAACTCCAAAAACTCCCTTAGTTGCCTGTGATTTCCGCTCTACCTGCCCTTGCCCTCAATCGTGATCCCTGGCTTCTTTGAGGCATTCTTTCAGCTCTGCGGCTTCTTGTCTGTGTCTCAGCGTATAATCATTCCTCTGTCTCTTCATCTAGCCCTCTGGCTTCTGGCTCTGTGGCTCTGCGTGTTACAAACGCATCATTGTTTACAAAACGCCCGCTTGCTGTGTGGCACAATGATCAGGGGCTGTTACGAAGGAACCAGGCCCTTTCTTCAGGAAAAAACCCGAAAATGGAACAAAATTCCAATACAGAGAGTTTTATCGAAAATACACTATCAGGCACGAAATCCGGACTTCAACCATTATGAAATTGCCCCTATAAACCCTATCAAGTCCGCCCTTTTATGGTTGTCTCAAGCCCACCATTGATCTACGTGATCTCCAATCCAATGGTTGACAGTCCGTTTCGGGTGGCTTATGTGCACGGAGATTACCCGCCCGAAAAGGCGGGTTTCTCTCTCCTGTGCCATGCCACGTATCAGCCAATGTATGGGTTCAGGTGAAGCCTATCCAATACCACTTCCGCTTGAAGCTCGCCCAAAATCCCACTTACCATGGAACTAAAAATTTATAGGGTTGAAGTTATAAACCTTTTGGATCCGTCATTCTATCGTAAATCACTATCACGTGACGTAATGGCCAAAATCCCATTTACACAGGAAATATATTGAAAATCAAAATTTCCGGATTTCAAATATTATGCAATCTGGGTTATAATTCCCATTGGGTCTGACCCTTATCGGCTTATCGCAAGTCGCGTGCCCAACAACCCTTTGTATCGGGGATCACCGATCACCCGATCACCGATCTTCCGATCCGCCGATCCGTTGATCGCCGATTGGCCGATCGCTCCGGTCGCTGATTATCGCAATCGCTAATCACATGTCGTCTTGTCTGGGGTCTCGATATCGGGCGAAGGCCTACCTCCGATGCGATAAGACGGAGGTCACAGTTGAGGGTTCCTTCTGCCCTTGCCTTAAGTCCTCCGCTTAACCCTTCCGATGCGATTTTTCCTTTATAAGGCCTTTAGCCCATTTTTAGAAGAAATGCCTCCTTTTCCAAAGGACAAAGGCAACCTTCTTTCTGTGATAACTTCATTATCCGAAGTCCATTTTAGCCCATTCAAGTAACAGTAGATTCATAATGAGAAGATCTAGGAAATGGGTCTATTTCCAAGAGCATCCTTGGACTTTTATTTTCCTCTGTGAGGAACACTGTAGACTTAGAAGTCTATTCTAGATCCATTTTGGATCACACCTTCCCACTAAAAGAACTTTTGGTCTCCAAAAGACTGACATACTGATCTGAACAGTAAATGAGAGTAACAACACCCTCTTCTCTGAGCCTCCATACACTTGCCTTTCATAGTGCCTCTAAACCGAAGCCTTTCACCACTTTCCTTCCTGGATGTGTTGGTCCTCCTGGGAAGAGCTGTCTCCCTCTTGAATTCATGCAAAACTCCTGCTGAGAGGGTTGTAGAAGGTAGTTTGAACTTCTCTACCTTGATCATTGATCCAAGGTGGCTCAAACAAATGTGAAGTACAATTGCTCCACAAATTTTTCTTTTGTACCTGCTTGACATGCTGTCAACAACAACTGTTAGCAACCACAAAAATATAGACAACAACTGGATGGCTTAAAACTCCTGCTTCAACAAAAGAAACATATTTCACATCTTGTGAACACCTCCATGTCTTACATCTACATACAAATGATGGACTAGATACCAAGCCCACAAAACATGCCTTTAAAACAAATGACCCTTCAAGTCCAGCATGTAGAAAAAGACCTCTATGACTCTTTTTAAAAGATGAAACACGTTATCATTATCTCCATCTTGGAGACCAAGTTAAATTCTCCCAAGTCAACATTACATCACATGCATGTCAAAGCAATCAACCCTACAAGTTAATCACACACACATGTTCAAAAACAAGGAAATCATCAACATCCTTGTGTTCATGCACAACATTTTCATGCATGCATTTCATCCTTCAACTTTCGTTTAAGCACACTATACTTTCGAAGTTGAAATGAACATAATGTTGCAGCAACAAAGTGAGTCTCCTACTCAACTTTTCCATTCACCTTCTTGGTAAAAACCTACAAATTGCATTCCATTAACAAAGAAATGAAAATAGGTGCATTAATAGACATGCAACCTTAATTGGATAAGAACTCTAACCATTTCTTACCAATCCATTTCAAAGGTACTACCTTTGTCTGCACATCAGCACCAATATGTGAATCATCCTGAAACACATCAATCATGGAAACTTCTGTTCCATTTCTGCCATCTTCTCTTTCCACTTTCTTCAGCTTTTGTGGAAGCATTGTTGGACTCAGAGTCCAACACTTTTCAGCAAGATGCCCTTGCTTATGGCAGTAGGTGCAACACATGTGCATCCTCTTGACAACATGATTTGCCTTGTCCAATGGACCTTTGGCTTCTTGCTTCCTTTCCTTCAAAAGTTTCCTGCATGTGGCTATCCTCTTCCAACATCTAGAAACATTATGGTTATCCAAACCACAAAAGGAACATGCAATTATTTTCCCATACTTAAATGGAAATTTCTCATGTTGAACATAATCAAAAGGAATATGATAAGAACCAGATTTATACCTTTCTCTTTCACCTTTATTGCCTTCATGAGGAGGTGAATCAAATGAAGAAGTGGCTCCCTTTGGAACACCATCAATCTCTTCAAGGTTGTTAGAGTTTCCACAACTCTTTGGTTCAAGTGTGTATTTCTGTACACTTGCATCCTGCAAATGATGTTTCAAGCTATTGCATTCCTCCTGAATACAATCTTTACACTCTTGAGGTAGAAGACCCGCAATGCAACTCCTTTTTGGAGCTGTTTCAATGGCTTTCATGGCAGCTTTGGAACTTTCTCCATAAGATTGTCCATAGCCAAGACCCAAATACTTAGGCCTTGCCTCAACTATTATTGTCTCAACAATACCTTGTGCATGTTTGCCCAAGCCCTTTCCTTCATAGCCCATCTTGAACATTAGCTTGGAACCTATGCCTCTGGTATGCTTTTCAAGAGAACCAATACAAGCATTCTTAAAAGAATTTGAAGACAAACAGGAATTGTTTACCTCTTCTTCAAGATGATACTTGACTAAGGATTCTTTGGCAACAAAGAGTTGTGTCTCCAACTCATGCATCTTTTTCAGGATCATATTTGCAATATGAATTTGCCTCTCCATTTCCTGCAATTTGTCAGAAAGCAACTGCTTCTCTTCCTCCACGGAATTCAACTTCTCTCTAAGTATGTTGATCTTCCTTCCATCCCCATACATTTATCTCACCATATCCATCATGGTGAACAAGTCTTGCTTCTTGTCTTCATTAAAGAATCTTTTGAAGAAAGCGGAATTTAAGGACTTACTTGTAGAAGTAGTCATTATGCCAATGAACAAAAGAACTTCAAACAAGATCAATAAAGAAGTTTATTCAGCAACCTTTTGCAAAAAACCTCTTGTGCTTCAAGGATTGCCTTGAGGTCCTTTGGGATAAGAAGAATGCCTTTAGCCCTTCTTCCTTTTTGTCCTCTCCTGGACTGAGATATCAATAGATTTCCCTTCACCTCTGCAAACTCAAACAATAATCAGTCTGCAAACAAGCATACAATCAACCTCTGACTGTTTAAACACCTTTCAAACAAGCAATCATTGCTCTGTCAATCAAGCAATCTGATATATCCTTCTTTGAAGGTGGAGTTAATCAATCTCAGGCTCCGATACCACATGATCTGAATATGGAATTATAAATGCTTATTTTCAAGCTTACAAGAACCTCTCCCACTTCCAAAGCTTAAATATTCCCAAGTCCTTATGATTAACTGATTACAGAATTAAAAAGTGATTGAAAATAGGTGTATGCTTGTATTTGTCTTTAAACTATTTATGTGTCTTAAGTTTATTTGCTTAAACTGATATAAAACATATAACAACAAATAAAGCAGAAAATACAATGCAGCAACAAGCAATCACACATAATAGCAATATAATATGGAGTTCACCCAAAACTCTTGGGCTACGTCTCCTTGAGCTCTAGCCAACTTGACTAGGCTCTCTGGGATTATGGCATAAGTCCTTTTACAAGCTCCACGCTCAAATCCACTAGTTTACACTAAACACAATGGGCTTAGAACACCATCTTATCCCTGGCTTCGAAGCTCTCCAGCTTTCTAGCTCTGGCTCTAGCTCTGGCTCTCAGTTCTGTCTCTGACTCTGGCTCTGGCTCATGGATCTGGCTCTGGCTCTTCGATTCTAGCTTCTCTGAGCTCTCTCTCTTAGCCTCTGTGTGCCTCTATAATTCGCTTGACCTCCAAGCAACTGTCTCAGCAACTTTCAGCTCTTTGGTTTTTCGTTTGACCTCCAAGCGACTCCAAAAACTCCCTCAGCTACCTGTGCTTTCCGCTCTGCCTGCCCTTACCCTCAATCATGCTCCATGGATTTTTTGAGGAATTCTTTCAGCTCTGCGACCTCCTGTCCGTTTCTCTACGTATAATCATTCCTCTGTCTCTTCATCTGGCCCTCTAGCTTTTGGCTCTGTGGCTCTGCGCGTTACAAACGCATCATTGTTTACAAAACGCCCGCTTGCCGTGTGGCACAATGATTAGGGGCTATTACAAAGGAACCGGGCCCTTTCTTCAGATGAAAACCCGAAAATGGAACAAAATTCCAATACACAGAGTTTTACCGAAAATACACTATCAGGAGTGAAATTCGGACTTCAACCATTATGAAATTTCCCCTATAAACCCTATCAGGTCCACTCTTTATGGTTGTCGTAAGCCCACCATTGATCTACGTGATCTTCAATCCAATGGCTGACAGTTCGTTTCGGGTGGCTTATGTGCATGGAGATTACCCGCCCGAAAAGGCGGTTTTCTCTCTCCTGCGCCAATCCACATGTCGGCCAGTGTATGGCTTCAGGCAGAGTCCATCCAATACCATTTACCGCCTGAGGCCCGCCCAAAATCCCGCTTACCACAGAACTCAAAATTTATAGGGCTACATTTATAAACCTTTCGGGTCTGCCATTCTATCGCAAATTGCTATCGCATGGCGTAATGGCCAAAACCCCATTTACACGAGAAATACATTGAAAATCCAAATTTCCAGATTTCAAATATTATGCAATCGGGCTTATAATTCCCATCGGGTCCGGCCCTTATCAGCTTATTGCAAGTCACGTGCCCAACAACCCTTTGTATCGGGGATCACTGATCACCCGATCGCCGATATCGCACCTCGCGTATCACATCGGCGGGGGTCTATGCCTTCTGCTCCTCTGTTCATCGATTGGTCGATCGCTCCGATCACCGATTATCGCAATTGCTAATCGTATGTCATCTTGTCTGGGGTCCCAATATCGAGCAAAGGCCTACCTCCGATGCGATAAGTCAGAGGTCGCAGTTGGGGGTTCCTTCTGCCCTTGCCTTAAGTCCTCTACTTGACCCTTCCGATGCGATTTTTCCTTTATAAGGCCTTTAGCCCATTTTTAGAAGAAATGCCTCTTTTTCCAAAGGACAAAGGCAACCTTCTTTCTGCAATAACTTCATCATTCGAAGTCTATTTTAGCCCATTCAAGTTGCAGTAGATTCAGAATGAGAAGATCTATGCAATGGGACTATTTGCAAGAGCATCCTTGGACTTTCATTTTCCTCTATGAGGAACACTTTAGACTTAGAAGTATATTCTAGATCCATGTTGGATCAGGTCTTTTCTTTTTATGATCCCTTGGATGTAGTTTTGTAGCATCATGAATTACTACATTTTGTTTGTTTTCCATATCTTCTTCTGACACTGAGTATAAATTGCTGACAACTTTCATAATATCATGCTCTATGAAATGAATGCCTACAAATCGAATTGAACAACTTTCAACAAAATTTTGCCAAACAAAATATCATTTGTCATTAAAAACAAAGTTAAACAAATATAGTGAGACAGTTACAAGAATGCAAAACACAAATATAAATAACAATACTTACGATATTTTGTTTCATCTCATTTATGATTTGTTTACACAACTATATAGATACCTCTATTGTGTCATACAATGAATATGATAACTGGTACTTATTCCTTTCATGTGACTTGGGCAGTTTTTTAAGTATGTAAACAACTTCATTGTTCGGTACCAAACACATATCTATGACTCTTCCCATCACGTCATAAATCTCATTATCATTAGGTATATCAACATATAGATATATTTGCACATTTTGGCTTTCTCTTTCTTTCACATACTAGATTTTTGATGGAAGTTTCACTTCTTTTGATTTCTTCCAATACGAAATCATCTTCTTATCATTTGAGGTATTTGAAAGATTTATAGCCATCAACTCAAATGGGGTTCGATCACCAATGTTTTTTGAAGGTCCATCTTTAAGAGTCTTTGGTCTAGAAAGATTCACATAAATCTTCTTTGATGCCATTTTCCTGAAAAAAAAGAAACACATAAACCAATAAATGACAAAAACATATTAACTTAAATTAACAACGAAAATGATAAATGATAATTAATTTTATAAATCATAACAATTTCGGGAAAAAAATATTTGAAAAAATACTTTGCCTTGTCGCCGCCCCCTGAAAATTGGCTGGCCAACTGAGCCAGCCGTTGGGTCCAACCCCCTAGCCCATCTTAGTGGCCTAACCACTGCCCTCTGCCCATCCTCAGCCCGCGCCACCCCACGGGCAAAAGGGCCATTGGGGTGGCATGGGGGGGGGGCCTGCCTTGTGCACACCCGCGCCACTTCGGCGACCCGCCCGCCCACAGGGTGGAGGGTGATTCCATCCGCTGGGCACATGGGGTGGCGGGCCGCCAGGGTGGCGCGGGGAGGGCTGCCAGAATCACCCGCCACCCCACAGGTGGGCGGACCACCAGGGTGGCACAGGGAGAGCTACCAGAATCTCCCACCACCCCGCGGGCGAGCGGGCCGCTGGGGTAGCGCGAGGGGGGCTACTGCAGCCTCCCCCGCGCCACCCTGATGGCCCGCTCACCTGTGGGGTGGCGGGGCGATTCTGAGAATCACCCTGCCAACACGCGGGCGGGCGGGCCAGCAATCCCTATCGCCCCTAACCTACGGGTCTGTTCGGCTGCTGTGAGCATTACCGGGCCCGTTTGGCCGCCATGATATTTACCGTGCCCACCATGTCCACAGCAGACATAGCGAGTAAATTTGGTCCGCAAAAATTTTAATTAAAATAAATAAATAAATAAATAAAAAATAAAATAAAATAAAATAAAAAATAAAATTTAAATTTCATTAAACTTATTTAATATTAAAATTTGCAAGGAAAAAAATTAACTAACCTTTCAATTGTGAGAATTCTCCGTTGAATATGTTGATAGCAATGTAGCTGCTCCACAAATTTGCTTAAAGTCTTTCAATGAACCTCAGAAAACCTTGATGTGATGTGAGTAATAGTGATAATGAAATTTATTATATAAGTGAAATTATGGAGATGTTTTACCGTACGGTAAATGTGGAATTAATTTGTTTAAAAAAAATTTAACATGTTAATTTTTTTATGGCGATATAGGAAACTATGATAAAGCGAATATTATGGAATTGTTTTACAGCACAGTGAATGTGGGATTAATTTGTTTTACAAGGTTTTATAAAAAATAAAAATAAACAAATAAATAAAAATGGTTTAGTAAATATTATATAGTTTAACTATTAAAATAATTTAGGTAAAGGTTTTAGTTTACAATTTTAAATTTAAAGATTTATTTCATAAAAAAATTTAGTTAACATTTTTCAATAAATTGTAGAATAAAATAATGAAGAAAAATACATAAAACAAAATTTCTGGAGGGAAATATTTTGGCCAAACTTTTTGGAGGGAAAATTTCATTCTCTAAGCTATATAATATCTTTAGGAGAGTCTACATTTGTATCATTCAACCTCTTCTATTTGAAAGGGATGGATTCTCTTGATAGTGAAGTTTCGCTTTGTAAAGCATCAACGTCTTCATCGCGTAACAACTCTAATCATATTGATGAATATAACAGAAATTCTTCCACTATGAATAGAAAGTCAATTCTTCCACCTAGTCCTAATCCTAAGGACTATGAGAGTAGCATTGATGAAAGAGGAGATGAAGAATTTCAAATAAATAAAGAGTCGCAGATTCCACTTAGTCCTAATTCTAAGGACTATGAGAACAACAGTGATGAAGAGCATGATGATGAATTTTAAAAGAATGGAGTGTCACGGTGTCCTCTTAGTCCTAATCCTATTGACTATGGGAGTAGCAGTGATGAAGAGCATGATGACGAATTTCAAAAGAATGGAGTGTCACGGTGTCCTCTTAGTCCTAATCCTATGGACTATGAGAGCAGCAGTGATGAAGAGCATGATGACGAATTTCAAAGGAATGGAGTGTCACGGTGTCCACTTAGTCCTAATTCTAAGGACTATGAGAGCAGCAGTGCTAAAGAGCATGATGATGAATTTCAAAATAATGGAGTGTTACGATGTCCACTTAGTCCTAATTCTAAGGACTATGAAAGAAACAGCGATGAAGAGCATGATGACGAATTTCAAAAGAATGGAGTGTCACGGTGTCCACTTAGTCCTAATTCTAAGGACTATGAGAGCAGCAGTGGTGAAGAGCATGATAATGAATTTCAAAAGAATGGAGTGTCACAGTGTCCTCTTAGTCCTAATTCTAAGGAATATGAGAGCAGCAGTGATGAAGAGCGTGATAAAAAATTTCAAAAGAATGGAGTTTCACGGTGTCCTCTTAGTCCTAATCCAATGGACTATGAGACTAGCAGTGATGAAGAACATGATGACAAAAATTTTAAAATAATGGAGTGTCACAGTGTCCACTTAGTCCTAATCCTATGGACTATGAGAGCAGTAGTGATGAAGAGCATGATGAAAAATTTCAAAAGAATGGAGTGTCACGGTGTCCTCTTAGTCCTAATCCTATGGACTATGAGAGCAGTAGTGATGAAGGACAGGATGAAGCACTTAGTCCTAATCCTAATGACTATAAAGGTAGCAGTGACAAAGGATAGGATGTAGCATTTTCAGTAAGTAAACAGTCACATTTTCGACGTAGTCCTAATTCTATGGACTATGAGAGCAGCACTAACAATGCACATGAGGAAGAATATCTAATAAACATCAAGTCAAATTTTCCATTTAGTCCCAATTGTAAGGACTATGACAATAGCACTGAAGAAGGGGAAGATGAAGAATATCATCCAAGTCAGTATTTGAAAAGCACAACTGATCATAGTGTGGATAACATTCCTCTTAATGATGATGAAAATGATTATACAAATGATGATCCAATGATGGAGATGTTGCCAAGAAATATTGTATCGAGGAGTAGGAGCAGACCTTTTTGTATCAATGCAAGATGTTCTAGTTATACAAGGGGTAGAGCAGAATATCTAGCAAGAATAAGTTCTATCAGCGCTCTCATTTCAAGTGAATGTTGTCAAAAATATTACTTGAAACATATGGATTTCAAATTTGCATTAGAGAGAAGGAAGAGATATTTGTCAATGAATAAAAACATGCAAAATTCATATCTAGTTGGGTGCATGCAATCTAAATTGTCAGGTTATGATTATCATATTGGGTCTTTATTTATCTGTATAAAGGCTTTCAAAATGTTTCATTCGATGGGGAATTTTCATCTCTCGATAATTCAAGAAAATTTGGAAAAGGATCCCACATTTTATTCAGAAGTACGTCATAAAAGACAGTTTGGGCCATTATCAAACACTGCAATAGCATGGATGAAAGATTTCTTTTCAAAGCATGGAGAGTGTATGCCAAATAGATAGACAATACATATTCCAGATAATTTTTCAAGACGAGAAATCTACAACTTATACAAAGAATATGCAGAAGGTGCTGAGGGACATGGCAGGTTTATTACATATCAATATTTTGTGAAGGTATGGAAGAACGAATTCAACAATGTCTGTATTCCTAAGAAGACAAGGATGGGTATTTGCAGTACATGTGCTTCTCTTAAATCAAAAAGCGACAAATGTGAAGGGTCAAAAAGAGGTAAGCATTCATAACTTTAACTTTTAAAATTATATAGTCATCAACTATGAAAACATATTTCTTAATGGATTTGTTTTATATCATGTAGATTCAGTTGTCAAAGAACTTCAGGAGCATCGCGAACAACAAACAAGTGAAAGGAAAAAGTTGTACAAGAATCGAAAGAAGTGTTATGATAATCCGAATAAATATTTGGGTTTGATAATTGATTGTATGGACCATAAGAAAACACTTTTACCACATTTTGTTCGCACACCCAAAAATTTACAGGAGGAAAATTTTATTCAGTATCACTTGGTCGATTGTATGGTCTTCAATGGGAAAATGTTGCCAAGGGTGTACTTCAGAGCTCCAAATATTCATAATGATGCAAACCTGACAATAACCATAATTCATGATGTGCTTTCTCATTGGTCTAGTAATCTTCCTGAAGTTTTGTATCTACAATTGGACAACACTTGCTGTGAAAACAAAAATCAGGTTGTTTTTGGATATCTAAACATGCTTGTCGAATTGAGAATTTTTCAGAAGGTAAAGGTTTGTTTCCTTCTTTTTAAGCACACTCATGACCATATTGATCAAATGTTCAATCGTTTTTCAGTCACATTGAGGAGGAAGGAAGTTGGGAGCTTGCCATCATTAATTGAATGTATTAAGAAATCATACATGCCAGAGCCTACTTTTGATGTGTTGGAAGAAATTGTTGACATGCGAAGGTTTATTATGGGATCGCATGGTGAGGAGAAATGCATTGAACAACTTAATGGCATTATCTTCCAACATCAATTTCATATCAAAAAAATTGATGAGAAAACACTAATATGGGGCAAGAAGTATTCAACTACTGCAAAATGGGTACCGTCATCAAGTTTGGAATTTATTGAAGTTCATTCCAGATCATCTAATATTTGTATCAAAAATATTTTTATTACAATCAGTTGGTGAAGTTCATAATGCACGAAGACATAATAGAGATATAAATTATTCTGGTTGCCTAGAAGAAATTAAAAAATGTATTAGATATACATATGAGTACTTTGACATTGTTGATTCAATTTGGTGGGAGTCATTTTTCAATAATCAAAGTGATATCATTTCAACAACAACAAATGAAGATATACCTTTGAAAAATCCATTTATTTGGCCACAACATGTGTCGAATGAACATGAGGAAACAAACATTGTTGAACATCAACAATCTCAAGGTATTATTAATTCTTCACAGACAGAGGAAAGAGAGATGTATATTGGTTCCAGAAGATCTCGTGCACAACGTGAAGCCATGGAAGACCTTTATAGGGGTTCAGTACAGGATATTAAGGAGGGTTACATGATTGCAGTGCTAGTAGATGGAGATCCCAATGGCTATCCATTCTGGTTTGCTAAAGCTATAAAGGTCTTTACAAAAAATGAGGATGTTACAGGTGTTGAAGTACATTGGTATGCCACAAATACACACCCATTCAATGGTTTGTATAAGCCAGCGGTGGTAGTTGACAAAACAAATGGTGGAAAGAGAAAAAGAAAGGGTACAAATATAAACCGCCGCCGCACAGACATCTTAAAATTGGAGGATGTTGACATACTTGTTTATGACTTCAATTTAACAAAGAGAGGAACTCTTTGCTTCAAAACGATAGAGATTCTGAAAAGATTGTTACCAGAAGGAACAATGTTGAGATGGGAGTCTGTTGAAACTAGTCGTAGATCTAGAAGAATTTTGAAACCTGAAATGGTGGGCATGCATGTGGACTCAGATGGGGCACTAGTTGATGAAAGAGAAGAATATAGAACATCTTCGTCAACATCCAGCCATTCATCTGAAGATGTGAATTCTGATGGTGTGTAAGAAAATATGAGCAATTTTGAATAATTGTTTAAGACAATTTATATAAATGATGTTTGCATCGTATCTTAAAATAAAATTTTTGATTTCCATATGGTGTTAAATAAAAAGTTATGAGTCATTTTTATGTTGATGGATTATATGTCTTAATTATGATAATTTTTATTGTTTAGAATATCTACAATGCATCATTAAATTAGAGATATAATGTATGTTTCATTCAATATACAAATAATGACATTTGAATTCATTTAGTCATGTAATTTGTTCATAATGTCATGGTTTTTTAATTTTATGGTTGAAAAAATTCCAATTTCTTTTGTATCTAACATGTTATGGTTGAAAACATGTTGAATTTATACTTAGGAAAGAAAAATGTTATTCTACCAAAAACATTAGTGTGTTTTTTTCTTCATAAACAACTTTTTTTGGCACATAAAAATTCGGTTTTACTAGCATTTTTTAAAAATGTTGAAAATTGACCCTAAAAAAAAATCATCGTTCTAGTATCACCACTTTTTCGTTTTCAAGGTGTTTTTTGCACGAAAATTTTGTTTTCACTGCCATTTTTAAAACATGTTCAAAATTGCCCCTAAAAAAAATCCATCGTTCTAGTATACACACTTTTCGTTTTTAGCACTATTTTTGATGTTTTTCAGGGTTTTTTGGCCAGAGTTCCCATTTTGAGTTTATAGTTCTCATTTCAAATTTTACATTGTTTACTGCATTTATGGAAGCAATACAAAAGCTACATGGAAACCCAAAGATTATTATTGTAAGCAACAAAGATCTCATTTTCACTGGAAATTTTTGGACGAAATTATTTTCTTTTTTGGGCACTCAGTTAGCTCATGGCTCATCTTATCATCCTCAATCTGATGGGCAAACTGAGATAGTGAACAAATGTTTGGAAGGATATCTTAGTTACTTTGTAATTGATAAACAGACACAATGGGTCAAGTGCTTGCCTGTTAGGTCCCTATAATAGTAGTGATTCCCCCATTACTATTGTAGTTTTATCCCTTATTAATATTGTTGTGCCTCTATTGTCCCCATATTGTTATTACTGTGCCCCATAGAATCCCTCTATTGTTATTTTTGTGCCTTTATATTATTATTGTTAGGTCAGCTTGGTTATATTGTGACCCCATAGACTCCTATGTATAGAAAGGAGGTTTTGTCATTTGTATCATCCAAGAATTTTTCATTTATGTAATGTAAAGGAGGTTGCCCCCTTGAAGAGACTGAATTCTAAGGCGTTGATCTATCTTTTCTATCTTTTTGTGAGTTGGTTTCATAACATTTGGTATCAGAGCTTTGGATTCTAGGGTTTCACTGCTCCAAACAAGTCATTGTGGCATTTGTGCTATAACTTTTTCCTGCAACGTTTCAGACACTAAAAAAAACCCATTTGGACCAAAATCATTCTAAACCTCGGGTCCGAATTTCAGAGCTTTTCACGCTATCTTTGCAGAGATATGATCTGAGGAAGTTGACATTGTTGCAAACTCCCGAATTACATTCCAAATAGTGACCTAAGGAAAATCCTCATAACTTTTGTTTTGAGCATTAGATTAAAATTTCATAAGAAGTTACAGAAAGAGGACGAACTGTAGTTTCATGTGTATATTTTTTAGATTCGAAGGTCAAAACAGTTAGACGTGGCACTTCATACAAGTTCGCTCTTCTAAAAAGGTATATAACCAGGTCATCTTGGGAGATTGTGCATAACTCTTTCTTGGAGAATTTGATCAGACTGGTGGCATTGGAAAGAGGACACATAGGGCTACTGCAGGTCGCAATTTCAGAACTAGATGATCCGAAATTATAGAGATACATCAAATTCAATATCGAGCTCCTACAAAGTGAAAAAGGTGTGTAGTTTTTTTAATTTTTGCATAAGCCTTGTTTGAAAAATTAGTTTGAAGGAATTCAAAGGGCATAGTAAAGCATTATTATTGGTAATTGATGCCCCAAGGAAAGAAAATGCAAACACCTAGTAAGCAACCTACAAGCTCTAGCATGACTCATGAAGAAGAGGAAGAAATGCAACATGATATATCAAAATTACGAGACCAAGTACAACAAATGTCACTCACACAAAAAGTAACAAAATATAAGATGGATGGTTTAAATAAAGATGTGGAAGCTAAGATGAATGACGTGGAAGCTAAGATGGATGATTTGAAAATAGATTTGAAGACAGATTTGAAGGCAGGCATGGGAGATTTGAAGACAGATTTTACAAAGTTTCTACAAGAAATGCTTAATAATGGTGAAAGGGTAGTAAAGGAAACTCATAATGAGAAAAAAATAAATGTCAATCATGATTTCATAGACTCTAATGTTGGATTGAAGAACCACCATATTCCAAAAATCGATATGAGGAAGTTTGATGGCAAGGATCCCGCAACATGGATACTACAAATGGAGCAATTTTTCGATCTCCATAATGTGCAAAACACACAAAAGGTACGTATTGCAACTTTATATTTGGAACCAAATCAGTTTGTATGGTATCGATGGCTTTGCTCTCGTAAACAAATTGTCACTTGAGAAATTTTTACGGAAGAAATGACAACATATTATGATGATACAAAAAGCAACACCTTTTTTAGCCAATTGATAAGTCTCAAACAAAAGGATTCAATGATGGAGCACATTGAGGACTTCCAAAAATTGAACATAAGGGTAAAATATATTCCAGATGAGCATAGGATTGATGTGTTCTTAGGGACTTTAAAGGATAATATCCAACATGAGTTTTGCCTTTGGGAACCTGATTCATTGGAGAAGGCATTCAGGTTAGCAAGAAAAATGAAAAGAAAAATTATGGCAACCAGGAAGCCTACCACTCACAACTATAAAGATGGAAGTGTTGTTTCCCCTAGCCTTCCACAACCTATAAGGTTGACACCACAACAATTGGAAGAAAAAAGAGCAAAAGGGCTACAATATAATTAGAGCCAACATAACAATAATAATGTAAGGGCACAACAATAACAATAATGGGCTTCTATGGGGAATAATAACAACAATATGGGGACAACATGGGCACAACACTAACAATAAGGGCTACAATGACAATAATAATGGGGGAATACACTAGTATTATAGGGACCTAATATGCCACTCTCCTTCAAAAAAGTGTTTTCCTCAACGCTTGAGTAGTTCTGGACGCTTCTGTATAAAATTCTCATCCTCCCATGTGGAATCTTCAACGAGTAAGTTCTTCCACTTGATGAGATAATATGAAATTGATCGATTTCGTAATTGTCGAGCTCTTGTTTATGAAGGAAGTGTTATACCACCATTCAGCCAAAGGGGATTGTACTCTCACAAAGTGTTTTTGCACATATTAAGCATTATCAAATAAGTTAATAAGTGCTTGTACTCTCATAATTCTCTTGTGATTCTAGGTCCCGACACCCTCTACAATGTTTATGCAATGCAAGATTTGACCCACCACTTTCTCAATTGTGTAATCAACATACAAGGCTAGACTAATTGAAAACAAAAACGTGAGAGGGTTGTTTTGTTATTTTTATTTTAAATGAGCATGTAAAGTTTGTCCATAAAAAAAAAAACAACAACAACAACGAGTTTTGCTTGTGCGTAAAAAGCATTTTCTCTGCACTTCTGCACAACCCAATAAAACAAAAACAAGCGACATCGATAACTTGTGCAAAACTTTCATTGTGCAAAGAACTTCGCAGAAATAAATCTCTTCATAAAAGTTCGAACTATAACCTCCACACAATATTTAAAACAACATTAGTTAATTATATTATCACCAAAAAATAACATTAATTATATTATATTATCACCAGAAACTCCACACAAAAATGTGAATTCTGACCTTCATAGTTGTGGTTCTGACCTCTCTTTTTCTCAACATGATGTAATGCATGATTAAGACTTACACCTAGACAGCCAGGAGAGGCTCTCGATACCTGGCAAAGAGGATAAAATTCCCACAAAATGGCTAAGTACTCTCAAATATCACTCAACACTCACTCAACTTGTTTCAATTCACACAGGTTGTTGATCATGGAACCTAGTTTCTTTCCTTATCCTTGGTGAAACGTTGAATAATTACTAGTTTATTCGTTCAATTTACTCACTTTGGTAAGTTCATTAAAGTGTTTGATAAATATTTTTATCAGCGTAATACATGACATTTACTTCTCAGTGCAATGCAAGAGTAGGACTAGTGTCAAATTGTTTCAAATTGCTTTTCCTGATTTGGAAGATTTCCCTTTACTCTTTTAAGCAAATCAATATTTTCTTCACATGTTTTTACATAGCACTCCAAAATTGAAGGTTTGAGTCTTGCGTGGAGGAAGCGTTTTCTCCTCAAAACCCAATAAAACAAAAAGAAACAACATCGATAACTTGTGTGGAGCTTTCAATGTGTACAATGTTTGAAACAACTTTAATTAATTATATTATCACCAAAAAATAACATTAATTATATTATAGTTTGAAACAACTTTAATTAATTATATTATCACCAAAAAATAACATTAATTATATTATATTAAACGCAAATAATTAAATCACCAAAAATTTCCAGACAAATATGTGAATCTGACCTTCATACAATGTCTAAAACAACGTTAATTAATTATATTATTACCATACAAGGTCTAAAACAACGTCAATTAATTATATTATTACAAGAAAACAATATTAATTATATGATATTAAACTCATACAATCAAATCACCAAAAACTTTGGACAAAAGCATGAATTCTAACCTCCTTACAAGGTCTAAAATAACCTTAATTAATTATATTATCACCAAAAAAACAACATTAATTAATTGTATCATCAGAAAACAACATTAATTATATTATATTAAACTCAAATAATTAAATCAAACAATTTGTAAATTGTTCACTTCAGTGAACTAATTAATAAACTAGTGAGACTAATAACGATACGAAAGCTAGTATATCCCATTAATAACTCATTGTATGAATACCAAGCTATTAGCTATATTAGCTCCTAGGGTTGATGCTAATTATGGGATAATAACTCATATTTATACACATAACTATGATTTTATGTTAGTATTCTATACTACACACTAATATATAATTTTCATAGGACCCAACAAAGCAATTAATTAATGGCATGGAGGAATAATGCATCTATCTCTTAAAGACTATGAAGCATTGCCTAATAGAACAAAAGAAAATAGCATTGGTCATGAAATTGCTCACCTCGAAAACAATAAAACCTTTGTACAATGCGAAGGCTTCGAGAGAGTGGTACAACTATTGAATTCTAAATTTAAAATTTAAAACCTTTGTGCGGTGCAAGACTTCGAGAGAGTGGTACAACTATTGAACTCTAAATTTAAAATCTAAATACTTGTGAGTGAATTTCTTTCACTTGGGTAATCGACACTATTGCTAAAACAGGTACTTGTATCCTTGTGATGACCCCAGAGAATGTAAATATTTGAATTTTTACTGTGGTAAAAGACAGAATTAAGTATGACATTGGAAGACTGTTTAAAACTTTAATAGTATTTTTTTTATTTATATGTGCTTTAAAAAAAATATATTAAGTAGGAAATACTTCTTGAAATGTTGGAAACTTCTGAGAGGGAAGTTGGAAAAGAAAAACAGTTGTTGAAACAGCACTCAAACTACCTTCCCTAACTGGAAAGGCTTCCAGAGAAAAAGGGAAGGGGGAGGCAAAAATCTGCGCTGTAAGGACAGGCAGGAAAAAGAGAAAGGAAAAGGGATTGGCTAAGTCTGGTAAGGACCAGATAGCCAGGCACAAGTTGCATGCGTCTTGTTGAGGGTTGTGGGCCTGCAAGATAGCTCGGGGGGAGATTCCAGTCCTGACGACGGATCTCATGGTTGGGTGGTCAAGAGAAAGCAAAGGTTACAGGTGAAATTCTGTAGCACATCTACAAACTCAGGCGGACCAGGTAAGTAAAAGCTTCTGGTGAAATCAGTCTCATTAGTTGATATGCTTCCATAGTATTAATTGTCAACTGAAAAATTACAGTAACCGAAATTATAGTAGAAAAACAGTGGTGTTATTTAAGATTACACAATCTTCTTATCGTTATTATGCATACTGTGATGTTATTTGCTTTAAAATAAATATTACAGAGG
This sequence comes from Pinus tabuliformis, assembly GCA_031772625.1. Taxonomy (NCBI): domain Eukaryota; kingdom Viridiplantae; phylum Streptophyta; class Pinopsida; order Pinales; family Pinaceae; genus Pinus; species Pinus tabuliformis. The sequence goes on from CM062811.1 coordinate 701,498,178, forward strand.
TGCCAGTAAATGACTGTTAAGAAGGGTTTGGCCCTGTTACAGTTCTTGGTGCTTTGAAATTTAGAGACCAAACATCACTGTGTAGTGTATTAGTGTGTTATTATATACATATAAAAGAAACAAATAAGCAAATTTCGATGAAGGATAAGTCTGTTAACCGTAGCAGAGGGTAAGGTAGCGAGTCCTGGACCAGTGTTTCCCCAGAACCGGAAGAAAACCCATCGGGTCTGATAACCCCTATCGGTCGTAGAATAGATGTTCATAAATTAAGAGATAGTGGAACCATACGGATTCAGACTATGTATGGGATTATTTTCCGGAAAGAGCAAACAGTAGCATATAAAAAAAAAATATACAGCTAGACAGAGGTAATCAGGAAGACAGTGAAGGGACGAGCAATCCTGAGTTTTCAGTTGCATGTATAACAAAAGGAGGGAATTCGGAACTCATATACCAAACCCTAGTTGTAACATCATATAAATCAACGTTGGGCTGCAAACTGTAAATTACTTTCATAAATTACAACATGAAAAAGTGCGATAGCGGTATTGAAACTTTAAATTATGGGAACCATTAGAAACCAAATGAACAACTACTTCCTATATCTTAACCATTATATTTCAAACAATAAGGAACTCTAGAAGTTCGAGAAACACATAATCGCAAACATAACAGAATGTCTACATTTCGAAACAATGCGCAGTTCCGCCATAACAAGTAGGAACAACCATAGAGCTACGAAAATATAGTGACTGTAACGAAATTAAATGCGCAATGACTTGCAGAAAGACGAACTTGCAAAGTTCCAGAGCCAAGGCTCTCAAAAGCAAGATTTAACTTGTTAAAGAAACTTTCCTTATGAACCAAAAACTTACATATACAGAGTTAAATGTCAATATCCAAGGAGTTGCGAATTCGAAACAAACAATATCATTACACTGAAAATAACCAGAGAGGGTCCGTAAGTCCTCGGCCCTATTCCAAGTTAAGTAGTCATTCACTACTTCGACCCCTTACATTAATACAAACAAATAAATTATATTCGAGACACAGAAGGGGAAAAACAAAGAACCCAATCTACTGGGGACTGCCGTGGGCATTTCCCGAATCAACAAGAACTGACTACTTTCATCATAACCCAAACGGGACAGGTCGAAGGCATTGAAGCCTGAGGGCATAATAAACCTTGTTAACCTCTGAGAAAATCCCCAAGGACCCTGTCCTGGGCACTCCTGCCAATCACTGGAATCTGAAAGCAAGCAAAAATATGTATGTATAAACCCTGTAGCGGCAACTGCCAAGCACGAAAACCCTTAACCATCACCCAGAAAACATTCATGCATGGTTGGGAGGCCTACCTGGTGAGCGGCGTGGGATGCCAGAGTGCTGAAGACTTTGCCATTCTCCATAGCAGAGGGCCTCTCGTCTGTAGCGTCCTCCTTCACACATATGAAAACAACAAAATACATTAACATTCATGAACTCATCTGTGTGACCCTGTGAGGAAGAGAGTATACATGATAATAGAAAACAGCGCAAAATGTCTGCGTATGAATACCATCACCTGCATAGGCAATCCTCGGAAGAACTGGTTGATTAGCTCCTGAATAGCGAATAGGTTCTCAGTGGAATAGTTAACGGGAGAACCTCTGTGCGCAGAGAGGCAAGCCAAAATCTGGAAGCGGCGCCAAGACCAAATGAGTCGAATGAGGACTCGGAGCGACTTAACATGGAACCCAAAACCCTCCGGTAAGCCTCCACCCTCGGATCCAGATCTGATGATCCGCACCGTCGAAATAGAGCGGGAACCGAGGAGTGCAGAGAACGAGGGTACGATGCCATGCTCGATCACATGGCTGAGAAGAAAGAGTATACGGAGCAGGCCAGGTGTTCTGTGTAGGAGTAAACAACTAACTAATAAATTTAATGCGGACCCAACAACCAGAACGCCGGAATATGACTCCGGTTACCGAGTATTACATCTAGCGCATATAACCAGAAAGGTTACACTCGGGTAAACTCAAGTTGTGGTATGATGCAGTGCTGAGTAGACGAGATGATGTGAAGTTATGTGAGCGGAATAGATAAGGATATGGTAAAAATAATAAATAAAAAAAATTGTTGTTGTGGTGGAATTGTTATAGACATTTTTGTGCCTTATAGCATGAAGCATGAAATGTCAATAATCTAAGGGATCCAAAGTCCCTAAACATGTTGTTCCTACCCCTAGGGGAACAAGGTCAGCAAACCACAGCACTGAATATCAGTTCTCCACCTGAAAACACTCAAAAACAAGCTAATTCTGGATCATGTCAACTGCTCCACTGAGCATCTGCGCTGAATGTCAACTGCTCCACTGTGTACCTGCGTTGAATGTCAACTGCAAAGAAGGCTACCTGCGCTGGGCGAGTTTGGCCAAGTGGCACAGTCATTCCTCAAGGTGTCAATGCCCAGGAAGCTTCCAAAATGACACTTGGATCGGGGAATTCGACTGGTGATGAGTAAGAGGGTCTAGATCTCCAAGTCGAAGCAAGAACCTCCAAGTGGACTCAAGAACTGAAGAATAACTGAAGTGGAAGAGGACACTAGTCAGCTTCATGCCAGCCTCAAGCTGACTCATCCTTTCTCCAAAACTCCTATATATAGATCTCTCTCATGAGGTCTAGGGAGGCTGGAATTTTGTGAATATAAGGAAGTGTTGTTGGTTTGAGTATAGAACAATTGGGTCATTTGCTTGAAGGAGGTGAAGAGGAGATTTCTTTCTGCTGGGAGGTGATGCTGGATTGGGCCTTTTATGGTTGTATTACTTCCTGAACTTTACTTCTTCCATTAATAAAGCATTTGAGGTTCTTCTATATGCATGTGTCTCAATGGTGTATTGCTATACTTGTGTATTTGATTTATTCTAATCCTTGAATCAATTATGAATGTATGCTTCTTGTAGTTTCCCTCTCTTGCCATTTTGCAGGATCTTGGTGTAGCTGGGCCAGTGAAAGAGCAAGGAGCTGGGAGCAAGCAGAAAAGAGAGAAGATTGGATCAATCATTAGCGGAAGACATCGGTTAGTGGATCTCTTTCTCCCCTCTCTTACATCTCATAAAGAAGTAATCTCGAATAGCTTTGCTTTGATTGTTGCTGAGGTACTATCACCCTTAGAGTGGGATAGGGTCATTCCGTATTGGATACTTTTCCCAACAACAAATTGGCGACTCCACTGGGGATCGTATCTTGTTGGTTGTTTTTGTTTTTGCTATTCATTTCATAAACACAGGGAGTACCGAATCGAACTGCATTTGGAGCTTTCAAATGCAAAGTAGAGGGCAGCTACTCTAGCTCAGTTTCTGGGCAAGTTTATGATTTGAAGAGCTGATCCACAAGGACTCTGAATAGCTCTTAGTGATAGCTTTTCATCCTCCTTTTCATCCCTTAGTGTGTACTTGATTGATAGCTTCTAATTTGGCCAAAAACTGTGAATTTTTGAGCAATCTGTGACCCGGAAACTGAGAAAAACAAAAGTTTATCTCTTCAGTGCAGGAACTGTGAAGGCAGTCTGCATTTGAGCGCAGATCCCGAAGGGGCTACCTACGCTGAATGTCAAACTGACAGTGTACCACCTGCGCTGAACCAGCTTTGCCTTGTGCTACTGGGGTTCCCTGCTATTTATTGCCCTGTTTTCATCCTTGTTTTTGCAGCCTGTTATCAGTCAAGGTACCTATCTGAAACCAACTTTCCTTGCCACTATTCTGCCTCGGTTGTATAAAGAAACTGTATTTGTTCTTTGTGTATTTCTTACATCATTTACAGTTTCCCGTAACGAAAGTGAACTAGTCTTGCTGTGGCCTCTTAGATCTAGACCTGTGATAAGTGTCGTTTTGATCTTAAGAGTTAGTTTATTTGTTGTTCATAGCTGATTGAGCTTTTTCTTTCGTCATATGGTTTGAATTTATATATTTCTAGTGTCCAAACAAGTAAATCTTAAGGTGTCTTTTGATTTTGGACAAGCTTGTTTGCTTTCACTTGAAATTGAATTCGAAATTATACAACAACTTTCTTTTTGTATTACATCAACATTAAGAAAGAGAAAAGAAATACCTGCATTGTGCATTTTGCATTTGATAAGTTTGTATGTTGACTTAGGAAAAAGTGCATTAGTGTGTGCTCTTTGATCTGTGTGAAAAGATGATGTCTTTCTTTTCCCTCAATAGTTAAGATTTTCATAAGTCGAAAAGATTGAAAAAGCTTGCTTCTCATCTTAGACTGCATTTAGGAATTTGTATCATACATCTCGTGGTGAACCTTGAAAGGCAAACTTTAAAAAGATCAACTTAAAATATATTGAATGAACCTAACAACGCTTTGAAACATAACGCAGACACATAGAGGTCTAAGCTAGAGACGTGTTCCGGCGTCGTTAAACGTAGTGACTGTCGATCTCGAAGAAGGTGGGTGATTCCTCCTGAGAGTCGGTGGCACTAATACGGACTTGTGCTCCCACGTACCGTCGCGTATATATTGGGAGACCCCTATAGGCATATATCCTTTATCCATAGGAAGCCGTGTCGGCCGCCCTACTGATCGCAATGCAGTGAACACAGCATTCACGAAGATCGACCACCCGTACCGTAAAACGTATTCTTTGGTTTTGCGAAAGGTTTGGCACACCCTCTGCCTAGATCTCCAGAGCAGTTTCTTTTGGCCTTTTTCAAACTCTATAACTGAAAAAGTCCATCCGAGCATTTGTCACTTCGGGCTCGTTAAAACATTGAAGGAGACTAGAGTCATCTTTAGCTTTTTCTCGACTCTTAAAAAGTGAAAAAGCAAGTTGTGTCTAAAAGCGTCTAATAAAATTCATTCAATTCGGAAACACAAATTTCCCCTTTTAATATTTTGGTTGATCGAGTAATCCGCAATCGTGGAAGAAAGTCAATTGAAACCCCGTCATTCGCGGAGGCTTACGAGTCAACCGTCTTTGTCTCCGGAATCGAAAACAGTACGGACAAAGCGAACTCGTTTAACCGGTTCAAAATCTCCTATAAAAGTTAGAACAAGTGTTCCAACTGCATCTGAGGTTCCGATTACTCCTAACATTTCTGGAAACCCTGCCTCTATAGAAGAAGTTCAACAGCCACAGAAGGACAGTAATACTGATCCTAGTCTGGGGGCAAATACTTGTATAACTGAACCAGTTCCATCTGTAACCGGTCCAGAGAGTTTTGTTCCTCAAACAACTGTCGTTGTCGAAGCAACCACTTCTTCGGCACCAGAAATATTTTACGGACCTGACGGTCTTCCTCTTCCACCGGGTTTGATTGCGATAGAGGAAATTGCAGAGGATCCGCAAGCAAGTACTCCAACCCATTTTGGAGTCGGGGTCACTCTATTTCCTTCATCAGAAGTTAATCCACCACAAGTGGAAGTTCCTGTAGAATCGCTAGGAAATCTATTGGATAGACTTAAGATGTCTGAACAACCGTCATCATCTAGGACTGTTTCAAATGACACAGCGACAGCAGAAGCCCCTGCCGTCACTCCAACAATGTTTGCCGGCATACCAGCTGTCCCAACTAGCTCACAACAGCTAGAAGGAGTCCACCAAGGGACTATTTCGACAGTATGGTCTGTTCCAGTTTGTTCATCCGGAGTAATACCCGGCAACTCTTATGTTGAAACTCGACAGATTGATCCTCATGGAGGTCAATTTGGGCCATCCAGTCCTCAAGGACTAACAATCCCTATGAGTTCCGGATTGCTACCGTATGGGGGGCAGTATGCCCTTTCATTACCTCCTCCGGGAGGATATCCATATGGCAGTTCTCAACAGTATTCAGGTTATACTGGAATTACATCAAGTAGTTGGGTACCTATGCTACCTCAACAACCAAGGGTTGTATATTCTATGCAACAGTGTGTACCTATGACGAACATCCCAACCACACCGGCTATTGTAACTGTGTCACAAGTTCAAGCGATACCTGTTACATGTCAACCTCAGATTTCTCAGGTTGTAATGCAACAGCCTCTTGAACATGGGTCACAACCACAATCGCCAACTGGTGGGGCGACACAGGTCCAAACGGGTACAATTACCCCACACCTCGGTCCAACGGTTAGCATAGCACAACAGAACATGGCTTCACAACCATGGTTAGTGCAATACCAACAACCACAATTCCAGCAAGTGTACCAAGGTTCTGAGCAGCAGATCTTTGCGAACAGTGGACAACCGTATATCCAAAACGGTCAAAACCAACCACTTTACAGTGGTCAGGTCCACCAACCGTATCAGTCATACCAACATCAATTACATTATGCTGGTATGCAAAGGCCCACTGCTCAAGCGATTCCATCGTACCCTGGTTATGCTTCGCCTAACCTGAATCAACAGTTACCATTCGTGGCAACTTTAGAGTTACCGGATTTACACCGGTTAACCAACGATCCGATTGCTTATGCCCCTTGGTGGCCAGCGATTCCTCATAAACTTCCATCTGACATTCCTAAATTCAATGGAAATCCAGGTGAAGACCCATCGAATCACGTGATGACTTTTCATCTGTGGTGTTCGTCGAACACCCTAAACGACGATTCGATAAGGCTTCGCTTTTTTCAGAGGACATTGACAGGTCCAGCGGCTAAATGGTATATTGAATTGCCAAGAGCCTCTTTCGACAATTTTAGTTCCCTAGCCACGACTTTCTTGACCCATTTTCAATTACCGATAAGGTATGAAACGGGAACAGAAATATTAACCAACTTCAAACAGACAACTGCCACCCATATATCTGATCATATACATGAGTGGCGTCGTCGTCGTAGGATGGTGAAAACGTACGTTCCCGATCAGCTATTAGCTGAATGGTTTATAAATTCGTTACTTCCGGCTATTACGAAAGATGTGGCCAAGGGGGGAGTCGTAACAGAGGAGCAAGTTATTGCTCGTGCACAGTATTTGGACTTAGTTTATACTCAGTCCGACACGCTCTACGACAAAATACCTGATGCTCCTAGACCGGAATTTTCAATTCCTCCTCCTCCTAAATCAAATAGTGACTCTCACGCCGGTGATGGTGTGATTGGCACGGCAAACGCGAAATCGATAAAGGCTTCGTCAAAGAAAGCCCGTAAGAATTCGGATCAAAATGCAAAAGAAGAAATTCTTGCTTCGGAAGTAAATGTCGTATCAGCAGATAAAGGCAAAGAAACCAATCAACCAGGAAGCAAGAAGAAGCAAAACAAAGGGAAGAAGAAGAAACAGGGTGAGTCATCCCCTGGAAAAAATTCTTCAAACCCTCCTGGGAAAGGGAAACAAAATTATCCATGTCTAATATGTGATGATAAGGATCATAACACAAAGAATTGCCCATTCAAAGCTGAGTTAAAGAGGTTCTTTAAAAGTTCCCAAACCTCAGCTGTGTTAACTGATCCATTTCCCAACCCAGGTCAAAATATGGTTGATAGTGGAAATGCTTCCCCGTCACAAGTACTTATGTTGTCGGTTTCGAAACAGCAGAATGATGCTTTGATCTCGACAAGGAACAAAGATTACGGGAATCCTCAGCTGTCGAATGAAAAAGGTAAATATCAACCAAGTAGTTCGACAACAACTTCGACAAAAGTTGTACCACCCATCATCCCTGAATTAACAATAAAACCGCCAAAGGGTGTAGTACATAAGTCGACATTTAATCCTCGCGCCAGAGCGGCGCAACATTATAACATAGTGGAAGATTTGGCACAATCGCCATCCGCTATGTCGACTCTTGAAGTACTACAAAATTGTCCAACCCAAAGGCAGGCGTTGTTATCAGCAATTGGTGGGGTTGATCCTAAGGATTCCAATCTTGTATCCTTTGATCACAAAGGATACGATCCTCAGTTACCAGCTCAATTAGCTTTCCTTATTCAAGTGAAAGCCCTCAACAAAACTATTCACAGAACAATTATTGATGAAGGAGCATCAACATGTATTATGTCGATGAGTTGCTGGAAAACTTTAGGATCTCCAACCTTGTCGCAATCTTCGACAACATTAAAAGCTTTCGACGGAAGGACTTATACCCCGTACGGTATCCTTAATAACTTAAAGGTTGAACTAGGAGGAAAAACAGTAGAAATTGATGTTGAAGTCATTGATGGAAATCTTGACTATAACATCCTACTGGGTAGACCATGGATTTATGCCATGGCAGCTGTTGTGTCGACTTATTTTAGGAAGATCGCATTCCCGTTTGAAGGAGGGATTACGATCGTCGACCAACAGAATTTCCTCCCTAATGGTTCACAAGTTACAGGAAGCATTCCCATGATCCATGAGAGCAACCATTCAATTCAAGATATCGAAGTAGGATTATTGAAAGACCCCACATTGATGGGAACTTTTACGCTACCACCTCCTATTTATATGGGAAATATACCGTTTGTAGCAACCTGCAACATGATATCTTCTACGAAGGTCGACATGGATCGTGCAATTGTTCTGCCCCCAAGCCCTTTAGAAATATTGTAGCAATCAATGTTTCAAGCATGGGAGGCGAACCCAAATCAATGCTCGTCAAGCGTTTGGGTAGATAGGTCTAGAGAATATGGAACCCCATTAGATCCTTGGTCAAAAGTACATGGGACTGACGAAGGAATCTTACAATCAATGATGATTGAGGGGGCACCATGGAATGATCACCACCATCGTTCCCTTCTTCCGGAATATGAAGAAGATACTCAAAGTGACCTTTATCACCCTTCAGTTTTTGAATTCCTAACAAATACTGTAAACACGGTGGATTCCGAGCGAAACCTATCCAATATTGAAGAGACTATAGCCATAAATATCTCGACCAAAAAAAATGTTGTAGAGAATATTTATGTCGGCAAAGGTTGTTCCCCTTCAGAACTGGAAATATATAACGCTCTTTTTCGCGAATTCAGAGATGTCTTTGCTTGGTCATATGATGAAATGCCAGGCATTGACTCGAGTATCGTTGAACATGAAATTAAAATGTATCCTGATGTCAAACCAGTAAGACAACGGCTTCGGCAGGTGCACCCCAAGAAAGCCGCTGCCATTAAGGCAGAAGTTGAAAAACTTCTCCATGCTGGATTCATCTACCCGGTTCCTCTAACCGATTGGGTATCGAATATTGTCCCTGTTATGAAGAAACAAGGGACGATTAGAGTGTGTGTCGATTATAGGGATGTAAACCAAGCTTGTCCGAAGGACAACTACCCTACACCCTTCATCGACCAGATAATTGATGAATGCGCCGGATGTGAAATCTTTTCATTTATGGATGGATTTTCCGGGTATAATCAAATAAATATCCGCCCACAGGACCAGTCAAAGACTGCATTTATTTGTCCGTGGGGCACATTCGCTTATCGAAAATTACCCTTTGGTTTAAAGAACGCAGGGGCGACGTTTCAGAGGGAAATGAATTATGCCTTCCATGACATCAAGAACATTGTTCAACCTTATCTCGACGATCTTCCGGCTCATTCGCGAAAGCGGACTGATCATCCGCAGCATTTAAGAGCGATATTTCTACGTTGCCGACACTACAAGATAAGACTCAATCCACACAAATGTGTGTTTTGCGTCGGTTCTGGTCGTTTACTTGGCTTTGTAGTCTCCAAAGATGGGATTCGTCTCGACCCCTGCAAGGTTCAGGCAATCATTAATTTGCCTCCACCTTCAAATTTGCTTCAGATTCAGAAACTCCAAGGGAAAGCAAACTTTCTGAGGAGGTTCATTCCAAATTACGCAGAACTTGCTAAAGGTTATACTCGTCTTTTGAAAAAGGATGTACCTTTTGTCTGGGACCAGGTGGCGCAAGCTTCCTTTGATGCTCTGAAAGATTGTCTAGTAAAAGCATCATTAATGTACGCCCCGGACTATCAAAGAGATTTTAACCTGTATCTGGCTGCAGCAGATACGACCATTGCGATGGTTTTAGTTCAAGAGGTCGATGGAATTGAACATCCTATCTATTATTTAAGTAAAAACTTAAATGATACAGAAAGTAAATATTCTTATGTTGAAAAACTAGCGCTTGCAGCTGTTCAAGCGATTCAAAGGTTTCGACATTATGTCCTCTTTCGGAAAACTACCATCTTGTCAGATTGCAACCCCATGACTTATATACTGTCGCGACAGTTTCTTGGGGGCAAATATTCAAAATGGATAGCGATCCTTCAAGAGTTTGATCTGGAATTTGTAAAATCCAAATCAAAGAAAGCTCTAGTTTTCGCAGAATTATTGTGTGATCTCCCATCGTCGTCCAACGATGAAACATCGGAAGAGTCAATCGTGGACGAAAATTTGTTTCTGATATCTACAAGCGATGAGTGGTATGGAGATATCATAGTTTATCTCCAAACCCAAAGGTTCAGGCCAAACACCTCTCGCTCCGAACCAAAACGTATACGATACCAAGCAAAAGACTACATGATCGTCGGTGATACACTTTACCATCGTGGTGTCGATACAGTTCTGAGGAGGTGCCTTACCCATGAGGAGGCCGAAAAAGCCCTGAATGAATGTCATTCAGGCGCGTGTGGGGGGCATCAATCTGGATATGCAACAGCACAAAAAATCTTACGAGCAGGATACTTCTGGCCAACCATGTTCAAAGATTGCATAACCGCAGTCAGAAGTTGCCATGCTTGTCAAATTTTTGATAGCAAAACCAGACGACCACCCGCACCTTTACAGCCGATAGTTGCTGTTGGGCCCTTCGCCAAGTGGGGCATCGATTTCATGCAATGTAACCCCACCTCGACCGAGGGGCATTGGTATATTATAGTCGTTGTCTACTATTTTACCAAATGGGCCGAGGCGATGCCTACATTGGATAACACTGGTGAAACAGCTGCCCTTTTCTTTTTCAATCATGTAGTCGCCAGGTTCGGCGTACCACAGGCTATAGTTACAGATCATGGGTCGCATTTTCGCAATCACTTGATGGTCGAATTAGCTGCCAAGCTAGGGCTATCTCACGACATCTCTACCCCATATTATCCGCAAGCCAACGGACAAGTTGAAGCAATCAACAAGGTCCTGAAGCGTATGTTGCAAAGGATGATCGGGGTTCATAAAAGAAGATGGCACCTAATCCTGTACTCAGCCTTGTGGGCTTACCGAACATCGGTAAAGAACGCAACCGGGTTCACACCTTTTCAACTAGTGTATGGCCTGGAAGCAGTCTTGCCAATCCAGTGCGAAATTTCGTCGCTTAAACTCGCAATTGATCTCCTCCCCGGAACTTCAGAAGAAGAGGCTCGTTTCTTGGAATTAATCCAGTTGGATGAAACCCGTCGTGATGCCGCTTTGGCTAACGAAGCCCATAAGAAACGAGTCAAGGCTCAGTTCGACAAAAGTGTCAAACCCCGTGTCTTCTCAGAAGGTGATCTGGTCTTACTTTATGACCAAGAATCCGATAAATTGGGAGCAGGTAAATTCAAGTCCTTATGGATGGGCCCCTATATTGTTAAAAGGGTGTTAGCAAAAGGAGCCTACGAGTTAATGGATTACGATGGAATTCCACTGGCGCAGCCCTGCAACGGGCTGTACCTCAAGCGTTACTATGCTTAAATAGTAACCTGCATGCTTTTGTTGTATTTTGTTTTCGCTAAAGTATTTGTTCTAGTTGAGTGATCCACCTTTTCCATTTGTTGCAGATGTCAGACCTTCTGGAGACATGTGTTGGATATGCCGACGGAGCGAGTCGTAGTTCGCGGAACCTATCCTCCGCAGCCTGGGCCATTTTTGATCCAAGCGGCGAGTTAGTAAGTTTCAGAGGTGTGTGTATTGGGCAATCAACGAATAACATCGCTGAGTATAGCGCGTTGATAGAACTACTCTCTGATGCCATCACATGTGGCATACGCCGACTAATTGTCAGGCTAGACTCACAGCTCGTAATATTACAACTCAATGGTATATATTCTGTTCGCAATCCAGCTATTTATCGCATGTTCCTAAGGGTTAAGATCTTGGAAAGACGATTTGATTCAATTCAATATCAACATATTTCCAGAAACTTAAACACATTAACTGACTCATTAGCAAACTATGTGTTAGATAGACATTTGCAACATTTATAAAAAGGACACATCATCAAAGATTGTACATATGGATCATATAACTCAATCAGAATAAAACTCGAAAATCAAAATATATATAAGCTGTTTATATAGTTCATACATAATGTTCTGTAACCAAGACAAAATTGGTCATATGACCTAAAACTCAAAAAGATGCTAGGGGGCACCCTAGCCTAGTGGTGCTCATGATAGCACGTCACGACCTGTGCAATCATGCGCAAGAGACGAGTCCATCGTCTAGGTACACCAGTAGTGTGTCGTTGCAGCTGTAAAGGTAACTCATCAATCCTCACATTGGGAATGCTGAGAGTAAGGCTCTCAACCTGCTCCTGCACAGCTGTAAGAGTCTCAGTATCGTCAAGGTCGCGGAGAATAGCTCTCATAGCAGGCTCCACTACCGGGGCAGCAACCGGCGGTCTCGGACGAACCGCTGGACGAACAGGACCAACATCTGCATGCACCCAAGAGTGTGATTAAAAGTCTTGATAGAATAAAGCACAGCAACATTATAAATAAGAACAGTAAACAGTAATATGGTCAAAGAGTTTACCAATAGCGCCCCACTGTTCGCCATCCGGTAGCACCAAATCCGGATCACCTCGGAAATCCATACCCACATATGGATACTCAGAAAAGACCATCTCCTGGCGCTCGAACCACCTGAAAAAGGCCTCAGTAAAAGTAATCTGAGGTTGACCAACATGCCTAGACATGTGATCGACCCACCTCTGCATACGTGGCTCGGTCGGAGAAGGCAAGTCGAGTATGATGTACTGAGGCTGCATCAGTGGGATTTTCTCCAAGGCGAAGGCAGTCAGAATAGAACCAAATCCAAAGTTCTTCAGCTTCCCGTCCTTTACCTTGGTCAATTGACTTTTCATCTGAACAAGTACTGCATCACACCAGTTGAATACTTTCGGTTGGAGACACTCCAAGGCGTGCTGCATATAAGATCTGTTGGCAACATGTAGAGATGCGCTACCGGCCATCCTACCAATGGTATACAGAATGGACCTAAGAGACCTGTCAGTAATCTCACGGATAACAATCTTGCCGTCTCTGCTCAGCTGAGAACCTTCCCTGCAATACTGGCGGACATAATCTCTGGTGGAATCGGTCCCCCGAGCCGTACCTGACAAGGAAATGGGGGCACCTCGTCTTGACAACCCAGTCAAGAAGTACATGTCCTCTATGGTCAAGGGGATGGACTTTCCCCTAATCTGGAATACTTGGTTAACAGGATCCCAAGCATCAAGCATATACTGCAGCAAAGTAATCTGTGCTCTCATGCTAGAGATACGGAAAAACTTCAGCAGGCCACAGTTCCGCAGCGCGTTCACCGTGACCGGGTCATGGAGGGCAATCATGTCCTCCTCTTCATGTTCTCGTTCTCGCCATGTAAGGGACATTTTTTTCAAAGTTCCCTGCAAAGCAAACAAGAGAAGGAGTAAGTTCCTGATTTTGATGAAAAACTGGCGAAAATTCATCGAAAAATGAGCTGGAAACTCAGTTTTTTGAGCCCAGCGCAGGCAGAAAGTGTCCCACCTGTGCTGAAGTTAGGGCGCCCTGGCAAAACCCCTGAGGCCCAGAAAGACTGAAAAACAGGCATAAAACTGGAAAATGAAACCGTGAAAAGAAAGAGCTAGGGTTTAGCTCCTACCTGGTCCAGACGACGCCGAAAATCGTCCGCAGAATCTCCCGAAATCAGCTGGTGAAAATCAAGGGGAAGAGGCACCTCCAGAGCTCCAACAAACCAAATGCAAATGAAATGGTAAATGAGAGGTAAAAACACCTTTTAAATGGCTTTTTACGTAGTTCAAAGTGAAATATTAGGGTTATAATCTCATTTTCATGCAAATATTATTCATTTCTAACAAAGTTTGTTGCAGCAATTGAAAATGCAGTACTATACTTGAAAAGAGAAAAACTAGTAATGGTAAAAAATCAAAATTTGACCATATAATCGAGTAGTTTTACCGCAGAATTTATGCTCGTTAAAAAATAGAAAAGCGAGATCCGAGCAGTTTTAGTACATAGTTCATGCTCGTTAAAAAATAAACGTAAGATTGAGCATTCAAGCTCATTAAAAAATGAACATACCCTGGTAAATAATCTTTGTGATCGTAAATTTATTAGCCATAAAAGCCTTGGTCGTGTTTTGCACCTGCCACCTCCATTTCATTTGGCCGATCGTTCACCTCCATATGATTGTTTACCCATTTTGAGGAACAACTGCGAAGAGTGATTTCACCTAGCCATCCTTGTGACACTGTCGTGATTGGAAAAATCCAACCTGTACCTGGAATCTGCTGCTATCCCTGTTTATCACTCGTTCCTCAAAAGACGAGTCTTCTTCGAGCTCTTTTCATCTGACTCGTAAAATATGAAAAGTTTGCCGAGTTTTGGCCTTCCAGCTCGTTAAAGTGACCGGAAGAGCTATCCCTCCTCTAGATTTTAATCTTTTTGGACCTGAGAGATTATTGCACAAAAAGGTCGAGCGCTTGTTTTATTCGGCTCGTTAAAATTATCGAAAACTCATCCCTTCTGTATTGTTTTATACTTTTTTGGACTTAAGGGATTAGATGACGAAAAAGGAATTTTGGAGTTAACTTTCTGTACCTTTTCAGACTCTCTAAAAATGAAAAGGACCGAGTTTTCCTTGTCGTTAGACTCGTTAAAATGATTAAATAGCGACAAACTTGTCTTTAGACGAGAACGAGTTTCCCTATCGCTAGGCTCGTTAAAACATAGCGATGGGCTTGCCCGAAGGGCAGGTTATAGAACAAGCATATGTTATCCTCCTCAAGCTTGACAAAAATAAAGAGGTACTGGTCAGAAATGACTGGGGAAAAATTGGGAGAACCTCAAAGCTTTAATGGTAGCAAGTCGCTCTTGAACATGACACTTTTCCTTCGTATCACATCGGGTTGGGTTGTTTCATTCACCGGTATCATCACCATGGTCTCGCCAAACCATCCACATTTGGGGTAATGCTACCGATCCATCGCATCAGTGTCGTTATATGTTCAAGAGATGTTGTTCAGAAAGAGTCAACCGTGTCCCATCCACTGCCATACATTATCCTTCATCCATCCATGATCGCCACCCTGAATCATATGTCACAGATTGTTTTCACCTCCACTAAAATCATTAGCTCCATTTCGTGTCACTGATGTGGGATTCATTAAGGCCCTCCTTTGACGGATCGCTTCTTGTCGACTTCAGCTCATTATCCAAGAAGTTGATCTAGGAACACCCCCCTCAGTACTTTGAAGCTTGCATGCCCCAATGGCAAGTTTCTCACTTCCGGCGACAGGTATACATCAATGACCTTCGACCAGAAGATTTTGCGTGGTGTTCGACGCCAAGTCCTTTATTCACACCACGTGAATTGTACTGCAATACCTTGAGGGTCATTATCATTATCGGTGATTCCTCTTGCGCTTGTTAACGGTTTACATCATTGACCGGTAATCAAGCGATGTCTTTCCATGTTCGACTTCAGCGCAATTCTCACATGGATCGACTTGTACTTAGAGTGAAGATGGAACGAGTTTGAAGACCCCGGATCTAGTTTCATCCATCCGGGCTGCGATATGTATTCAGGAAATATAAAGACATTTGACATGTACATCATTGCAGCAGATGATCATCCTACTCAAAGGATGATAATTTCAGCAAAGAATTATCAGTCTACCATCAAACGATCGTCTGTTCTATGTACCAAAATGAATTTATAAAGCTGAGCATGGGAATGCCCGCCTCAGCTAGATCATGAAAGCAGAATGAAAAATAATTTATTGTATTGTATTTTATTACAGGTCACCTCTCAGCGATTGAATGAACTTCGGATCCTCTTGATAAAGCATTTCACCCGATAAACGACCTCATACTTTAGGGGGCAACTGTTATAGACATTTTTGTACCTTACATCATGAAGCATGAAATGTGAATAATCTAAGGGATCCAAAGTCCCTAAACATGTTGTTCCTACCCCTAGGGGAACAAGGTCAGCAAACCACAGCACTGAATATCAGTTCTCCACCTGAAAACACTCAAAAACAAGCTAATTCTGGATCATGTCAACTGCTCCACTGAGCATCTGTGCTGAATGTCAACTGCTCCACTGTGTACCTGCGCTGAATGTCAACTGCAAAGAAGGCTACCTGCGCTGGGCGAGTTTGGCCAAGTGGCACAGTCATTCCTCAAGGTGTCAATGCCCAGGAAGCTTCCAAAATGACACTTGGATCAGGGAATTCGACTGGTGATGAGTAAGAGGGTCTAGATCTCCAAGTGGAAGCAAGAACCTCCAAGTGGACTCAAGAACTGAAGAATAACTGAAGTGGGAGAGGACACTAGTCAGCTTCATGCCAGCCTCAAGCTGACTCATCCTTTCTCCAAAACTCCTATATATAGATCTCTCTCATGAGGTTTAGGGAGGCTGGAATTTTGTGAATATAAGGAAGTGATGTTGGTTTGAGTATAGAACTATTGGGTGATTTGCTTGAAGGAGGTGAAGAGGAGATTTCTTTCTGCTGGGAGGTGATGCTGGATTGGGCCTTTTATGGTTGTATTACTTCCTGAACTTTACTTCTTCCATTAATAAAGCATTTGAGGTTCTTCTATATGCATGTGTCTCAATGGTGTATTGCTATACTTGTGTATTTGATTTATTCTAATCCTTGAATCAATTATGAATGTATGCTTCTTGTAGTTTCCCTCTCTTGCCATTTTGCAGGATCTTGGTGTAGCTGGGCCAGTGAAAGAGAAAGGAGCTGGGAGCAAGCAGCAAAGAGAGAAGATTGGATCAATCATTAGCGGAAGACATCAGTTAGTGGATCTCTTTCTCCCCCTCTCTTACATCTCATAAAGAAGTAATCTCGAATAGCTTTGCTTTGATTGTTGCTGAGGTACTATCACCCTTAGAGTGGGATAGGGTCATTCCGTATTGGATACTTTTCCCAACAACAGGAATCATGACAAATTGGTATCAGAGCAGAGGAACAATACTGTGACCTCTGGGAAAACACGGAAATAAATTTAAACAAAATTGAAAGAAAATAAACAAGCATTGTGCAGTTACAATCTTATTATATTTGTAAGAATACAACTAATATTGCTAACTCCTATTCTGGTTCCATTTCTTAGGTTGAGACAAAAGGAAAACAACAGCGAGACAATAGACAGTGACAGTGAGTATGCAGAGAGCTAGCAGTGCTCCGCACAGATCGATAGCGGGTCAGGGACCTGCAATAAACCCTGGGGATAACCCAGAGTTGTGGGTACAACTTGGCGAGGAGACACGTAGCACGAACCTTGCAATATTAGAGACGGTACAGGAGCTAAAGAATGAGATGGCTCAATTACGGAGGATAATGCACGACTGATGGTGGAGCAAGAAAGGATTTTAAAGAGTTTTTCTGACAGGCAGAACCCACCCCTAGCTAATTCCAGTGCAGAACAACATAGGATTTCAGAAGAGAAAAACTATCGAACAGAGCCTGAAAAGTCAGAAGAGGGGGAGGACCATTCTGACAATGCATCTGAACAACAGACTTCAAAACGTCAAAGGGTGGAGCTACAGGGAGAATTTCGAAAGATTAAACCCCCACACTTTGACGGGGAACAGGAGGAAGCGGCTGAAGCATGGCTAATTAACATGAACAAATATTTTCAGCTGTATGAGTATGACCACAACCTGAAGGCACGACTGGCCATCTTTCAGTTACAAGGGAAAGCGACCCTGTGGTGGGAAGAAGTTAAGATCGTCAAGGGGGTAAGCGAACGGACCATAACGTGGGAGAAATTTCAGAAGTACTTCAAAGAAAGATATCTGACCGAGCGCTTCTATGATGAAAAGGCAAGGGAATTCCACGACTTGCGGTTAGGACAGCAGACTATGGACGAGTTTATCAACCGTTTCACCTCCCTGCTTCGCTATGTGCCCTACATTAAAGAAGAAAAAGCCAAGGTGCAAAGATTTGTCAGTAGTTTACCCCTATATATACGAGAAAGGATTGAGTTTGACAATCCTAGGACGATGGATGAAGCTATCCGCAAAGCCAGAATCTGCTACCAGCAGAATAAACAGAAAGGAGACGCTCCAAATAAAAGATGGAATGAGAAAAGGGGTAGTAAGACAGTTGGGAACAGTAAAGGAAGTCGCAGCGGTGGAGGTAAGGGAATTAGCAAGGGACAGAACAGCAGAACTGTACAAAGAGGTTCATTCAGATCCAAGCCAATCAGTGAATCCAGAGTGAGCGAACAGTCTGCCAGATTGGAGGGCGAAGGAGTAGCCAGACCCCCAGTTCAATGTTGGGGTTGTGGAGGACCACACTACGTCAAAAATTGTCCGCAGCGGAAGGGAACTAAATAGATATCCCAAATCCATGAGGCATCGACCGTCGGTGATGTGGGACGTAGCGTGCCAAGGATTAATGCAGCCCTGGATGATCGTCAGGCGGAGTACCAACCGACCATGGTGGAGTTTGAAGGTAAAATTTCAGACCTTTCTATAGCTGTTCTAATTGATCCAGGAGCTACTTTAAGTTATATTAGCCCAAAGGTAGTAAACATTGTAAGCTACAACCTGTAAACTTCAAGAATCCATGGCTGGTACAGTTAGCTACGGGGACCAAGAGACGAGTGCTGGCAAAAATTAATCACTGCCCTTTAACAATAGCAGGGCAACCAGTAGTAGCAGATTTAAATGTGCTCCCTCTTGGTTCATATGATGTTCTGATTGGGATGGACTGGCTAGAAAAGCACTGGTCACTAGTGAACTGCAAGACAAAAACCATTTATTACAAACATGACTTTGGAGAGAAGCAGGAGGTGCAAGGGATTAAGCGACCAGTGCAGGTTCGGCCAATCACTGCATCCCAACTAGCAAAATGTGTCAGAAAAGGATGTCAAATTTATGCCATTCAGGTAGGCTATGCAGATTCAAAAGATAAAACAGCCACGCTGGATAACATCCCTGTAATACAAGAATTTGCAGATGTATTTCCAGAGGAGATACCCGGGCTACCACCTAAAAGGGATATAGACTTTACCATCGAATTGATACCAGGGGTAGCACCAGTATCGCGGGCACCTTATAGAATGAGCGTACCTGAGTTAACAGAATTACAAATGCAATTACAAGAGCTGTTAGACAAAAACTATATTCGCCCCAGTGTATCTCTGTGGGGAGCTCCAGTGTTATTTGTCAAGAAGAAAGACGGAACTCTTCGAATGTGTATAGACTATCGTCAGCTGAACAAGCTCACAATCAAAAATAAATATCCTTTACCTCGGATCGATGAACTTTTCGATCAAGTGAAAGGTGCAACAATGTTCTCCAAGATCGATTTGCGATCAAGTTACCACCAGATTAGGATCAAGGAGGAAGACATCGCTAAAACAGCTTTCAGAACACGGTATGGGCACTATGAGTTTGTAGTGCTACCTTTCGAGTTAACCAATGCCCCCGCCACTTTTATGTGTTTAATGAACAACGTGTTTCATCAATTTTTGGATAAATTTGTGCTAATATTCATCGATGATATCCGGATATACTCCCGTTCTAGGGAGGAGCACGAGGAGCATCTCAGATTAGTGCTACAAACCCTCCGAGAACACCAGCTGTATGCTAAGTTCAGCAAGTGCGATTTCTTCAAAGAGGAAATACAGTATTTAGGCCATATAATCACAAAAGAAGGGATCGTAGTGGACCCTGAAAAGATAAGGACCATAATGGAATGGCCCGTACCAAAGGATGTGGCAGACATCAGGTCCTTTATGGGGTTAGCCGGTTATTACAGATGATTCGTGGAAGGTTTTTCAAGGGTAGCGTACCCTATCACCTCCTTACAGAAAAAAGGAAGGGCATTCAAATGGACTCCAGAGTGTCAGAGAAGCTTTGAGCAACTTAAGCATCTGCTCACCACAGCACCCATCTTGAGTATAGCTGATCCTAATAAGGACTACGTGGTATGTACTGATGCAAGTAAGGAGGGTGTGGGAGGTGTGTTGATGCAAGAAGGAAAAGTGATCACTTACGAATCAAGAAAGCTAAAGGAGCATGAGCAGAAATATTCTGCTTACGACTTAGAGTTAGCAGCCGTCATACACGCATTGAAGATGTGGCGGCATTATCTCATGGGGAGGAAATTTCTATTACTAACAGACCACCACAGTCTGACAAATTATTTCAGCCAGCCTACCTTAAATGCGAGACAAGCACGCTGGGCAGATTTCTTAAGCGGGTTTGATTTTGATATTAAGCACTTGAAAGGGAGGGAAAACCGCGTGGCCGACGCTTTAAGTCGGAAGGTGCAATGTTTGTATGAAATTTCTTCCAGTAAATGGAAGAATCCCTTAAAGGAAATGATAAAAACAGCAGCAGATCAAGATGCTGAATACCAGCAAATAAAACAGTAGGTACAACAATTTTCCAGCGAGAAAAATCAGTACGGATATGAATTAGATGATGCTGGAATGCTGCATTATAAAAAGAGGTTGTACGTACCTAGTAAAAACAGTCTTAAAAATCTGATTTTGGATGAGTTTCACATCAGCCACTATGCGAGACATCCAGGGTACCAAAAAATGATCACCGCACTTCAAAAATAATACCACTGACTAGGGATGAAAAAGAATGTAGCTGAATATTTAGCGCGGTGTTTGGAATGTCAACAGATTAAAGCAGAGCATCAACACCCAGCAGGGTTATTACAACCCTTACCCATTCCGGAATGGAAATGGGAAACTATTTCTATGGATTTCATAACAGGGCTGCCTCGGACAAAGAAGAACAATGATTCTATTATGGTGGTGGTAGATAAACTGAGTAAAGTAGCACACTTTATACCCGTGCAATCCACCTACAGGACTGTGCAAATTGCCCACATTTTCATGCAGAATGTGTTTAAACTGCATGGACTTCCGAAGACAATAATATCTGACCGTGATGTAAAATTCACGTCAACCTTTTGGAGGGCATTATTTACAGAACTGGGAACACAGCTGAATTTCAGTACAGCTTATCATCCCCAGACCGATGGTCAAACAGAGCGAGTGAACCAGGTGGTAGAGGACATGTTAAGAGCTTACGTAATGCAGAAACCAACACAGTGGGAGGAATATTTACACCTGGTTGAATTCACATATAATAATGGGTATCACACATCAGTACAAATGAGCCCCTTTGAGGTCTTGTACGGGCGGAAATGTCGTACACCCTCAAGCTGGGGTGGACCTGAAGACAAATTAAGATTGGGCCCGGAGATGCTCAAGGAAATGGAGGATATGGTGAAAAGAGTGCGCACTAATTTAAAGGCTGCTCAGGATAGACAAAAGAGCTTTGCTGACCGGAAAAGAAGGTTCAAAGAATACCAAGTCGGTGACCATGTTTATGTGAGGATCCAAGCCAGAAAGAGTACCCTGCAATGGAGTGGTTGTGCCAAGTTGGCACCCCGTTATTTTGGACCATTCCAGGTCTTGGCAAGAGTTGGGCCAGTAGCTTACCAGCTCGCCCTGCCAAGCCACATTCGAATCCACAATGTCTTCCATGTTTCTATACTAAAAAAAATACATTTACGACCCTAAACATGTGATCAAATGGCAGGATACACAGGTCGAACCAGAAGGAGAGGTCCTGGTCGAGCCGTTGAGCATCCTCGACCGGAGAGAAGTACAGCTGCGGAAGCGAGCTATTACCCAAGTTAAGGTGCAGTGGCAACATTATGGGCCTGATGAGGCCACTTGGGAAGATGAAGAACTCATAAAAAAAGCTTACCCGGAGTTGTTTGTGAACATCAGACATCAGGACGATGTCCAATCTCATGAGGGGGAGATGTGATGACCCCGGAGAATGTAAATATTTGAATTTTTACTGTGGTAAAAGACAGAATTAAGTATGACATTGGAAGACTGTTTTAAAATTTAATAGTATTTTTATTTATCAATATGTGCTTTAAAATATATTAAGTAGGAAATACTTCTTGAAATGCTGGCAACTTCTGAGAGGGAAGTTGGAAAAGAAAACAGTTGTTGAAACTGCACTCAAACTACCTTCCCTAACTGGAAAGGCTTCCAGAGAAAAAGGGAAGGGGGAGGCAAAAATCTGCGCTGTAAGGACAGGCAGGAAAAAGAGAAAGGAAAAGGGATTGGCTAAGTCTGGTAAGGACCAGATAGCCAGGCACAAGTTGCATGCGTCTTGTTGAGGGTTGTGGGCCTGCAAGATAGCTCGGGGGGAGATTCCAGTCCTGGCGACGGATCTCATGGTTGGGTGGTCAAGAGAAAACAAAGGTTACAGGTGAAATTCTGTAGCGCATCTACAAACTCAGGTGGACCAGGTAAGTAAAAGCTTCTGGTGAAATTAGTCTCAATAGTTGATATGCTTCCATAGTATTAACTGTCAACTGAAAAATTACAGTAACCGAAATTATAGTAGAATAACAGTGGTGTTATTTAAAATTACACAATCTTCTTATCGTTATTATGCATATTGTGATGCTATTTGCTTTAAAATAAATATTACAGAGGTGCCATTAAATGACTGTTAAGAAGGGTTTGGCCCTGTTACAGTTCTTGGTGCTTTGAAATTTAGAGACCAAACATCACTGTGTAGTGTATTAGTGTGTTATTAAATACATATAAAAGAAACAAATAAGCAAATTTCGATGAAGGATAAGTCTGTTAACCGCAGCAGAGGGTAAGGTAGCGAGTCCTGGACCGGTGTTTCCCCAGAACCGGAAGAAAACCCTTCAGGTCTGATAACCCCTATCGGCCGTAGAATAGATGTTCATAAATTAAGAGATAGTGGAACCATACGGATTCAGACTATGTATGGGATTATTTTCCGGAAAGAGCAAACAATAGCATATAAAATATATATATATATACAGCTAGACAGAGGTAATCAGGAAGACAGTGAAGGGACGAGCAACCCTGAGTTTTCAGTTGCATGTATAACAAAAGGAGGAAATTCGAAACTCATATACCAAACCCTAGTTGTAACATCATATAAATCAACGTTGGGCTGCAAACTGTAAATTACTTTCATAAATTACAACATGAAAGAGTGCGACAACGGTATTGAAACTTTAAATTCTGGGAACCATTAGAAACCAAATGAACAACTATTTCCTATATCGTAACCAATATATTTCAAACAGTAAGGAACTCTAAGAAGTTCGAGAAATGTATAATCGCAAACAGAACAGAATGTTTACATTTCGAAACAATGGGCAGTTCCGCCATAACAAGTAGGAACAACCATAGAGCTACGAAAATATAGTGACTGTAATATAATTAAATGCGCAATGACTTGCAGAAAGACGAACTTGCAAAGTTCCGGAGCCAAGGCTCTCAAAAGCAAGATTTAACCTGTTAAAGAAATTTCCCTTATGAACCAAAAACAAAATTTACATATACAGAGTTAAATGTCAATATCCAAGGAGTTGTGAATTCGAAACAAACAATATCATGACACTGAAAATAACCAGAGAGGGTCCGTAATTCCTCGGCCCTATTCCAAGTTAAGTAGACCTTCACTACTTCGACCCCTTACATTAATACAAACAAATAAATGATATTCGAGGCACAGAAGGGGAAAAACAAAGAACCCAACTACTGGGGACTGTCGTGGGCATTTCCCGAATCAACAAGAACTAACTACTTTCATCATAACCCAAACGGGACAGGTCGAAGGAATTGAAGCTTGAGGGCATAATAAACCTCATTAACCTCTGAGAAAATCCCCAAGGACCATGTCCTGGGTACTCCTGCCAATCACTGGAATCTGAAAGCAAGAAAAATTAGGTATGTATAAACCCTGTAGCGGCAACTGTCAAGCACGAAAACCCTAAACCATCACCCAGAAAACATTCGTGCATGGTTGGGGGCCTACCTGGTGAGCGGCGTGGGAGGCCAGAATGCTGAAGACTTTGTCGTTCTCCATAGCAGAGGGTCTCTCGACTGTAGCGTCCTCCTTCACACAAACGAAAACAACAAAATACATTAACATTCATAAATTCATCGGTGTGACCCTGTGAGGAAGAGAGTATACATGATAATAGAAAATAACGCAAAATGTCTGCGTATGAATACCATCACCTGCATAGGCAATCCCCGGAAGAACTGGTTGATTAGCTCCTGAACAGCGAACAGGTTCTCGGTGGAATAGCTAACGGGAGAACCTCTGTGCGCAGAGAGGCAAGCCAAAATCTGGAAGCGGCGCCAAGACCAAATGAGTCGAATGAGGACTCGGAGTGACTTAACATGGAACCCAAAACCCTCCGATAAGCCTCCACCCTCGGATCTAGATCTGATGATCCTTACCGTCGAAATAGAGCGGGAACCGAGGAGTGCAGAGAACGAGGGTACGATGCCATGCCTGATCACATGACTGAGCAGAAAGAGTATACGGAGTAGGCCAGGTGTTCTGTGTAGGAGCAAACAGCTAACCAATAAATTTAATGCGGACCAACAACCAGAACGCCGGAATATGACTCCGATTACCGAGTATTACATCCAACGCATATAACCAGAAAGGTTACACTCGGGTAAACTCAAGTTGTGGTATGATGCAGTGCTGAGTAGACGATATGATGTGGCGTTATGTGAGCGGAATAGATAAGGATATGGTAAAAATAATAATAAAAAATTTATTGTTGTGGTGGAATCGTAACAATCCCAGAATAAGCAAATTGACGAGTATTTGCATCTCGAGAAAAGCAAATACTTGGCATGCTTACCTAAGGATGCAATTACCCATCATCCATCCAGGGATGCTTAAATTCATCTCTTAGTGCAGTTTTTTTTAACAAACTATTGTGGCACTCCAGAATTTATGTGTTTGGTTATATTGTAAATTGATATTTAAAGTAATATATGTTTTTTTAGGTTGCAAAACATGGTTGTGCAAGCATTGCATTTTAAATTTATATTGATTGCAAATTCTCAAAATAGCTTTCTGTGGTCGAGGAGCCCTTTAGTTACATCCAAAGTTAGTGGGGTTGAAGTGTAGGAGATGATTCTCAAAGCTGGTATAATCAAGGAGAGAAAACCCAACAGTGATAAAGTTAAATTAGGAATATTTATGGATTGTAGTTCAATTAATATTTTATATTTTTTGAAGTGATAAAAATTATAAGACTTTAATTTACAAAGTATCTAGATGCTTATAAAAAGCAAAATTCAGATAACATGATACTTATTGTTGAAAATATCAAACGAAAAAAACCGTAAATCATATATGAAAAATAGAAAATATGAAAACTTCTTGTTATACGGAGAAAGATTGACAAATTAAAACAACACAAGAAAGGTTATAAAACACTTTATACATATATTTCACGATGAATGAAAAAACCTAAGATGTTTATAAGAATTTTTAGAAAAAAACTCAAAAACTCAATACTAATGAAGAATACCATATTTTGCAGACATTATGGCATCAGCTACAATTTATAGTAAGACAAAACCAAAAGCAAAATCTACATTCAAATGGTTAGGGCAATCACTTAGATTCTAAAATTGCAGAATATGTGTTGAATTTATTTGTTTGGTGAAACTTCTTTTGTTTGTGATGTTGTTTTAAAAATATATGAACAAAATATTATTATTTTTATATCCTTAAAATATCAAATAAAATAAACAAAATTGTTTATTTTCAAACATAAAAAATATTCATTCTTTAATTGCTTAATAAGAATTAAAGACTTGTGTTAATTTTTGGTGGGTAGTAACCACTACTAAGTTTACACATTTACAGTTTTACCCCTACATGTTAAAGCATCGAAGAAAACATTAATAATGGTAGGAAATAGCTTCACATAGGTATATTTATTTCCACCTTGTTGCTATTCATTTTTTATTCAAATATTTGCTTAAATTATGGTGGGTAGAAAGTAACTATGGGGATTATTTAAGTTAGTATGACCTATTTTTAAGTATTTTAATTTTAGGTGGTTTTCCTATGGAGCTTAACAATGAAAAATCATTCCACAAATATTTAAAAATCATAGCATAAATATTGCAACTACATCGAGAAATTATGGCAAAAAAATGAGCTTATTCACATTGCACAAAGGTTACAATAAGACCTTCAAAGTTATGGTCCAATCAAATGTTTGAAAAATATTTTTTTCAATAATATTGATAAATAGATATTTATTTTTCAAAGTTAAACATTATAATTTGCATTAGTCAATGCTAAACTAATAATTATCAACCAACAAATGAATTAGACCCGAACCAATAAATAATTTTCAATATTAATAAAAATAAAATTTCAATCCATAATGTTAAATTATAAAAAATATAAGTCTTTTTAATAAAAATAAAGTAATACTAATACCATACTTATCATATATATATAATAAATATAAATTATTAAAATAACAACTTTTTTTCCAGCATGAAAAAAAGCGGAATATTTATATTATGTGGTCCAATATTCAAACAAGATACAAATATTGTATGTTAGATATATCTACCTATCAGATCCAAATTAACAGCACCATGAGCCGAAAATAAAGTATGGGGGAGCAGCAAAAACATAATAAGACGAAATAGGATGGGAAGCAAAATAGATACCAGACTATGCGGCCCAGAAAATATGATTATGCACCGGGCAACTGAAAATCATGAATCTGGAAGGAGATGTTGTCCAAAATAACCTGCATCCTCCATACTCCTTGAGGCGCGGAAAGCCCCAGTTTTGACAAAGCATCAGCTTTACTATTCTTTTCCCGGCCAATGTGAGAGATTGAGAAGTCCTTCCTGTTATGCCACAACTTCTCGATCCAGCTCAACCAGCCAGATAGGTGGATATTTTTAATGTTGTTTCTGGACTGAACATGGTCAATGGTGACCTTGGAGTCTCCGTAGATATGGAGGTTTTGGATACCCAGGAAGTCGAAGAAATAGATGAGACCGGCGAGAGCCATAATTTCAGCTTTGCTATTGGTTCCGGGACCTCCGTTCCAATATAATTCAATAGCTTGGTCTTCTTGAGTAATAATGTATACATCGCAGGTGCATATGTTGTTCTGGGCAGCGCCGTCGAAATATGCGTGGGGAAATCCATAGACAGCGTTTGTCTGATGATACATTCCTTTGACGACCTTGGGTCTCTGATGGCGATCAAGGGATCAATCGAGGGCACCATATAAACAAAGAATAGATTCAATGACATATGAATATGGTTCCCTTTTTGATTCGAAGATAATTTGATTACGCCATTTCTAGATGTTCCAGATGGTAATTAAAAATATCAGCCTCCGCGAGTAGCTCATGGTGCTCCATTTATAGAAAGACTCCTGGATGGTGGGAGCGAAGACTTTGTTGAAACCCAATTTTGAAGTTAAGCGCTGCCAGATTATTAGGGACTATGGACATTGAAAGAAAATGTGCAAATTGTTTTCAGAATCCGATCTACAGAGGGGGCAAATTGCAGGGCCACTCCATTGGCGCTTCTGGAGATTCTCCCAGGTGAGATTCTTGTTATGATATACCAGCCAGGCAAAAATAATTATTTTGATCAGACATCCAGTTTTCCAGAATGTGAACGGAAAGATGTGGTCTGGAGGATCGAATTCAGAGTGACGAATCTGTTGATAGATATGTCTTGCAAGTATTTCCGCAGAGCCCCCAAGTCCATTCCATATGATGTAGTCGTTGTCTGTTGAACGGAATAAGCCGCGTGTTTGTAAGGCCAATATGATATCGTTCCATTATGATGCAAGCACATTAGGCAATCCTATTTCCATGGCGGATTTCCAGACAGGGATGACACCTTCCCACTTTTTGATAACACTGTCCCAGAAGAAATGACCAGTCCTATGTAAAATATTTAGAAGTCGTGGGGGGATATGGATCTGTTCTCCCGTTCCAGCAAAAACATCAATGCCTATAATGATCGAGGCCCCTGTTTGAAATTTCCAAATCAAATTTTCCTTGAAAAAAGATTCCAATTTTTGAAAGCCCCTCCATATGAATGAGCCGTTAGTAGAGCCAATGGGTCGTTGTCTGATCCAGTAAGTAATATCATGGCCTCTCATATACTTGGCACGGATAGCATAACTCCAGAAGGAAGACCCCAAAATCGCCTTGCACATTGATTTGCAAAGGAGCGCTCTTTGAAATGTGTGAAGATCCAAGATGCCCCAGCCTCCCATATATTTTGGCCGAGTCAGCTTCAGGAGTTTGCAGAGATGGAATTTGTGTTTCTCCTTCTGACCGCCCCAAATGAAACATGCTATCATTCTGTTTAATTTGTTAATGATAGATGCAGGGATATAGAACAGGAGAGCCCAGTAAACCATAGATTGTACCAATACGGCTTGGGTGAGGATGGCATGCCCACCCATCAATAAGCTTCTGAATTCCCATGAGGATATTTTGTGGTAAATTTGATCCAGTATCCATGCCTAGTCTGCCACTTTATAGCTCACAGGTTTCAAATAAAAGCCAAGATATTTGAGGCCCTCTTTGATAGGAAGAGCTTTGATGCGAAAAATTTTAGAAATATAAGCAACAATATCACAACTAACATCGGCGACATAAAACGAGGACTTGATGTCATTGATGATCAGGCCGGTGGCCTTTTGAAAACACCCCAATATGTTAAAGATGCATAACCATGATTCTCTGCACAGGAGGGCCGACAAAAGAATGTCATCGACGAAGAGGGAATGTGACAAGTATATACCCCTGCATATGGGGAGAGGTTTGATTTTTCCCTGTTGAGCAGCATTCTTGATGTGCAAACTCAATGATTCCATAACCAATATGAAGATGAGCGGTGACAGGGAGCAGCGAAAAAGGGGGTAGGAACGTTGTTGATCAGGGCAGCGAAATTTATATCCGCCACACAAGCCATGATCCACCGAGAGCACCTGACATCCAAACCAATCCTAGATAGAAGGCATCTAATGAAGCCCCACCTCACACAATCATATGCTTTTTTAAGGTCGATTTAACAACTTTTTAGACGAATTGATCTTAATTGAACCAAAATTAACTACATCTACTTAATTTATATTCTAATCAATGAAAATGCCTTCATACATAAGGAAATTCCTTAATATCTTTATAATTTAATAATTTAAAAAATAAAAGGTGCTTTAAAAGACTCTTATTAAACTTAATCCTCAAGGAGATAGTCCTATATTCAAAATGAATTAACTAAATTACCCTACCTCCTTCATGTATAACTTAAAAGTTAAGTTTTTCATTTTAATCTACATCTATTAAAATTCACATCCAACTTAATCAAAATTTTCCATGCACACCATTAAGTACATAAACACTCACTCTAGCAAAACAATGACACATTTTGTTCTCGTGAGACCTCAAATTTTCTGCCACTGTAAATTCGCTAGTGCTTATTTCAAATTTATGAGAGAAGGCTGAAGAGATTACAAAGAAAACAAAAGCACAAACATCTTCAGAAAACCAGAAGGTTTCCACCAGCGTTATTGTCACAGATCATGCCTTAATGGCTGCCTGCCTGCACTAGATCTTAAACTGGTTCACAAACATGGAGCATGAACATTCTAACTAAACCATGTATTTATCATACTCCTCCTCGAATGACTTGATGGGCACATTTTTACCCACCCCTACAGAAGTCTTGACATACATCATCCCACTGGCAGGATCATCAATTCTCATCTCGCTGACCGCAAACCAGATGTGAAAGTCCTTGGCTTTCACTCCCATGATCTTCTTCATTTTGCCCTTCTCAACATACCCGCTGATCTCCGGGGCATACGACGACAGGCTCCCCGTTGTTTTGTAGAGATATTCGTATTTCTTCTTGCGTTTTACCCACACGAAGCCAGTCTCCCTCACAAACCCGCACTCCTCTATTCCCTCCAGAGGGAGCAATCCTCTGGGGAGACCCACTTCACGGAAGAGCTCCAGCGCCTTCTGCTTGCAAATCTCGGCGCCATGATAGACCTCTGCACCGGCTTTTGCATCGGACTTAACCACGTGAGTGGACATCCTTTCAATTACAGAAATTTCTGCGAAAGATTTGGCCATGGGAAAACAATGGCAGTGGGAGTATTTATTGAGAGGCCTGAGAGCAGCTAGGCAGCGCAATCGTGGGTTCAGTGGGCGTATTGATGAGGGCGAATTGGCGAGACTTGAATATGTCACCGGTTCTCAGTTGCGATATTTAGAGCGCCATAAATGTTAGATGTCTATTTCGACGAACGAGCATGCTCCAGAGTTGCCGTGGAAAGCTTACCTTCTCTGTAATGAGTTAGGTGATTTTAATGGGAGCGTTACTTATTTCACGGAGAGAACCTACCTGAATTGACAGACTTCAACTTTTGAGTGGCCAATTGTTATCTTATTTGGTCGAAAGAAGTTAGGAAAAAAATAATTTTAAATGTTTCAGCGTTCTATAATTATCAGTTTTTGAATTTAAAAATATGATTTAAATAATATAACATTGTTATATTTTTTTTAAATTGTTTATGTTTGGTTGAGAGTGTTTATGTCAGATTTAAATATTTGTTATATTTTTTTAAAA
Source organism: Pinus tabuliformis (assembly GCA_031772625.1). Classification (NCBI taxonomy): domain Eukaryota; kingdom Viridiplantae; phylum Streptophyta; class Pinopsida; order Pinales; family Pinaceae; genus Pinus; species Pinus tabuliformis. Next base: position 701,528,808 of record CM062811.1, read on the forward strand.
TTGTTTATGTTTGGTTGAGAGTGTTTTTCTGACATAAGGAAACGGAAACATGTTAATCGCTCAAAGCCTAAATGTGTCTGGGAAGAGTGGAAGTTTGTCCCTTTGAGATTATTAGCGAGTTATTTTTAGTGGCTTGGTTTACCTTGAATAAGGGTGATGAGTCAGCCACAATTGCTAGAGTCAGGGACAATCCCCAAATGTGCCTGGTAAGAGTGAAAGTCATCCCTTTGAGACTACCAGCAAGTTATTTTAAGTAGCTTGGTTTACCTTGAATAAAGGTGATGAGTCAACCACAATTGCTAGAGTCAGCGACAATCCCCAAATGTCCCTGGTAAGAGTGAAAGTCGTCCCTTTGAGACCACCAGCTAGTTATTCTAAGTGGCTTGGTTTACCTTGACAATTTCTAGAGTCAGCCACCATCGCTGATAGCCGCGAGTGATAGTTATGATATATTTTCCCAATGTAAAGAATGCAACATTATGATTAGTGTTTAAGTGGCTTGGTTTACCTTGACAATTTCTAGAGTCAGCCACCATCCCTGATAGCAGCGAGTGATAGTTATGATATATTTTCCCAATGTAAAGAATACAACATTATGATTAGTGTTTATCAATTTTTATGATTATTAAATCTTGATAATTGTATTTATGGTTATCGATGAAAAATTGAATGTTATGACTTAATATTATTAATGATTATTAACTAACTAATAGTTTTCTGCAAAATTAATTAGTTTTGTTAATTACAAGATTTTTAATGTTCTCGATAATGTTTAAATCTTGTATGGTTAAAAATATTAAAATTATAATTAAAATTTAATATTTATATGCATTGTTAATTGCATATTTATTATTATTATTTATGATAATGAACTATCTTGATTTTAATGTTCTTAAATTTATGGAAAATATGATATTCTAATAGATAGTTATTAAAATATTTTGTTTGTAATGTTGCTCTATTAAGATATTTTGTGAATGATGTTTATAAGTCTTTGATGTTTTTAGATTAATAATATGTCTTTATTATTAATTTTTATGTATTGATTTATAAAGTTTTTGAAAAGAGGCTTAAATTTTGCTATTTCCCCGCATACCATCTCTAAAGAAAACATTTGTGCAACATTGAATATGGGATTAAGAATTTACCAAACAAAATTATAGAGATTATTAGACAGGATTGTTCCATCATCCTCAAAAAAGCTAAACCTCCCAAAAGCAACATTTCAAAACAAGAATATCTTGTTCTCAAGACCTTAAATCAAAACCCTAATATTGTGGTCTTGAAAGATGACAAAGGTGGTGCAACTGTTATAATGAACACAAAAGACTACAATGAGAAGATGCTAGACCACCTAGCCAATAGTGGTTGTTACATTAAATTAAAAAAGAATCCCATAAAAAAGATCTCCAAGAATGTTAATAACTTGATAAAATTGAGCAATGAACACAACATCAAAAATCTTATTGAAACCAATCCCTACACCCCTAGGATTTATAGAGCCCCTAAACCACAAGAACAAGAAACCACATAAATAACCATAAATACAATTATCAAGATTTAATAATCATAAAATTTAATAAACTCTAATAAAATCAATAAATTAAAAATATGTTTCATGTCTTTATCAAATTGTCGGCTCCATGCATTGCCATCCCAACCCTCTCCGCTATTTATTACTCCATTAATCTCTAACTTATTCACTCATCTGATCCTGATGATGAACCATAGAGGTTGGTTTGAAACGTCGATTACAAAAAGAAAAAAAACATAGATGTGATGAATCAGGAAGATATCATCGCACAAAATGCAGATCGAAGAAGCCTAAAATCTACAACTTTATTGTAATTTTCTATGTTGAACTTTCTATGTTGCACGAGTTGTATGTCGGTACTTTGGGTACGTGGGAATGTGTATCCAGTATGGCTAAAATATTTGCTGAAATTTACAGGAAGCGTCAAGTTAGAAGTGGCAATAATATAATATATTAAAATTTCAAATTTATATATATATATATATATATATATATATATAAAGTGTAAAGATTAAATGTACATACCAAATTGAATTTTTAAATCATTCAAGAGACAACCATAAAAAGTTAAAACCAAAACTAAAAGCCAGCCAAGTCATATTGATGATCATACTAGAAAAAAGGCAAAATCCTAAAGTAGTACATAATTCAAAATGCCCAAGAGACAAAACAAAATATAAAGCTTAAGATGATCATAGAGTATGATCTTCAGCATCAAGGAGATCCATATAAGCTTGAGCCTCACTAGGGACTGGATCATCATCATCAGATGCAACAATATCATCTAAAGGTATGCCAACCAATCCTGCATTTGGTAAAGGATTGTCATCATCATCATCCATTTGGGCAACATCTTCAGCATTCACATCGCATCGTGCAGCAGGTCCTAAATATTCAGGTAGCTTCCTTGAACAAAGTCGAAGACTACTATGCACATAAACAAATATTTATGCTCTATTAGAGGTAAGTCTATTCCTCTTAACAGTGTATGAAGCTATAAGTGGACCAATTCATTTCAGCAGTTGAGGAACTAGCAACCTGAGATAGAAAACGTGAAGCAAGCTTTTGGAGCTCTCGGACCTGGCCTCCATACATTCTCCACCATCCAAGGGGTTTCTTCTGAGCATAATGCTTGATGTCCCTCTTTGCATCTTGGGTGAATACATGAGGGCTTAATGTACCAAAATAAATAAATTGCTCTCGTATCACACTTGCTTCATCAACAATATACATCTTAGTTATAGAAACAAGAAACCCTTGTTTTACCTCTTCATCATCAATCAGAAGAATTCTACTTGGTCTTTCCATATACCAGTTTGGATTAAGGGCATATGAAGCCATGTGAAGGGAGGTACTGAGTTTAATCCATAATTTCTCAATCATCTTGCGGATTTCATGGAAAAACTCCAAAAAAGGGTTTAATTGGTGAATTATGTGCTTTACCTTGCCCACCATGGTATCAATACATTCAGATATTTCTCCAAGAGCAAGAGAATTTGAATCAACATACCTGATCAACTCCACAATTTGAGTTGTGAAAGTGAAAACATATCTACAATCAACCCACCAATCCTCATTAAGAATCATTTCTTTATTTTGCTTGAGATGACTTAGAGTCAATCCATGCATTCCACTCTGAAGAAACAACAATGGCTTGTAAAGATGTATAGACCTCAACCATGCGCTCAAGCAAAATAAAGTATGTGGCATATCTTGTTTCTGCAAGTTTTAAAAAATGCTTCTTTGAATACATCATGTAAATTTCCAAGGAAGCATGGTTGTTGCAGATGAACATTTGCGCCTCCCTCACATCCGAAATGATTTTTCCAATCCACTGTATTTTACCAATGTCTTTTAAGAGATTGTTAAGGGCATGTACACAACAAGAAGTCCAAAAGATATGTCTATATCGACTTTGGATCATCAACCCCGCTGCTCTACAAACATGTGTTGCATTTGTGATGACATATACCACATTTTAAGGACCAGCCTCATCAATTGCATTCTTCAACATTTCAAAAATGAAAGTAGCATCTTTAGTTTTTCCACATCAATCAATTTCTTTTAAAAAAATAAGGCCCTGCTCATGTTGTAACAATAACATTCAACAAAGGTCTTTGTTGAATATCTATCCGACCATCCATGACAATTGAACAACTTGATTGAACCCAAGATTTTTTGAGGTCCTCCATAAGTCCATGCATTCTTTTCACCCCTCTATCTAACAATGAAGTCCTCATTTTGTTGTAACCTGGGGGTGCATATCTTGTCCTTGCAACTATGATTTTTCTCACCATTTCTTTATAGCATGGTGAACAAGTTGCATTAAATGAAATTCATTTTCCATAAAAAAAAAAAATAAAATAAAATAAAATTATGCTATGGCATCATCTGCTTCATCCCTATGCAAGACATTGTACATTTTTTGAATGGATTCACTTACATTAGTCCTCCTAGTACTAGAACCCCCTTGAGTAGGCTCAATTTGGATGTGACTTTGTTCATTCATACATTGGGATGAATCTTCATGTCTACCTCTCTTATTAGGAGATATTGTGCTACTATCACATTCATTGTTTCCATTAGCTTTCATGTGAAGCTTAGTCATCTCCATTCTTTGTTCAACGCTGCAAGTGCAACCCTTCACTCCTAACCCAGGTATGCCCAAAAGATGATGCCATACTCTTGTATAGCTACCCTTAAATACATGATCACACAAAGTACATTGCCATTCCTCACAACTGCCACTATTTTTTGCCTTGTTTTGTGTTATATTTTTCATGAACTTCACTAAGGGCTTCTTGGAAATGTTGCTTGATTGAGTGTGGGTAGCTATCGTTGTCTCTACATTTTTTTCTTCAACTTGTGGGGCTTGTGGAGGTAGTGCGGGTCTCATCATGTTTTCCCATGTTGACTACCCAACCCTTTATGAATTATATCAATACTGAAAATTTACATAAAAACAAAAAATATTAGAACTAGAACTTACTAAGAATTTAAAATTGTTAAAAACTTAAAAGATATTAAAAATAAAAAATTTAAAAGATATTAATTAAATTTGTAAAATGTAGAATAAACAAAATTCATGTTTTGAATTTTCTAATATAATAAAATTTGAAAGAATTTTTTTTTAAACATTTTAAAATTATTTAATTTAAAAACATAATAAATAACAATCTATTATCTAACATTAATTAAAATAAGTAACAACATATTGCAAAATATCTCTAGAATTTATAATTTAATTAAGCTCAGTATTATTGTAACTACTAACATTGTTAATGCCATGTAGGTTCAAGTTTCAACCCAAAAATTAAAAAACAAAGTAAATTACTAAATTGAAATTCATAATTGCATTGTATATACTGTATTTCATGATGAATCTTGTGTACAACGAAAGGTCATGCAAACTTGGACGACTGGTAAGAGCTAGGGTTTACAAAAATTATTCAGGCATTGAACGCCATGGAGGGGCGTAAAGGGGGGAGCTCCACTCCCTCCTACAGTCAGGCAGTCTCCAGTCGAGGCAAGAAACCACTGGAGGTTGAAAAAGGTCTTTCAGGAGGAGGGAAAGGGAACATCGACGATGCACAGGAGCAGACTAATAAAAGGGAGGAAGACAGATTAAAAGAAAAAGAGGAAGAGGACAAGAAACAGGAAGCAGAAAACAAAAAACAAAAGGGTCCATGTAAGCCTAAGACCGCGGTCACACCCAGAGTGGTATTAAGTGATCCAGCACTGCAGGCACATAGGGATCACATGAGGACTTATGCTATCATTTGTAAATTCATGGGGTTATGGCCCACAGAGAAGGCGCTACAGGCATGGATTAAATATCACTGGAAACCTAAAGGGGATATAGACCTACATCTTGGGTCAAAGGGTTTCTTTATTGTAGTCTTTACTAACATCGAGGATAAAGACAGGGTGTTTGAAGGAGGACCCTACTTCTATGCAGCTGCAGGCCTCTATATGCGGCCTTGGATGATGAATTTTGTCCCGAAGCGCGAGACTTTCACTTCAGTCCCAGTTTGGGTACGACTCTACTCCTTACCTCTAGATTACTGGCAACCAGAATCTTTATCAGCAATAGGAAATAAATTAGGGTGTTTTGTTAAAATATCTGAGGCAACCAGAAGGGGAAAGTACACCTCCTTTTCCCGTATATGTGTGGAGATGGATCTCTCTGGAGCTCTACCGGATGAGGTGATCCTGGAAGTTTTTGATGAAAACAGTGGACTATGAACATATTCCTTTTAGATATCGCAAATGCCATGAACATGAGCATCTATTCAAAGAATTCCCTCTCAACAAAACAAAGAGCAGAAGTAAAGTTACAGTAGGGAAAGACATTGAGAGCTTTCATAAAGTGGGAAATAGAGGAAAAGGAGGTAAAAGGTTGCAAAAAAAAAACACACAAAGGGGCAACAGGCAAGTCCGAACAGGTACAAAGTACTAGAAGAAGAGGAAGAGGTAACAAAGGTAGATCAGGTCATGGAGGGCAGCCCAGGGGAGAAGGAAAAGGAAGAAAATAGTGAGAAGACACAAGACATTAACCAGCAAAATGGGACTATGTTGAGCAACATGGAACTGGAAATGGACCAAGAAATGACCCCGAGTGAGGTGGAAACGGAGGATCATGAACTGCAGGATATTCTCGAAAGAGAACACCTAGATCTGGAAAGATTCTTGAAACAAGGGACCATGGGAGGTGTGGATTCACTACCTCAAGAGGAGTTTAATAGAGTGCAACAACTGTTTCTATGGAGAACTCAGGCTAAAGGGCTGGGAGGGAAAAGAAACCTCGAAAGGCAAGACAATGAAGGGGTGAAAACCATGAAAACCACACCAAGACTCGCTCCCAGGAAGGAAAAGGGGCAGAAAAAACAAAATGAGCTACTAATGGAATGTGGAAAATTGATGATAGATTCAGGTAAGATGAAAGACCTAACCAGCTACTCCTTCACAAATCTTTCTTAATGAAGTTCACATCTTGGAATATTAGAGGTCTAGGAAGTAAAAGGAAACAAAGGATTCTTAACAACAGAATGAAACAAGAAACTCCTGATATCATTTTTATCTAGGAAACTGAATGTTCAATTCAAAAAAATAAGAGAAATACACAGCAAATGGCTCAATAGATATGATTTTCTAGAAGTCAAGGCAGACAAAACAGTAGGAGGCATTCTTACACTTTGGAACCCCCAAAAGATTGGCATAGTGGATGCAGAGGCATCTAGGAATTATTTATCAGTGGTTATTCAGCTTGTGGGAGACAGGGAGATTTATTTAATCACAAACATTTATGGTCCTCAGAGACCTGATGATAAACTCAGGCTACTCACTTCTCTAGAGGATCTAAGAGATAGACATTCAGGAATACCATGGATTTTGGGTGGGGACTTTAACATGATCAAATCCCTGTCAGAAAAAAAGGTGGGACCAGAACTATAAGCAGAGACTCTATAGCATTTCAGAATTTTATAGACAACATGAAGCTAGTTGACACAGATACAAGTAATGGCCTCTTTACCTGGAACAACAAAAGAGGAGGAGAGTCTCAAGTAGCCTCAAAGTTAGACAGGTTCATAATCTCAGAGGACCTTATGCTCACAGGCCTTGATATGACAGTGAGAATTCTCCCCTTCGGTGGCTCGGACCATTGGCCTATTCAATTTGAGGTTACTGGCATTGGAACCCCAAAGAACAGACCTTTTAGATTTGAAAATATCTGGCTCACCCATCCAGAATTTATTAGCAACATTGAAAAATGGTGGAAAGAAGATCTGCAGATCCAGGGAACGAGAATGTTTCTATTACACAAAAGATTGAAACACATCAAGCTCAGGCTCAAAGATTGGAATAAGAATGAGTTTGGCAATATTTTTGAAGTGAAAAAAGTTGTTGAAAGAAAAATGCAGGAACTTAATCAAACCCTTATCACAGATGGCTTTGATGGGGAAAGAAATGAACAAGCCAACAAGCATCAATAGGATTGGGAGGACTTATGTAAACAAGAGGAAATATTTTGGAGACAAAAATCAAGAGTTCAATGGCTAAAAGAAGGGGAGAGAAACACAAGGTTTTTCCACAGATCTACAATGGAGAACAGGTCTCACAACAGGATCTCAACAATCAAGGACTCCAGAGGCCAACTTCTCAACACCCATAAAGATATAGAAGCTATGTTGGTTCAACATTTTCAAAGCATAGTAGAGGAACCCATCTTAGATAGATCACAATTTATTAGGGACTTCACAAAGCACATTCCTAAGCTAGTAACAAGAGAAGATAATTACAATCTTAATAGGCCGGTGAATGAAGAGGAGGTTAGTGAAGTCATCAAAGAAATGTAGAATGGAAAAGCGCCAGGCCCAGATGGTTTCAATGTAGATTTCTTTAAAGCATGCTGGAATATTGTCAAGCAAGATATTCTGAATGTAGTGGAGGACTCCAGGAATAATAGAACCATATTGAAGGTGCTCAATACATCCTTCATCTCCTTGATTCCCAAACAGGACAATGCTATGACTCCAGACAGATTCAGACCTATAGCTTTGTGCAATGTGGTGTATAAGATAATATCCAAAATAATTGCCAACAGACTTAAACCCCTTCTTCCTACTCTAGTTTCTGTGGAGCAAATGAGATATGTGGAGGGTAGACAAATTCTCAATAATATCATTCAAGCGCATGAGGTGGTTCATTCATTGATGAGTAATAGGCAGGCGGGAATGATTATGCAATTGGACCTAGAAAAGGCTTATGATAAGTTAAATTGGACCTATATTAGGAAGGTCCTTCTAGCTTTTGGATTTGACCACAACTGGGTAAGATGGGTAATGGCCCTGGTGACTTCCTCTAGTTTTTCAATTCTGGTTAATGGTTCTCCATCTAAGACCTTTAAACCTTCAAGAGGCCTCAGGCAGGGAGATCCTCTCTCCCCCTTTCTCTTTATTCTCATGATGGAAGGACTTGGACGAACCATCAAGTCCGCTAAAGAAGCAGGTAAGATCCAGGGCCTCAAACTTTCCGAGAATGGGTAGGCTTTGACCCATCAACAATTTGTAGATGATACCATGCTACAGGGCATTCCCACGGTCAAAGAAGCACTAGCTTATAAACAAATCCTGAGTGACTTTGCTATGGCGGCGGGTACAGAGGTAAGCCTCTCCAAATCAAAGATTTTCTTTTTTAATACTAACATTGCTATTCAGCGGAATATCTCCAGAATTCTAGGCTTTCAAAGAGATATGCTACCTTCCAAATATTTGGGAGTACCACTTACAGACAAACCTCTGAACAAGACTGTTTGGGAGCCAGTGATTAATAAGCTGCAGGACAAGACTCGAAAATGGACAATCAGATCTTTGAACTTGGTGGGCCGACTGGTGCTTACAAAAGTTGTCCTTCAAACAATCCCCATATTCATGTTTTCAGTCCTTCCAGCTCCAAAAGGAGTTATGCAACAATGTAGAAATATTCAAAGAGATTTTCTTTGGGGTAAAGGGGAGGAGAGGAAGAAATGGGCCTTGGTAGCCTAGGAAACAATTTGTAAACCTAAAAACCATGGAGGTCTTGGACTGGATGATCCTGAAGTGCTAAACAAAGTTTTAGGGGCAAAATTATGGTGGAGATGGATAAAAGATTCAGATGCTCTATGGGCTCGAATTTGGAAAGAGAAATACGCAAGTAATTGGCAAAACAAGGACCACATAAGGATGTCTAGTACCATAAAAGGCTCCCACATCTGGAATAAAGCTTGGGAGAATAGAGGCATAGTTCAAAAGAATAGCTTCTGGGAAATTAGAGTGGGAGACCTGGCATGGTTTTGGGAGGATAAATGGCAACAGGAACCTAAACTATTAAGAGAGGACTTTGTGGATCTCAAGAATGATACTGACACCAAAGGGTTACTAAGGGTAAAATATTTTTGGGATCAGACAAATAGTGAAGGAAAATGGAATACAGGGATGGTAGCCCCTTAAAAGCAAAGGTCGATGCCCTTATAGCAATTTTGGATCAAAGAAAAATTCTGATATTAGTTGATCATGACCAACTTAGATGGGGCAATAACAATGAAGGCACCTTTAACCTTAAAGAGGCAAAGCGCTTAGCCCTGGAGCTTGATTCTATAGAACCAGATTGGGTTTGGAAGAATCTCTGGAAGAACCAAGGATGGATGAAAACCAAACTATTCATGTGGTTGGTACATCATAAGAAAATTCTGACTTGGGAGAACATCTGGAAAAGGGGCGTTTTAGGCCCATCTAGATGCTAGTTATGTGAGTCACAAGAGGAGACAATGGAGCACCTCCTCAACACCTGCATATTTACCTCCACATTGTGGGATGGAATTGCCTTAATTTTTAGACAAATAGACAAGGACAGAGGAAGCATTACCAATACCCTTAGCAACTGGAGAAGAAATTTCTCTAATTATGAAACGATAAATAGAGCTTGGGCTTTAACTCCAAGCTTCCTAATATGGAATGTCTAGAAAGAGCGCAACAATAGAATCTTCAAAAATAAAAATAAAAAATTTCCTCCCAAAGCATCATGGAACAGATCTTAAGACAGCTTAAGGAGACGGTTGGGACTTTAGTGCAAACATCCCCTAAAAATCTCCCTTCAAATGCTGATATGCAGATACTTCTTCAGTTGGGTATGCAGGGGCTTATTCCTCAGGGCAAGAACAGGATGGTAAAGCAACTGGTCACTGAGAAAGACTTCTGGCATCCTCCCCCTCAGGGATTTATGAAATGTAACATAGATGGGGCCTCAAAAGGAAATCTGGGTATAGCTGGTTATGGTGGTGTGTTAAGGGATGAAAAGGGCTGCATACAATACATTTTTCATTTCAATTTGGGAAGAGCCACAAACAATATGGCGGAGCTAATGGCACTTGAGCAATGTTTAGAAATCCTGAAGCATGACAATCTTCAGAATATCATAATTGAAGTTGATTTTGAGCTGATCATCAATTCGGTCAAGAGAATCTATTGTGGTTCGGCTCCAGAAAAGGTCTTGAGACACTGGAGGCTGCTTCAGGTATATCAAAGAATTCATCTCCACCTTCAGAACATGAGAACCTTAAGTTTCACACATGTGCGAAGGACGACCAATAAATTGGCGGACATACTTGCTAATAAAGGGGCTCTCTGCACTAAAAGCAGCAATAAATATAGATGGAAAGAGGTTCCACAGGGCAGGTTGAGGGATGATTGTCTCAACCAGGCGAATGAGGACCGAGAGATATATCAGCACAGAGATTGTCAACAGTTGCAGAGGCTGGGTTTAGTCGATACACATTTAATATGAAGTGGTTTTCCAGAGGTAATTTTGAAAATGGTACGCAGGCCTTTGTTAGCTTTTTCAGCCCAGAACAGCTCAGACACAGAGTTCTTGGGTGGAAGTTGTTCGGCAGCTTGCAGATTTTTGCTAAACTTTTTCCTAATACAGATCATCTCAGTTTTGCTCGGTGGGAAGAGGGGATGAAGAGCCTTCAGTTAGAAGGTACAACAGAGTCCCACCATAGGTACATAATTGTTGGCAATGGTTACAGTGAACCGACGTGGTTGGTCTACAGGTTTTCGGGTGCTCAGACGGTGGGAATCCCTCCTGGTTTTCTTCAAAAGGAGACTCCTCTTATCCGTTGGATCAAGCGACTGAGGATCAAGGGTGGAGAGTCAAATTGCAGTTCGATGGGTTCAGGCCAGAGTCTTTGCTTCCTCAGCAGACTCGAAACTTTCCTCATAACAACCTGCTGTGTCAATACCGCCCTCAAGGTGGTTTACGGATTATCGGAAGCTCTCAACACCGGGAGTGGTTTCACTGATTTAAGCCCGATGCCACTCAACATGCAACACGTGGCTATAGTAGGAGAGAGAATACCACCCTCATCGGGCGGGTATTCTCTGGGCTTCTTTTCCATCCGATATGTTCCTCAACCGTTGGATCTGGTGAGGCGGATCAACGACCTAGATGCATCATGCAGGTTGGTGGGTCCGGGTCTGAGGCATGTCTCTCTGTTATCGTCTGTGCTTATCTAGCTTCGTGGCGGGCATCAAGGAATTTCGGGCGGGCCACATACGCATTGTTTATTCCCCTTTTGCGGACCTGAAATCTAAATAGTTGGGGGTTTAATTCCTTTTCGGGTCCGGTTACAGTTCCATCTTGTTTGGTTTTCTTTCGCTCCATTGTAACGGATTATAATGCATATGTTTTGTGAAGGACCTTTTGTTAGGGGAGTGTACCCATGGCACAATGGTTGAGCCTTTGGTTAGTTGCCCCATACCCTGGGGGGGAAGTTAATTCTATGTCCCTAGTTTCCTCTGGGGTGGTTGTAATTTATGTAATTAATCCTTTTTGGTTATTTTGAATAGAAGGCACGACTCTTACATTAGCAAAAAAATTATATATTTTATTTCATATTGTTAAAATAATATAATATTAAAAGTTACAAGATATCAATCAGACATGGAAGGTTGTGGTGTTATGAGTTCTACTACCAAACAAATCCCAAAAGAGAAGCAAATTAAAAATTTCCCATAGACAAAAATATTTGAATAAGCACACTATAATAGCTTTGACTTTTTTTATTCAGACACCTGCATTCAAGGTTTATTTTATAAATATCGTTGTATTGAAGTTATAACTTCATTGTATTATTAATCAAAACTGCAAATTTTTTAATACAACAATAAATTAGAACATACTTGATGAATCAAAATTGAGTTGTCTTTAGTGCGATTTTTTGGAAATTTTTTTGGTGGATTTTTCCGGTCTAATTTCTCTAAATGGTGGATTTTTCCGGACTAATTTCTCTAAATGGTGGATTTTTCCGGTCTAATTTCTCTAAAAGCCAGCATGAATTCATTGAAATCACAAGATTTATGCGTAAACCCTGCACAATAGAATTTCCCTAGGGGTCTTTCAGGTGTTGAATCCATATATATAGTCAAAAAATTAGTTTAAATAACACAAATCAATATTTTACCTCAATTTTTTCCGTCGCATTCCGACACTGGAAACTCCAAAAAATTGCACTATAGACAACTCCAAGTAAAATTGCAATTTATCTAGTAAAATACAAACCCAAAAATTCCTTCCTTTGAAATTGATTTTTGAAAGTTTGAAAAGTTAAAAAAAAAAAAAAAAAAAAACAAAACAAAAACTTATCAACTCAAGTTTTATTAAGAATATTTGATTAGGCTATATTTCAATCAGAGCATCGCACTATTAGCTACCTGTCATATATTTAAATATTTTGCAAAGACTCATTTTGAATTTAAAAATAACATTAAATTTCTAACTCTTTCCCATCATTGAGAAGAGAACTGAACGTTATCATATATTTAAATATTTTGCAAAGACTCATTTTGAATTTAAAAATAACATTAAATTTCTAACTCTTTACAATCATTGAGAAGAGAACTGGACGTTATCAGGTGGATTACTTAGGTGCTCTGAAACAATATAAATTTGTCAATACACAAAATATGGTTGGCTCCTAGAGACTTCAAAATTCAAATACCAGCGTACCAAAAAAAATCCAAATTCAGAGAACGGTATGCCAAATTAAAGTTTTAAACCTATATAAGATTGTCTCATTATATGAGTTGCTCTAAAAGCCCACCTTTGATCACAACACTGCTAAATAATAAAACTTAATAACTCGTGCAACATAGTTATTTAGTAAATACTAAATAGTAAATAGTAAACAAGAATTTTCTTTTGGAAATTAGCCTCTATCAAAAAGAGTAGCCAACTCAAGGTTTTTTGGCATTTGCAGACAAGAACTAGGCAACCTAAAAAACTGAGAACTCAAAAAACTCACAAAAATACTGTAATGCAGAAGGCAGAACCAAGAACTGAGAACTTGTTGCTCTGCAAACAGTCGCTGGATTAAAATTTAAATAACTCGCCGACACTAAGTCTTTAAAAATCTTTTCAAAAATCGATTAAACCTGCTATTAATCACAATGATAAATCATAAAACTAAAAATATAAACAATACATATTGCAACAGCAGCGATGGAATACTGAGTACTCTGTGCATAAATGACAGGTACCTAGACAATGGCAGCACTTGTGCCTTTGAAGCACTTTCTGCTGCTAAACCCTCACTGTCTCCCTCACCGCATCGTCGTGTCTGCGTCCCTCACCCACTCTGAGTCTGAGAAATGATAAATCATAATAATGGCTTGAGTTACTCTGGATGATAGATTATAGGGAGAAAATACCAACGATTTTCCGCCAAACGTTCGTGCCATTTTTTCCTGGCTTTTTCCTCGGGTTGGGTTTTGTGGAATGTGTGGTACACATGGCTTAGTAACCTCTAGGAGCTCCCATCCATCGAGGAACGGCTAGCTGCTTCTTAATGGATGGTAGCTCCCAGAGGCTCCCGAGCGACGCTCCTCAAAGAAACTAGTACCCAGAACACCTATTTATGAACTAGCAAGTACCCAAAACGCTCCAAAGTACCAAACGAAGCTCTCGCCAATTTTGGAACGTTTCGTACCATATCCCAAGTTCCCAGGAGTGTAGGAGTGTCGGAGCTTTGGGTAGGTGCTCTCCAATGGCGGGGAGCAGTAACCATGCAACTTAGGTAATTTTTATTTCTTTTTCATTCTCCTTGAGTTTGCTTAATAATACTATGGAGTTCTTGATTCCTCACATATTGTATATAGGCATAAATACATTAGATTTTAGTCAAAGGAATTTGTTTTTTTGGTGTCCGTTAGGGCCCCGAGTGGCACCAAGGCCAACGGGCACCCATCACTGCCCATGCCCACTTGAAGTGGCAAAAAACCAAGATGGAACCAAGTTAGGGAGATAGCACGATGAGACACGACCGCATAAGGTAGGGTGTCCACCCTTGCAACAAGGAACAACTTGGTGAAGACTTGGGACCACACAACACATTATAATGGAGGGCACAAGGGGCATGCACACATAACATAACGGTCGACCCGACTTGGCAGGCTTGCACCCATTGGCATGCCTGCACCAAGGTGGGGCACCGAAATGCCACGACAGGTGGAATGTTAGCGTGAACAACAAGTAAGGATGTGTGGGGAGCGAGAGGGTGCAAGTGGAGGGCAATGCGATGACAGAAACGTGATGGATTAAATGATAAGGAAGTGTGACGAGTGATGTAGTGTAGAGAACATGGCAGCAGAGCGCTTGCACAAACGCAGGGTCTCCACATGACCAAGGCACGAGGAAGTGCGTTCTCATGAGTTGGGCGTGATGGTTGGATTAGCTACCCAACAAGTCCAAGTCATGGGGGAGCTCAATGCATTGAGGTATGTTGAAGTACGGAAGCAACAATTCAAACGATGACAATATGTGGTGTATTGGCACGATATGAGTTGTGACCAAATCATGCACCTAAGTTGGAGGGAGTAGCCTTTCGTGAGTTGAGGTAGTGTGGAGGATCAGAACGAGTTGTGGATGTTGACAGTGAGATTAAGGAGTCTTAATCACATGGAGACATGAGCCTTGATAAAGGTTCATATAGATAAGGCAAGGAGTTCATGTAGCATGAAAGATTAACGTTGGAGCTAGTGGCACTTCACGACAGTTGGACTTGGTGAGGAAGTTACTAAATGGAGTTGTTTTCGAGGACGACAACTATTTTGATGTGGGGAGGATGTCAGGGCCCCAAGCGGAACCAAGGCCAATGGGAGCACATGACTACCCATGCCCACTTGAAGTGGCGAATAATCAAGATGGAACCAAGTTGGGAAGATTGCATGATGTGGCACGACCACACAAGGCAGGGAACCCACCCATGTGATGAGGAATTGCTAGGTGAAGACTTGGGACCACACAACACAAGATAATGCAGAGTGCAAGAGGGGTGCATGCACATAACATAACAGTTGACCCGACTTGGTAGGCCCGCGCCCATGGCTATGCTCGCACCAAGGTGGGGTGCCCAAACATCACGAACTATGAAACATTGGTGTGCGCGACAAATAAGGAGGTGTGACTAGTGAGAGTTCGCAAGTGGAGGGTGATGTGATGATAATGAAGCAATGGAGTAAATGACAAGGAAGCTTGACGGGTGATGTAGCATGGAGCATGACGATAGAATGCCCACACCCTTGGTGCGCATGGATGAAGGCGGGCCACCCGGGCACCCATGAAGGGTGCTCGCACAACCAAGTTCAGTATGGCCTAGGGGTGCACTCGCTTGGCAAGGGGCACCCGCACAACCCAAGTATGGGTTGGCCTAGGGGCGCACCTGCCCGATAAGGGGGTGTCGCATGACAAGTAAGGTTAGCTCAAAATGGGAAGGGGAATCGACCCACTTAAATCAAACAGCTAGAGTAATTATAAGTAGAGGAGCTCAACACTTGGAGGAGACAACAATGAAGTTCGCACAATAGAAAGAAGATCATGGAACATATCACAAAAATCTAAGTTTGTGTAATATTGTAAAATTGCAGGTAGGGGCGCACATCACAGAAAGGGATCACGACTAAGTCATATGGCAAAAATGAGGTGGGGATTACCCAAAAGAGCATGATTCTAGCATAAGTTGAGAGTTTGGGTTTCTAAGTTGTTTGTTACACCAAGTTTGGGGTTTCTAATGGGAAAGGTGCTAACCTTAGGTTGGGCATGCCCTAGTTATGAAATTAACACTTTTGGCCACCGCATTGGGTTGGGCCAACGACTACCACTCTTTTGTAAAGCTTGAGAAGCACATGAGTTTGGGCATGATTGGCCCTTTGTAATTTAGTTGTAAAATAATTTGAAGTTAATAAAAGAAACAAAGGGGAAAAGTGTTTTGGGAGTTTCCCCCTCCTGTTGCATACTCTTTTTCGTTGATGTATTTTCAATATCGCAGTTCTATTTATTTCTGTTGCTTATGTTGTTTTATGATATTGCAGAGTTATAATTGTTGTATGAGACAATTGGATAGATTAAACTTGAATTGGTAAATTGGATAAGTATAAAAGATAATAAGTGTTTGAAGTTAGGTGTAATCCCTAAGTAGTAATCGTTAGTTTTTTTACACTGCAATGAACCTTGTCGATGTCGCACGGGTGCCCATAGTGGTCTTCAAGGTGACCATAGCGTGGGGCCATGATAGTGCCAAATATGAAAGGGATCATCATATGAAGTGCTTGAGTAGTCAATGCATGGGTATCATTTTCCCTACTCTCACATGCCATCATGTTTGAAAAGGTCTTTCAATTTCATCTACACTTTGAATTTAGGAATTAATGGTTGATGATAGAGAGGAGGGGTATAACATAGAACAACATTTAAAAATGGAAAAATAGTTTAAGTTATGAATACCAACATAGATGGATGAAGAGGAAGGTTACCCAATAGTAGGTGTGAAAGAGATTTATCCAAGATCAAAGGGTGATATTACAAAAGGAAATTTGCATCATAATTGCTCAAGAAAAACTAAGAAACTAACACCAACAATCAATTCAGTCCTATATCAAAGACAAAGCCCTCTAATTGGGAACATCGAGGATGGGGATTATGCCATTGGGAAGAATTATATGGTGCTAAGCTGGATGAGTGGATTAGGATCATTGGACACAGTTACAAATGTGATGAGGGTGGCAAGTTAGGGTAACCATCAAAGCACTTCTAAAAACATTAAAATGTTTTAACAAGTGACCTTTAAGGATGTTAGATGGAATTTCCCACCCTTCCCACAACCTTTCTCATAGTTTGGAAGATATATTCCTTTATGGGATTTGTTCATGTCTTAGAAAGCTTTGTGCTTACCTTGATCCTTGATCGAATTCATATTAATGTTGTGAAAGTATACCTCATTAAAATTCTTAAGAATATTTTAGATTCATGAAAGACACTAGCCTATGTTGGTGAGGCATTAATCATCGTGGTACTTGAGGAATTGATAATTAAGGATGAGTTACTTATAACCACTATGACATCACTTACGTTTTTGGCAAGCAATTTTAATCCTTGGAACACAACAAAAGTTTCAATTTTTTATTAAACTAAGAGAAACAAGGTCCATTTTATAAAGATCATAACATTTTATGCCATTTGTCCATTTCTACCATCAATGCTAACATGTATTAGTTAAAAATAATTTTTAATGCAAAACTACAAATAAAATAATAAAAATTAATAATCTTGACTAAATAATATTCATTAATAAATATTTCTTTTTGTAAATAACATTGTAATAATAAAATCTAACCATATCAATTATTTGATGAGAAATAATGTGAATTAATATTTACTAAAATGTATATCCAAGCATTATATATGTATATGTTGTAGATCACCGAAAAGATTGAGAGAAAAATGAAGGTTTAGAGTCTCAGGTGGCTTTCTAGATTTGGTAGGTTGGTACTTATAAAATCTATTCTTAAGGTGATTCTTGTTTTTTGGATGTCATTATCCTAGATCCGTAAAGGAGTCTTGAATTCCATACGCAAAATTTGTTGTCATTTATTATGGTTATGATCTAAAGAAGGTTGAATTTTCTCATGGGTAAAATGGGATAATATTTCTCTACTAAAGATCTAGGCTATTTGGGTCTTAAAAGGCCTTCCATCCTTCTCTAAGGAGTTGGCATCAAAAGTAGGATGGAGGTTGATTTCAACTAACAGAATGTGGATGGAAGTGGTTTATAGGAAATATATTCCTCCCCCCCCTCCCCCCACACCTCTCTAGAAGAATGGATTCGCCTTCCAGACAAGAAGAGGCCAAAAATATCACTCGCGTGGAAAGTTGTTCCATATTCTTTTACTATAATTGAGGAGGGCATGGCATGGAAGGTTGGGAATGGGACAAAGGTAAATATTCGTACTAATCCTTCAGTGGGATGTGGGGAGCATCACTATCTACCCTGTGAGCTGATATTTTTGCTAAACCCCAAGGGAAAAATCACCTTAAATCAAGTGATGTATGAAACCTACACATCTATTTGGGCATGGGGATGGTTGACAACACATCATCTCAATTTACAAGACAATTTTGTGAAACTTTTGCAGAACTATACTACGACAGTAAACACAGCTTATGTCCAAATATATGATAGGGAAGATGCTCTTGTTTGGGTTCATTCATTATCAAGAGAATACATTCCAAAACAGGGTACCTATACATCATTGATAATCAGAAACCTACGGTGTTGGAATGGTGGTGGAAGAAACTAAGGAAGCTTAATTGCCTGAAAAAGCACACTTATTTCAATGGTGTATCATGCATAATCAGATCCCTACAGGGGAAAATTTTAAAAAGAGGAATATGGCAGGTCTCAACTAGTGCACTTTATGAAAAAATGAAGAGGAAAGGGTGGCCCATATTTTCATCTCATGTCCCTTTGCAAGAGGGGTCTAAAATTTTATAAAAATCCACTTGGGGTTTACTCTAAATTAGTAGGGGGAGTCTTTGAATGATGCATGGAGGCTATGGTGGGAAGGAGTTTTCCCTAAGGAACTAAGAAGGTTACCTCCTCTCATAAACTGGGGCATTTGGCTTTCTTGTAACAAGGATATCTTTCAGGACAAGCCATCCTCTCCTAAAAATGTGGTTGCCCAAATTTTGGCAATTTTGTCTCTTCTCCCTGAGATGATATATGTACACGATCCATGAAACATAATGACTTAAGAGATTGATTGATTCATACCTTGGTCCTATTTTAATGGGGATTTGTTACAAGGGGGGAAATGTGGGGGGCGGGGGGTGGTTATCCTTTTTCTTTAGGAAAATAATTACGACAACCTTCAAAGTTGTTTGAGAAAACAGCCAAATAACTATGCCAAAATTATTATTCTTAAGCTCCTACTCTTATTTTCTATTGTGAAACATGTCCAACATATTCATATTTTTGGTGACTCTATGATTACCATAAATTGGTTCAATAATATACAAAGATGTCACTTGCGAACATTGTCTCCTACTTAAGATAATATCTTTCAACTCAAACATGCTTTTGACATAACTTAATGTCCTCACATATATAGGGAAGGAAACTCAACGGTTGACTCCCTTTCTAAAGTAGGCGTTTGATGGAATTTGGGTACTTGGAAGATTATAGAAAAGATAGTGGACACATCTATAAATTACTACCATAGGCCCTTCATAGAGGGTTTATAGTTGGAGCATCCTATGAACTTAATCTCATGCTTTATTCATCTTTTTCTTCTTTATATATACTAGGATATACTAGTGGACAATGTATAAAGTTATATTTTTTGTAATTTTTTGTAACATCTTTACAACAAAGCTGATATCCCTATTAAACCAAGCCTGGTTTTGGGTTTCTAGTATCATGAAGGAACTTTGACTGAACATATTGAATGCATAGATGATGCTTATAGACTACTATTTATATTTTCTTTTTGCGGGTGACTTATATTGTTTTTGAATACACAAAGGTGCATCTACAAAATGTGATTTCCATTTTCACTAATGAAAATTACGTTTATATATATATATATATATATATATATAGATATATATATATATATATATATATATTAGCTTTTTTTGGTGTGACTTATATGGTTTTTGAATGCATAGAGGTGCATCTGTAGAATGTGATTTCCATTTTCAATAATGAAAGTTATGATTTTTTCTCTATATGTATTTTGTAGGAGATGTTTTTGCGGGCAACATTTTAGTAACTAAAATACATACATGCACACATATATATTGTATAACATGCATACCTAGGTATCAAACACCAAAATATTATCAATCATATTGCATTTTTGAAATATGAAAATGCCATATGGTATTGTTATCAATATTTGCAATTTCATTTATTGATCTAGTGACATTTTGGGTACTTATGGAGTTTGTCGGGCCATGAAAACACCCATCAAGGTGCGAAACCTATAAGAAAAATATCACTTCATTTACACCAATGAACCTTTAAGATAAAATATTAATAGAGAAATGAGCTCCAAGAAGTTTGTTTCCCTAGAAAATACTAGTAATATTTAATTTTTAAAGTAAAAGTTGATGATCTCATTTGTCTTTCATTTTCTATCATTTTACTTAAATTTTTAACAATGCCATTAATTGTTCTAGGATATGTGAGAGTGGTTCCAACCTCATTCAAATTCACATGGAGAAACTATAATTTCATATCTCATTTATAATTTAGTAGACTTAACCATTTTAAAGATTGATAAGATTGCAACATTTCCCCTAAATCCCATCATGTATAAGCGTATGGGATCAACAATAGTGAAGACTACAAAACTATGGGGTTTTACATCATGTGATCATCTATGAGGGTTAATATAGCTATGATTTTCCTTTTGAAATGTAATTTATGTGTATCATTTTTATTTTCGTGCAACATTATATATATACACACCATGTTAGTGTAGTCTAAACATTATATTTTTTTTTTCCTTTTCCCCGTGCATATTTTCAAATGAGTTTTACCCAAAATCCAATCAAAATTCATTGCAATGGTAAATTTGAGTTGTTAAATCTATACAAATTGAGTGCTTTAGGGATCAAAATCAAGTTATCCATTCGAAAACGAATTTTTATCAATGAAAAATAAGGATCTTAAAAGACAAATATGGTGTTTCATCCATGTAACTATTTTTGGGAGGGTGAAGTTTCTACCCATTTCGAAAACTCATTCACATTATCACTTTTCATGCAATTTAGATGTGAAACTTGAGATCTTTAAACACATAAAAATATGTATCTTATTTATGATAATAATAATAATAATAATCCAATTTTAAGGTCATGGTCAAGCCATAAACCAAATTGATGTATGAGAACCCCATGGTTTGCAGGACAAGGGACCCATCTCTACATTGCAATTTGACTGCTAAAGTCTACAAAGGCATACATACTCTACCCCCTTTGGATTTGAACCTGTGACCTCGTAGGAGGAAACACATGTTCTTAACCATCAGGCTCACTCAAAATATATAAATAAATCTAAACTCCCATAAATTCTTAATAGAGAGGAAACAAGATAAATCTAAACTAGTTATAATCCAATTCCCTATAAAACTGATACAAATTAGAGTTCTTTACCTCCTTTAAGATTAAAAAATTACTTTCCAACCTTATAACCCTAAACACTTTTACTTGAAGACCCACAAAAATCCAAATACAAACTTATTATTTTTACAATTCAAAACTACAATAAAATTATATTAAATTAATATTTTATTTCATTATTTTAAGTATATAATCTACATAAAATAAAATAGAAAATAGAGTAGATTAAGTAAAAATATATAATATATTAAATAAAAATACACAATAACAACATATCTACTTTCTTATAATAATGAATCAAATCTATTTTATTCAAATCATTATATTAAAGGAAAATTTAAAGGATGGAAATTTATTTTAAAGTGAATATTATGATTATTAATATGCAAATTGTAAAATATATGGTTATATATATATATATATATATATATATTTGGCAATTTTTAATGTTAAATAAGTATACCTTATAAAATTTGGCAAATCATTTTTAGGAAAATGGAAATTGATGATTTTTTTTTGTTTTAAGTTAAAAATTAATTCACAATGAAATTTAACCCCCATATATATATATATATATATATATATATATATATATATATATATAGAGAGAGAGAGAGAGAGAGAGAGAGAGAGAGGATTCAAAAAGCAGGTTGATTTTGTACTCATGTGACATGGGGTTGATTATGACTGTTACCACTATAACTTCTAGGGACCTACAGACGCCCCTTCTACATACATGGGTTAATCATGTGGTTTTGAACCTCAAATCTCATAATTTGCATAATTCTTCATAACATAGCCATCACTAATTAAGCTTCCCCTCAAGGGTTGTAAGTTATTGTACTATTTTCAAAAGGAAATGACTAAGTATTCAACCTATAATACATATTTTTGTAGGAGAATATGCATTGAAAAACATTGTGTATTATTTTTTTCTTATTTTTTGCAATCTAGAATACATATTTTTGTAGAAGAATATGCATTGAAAAACATTGTGTATTATTTTTTTTCTTATTTTTTGTAACCAAAGGAATCAACAACTAGGTTGTGCTCATACTTGCATGGAACAATGTTGATTTCGACAGTTACCACTATACCTCTCAGGTGTATGACTTGTCCTCCTCTTTGTAGACCAGGCTACGCCAGGTCATTTGAACCTTGGATCTCTTAGTTAACACAATATTTCATTTCGCAATGGTTGCTAACTGAGCTGCACCAGGTGGACAACATTGTGTGTTATTTTATTCCACATCATGAAATATATATTTTTAGGCAATTTGCTTGGAAATTGGTATCTTTTATTTGTTATGTATTGTTTTTTCAAAGGTTTTTGTAAATATTTGACAAGTTGAGGGAATAACCCCATATATGGATTTTTTAATAACTCCATATATGGATTTATTAATAACTTAAATTCTACAAATATACAAGAGAGTATCTATTCATTTCAACTACTAAGAGGGACTCTTGGTCTTCTTTGTGGTTCCTCATTTTTTTCTATATACCTATTATTTACAAATTATTTATAAAGATACAAAAATATCGAAGGATTATATACAACATTCTCCTATTAATCTTGTGAGTGTTTGTGAGCCCAAGCATCATTCTATTTTTTTCAAATTTTCTCTCCTGAGTAACTTAGTGAAGATCTTTGCAATTTGGTCACTTGTGGAATAATGTTTCAAATGAATAGTCTTGGCTTCTACATGATATCGAATCAAATGATACTTTTGTGTTGATGTGTTTAGTTTGATCATGGAATTTGTGATTCTTTTCCATTTGATTGCAAAAGTATTGTTAGCTAGGAAAGGAGCAGAACTCACTTGTTTCTCCTACAAATCATTAAGTATTTTCTTGAGCTATACAATATCTTTTGTTGCTTTAGAAACTACCACATATTCTACCTCTGTTGTGGAATCCACTGGAATTAATTGTTTGTGTGCCCTCCATAATGTAATTATTGATCCAAGACTCATGATATAGACTAAAGTCAACACTGCATTTTCTTTGTCCCCATCAAAGTATAAATTAGAATATCCAATCAAACTAAAGTCATCCACCTTAGAATATTTAGTCTAAAATCTTAATTTTCTTTCTAAGTCTTTTAGAACCATTTTTTCAAAAGACTAATGCCTTTCACAAGGATTTTGCATAAACTTGGAAAGAATCCCAACAACAAATGAGATATCTGGTCTAGTTGTGGTGAATTAGGTAATAATTCCCACAAACTATTTGTACTTGGTTGTATCCACAAATTCATTCTCTTATTTGGATGTGAGTTTCAATTCTACTCCATTGAAGTGGATAGAAGGTTGCATTCAACCATGCCAAACCTATTCAACAATTATCCTATGTAGTTATTTTGGGACATGAATATGTACTTTGGATGTTTAGTGACATCAATTCCCAAGTGGTAAAGAACATGTCCCAAATCTATCATCTCAAATTTCTTCTTCAACTCTTTCTTTATGGATGCAATATAGCTCCCATTATTCCCTATCATCAACAAATAATGTAGATATAATATAAGATACACAATAATTTTTCCAACACTCTTGACAAGCAGGGTTGCATCATCATCATCAAAGACTTTGAAATTCAATTTAAAATATGCTTAGTTAACTTTTTTATACTTGGCTTGCGGTGTTTGTTTAAGGCCATATAAATATTTGATGAGTTTACACACTTTCCATTCATGTCCCTCCACAAAAAAATGTTCTGGTTGAGACATTCTCTTTCAGGTCTCCATTTGAAAAAGAAATCTTTACATCCATTTGATGGAAATTCCATCCATTCTTGGTGTCAAGGAAAAGAGATTCTAAATGATGGCCCATTTTTCTATGGGGAAAATTTTTCCTCATCACAACCTTCTTTTTATGCATATCTTTTTTCCATGAGCCTAGCTTTGTGCTTTTCGAGTGCACCATCTAATTTGTATTTTTTTATTGTAGACACGCGTGTAGCCAATTGGTTTGGTCTTAAACAGGATCTACCAACTTCCATGTCCTATTTTTCATGAGAGAATCATACCCCTTCTGCATTACTTCTTTACACTCATCATGAATAGCATCTTCTTCAAAGGAAGTTGGTTCAAGAAAATAGTAGATAACTTCAATTCATAATAATATGAAACATCCATATCATCAACATTACCTAAATTGGAATTTTTTATATCACCCCCATCTTGTCTTGTGGAACCTTTGGTTCTGATTTTTCTAACCTCATCAAGATGAAAAATTTCAAGTTTTTGATAAGTTGCTTGGGTGGATGTATTTGAGATGGTCCAAGTTGCTCCAATTATTGAGATGACGTTGCATCAAGATTCATCCTTCCAATAATCTCAATCATGTAATTCAAAGGATTTTCCTAATTTAATGAAGTGGCCAAAACCTAATAAGGGGGAGATGGTGGTTCAAAATGAGATTATGGAGATTGATCCAAGATAGGAATCCTCCCTTCAAGATGTGAAATCTCATTATCAAATTCATGATATTCCTTTTCTTGAGTGAATATATCCATATGATGAATTTGTTGCTCAATAGTTGTGCTAGTCTTGGAATATTCAAGAAAAAATACATCTTAGGGAAGAATAAATTTCTCATTTACCTAATCATAAAATTGATATGCCTTGGTGGTATTTGAATGCCCCAAGAAGATGCACTTCTAACTTTTTTCACCAAGCTTGTTGCTTTGCTTCTTGGAAATCAAGGCATAGCAAGTGGGACCGAAGACACGAAGATGCTTCACTAAAGGAATGCAACCACACCACATTTTATAGGAAGTTTCATTTCTAAGAGCACGTAACAGATGTATGTTTTCCACGTATACTACACATAGAACCACATCATCCCAAAACATAAACTTTACATTTTTTAAAAACATCATGGAACAAACTGTATTTGAGATATTATTGTTCATTCTTTCAGCTACACCATTTTGTTGGGGATTGTACAGAACTATGGTTTGATGGTGAATCCCACAATGGAAAATATATATTTTAAATTTATTAAATGTATATTCTCCTCCATTATTAATATGAAGAGATTTTATATGTGATTGTGCTTCATTTTGAATTCATACATGAATTTTTTTTTTTAATTCAAAAGCTTGATATTTATCTTTCAACAAGTATGCCCAACACATCTTGTTGTAATCATTAATAAAATCCATCATATATTTATTTCCATTAGTAGATAGAGTAAGCATGGGGTCACACAAATCAGAACGTATCAGTGCATGTTTTGTACATTCTTTTGAAGTGGAATCATGAAAATGTTATTTGTTGTTCTTTTCAAGGATGAGCATCATGTTGGTTGAATTTCTTAGGAATAACAGGCAAAGTAGAAACACATTTTATTTTTTTTAATAAATGAAGGCTATTATAATTGATATGTCCAAATTTAGAATGCCATAAAAGACTTGATGGTAATGTACCTTGATCATTTTGAGAGAGTGATGCCACCACAGTGGTGGCAGATCCAACAAACCGCACACAAATGGAGGCAAGGGACACAAGGAGTATGTTGCAAATCCCACTTGAGGAATTTGATATTAATTAAATTATTCTCCCCCTGTTACGTTTAGTATACAAATGGTCTCTTTATATAAGATAGATGACCATAACAAAAAAATTACAATTATATATTAGCTCAACCATATGCTAAATTAACCCCACAATATTTCCTAGAATATCTCCCTAACTATTTCGTGTGATCTCTCCACAACATTTCCATTATTCTCTCAACGATCTCATCCCTTCATTCACTCAATTCTCTCGATTTTCCATCCCTACTTATACTCTCTAGAATAAGTCTACACTATCACATTTTCTCATCATATTATTTATTAAACATTAAAAATATGAATAATTCCTTTGTCCCATTTTTAATGAGCATTAAATTGTTGCCTTTTTATTTTTCCCTTGTTGTCCTTTGTTTTCATCTGTGGTTGATATTTGGTCTTCTTCTCCAATTTTACTTTGTACCTACAAACAAAAATATAATCTATGGTCCATATAAAACAGTATCAATCCACCGGAGTACATGGGTCACCAGCTGCTGTATCCGTCGATTCTCTAGGAAACTCCTTCTCATACATGGTTCATCACCCATTCTCAATGTCACAAATACATGTTACATATACATGTTTCTCCCCTTTCCATCTATTTCATCAACTTTAATCTATTATTCTAGCTCATCCATAAGCCTATTGTGATGCTCCTGCATTAGACTCCCAATGAAAAAAAGATTCCATGGTCTCCTAACCATGCGTTCCTCAACTCTCTCCTTAGTTTTCCTTTGACTTAATGGTCACTCCCCAAATTTCCACTTGGGTTTTTTACATTGAATGACCTACAACACATGATGACAAGTGGTTTTCGAGAAACCACCAACCTTTGCAAAATGGGTTCAAGCTTACTATAACCTCTAAAGGGAAATCAACTTTCAACTCAAGAACATCAAAATATTCTTTACTAAGGACCATTTAAATGGTTAGGGATGTTTGTTCATGGATTTATTACCACACACAAAACTTTATTTATACCTTACTTCCTTTGCTCCATACTTTTGTTGCTTCACTTTTGCTGTTTGGTTGTGCTGTTTTTTGTCATTTCCTCCACCTTATTTGCATCCTTGTCATTTCCTGTTCACATTGTGTTCCTTTTATTCACGTGTAGAAGCCCATCTTCTTCAACTGTCTTTGTCATATCATTTTGTCACGGGGTCTCTATCTTTTGTCATTTTAAAGTGGCGTTCTTCTAAACCCTTTTCTGATTGTATATAGTCTCCTTACCTTAGTAATTTTCCTCTTGTGAGCTTCTCCATGCTCACTATGAGCTACAAATATTCTCTGCAATAAATAAATAAAATTACCCTACTACATAATACCTCACCAAGCTTCTCCTGCTGAACTTGGCCTTTTATTATTCTTGGTTCCTTACATTAGAACCTTTTGAGCTTCCTTTGTTCTTCAATTGTCATAATTGTAGAATTTTCCACCTTCTCGATTCTTCTCAAGCACTTGTCCTACTCTTTTCTATAGACAAGTCTACCCACATTTGCATTTGTGGAGCTGCCAACAACATCTACCCAATTGCAGTTGGAAGTTGTTCTTCTCACTTCTCTTTTTTTCTACCATATAAGGGTTCCTGCCAAATATCCTTTCTTTGAAGTTTTCATCAATTTTCCTCTTTCTGCATCAACCTTCTTCATTATGTTACTTGATTTTGTCTTGGAGTCATCATTGTCTTTTCCATTTCTATGTCTTCATTTATACTTCATTCATGGAGTCTTTTTTCTCTTCATTATCATCTTCATGTTTTTTTTTTCATATGAATATTCTACTGCAATACTTGCATAAATTGTATCTTGTAGGTGGGGTGCCTCCATATAACAAGATGCGTATGGCACTAGATTGGAAAACTTAATTGATGATTTTGTTTTGACTCCAGACTTTCAATACTTTAATTTACAATTTCACATAATTTCAATGGTGTCAAGTAAAATCAATCATACACCCTTAAACATTTCATAAACTCTCAACTCACAAAATTTTTTATGCTCTATGACTTCAACCTGACATTTACTATAATTGGACTCTTGATTTCTTAAACTTTAACTTGATTTACCTAACTCTCTTTAATTGATGCTTACTCTCCATCTCAATTTGGACTTGAGAAGATTTTTAATAGAAAAACCCATCACTGTGATTTAATAACTCTCAATTTTTATTTTTTGTTGGGTCTCTAGCTCTTTTATAATGATTTAACTTTCACTCAACTTGTTTGACTTTGCCCTTTTATTTTTTTATTTACCGACTCCTTTACATTTTAATAACATTTTCCTTTTTATATGGCCATTGGAACAAAATAATCGTAGCCAACCCAATCACTGCAACCATGAGCTCTTACAAAATTTTGCAATATGGTAAAACATATGTCAAATCAATATTCAAGCGGAAAATAATGTATTCCTTCAAATGAACATGGACTTCGTTTCCTTTACGGCTTCAAATATATATTTGCTCATTGTAGCTGGAGTATTCACTTGTGGCTGAAATGTTCTCTCTTTCAATTGGAGAGTGGATCCACTTGGACTGTGTGTGGATCATTATCACTTAACATGTGCATATTCTTTTTTTTTTCTGGTGTTGTGAAACTTGCAGCTCTTTCAGTTGTAAACCCATTTCGTAGACTTTGGCCAAACCTTCAATTTATAACTCATGATTACAATATAACATCCGGGGCATGGAACCTGTTGGATTTGAGTCAACTAAAACATAATAGTCAATTGATAACAATTATGCTGAATATAATTGTTGCATCCAACATCTGAATTTTCCTTGCAACACACTTTCACTTTGATTTCCTTTGAGCGTCGTATAAGTAGCCAAAAATAACAACAGTTTTTCGAATCTCGAACTAAAATCTGCAACCCGTTGCTTTCTCTTTTTAATGAGTATTAAATTGGTTCATTTTAATTTTTCTCTTCTTGTCCTTTGTCTTCATCTTTAGTTGATCTTCAGTCTTCTTTTCCACTTTTACTTTGTACTTGCAAACACAAATATAAGTTGCAGTCCATATAAAAGAATATCCATCCAGCAGAGTACATGGGTTGCTAACCATTGTAACTACCAGTTCTTTAGGAAACTCCTTCCTAGACATGGTTCATCACCCTTTCTCCGTGTCACAAATACCTTTTTACCTGTACTTGTTTCTCCCCTTTTTCATCTTTGTCATCATCTTTCACCTTTGCTTTTGGCTCACCTATAAGCCTATTGTTGATGCCCCTGCATCAAAGAGGTATGTAGAATTATGTGCATGAATAGATGTGCCTTTCAAATTCAAATATCTTTCATCCTCCACTGGTTGGAATCCTTCCTTATTCCTACATTGCCATAAGGATATGAATGGAGTGGCCTTGTTGTCAAAGGTTCATAAGGGACATTAAACTTCTTCATAGCTTTGGAAGATAGAGTACATGATGTAGAATAAAGTACGAGAATTTAGGTAGTTTAAGCCTGATGGTGCCAAGTAACAAAGGTTTAAGACTTGTTTTATCTCCAAAATACATTATGTCATCTACATTGTCACTTAAACTTTTCAAAAAAGTCACTCGGAAAGGTCATGTCGCATGTTAAACTGGTGTTAAGTAGTCAATCATATATCCAATAAGTAAACGAAGTATGACGCATATCTACAATCACTCCAATATTACAATGGGTAACAATGTAATGAGTAGATTAAGGTGCTTTACCTTTCGTTGGATCCGATATTTTCCCTTTATCTTCTTTCTACTCTTGTTCTTCTTTGATCTTCTCCTAGGGGAGTCTACATGTCAATGCATGATGTCTGTTTCTTCCACGATGGACACAGTGAAGATTAGATCTCTTGCCATGGTTGCATCTAGCCACTCGTGCATGGAGTTCTTTCTTCCATGTCCTCTTTTACTACTTTCTCCTCTAGAAAAATCATTGATTGATTCTTCCCATTCTGAGCATGGCATATGGGTTCGTTAAAGGTCTAAGCTATTGTCATTGTCTTCCCAAAGGCTTTCTTATGTTTTGTGACTCTATCCACAAAGGAGTCAAATGTAATAGATTTTAGTTAGTGACTAGCTTGCATAGATTCAATATAATGAGACTTTGTAGGGTAGAGGGCCTTGAGAAAGGTTTCGACAATGGCATCTATGTCATGCATGATGGCTATGATTTCAAAAGCTAAGGTCATGGAGTCATCACCTTTCAAATCTAGATTGAAAAGTGTTATCAGCAGTTGCACAAGATCCAAATCTAAGTGTGAGTCATACACAACTTTTAACTTCTTTAGAGCACCAAAAGAATTTGTAATGGAAACCATATGGCAGCTCACCTCTTTACCTATTGATGTAGCAATCAGGGCATACACATTATTGTCTTTATTCTTCTATATGGCTAGCTCTTTAGTTAACATGGCTTTTAGTTTTGTTGTCCTCCTCTCCTTCACAAATGCCATCCCAAAAATTGTTGAAAATAAATGCTTATTTGATATTTTTAAACTATTTTCTATAATTCTCTTTTCTAATTAGCACTATGCCAAAAATGAAAATGAAAAAATGCATCATAAATCAATGACCTTTACAAAAAGCTTCAAGATTTTTTTTAATTAACACTAGTCCAAAAATAAAAATGAGAAAATACATATTTTGCAACTAAATATCATGTGCCCTTTATAAAAGGTTTCAAGACTTTGAATGTGCCCTTTATAAAGGGTTTCAAGACTTTGAATAATGTATTCTAGATTGTAAGATGTTCCATGTTTATTCCATGTGCCTTAGGTAATTCACACAAAACATATTCTTATTCATCTAAATCAACCCACATTTTCACCACTACTATTTAGATCCAGCATAAAAATAGTTTAGTTCCATATGGTGTTGTTGAGTCAAACCCTTGATGAATGCGGGATCGCATTGTTGGTTGAAGGAACACCATCATTAACTACATAATGTGGTTAACAAGCTTACCTTTCTGGAGAGTGAGTTGACCTACAATCATTTGATTGGATAGTTATAGGCTAATTGTTTTCATTTTGGAGATTTTTTGGTATATTTTACAGTGAGATATGCTTGAAATTGGATAGAAATGTATTAAATTTAGTTCACCTATGATGATTATTTGATTTAATAATTGTAGTTTAATTATTTTTATTTTGGAAATTTTTTGGGTATATTTTCCAAATATGCTTGAAATTTAATACACAAATTTAATGTATAGATTTACAGCATCTAAATGTTTAAAAAAAATTCAAAATTTTAAATCCATTTATACATTTATAAAAACATAATCTAAAAAAATATTTTACAAAATTCATTAAAAAAACAAAAAAAACCTACATGCTATGGATAGGCAGAAAGCCAATAGCATTAGTTGCTGCCCCAAACCATGGTTGTAATATAACGTGCTTTTCATTTAATTGTTAAGAATTTTGAAGAATCAAATATGGAGTAGTATCGAGAACCCCAAAGCGGATAACATTGGCTGCCACCGCAAACCATAGTTGCAATGTGACGTACTTTTCATTTATTTTAAAGAATTTTGAATATAATTTTATATAATGAATTTTTCATTTCAAATAATAAATTTTTATCTTATAAGGAGATTTCTATTCATTTAAAAGTCAATTACGTGATGCATTAATTAAAAATTGATAATATTCAAAATTCACTAATCAAATTTAAAGGAAGACCTTCATAAAAGTTTAAATATAAATCAATTTTATTATTATATGTGAAAACACTTTTTTTTCTATATTATAATATTTTTTTGGCTAAGTATTTTGTATTTCTATATGGTAGAGATGTAAGTTCTATTAAATATTTTGATTTGGTTATATATATATATATATATAATATTATAAATATTATTATAATTATAATTAATAATTAAATTAGATTTACTAAGCACTCAGAGGAATCAAATCTCTTGAGATGCAATTCTCTTTTAGAGTGAAAAAAAATTTGATCCATGTAGACCCTTAGTACAAATAAAGTTAAAATGGATTTAGGCTGCTTATAAATAGAAATATTTTAGGACTTTTTTCACCGGGAGAGAAGCACTCT
Source organism: Pinus tabuliformis (assembly GCA_031772625.1). Lineage (NCBI taxonomy): Eukaryota > Viridiplantae > Streptophyta > Pinopsida > Pinales > Pinaceae > Pinus > Pinus tabuliformis. The sequence goes on from CM062811.1 coordinate 701,560,935, forward strand.
TTGGCCCTGTACGTAACAGATATTGTAAGTTCTTGTATATATTAAAAAAAATAAAACCAACCTAGATCCATTGCCTGAATATCCTAAAGATGCAATATAGCATGAAAAAATGAAGTTTTTTCTTTTCAATGAAAATCTATGTACACGAGGGAAGAAACAAAGAGTAATGCTTCATACAAAATGTAGCAAACAAAATTTGTTAAGTGAATTTCCCTAATGCAACTATTCCAATTTCCAATTTCACACACAAAATCCTAAATGCAATGCAAAATGATGAGATTTTTCTTTTCAATCCTCTTAATTTCCAAATGAAATGAAAACTAAAATGCTTGCTAAATCACTGATGAGAGAAATCACACAGAATGATGACTGTAATATCAATTTCTTCAAACAATGAATGATCAAGAAAAAAATTGCCAATGACCTAAATGAGAAGAACAAAGCAAAATCCAAACAAATTCTTATCAAAGGCTATCAAAATCAAAAGCAAACTAAGTGAAAGCTTTTCAGAGAGAACACACTTAGAGACAGTAGGAAAACAAGTTGGACCAAAGAAAATCAGAGAGAAAGGAAACAAAAGCAATTTTTTTGCATCTTATAGGGATCAACACAGGTGCAAAACATGCATCAATGCTCTGCAGCGTAGCTACAGAGAAGGAGAAGGTGCACTAAAGCGCTCCGTCTCTAGACTAGGGGGGTGTTGAGGTAGATCCAGCCAAAATATGACACAAAAAATCAAATCAAGCATAGAGAAGGGTTTTCCTAAGGTCAATCAAGGTCTAATGAATCAATCAAGACTAGTTTAAGAGGTGAAAAAGGTGCTAAGGTTGAGGAAATGAAAAAGGGAAAAAATTGCTTCCTGGTAGAGTCGCCAATTTGTAATGTGAAATTTAAGATTGCAGACAAAGGTGAATTCCCTAGACCTAGTGGACTGGTCTAGAATAACACAAAACAAAGAATATAGAGTTTTTATTAGAGAGATTAGAGTATGGAAATGAATCCTACCTTGAATCTATAGCAAGCTTCCCTTTTCTCCTCGCTTGTAAGCTCCAAGTGTTATAATTAGAACCTGCACACACACCTTAAATAAACAAAGGATCTACAACAACCAAGTAGCATAATCTAACATCTCTATTCAATGAATTGGTAAGGCATAGAAATGCATGAGTGCAAACATAATACAACACATATAGGAAAACAAGATACTCTTTGCATTAATAGAAATAGGAGAGAGTTTACAACCATAAATAGTAGTTGATCTTGTAGAAGTCGCCCCAAGTTGACTTATCATTCCTTGCCACAAAGCACACCTTAATATCAACCCTAATGGATGAAGATGATGACTCCTTTAGGCTCAAGGCAGCAACATAAGGGCACAATCAATCTCCAAAAGCCAACCCTGATTTTATGGATGGAAGTAAATTTATAGGAGAAGGATGGTAGTTTAGGATTTACCATTATGGGCTTGAGATCCACATATGATGGGAGGATGAACTCAAGGGATAAGAGGTGAATTATCCAAGGTAGGATCAAATAGGATTCGAGCTTCTTATCCATGGTAAATAGTTAAAACAACCCTTGGAAGCTTTTGGAAAAGGAAACTTTAGAATATTTTTTTAATTTTCTCAAATTTCTAGAATCAACACACCTGCAGAAAGGAGCAACAAGTGTTGATAAACTCTAGTGTAGAAGGGAGCAACCAGCGTTGAACACATGTGGCTAAAGGGACATGGTGTGTTGGAGTCAAAATATTGATTTTGAGCAATTAATCCCCAAAGACTTTTTGGAAAGGTAAAGCTATGGGATTTCTGAAGGGATGATGACAACATGTTTATGGATGTTGATTGATCCAGTTTGAAGGCCTATTGACCAGATGTGACAAAATGGCCTATAACATCATGGAAAAGGATTTGCATAGAAAGAATGGGTTGGTTATGACGATACTTTCCCCCGCGGAAAAATGGGTCGCCATCCAAACTCTCTTTGCCATGACAGCTCAAAATGGATGGTAAGTTCATCAAATGGATGTAAAAATTGCTTAAGAAAATTTTTTTATGTCTCACTAGAAGGTTTTCTTGTGAAGGGACAAGAGCATAAAGTATGTCAACTCATCAAATCCTTGTATGGCCTAAAACAAGCAACACAACTTGGTATGAAAAATTGAATAAGCATCTTTTAAAACTAAATTTCAAACACTTTAGTTTTGATGATGCAATTTTATTTGTTAAGAAAGTTTGCATAATTATTTTCTATTGGGTGGTATATGTAGATGATTTTTTTATGACAGGAAAAATTGAAAATTACATTGCATCCATAAAGAAATAATTGAAGAAAGGATTAGAGATGACAGATTTCAGACTTCTTCACTACTATTTGGGTATTGAAGTGACTCAACATCTGAAATATATATTCCTCTCTCAAAATAAGTACATTAGATATTTGTTAAACAAATTTTGCATGGTTGAATGCAATCTTTTGTCCACTCCAATGAAAAAAATATATTTAAAGCTCACATCTAAAGAAGGAAATGAATTTGACAATGCAACTAAATATAGACAACTTGAAGGAAGTCTTGTCTACCTCACCACTACCAAACCAAACATTTTACTTGTTACTGGAATCCTTTCCAGGTTTATGCAAAATCCTTGTGAGGGTCATTGGTTTGTTGCAAAAATAGTTCTAAAGTACTTGAAGGGAACTCAATAATTTGGACTCAAATATACACAGGTGGATGACTTCAGCTTCATTGGATATTCTTATTCAGGTTTTGATGGAGATAAGGAAAATTCAGTATCTACTTCAAGTTATGTTATGAGTGTTGGATCAGGAGTTGTCTCTTAGAGATCACACAAATAGTTAGCTCCAATAGATTCCACAACAAATGCAAAATATGTTGCAGTTGCAGAAGCAACCAGGGAGAATGTGTGGCTCAAGAAAATTCTTGAAGATTTGCAGGAGAAACAAGTGCACTTTACTCCTCTCCTAATTGACAATACATCTGCAATAAAATTTTCCAAGAATCCAAAATTCCATGATCAAACCAAACATATCAATACAAAGTTTCATTTGATTCAACATCATGTAGATGTTGAAACTATTCACCTACGACATTGTTCCAAAAATGAGCAAATTGTGGGCATCTCCACCAAAGCATTTAGAAGAGAAATGTTTGAAATATTTAGAATGATGCTTAGACCCACAAACATCCCTTCAAATGGGACGGGGTGTTGGACACCTAATCCTATGGGAATGGGTGTGTTGCACAAAATATTGTCACCATGACATTCTGCAATCAGTGTGAGTCTATCACCACTCATACTTTCCTCCTTTGCAAGTCTTAAACCTCAGCTCTTCATGTCAAGCCTTGAAAAATAAGAGAAAGCCCTTAAAAATCTCTAAAACTTTGGTTCCACACTTTCTCTTAACATTACCTGTGGTCCCGCACCCCCTGATCATGTCCCCTGCGGACCTGCCCGCTCTGTTTCTATGTAAAGGGTGCGGACCCCTGTAAAAGTCAAAAAGGCGCAAGTATATTCTTAAAAACTCACTTTGGGTTATTTCTAGAAGCTTCTAGAAGGAATCTTGAGGTGGCAAGTTCTCTCCTTTGAGGTTCATGCATCCCATAACTAAAGGAGCTAACCCCTTGATGTGAGGAGATTATCCCTTTGAAGGAGGACTCTATCCCTTCATAGGTGGACCTGTAACTTCCTTCCTCTATACTATAAAATGAGGCATTGGGCTGGTTACTAAGGAGGTTGAAAGCTGAATATTTTTTAGGGTAAATGTTGTTGGAATTTAGTCTTCCTAATTAAGCTTGAGAGGAGAGACTACATACCTTTTGATCTTATTGGGAAGAGTTTGAGGCTTATCAAAGTAGAGGAGATTCTTGCTTGGACCCTGGGAGGAGCTTGTACAACATCCAGGCACCAAGGTTGTAAAGTTCTTCTTTGTTTAAAGTTAATACAATCAAGTTTATTTTTCTCAATAACTCTCTTATGGTTTATTTCATGGATTCCTTGATCACCATGATGAATATGATTTATTATATTAGCTATGCAGGTGTTATTTGATGTGTGCTTGTTTGTGTTTGCAGGTTCTCAAAAGGAAACTCATTCGGACGGTCAGAGCGTGGCTGCCACAAACTAGCATTGGACTTAAGGTAGTGTCTAAAACACCTCTTGGTTTTTATTTATAAATCGCAATATTTAGAGAAAAGTAGATTTGCTTGTTCTGCTTGTCGCTAGATATCAGTTGATACTAGGGAGATCGGTCTTGTCTGCAAGAACGATTTATCCGACCGACAAAATGGCGACCATACTGGGGACTTGAATTTTGGTTTTTGCCTTTACTTTTACTTTGACTTGAGAAACTTTTTCTCTGTTTCTAGTTTTTGCTTGATGTGTGTGGGATTGGGTAGTTTTTTAGATTCTGAATTGTTTTTTGTTTTTCACGCTTTTGAAAGAGGACCACACGTTCTGTTTGTAACACAGTGCGGACATCCCCACACTGTTGCTTTACTACACAGAGTGATACCGCATCTGGTTATACCGGAAGCCTGCGGACCATGTCAAACTTTTGAAAAACCGAAAACCTTTTCATCCAGTTAAACTTAGGATTTGTTTACGTTTTTTAGCCTCTGCCCAGATCTGCATGTGTCTTGTCAGAAACTTCTTGTGAGTGAGTTCCATTGGCATTTTGGTTTTAGGTGATTTTCTAGAAGTTTTGTGTGCCTGGTTTGATTTTCGTTTGGTCTTTGTAGTAACTCAGAGATTAGAAGCCTAAGAAACCTCAGATTACCCTGGTTTTTGCTGGTCTTCTTAATGAGTCTGACTGATTTGTGAAATCTGCCTTTGGTGAGAAATAGATCTCGTTTTCTCTTTGCAAAGCTTTGAAAGAACTTGTTTGAAAGTTTTGAATTTCATTTTTAAAAAAGAAAACATAGCTGGGTGTTTTTTGATTAATTTGTTATTCTAAACGAATTAGTCCTTAGTTTGTTGAATAACTAAGTAAAACGTCCTCGAAAAGAAATTTTGTAAGCTTTTACTTCAACTAGGTTTTTAGAAATTTTTAGATCTCAAGCATAGTTTTTTATAGTTTTGAGTGTTTTCTAGAAATTTTAAAATCTCTTTTGAAAAGAAATTGTTTTTTGTAGTTTTTGAGTGTTGAAAAGAAAGGGATATTTTTCGTGAGCATAATTAGTAGTCTCGTTTTGAGTTTGTTGGAAAAGACAAAAAAGTTTTTCTTTTCATTTATATGTTAAGGAAAGATTTGTTTTTCAAGAAATTGCATTCTCAACTCTTGCTTTAGCTAGAAATTCATTGAAGAAAAAGAATTGTTATCATCTTAGGTGCATTTTTAGCGTTTTGGAGTCGAGTCTTCACACCATAAATTTTCATTACCATACCTTTTGACTTAAGAAACAACCATAAAATTAACGCTTAAAGTAAAATCTATCTAGCAATCTTTTTATTTCTAGGGCTCTTTATCACCAACATTGCTTAGGCTAGTATCTTGGAGTAGGAAGTAATTAACTCTCCAAGATAGTTAAAACAAACAAGTAGCTATATTTTGCGGTAGGAGATAAATTCCAATTGTTACATCTATGCTTTGGGAAGCTCCTCTTAAAGGAGTCAAGCACGAGATCATATCTGAACCAGTGGGGTAATCAATCCTTCCTCATTGGGAACGATAGAAGATATACACGTATTAAAATGGTAAACCTCAGATTGACCATTGTTGAGGAGACTAGGGTCACTTGTTGGTAAACCTTGGATTATGACAAGGAGCCTTCAAGGGGATTGAGCTTTGTTACTCTGCCCTTGCGTGTGTATCGGATCACGGATTGTTCCCCCAGGTATATTTGTTTCTGTTGGTAACCATAGTGACCATAATCTATAGGATTCTTTCCTAAGGTGACGGTGGAGGGAAGATCCCACTGTACCTGGAGCAGACGTCAACTAGACTCACTTGGACTCTCTGGGGGGTTCTCTTCACTCGAGACGGTTTAGTGAAGAAACTTGTGCCAGTCTGTTTCATTAAGCAGGTTGTCGGGGTAACTGTTCCAACCGCCCTTTCTGTATTGAATTCTGCGACGTTGGATTTCATCACCAACTAGTGTTTTCGGTACGGAAAGTTACTGTTTGTGTGTGGTTTGAACTCCTAGATTTTTTAGGCGTGTGATTCAAATTGTTTGGTTCTTTAGAGACTTTAGGTGGTTTTATTGAGATTTTTCTTTGTTTGCGTGTGAAGTAATTAAAATATTTAATCGTGGCTGAATTACTGAGACAATCCCGTAGACTTCGAGGGCAACCTCTCGAGTATTCACCAAGCTAGATTGAAGGGCTATGAGCCCTTGTAACTCCTAGTGACAGTAGAGTTGGGTCACCGGAAGAAAGAGAATCTTCTTTAGTTGTTCATCCTAATTATCAAGTTCAAGCAACAGAGTATATTTCCGAACCAATTTCATTTTCCGAAGTTACTGGTAGTGTTTCTTCTACTAGTGAATTAGCTGAAGAACCTAAAATTTCTGAGCCTGAAACTGAACCTGCTGCTACTCCATCTTCAGGATTTGTTTCTCCATCTTCTAGTGGTCCTGGTTCACCCAGGGTAGGAAGGATCATTACCCAAAATCTTCCTTCTGGACTCATTGCTATTGAAGAACTTGTTAATTCGGAAGAAGGTATAACTATCCCTGAAAATCAACCAACTTTAGAACTTAGGGAGCGTGAATCAATTTTCTACAGTTTTCCTAGGAGGGACGCTTATATCTTTCATTGACTAACTTTTTAGAAAATCCAGGTCTCAGTTTTTCACCACCTCGAGTTCTTTTTCATCCAACACCTAGAGGTTATTATCCTCCTTTGAATATGTCGAGATAGTCATCCATGTTTTCCCAATCACCGGAAACATTTTTGTATGGTGGGCCTTCTATTCCTTCTAGGTATCAGTCACTAACTGGTACTTTTTCAGGAGCATCTCCTCAACCCATTGAACATTGGCTATCAACTGGTAATAACGGAACTAAACCATTGAGTGTAGAAGAAATTCTTATGATGTCTGGTACCATTCCAAATCCGCAACCTCAAGGTAGTCGGTTACCGCCTGGGGGAAACCTCAAGGTACTCAATTATCACCTGGGGGGCAACCTCAAGGTACCCAGTTACCGCCTGGGGGGAAACCTCAAGGACAGTAAATACCTTCGGGACAGTACATTCCTCAAGGTCAACCCCAGACTTAGTACGTACCTCAAGGTCAACCCCAGTATCAATATATACCTCAAGGTCAACCCCAATTTCAGTACATGCCTCAAGGTTATCAACCTCAAGGTCAGTACCCAACCCAAGGTTTCCAACCACCTTCAGGGCAATCATTTGTCCAAGGAGCTAGAAATGTACCTTTGAATTATCAACCCTACCCTCAACCTGGTTATGGTCCTTAATATGCTCAACCTTCTATGGGTCAATACCCCGGAATGAACATGGTGTGGGATCCATCTCAATCTCAACAAATCTTGCAACCTAATGTGCAGTTGTCATCTCAATCTGGACAACCTTTGGTTTCTGGTTCAACCCAGCAACCTATCCAGCCTACTATTCAAACTTTTGCACCTAGTGTAGCTCATCAGTCTGGGCCTAGTTCGCCTCGAACTCCACCTCAAACGACTGCTGCAACTACTGCAGCATCTGTTCAATCTACCCCACCTACTTCTGGAGTATCGGCAGCTCCGGTTTCTACTGTTCCTGCATCAACTCCTCAAGCATCTTTACCTCAATCTGGACCTACAATTCAGACTTCGGTTCAGATGCCTGTAGGACAACCTAGTCCAAGTACGGTTGTCACAAGTCAACCTCAATTTACTTATCAACTGTACTAGGGACAATACCAATTCGGTCCTGCTGTTCAAAGCCCAGTCTACCAGTATCAACCATACCCTGGATATACTTATCAACAACCTCAACAACCCCAATATGGTCCAGTTAATCCTGGTTTTCCGGGAGGATATAATATCCCAAATGCAATTCCAATTCCAAGTTATCCGGGATATCCTCCTCCTGGGGCTGGTCTTATGACCTAGGGTTTTCGAGACCCTAACCGTCAGTTACCGTTCATTGCAACTTTGGACTTGCCTGATTTGTCGCACCTTACAAACGATCTAATTAATTATCTTCCATTTTGGCTGCCAATGCCGAATAAGTTGCTCAGTGATATCCCAAAGTTTGAAGGTAAATTAGGAGAGGATTCGTCAAACCATGTGATGAATTATCACCTCTGGTGTGCATCTAACTCCATTATAGATGATTCAATTTGTTTACGTCTTTTTCAACGCACTTTGACATGTCTTGCGGCCAAGTGGTACATTGAGTTACCGCAAGCCTCTTTTTATAACTTTAGTCAGCTAGCTACTTCAGTCTTAACTCATTTTCAATTGCCTATCAGATATGACAATGGCACGGAATTATTAACTTCATTAAAACAGTCAACGTCCACTTATATTTTAGATCATATTCATGAATGGTGATGTCGACGGCGTTTAGTGAAAGTTTTTATTCCGGATCAAATCTTAGCAGAATGGTTTGTTAAATTTTATATGTAGCTAAGGTAGGAGTTGTTACTGAAGAGCAAGTAATTGCTCAAGCTCAGTACCTTGACCTCATTTATACGCAGTCGGGTACTTTACACGAAAAAATCCCCGACCTTCCGAAACAAAATCAAATAACTGCAGCTCCTTCAAGGTCTCATGCCGCTGACGGTATGATTGGTTCAATTAATACCAAAAGTAAGAAGAAATATTCAAAGAATTCTTCTCTTATTATAACTTTACCAGATTCCCCGATAGGAGACTCTTCCACTGAAATTCCTGCCGATATTCATGTCGTAGAATCATCTACAGCCAAATCAAAATCCAGCGGTAAAAAGAAGGGGAAGAAGAAAAATAAGCAAAATTCGAAAGAGAAATCACATAAAACGGAATCTACTAACGAGAAACGTAAACCTCGTTATCCTTGTTTCATTTGTGACGAAGAGCATTTTACAAGAGACTGCCCTCATCGCGCTGAGGTTGCGAAAATTGTCAAAGGTTCTCAAACACCTGCTGTCTTGAAGGATCCTTTTCCTAGTCAAGATAGTAAGATGATATGTTCTTCCTCAATTGCCTCGGAAGAACCCATAATGATGATGTCCCATGTTAGGATTGTGACGCGATCGCAAGATTATGGTAGTAAAAGTCTTGTTGGTGGTAAGGAAGCAGAATCTTCTAATTCAAACCCATCAACTTCAACTCCTGGTTCTAATCCGCTACAGATCGAGAAACCTAACCTAGACTTAGTAATCAAACCGCCTGTTAAAGGTATACTTCGAAAGTCAACTTTCAATCCGCATGTGAGAGCTACTTAGAACTATGACATTGTTGAAGACTTAGCTATTTCCCCTTTAGCAATGTTGGCTTTGGAAGTGCTGCAATCATGTCTAGCACAACGTAAATTGCTATTGTCGGCTATAGGAGCTGTTGATATTCAGGACTCGAACCTTATAATTTTCGATTTAGAAAATAGTACACCTCGCCTTCCTCATCAAATGGCTTTCCAGTTTCCAGTGTTAGTCAAAAACAGACCTTGCTTTAGGACTGTGATTGATGAGGGAGCTTCAACGTGTATTATGTCGATCCAGTGTTGGAGATCGCTTGGTTCTCCTACACTCAATCAATCCCCGACGATTCTAAAGGCTTTTGATGGCCATGGGTTCCATCCTTTTGGCATTCTATAGGATTTACCTATACGGGTTGAAGGCAAAACTGTTAATCTAGATGTGGAAGTGGTTGATGCCCCTCTAGATTACAACCTTCTCTTGGGTCGTAGTTGGTCTTACGCTATGATTGTTCTTGTTTCATTGGTCTTTCAGCTTATAAAGTTTCCTCATAATGGAAAGATCGTAACTATAGATCAGCTGACATATTTTTCATCCGACCCAGCCTCTTCTGAAAGTATACAACATGTCGGTAAAACAACTATCCCCTATAAGGATGTTGGAGTAGGATTAGTTAAAGATTCTGGTTTACTACAAACTTTTTCTTTTCCTCCTCCTTACATATCGCCTTCTACTGCAACCATTCATATGATTTCATCAAACACTATTGTTTTGGATGATCCTTGGATCGTACCTTCCGAATCTGAGGTGGATTCATTTGGTGATGCGATGCCTTTGAGTCCCTATGAAATTGCGTATCAGGCTGTACAGTTGTTTTCCGACCCTTCTTCAACCGAAATTGATCTAATGAATGTGGTCTATGGACAATCACTTTCAACATCAAACTCAGATTCAACAACTTTTTCCGAGCTTGTTCATACTGATGAGCAGATTCGTGAAATTTTGTCTGTTGATGATTTACCATGGGAAGATCTTCATCATCGATCTTCGTTCTTACCTGAGCTTGATCACTTTGAGAATGATTTTTCATCTATTTTTACTACTGATTATGTCAAAGAACCACAGAATCCATTGCAAAATCTTGATTCTGAGTTAAATTTGGGAAATATTTCTCGAACGGTTCCTATTGACATTTTAGTTAAACCTGGAATTGTTGAAAACATTCATATAGGTGCCTCCTGTACGGAAAATGAACTCCAAACTTATAAGGCCCTATTTCAAGAATTCCGCGATGTGTTTGCCTGGTCATATGAAGAAATGCCAGGAATTGATCCAACAATTGTTGTTCATGAAATCAAAACTTACCCGGATGCTAAACTCGTCCAGCAACATTTGCGACAGATCCACTCGCGAAAAGCTTCTGCTATTAAAGCAGAAGTTGAGAAATTACTTAAAGCAGGTTTCATTTATCCAATTCCCTTAACGGATTGGGTATCAAATATTGTTCCTGTTAACAAAAAGCAAGGAATGATAAGAATATGTATCGATTATAGGGATATTAATCGAGACTGTCCCAAAGAAAATTACCCAACTCCCTATATCGATCAAATTATTGATGATTGTGCCGGCAGTGAAATTTTCTCCTTTATGGATGGTTTTTCCGGTTACAATCAAATCAACATTCTCCCTACTGATCAACCAAAACCGAATTTCATTTGTCCATGGGGGACATTTGCTTATTGCAAATTACCTTTTGGACTGAAGAACGTCGGAGCAACTTTTCAAAGAGCTATGTCTTATGCGTTTCATGACATCAAGCACATTATGCACCCATATCTCGATGATTTACCTGCCCATTCATTACGTAGAGCCGATCATCTCACTCATTTACGAGCGATATTTATGAGATGTAGGCATTATCGAATTAGGTTGAATCCACATAAATGTGTTTTCTGTATAGAAACGGGTCGTTTACTGGGATTTGTTGTTTCGAAAATCGGCATTCGTGTCAATCCCTCAAAGGTTGAAGCTATTTTCAAATTGCCTCCTCCTTCGACTCTTCGCCAACTCCAAAGTTTGCAAGGGAAAGCAAACTTTTTACGTCGATTCATTTCTAACTACGCCAATATAACAAAGGGTTTTACCAGGTTGTTGAAGCAGAACACTCCATTCTTTTGGGATGAGATAGCTGACAAATCTTTTGATGCACTTAAACATGCGTTGACCCATGCATCGTTATTGCATCCTCCCAGCAACAACTAGGATTACTTCTTGTATCTCGCCGCTTCTCATTCCACCATCGGGATGGTATTAGTTCAGGAAGATGAATTCGGTAGTGAACATGTGATTTACTATCTTAGTCGAACTTTCAATCCGACTGAGCTTAAATATTCACATGTGGAGAAATTGGCCTTGGCAGCTGTTCAAGCTGAACAAATATTTCGTCATTACATCTTACTACGCAAAACTATTGTAATTTCTTACTGTAACCCTATGACCTATATTTTGACCAAACAACTGCTAGGGGGCAAGTATTCCAAATGGATTGTTATCCTACAGGAATTTGACTTGAAATTTGAAAATCCAAGTCAATGAAATCTTTAGTTTTTGCGGAGTTGATGTGTGACTTCCCGCGTGCTGATACTGCAACTGTGGCGGAAAAGCCCATTGCAGACGAATCCTTGTTTCTTATCAACACTCTTGATCCATGGTATGGAGATATCATTGTTTATCTCCAAACCCAATCTTTTCGGCCGAAATTTCACGATCTCAGCGACGGAAAATACGTTTCCAATCCCAACAATACAAGATTATTGGAGATACACTCTATCGTCGTGGGACGAACTTTGTTTTCCGACATTGTTTAACTCATGAGGAAGCTGAAAAAGTTCTAAATGACTGTCACTCTGGAGCATGTGGTGGTCATATGTCTGGGTATGCCATAGCCCAAAAGATATTGCGCGCTAGCTATTTCTGGTCGTCTTTATTTAAAGATTGTATTTACGTGGTCTGAAAATGCCACAATTGTCAATTTTTTGATCGAAAGATGCGTGCTCTACCTGCTCCTCTCCACCCTATAATTTCCATCGGTTCTTTTGCAAAGTGGGGTATCGACTTTATTACATGTAACCCTCACTCGGTCGGGGGGCATGCGTATATCATCCTTGCGGTAGATTATTTTACTAAGTGGGCCGAGGTGATGCCTACATTTTCAGCAGACGGAAAAACTGCTGCAATTTTCGTTTTCAATCATATAATTACTAGATTCGGTGTTCCACAAGCAATTATCACTGATCATGGGCGTCATTTTCGAAAAATTATGATGACTGAACTAACAGATCAACTTGGCCTACGTCACGATAGTTCTACTCCATATTACCCACAGGCTAATGGTCTGGTTGAAGCCATCAACAAAGTTCTAGTCATTATGATCCAACGAATCATTGGTATTCATAGGTCGAATTGGCATAACATGTTATTTTCAGCGCTTTGGGCGTATCGAACCTCAGTAAAAACATCAACTGGTTTCACTCCTTTCCAACTGGTTTACGGTTTGGAAGTTGTGTTACCCATTGAATGCAAAATCCCGTCATTGCAAATAGCCATAAAGTTACTCCCAGCCACTTCTGAAGAGGAGAACGTTTGTTTTACTTAGCTCAACTAGATGAGAATCGACGTGATGCTGCACTAGCAATCGAAACTCATGCCAAACGAATTAAAGCTCAGTACGATCGAAATGTTACACCTCGTGATTTTCCAGAAGGAGACCTAGTCTTACTATACGATCAAGCAAAAGCTAGGCGCTAGAAAATTTGTACCTATGTGGCATGGCCCTTTTATTGTTAAGCAAAAGCTGGCGAAAGGGGCCTATGAATTGGTAGATTTTGACGGTGTCTCTTTGGGTAAACCCAAAAATGGTCTTTATCTAAAGAGATATTATTCTTAAATCTAGGTGTGGAGATTTTAGTTAGATTAGTTTCTTTATAGCTGGTGTGTTTTAGATTAGAAAAGTGTGCTTAGTTTAGAGAGTGTTTTTGTCATTATTCCTGCTTATCTTGATATTGCAGATGTCGACATCTCTTCAAACATACATCGGTTTCGCTGATGGTGCTTGTCGTAATACACAGAACATTTCTTCCGCAGCTTGGGTTATCTACCCTCTGATGAGTTGGTATCTATGCATGGGGTAAGCCTCGGTCAAACAACTAACAACATTGCATAGTGTAGTGCAGTGATTGAGTTATTATCTGAATCCATCTCATTTGGGATTCAGAGTTTGATTGTGAGGTTAGATTCTGAACTCGTTGTATTGCAGCTTAATAGAGTTTATGCCATTAGAAATCCAGTGTTCTTAAGATTATTTTTGAGAGTTCGTCTCTTGGAACGTGAATTTGACTATATTGAATATCAGCATATTCCAAGATATTTAAATACATTAGCAGATGCAATTACTTCTCGAATGTTAAGTAGACATTTACAATAATCAAACAGTAAATTTAAAAACATTCCATAACATGTTTTACAAGATAGCCAGTAATAGTGATATAGCATAGCATAGAAGTATGTCAAATATACATCGTCTTCGATCATAGGTTGAAAAACACCTTATGATCGACAAAAATGATAGTACAAAAAGCAAAAATGTCATATGAGTCTACAAAAGGCGATCATCCTATCGTTGGTGATGATCACGATAAGAAACCACTGCTCGGGCCACCCTACAAAGGAACCTCCTGAAAGGTCCTAGGACCCCAATCACATAGTGTTGTAACCTAAGAGGGATGTCATCTATGCTAGTCTCTGGAATTTTTGCTGTCAAACGCTCTAGATGATTTTCCAATTCGGCCAGGGTCTCTGCAGATTCGTCCCATGGGGCTGGTACTACTGCAGCTGGGTGTCTCCTCTCATAGGGCCAAAGAGTGGCTAGTCGTTGTGGACCCACATCTGCATTTGAAACTTTTTACTATCATTTTTGGACGATTTAAAAACAAAAAAAAATTAAAACTTAGAAAATGTTGAGAATGATTTTACCTGAGTCATCCCACTGCTCTCCTGGTGGAAGAGTCATGTCTGGGTCACCACAATAATCCATCCCAGCATAAGGAAAATCCTGAATCGCGAAAAGTTGGTTCTCCAACCAACGAAAGTACTCAGGAGGAAATCGAACAACCTCTGAACCCTCCTCAGGATGACGGGCCATAACTGCAACCCAACGCATCAACTTGGGCTCTCGGGGAAGTCCAACTCCAACGGAAAGATGTTGTGGGACCAACATCGAGACCCTCTCTAAACCAAAGCTCACAACTAAGAAATCATATCCAAAGTTTTTTAGTTGTCCATTCTTTGTTCTAGTCAATTGGCCTTTTACATTTGCCAACACAGCTTCGCACCAGTTGAAGATGGTGCCTCGATAACAGTCTACTTCCATTCACATTTGGGATCCGGTGGCTACATGCAGTGCTGCGCTTCTGCAGAGTCTGGTGACAATAAGTGCAATTACTTTAAGTTCAGGAAGGGAGATGGTTTTGATATCAATCCCTTTGTCCTTTGTTTGGTCATTACAAAACTCGAGTCGGAGACTATCGACAGACTGGCCACCTGGCCTAGCCCCGAATAGAGATAATCGTTCACCTCTCTTGGGAAATCCAGTCAAGAAGTAAATGTCCTCTGGATCGATTTCGAGCTGGTGGCCACCAATAATGCAACACTGGTCCTGTATATTCCATCTGTCCACCAGCGACTGCAAAAAGTCTACTTGGGCCCTCATGCCAGGTATGGCCCAAAATTTAAATAGCCCGCATGCCCTCAATGCATCTATTGAAGGTTGATGATTAATTGCGGCAAGGTCCACATCTTCGTGCTCCCGTTCCCGCCAAGTGAGCATTGTGTATATCCTACATTGAAAGAAAAAGCGGATTAGAACATTTTAGTTCAAAGTTTTTGGGCAGAAATTGAAAAAATTGAAGTTGTAAAACCTATGTCGCAGGGTCCGCACTCTCCAGTTAGGGACAGTGCGTAGGTCCGCACTCTGCCAAACAGTAGGTGCGAGCCCCTGGCTCTTTCCTTTGTAGGAAAAAGTCGAGGTCCGCAAGTTTCGCATGCTGCATCTGCAGACCCCCGCGAGCGGTCTTTTAAACTAAATTTTTCCTAAAAAAAAAAATAGAAGCCTTAAAAAAAAATTCAAACAGTTGAAATTCAAGATTAAAGTGATGTAAATTACCTGGAGGTGACGGTTTTCGATTCCAATGGACGGATTTTCCGCAATCTTCGCAGGAAGTTAGTTCCAACAGATGCAAAATATGTTGCAGTTGCAGAAGCAACCAAGGAGAATGTGTGGCTCAAGAAAATTCTTGAAGATTTGCAGGAGAAACAAGCGCACTTTACTCCTCTCCTAATTGACAATACATCTGCAATAAAATTTTCCAAGAATCCAAAATTCCATGATCAAACCAAACATATCAATACAAAGTTTCATTTGATTCAACATCATGTAGATGTTGAAACTATTCACCTATGACATTGTTCCAAAAATGAGCAAATTGTGGGCATCTCCACCAAAGCATTTGGAAGAGAAATGTTTGAAATATTTAGAATGATGCTTAGACTCACAAACATCCCTTCAAATGGGACGGGGTGTTGGACACCTAATCCTATGGGAATGGGTGAAATGATGTAAATATGTAAATAAGAATAAGTAGAATACGAAAACACCATGGAATATGAATCCCAAGGGTCACCATTAAAAGTGTATATATTGACATGAAATTATGTAAATATGTAAATAAGAATAAGTAGAATAAGAAAAGACCCTAGAATATGAATCCCATGGGTCACCATTCTAAGTGTATATATTGACATTTAGCTTAATGGAAGTAATTGGCCTGACAAAAGTAATTGAAAATAAAATAAATTTTTTATTCAATCCATAATTTCTATAGCAAAAATAGTATTTTAATGTGAACCATAAATAAAATATTCCAATGCTTATTATTATAACAAACATAATATTTTAATATAAGTCATAAATAAAATATTCTAATCTCTAAATATTTCAATATCCATAAAAAAAGAGAATATCCTTTGACAATTTATACCATTTATACAAGGGATATGTGGATTTATTTCAGTGCTCCCTTATATAGCATAATTTTGTATAGATGAATTAGGTTATTATGGATGAGTGCTTCTCAATATAAGCAACACATGTCTAATAAAATATTTCATTATCAAATATATAATATATAATAATATTGTAATGTGTGTGTGGGGTTAAATCATTTAAATGGTGTGTCCATTAGTGTGAGGGAGGCATGTAATCTCCTTTTTTTTACTCAATTTGGAGTTAACACATAACAGGTTAAAATTTAAGAATCCATATAAATTCATTTCATCTCGAGATCTATCATGAGAGATATCAAAATTTGAGAAAAAAATTTCACTTTTAGATAATTGATCCATCTTTGCATATGATAAGTCTGAATTTAAGATGGATGTACATTGGTTAATAATATCTTAAAATAAATAAATCTTCTACATTTTTAGATTCTTAAAATTCTCTTGTACATGGAACTCTATTATATCACAATTTTATAGAAAACTTTCAATTATACCTAGTTCACAAAATCATGGGATTGTGCAGAGTATCTAGGTGATTGCATGCACAAGAGTGAAATTCTCCATAAAAATAAGTAAAACAATTCTTAAGATGAAAACATTTCAATGATATATCCATCACTTGCACTATCTAAGTGGTTGTATACACAAGAATGAAATTCTCCATAAAAATAAGTAAAAAAAATATTAAGATAAAAACATTTCAATGATATGTCACTCGCACTATTTAAAATGGTTATTCATAATTATAAATAAAAAAATTCTTACCATAAAAACATTTCAATAATATATCTCTCAATATAAAATAAAATTCTTAAAATAAAATTGACATATAACATACTAAAATTACTAAAATTCAAAAACTAAGTATAAATTTATTTTAACTCTAAAACTATATAATCAAAATTTAAAACAAAAATTACACCTTTGAAAGCATTAGTTAATAATTTTCAAATATATAACACTTCCACTTTTGCCATGCTAAATCCCTTTTAGATAGGAAAACTTCAATTATACATACTACGAATCCTAAAATTGTATATTATATGATGCAATACCCAAGATAATTACATAAATAAATAAATAATAAAAATAAAAAATAAAAATAAAAATAAAAATACTTCATCATTACTAGTGGAGGGATGTCATTACCTGATGTGCCCTCCCCGCCACGTCGCCTACCACCACGTGAACCCTCGTGAAGACCGTACGACACCTGTCCGCTGTGGAGGTCCACGTGTTGGGCATCATGTCATGTACTTAACTATCCTTTCCGCGTCGTTTCCAGGATTTGTTTGGGGTCATTGCTGGGATGTTCCATTTTCCCTTTGTCTTTCTGCTCGGGGCTGGTTGTTGGGCGAAGCCCTCCACCGAAGATGGCGCGGGACGACCCCAGAACCTGTGCGCTTCATCTGGTATGCAGGTGCTGATGTCTGCCATTGTTTAAGGTTTAGTGTTTATGGTTGGAACAGGGTTTCTGGCTTTCTTGTGGTTTTCTGCCTAGATTTGTTGGTCGTTCTGGACCGCTGATTGTTTAGGGTTTCTTTGGTGGTGGTCTTATTCGCAGTTTTTGTTGTTTGGGGAGGAGCCAGTTGCAGTTTTACCGAGTTCGAGGTCGAAGGTTTTTTTTAAGAGGTAATTGCAGGTTTTGTTGTTCTGTGCTGGTTTTTTTGGTTTTTTTCTGTTGTCTAATGGCTTATTTCTTCTCGTTGCAGGTGTGGAGAAGGTCTGGCGAAGGTGTGGCGAGCTCCGGAGAAGGTCGGCGACCATCCATGGCCTCTATCCGGTAGGATTTTAATCCTACCAACAATTTCTCTGTGTTTTTCAACACAAACAACCCTATTTGGAATTTTTGTAAACTTTCTATGGCAGGTTTTGAGGGTTTAGGGTTACAGGGATCTTTCATCCCTTTTTTGTGGATATTTTGATGTTGTTTGTGGCTTTTCATGCTGGTATTTGTGAAATTTTCGCTTTTATTGTGCTTAGTCGCTATTATTGTGCTTATTGAGCTTCCAGGGATTTGAACCAGCAAACCCTAATCCATCACCACTGATTATCCAAAAATCTTGTTGTTTTGTCATTGCCACTGACCCAAAAGGCATTTTTTGCAAATAAGTTTTGTTCTTTTATTGTCAAATTCCATAAACAAAAGCCTCTAGGGTGAAGAGCCTTAGAAATAAGAATTGATATTATAGCATTATTTGTGTACATAGCTCTAAAATTCTGCTCCATAGTTAAGTATTTTTCTTGAAACATCCTCCAAAATGGCTTAGTCATTAGGTTTCACTTGGAACATCCAGTTTCTTCGGCAGAGGGCTTCGCCCAACAACCAGCCTTGAGAAAAAAGACAAAGGGAAAATGGAACATCGCAGCAATGACCCCAAACAAACCCTCGAAACCCTCTTAAACTTGTCACTGTAAAATGTAAAATACATTTGTTGTAAAATCATATTTAGTTAAGAGTGAATATTACATCAGAAAGGAATTTGAAAAAGATGAATAAGCAGAGGATAAAAGCTAAAATCTACAATTTTGTTATGCTTAAGCGTTTGTCTTTGACTTGGAAAAAAATGGAAGATGAAATTGCTTTTTTACATTGTTGGGTGATTGTCTTTGTGAGTTAATCCAAGTGTTCTAAGGATATGTGGTAGGAACCTTGGATCTGACTGCCCTCCAGTTCTTGAATTATAATAAGCCCAAGGTCCGTGACATGCAATTTTTGATAATATGTCAACATATTTGTTGAAATCCCTATAAATGTATTGGAATTTGATCTCTCGTAAGTATCCTCTTATTTCTCTAATTTTGTGTTTCCAGACTACTAGTTTTAGAACTTCTAATTGTGTTGCTTCTTTTAACCAGTCAATTACACATTTTGAGTCACCTAGGATCATAATATTTTTAATGTTTTTATGCTTTGCAACTACCAAAAGAGTCTGATCCAGATTTAAACAGGAACGCAACAAATTACAGAGATAACCATATATACAAAGATGCAGCGGAAATAATACTTCACATTAATGGAAAATACTGAAATATGCTTACAACCATAAATGGAAATAAACCAACTAAGGCGATGGTAGCTTATCTCTGAGAAGAGATGTGGTGGCTACATGCCTCTGAACTATCTTACAATGAGGCTCGAAGGCCTATTTATTGTTGAGAAACAATGGAAAACCCTTAACATTCCAAAACCTAACCCTAGGAGATGAAACGCCAAACTGTGGGCCCCGTTTGGGTAAATTGGTACATCAACTTCCCGGGGTCGTAACTTTGGCATACGATCTCCATTTGACGCGTACAATAGTTCGTTAGAAAGATCTATCCGAGCACTACCACTTTGGGAAGGGCAACATCGGTCCATGGACCCATGTTGCCCCCAGATTTCCCAAAAAACGTCATTTAGGGCCTCAAAATGGCTCCAGAAGTTCAGGACCCGAAAAACTGCTAAAAATAGTAAGTTGTGCTACAATTAAGGAAACTGAAAATGCTGAGAGAAACAATGGTGGGGGTCCAGGTGGACTTGGCAGGTGGCCACCAATATCCACCTGGATCATTCCTCCCCCCTTAGGAAGCAATGGTCCCCATTGCGTTGAGTTCCTCCATGAGATGAGGAAACTTTTGTTGAACTTGTTCCGTGGTGAGCCACTTGCCCTGCTGAAGGAGTTGGCCTACGTTGACAACTCGATACAGTTGGATATTCTGTTGGCGAGTGTTCTCGATCTGTGTGTCCATGATCTGATCAGTTGCAGCTTGTTCCATGCAATCTGGATTTAATTTTGTGGGTTGGAGTTGTTCTGCAATGTCGGATGTGTCTAGCAATGGTGGAAAGTATGGCCGAAGGCGGTCCACATTGAACACTGGGTGCAGGCCAAGGAATGGGGGAATGCTGAGCTCAAATGCATTGTCTCCCATAGCCTTAGTAATGGTGTAAGGACCATATCAGAGTGGTCTCAATTTCCGATAGGCTCTAGTAAGGCGTTCCTTTTGCAAATGCAACCAGACTTTGTCGCCCACCTAAAACTTGTGTGGCACCCGATGTTGATCATGTCGCTGCTTGTACTTGGCATTTGATTTCTCCAGAATGTCATGGACTTGCTGGCGAATATGTTGGATGCGCTCAATGAAGATAGTGGCCTTATCTGTTTTGGACTGGACATGAGCTGAATTTATGTGAGTGGCTGCAAATGGCATGGCCACATCAACGGGGCACAGTGGCTGGAAACCCAAACCCACCTGAAAAGGGCTATGGCCAGTGGAGCTGTGAAGAGCTCGGTTGTAGCTGTGCTGAACATAGGGGAGGCTCTCGTCCCATGTGCGTGGATGCTTTGAGTTATACATGCGCAGAATGTGCACAATCATCCTATTGACAACCTCTGTCTGGCCATCAGTTTGAGGATGGAAGGCTGTGGACTTCATGAGTTTGGTGTCCAGCATTGACCAGAGACTAGACCAAAATGTGCTGAGAAACCGACTGTCCCGATCTGAGATGATAGACTGTGGAATCCCAAAGTGCACCCACACTCGTTCAAAGAAGAGTTTAGCAGTGGCTTCTGCTGTGATATTCTTCTTGCAGGCCGTCATAATGGCCATCTTCAAGAACCTGTTGACGACCACAAAAACACAGTCATTTCCATGCTTAGTGGAAGGAAGGCCTGACATGTAATCCATGGAGATGGATTCCCAAGGTCAACTAGGGGTAGGCAACGGGGTATAGAGGCCGTGCTTCTTAATGGTCGGTTTGGCAATGGCACAGGCAGTACATGATCTGATGTACTTCCCAACATCCTGTCGAAGATTCGGCCAATAGAAATAATTTTGCAGTACTGCCACTGTTTTCTCGACCCCGAAATGCCCAGTAGCCCGACTGTAGTGTGCTTCCTAAATCATCTTGGCACGCTCGCTTGAAGGAACACAAAGGTGACCCAAGTGGCATAACAGGGCATCCTAGAGGTGAAAATCTGGAACATGCCGACCCTCCAAGAGTGTCTGGTATGTGTGGCCGAATTCTCGGTCGCTTTTGTAGAGAAGTGGCCAATCAGAAGTCTCGTGCCCACAAGAGTTGAGCACGGTGGTTAACGCCATGATCGGTGGTCGACTGAGGCAATCTGCAACATTATTGGTGTTGCCCTTCTTATACTTGATATTCAAGTGGAACTGTTGCAGGTATGTAGACCACTTCTGATGGCGATCATTCTTCAATTTCCCTTGGGTCTGTATGAACTGCAGGGGTCGGTGGTCTGTGTGGATGACCGTTTCCTTCCCCAAAATGTAATGCTTCCATTGTCAGCAGGCCTGTACCATGGAATACATCTCTTTATCATAAGTGGGGTACTTCCCGACTATGTCTGAAAGTGTTTCACTGTGATATGCCACTGGATGTCCATGTTGAGTAAGGACTGCCCCAATAGCATAGTCAGAGGCATCTGTCTCGACCTCAAATGGTTGTTGTAAATCTGGTAACGCGAGCACTGGTGCCGTGCAGAGGCGATCCTTCAACTCCATGAATGCCTTCTGTTGAGATTCAGACCAAAAGAATTTTGCTTTCGCCCCTCCCTTGGTGACTTGACTCAAGGGCCAAGTAATATGAGAAAACCCCAACACGAACCTGTGGTAGAAGTTGGCAAGACCTAGAAAGCTGCGGAGCTCTGTTAGAGTGGTTGGAGATGGCTTATCCTGAATGACTTTGATCTTGGCTGGATCGACATGCACCCCCTGTTCATCAATGATGTATCCCAGATACTGAACCTGGGTCATGCCAAAAGTGCATTTCTCCAAATTGGCACATAGCTTGTGTTGCCACAGTGTTTGGAGAACCTGTTGGATGTGGTGGAGGTGCTCTTCCCAACTCTGGCTAAAGATCAGAATGTCATCCAAGTATACTACTACAAAGGAGTTGGTGAATGGCCGCAAGATGTCATCCATTAGCCTCATGAAGGTTGCAGGAGCATTCGTCAATCCGAAAGGCATAACCAGCCATTCAAAAAGGCCCTCCTTGGATTTGAAGGCAGTCTTCCACACATCAGAGGGTTCGATTGGTACCTGGTGATATCCTGACTTCAAATTGATATTGCTGAAATATTTTGCCCCTTTTAGTTGGTCCAGGAGGTCATCAATCCGCAGGATCGGGTACCTATTACAGACAGTGATCTTGTTCAGTGCCCAATAGTCAATACAGAGTCTCCACGTCCCATCCTTCTTCTGTACCAACACGATCGGGCTCCCACAAGGCGATGAACTCGGGCGGATGTGACCTTTCTGCAGGAGCTCCTGAATCTGCCTCTTGATTTCATTGTTCTCCAGAACGGAGCGCCGATAAATTGGTCCATTGGGTAGCGGCGCACCTGGGGTTAGATCGATGGAGTGCTTGACCTGACAGTGCAGAGGAACCCCTGCAGGGGAGGTGAAGATGTCCTCGTACTCCTCCACAACCTTGTCCATCTGTAGTTTTCGTGCAGAGGGACCCCGTCTGGAAGCCGCGGCCACCGTTTTCTTCTTTCCTTGAGGGCGTATCATCAGGAAAACAAATTTCCTGGTTTTGGAAATGATCTTACTACATTGTTTTTCAGTAATCAAAGAGATGGCGGTAGGTGGTGCTACCTCTGGTATCCTGTACAACTTATTTCCCACTGTAATAATAACAGCACGGGGCCTTGATTCATACACAGCATATCGCTTCCACAAGTATGGTTGTCCTAATAATACATCACAAATTTCAAGGGGAGCAATGTCACGCAATACCTCATCCGTAAAGAGCTTGATGTTGTATGGAAGGCGACACTACTGGCTCACGCGAAGATCTCGTCCTTGGTGAAGCCACCCAATGGTGTATGGTTGTGGATGTGTTGTGGTCGATAAGCCCAACTGCTTCATGACCTCTGCTGAAATGAGGTTCTTTTGACTCCCGCTATCAACAATGAACTGTATCAGGGAGCCCTTTACCCACATCTGGGAGTGGAAGAGACGCTCCTCCTCCTCTGGATCTTCGGGTTCATTTTTCTGGATCTTGGTTGTAGCAACAGTGGCGTTGGGATCCGCATCAATGATTTGCTTCCCTTTGTCATTCCCCTTATCGGGTTCTGACTCAGAGTCGGAACATGCATCTGATTCTGAAACCTTTAGCTCAGCCACCAATGACTGCTTGGCCTGACACTCACTTGTGTTGTGAGTGGAGCTCTTATGGAACTCACACCATTTTCCAGTGTCCTTTTTCGGCTTCGCGGCGCTGTTCTTTGCTTGCAGCTTCGGTGGGTTGTCTTGGGCTGTCCCGCCTTGGCTTTGTCCTTTGTTCTGTGGTTTAGGGGCACCTTTCCCCTGCTTTGGATTCGTAGATCCAAAGTCTCGCTTCTTTTGTTTAAACTTCTGCTCGACCTTGATGGCATATTGGTATGCTGCGCCGAGCGAGGAGATGTTCAGGAATTGTATTTCTTCCTGGATGTACTTGTGCAGGCAGCCACGATATTTGAGTATCAAATGTTGCTCTGGATCCTTGATACCCAACTTTGTGCGAAGGGTATGGAAAAGATTGGTGAACTCCGGCACGTCTTGGTCCCTTCCCTGCCGCAGTGTGGTCCACTTTATGTATTCATCCTCATAGCTTCCGACAGGGTAGTACTGCTCCTTGATGGCATCCCGGAATGAATTCCAGGTGGGTGCGGCTAAAAATAGTGAGCCAGTACTTTCATCCTTCTGCTCGCAGTAGGTTTCCCACCAGTCCTTGACGTGGGGGGCTGCTTTGAGAAGAGCGAAAACAATCTTTTCCTGACTCAAAAATTCATGAAAAAAAAAATAACCCTCTAGCAGATTTAACCATTTATCTACGGCATCTGCGTCTATTTGACCCTCGAATATGGGGATTTCAAAATTAACTTGTACCTTAAATGGCGTGGCATTTCCAGAGTAGCTGCTGGAAGTCGATGCATCGCTTCTGGGTAGCCGCTGAAGGATCTGGGCAAAGTTGTCCATCATCGCGTTCCGTTGTCGCTCGAGGGCTTCTTCGAGCAATATTTTGATGGGATCTCCTGCCCCCTCGTATTTCTTCTCATCCGCCATGGGAGGCCGTCGGGATTTGCGAGGCCGGTCTTGCAAAGGTTCGACCAGTTCAAGCCCTAACTCCTTATATCCCGACCTTGTTGGGGACATGCAAAGAAAAACAGAGAAAAAGCAGACTGCTCTGATACCACTGATCCGGATTTAAACAGGAACGCAACAAATTACAGAGATAACCATATACACAAAGATGCAGCGGAAATAATACTTCATTTCATTAATGGAAAATACTGAAATATGCTTACAACCAGAAATGGAAATAAACCAGCTAGGGCGATGGTAGCTTATCTCTGAGAAGAGATGTGGTGGCTACATGCCTCTGAACTGTCTTACAATGAGGCTCGAAGGCCTATTTATTGTTGAGAAACAATGGAAAACCCTTAACATTCCAAAACCTAACCCTAGGAGATGAAACGCCAAACTGTGGGCCCCGTTTGGGTAAATTGGTACATCAACTTCCCGGGGTCGTAACTTTGGCATACGATCTCCGTTTGACGCGTACAATAGCTCGTTAGAAAGATCTATCCGAGCACTACCACTTTGGGAAGGGCAACATCAGTCCATGGACCCATGTTGCCCCCAGATTTCCCAAAAAACATCGTTTAGGGCCTCAAAACGGCTCCAGAAGTTCAGGACCCGAAAAACTGCTAAAAATAGTAAGTTGTGCTACAATTAAGGAAACTGAAAATGCTGAGAGAAACAATGGTGGGGATCCAGGTGGACTTGGCAGGTGGCCACCAATATCCACCTAGATTAGAGTCCACGTTGTTATTAGTTCTGCTTTGGTATTTGTCTCGGGTCTAATACTAATTCTAATGTGGATAGATATGTTCTCTCGCATTTTGATCAGTCCCCCTCCCCAGGTTCACAGTTATTCCTTGATATTCGTTTGTGTTTGATATTTTCTCTCTAAGATGAGGGCAATTCGGAATTTTGCTTGAATTTATATTAGTTATTTTTGTCAGAGAGTCATACTTAAAAATATTGGTTTATTCTTCTTAAACTTGTCACTGTAAAATGTAAAATACATTTGTTGTAAAATCAGATTTAGTTAAGAGTGAATATTACATCAGAAAGGAATTTGAAAAAGATGAATAAGCAGAGGGTAAAAACTAAAATCTGCGATTTTTTTATGCTTCAGCATTTGTCTTTGACTTGGAAAAAAATGGAAGATGAAACTGCTTTTTTACATTGTTGGGCGATTGTCTTTGTGAGTTAATCCAAGTGTTCTAAGGATATGTGGTAGGAACCTTGGATCTGACTGCCCTCCAGTTCTTCAATTATAATAAGCCCAAGGTCCATGACGTGCAATTTTTGATAATATGTCAACATATTTGTTGAAATCCCTATAAATGTATTGGAATTTGATCTCTCGTAAGTATCCTCTTGTTTCTCCAATTTTGTGTTTCCAAGCTACCAATTTTAGAACTTCTAATTGTGTTGCTTCTTTTAAACAATGAATTACACATTTTGAGTCACATAGGATCATAATATTTTTAATGTTTTTATTCTTTGCAACTACCAAAAGAGTCCAAGTTGTTATTAGTTCTGCTTTGATATTTGTCTTGGGTCTAATACTAATTCTAATGTGGATAGATCTGTTCTCTCGCATTTTGATCAGTCCCCCTCCCCCACTTAGGTTCCCTTGCTGACAGGACATCAAGAGGAATCACGGGAAGATTGAGTCTTCTAGGGGATAGATAGTGCTAGCCAATTGATAAGATGGATTCTCTCCTTACTATTTTTTTCTTACACCCATTGTACATTACTGTCTCTTATACCCCTTCAATGGCAACCTTTTCTAGATTTCCTTTTGCAACTGCATCAAAGTTCAGGCTGTAGATTTCTTCCAAGGAGGTTTCCATTGTTCTCATGGGGACCTGTCATCTATCCTTGATTGCATAGCTCCAATAGATGTTTTCCCTGTGGCTCCTTAACCTGTCCATCTTCTTGGGAAATCACTTTGTCCTCTCAAAGTCTCAGCCTAATCCAAAATCTGGTCCAGAAGGAATCTTTTTCTTTGCTGGCAGCCCCTGAGCAATGCTTGGATGTAACCGTCCTTAACCAAGAAAAAGCATTTTGTCTTTGTCAATCCAGCACAGTTTATTCAAGCTATAGCATATGAAGAACTTTCCTTTAGTTAAGAGCTTCCTGAAGGATCTTTATTTCTGTTGGGTTGAGTTACCAGATAATGGTCCTGGCTTTTCCTCGAAACCTCACCAATTTCTTAAAACTGGCTGTTGATTTGAATTATATTTCAGTAAGTTTCTTCTCCAATTCATCCTTTTTCTATGAGCTGACTAGATATCCTATCTAGACTTGGAATTTTGGATAGAGCCTGATGACCCTGCCACTGACTATCTTACGGTGTTGTTTTGATTCAATTGTCTATTGAGCTACATGTTATCCCTAATGTTTCTATAAGGCCAAAATACTCTATCTTTGTTGATGGAACAACCAACTTGCATTATTAATATTGGCTGTGAATATATTTGACATATCTTCCAAGTATTTGTTGTCAGAGCTTAGCATACATGGATTCTTTGGAATTACTTGAAAGTTATGGACAGCTATAGCCACGTTTAGAATATTGTGAACATCAACCAGAGAGATGACTACAGAATGTTCTTACATAAAACCATCAGAGAATATTTTAGTCTAGGTCAACATGAGTTAAGGAGTCCATCTTGGGATATAAATTCAGTTAAGCAAAGAGTTCAACTTGAGCAACTGTCTCTAATGGTTTGGAATCTTGGATTTACATTGATGTACACATATAATTTTCATTCAAACTTTCATATTTTCTGTATTTTCTGTATTATATAAACTACAATAAACTGATTTATGTCGCAGACATAAGATTAGAGATAGATTTGCTAATAAAAAGAGCACTGGTCACAAAGGCTAGTCAAATTGAAAAGTTGTTTTATACAATGTATATAAGATATACCTCAGTTCTCATGACTGATTCATTTAATAGACTATAGATGTTCCTTCTAAAATGGATTTTGGCTACAATGTCACACACATTATGAAATAAAACAACCTAGGTTGTAAGCCAAAATGTTTTTGTGACAAGAAAAAGATACAATCCATCCAAAATCCACATCATAATGTGGTTAGAACCAAAAACATATGACACCCCTATTCTTTATGGCCCTGAGAATCTTGAGTGCCAAAACTCCCCGAGTTACCTTCTTGAGCTAGGTAGGTTGGCCTACCAGTCAAGGGTTGATTAGGAAATGGTTGATTGTTGCCATATGATTGATTCCAATTTGCAGCTTCCAACCATGGAGGTACTGAGTATCCATACCTCACATTTGCACTACTAACCCCTGCATTAAGTGGAGGTGTGTAATGAGCATACAGAGAATTGACACCAACTCTGGTAGGAACAAGGCAAGTGGGTAAACCCTCAGTTTGATAGTGAGGCACTTGAATGTTTATGAGATCTTGGAATAATGATGTATTATCTGCCATGGAGTCCAATGAGTTTGAAATAATCCGGGTTTCATCAGTTATTCTTGTATCGTTGATCATCCCTTGTTCCTTTTCAAGCATTTATTGTGCCTTTCATTTTTCCTTTTCCTGTCTTGCCATTTTCTTTTGTTGGTCCTTAACTTGCCTTGCTTTATCTCTTTCAATCCTTTCATCTACTCAACGTTGCGCTACAACAATCCTTTTTGCCTTCTTCTCCTTGACTAGATCCTTCTTTTTCTGTTTTAATTCTTGCATTTCAAACTTCTTTTTTTCAGACTCAACTAACAAGTTTATATAGTCCTTTGAGGTGTGTAACTATGAGCTTCAGTCCAGACAAAGACTACCCGGTGTACCTTGCTTTTTTTCATTGATACTCTCTCTACTGGTAGCTTTAGGAACCATCCAAGTGTCTTCTCCACCCCTCCCACCTACATGTCATTGCTTGGTACTTCCCTTTCAGTATCTTTTGGAACTGATTGAACTATATCATTATCTTCATTTGATGCCTCATTATGTTCTTCATCTTCTTCCATTGATCTATTGTCCACAAAAAAATGAGCAATTTCACTGTTCAATTCTGCTAGTTGTGAGGGCATGTTCATGCTTTCTTCATTGGTTGCTAAGACACTATGTGCATTCATATTGATCATTGCTTTTGCTAGCCATGAAGGTGGGGTTACTTGGCTTGGAAATGTCAATTGATCATTGTCAATTGCATGTTCAACAATGTCATTAACAATATCAGCAACAGGAGTTTCATGTTCTCGAGTTGGTGGAACGATTTCCATGTTACTGTGAATTTGTTCATGGTTATATTGTGTTTCACATACAGTTTCATCATCTTCAGCATATAAGTGTCCTTGAGATAAGGAAATCATATTACCAGCTGCAACAACATCATCTTGGTCATCTACTTCTTGCACTTCAACAGCTGTTTGGGCATTCCCTTCTTCTTGACCATCCACATGAAACGCTTGGCTACAACTAGTATCATGCATAAGAGCATCATAGTTCAGTGGCTAGATTCCTGTCCTCCTAAAGCCAACCTTGATATTTGATGGTGTCAAAGCCCTTTTAAAAGCTTTACTTGCAAGCTCTGCTAGCTCGAACCTTTTCACCTCAACCCCTAGATTCTTTGCCATCCATGCAGCGTGCTCCGACCTGAAATAGTTCTTGAAAGGGCCAAACACACTAACATCAAGGGGTTGCAGTCTGTGAGTGGTATGAGCGGGAAATGTCAACAGGTCGATGCCTAAAATTGTTTGCTTCCTCAATTGTTTGTACAGCCATGTGGCTCCCATGGCCATCTAATATTAATAGGTGTTTGTTATTAGGCGAGACGCCACCTGGTACCGATGCAACAAAGTTAAAAAGCCAACTTAGAAACAGTTCTTTAGTCATCCATGCATGCACTTGGTTCACAGTTCTGTCTATAGTTTTTCAGTTGATTTTTACCTTTGAATAGATAAAATCCTGGGATTGAAGTACCAATTGCATTGACACAACATAAAATAGTTATCCACTCACTGCTCTTAGGCAAAATATTTGGCACATTTCAGCTCCCTATCTTGGCAATTACCTGCATGCCACAATTCCTCCCTGCCTGTAAACATGTTTCATCACAGTTCCATATATGGTCTGCTCCATAAGAATGTTTATCGTAAGCACTAGAAAGTGTGTCATAGAACTTTTGCACAACTGCAAGGCGCAAATTTAATGCTCTGTCTCTGTCAAGGCCCTCAATAGTATGCAATACAAGTTCTGGATGCCTTTTTTAAACCCAAACCACCATGATTTACTAGGAAACCCATCTTTGAATGGGTTTGGCCTGCCTTGACAGATTTGAGCAACTGTTGGTTTGAGTTGTATCAACTCTAGCCCATGTCCCAATCGGGCCATCTCTTTACACCACTCAACCACCTCGGCCTCCTCCTCCTCTGTCATAACTGTAAGAGGCCCTCTACGTTTTGTATGAGTCAGTCCATATATCCAATAATGTATTCATGAGGGTGGAATACCATGTTTTTTGCAGATACCCAAATCGAGTATCCATTAAACTCTATGTCGTCAATTGCAACTAACATTTGTTCTTTTGTCCATCCTCTTATATCACTGATCTTTTTAGTTGAGCTTGCTCCTTGGACTGTTGTTGATGGTGGTTCTATGGTTGATGGTGTGTTAACATCAACTGTTGTCACATGGTCATCCTCAACAATGTTCCCTGGTGCATTATTGGCATTGACATCAGTTGTCCTGTCCTCATCAGACGATGTGCATCGCAGATGCGCACCCCTTGTCACTCTCCTGCCACTTCTCCTTATACGAGCAGTATAACTTCCTTTTGCCATAGATGCAACAACCTGTAAAATTATTGCATGCATTTAGACATTAGAATATTTGTAAATTATGATTTCATACAAGGCAAAAATACTTTTGCTTTATTATAGGAAATTATCAACATGTATATTATAGGAAATCGAATTGCATTACTTCGTAGTCTCTTATTGAAAATTACTTCGTAGTCTCTCAATTGCCTACCTGTTCATCAGTTTAGCAACTTTTATATGGATATCTGTTAATGGGCTTCAAGTAGGATTCTATGATAGAAGTTGTAGTGCAGTTGAAGGCATTATTCAGCAATGAGTTTCCAAGGCTTTTGCTCAGAATTCCCTTATAGCAAGTTGGGCTTATAAGGATGCATTTCCATGACTACTTCGTTAATGTAAGGATAGGAAGTAGCTAAGGCATAAGCAAGTGAAATATGCACATATATTTTGTTTCAAATATCATTTTCCATTTTTTTGTTGTTTGGCATTGCCAAAAATGTCTCAGTACTGCAACTTCTCCATTGCAGTCCATGGCCACCATTCCAGGCATAGTAATTAGTTTGGAAACTCAAACAAAATATGGTCATATGCTCCAGAAGAGTGCTATGCCTGTCATAATCACAGTAAGGCTGGGCATAAATTCTATGTTGGGAACAACTTGCAGCTGTGATCAGCCTTGGAATGGACTTATCAGTCATAAAAAGTTTTAGAAAATTGAACTGAAAAAATTAAGTATGTTGAAGGCATTCATTTTTTATTTTTATTTTTTTTATTTTAAGGAATGGTTTTAACTTTTCTAAATCGCTGAATTTAGAACCTACTTTTTATTCAATGGCTGTTTGTGAAACCATCCAGCTATCCTTTTAGCAGTTATGGCCAGACAAATCATGTAAGAACTCTGATAAATGAAAACAATGAAAACAGAACTGTAAGAAGAATGAGTTTCAATGGCTGTTTGTGAAACCATCCAGCTATCCTTTTAGTAGTTATGGCCAAACATATCATGTAAGAAATCTGATAAATGAAAACAATGAAAACAGAACTATAAGAAGAATGAGTTGTAATTGATATAACTAACCTGGATATATTGGCAACTGTTTTGTGATGTTGTCTTCAAGTTTGCTGAATAGTTTGAAAGCATAAGATGCAACTTCAACAGTGGGTGGACTTCTTTTATAGTTTTTGGCACTTGAATTTAATTGGTGGACATGGATGCACATGGATTGCAATGGCTTCATTTTGAATGTGTGGTCTGGATTTAATTTGATGTGATCTAATGGTTGGGAATTGGTTATTTGTTGATCCATGTGCTTTGATCTGTTTTAATGAGAAATAGAGTGAGTTGGGTGTCATTTATTGCAGTTATTGGGTCTGGGTGTCATTTATTGAACAAAGTGGGTTTAAATGTTATTGGGTTGGGTGTCATTTATTGAACATAGGGTGTTTAGTTGTTGAACAACACAGCAGTTATGGCTGACATACATTCCCTTTTATTATGTGCAGGTAGGGATATTTATTTGGGATACAAAGCTTCAGTTTTGATGAGTGGGGGTTGAAGTGACTGCTACTTTGTACTTCTAGAATAGACCATTTTGGAAGCCTTTATGGTTTTAGCTGTTTTCTAGTTGGGTCAATATGGTTTGTAATCTTAAGTAATAAGATACTATTTATGGACAGTTGTGGGCCCAATCAATGTATGAGGAAATTTTGGACATAAACTAATACTTATTTATACTTAATGTTATTTATTTTTGTTTAAATATTGGTTTCAAAAGTCTCAATTTATGGTGGTTTGGTGGGACTAGTACTATATCAATTACTAGTCCCTGCACAACATTAGGAATCTCTCCCCTGTCCTCAAATCCTATTAGGATCATAACATTTATAGGAAATCCATGTGTTTCTTTAGAATCCGAATAAATATGGAAAACAGTAACTCTCAACAAACGCGGACTGACCGAATCTAGGTTTATCCGCATTTTCTACCTATGGTATTCAAAGCTAGTCAAATCTGTTGGTTTTCACATTAATCTCACACGTCTTTACAATTTTAGCAAAGAATTTTGATGGTTTTGAAAAAAAATTAATTGTATTTGACAGGCATATCACTTGGTGATGAGTCAAATTCTATTATTGAATATGCCTTTTACCTAAGTCATGATAGATGTGTTTTACAATGAGTCTTCTAATCAATTAATTCACTTTCCTAAATTTTTTATTCTATTTTTATTTTTCATTCTTATTTAAAAAATTTATTAATATTTGAACTTTTTATTAATATTTATTTCAAATATCAGTGATATCTATTTTAGAATAAGACTTCTAGAATTTTAATTTAATTATTAATAATTATTAAGTGGATAGTAGGGATTTAACCTCCACAAAATATTATTCATAGTTATATACACAAATCAAATATTGAAATTTATATAGTTGTCTTTTTTTTTCCTTTCAAATAAATTAATTAATTAAAAAAGTTTGATATGAATAAGTAATGGTATGAAGTGAGATACGGTTTTTTGGGTATGTGATATTGAAAACCCATGGTATTATAACAAAGTGTATTTATGTAGTAAAAATCTCCATAATAAAGTGAAAGTAAGTGGTTTGATACTTAGTGATGCTCATCACATGTATTAGCCATTTAATTTATATGGCTTTAGAATTACCACATTTGTACATATACCTTCCATTGTGATCCAAACACTTAGAACTACCACATTTGTACATATATCTTCCACTGTGATTGAAACACTTATATGCAAGGATGAAATTTCAAAACAAACTTACGCGTCAAATTTGCGAGTTCTCACACCTCCCAATAGTGTTTACAATTTCAAAGAAAGATCTTGACCGTTTGCACATTAACATATTTTTCGACACCTATAGGCTTTATCATTTATTTTCATATTACGACAATAAATTAAAAGGACAAAATGTACATAAGTATATCTGTTTTGTTTCCTCCAAGAGATTACAAGTTCAAAACTAGAGAGAGTAGTAAGTATATCTGTTTTGTTTTCTCCAAAAGGTCACAGGTTCAAAACCAGAGAGAGTAGAGTGTGTATACCTAGGTAGACTTGGCAGTGAAATAATTGCACGAAAGTGGGTCCCTTATTCCACAAATAAAGAGATCTCATACACCAATTTGGTGTCTAACTTGATCGTGATCAGAAAAATATTAAAATACTTAAATTATTATTTACCAGTAAATTAGAATTACGATTTCTACACACAAATGTCTTCCACTCTGACCTTGTTATGCAAAGGCTTGCTGGCCATAATGGGTAGGGTGGCAATAATTGTTCCTCCGTACCAAATTCTAACTAGTTTAGATCTCTCTGAATAAAAGTGTACCATACACATTTTATGTTATGAGTTTTTATTTTGTTTTAAATTTTATACGAATATATTAAAATTTTGAGTTTATATAACGAGTATATTTTTATATTTAAAAAATAATTTGAATAATAAAAATTTACAATTTTAACCTTTTTTAAGATCAGTGGAATGAAAAAGATAAAAAGTTTGAATTAAAAAGTAAAAGATTGATTTGTACGATTTTTAAAATACTTTTAAATTGAAGTGGTAAACCAAACCTGACCAGGGTAACTTGAATACATGACCAGTTCTCAGTTACGATTATAAATAGCGCTGTAAATGCATTGTCCAGGGATATCTAGCTGTCTTGTGTGAAAGGTTAGCTGTCTCTTTGGACGAACGTACAGTCCCAGGGTTCTCACGGATAAGACAGATTACTTGAAAGGAGCAGTGATTTAATTTAATTGACTCATTGTTTTAAATTAGGCATGGTCTAAGAAGGATACAATTTCAATTATATATATATATATATTATTTATTGTAAGTAAAAATTTAACAATTTTTTATTAAATAAAAAAAAATAAAAAATTATATATAGTATATTTGTCAGTATATATTTATGTAATAAATAATTAATATTGGATAATCATTAAAAAAAAAACTAAGAACAATACCAAAAATTATGTAAAAAAATAACCAGGCATATAATCTCATCAAAAAACTTTACAGGCAGCACCAAATATAGGCAAACACAATCACAATGTTATACTCTCACTACTAAATATAGCCAAACCAACCACAAGCAAACATAATGTCAATGCCAGAAAATACTCTGACTAGGAAGAAACACACCATAAGATACTCTAATCTGTCAAATACAACAATGTTGAAAGATACTCTAACCAACAGAAGTCTGGAAATGCTCTGATAAACCCATTGCAGCCAAACAAGTTAAAAATTTACGAACTCTAGACCTCTCTAACTCAATCACCCTATTGAGTCATCGCTCCCTCCTCCCTAGCCCGAAAATACCTCCTTATACCGTCACCATGTGGAGCTCCAACACCACCAATTCTATATTTTCTCCCAAGTGCACCGTCAGAAATGTCACCTCCCCCTTTGGTGCCCAAACTGAAATTAGGAGCCCGTCGGGAGCCTCGAGAGAGGCATCGAAGCTTCCAACTTATCCCATGTAAAAAGGCTCGGTCGACGCCTCATATACAAGATCAAAACCGCCTAGGGAATTAGAGATGTAATCCCCATCGCCAAAAGAAAACATTGCCACGATTCCATGTTAAGCTCCCTCTCCCAATGATCGTCGATATTCTAGAAACCAACTGCAGTCATTTCCTTAAATTATGGAAACCAACTACAATCATTTCCTTAAATTACAGAAACCAACTGCAGTTAAATTAATTTCTTGTTGGGAGCTCATGGAGTGGTCCATAACTCTCTCTGCAGTTCTCTACCATGATCTGTGGAACACTTGACACATAGCCAACAGAAGCTTGATGGAAGCTTGGCTATAAATAATTTTGTTTGGGCACCAAGCTCAATAACTCAATCCCCTTCAGTCTTACACCATCAAGTTAGAGTAAGCAGAGCTTGGAAGTGCCACATAGATGAGAGATTTTGAGTGAATTTTTATCTATGTTGTTGCTGATCCTTTGCTTCATCGGACTTGTTTAATTGTCTTGTACAGCGCTTGGATTTCGCTTCCATTTCAGCCATACGCAACAGCGAAGACAATATATTTTTAAGGTCGTTTGCTGTTGTGGACATCTCCGTTGACTCTATTTTGCATTGTTGTGAGTTGGTTAAATTCTTTGGCATGCGCTGTTATTGGGAATTAGTGTTTATCCTTCGTTTGTCTCGCCTAATTTTTTCTTGAGATGACTTATATTGAGCTGTATGGGCTAAAACCTCATTAAAACTCTCTGGTATATACCCAAAAACATCTGAATATTGCTGGAGGTCCGAGCAACGTTATTTCGGCATTTCCATTATCTCGTACAGCAGCAAATTGGGGTAACTACCGTGAAAGAGCAAGTTACAGGCAATCTTGTTTTTATTTAATATCAAAGTGTGAGCAAGCATCAATGGACGAAGGTATGATTTATTGGGCATTCAAGTTTTCGATTCTTTCAAGTGTTTATTCCGCATTAGAGAATCGTTATTTTTATGCTATCATTTGGTATCAGAGCAATTTTTATCTCTGCCTTGGTGTTTATAGACATGCTTTGTTTGGCTAAATGTCATATTTTGAGAATTTTCTGAATTATGACATTTATTTGGAAATATGTCTAATTTTTGCTCAATTTTTATGCTTATAATATTTATTTGGTTTAATTATATGCAATTTGGATACTTGTTGTGCAAAATTTATCAACTATGCTTGTATTTAATTTGCATGAATTGATTATTTCTGCTCTAACTAAAACATGATATTTTGGATGAACATACGAGACCCATCGTTGGATGTTATGCATGAATATTATGGTTTTATTTATGCAAATTATCATTATTCTCATATCAAGTTAATTTTTATGAAAGAAATAATGTCTAGTGATCCATATAATTTTAATTGATTAGAGAATAGCCACAACATCTCTAATTAAATAATATTATATATTATGATTGATTAGGATCACAGAAAGAATATTTAGACATTAATTGTAATTAATTATACTAAATATAATAAATTTTATCTCTCATGAATTTTAATTATATTTATATAATTAATTAGGATAAAATATTCATAACTTACCCACAGGAATTATGAATTAATAGTTTTATCATAAAGTTCAAATCTAAGATAGAATTTATATCGAATTATAATCATAATATACCCTTTAGAATTATGAATTAAGTGAATAATTTGATAAATTCTATCATAAAGAATAATTGAATCTGCTTGAATTGAAAATTTAGCCCACAAGCAATTTTTATGTCATTAGATTCAATTTTAAGCATGGTTTACATTGGTAAAGCATGAAATTTTATTTAGGCCTCAAATTTAACGTAAGCATGTGATCTTTAATTTTATGCAGTTGTACAACCTGCAAATTTCTCTGAAATTTGTTGTGATATCCCTGAACTTAAGGGAGATAACTATAAGGTCTGGAAGGAGAGAGTTCTCCTTCATTTGGGGTGGATGGACATAGACTATGCTATTAGGAAAGATGAACCACCAACACTCACTAATACTAGCACTGCAGCGGACATCACGCTTTATGAACGATGGGAACGATCTAATCACCTAAGCATGATGTTCATTAAGACTAAAATTTTAGCTGGTATTTGTGGTTCCATTGATCAGCATGAAAAGGTCTGAGACTTGCTGAAATCCATTGATGATCAATTCGTCACTTCAGACAAGGCACTAGCAAGTACCCTAATCATGAAGGTCTCATCCCTAAGGCTCACCAGTGTGAAAGGTGTGCGCAAGCACATCATGCAAATGAGGGGCATTGTGGCTCAATTGAAGAAACTCAAGGTTGAAATATCGGAGTCCTTCCTGGTGCACTACATCCTGAACACCCTTCCGCACCAATACGGAACCTTCAAAATCTCATACAACACACATAAGGATAAATGGTCAATTAATGAACTCATGACCATGTGTGTTCAAGAGGAAGGGAGACTGGTGATGGAACTGGGAGAAAGTGCAATACTGGAAACGCATGGAAAGGGAAAATCTCAAGCCAATCAGAAAGGGAAAGGTAAAGTACCTCCCCAAGCCAATATCAAGAAGGATTCCAAGTGTTTCTTCTGTAAAAATAAGAGACACATGAAGAAGGAATGCGCCAAATTTCAGAAATGGCTTGCGGACAAAGGTAATCCAATCTCGTTTGTTTGTTATGAATCTAATATGGTTAATGTCAATATTAACACCTGGTGGATTGATTCTGGATCAAAAATTCACATTTCGAATTCCTTGCCAGTTTTGCAAAACCTAAGGAAGCAGTGGAAAGTGAGCAAAGCATCTTATCAGGAAACAAGATGGGCTCGCATGTGGAAGCTGTAGGAACATGCTATTTAAGTTTAAGTAGTGGCTTTGTTTTAGAATTAGAAAAGACCTTTTATGTTCCAAGTTTTTCTAGAAACTTGATTTTAGTTTCAAGACTTGTACATTTTGGATATTCCTTTAACTTTTCAGAAACATTCTTCAGTTTATTTTATAAATCTGATTGTGTTGGGAATGGTATTTTGTCTAATGGTCTTTACTGTATTAATTTACAAACCAATGTCACTTATGATTCAATGCATGTTCAGACTGCACTAAAATATGTGTTATTAATGAAGCTTCCTCTAAATTCTGGCACCAAAGATTAGGTCATATCTCCATAGAAAGAATTAAAAAATTGGTAAATGAAGGGGTACTTAATACTCTGGATTTTACTAATTTTGAGACTTGTGTGGACTGCATAAAGGGAAAGCAGACCAACAAGTCAAAGAAAGGTGCCAATAGGAGTTCAGACATATTAGAGATCATACATACTGATATATGTAGTCCAGACATGGACTCACATGATTAGAGATACTTCATCTCTTTTATAGATGATATATGTATCTCTACATGCTTCATAAAAAGAATGAAGCATTAGATGCCTTTAATATCTTTAAGGCTGAAGTAGAGAAATAATGTAGCAAGAAAATTAAGATGATCTAATAAAGGTGGAGAATATTATGGTAGATACATAGAAGATGGACAAGCACCTGGGCCATTCGTAAACTTTCTTCAAGAGCATGGGATTGTTGCCTAATACACCATGCCTGGTTCACCCGACCAGAATGGTATAGCAGAAAGAAGAAACCAAACATTATTGGACATGGTGCAGAGTATGCTTATCAACTCCAATCTTCCTAAATCCTTGTGGATTGAAGCACTTAAGACAACATTGTATATATTAAACCGAGTTCCAACCAAGGTTGTTCCTAAAACGCCATTTGAATTATGGAAAGGTTGGAAACCAAGTTTGCGACATATGCACGTTTGGGGATGCCCATCTGAAGTAAGAATATATAATCCACAAGAGAAGAAGATGGACCCAAGGACCATTAGTGGGTATTTCATTGGATATGTTGAAAGGTATAAAGGTTACAGATT
This sequence comes from Pinus tabuliformis, assembly GCA_031772625.1. Taxonomy (NCBI): domain Eukaryota; kingdom Viridiplantae; phylum Streptophyta; class Pinopsida; order Pinales; family Pinaceae; genus Pinus; species Pinus tabuliformis. Next base: position 701,599,698 of record CM062811.1, read on the forward strand.
TTACTGTCTATCTCATAGCACTAGGATTGTGGAATCAAGAAATGCAAAGTTTCTTGAAAATGACTTGATCAGTGGGAGCGATCAAACCAGGGAGATAGTTTCTGAGAATGATCATTCAAAATCTCAACCTTCCACCTCAAGTGATAGATTGGTTATTGTTCACAGCACCCCTCAAGTACAAACTGGTGTTGAAAAACCAATTGTAGAAGTTCCATAAGCTGTTGACGACATTCCAGTAGATCAGGCAGTTAAAGAGTTGCCAAGAACTTTTGAACAATGAGTTGAACCACATACTTCTCAGGAAAATGATGGTACAACATTAAGAATATCTATTTTACTAAAGAGATCAACAATTCTTGATGATTATGTTGTGTATCTGCAAGAATCTGACTACAACATTGGAGCCGAAAATGATCCCGAGTCTTTTTCACAAGCCATGAGTTGCAAAGAATCAGAATTATGGTATGATGCCATGAAGAAAGAGATGAATTCTATAAAGAGTAACGAAGTCTGGGATCTTGTTGAGTTGTCTAATGGTGCAAAAGCCATTGGATGTAAATGGGTCTTTAAGACAAAGAAATACTCATTGGGAAACGTTGAGAGATACAAGGCAAGACTTGTTGCTAAGGGATTCACTCAGAAATAAGGAATCGACTACACGGAGACTTTTTCTCCTATATCTAAGAAATATTCCTTGTGCGTTATTATGGGATTAGTAGCCCATTTTGAGTTGGAGTTGCAACAGATGGATGTGAAAATGACATTTCTCAATGGAGATCTAAAGGAGGAGGTTTACATGAAACAACTTGAAGGATTCCCCTCTAGTGATGGTGAGCAATTGGTTTGAAAGCTTAAGAAATCCTTATACGGTTTAAAAAAACATCCCGCCAATGGTATTTGAAATTCCATAATGTAATTTCTTCATTCAATTTTGTAGAAAACATTATGGATCAATGTATATACTTGAAAGTTAGTGGGAGCAAAATCTGTTTTGTTGTTTTATATGTGGATGACATTTTTCTAGCAACTAATGATAAGGGTTTGCTGCATAACGTGAAACAATTCCTCTCTAAAAATTTCGATATGAAGGATATGGGTGAGGCATCTTATGTCATTGGCATTAAGATCCATAGAGACAGATTTCGAGGCATCTTGGGTTTGTCTCAGGAAACCTATATTAATAAAATTTTAGAGAGATTTTGGATGAAGGATTGTTCACCAAGTGTAGCTCCCATTGTGAAGGGTGATAGGTTCAATTTGAACCAATGCCCGAAGAATGACTTTGAAAGGGAACAAATGAAGAGCATTCCATATGCTTCTGCTGTCGGAAGCCTAATGTATGCTCAGGTCTGCACAAGACCTGACATTGCATTTGTTGTGGGAATGTTGGGATGATATCAGAGTGATCCAGGTTTAGACCACTAGAGAGCTGCAAAGAAAGTAATGAGGTACCTTCAAGGAACCAAAAACTACATGCTTATGTATAGACGAACGGAAAATTTGGAAGTAATTGGCTACTCAGATTCTGACTTTGCTGGATGTGTTGATTCATGCAAATCAACATCAGGATACATTTTTATGATGGCCAATGGAGCTATATCATGGAGGAGTGCCAAGCAGACTTTGATTGCCACTTCCACTATGGAAGCCAAGTTCGTCTCCTGTTTTGAGGCTACTTTACATGATGTATGGCTTAAGAATTTCATTTCTGGGCTTAGAATTATGGATTCTATCTCTAAGCCATTGAGAATATATTGCAACAATTCAGCCGCTTTTTTTATGTCTAAAAACAACAAAAGTGGGAGTCGAAATAAACACATCAACATTAAGTATTTAGCTATAAGGGAACGTGTTAAAGAAAAGAAAGTGGTCATTAAGCACGTCAGCACTAAGTTGATGATCGCTGTTCCTTTGACTAAGGGCATGCCACCGTTTAAATTCAAGGATCATGTAATGAATATGGGACTTGGTTCCATTATGTAGTTTCTCATTATATGGACAATGTTATTTTAATGAAATTCTTAATTATTGTGATGTTTTTTTCTCATATTTATGTGCACCTTAATTTGATTTGAGAGAATTCATCTGTGTAGGACCAAGAATAAACATAAGTTTTATTCATTAAGAAATTGTTGCCGCATAAATTATAATAGAAATAAATACATAGTAATACATGGAAGATAATACTCGTCATTAGAGGACGTATCGCCATGATTCATGTATCTATTACTTAATACAAATTATCAATGGGTTTTAAGATGAGACATTAAGATTGGAAGCATGGACCAAGTGGGAGAATGTTAAGCTCCCTCTCCCAACGGTTGCCGATGTTCTGGAAACCAACTGCAGTTAAATTAATTTCTTGTTGGGAGCTCCTGGAGTGGTCCATTACTCCCTCTGCAGTTCTCTACCATGATCTGTGGAACACTTGACACATAGCCAACAGAAGCTTGATGGAATCTTGGCTATAAATACTTATGTTTGGTCCCCAAGCTCACTAACTCAATCCCCTTTAGTCTTACACCATCAAGTTAGAGTGAGCAAAGGTTGGAAGTGCCACACAGATGAAATATTTTGGGTGAATTTTTATCTATGTTGTTGCTGACCCTTTGCTTCATCGGACTTGTTTAATTGTCTTGTATTTTCACCGTTACCAGTGCTTGGATTTCGTTTCTGTTTTGGCCATATGCAATAGCGAAGACAATATATTTTTAAGGTCATTTGTTGTTATGGACATCTCCGTTGACTCTATTTTGCATTGTTGTGAGTTGGTTTAAATTCTCTCGCATGCGTTGTTATTGGGAATTAGTGTTTATCTTTCGTTTGTCTCACCTAAATGTTTCTTGAGATCATTTATATTGAGCTGTATGGCTTAAAACCTCATTAAAACTCTCTGGTATATACCCAAAAACATCTGAATATTGTTGGAGGTCCGAGTAGCTTTATTTCGGCGTTTCCATTATCCCATACAACAACAAATTGGGGCAATTACTGTGAAAGAGCAAGTTACAAGCAATCTTGTTTTTATTTAATATCAAAGTGTAAGCAAGCATCAATGGCCGGAGGTATGATTTATTGGGCATTCAAGTTTTCGATTCTTTTAAGTGTTTATACAGCATTAGAGAATCGTTATTTTTATGCTATCAGTCCATGCATCCATTACCATAGACAGACTTCAATGAGAACTGCCTACCAAAGCTAGCATCCAATAGTCACTTTGGGTCATAACCCACACAGTACACTCCGACACCATTGATGCCCACCGTAGTAACCCCCCAGGCATTGTGGACACGTAATAGTCAAAAACCCAAAAATAATCGTTAGAAAGGGGTCTTTCCCACCCCCATAACCTTCACAGAGAGGAGATGTTGTGACCCAACAAACCCCCCATACCATAACCGCCTTCGGGGATGCAAAAACCTGCAACGCCGCCAAAACCTCCATGTATGTAGTGGCCAGGCATGCCAACTGTATAACACACTCTGTAGGCCCAAATCCACTTCTAAAAATACCACCCCTTTGCCTCAGTCTAAGGTTGTGATGTGTGTATATTTTGCACGTCCGGGTCGTGGAATTGGAAAAACATTTCAATTTGGAATGTGATGCATTCAAAAACTTCAGAGAAAGCTACGAGAACATGTTAGCATCAGTTTCTTGGCACTGTCTTTTTAGCGAGTAGATTGTTTGAAAGTTGGGTAAGCTCATCATCAATTTGAATCGGAAAATGACTGAATTGCATAGAGAAAAAAACAAAGAACTAATGATCTCATAGACTATTTTTAGTCTTGTGGACCTTAAAATATCATTTCATTTCATTTCATGTACCACCAAATCAAATCGCTCTAGGATTCAAGTAGAAACCCCACATTAGACCACTAAAACCTGAGTGGTGTGAGCCCTTCATCCACCTTTCGAAATTTCTTACCCCCTGCAACAAATCCATGCCAGTTGATTGCTTATAGAGTCAACTCCTTCTCCTTCTTTTTACTAGCAACGATCATGGAACTCTCGCTTTGCTCTGCCTCTCTCTAGAATTGGAGAACTCCGAATTTTTATTTCTTTGAAGAAATTCACGACAACTTTCCCATCGGAATTTTTTTTTTCCAATCCTATTATTATCATTACGGTGTTTGAATCAATTGATTTTTTTTTTTTTTTTTTTACAGTGAAGATGGAATTAAGATTATTAAAAATATAAAAAACCCTCTCCATCTAAAATGTTAAGCTTGACAATTGTAAATCAAACTTCTAAAAAATTAGTTTAAATTTTATCAAAAATTATACCAAAATTTCTATTATTTTTCTGTCCAAAACATCACCTCCTTAAATTAAGAGTTTTAAATTACTACACTTTAAATAATTCCATAAGAATAATCACTCAATATTTATATGAGCCATCATAATTACTATAATCAATTAAAGAAAGTATATATATATATATATATATATATATATAATTTTATATTTAGTAAGCTTAACAAAAATGAAGTTGTAATTCATAAAACTAACTAAATTATATGTTTATTTTAAATTATTATAAGTATGCTTATAAGTATGTCTATTAGATAATTTAGATATTAATAATTTTGAGGTAAATGGTAGAGATTTAACTTTTATGGAATATGTTTGGACACTCATAATATTAATAATATTATTAGCACATCAAAGGTTAAGATTTATATCTAAGTTAGTTATACTCTTTTGATTATTTTATCTCAAATTAATTAATTAAAGAAAATGTCATATCTCATATGTGGTATTGATAAACTATGTTATTGGTCCACAACATTGTAGCACAAACTATTTACAAGTTAAGAATTTCCATTGTAATTGGGGTTGAATATTCAGCCATTTAACTCATATATAAATTCCTCTTATAATAAATAATAATAATAATAATAGAATTTAAAATAATGTTATAATTTAGCTATTTTTTATAATAAAAAACAATGATGTTATTTATAAAAAGAATTAATATATAAGTGAAAAGTACATATATATTTAGAAAAATATGGAACAACATTCTTAACCATGGAAATTTACCAAAATTTTACCATGGAAATTTTTAACCATGGATTGTCAATACGAATGTAAAAAAAAATCAATATTCACTTTATATGACACTTGTTCATGTAACACATTTTTTTATTAATAAATTTAATTAAATCTGTAAAAAAGACAACTATTTTGAAATAAATCTCTATCATTTGTATTCTGAATATTTTAAAATATTTTGAGAAAGTTAAATCTCCACCATCCATTCAATAATTATTAATAAATAAATTAAAATAAAATTGCAAAATCTCTATTTTAAAATAAATATATCTATCAATATAGTTAATAATAATAACAACCATTCTAATATAGACTTTTTATTATTTTCAACATTAAATTAAAATATATTATAATTATAATAACTATAAAAAAATAATAATATAAATTTATTAAAATTTAAACTCTTTATTATTTTGGAAATTTAAAATTAAAATAAATTTTTCAATTTTCTATATTATTAAAAATATTAATAATTAAAAAAAAAATATATATATATATAACCCAAACCAATTAGTAATCAAAAATATTTGAAAGATTGTAACTTTAAGTCATATTCATAACATTAATTGTCAATCAATATTCTTTCAATATACCATGTTATATATACATAACAAAACAAAATATAATGTGAGAAAGATTATAGTCATTTACACATCTTTACACATCTTTACACACTGATAAATATTCTGATGATAACCAATTACTTATATTCACTGGATTTTATGAATTTTCCAATACCATGTTTCATGGTTTCATCGTTAAAGTATGTCTTTATCATAGTAGATTTTGATTTTTTTTTGGTTTTATTCAAGGTTATAAAGAGTTACTTTCAATCTTTCAAATTAGAATTAAATTTAAATTTAAGACATAATAATTTTTTATTTTTAATATTAAGGTGAATATTAATGGCTATCTACTTTTCCTACGGACTCAATTTTTTATTTGGTTGGCAAAATTTTTATGGTTTTTCTATAAGATAATGTAAGGAGTTTTGGAACTCATACTTTATTTTTTTTTAAATTAGATTTAAATTTAAGATACAGTGAAAAAAATATTTTTATTATTAAGGTGAATATTAATGGTTATTTATTTATTTTATTGATTTAATTATTTTTTATTTTGTTGGCAAATTTTTTATGGTTTTTTCTATAAGATAATGTAAGGAGTTCCGGAAATTTTTGTGGCCTCAGTTAACTCTTTGTTTTGTTTGCATGGATTTTCTGCATATTTCTTTTACAGGTAGTTCAATGGCGAGTTAGTTAAATCTTTGTTTTGTTTGCATAGATTTTCTGCATATTTCTTCTACAGGTAGTTCAATGGCGAGTTTCTAAAGGTAGTTCAATGGCGAGTCCCTCTGATTTAACAAAAAAGATTGTTTATTTTGTAGCTATGGTTGCAAGTCAAGCTAGCTCTTTTTCGTCTCATCGGTCTCATACAAATTTGTGTTGATATTTGGTTATGGTCTTGTGGTGGTTCAAGAAATTTTCCCTCAATGTTTCTATGGATGAGGAAGCTTTCTGTTGTGAAAAATATTTTTCAAAAAATGGCTTGGCTTGCAAGTTTAATGGGTACTGGCCCCGATATACACAAATGGATCTTTGAGACATGGGAACCCCTTTTGGTTAGACAAAGTGAACACTTACCCTATGGCTTGGGGTTTTCTCGTTGTGGATTTTTATAATATAAAGGACAAGAAGGTCATCTGTGAAGTTGGGTCATGGTTTTGGGGTATTGTCGGTCTCTTCATGTAGCCATGGAATCCCACTTCTGATTTGGTAATGGCATCAATCTACTCATCCACAATTTCGATAAGGCTTCCAAACATTCCCTTGAATTTTAGGAATCTCACATCTCTTTCCTCCATTGGGAATTCAATAGGAAAGTTTTATCATTTTTGTCCTGAAACAGAAAAAATTTACAAGACTACTTATTTCCGCATTTGTGTGGAGATGGACTTCCATAAGGGATTTCCTACGAAGATTAATTTGACGGCTTCAAACTATATTTGGGTCCAAAAGCTCGACTCTGAAAATATTTCATTTTGGTGTAGAGCATGTTATAAAACAGACCATGTAACTAAAAATTGCCCCAAACATTCTTAGAATAACAAAGACCAGAAAATTTTTCAAAGGCCTAAATGGTGGGAAGGAGTGCAAGGTGATCACTATACAATTTACAAAGAGGAAGAGCTTGAGGAAAAGAAAGAATCAGAAGACAAGAAGGAAGCGGATACGACCAAAGAAAAAGCATCCGTGACAACAAAATCTAAGCAGTAAATACACATATCAATGTGGATTCTTCGTTCGCTAGTAAAGGTTCCCCGGACACAACATTAGTGGAAAAGCAACAATCCTTTGTGGAAAATGAATCACCTACGGAAACCACAAAGAATAACCTAGAAAAGGAAACTTCTTGGGCAGATCAGGCAGATGCGGAAGATTTCAAGATTATTATTGTGTACTTGGCGAATTACGATTTGCTGGAATTTGCAGAAAATGCAAGTTGGACTCAAGTTGGGAAGAAAGGAAAAGGTTTTTTGCCAAGAAAAACATGAAGTTAGACTAGGTCAAAATAAAATTAGTGAAAAATGAAATGTAAATGCCTCGTGTTTTTTTGGAAAAGAATTACTTAGAAATGGACTGAAATTTTTGTGTCATGGGGAACTTGCTTCAGGGTTTGGTTTTGTCTCCATTCTCAATCTCAAATTTGCAAGCCCTTGATACCTCTAAAACATGTAAATGGTTTTGTCCATGTATCCAATTGTTTTAGTATAAATACTATCTGTACCATTAAAAAAAAAGGAAACTTTTAATATTAGATATTATTTTGTAATGTGATATTTTTCTTTATTCCTTGGTGATTTAGTACATCTTTATGTCAATATGGAATATGTTTGGACACTCATAATATTATTAGCAGATTAAAGGTTAAGGTTTATATATAAGTTAATCTCAAATTAATTAATTAAAGAAAATGTCATATCTCATATGTGGTATTGATAAGCTATGTTATTGGTCCACGACATTGTAGCACCAACTCTTTACAAGTTAAGAATTTTCACTTCATATGACTCTTGTTCATGTAACCTATTTTTTTTATTAATAAATTTAATTAAATCTGTAAAAAAAACATAACTTTGAGATAAATCTCTATCATTCACTTGTATGTACTATTTTGAATATTTTAAAATATTTTGAGAAAGTTAAATCTGCACTATCCACTTAATAATCATTAATAATTAAATTAAAATAAAATTACAAAATCTCTATTTTAAAATAAATTTTTTTTATCAATATAATTAATAATAACAACAATTCTAATATAAACTTTTTATTATTTTCAAAATTAAAATTAAAATATATTATAATTATAATAACTATAAAAAAATAATAATATAAATTTATTAAAATTTAAATTCTTTATTATTTTAGAAATTTAAAATTAAAATAAAATTTTTAATTTTCAATATTATTAAAAATATTAATAATTAAAAAAACAAAAAAAACCAAAACCGATTAGTAAATCAAAAATATTTGAAAGACTGTAACTTTAAGAAATATTCAAAACATTAATTGTCAATTAATACTTTCAATATACCATGTTATATATACATAACAAAACAAAATATAATGTGAGAAAGATTATAGTCATTTACACATCTTTACACGCTCATAAATATTATGATGATATCAAATTACAGAGTCTCTTTATCATAGTAGATTTGATTGTTTTTTAACTTTATTCAAGGTTATAAAGAGATACTTTCAATCTTTCAAATTAGAATTAAAGTTAAGATATAATAATTTTTTTGTTTTTAATATTAAGGTGAATATTAATGGCTATTTACTTTTGCTACGGACTCAATTTTTTTTTTATTTTGTTGGCAAACTTTTTATGGTTTTCCTATAAGAAAATGTGAGTTTTCGAACTCATACTTTTATTTTATTTTTTTTAGACTTAAATTTAAGATACCGTAAAAGAAATTATTTTTTTTAGACTTAAATTTAAGATACCGTAAAAGAAATTATTTTTATTATTAAGGTGAATATTAATGGCTATCTTTCTTTATTGATTTAATTTTTTATGGTTTTTTTATAAGATAATGTAAGGAGTTCCGGAAACTTTTGTGGTGTCACTTAAATTTTTGTTTTGTTTGCATGGATTTTTTGCACTTTTACAAGTAGTTTAATGGCGAGTCCCTGTGATTCAACAAAAAAAATGTTTATTTTGTAGGTACGGTTGCTAGTCAAGCTAGCTTTTTATCGGTCTCATACAAATTTGTGTTGATATTTGGTTCTGGTCTTGTGGTGGTTCAAGAATTTTTTCCCTCAATGTTTCTATAGATGAGGAAGCTTTTTGTTGTGAAAAATATTTTTCAAAAAATGGCTTGGCGGTTAATGGGTACTGGCCCCGATCTACACAAATGGATCTCTGAGACATGGGAGCCCCTTTTTGTTAGACAAAGTGAACATTTACCCTATGGCTCGGGGTTTTCTCGTTGTGGATTTTTATAATATAAAGGACAAGAAGGTGATATGTGAAGTTGGGTAGTGGTTTTGGGGTATTGTCGGTCTCTTCATGTAGCCATGGAATCCCACTTCTGATCATGGAATCCCACTTCTGATATGGTAATGGCATCAATCTACTCATCCATAGTTTCAGTAAGGCTTCCAAACATTCCCTTGAATTTTAGGAATCTTACATCTCTCCTCCATTAGGAATTCACTAGGAAAGTTTTATCATTTTTGTCCTGAAACGGAAAAAATTTACAAGACTACTTATGTTCGTATTTGTGTGTAGATGGACTTTCACAAGGAATTTCCTATGAAGATTAATTTGACATCTTCAAACTATGTTTGGGTCCAAAAGCTCAACTCTGAGAATATTTCATTTTGGTGTAGAGCATGTTATGAAACAGGCCATGTAACTAAAAATTGCCCCAAACATTCTTAGAATAACAAAGATCAGAATATTTTTTGAAGGCCTAAATGGTGGGAAGGAGTGCAAGGTGATCACTATACAATTTACAAAGAGAAAGAGCTTCAGGACAAGAAAGAATCAGAAGACAAGAAGGAAGCGGATACGACCAAAGAAAAAGCATCGCGACAACAAAATCTAAGCAGTAAATACGCATATCAATGTGGATTCTTCGATCGCTAGTAAAGGTTCCCTGGACACAACATTAATGGAAAACCAACAATCCTTTGTGGAAAATGAATCACCTAAGGAAACCACAAAGAATAACCTAGAATAGAAAACTTCTTGGGCAGATCAAGCAAATGAGGAAGATTTCAAGAATATTATTGTGTACTTGGTGAATTACAGTTTGTTCGAATTTGCAGAAAATGCAAATTGGACTCAAGTTGGGAAGAAAGGAAAAAAGTTTTTTTTTGCCAAGAACAACATGAAGTTAGATTAGGTCAAAATAAAATTAGTGAAAAATGAAATGTAAATGGGTGGGGTTTTTTGGAAAATATTTCTTAGAAATGGACTAAAATTTTTATGTCATGGGAACTTGCTTGAGGGTTTGGTTTTGTCTCCATGCTCAATCTCAAATTTGCAAGCCCTTGATACCTCTAAAACATGTAAATGGTTTTGTCCATGTATCCAGTGGTTTTAGTATAAATGCTATCTGTACCATTTAAAAAAAAGAAACTTTTAATATTAGATATTATTTTGTAATGTGATATTTTTCTTTATTCCTTGGTGATTTAGTCGATACTTGACATCTTTATGTCAAACTCACTTGCATCAAGGTTTTTGGCTAGAGTTGAAAGATATTTTAGAAATCCTTTTGTTTTCCATATTGTTTATATTGTTCTTATACATTAGGTATTTAGTTATAGTAGTACTTTCAATGGGAAAAAGGCTAGTTTAAATGAGAAGAATAGGATAGAGTGTATTGCTTTAAGTTTTGAAATTGTTTGTTACATAATTTAGGTGCGCTATATCTTTATTCAATATTCTTTAGATATGTTGCAACTCCAAATTTCACAATTATTCAAGATAATAAAAGAGAATAGAAAATCAAAAAAATTTCTTCTACAATAACCAAAAAGTATTCATTGTTTTTAAGTCCATAACAAAATTTTGTAACTTTATTTATCATTTCTCCAATGTTATAATAACCAAAAAGTATTCATTGTTTTTAAGTCCATAACAAAATTTTGTAACTTTATTTATCATTTCTCCAATGTTATAATTATAATTAAACTTATAGCAATTTATTTTTTAATAAAAAAATTCTACTAAAATATCTAATATTTTTTAAATGAGATTTGTTAACCTAAATTTACATTTCAATTATTTTAAAAATCTTAATGAAATAAAATTATTTTAAAAGGATACGCCTTCATTTATAAGTATCTGATGGGTCGAGTGGAAGTATTAATGAGTCCAAAACAACTATCCTTTTAACATATCACCTGCTACTGATTAGGGTTTTTAGAGCCCTGCGTATGATCTGCACAGTTTCCAGATTGCCTTGGCAGGAGGTAGGTTAGCTGTCTGTGTTTTCTTATTAAAAGGGTAAGTTAGCTGTCTGTGTTTTCTTATGAAAAGGGGTAAGTTAGCTGTCTGCATATGATCTGCACAGTTTCCAGATTGCCTTGGCAGGTAGCTGTATGTGTCTTTTACTAAAAGGGGTGGCACTTTTTCGAGATTGATAGTTGGAAATTCAGCTTTTAAGTATAAAATATGATATAAAAGTTTTAACGTTTTCAGCAAATAATTTGTTAGAGAATTTAGTGCATCACCAAAAAAAATTGCAAGTGCAGAAAATGAGAGCTGGTCCATTCGTATAGGATTGTTGTTACAGATTTTAATTCATCCACCAAAACATGGGAGGTGAAGCAAATGAGAGTCAGTCATATCTTATTTGATTGTTTTAGAAAATATATTGTAATTGATTTAGAATCAAATTTAATTGACTTTTAATTAATTAATTTAAATTAAATCAATTTAGTATAATTTTATAATAGTTTCGAATATATATATATATATATTAAATTGAATATTTATAAATTATAAAAATATATTTTGATTTTCTAAAACTTTTATTATAATTTTTTTGATTGTTATAAACTATTTGCTATAAATAAAAATATATTAATTTTTTATAAAAATAATAAAAATGGAAAAAAAAATAACTATGAACCACGTATGTGGATAATATGCTGAAAGGTGCTGCGAACTGTGCGGACTACGATCTGTCAGGAGGGTTATAAATAAGCATTTAAAACATATATATGAAAAGTGATATTTTTCATCCATGGTTAATGCACATGGTTCCGCAACGAGTGGTATGTATAATTCAAAATGATTATCAAGAAACAAATTATTAATATAAATGATTTTATTTAACTAATTCTTATAATATATTAATTTTTAAAATTTAAAAATATATTAATTTTTAAAATTTATATTGTAGTGCATCTAAAAACTCATTTTAATAAATAAAATGATTATCCAGAAACATAAATGATTTTATCTAATTGTTTTTTTTATTTTATAAATAAATTATATTTTTTTAATTTTACATTTAGCTTTGATATGCATTAAAAAAACTCCCTTTAATAAATAATCCAACATGACTTTAGTGTTCATTATACTTCTATATACTTTATTTTATGTCTTTTAAATATATATTTTAGATTCCTTAAAGTCATGACACTCTAATACAATATATATATATAAACCAGACATTCAAATCAAGATTATGTAAAGGTTTGTAGGCAATATAAACATGTTGTATTTATATATATATATATATATATGTGTGTGTGGGGGGAGTGATATATGGTTGTAGGTTTATTTTTTTATTTTTTTTAATTATGTTTTGGGTTTTGTATATATAATTACTTTTATTAAAATTTTATAAGTTTTAATTTTATAATTTATGTTTTAATTTTTAGAATAAATTTATTTATATATTTAATGATATATTTTAAATAACAAAAAAAACATAATTTTACATAAAATTATATTATTATTTTTTTATAAAAATCAAAATTTAAAAAATTTAAAATTTTTAACTAAATTTGATTTATATTTTTTTAACAAAAACTTAATTTTTATTTTTAATATATATAATACACTAATTCTATTTATCATAAGTATAATCAAAACACCATAACTACTTATATTTATAATTATTTTAATCATAAAATTTTGTTAAATATAATTTTAATTTTTTTAAATAATTTGATTCAACCTCTATATTATTATATTATCCATTACTTTTTACATAACAAAACAGATACTAAACCGTAATGTTGTATATTACACTGTTTAATGTTAATTTGAATTCCACACAATTAATAAATTATACAAAATATTTGTCAAAATAATTAAAATTTTTAAATAATTTAAAACATATTTAAATTTTTTAAAATGAGTGAATCAATTAAAACTTTGACCGTGATATGTCGCTGAATTTGAAAACTTAGGAAAAAAAAGGATTTTTGAGTATCCTGATCAAACTTTGAAAATAACTGCTTCGACGAGGGGTTAATGATCCTCGTCCTCAAAGCTGCGCACATAGGTGCGAGCGATATTGTAGAGGAACATTCTTTGGGAGCAGTTTAAATATTTGTTTTGCTTTTATTTTAATTGTTTTATATATATATTTTTGAATGTATAGATAATTTATAAAAAATAGGGTATTTAAATTATATATTTTTAACCATTGATATTTAAAGTTAAGTAATTTTTTTAATCGAAAAATTATTTATAAAAAATAAGATATTTAAATTATATATTTTTAATAATTGATATTTAAAATTAAATAATTTTTCAAGCATGTTTATGTTGATTTCCTAAATATTTGGAAATCTAACCGATATGAGTACGGTCAATTATTGGACCGCGTCTATATAACATTCATAGAATCAGCTATCGACAAAAACTCAGATTAATTTTTTGAACTTTCTAACCAAAAATGTATTTAAACTGATGTAAAAATATGTGTGAAAAATATTAAAAGAAATTCAACGTTTAGACTACCCTATTAAGACATCATGTAAACAATGTCTATTCACCTTGTGTTTTTCAGAAAATCTCCGCATTCCACGGCACATAGTGAATGCCAGGAAGAAAGTTACCAAGCTCCATAGCACTATTAGATACTTCAAAATTTTTTAATTTTTTTAAACTATAAATTATAATTTTGAATGGGTGGTTAGCAAGCAAACCACCTCACTAACCGAAACTCGAATTCAAATTTTTTAATCCTTTTACCATCCTCAAACTTAAAAATATTATTAGCAAAAGTTTAGAGTCATTCATTTCACCATGTACATAATTATGGAAATTCACAAAATTGTTTAATTATGTTGAATTTTAGAAGATAAAGGATACGATATTTTCTTTTTCTTTTTTTTCCGGACGAAAAAGCATGATATATTTATATAAGAAATATAAACAAGCATGAATGTACATTCATATGAAGTTTATCTGACCCATATAGCCCATATAGTGCTATTCCTTTTGCTCAAAAAGCATATAGACACCATAGATCTGAAACATAAAATGTCATGGAGGAGATAATAAAAAAAAAGCAATATAATGCCATGAAATCAGCAAAATAACCACACTGACAGCCATCAACAAAATCTTCAAAAGGCATTGATGAGGCACAGAAGGAAAATCCTGCAGCCATAAAAACGAAAACCAGCATCATATGAAAATAAAACCCACAGATAGGAGTCCAGAATTAAAAACCATTAGATCAAAGGAACCATAAAGCGAACTAGAAATCTGGAGGAGAGAATTCCTGAATGGAAAGGAATTTCCCCTCGACCGCCACCTGCAAAAACCATAAGCCTGGAGCCACCTGAAGACCCTTTTTAGATAGAAAATCTGCTTGCTGATTGAGTGCCCTGTTGATATGATAAATAGAGCCTCCCTCCGATCTGCTCCACAAGAACCTTATCCTGTCTAACCATCCTACCAGCTGGGGCTTGAGAATGTTATTTTTCCCAAGGACATGATCCACCATAGCTTTTGAGTCTCCAAAGATAGAGACATTCTGTAAATTAAGAAAGAGACAAAAACTTAGAAGACCAGCTAGGGCCATAGCCTCAGCTTTACTGTTGGAACCCTTTCCCCCATTCCAGTGTATGAGGAAGTGACAGTTTTCGTTTGCAAGAATATGCACCCCACAGCCACATATTCCATTCTGTTCGGCACCATCGAAGAAAGCTCTAGGCAAAAGAGAAAGCTCCCGAGGGGGCTCCGTGCATACCTGATTCATTTGCTTGGGAGGCTTCTGCGGGATAGATTCATAGACAGAAGTAATATTTGAGAAAATATCCAGAAATGGGACTGATTTACCATTGAAGATAAAACTGTTGCGCCACTTCCATATGAGCCAAATGGTGATAATGAAAATTGTTCTCCATGACTCCTTTTGCTTACTGCACCATAGAAACGCATCACTAATCGACACATGAAACATATGTTGGATTCCATAGCAATCCTCCAGAGATTTCCAAAGTTGTTGAGATTTATTGCAGTTAAGAAATAGATGGAAATTGTTTTCCTCTGCTAACTTGCAAATGGGGCAAATGCCAGGACCCTGCCATCCTCTCTTCCTTAAATTCTCCCAAGAGAGATTTCTATTATGAAAAGACAGCCATGAAAATAAAATCATTTTGGAGGGGCATCTAGATTTCCAAAAAATGAGTGGAAAGGAAGGGCTGAGAGGAGCTTGCTTTAGACCGCTCAAATTCTAGTAAATGTCTTTAACTCGAATAGAGTTCATCCCTTTCGAGTTTCTCCATATGAGACTGTCATGATTCGCCGAGCGAAAAATTCCACAATTTCTGAGACGCGTTCTGATGAGATCCCATTGCAGAGCGATATCACCCTGCATGCCCATGCATCCGGCTTCCTTCCAGATAGGAACCGGACCCTGCCAACCAGCAATTAAACTGTCCCAATAGAAAAATCCTTTTCTGTGAAGGAAAATCAATAAAGGCTCAGGAAACTCGATCACCTCAGCTCCGCTCAAAAATTGGTCTTTTCCAATAAGAATCTTTTTGCCAGATTGAAAACGCCAGACTAAGTTCTCCAGGAAATAACTTTCGATCTTGCGAAGGCTTAACCATATTGAAGAGCCAGAAGGAGAGCCAATCCTTCCATTTCTGAACCAGAAAGATATATCTTTTTTACCCAAATATTTCTTTTGAATTATGTTGCTCCATGGCCCTTCTTCATATATCCCTCTCCACAGGGACCTACATAACAGAGCCTTTCCGAAAGTCCTCAAATCTAAGAGGCCCCATCCTCCCATGCTCTTCGGCAAAGAGATATTGGCCAATTTCGAAAGGTGATATTTCCTTTTGCCTGTTTGACCACCCCAAATAAAATTAGCAGTAAGCTTGTTCATTGACTGAATAATGCTCGCTGGAAGAAAAAATAAATGAGACCAGTAAACTGCTAGCTGGTTTAGCACGGATTGCACCAGGGTCACCCTTCCTGCCAGCGAAAGGCATCTATACTCCCATACAGATATCCTCTTATAAAATCTATCCGGAATCCATTGCCAGTCCACCTTTGAATATCTGTTTGCCTTTAAATGAAAGCCCAAGTATTTAATTCCATGACTGATTGGTTGCGCCTCCATACCAAAAAGAGCCGATAACCATTCAACCTCCTCCTGGCAGATATCATTGTGGTAGATGACCGACTTTGCACTGTTTATCTGTAATCCTGTTGCCTTCTGGAAATTGAAAAGGATTTCGTAAAAACATAACCAAGTAAATCTGCATAGAATTCCAAACATTATAATATCATCAACAAATAAGTTATGTGAGATCGAGATGTTCCTGCAAATTTTTAGCGGCTGACACCTGTTTTCCCTGACAGCCTTATTGATATGTAGGCTGAGAGAATTCATAGCCAGAATGAATAGGAGCGGTGAAAGAGGACAGCCTTGACGTAGTCCTCTGTAAGCTGAGAAAAAAGGAGATGGGATTCCATTAATGATGACCGCATAATTCACCTTCTCCACGCAGGCCATGATCCAATTTATCATCCTAGCTCTTAAGCCAACCTTTGCAAGTAAACATCTTATGAATCCCCAATCAAGGCAATCATATGCCTTGCGAAGGTCAATCTTGAGAATGATTGCATCCCTTTTTTTGGAGTGAATGGAAAAAAGACCTTCCTGTGTATTTGCAACCGCGTCCAGGATGTTTCTTCCTTGTAAAAAGGCGTGCTGGTCTTTTGATAAGCATTTTGACAGAGTTGCTTTAATTCTTTCTGCAA
The DNA here is from genome assembly GCA_031772625.1 of Pinus tabuliformis. Taxonomy (NCBI): domain Eukaryota; kingdom Viridiplantae; phylum Streptophyta; class Pinopsida; order Pinales; family Pinaceae; genus Pinus; species Pinus tabuliformis. The sequence goes on from CM062811.1 coordinate 701,617,023, forward strand.
TGATCTTTGAGATAATTTTGTAAGAAATATTGCACAGTGAGATCGGTCGAAAGTCCCCGAAGGACTCTGCATTTTCTTTCTTTGGAATGAGCGCTATGTTTGTGGAGGATGTCTTCTGGTTGATACTGCCTGATATCCTGGAAGCTTCTACCATTTTTAACAGATCAGCTTTAATAATGTCGAAAAAGTGAATGAGGAACTCTATAGTCCAACCATCCGGCCCTGGACACTTATCTCTCTTAAAGGACTTCATTGACTTTAGCAACTCCTCCTCAGTTACTGGCTGAAAGATTTGGTCATTTATATCCTCATCAAACATCTGAGGGAACACTTCAATGCCCCACATAATATCCTGAAAGCTACATTCTTCAGATCTTTTATACTGATTTGAAAAAAATTCACTGCCTCATTTGTTATTTCCTGTTGAGAATATAGAAAACCACCTCTTCCATCACTAATTTTCCATATGGAATTCTTCTCTCGCCTGGAGTTAGCGAATTTATGGAAAAATTTTGTATTCTTATCCCCTTCTTTAAGCCATATCGCCCTGCTTTTCAACCTCCAAAAAGATTCCTCCTGTTCTAAAATTTTAATTTTTCTCTTTTGAAGCTCCTTTATGTGACTTCTCTCTTTGAAGGATAGGCGATGAGCATTCATGGCTTCCGAAGCACTGTCCAATTCTTTTTGAATTTTCCGAAGATCATTTCTGTTGGATTGCCTTTTCTTAAATTGCCAGTCTTTCACCACCTTTCGCATGTGATCCATTTTATCTCTGAAAGTCATCAAAACTGGAAAGGGATTTGAGGACACCATCTCACTCCATGCTTTCTTTATAAGGTCGTTGAAAGCTGGATCTTCCAGGATTGTTCTGTTGAATTTGAAACAGTATCCTTTCCTGAAGCCCTTTTCCTTCCAACCTAATAAAATTGGTCTATGATCCGAAATGAAAACATTCTCAATCGATGAGAAAGGCATGCCCATCTTGTCAATCAAACTGGCGTGAAGAATAAATCTATCAAGTCTCTTAGCTATGTAAGCATTTTCAATTCTTCCATTCTCCCATGTCGGGCGCATTTGGGAAGGGAAAATGTCAATATAATTCCTCCTCAACAGCAGATCATTTTTTATTTTTTCAGCAAGGGGGTCCTTCTTCTTGTTGTTGCCCCATATTTCCTCCATATTAAGAGTGACATTTAGGTCCCCTGCAATCAATAAATATTCAACATCAAAAATTTCAGAGTCAAAAAGCTTCTCCCAGAATTGCAGTCTATTCTTGTAGGGAGCATATACATTCAAGATGTTTATTGGGAAATTGAGTCCCCTCATATGCGCCGAGATCAAAATTCCCGCCAAACAGCTATATGTTTTTGCCTTGATCCAGTTCGGATCCCACAAGACCGCCAACCCCCCGAAAGGCCATTGGCTTCCAAAGGAAGGAAACATCTTCCTAAAGTATGAGATTGCTACAGAAGAGGCGTGCATAGTTTCCTGGATAAGAATAATTTTGGGGCTTGCAGAGAGAAAGAAATCCTTTAATGCCAAAAATTTTTGGTCTACCCCCAGACCCCTTATGTTCATGGAGATGATGAAATTCATTTTGGAGACTTTTCGGCCATGCTTGCTCTAAGAGGCCTTCCTTCTGTCATGTCAATGATAGGAACATCTATAAGGGACAAATTACAGGTTCCTCTGCCTGCGCCTTCACCTCTCCCCCTGAAATGCCTACTTCCCCTGTTGTTTTTTCTCCTCACCGTAATATTACTCGCGGAGTTTGGACTTATTTGCAGTGATTTTTGGATTCCAGGTTTATGAATAGTGAGAGCCTTGAGCTCCAAAGATTTCTTGCTCAATAAATAATCCAAATCACTGCCTATAGAATTTGTAGGCGAAGACGTTGGAGAATTTGCAGGGGTGGCTGATATCATGATTTCTTTTCCTTTACCGAGGGAAGAATAGTTCTTTATAGGGGTTGACGAGGAGGAATGAATGATGTGGACTTCCTTATTGAAATTTTTATAGGGATGCGGGATCGATGGAGGATTTGGAACCTCATGATCAGAGGCTGGCTCCAAAGGGGGCATAGCAGGAGATATTGCTGGCTTAGGAGCCTCGTAGTCAGAGGCCAGCTCCAAGGGTGGCATAGATGGCGATATAGGCTGCACGGGAACAGGGGATTTGTGCTGCAAAAAAGGATTCTGTTGAGTATCAGAATAAAACTTTGTCGGATCCTCTGACTCTAAAGGAGACTGACTCTCTGAGGATGGAGACTTCACCTGTTCCGGGAATGACGATTTTACTTTGAAGGTCTTTGCCGCATACTGGTGGGAGCCGTGAGGCTTTCGGAAAATATTAAGACGCCGAGAGCAGTTTTTTATTAGATGCCCAGTACGATGGCAAGTTGAGCATCTAAAGGGCACCCCCCAGAAATCCAGCCTTTGCCTAATTTTTTGTTCCCTCCAGTATATGTCGATATGGTCCAGAAATCCCCCTCTATAAGCTTTATCTATCAAAATCCACGCAACTCGTTTATCTTTCTCTCCTAAACACCATGGGTCAACATAAACGCATCTCCCAATGGCATTGCCAATATCTGCTAAAGTTTCTTTTGACCATAATTCTAATGGCAGACCGGGAAGCTTGACCCAGATCAAGTTGTTAGATGGAGTGTTCTTTAAAGGGTTATAGCCCAGATACCATCTGTGCAATGCCAGAAAACTTCTTCTGTACACCCACTGACGCTTCAGAATGATCTCCAGGTCACTGGAATTTAGGAAGTGGAAACAATACCATTCCTTTAGCAATCTGGCAACAATAGGAATATATCCTATTAACGGTTTCCACTGCTGTTCAAGCCAAACTCTCATCTTCGAGTCATCCAATTCCAGAAAATGCCACCTACCGACCAGCGCGTTACCCTGGAGACTTTCTATGTGTTTCGCCAGGTGGGAACTATCTATTTTAATGGCATCGGGAGGGGGAGCAATCTTTACAGGTTTCTGAGTTTTCTGAGAATATCCATCCTCCCGGGCCTTTTCTATATGTTCTTTATCGATTTGGTCGATAGGGCGAGAAGGTTTTTCCTTTGACCGGACAAACCCTTCCGGAACATCCTGTGGGTCCACGGGGTGAATCAACATTTCCTCCAAGGTGGACTGCCATTCACTTGACAGTTTGGTGCTTCCATGGACAGATTCCGCTTGGATGGCCGCTTGAATCATAGCCTCCATGGCAGATGTGTCAGATTGTAGGTCCATTCTTTATGATGCCAACTAATTCTTAGCTCATGAGTACCACAAGATCCAAAAATAATCTATGACGGACACTACGGTCAATGGCAGCAAAAGATTTCTGAACAAGATGCCTGGAGTAGGAAGGATAAGAATTCTAAATTCCGACTGCAGTACTGATAGATGAAGCCTCGGGAAAAAAAAGTCCTTTTTTCCAGGAGATAAGGTGTTAAATTTTAGGCCATCTGTCCATCAGATTTGAAAGGGATGACTATATCCTGAGCTGGACTCTGACAAACACAAAAATTTTGAAAAATGGCGGCTATGCTTAAATCGGAAGCTCTGATCCCAATCCCATGGAAATTTAATATCCAAGACTTACTTAGCTTGACTCTGCCCGAGAAAGTCCTGGACAGATGGATGAAATAAAGGCTCGTACTATTGGTCATAAACCGGCTCCCGGGCGAGAAAAATCCGGCCCGGAAAAACCAGAAGGATTCAATGTGAGACTACAGAGAGCAATGAGCTTCATAACGATTCAGAATGATTCTTCATAACAAAACTTCATGAAGTATCTTCTGGACAAACTATACAGCAATAGAAGACCTCACAGACGCACCACCAGGGACCTAACTTAAATCGGAAATCCGAACAAGGCTTGGTAATAACAAAATACTTCTGAACCTTGAGCACCGATAACCATGTCCCGTTAAAAAAAGATTTTCCAGGCATGAGAGATCCACAGAAATTCTAATATATGCTTTAAAGGAGTATGAAACTTTTTTTGCTAAATTATTCTAACTCCAAGACCAGTCTATCCTTTCTCTATATTTCTACACAAATACAGTATTCATGCCAATGTTCATATTGCACTATTTAAACAGAGTATAATTGCTTCAAAGCTAACTGGTAACTTTCCTTTAAGAAGCCTTCTTATAACAAGAAACAAAAAGCAGCATAATGATTCAAACCGAGGAACTACTAACCTGGAGACGCAGGCGAGCCGAGAGCATAGTGCAAGTGAAGAAAGAAAGAGCGGAGGAACAACACAAACGTAGTAGATCCGAGAAGCAGAATTGCATGAGGAAAATTCTGAAACGAAAAGAAGAGACCATGGAAAAGAAACCCAGCCAGAGAGCCAGCCGGAGGAAAATGAAGTGAGTTAAGCGAATAGCATGCAAAAACTAGGATTCGACAAGAGTCATGGCGTATGAAGGGCCAGAGCCAGGAGTCATGAGAGCGCAGGCGTGACAGAAACGTGGCATAAGCTCATGGAGACGGCTTGAATCAGATTAAGGAGACCAGATGGCTCAAGTCAGAGTAGGCGAAACAAAAAATAACGTGGCCGGCATGCAACGAACTGTTGATACGCACCTGAGTTAGCTTATTGGCCACACCTCCATCGCGCTTTCTGGTTGGATGCCTTCACCTGAACAACGCCACTCAGCTGCCGCGCTCTCCAGCGCTATAACATTTATTTAAAATGTTATATGAAATTAAATAATGTATATATTTAAGTAGTGATTATTTAACAAGGAATGTCTTAATAAAATATTTATTCACTATTAATTTATAATTTTATAGATCCATATATTTAGAATGTTTTTTTGTAAATTGAGAGTTTATGTTAATTTTTCAAAATATACATTTTTGGTGTTTTTCACAATCATACCACTCGTCTCATTCTTCCTGGATTTGTCGGCTAGGTGGTAAAGACAAAAAATATTTGAACAAAATAACAAAATACTTCAGTTTCTCAAACAGATTGCCTATCTTGCCCAAAAGAGACCAAGAACCCAAATACACCCCACTAACATATTCAATCCAGATTATTCCCTAAAGCATGGCCCGCGGGATCGTTATCATGTTGTTGATGGAAAGCTTCGTGCACACGAGCATCAGTGTGTTCCACTCTCCCCTGTAGATGATCCAATCGCTCCTGCACGCACTTCTATCCACGCTAGAGGGAGGCCATTTGGTCTAGCATTTTTCATTTGTTGTGTTGGGGATCATTCATGAAGGCAATTATCTCATTTTTCTCTTCATGACAATCTCGTGCCAACTACTCTACTAGAATTGCCATCTGGCTGATTAATGCTTCCAAGGAGTCGAATGTTGACGAAAGGTCCACACGCCTAGGCTAGAACCCACATGGTTCCTCAACCACCTCTCCTAAATTATTCGGCTATCTTTGATGCCCTACGTCCTGGCCTCGGGGTCCCACTCCCCACCTTACTCGTCCCCATTGTCGATGCATACTCCTAAGCCCCAACGCATGACCTGGAAAGCTCCCTAATCTTGTTACTAATTAGTTGGTCAAACTTCCCTAAACCCAATATTCTCCTTCTGAAACCAAGAGCACAAAAACGATGGGAAGAAAAAAATCACGAGTAGCACAGTTGAATATCTATATACATGCCCTATGTGTATCCCTATCGCTCTTGTGCCAATTTTCAAAGGAAAACTCCAACCAACCATTGAGCTTCATGTCCCCAATATCCAATGACTTTGCTAAATTCCAGAATGCCAAAAGCCAACTAACTGAAACATAAATTACCACTATCGACTCTGACCAATTTCCAAAAAACTCCCTCGAATTGAAGTTATAAAGCACCCATTTCTTCGCGCGCCCATAATCCCAAGACAAGGGGTCCGGAGGTGCCAGGAACTATGCCTTCCAATAAAAGTTTTCAATGGTCAGGGAATCCACCTCCAGCCCTAGCCATCTTTTATAAAACACACTTAAACCATAATTGTGGATTTGTTGTATAAAAAAGCAAAGAGCAGAGAGTATTACTTCCTCAGTCAAAGACCACATGCTTCCTCTCTGCTACTTTCTTGGTTATACTCCTTCGAAGCAAACATGGTCCTCTCCACAAGCTTAGGGGATCTTCCTTGAGCAAAAACTCTAACATTGATCCCGGGTCCCAAAAATTGAATTCTCCCCTCACTTTGCTCCTCTAGTTGGTCCAACAACTAATGGAAAGACTACAATTCAGTATCATGGCGAGACAGACACTAACGCTAAACTTGCACCAACAACCACCCTACTTAGCAAGAACACAAAATTCTGACCATAACACTGCTCCCATAACAAAGAACCTTGAAATAATGACCTCTTGTGTCCACAGAAATTTAATAATGATGTTTCTTCTAGAGCCTTATCATACAAGGCATGGAAACAAACTTCTCTATCACGTTTCATCCCCTCTATGAGTGGGTGTATTGAATGCCCTTCGGGGCTCAATGTTTTCCATGTCCATCTCCCCCATCGTGGCCAGGATATCTTGTTCTATGAGTTGTTCTATGTTCTGAATTTTTCTTGGATCCACCGAGGGTGGCTACAACGATTCAAATTCTATAGGGGGTCCAAGGTTCCCCAATTTGCAAAACAATCAACGACCATGTACCTATATCTTCTCATGTGCAAAGTAATGACATATGGGACTTGGTTTTCCAACCTCAAATTTTTAACTACTTTGAATATCGGGGACCCATTAACTAATCTTTAAAAGATTTTCACCACTAGTTGCAAATCTCATGAAATTTGGATGCTCAACATATCCATTTTACTGGCCAAGATCAGTCCCAAGTTCCAACATTGTGAGTTCAACAACATTGTTGGTTGTATGACCACAATAGCCTGAAAACAACCCTCTCGGTTTCCCTTGAGTATCCCTAAGAATACCTCTGCAACCTTTAGGTTTTTGATTTCCTTTAAACACACCATCAAAATTTAATTTGATAAATCCATTAGGGGGGAAAAGGAAGATAGAAGGAGATGATATGATAGTTTTGTTCTAAGTTTCCGATGGGCATCAGATCATAGCAAAAGAGAGTTCCAGTCTTGAAAGGATGGTCACTTCTTCCCCTTCCGCTTTTGAATCCTCCTCCATCCATTTTTATGCCAAGATTGTTTACCTTATGTTCCCAATTGTGGTCTGCCACACCACCCGCTTCCTGGATCTTTGATTCTTAACGATAACCCTATTAGGTTCCTTCCAAATGTTCCAAAGTAGAAATCCTAGGATTAATATCCATGCTCGGTTGACCACCTGACTTTTGAATATCAATCTTCTACATTGCTCCCCATTTCCCAAAGGATGTTTCTTGATCAATCCAAATAACCAAAAAATTGTCATGCTCTTTCCCGTAGAACTTCCATTATGAGGAAAAATTCAGCAGGTGTTATATGGTCTCCTCCTACCTCTGACATAATGGGCACCAAGATGGACCTATGAAGCCTTTCTTCTCCAGATGGTCCCATGTTAAGAATCTATTTCCTCTAATGAGCCAGACAAAATGGGAAATATTAGGCCACAGTTTGACGGACCAGATCTTCCTCCAAAACAACTCCTAACGATTCACTACATCATCCCCTACCAACTATAGACCTCCTTAATAGTGAAAGTTCAAGATGGTTTATGCCCCCACCTTAGTCCATCCACATCCAATGTAAACTGAAATTTTCTATCCCACAGGGCATGTTGTAGGACGAGCCAATTTTAAACATCCTACATCGCTCCCCAATTCTATGTTGTCTTCCATTCTCTCCAATGTGAGTTAGGGCGATGCTCCATCCATAAGTCTATTACTTTCAAGGTGCCCTAAACCTTGGTAAGTACTTGAAGAGGACGCAATTCACCTTTCTCTCCCAAGCACGACAATTGGTTCCAAGCGTCCTCCTAGAATCGAGTTGAGGTGTCATTTCTAACTTCCAGAAATGGTGCTTTTGGATAATACTTTTGTTGTTATGAGCTAAGTTCCAAAGGGGGGAGCCCTTTGAAAACTCTGCCGCTTTCAAATTTTCCAACTGTGACCAACAGAGGAAGTCTTTTCGGCACATGTTTCTCCCCTTTCCATCTATGGCATCATCTTTCATCTATGATTTTGGCTCATCCATAAGCCTATTGTCGATGCTCCTGCATCAGACTCCAGATGAACAAAACATTTAATGGTCTATGACCCAACGGAATCACCACTTCCTACCTATGGTTACTGAATTGTTATAGAAACTTCACCCCTTGCACGTTATTGCCAATTTCTCCATCAATGCTTCACCTAATTCACTTCATCAAGATTGAGTCATAGTTATATTAAGAAATAACTATGACTAAGTCTGTCAAAACCAGCAAAATTATCGCCATAAAAACTTATGAACAGAGACACACCTTCTCCCATTTTTGAGTCTCGAACTAAAATCTGTGATCCCTGTTTCTCTCTCCTCTTTACACAAACTCCATTGTGCATGGCTAAATCACTAGATTTAGCTTGTCATTGCATTCATTTTGCTGCCAAGGGAAGCTTTACTTGCTCTCGCTCTAAACATGAATCAATTCTCAAATACAGCAGTCAACCAGTACGCCTAAACTCTCGCATTAACTCAGCTCTGCTCTGACAACACTTTGATGCCATGATACCACTTTGATGCCACCACACTGGTGGCAGACCCAACAAACCACACACAAATGGAGGCAAAGGACAAACTGATACCACTTTGATGCCACCACACTGGTGGCAGATCCAACAAACCACACACAAATGGAGGCAAGGGACACGTTGAGCATGTTGTAATTCCGACTTGGGGAATTTTTTATTAATTAAATTATTCTCCCTTTGTTACATTTAGTATACAAATGGCCTCTTTATATAATATAGGTGACTATAACAAACAAATTACAATTAGCTATTAACTCAATCATATGTTAAAATATCTCCACAACATCTCTCTATGGTTCTCTCAAGAATCTCATCCATTTATTCACTCAATTTTCTCCATTTATCATCCCTACATAGACTCTCAAGAATAAGTCTACACTATCACATTTTCTCATCATATTATTTATTAAACATTACAAATATGAATAATTCTTTTGTGCCCTTTTTAATAAATATTAAATCGGTCTCTCTTTTTTTTCCCTTGTTGTTTTTGGTCTTCATTTTTTATTGATCTTCGGTCTTTTTGTCCACTTTTACTTTGTACTTGCAAACACATATATAAGTTGTGGTCCATATAAAAGAATATCCATCCACGAGAGTACATGGGTTACCAACCATTGTATCCACTAGTTCTTTAGGAAACTCCTCGTACATGGTTCATCACCCTTTCTCTTTATCACAAATACCTTTTACTTGTACCTATTTCTCCCCTTTCCATGTTTTTCATTATCTTTCACCTACACTTCTGGCTCACCTATAAGCTTGTTGTCGATGCTCCTGCATCAAAGAGGTATGTAGAATTATGTGCATGAATAGATATCTCTTTTAAATTCAAATATCTTTCATCCTCCACTTGTCGAAATCCTTCCTTATTCCTACATTGCCATTGAGGATATGAATGGAGTGGCCTTGTTGTCAAAGGTGCATAAGGGACATTAAACTTCTTCAAAGCTTTGGAAGATAGAGTACATGATGTAGAAGAAACTACAAGAACTTAGGTAGTTTAAGCCTGATGGTGCCAAGTACCAAGGGTTTGAGACTTGTTTTATCTGCAAAATACATTATGCCATCTACATTGTCACTTAAACTTTTCAAAAAGGTCTCTTAGAAAGGTCATGTCATATGTTAAACCTATCTCAAGTAGTCAAGCATCTATCAAGAAGCAAACAAAGTATGAAACATATATACAATGACTCCAATATTACAATGGGTAACAACATAATGAGTAGATTAAGGTGATTTAACTTTCATTGGATATGATATTTTACCTTTATCTTCTTTCTACTCTTGTTTGTCTTTAATCTTCCCCTCAGGGATTCTACATGTTGATGCATCATGTCCATTTCTACCACAATGGACACAGTGAAGATTGGGTCTCTTTCCATGGTTGCGTCTACCCACTCGTGCTTGAAGTTATTTCTTCCATGTCCTCTTTTACTTCTTTCTCCTCTAGAAAAAAATATGTGTTTGATTCTTCCCTTTCTGAGCATGGCATATGGATTCTTTAAAGGTCTCAACTATTGTCATCGTCTTCCCAAAGGCTTTCTTATGTTTTACAATTTTATCCACCAAAGAGTCAAATGTAATAAAGTTTACTCAGTCACTAGCTTGTAGAGATTCAATATAGTGAGAGTCTGTAGGGTAGAGGGACTTGACAAAGGTTTCGACAATGGCATCTATGACATGCATGATGGCTTTGATCTCAAAAGCTAAGGCCATGGAGTCATCACCTTTCAAATCTAGTTTGAAAAGTGTTATTAGTAGTTACATAAGCTCCAAATCTAAGTGTGAGCCATACAAAAATTTTAACTTCTTTAGAGTAATCAAAGAATTTGTAATGGAAACCATATGCCAGCTCACCTCTTTACCTATTGATGCAGCAATCATGACATACACTTTAATGTCTTTATTCGTCTATATACCTAGCTCTTTCTTTAACATAGTCTTTTTAGGTTCGTTCTCCACCTCTCCTTCACAGATGCCATCTCAAAAATCGTTGAAAATAAGTACTCAATTAATATTTTTGGGCTATTCTCTATAGTTCTCCTTTCTAATTAGCACCATGCCAAAATAGAAATGAGAAAATGCATCTTAAATCATGCGCCCTTTACAAAAGGTTTCAAGACTTTTTCTAATTAACACCATGCCAAAAATAAAAATGAGAGAATGCATCTTTTGCAACTAATTATAAGAACATGGAAAATCATGTGCCCTTTACAAAGGGTTTCAAGACTTTGAATAATGTATTCTAGATTGTAAGATGTTCAAAGTTTATTCGACGTACCTTCAGTAACTCACACAAAATATATTCTTAAAACATATCCTTATTCATCTTAATCAAATGCAGATGGTCACCACTACTATTTATTTCGAGCATGAAAATAGTTTAGTTCCATATGGTGTTGTTGTTGAGTCAAACCCTTGATGAATGTTGGATCACATTGTTGGTTGAAGGAAACCATCATTAACTACATAATGTGGTTAACAAGCTTACCTTTCTTGAAAGTAAGTTAACTTATGATCATTTGATTTGATAATTGTAGTCTAATTGTTTTTATTTTGGAGATTTTTTTGGATATATTTTCCAATAAAATATACTTAAAATTTAATAAAAATATGTTAATTTACCCATCTAAATGCCTTAACAAAAAATCAAAATTTTAAATTCATTTAGGCATTAAAAAACATAAACTATCAAAACTTCTTTTACAAAATTATTTAAAAAAAACCTACCCACTATGGGCAGATAGAAGCCCGTAGTCGACTCGAAATCTAACCAACGGACCCGTAATAACTCTGGAAGCTTTCTAAATCAAATATGGAGTCGTATCGGGTACCCCAAAGCCAATAGCATTGGCTGCTGCCCCAAACCATGGTTATAAAGTAACGTACGTTTCATTTAATTGTTAAGAATTTTGAACATAATTTTATAAATGAACTTTCATTTCAGTAATAATTTGTTATTATATAAAGAGAATTTTATTCATTTAAAAAATCAAATACTTAATCTATTAATTAAAATTTGATAATAAGAAGCCATCATAAAAGTTTAAATATAATTATTTTTTTTGTTTGTGTTTTTTTTTTTTTTTTTACATTATAATTTTTGGTGGGTGTTTTGTATTTTTATATAGTAGAGATATTGTCATATTTTTCTATTCAATTAAAATAAATAAAATATCAATAGGTTAGACATGTGTAATGTCTTATTAAATATTTTGATTTGGTAAAAAATATATATTATAATTATAATTAATAATTAATCAATTTAGATTTATCTAACTTTAGATCTACCAAGCACCCAGAGGAATCAAATTTCTTGTGATGCACATCTCTTTTAGAGTGAAAAGAAATGTGATCCATGTAGGTGCTTAGTAGAATCAAAGTTAAAATGGATCTAGGTTATAAATAAAAGTATTTTAGGACTTTTTGCACTAAGAGAGAAGCACTCTCAAGCCCTATATGTAAGAGATATTGTAATTTCATGTATAAATTAAAAAAATTAAAACCATCCTATATCCATCACCTCAATATCCTAAAGATGCAATCTAGCATGATAAAATGAAGTCTTTTCTTTTCAATGAAAATCAATGTACAGGAGGGAAGAAACAAAAAGTAATGCATCATACAAAATGCAACAAAGAAAATTTGTTAAGTGAATTTCACTAATACAATTGTTCCAATTTCTATTTTCACAAACAAAACCCTAAATGCAATGCGAAATGCAAAATGATGAGATTTTTCTTTTCAGTCCTCTTAATTTCCAAATGAAATGAAAACTAAAATGCTTGCTAAATCATCGATGAGAGAAATCACATAGAATGATGACTGTAATATGAATTTCTTCAAACAATGAATGATCAAGCAAAAAATTGCCAATGACCTAAATGATAAGAACAAAGAAAAATCCAAACAAATTCTTATCAAGGGCTATCAAAATCAAAAGAAAACTAAGTGAAGAATTTTCAAAGAGAATGACACACTCAGAGACAGCAGGAAAACAAGTTGGACCAAAGAAAATCAGAAAACAAGGAAAGAAAAGTAATTTTTTGCATCTTACGTGGATCAACGCAGGTGCAGAATTGGCAATAGTGCTCTGCAATGCAGGTACAAATAAGGAGAAGGTGTGTTGAAGCACTTTGTCTCCATACCAGGGGGTGTGCTAAGGCAAGTCCAGCCAAAATTTGACACAAAAAATCAAACCAAGTTTAGAGAATGGTTTTCCTAGGGTCAATCAAGGTCTGAGTGAATCAATCGAGATTAGTTTAAGAGGTGAAAAAGGTGCTAAGGTCAAGGAAACCATTAAGGGAAAAAAATGCTCCCTAGTGGAGTTGCCAATTTGTTATGTGAAATTTACGATTGTAAACAAAGGTGAATTCCCTAAACCTAGTGGACTGGTCTAGAACAACAAAAGACAAAGAATATAGAGTTTTCCTTAGAGAGATTATAGTATGGGAATGAAGCCTACCTCGAATCTATAGTAAGCTTCCATTTTCTCCTCACTTCCAATTATAGCTCCAAGTGCTATAATTAGAACCTGCACACACGATTGAAATAATATAACATCTCAATTCAATGAATAAACAAGGCATTGAAATACATTTGTGCAAACATAACACAACACATATAGGAAACCAAGATACTCTTTGCATTAATAGAAATAGGAGAGAGTTTACAACCATAAATAGTAGTTGATCTTGTAGAAGTCTCCCCAAGTTGACTCGTCCTTCCTTGCCACACAGCAAACCTTAATATCAACCCTAATGCATGAAGATAATGACTCCTTTACGTTCAAGGCATCAACATAAGTGTACAATCAATCTCCAAAAGCCAACCCTGATGCTATGTATGAGAGTAAACTTAGGAGAAGGATGGTAGTTTAGCACTTACCATTATGGGGTTGAGATCCACATATGATGGGAGGATGAGCTCAAGGGATAAGAGGTGAAATCTCCAAGATAGGATTCAAGCTTCTCATCCATGGTAAATAGTTAAAACAACCCTTGGAAGCTTCAGAATATTTTTTAATTTTCTCAAATTTCTAGAATCAACGCACTTGCATAAAGCAGAAACAAGTATTGACCAACATTGGTGCATAAGGGAGAAACCAGTGCTAAATACAGGTGGCTAAAGGGATAAGATGCGTTGGGGCCAAAAACATTTATTTTGAGAAATTAATCCCATAAACTCAAACTTTTTGGAAAGGTCATGCTTAGCGATTTATGAAGGGATGATGACAACATGTTCACAGATGTTGATTGGTTCGGTTTGTAGGCCTATTGACTAGATGTAATAAAATGACCTATAGCAGCATGGAAAAGGATTTGCATAAAAAGAAGGGGTTGATTATGAATAGAATTCCTCTCCCTCCCTCCCCCCCACCACCCCACACCCCCCCCCCCCCCCACAACAAAATGGGCCACCATCTAGACCCTCTTTGCCATGACAACTCAGAATGGATGGTAAGTTTGTCTAATGGATGTAAAAACTAGGTTTTGAATGAGTAACTGAAAGAAAATGTTTTTTTTGTCTAGAAGGTTTTGTTGTGAAGGGACAAGAGCATAAAGTATGTCAACTCATCAAATCCATGTATGGCCTAAAACAAGCACCACAAGCTTGGTATAAAAATTGACTAAGCATCTTCTAAAACTAATTTCAAACACTTTAGTTTTGATGATGCAACTTTATTTGTCAAGAAAGTTGTCATAATTGTTGTCTATCAGGCGGTGTATGTAGATGACTTGTTGATGACAGAGAAAATTAAAATTACATTGTATCCATAAAGAAAGAATTGAAGAAAGGATTTGAAATGACAGATTTGGGACTTCTTCACTACTATTTGGGTATTGAAGTGACTAAACATCTCGAATATACATTCCTCTCTCAAAAAATGTACATTATATATTTGTTAAAAAAAGTTTGCATGGTTGAATGCAATCCTTTTTCCACTCCAATGAAACAAAATTTAAATCTCACATCTAAAGAAGGAAATGAATTTGGCGATGCAAATAAATATAGACAACTTGTAGGAAGTCTTATCTGCCTCACCACTACCAAACCAAACATTTCATTTTTTGTTGGAATCCTTTTAAGGTTTATGCACAAGCTATTTGAGGGTCATTGGTCAACTACAAAAAGAGTTCTAAAGTACTTGAAGAGAACTCGAATCTTTGGGCTCAAATATACACAGGTGGATGACCTCAACTTGATTGGATATTCTGATTTAGATTTTGATGGAGATAGGGAAACTGGAGTATGTAAACCACAAAAGTACATGTTTTTTGATGTCATGATTTATGTCCATCATTAACAACATGATTGTAATCGAAATGAACATTCGAATATCGAGACTTGTTATACCTTTCCTTATTGTCTCTGGTGTCATTATGGCGTTGAGAGCTTGCCTCGGCTCTTTCCCTACAATGGGCACTGCCATGGGGTGATGGTGACGTGTTCCCATCATTCTCTTTCCTCGATGATTTCAACGATGTCTCGGAAGCATCTGACACCTTCGAGCATTCTCCTTCAGTGTATCCCAAGCCTACAAATCGAGGTCTCTGCACAACCTCCAATGGTTGAGTCATGCCTTGGTTATTAACACCAAGTTCTTTTTCCTCCTTGTACCTCATCCTGGTAAGGAGCCTCATGTTTGTCCCTGTAATTGGTATCTCCACATTTCCAACAGAAATCATACTATGTGAAGATGAAACTGAAGGGAAATCAACATCTTTTACCTCCATTGTCGATTTGGAAATAACTGATGAGGGCTTCTCATCATCTATTATTGGTGGTTCTTTAGTTGTCTTGGCAGATTCCCCAACTTTCTTTCTGACATACCCAAGTCCTGCCTAATGGGGTAATTCCTCTACTTTAATGGGGTTGACAATGCCTTGGCCATTAATGCCCAAGCCTTTTCCTTCATACCCCATTCTCTTCAACAATTTGGAGCCAATTCCCATGGTATGATTTTCAAAAACAACGAAATCATCATCAGGAAACATACATGAATTCAGAGAATTACTTTTTGCCTCACATGGGTCACGTTGCAGCTTTTCCAAGACCTCGTCCTTAGCTTGCATTTATTGTAGCAAACTCTGTTTCTCCTCTTTCTCTTCATGTAGAAGCATCTTCAATTCAGCGTTATCTTCTTGAAGACTGTGTTTGTTGTGTTTAAGTTCTTCCAGGGCCTCTTCCGTGGCTCGCAACCAAAGCTACACTCATTGCTTTTCCTCTATCTCTTTTTATAGAGCTTCATACAATATTTCCACTTTTTGGGAAATTCTGAGCATGGTCTCATACATCGCTTTGTCATCCTCCATCGCTGTGTGTTCCATTGTTCATGCTCACAATTCACATCCACGCAAAGACCGCTCTGATACCAAACTTGATCCGAGTTGACTCAACTCCCGGATTTAACGATCTTTTTCTTTCGTGATGTGATTAGAATTGCTTTTAAAAGAGAATAAAGGAACATATATTCATGTTGTAAAGAAGAACGAACATGACAAGAATCAGCAACATAAAACACAAGACGTTGATAACGAAGTTTGTCCATGAGGGACTACGTCCCCGGGCCCCCGGTGTCAAGATGATGTAGGCTGCTGCATTAAGTGCTGGAAAGAGTGATGATGTACATGCATGTGTTTTCTCTATCATACAAGGAATATGCCCTCACGCAGGAGTGGCTCAAAGAGATGTTTTGCTGCAGGAACTCTCATTCAAAAAAAGGACTCCTATCAACATGACATAATTTCACGTATGTTAATAATGAGCATCCCGCCAACATGGCATCAAAGGGATCTCAATCCAAACATACATGGGGACACATGAGTATCTCGTCAACATGACAACATAGGGATATCAATCAAAACATGACAATAAGTACATCTCACATCAAGAACAAAACAAGATCCCACATCAAACATCAAACAGGGATCTATACAACACAATGCATCTCAACCAAAGAGACAAAGAAGTACATGATCACACTGCACATACCTCACATCAAGGAGTTATCTGAAGAAGAGGATGAGAAAATTTTGGATCTGGCTGCACCATCAATCTCGTGGCGTCGAATCTCATGGAAATGACTGCTCGCACATTGAATGCTGACACTTGCACTCCACTTTGAAAAGTGGTCGAAAAATGGAATAATCAAATGGAAAATTTGATTGCACCATCAGATTTGTGGCATCAAATAGTGTAAAATCGACTATCAAATTTCTGAATTCTGACAAAGTGAAAATCTGGGGCTACCCAAATCTTTTAGATTCCCCCTAGATTCCTCAAAGATTCCCTCCTCTGGGTCATCTGAAAATCTGATGCTTAGATCAAAACTCTGTCTCCTCCATCAGGTTCGTGTCACTAAGAGGTGTAGGAATGACATAAAATTTGTCCCATTGGACACTGGAAAAATTTCACCCTCCTGAAATTTGGGCTCAATCATGGTTTTGCGTGCATCCGCTCCATGCTCATGGTTCCACCTGCGATTCATTAAAAATTTGTCTTGGACTCCGCGCTATGCCTTGGCCTCCACGCACTAACGAAATATCGGTTTATAATAAACTTCATGGGTGGATAAAATAAGGAAGTTGTATGGGTGCATTGGTAAAGTGGGCCCTTTGTTAAGGGGA
The DNA here is from genome assembly GCA_031772625.1 of Pinus tabuliformis. Classification (NCBI taxonomy): domain Eukaryota; kingdom Viridiplantae; phylum Streptophyta; class Pinopsida; order Pinales; family Pinaceae; genus Pinus; species Pinus tabuliformis. The sequence goes on from CM062811.1 coordinate 701,634,322, forward strand.
GGTCGGGGGATCAAATCCCGCCTCCCCATAGAATCGCCACCGTTAGTTTTATTAGGGCGCGTTTTTACATTTTGATATGGATTGCGGTTATAACCATTTACATGGGCTCATTTAATGTTAGTTGGAACCGTTTTATGGTTTGGCTAATATGCGGTTGCAGTTTGGGTTGGGCCGCCCGTGAAGCGAGCCGGCCTCGTGGTCGGGCGGGTTCGATTCCCGCCGGCCCATAAACATGTGTGTAGTATTTTTGGTTATATGATGGTTCGACCGTGGGTGGCGGGTCCGCCAGGGGTGGCCCGCACCCTATTCAAAGCTTAATACATGTGGTTGGTGGTTGGGGGGTCCAGCGGGGTCATGGCCGCCGACCCATTTTAATTATTAAATTTGTTAATATAGTTTGGGTCATGATGGAGGTGGAGGGTCATGGCCTGCCACCTGTTTTATAATATATAAATATATATTTTAATTTTATTACAATAATATGTTTTTTTTTTAATTTTTAATTTTGTCTAATATGAGAGCTGTTAGACAAATTAATGAGGCAACAATTTCCCCTGCTCTAAGGAGCTAGATTTCTTGTCTGGAACTCTGTCAATTTGTCGGACCATTAAACCTGAGCCATTGCCTTACTCTAACAGAAACTTTGACTAGCTCTTTCTCCCTCATACAAGCTCGGATTTGAGTGTCGTTCACATCGTTGGAATTAGGGCGACAAGCACATCGATCTGGTGTTGTTTTGGGAGCAATTTGACCACTTTGAATTTTGACATTTTCTGAGTCCTCTGGGACTTCCGCATGTGTCTGGAGTGACCTAGATCACAAACATCCCTTCATATTAAAGGGCGGGGAGGGAGAGAATGTTGGACACGTATTCCTATGGGAATGGGTGAAATTATGTAAATAAGAATATGTAGAATAGGAAAATACCCTGGAATATGAATCCTAAGGGTCACCACTATAAGTGTATATATTGACATTTATCTTAATTGAAATAATGAGTGAAATTATGTAAATATGTAAATAAGAATAAGTAGAATAGGAACCCTGGAATATGAATCCCAAGTGTCACCATTCTAAGTGTATGTATTGACATTTATTTGAATGGAAATAATTGGTCTCACAAAAGTAAATGAAAATAAAATAGAAATTCTTATTTAATCCATTATTTCTATAAAAAAAATAATATTTTAGTGCGAATCATAAATAAAATATTTCGATACTTATTAGTATAACAAACATAATATTTTAATATAAGTCATAAATAAAATATTCTAATCTCTATGTTAAGTAAATATTTCAATATCCATATGAAAGAGAATAACCTTTGACACTTTATACAATTTATTACAAGGGATTTTGGATTTATTTCAATGCTTCCCTTATATAGCATAATTTTGTATATATTATTTATATAGATAAATTATGTTATTGTTTATGGAAGAGTGTTATTTACTCCTCAATATAAGCAACACATGTCTAATAAAATATTCCATTACCAAATATATATTGTTGTGAGGGAGTTGTGTAATCCCTTTTGTGTGCTTAATTTAGAGTTAACACATAACACATTAAAATTTAAGAATCATATAAATTCATTTCATCTCTCGATCTATCCTGAGAGATCAAAATTAAAAAAAAAAAAAATTACACCTTTAAAGAGTTGATCTAACTTTGCATGTGATAAGTTTAAATTTATAATAAATGTATATTGATTCATAATATGTTAAAATATTTAAAGCTTCTACATTTTTAAATCCTTAGAATTCTCTTGTACATAAACTATATTGTATTCAGTTTTATACAAAAGCTTCCATTATACTTCACAAAATCATGAGATTGTGCAAAGTATGTTGCACTACTTAAGTAATTGCATGCACAAGAGCGAAATTCTCCATAAAAATAAATAAAACCATTCTTAAAATAAAAACATTTCAATGATATATCCATCACTTACACTATTCACTTACACTATTTAAGTGGTTGTATGCACAAAAATGAAATTCTCCGCGAAAAAAATTCATAAATAATAATATTTGAATGATTTGCACTACACATTCACAAGCATAAAATTCTTCTTTATTCTTCTTTATTATAAGTAAAAATTCTTACCATAAAAACATTCCAATAATGTATATCTCAATGTAAAAGAGATATATAATATATTGAATATATTCAAAATAAAATTAACAATATACATGCTAAAATTTAAAAACAATTATAAATATATTTTAACTCTAAAACTATATAATTTAAATAAATAAAAAATAAAAAATAATTACACATTTAGTTAATAAACTTAAAATATATATCACTTCCGCGTTCTTTTGCCCTCTCAAAATTTGGCTGTACATGCAAGCATCCCTTATCGAAAAGCTTCAATTATACCTACATTACAAAAATCATGAGACTTCATCATTACTAATGGCGAATCCAGGTTTATCCACATTGTTTAAATCACTTTGTGATGAGCAATTTGCTGGTCAAAATTCCATCTTTGGATATATTTTTTTCTCGAGACATAGTAGATATGTATTACTTTATGTTATCTAACCAATTAATTTATTTATTTTAATTTTATTTTTCATTCTTATTTAAATTTTTAAGTAGATGGTAGATATTTAACCTTCACAAAATATTATTTTTAATAATATACACAAATCAAATATTGAAATTTATATAATTATGTCATTTTTTTCCTTTCAAACAAATTAATTAATTAAAAAAATGATATGAATAAGTATGAGATGAATTGAGTTATGATATTTTGAATATGTGATATTGAAAAATCATCATATTAAAACAAAGCTTATTATGTAGTAAGAAACTCTATAATAAAATGAAAATAAATAGTTTGATACTTCGATCTTCATTATATTTATTAGCGATTAATTTATATGACTATAAAATTACTACCACTAACTAAATAATTAATTTGTACATATACCTTCCACTGTAATCAGAACACTTATATTTAAAAATAAAATTTCAAAACAAATTCACCAATAATTTTCACACCTCCCTCACAATTTTTATAATTTAAAAAAAAAACGAACAATTTTACAAAATTTTTAACTATATTTAACTAGCAAATCACCTCTCAAACTCCATCTTTAGGCTTTATCATCTATTTTCTTATTATGACAATAAATTGAAAGGACGAATTGTACACAGATATATCTGACCCATTATAGCACCTCTTCTCTTTGCTATTATTTGTCAGATTATAGAAGTAAATTAGAATAATGATTTGTACACACAAATGTCTTCCACTCTCACCTGTTCTGCATAAGCTTTCTTGTCATAATTGGTAGGGTTGCAACAGTGGTTCCTGTTGCCAAATTCTAACTAGTTTAGATCTTTAAAAATATAAGTGTTCTATACACATTTTATGTGAGTGTTTATTTTGTTTTAAATTTTATTTAAATATATTAAAATTATATTTTTAAGTGGTTGAGTTTATATAATTTGTATATTTTAATATTTAAAAATATAATTTATATAATGAAAATTTACAATTTTAATGAACTAAAAATTATATTTTCAATATTTTTTTCAAAAATCAAAATATAAAACTTTAAATTTCACTAGAATTAAAAAATAAAAGATTGAAATAGAAAGTAAAAAATTGCTTTGAACCATTTTTAAAATACTTTTAAATTGAAGTGGTAAATCGTACGACATGTTTCACATATTGTCTAATTATTTATTTATTTATATATTTTTTAATTAAGATTTGAATTTTTTTAATATATTTAAAAAAACTAAATCTCTAATAATTTTCCCTTCTTTATTTGTTTAATTTTATAATTACAAAAAATTAATTTATATTAAAAATAAAAATACTCCTTACCTTATATAACAAGAAATTTTATAAACATATCTTAATTGAAATCTCTTTCAATGTCATAATATCATATAAACTTACATACATCCTCATAACTCCAAAGAAAAAAAAAAAAAAAAAACCAACTAAAAATAATTGAGTGAAATTTTTAAGCTCAAATTCAAACCATACAAACTGATTAAATTATTTTTATCTTATATAACATGAAATTTTATAAACATCTTAATTGAAATATTTTTCAATGTCATAATATCATATAAACTTACATACATCCTCATAACTCCAAAAAAAAAAAAACCCAACTAAAAACCAAAGAAAAAGAAAAAAACCAACTAAAAATAATTGAGTGAAATTTTTAACCTCAGATTCAAACCATACAAACTGATTAAATTATTTTTACCTTATATAACATGAAATTTTATAAACATCTTAATTAAAATATTTTTCAATGTCATAATATCATATAAATTTACATACATCCTCATCACTCCAAAATAAATAAATAAAAATCCAATTAAAAATGATTCACCGATATTTTTAACCTCAAATTCAAACCATATAGACTGATTAAGTTATCTTTTACCTTATATAAGATAAAATTTTATAAACATATCTTAATTGAAATCTCTTTCCAGGTATATTTTTAACCTCAGATTCAAACACTACAAACTAATTAAGTTATCCTAGAAACTTAATAAATATATATAAAACAATAAAATAAATACATTTCTTTTTCCAAAGTTAATAAGTAATGCAAACATTAAGGAATCAAAAATTTCCAGACCCCACTGAGGACATAAAGACGCACATCGCTAGTCACAGCAGTAGTTGCCTATTTTAAATTCAACGAAACATTTTACAACAAGATGAAAAAGCACAAACATGGTGAGGAATTCTAACCTAATTTTCAGAAAACCAGAAGGCTTTCAATGGTGCTATTGTCACAGATCCAAATCTGATTTACAAACATGAAGCATAGGCACTCTATCTAAGCCATCTATTTATCATATTCCTCCTCATATGACTTGATGGGCACATTTTTACCCATCCTACAGAAGTCTTCACAAACATCATCCCGTTCGCAGGATCGTCAATTCTCATTTCGCTGAGCGCAAACCAGATGTGAAAATCCCTGGCCTTCACTCCCCCTATCTTCTTCATCTTTCCCTTCTCAACATATGCGCTGATCTCTGGGGCATATGATGACAAGATTCCAGTTGTTCTGTAGAGATATTCGAATTTCTCCTTGCGCTTTATCCAGACGAAACCAGTCTCCCTCACAAATCCACACTCTCTATTCCCTCCACAGAGAGCAATCCTCTGGGAAGACCCATTTCCTGGAGGTGCTCCAGCACCTTCTGCCGGCACATGACAGACACTTCAATGAGAACTTGCCTACCAAAGCTGGCACCCAATAGTCCCTTTGGGTCATAACCCACACAGTACACTCTGACACCATTTGTGCCCACCGTAGTAACCCCCTACAGGCATAACAATCGCTAGAAAGGGGTCTTGCCCACCCCCATAACCTTCACAGAGAGGAGACGTTGTGGCCCAACAAACCCCCCCATACCATAACTGCCTTCGAGGATGCAACAACCTGCAACACCGCCAAAACCTCCATGTATGTAGAGGCCAGGCACGCCAGCTGTATAACCACCCGGAGTGGCAACACACTCTGTAGGCCCAAATCCACCTTCAAAAACACCACGGCTTTGCCCCTAGTCGAAGGTTGTTATGTACCACCAAATCGAATCGCTCCAGGATTCAAGTAGAAAACCCATGTTGGACCACTAAAACCTGAGTCGCGTGAGCCCTTCATCCACTTTTCGAAATTTCTTACCGCCTGCAACAAATCCATGGCAGTTGATTGCTTACAGAGTCAGCTCCTTCTTCTTTTTACGAGCAACGATCGTGGAACTCTCGCTCTGCTCTGCCTCTCTCTAGAATTGGAGAACTCATGGAATTTTCCTTTATCGGAAGAAATTCACGACCACTTTCCCACTGCAATTTTGTTTTTTTGTTTTTTCACAATGGGATCATGGGAGTGTTTGAATCAATTGATTTTTTTATAATGGAATTAAAGCTATTAAAAATATAAAAAATACGTGGAGCATTCAAAATATTGAAACTGGACAATTGTAAATTAAATTTTTAAAAAATTAGCACAAAGTTTATAAAAAATTATGCTAAATTTCTATTATTTTCATGTCCAAAACATCATCTTCTTAAATTAAGAGTTTTAAATTATTACACTTTAAACAGTTCCATAAAAAATAATCACTCAATATTTATATGAGGCATTATATATATATATAGATAAACTAATTATTTTAGATTTAGTTAACTTGATAAAAATGAATTTATAATTCATAAAAACTAACTAAATTATAAGTTTAAATTATTATAATTATGTTTATAAGTATGTCTATTAGACTTTACTTTAATTATCAATAACTATTGAGTGGATGGTAGAGATTTAACTTTTATGGAATATGTTTGGACACTCATAATATTATTAGCAGTTGAGAGGTTAAGATTTATATCTAAGTTAGTTATGCTCTTTTGATTATTTTATCTCAAATTAATTAATTAAAGAAAATGTCTATCAACAAATGTCATATATGATTTGTGGTATTGATAAGCCATAGTATTGATCTACGATATTGCAGCACAAACTATTTACAAGTTAAGAATTTTCATTGTAAATGAGGTTATGTCATTTAACTCATACATTAATTCTTTTTATAATTAATAATAATAATAATTTAAAATGAAGTTACAATTTAGTTATTTTTTATAATAAAAAAATTAATATTGTTATTTATAAAAATAATTAATATATAAGTGATACATACATATATTTAGAAAAATATGGAACAACATTCTTAACCATGGAAATTTACCAAGATTTTAGGGTGGAGATTTTTAACCATGACTTGTCAATACAAATGTCAAAAAAATCAATATTCACTTCATATGACACTTGTTTATGTAACTTATTTTTTTATTAATGAATTTAACTAAATCTATAAAAAGAACATAACTATTTGAAGATAAATCTCCATCATTCATTTATGTGTACTATTTTGATTATTTTAGAATACTCTAGGAATTTTAAATCTCCACCATCCATCTAATAATGGAGTTGTCTTTAGTGCGACTTTTTGGAGATTCTGGTGATGGAATCCGGCGGAAAAAATTGAGGTTAAATCTTGATTTGTATTATTTAAAATGGTTTTTTAATTGCATATTTGGATTCGACACCCTGAAAAACCCCTGGGACGCTTTGATTGTGCAGAAATTAGCTATCAAACTTGCGATTTCAACAAATTGCTGCCAGATTTTGACCAGAAAAACCCACCGGAAAAGCTTCCAAAAAGTCTCTTTAAAGACAACTCCTCTAATAATTATCAATAATTAAATTAAAATAAAATTATGAAATCTCTATTCATAAATATATACATGCATCCATATAATTAATAATAATAAGAAGAAGTTTAATATAAACTTTTTATTATTTTTAAAATGTAAAATTAAAATATATTTAATTATAATAATTATAAAAAAAATTAATATAAATTATTCAGGAGGATCTCGTCAGATCAGTTGAACAGGTTTGTCGTTAACATTTAGTTCAGTGTCGTCAATTTCGACAGTGTTGTTCATGGTTCAGGGCTTTCATGGTGATGGTTTTGTATCTGGTTGTCGACAAGTATTCATCGATAGTTTCGCCAGGGTTGATCATCGACATGGGTGTGTCGTCCGTTGCAGGAGTTCGATATGATTTATCGTCGTATGATTGGGCGAATGTCACATTGTGACAATTGTTATAAAAGGTTTTTTGAACAAAGTGTGTAAAAGCCCTAAAACCCTAACCTAATGTATTACCTTTATACATTACAAATGTAATAAAATACATTAAACTTAAAATCCTAAACCTAAACCTAAGTCTTGGCCTATTCACATTACATTGAAACATTTCAAATAACATAAATTGTCCTAACTGCAGCCTTGACCACGCGGGAGAAGGCCGCGAGCAGTAATGGTCATGTGAACAAGTGTAAAGTTGTCGGGGTTAGCCATAACATAAAAATCCCTAACCGCTATCAGAAACCGCGTCGGGATAATTACCATGTGAGCATCAAGGATGTAACCATCAACAACAATTCGTAGCGGAAGAAGACCGCGCCGGTGGTTGACATGTGAACGGTGTGTTAAACGACGATGGAGATGTCAGTGGATATCAGTTGCAGATAACCATAAACACAAACCGGAACTGTCGAAGCACCATCAGCCGTGGCCGTTGGGGCAAGTGCAGAGGTGGCAGCCTATGGCTGGTCACTTGTAATCGTCAACCTCCTACATCCGGTCAATAAGCCGCCAACGACCACAGCCTTATCTAATGCTATTTATGGGTTTTTTTTGTTATGGTTTTTTTGAAATTAATATAACCACCATGTGACTAGGTAGAAAGATGTCTTTCTGTAACAAGACCGAGCATCAACTTACCAAAAAATAAGCCAATTCATGCCAAGTTTAGGCCAGCGAAGGTTTGAATGTACCTGCAGGCCTATAAGAGGCGGTTTTGTTCATTGAAGTGGATATTGGAGATTTTGGCTTTTGTATGCATATTCTGGAGGTTAGAGGTTGTTTTTGTTTTCAGTGTAACAGGAGCATCCGAAGTCGAAATTGGGAACCATGATAGGCGTTGGAAAGCTGGTTCAGAGAGATTCCTTTTAACAATGATCACAAGTGCTTGCATGCACATTCAGTGTGGTCTATTTTCTGTGTAGTCGAACTCCTTGGTTTCAATCTTAATAAATCGGTTGCCCATCTTGAAAGCGGATCCGGAGACGTAGTCCATCAGGGACGAACTCCGTAATCAACTTTGTTGTCTGGTATCGCTATGTTTTTACTGTTTTCACTTCTATTATGCACCTTTCTTATGTTAAAATCAACAGTCGTAAAGTCTTTCTTCTCAAGCAGTTCTCTTGATTTCTGCACTTTTAGCTAACATTCAATTCATTAATGGCTAATCAATTCTACATCAATTTTAACATATGGTCATTTAAGATCATATAATTTGGTATCAGATCAAGTTGCATTTGTAGAATTTTCCATTAAATGTTAACCAGGTCAAAGTCACAATGAGGAGAAGGAATCCTTGAGAAGATTGATCCAGAGATTGGAAAGCGACGAGTCATTCATAAGTCAACCATGACAGGATCTGATGTAGGTGAAAACACCGAAACTAAGATGAGTGATGAACAATTTAAGCAAGAATTCTTGACTATACAGCAGAGGTTGGGAGAATTTAAATACAAAGACAAGAAGGCGAGAGACGCAGCTTCATATTCAAAGACATCGAAGAAGGAAAAAGGTAAAGGCAAGGCTGATAAACCACCTTCACCTCCATCATCTCCATCATCCCTTTCTTCTTCTTCTTCTTCCAGTACATAATCTGAAATAGAAAAGAAACCTAAGAAAACATCTCTTTTGAAACTTGATGTAAAATTTGAGTTACCTATTTATGATGGCGAAATGAACCTTGAAAATCTAGATAACTAGATTAAGCAGTTAGAAGTGTATTATTGCATTTAGGACATTTCTAACGATAAAATGAAAATTCAGTTAGCTACACTTAGAATGGGGGGAACAACTTTAATCTAGTGGGAAAGTAAAACTCAGATAGATGTAAAGTGTAAAGGAAAAGTCATCTCTTCATGGTCTAAGTTTTTAAAAGCTCTTAAGAAACAAATCTATCCTTTAGGATACATGCTGCGAGTTGTTATTGATTGGCAACATCTGAGGCAAGGTAAAGGGCAGAGTGTTCATGAGTTTACTCAGGAGTTCAGAAAGAAAGCATTGGCGCTTGGTATTTCATTGGATACACGTGAAACTTTATTAAAATACATCGACAGTTTACATTCATATTTGCAGCATACATTATTGATGTTTAATCTTGATGATTTTGATGAAGTGTGTGTTCAGGCCACACATATTGAATCAGGTGGCAGACCATTCAAGTTTTCATCACAGTCATCCAAAGAGTTGGAAATCAAAGATATTAATGACAATAAAGGGAAGAATAATTTGAAGAGAAAGAATGTTAGATGATCCAAAATAATTTATTATCATAGGTTATAAAATTGAAATAAAATAATTATTAATTTAAGAAATTAAATTAATAATTATTATTCTAGAATGATTAATTATTTAATGGAGACAATTAGAAATTAGTATATTGTTGTAACAAGATATGACTCTCCAAATGTGTCGTATCTTAGGCTCTATTTTAGGAGATTAGTTAGCTAGTTGGTTTGAATAGCATTTAATGTAAATGGACACTTGTTATTTAATAAGTGATCCATAATTAGAGGTAGTTAGGACATGGAGCTTATAAATAGCTCATTGCAAGAGTGTTTGGTTGTTCGGGTGTAAACTCTTGCAAAATCAATTATGTAATTGTTTTTTTCTGATTAATAAAATTACGTGTCTGAGGACACTTCTGCCATTATTGTGGTATCAGAGCTTCAGTAATGCTGCAGTTGATTTGAAGAGGAGATTCCAGCTCTATCAGATCGTGGAAAACTCAACTCCATTGAATTGATCAACAAATGATTGGTATGGAATTTGTTCAATGTTTTTTGGAACAAAAATTTTATTATTGATTTTAGATTTGTAAATCCTAAAATCATTTATTATTATCAAAAATTAAATATGCAAAATATGTTTGGCTATTGTGCTGAACTGAAAAGGCTCTGCGATGTTCATAAATTGCTGTAATTCCGCATAGTCATAAACCCGATGTGAATGCTCTTTCCTCTGAAGCGTTTACATTCCCAACATTTCTGGGAGGTCAATCAACGTGAATTTTGGGCCCAAGAGCAAAATTGGGACCAGATTTTCAAGCGTATTTCTTCAAGACAGGCAATAATGAATTTTTTCAAGCGTAATTTTTTCAAAGATGATCAATATATGTGTTGAAATCACATCGACTTGTGTGAAAATCGCTGTCTTGAATTACCCCATCCAGCACAAGTATTTTACCATATTTCACTGACTGAAATATCAACAAATCTTGATATTGTGACCTGCCCTTGGTTCAATCAATTTAAGCCATCTAAATCGTTCTGAACTAGGACTCTAAGCTCTGATTCCAGCCAACATCCAACCTCTGGCACGTTAAAACGTGCAAACAAATAGCGTAATCAGGCAGAGAAGAAGACGTTTCTAAAATCTACCACTTAATGTTTTCTGCGTGATTATCTTGTTGGCTTCATCTGTTAGTAGACATAGGAGGTTGGATCAGGACATGATTCCTCAAATAATTTCGCTGGTTCCTGTGAATCGACAATAAAATTGCATGGTTATAGTTATATTTTCAGCTGCTGAAATTAATCTCTAGAATTGGGCGACAAAGGAAATGGATTGACCGACTTTAATTGTGTTGAACTCACTGCGTTTAAATATTAGTTGAGCTCAAAATGATACATCAAACAAAAAATTCAAGTCAAGGAGGATTCATATACGTTCTTGCGAATGATCTGCGGGTGGTTGTTCAATTTTGATGTCAATCGGGACAATAGCGTTAAAAATTGGTATTGACAGCAACTATTTTCCAGGCTATGCAAAGATGATAAGCTTTGAATTGGCATTAAAAAATTTCTTATGTACTTTGTTCCACGAAAAATCTCAAGCTTCAAAGGAAAAGGTTACTTCATATTGCCACTAAATTTGATGTGGAGGTTTTCCTGGTACAGAGAGAGACAAGCAGAAGCAGCGCTGGCGATGTAATACGTACCCATTTATGTGTCATTCAAACCGAGAGGACCAGTCCATAATTAAAGTGCAAGGCTGAACTCATGGAAGTGAAATCCAATTTGTAAATTATGGTGATTTTTATTTTATTTGGGGAATTTATTGTTTATGGAGCAATAAGGTGATTTGTATTTTTTTGGAGTAATAAGGAGTTTTATTTGTAATTTGTAAATTGGAGAAATAAGGTGTGTTGGGTAAATTTGTTTTCAAGGAGTTATTTTTTTAATTGGGATCATCACATTGTAACTCAAAGTATTTTTACTTTGAGGGGGGGTAAATTTTTTTACCAGATTGTGCAAAAGCACCCTTGTAAAAATCAAATTTTGAAAGTTGCCTTGTAAAAATTTGAGAAATTGACTAGAGCCAAGTGCAAAGCTCAGTCAATTTTCTCCTGTTTTGATGACTATTCGAGGGTCAAGGCCAAGCCCCGATAGATCGTGTTTTTTTTTGCGTAGTGTGTTGTGTTGACTATCTTGTCATTTCTGTTTTGATTCTTGGTGCGACGCTTCAACGCTAAAATGTCTAAGTTGATTAATTTGTTTTCTGATTCCGACAAACTAGAAGGCACCAAATCTTATAAAACATGGCATCGTCTCATCGAAAGCACACTCATTTACAATGAATTATGGCAGGGAATATGTGATGGAGATGTTAAGCCGAATAAACCCACAGATGCAGCTACACTAGCAAAATGGGAAATCAAGAATGCTAAAGCCTTAGCTCTTAATAAATCGTCTGTGAATGATGAAATGTATGTCCATATAGAAAATGCTATAGATGCATGGACTGCTTTGAAAACTTTTAAAGACCTCTTTGATACTCAGCCTGAATCAAATAAAGTCGATCTACAATTAAAATTGTTGCAACAAAAATTAACTGAAGGCGGTGATGTTCTTGAATATCTCTCAAGACTTAAGAATATCAGGCAAGAAATTATTAATGCTGGTTTTCCCGCAATTGATGATAGCTTTATGGTCACAATTGTAATTGCTGGACTTCCTTCTTCCTACACACATTTTTTAGAGACTCTACAAGTAACTGGGAAATTAGAGAAACTAAAATTTGATGAGCTTTGTGAAATGTTGAGTCAACATGATAAAACTTTTGGGAAGAAGAAGAAAGTTGGTGAAGATGTTTTTCTCACAGAGGCCAGCACTAGTAAATCATCAGCAGATAGTTCTCGAGGAAGAGGCAGATGGAATCAGAATCAAGCAGCACATAATCAAGGTCGAAGCCAAAGCAGAGGCAACAATTTTAACAGAGGAGGAAGAAATAATTTTCAAGGTAGAGGAAACAACCAAGGAAGAGGCAATTTTCAAGGACAAGGCTATAATAATCAAGGTCGAGGACAGTCTCAAAATAGAAGTCAAAGCAGAGGCAGAGGACAATCTTCAGGAAGAGGAAGAGACTTAAGTCTCACCCCCATGGAGCAAAACTTGAAACTTTCAAAATTTGAAGGGGGGAAAAGGTGGACAGTACAACTTAAAGATAGTTGATTGGCAGCTTGATTTATTTGACAAATACTCATCCTGATCTATCTTATGCAGTCAATATTCTTTCACGTTTTATGCAGGAACCACGAGACAGCCACTGGAATGCAGCCAAAAGAGTTCTTCGATATATCCAAGGAACAAAAGATTTTGGTCTTCTTTACACAAAGACTAAAAATTTTGTACTTGGTGGATATTCCGATGCCGACTTTGCTGGGAGTATTGATGATCGAGCATCAACATCAGGTTATTTAATGAATATGGGGTCAGCAGCAGTATCTTGGAGTTGTAAGAAACAAGCTACAGTGGCCACTTCTTCAACAGAAGCAGAGTACATTTCAACATGGGAAGCAGCATGTGAAATTGTTTGGTTGCGCCGAATTTTGCAGGACTTGGGCATTTCTCAGGCAGAAGCTACATCATTATTCATTGACAGCCAGTCAGCCATCAAACTTGCCAAGAACCCATTTTTTCATTCAAAGACAAAGCATGTGGACACCAAGTATCATCATATCAGATCTCTCATTGCCAAAGATGTCCTCAAGCCAGTTTATTGTCCTTCCGAAGATCAGATCTCCGACATTTTCACGAAACCGCTTGGCAGAATAAAATTTACTAAGTTCAGGGATGAACTTGGTATCTGTTGTAATGTATCTTTGGATCATAGGGGGGAATGTTAGATGATCCAAAATAATTTATTATCATAGGTTATAAAATTGAAATAAAATAATTATTAATTTAAGAAATTAAATTAATAATTATTATTCTAGAATGATTAATTATTTAATGGAGACAATTAGAAATTAGTATATTGTTGTAACAAGATATGACTCTCCAAATGTGTCTTATCTTAGGCTCTATTTTAGGAGATTAGTTAGCTAGTTGGTTTGAATAGCATTTAATGTAAATGGACACTTGTTATTTAATAAGTGATCCATAATTAGAGGTAGTTAGGACATGGAGCTTATAAATAGCTCATTACAAGAGTGTTTGGTTGTTCGGGTGTAAACTCTTGCAAAATCAATTATGTAATTGTTTTTTTCTGATTAATAAAATTACGTGTCTGAGGACACTTCTGCCATTAAAGAAATCAGTGATAGCTCAGAAGGAAAGACCTACTTGTTCTCATTGCCAGAGAAACGATCATGATGAATCTAAGTGTTGGAAACTTCATCCAGAACTTAAGCCCAAAAAGTTCCTTAAGGAGAAGGATGAAAATAAGGCAATTGCAGTAGTCCAACAAGATCTAGGTTCAAATTCAAGTGATGAAAGGAGGATAACTGCTATGGTTACGACAGGTAAAACTTCTGACACTGGTTCAAGTTTGAATACTATTGCATCTTCATCAAACATAAATCCTTCAAATGAGGATAAAAGAGTTGAATTGTTTAACATAAGGATAACTTCTAAGCACACAAAGATAGATACAATGTTTCACAATGGATCATAGGCCAATCTAATATATGAATATTTAGTTAAAATTTTGGGTTTGGAAACACGAAATCATCCAAGACCTTACCCATTGGGATGGTTAAATAAATCAACTTAGATAAAAGTCACCAAACATTGTCGATTAAGATTTTCCATTACAACTATTTACATTGATGAAGTGGAATTAGGTGTGGTTCTAGTAGACATATGTGGAGTTGTCTTAGGAAGTCTTTATCTTTATGATCGTGATGCAGTATTTTATAGGAGAGAGCATAAATATCACCTTAAGAAAGATGGGGTTGAATTTATTGTCAGGGCACATCAAAGTAAAAATCACTTGAATTTAATTGTTGCTAATAAGATGAAGAGATTAATATGTTCAAATAAAAGATTTGTAATCATGTGTGTAAAGGAACACCATAACAATCGACATGATGCTTGTTCAAGTTATGAGTATCAGCTTAAAGATAGTTTGATCAAAGAGATAGAAACTATTCCAGTGCTACGTAAAACCAAACATCTTACTCATAAGCATGGAATACAACATGAATTACAGTTTGTGCCTAAAGTTCCTCTTCCTAATATCATAATGAATCAATTCAGTCCAAGTTTGGAAATTAACAGTTACAGGGATACAGGTCAGTATTGGGAAAATCAGCGTTAAATTTCTCTTATATTGTGTCACCATTTCATGTTTTGAACAGTTTGGAAACCTCTTTTCAAGTGGAGAGGAAACCTATTTGTTTTCATATCAAAGCCTTTCCTAAAGCAATGTCAAAGTATCTAAGGGAAGCTTATGGATTAGGGGAAAGTTCTAATCAATGGAAACATCATTTAATAAATGAAGAAATAGTGATTCAAACAAATCAATAGCTAATTCAATACTTTCAAAGACAAACTAAGTTGCAGAAATTTTCACCTTGCAGTTTGATGGATTTATGGCAGCAAGTTCACTTAGTAATCACGAAGCATGAAAGTATGTCAACTCAAGTAGCTGGTTTGATGTCAAAAGTATCTTTGACTGTCTCTGTCATTCCGCAAAATAGATTGTTAATACATGTCAATGGTATTGAACAATATCCTGTAGAGACTGTTTTCAAAGATGATTATGAATCACTAACTCATGGTATTTCATGGAAAGAAATCAATTTCCATGCTCATAACAGGTTGTTTTCCCATCGTCACAAGTTGTTCATACTGTAGATGGATGGAATAAGTCACCGACTCAAAATGTGCCATGGTCAACATCATCAGGGTCATCACTTATAGGTGATTGATCAAATGTATTGGTACATGATCAGGTCAAGGTCGAAAGTGAGGGAGCTCTACCCTCATCGACTATTTGTTTAGTCAAACTTTTGTGGTCCAAAAGCTTTCAAGTGGAGAGGATTGATCTAGGAGAATCTCGTCAGATCAGTTGCACAGGTTCGTCGTCAGCATTTAGTTCAGTGTCGTCAGTTTCGACAGTGTTGTTCATGGTTCAGGGCTTTCATGGTGATGGTCTTGTATCTAGTTCTCTACAAGCGTTCATCGACAGTTCCGCTAGGGTTTATCATCGACATGGGTGTGTTGTCCGTTGTAGGGGTTCGATATGGTTTGTTGTCGTATGGTTGGGCGAATGTCACATTGTGACAATTGTTATAAAAGGTTTTTTGAACAAAGTGTGTAAAAGCCCTAAAACCCTAACCTAATGTATTACCTTTATACATTACAAATGTAATAAAATACATTAAACTTAAAATCCTAAACCTATCACATTATAACTATGTGTTAAACCTAACACATAAAACCCTAAACCTAAGTCTCGACCTATTCACATTACATTAAAGCATTGCAAATAACATAAATTGTCCTAACCACAACCTTGACTGCACAGGAGAAGACTACGGGCAGTAATGGTCATGTGAATAAGTGTAAAGTTGTCGAGGTTAGCCATAACATAACAGTCCCTAATCGCCATCAGAAACCGCGTCGGGATAGTTACCATGTGAGTAGCAAGGATGTAACCATCAGCAAGAAACCATAGCAGGAGAAGACCGCACGGGTGGTTGACATGTGAATGGTGTGTTAAACCACGGTGGAGATGTCAATGGATATCAGTTGCAGATAACCGTAACCACAAATCAGAACCGCCGGAGCACCATTAGCTGTGACCGTCGGGGCAAGCGCGGAGGTGGCAGCCTGTGGCTGGTCACATGTAACCGTCAGCCTCCTCCACCTGGTCAGTGAGACGCTAGCAGCCATGGCCTTATCCAATGTTATCTATGGGTTTTTTTGTTATGGTTTTGTTCGAAATTAATATAACCACCATCTGACTAGGTAGAAAGATGTCTTCTTGTAACAAGACCGAGTATCAACTTACCCAAAAATAGGCCAATTCATGCCAAGTTTAGGCTAGAGGAGGTTTGAATGTACCTGCAGGCCTATAAGTAGTAGTTTTTGTTCATTGAAGTGCATATTGGAGATTTTGGTTTTTGTATGTAGATTCTGGAGGTTAGCTCTAGGTTGTTTTTGTTTTCAGTGTAACAGGTGCATCTGAGTCGGAATTGGGAACCATGACAGGCGTTGGAAAGTTGGTTCAGAGAGCTTCCTTTTGACATTGATCAGAATTGCTTGTGTGCACATTCAGTCTGGTCTATTTTCTGTGTAATCGAACTCCTTGGTTTCAATCCTAATAAAGCGATCGCCCATCTGGAAAGCAGACCTGGAGACATAGTCCATCAGGGATGAACTCCGTAATCAAATTTTCTATCTGGTATCGTTGTGTTTTTACTGTTTTCACTTTTGTTATGTGTCTTTCTTATGTTTAAAATCAGCTTTCGTAAAGTCTTTCTTCTCAAACAGTTCTCTCAATTTCCGCACTTTCAGATAACATTCAATTCATTAATGACTAATCAATTCTACATCAATTTTAACATATGATTATTTCAAATCAATAAATTTATTAAAATTTGAAATCTTTACTAAAATTTGAAATCTTTACTATTTTGGAAATTTAAAATTAAAATAAATTTATAATTTTTTCTATTTTCAATATTATTTTCAATATTAATAATTAAAAAAGCAAAACAAAATCAATTAATAAATCAAAAATATTAGAGAGATTGTAACTTTAAGTCATATTCATAGCATTAATTTTCAATCAATATTATATCAATATACCATGTTATGCAAAACACAAAATATAAATATAATGTGAGAAAGACTATAGTCATTTAGACATCTTTACACACTGATAAATATTATGATGATAACAAATTACTTGTATTCACTGCATTTTATGAATTTTCCAATACCATGATTCATGGTTTCATCGTTGAACTTGTAAAAGTATGTATTTACTACAGTAAATTTTGATTGTTTTTTAACTTTATTCAAGGATATAAAGATATACTTTTTAATCTTTTTAATTAGATTTAAATTTAAGATATAATAAAAAAATTGTTTTAAGTTTTAAGGTGAATATTAATGGCTACTTACTTTTTTTATTTATTTAATTATTATTTATTTTGTTTGACAAATTTTTTTAATGGTTCTATAAGATAATGTAAATAGTTCTGGAAATCTTTTCTTTGTTTGCTTGGATTTTTTTGCAGATCTCTTCTATAGGTCGTTCAATGGAGAGTCTAAAAAATTGTTTCTTTTGTAGATATGGTTTCTAGTCAAGCTAGCTCTTCTTTGGTTTCTACAAATTTGTGCTGAAGAATTTCATTCCCACAATGTTTCTATGGATGAGGAAGCTTTATGTTGTGAAAAATATTTTTCAAAAAATGGCTTGGCTTGCAGATTTAATGGGTACTAGCTGCTGCTGGCCGATATACAAAAATGGATCTCTAAGAGATGGGAGCCCCTTTCGTTAGACAAAGCGAACATTTACCCTATGGCTCGAGGTTTTTTCGTTGTGGATTTTTATAATATAAAGGACAAGAAAGTGATCTGTGAAGTTGGGTCGTGGTTTTGAGGTACTATCAGTCTCTTCATGTAGACATGGACTCCCAATTTTGATCAGGTAATGGCATCAATCTACTCATCCACAGTTTGGGTAAGGATTCCAAACATTCCCTTAAATTTTTGGAATCTTACATCGCTCTCCTCCATTGGGAATGCACTAGGAAAGTTTCAGCATTTTTGTCCTGAAACAGAGAAATTTACAAGACTACTTATGCCCGCATTTGTGTGGAGATGGACTTTCACAAGGGATTTCCCGCGAAGATTAATTTGAAAACTTCAAACAATGTTTGGGTCCAAAAGCTCAACTGTGAGAATATTTCATTTCAGTGTAGAGCATACTATGAAACTGGCCATGTAACTAAAAATTGCCCCAAATATTCTTAGAATAACAAAGACTAGAAAAATTTTCGAAGGCTTAAATGGTGGGTGTTATGCTCCTATACCAATAGGTGTCATCTTTCATGATTGACTGGTTAAAATCCCTAATATGTTCACCCTTTCCCTGCTGCAAAGGTTTTCTATATTTAAAAAAAAAAAAAAAAATCAAAAAATTAAAAAATGAAAAGAGGGTATACCCTAAAAGAAAGATCAAAGGGTAAAAAGAATGAAATGGTCAAAAGAAAAAATGAAAGAAATGAACCCCAAAGAAATAGGACCAGGAAAGTGTGCAAGTCCAAATTCCACTACTATTTCATGTTCTGTAAATAAAAGTTTCATGGGCAGTTTGTTGAACTATATGCTGCAATTGATGAATGGCCAAATAGCTTAATCTTGCTAGTTCATGTTTCAATTTCTTGTTTTAGCGATAGAGAATAGAATCTATCCAAAGTGTTTGAACTTGACAAATAAGTAGATAGGTAGAGAAGCAAAGGAGCTCAACTGCTAAATCTAAGCCCTTGGAAGAAATAAGTGCATATTTAAATAGGTTTATCATGTAAAGAAAAGAAGATTTATGAGGGTTTTCTTGTCCAAGTGCACCCATGGAAGAAGAAAAAATGTTAGGTAATGTAGGCTGGGTAGGTAGTTTTGATGTTGCAAAAAGAAACTTGTGATAGGTTTTGTCTCTCAGAACGATTAAATCTTACTTCTATCATAGGAACTATGGCAGAAGCATGACTAACTCCCCTCCATCTTTTTTCCAAATCATTTGCTAATTCCCCCCAGAGATATTGAGATTTCCTCAATATCCCCAAATTACTCCATCTCATTTCATAAAAAGGCCTAAGTAAGACCCTGGTTACTTAGGAGATTGTGCAGAGTCACACATAAACTTGTCTCCTTAAGCCTAAGTTTCTTAACATTAGACTTAGCGCTTATTTTTACATCATTACTCATATTAACTGTTAACATGATAGTGTTAAATCCCTTATAAATTCCCCTTCCCCCATATTAATATAACTATACAATAAAACCCCATGTATTAATATTCCCCGCCCCGGTTTAAATATAAACCATATCACTGTTTAAAATTTGGAATTTATAAGTTCACCTGGAACTTATTAAATAACCCTCCCCACGCGCAATTTTAAAAGTTAATTAACATCCGGTTAATTAACAGCCTAATCACCCCGCACCCAATCAAGCTGCACCCGCTATCATTAACCGAACGTTAATCTGATGGGCCCCCACGTCGTAACCCTGAGCCATCTCTGACATGCCGTCGACCGTCAGATTTGGGCCTGCTCATCCAATGGCCCACAATCGTATCGCAAGCCACTCCGCTGCTGTACTTTAACTCCTGGGGAGCCGGCGGTATCGCGTCTGTACCAGGGACACGCGTCAACCTCCCGCCGTGCTCGCTGCCTCTCCGCCCCAAACCACTCTGGCCCATAAGTGGCGTGGGCCAAAACTGCTTATCGCCCTCCCGCTGACCTCGCCCGCTAATGTCACCGCCACATCATCCTCCCGTACCCCTGCGTCACGACAAGACGTCACATCCCGATGATTTCATTCGACCAAAAAGCGCCAAAAGCCCCGCGAAAGCCAAATTTTGTTAAAAAAGTCGAGAAAATGTCATTTTCGCCCATTTTCATTCGTTTTTCTCTGCGAACTGTTTCATGCAAACTACGTCCAAGCAACTGCTCGAGCATACAGTTCGCCACCCGACCAAACAAAGTCCAGCATCCTGCTCCGCAGCTCATCGGTCAACCTGCAATTGCACTGTTCGCCTCTAAAAAACAGGTATTTACCCCAATTTGCCTCCCGAACTTGTAATTTCATTTTTTCCTCTGTGAATTTTACCCAACAAGGCCAAATTCAAGTAAAATCAGTCCATAACTCTCAGAAAAGGACACCCAGAACTGCTCTTTTTCCCATTTTTCCACAGAAACTCGACCTCCATTTTGAAAACACAGTAAACAAACATGGAAACCCATGTAGCCCTCAATGTCGCGCCCCTTAATGCACCTCACAAAGACCTGGATTGGTTGCCCTTGGCTGACAGAGATTTTCAAATAAAAGAATTATCTGGTGATATGAACCATCTCCAGGCATTTTGTCGAATTAGGAATAGTCATCTGAGTAACTCTAATATCCTTGGAATATGGGAATCTAGTCTCCCCAGGTATTACCTTCCCTCAGTCAATGTGTTCCCAGATATTATCCACCATTGCTGTGCAAACGATGACCCTGTCAGTAAAGCAGTTATGACCCCATCCAAAATTGTTCTCTTTTACATAACTGCTGAATCTATCAATGAGATGTTACACTTCCATCCAGCTCAGCCCCTTGCTCCTCTTTCCATGGGATTTTTGCTTGAGCAAGGCTCTCAATTGCCCAGTGCAGAAATAACCCGGATTGCTAAATTATTTATGAAACCAGATTGCCAACCCCAAGGCCCACCTCCCTATGTGCATTCCTGGTTCACTGAAACTGGCAAGCTTATTCGACATGATATCCTTCATCTTGGGTTTCAAACGAGTGAATTTGTTGATGAGACCAGCTTAGCTATGTTGTCAATGTTTACTCCAGGACAATCCCCTGCTGTCAAATATGATTATGCCTCTTTCATTGCTAATAAAATCAATGAGCAATTCATAAATATGGACAGAGAAGGAGTCTTCAAGTACACCTCATTCATATATCACCTTCTGCTATATTATCGGCCAGACAATTTTTCATTTCCCATCAGGAAATTGGATTCTAAAGGAGAGAGGAGGTCTGTGATCTTTTGGATCTCAGTCTTCCACAATGTTTGTGAATCCCCTTATAGCTACTGTGAATTCATTGACTTCTTTATACATCCAGCCTCTACTTTATTGGTAGGAGCTCCTCCTCCTAGGCTCTCTGGTGATATAAAGAAGATTTTACAGCTCTCCAAAAACTACAGAATAGGTGACTGGTACCTCTACCAAAATCATACTGAAATCAGAATATATTACTGTGAACTCTGCCCTTACAAGTTTCCTAGGTATGTGCCCATGAGACTGTTTGCACTGGAGTATTTCAGGCAGCTTATCAATGCAGATTTCACTCACTTTTGCAATGTGAAGAAAAAGGCTCAACTGAGAATAAGAAACCAGTTAGGCCCTTTTATCATTAATAAAAGGGAAGCATGGGAAGATGCTCATAAGATGTTAGGGGAAGACCTTAAATTGAAGAAAATTTTCTGGTGGGTGCCATGTGACCCAAATAGCTTTATAAATGACAGAAAAATAAGAAACAGGCTGTCATCCTATAAACATCATAGGATCCCTCAAATTGAACAATTTTCTAATCAGGATGACTGGGTAGAGGATACATTAGTAGAAGAAATTACTGAGCAAGAGAAGATGGAAAAATCCATGAAAGATTTAGAAAAAACCCTTGACCTAGACTCTTTTGGACAGGTATCCTTCAAGCTGCCTCAGCAAACCAGAGTGGGTACATTCTCTGCTGGAACTTCACAACAACCTGTACAAGAAACCAACACACAAGTTACAGGGTCTTCTAAGGGCAAGGAAGTGGCAGACACGGAGCAGTAAGCAATGACTAATCAGCAGGGGAAAATTCCTCTGGTCCAGACCAAAGCAGCAGAGATTCCTGCACTACAGACTCCTCTAAATGAGGAAAAAGGAAAGAAAAGAGACAGAGAAGAGGCCACACCCATCAGTGGACCTGCAGAATGGTCGGGTGCAAAAATGCAAAGATTGGATCCTCTGTCAGAAGAATTACTGCTAAGGACTATGCTACATAATTCTTGAATCGTCTTATGGATCAATAAGTCCCTTCTAACTTGTGTTTTACAGTTTCTATGTTTTATCATCTATGTTTCGTGATCTGAATAATAGAGAGAAAGAATAACTCAGAATTTGCTTGATTGCACTCCGTGTTTAGTCTTTGTTATTATCAATGTTTTCTTCAGAATTAGAATAAACAGTGAATTCTTAATTGCTCCTGTGTCCCCTGATTCTTTCATCTTGAATATTTGCGAAGGAATTCTTAACTTCTCCTTAACAGTACTCATCCATTTTCCCTTTGTCAATATGATGAAGGATTCTTAATTTCCCTTCACCCATTGGCCCCATTCCATCTGATTTCAGCCTACAAATTGTTCCATGTTTGAGTACCTTGCTCTGTGACACCTTTCTCTGTTCAGAAACCTAATCCAGGAAGCTATCCTCCTCTGATTCCATCATGCCCAATGGACTGAAACTCTTCAGTTTTACCTCACTGTTCTATTGAGTCTCCATTTCTCCAACCAAACTCAAAACAAAACTCTTGTACTTCATAACTAGCCTAACACATATCAAAACAAAGCTAAAATCATAAAGAGAGAGCCCTCTGGATGCAGATTGGCTAGAATCTATATCTAAAGATTGGTCTGTGGTTACCTCGGCCGTATTCCCTTTCTTACAACTTTGGGGAACAACCTGAGTGATAACAGTGGGAAGGAGCACAACGTGATCACTATACAATTTACAAAGAGAAAGAGCTTCAGGACAAGAAATAATTAGAAGACAAGAAGGAAGCGGATATGACCAAAGAAAATGCCTCCACGACAACAAAATCTAAGCAGTAAATATCGCATATCAATGTGGATTCTTCAGTCGCTAATCAGATTCCCCGGACACAACATTAGTGGAAAAGAAACAATCCTTTGTGGAAAATGAATCTCCTATGGAAACCACAAAGAATAACCTAAAATAGGAAACTTCTTGGGCAGAGCAGGAAAATGAGGAACATTTCAAGAATATTATTGTGTGCTTGGCGATTCACTAGAATTTGCAGAAAATGCAAATTGGACTCAAGTTGGGAAGAAAGGAAAAAGTATTTTGCTAAGAAAAACATGAAGTTAGACTAGGTCAAAATAAAATTAGTGAAAAATGAAATGTAAATGCTTGGGGCTTTTTGGAAAAAAAGTACTTAGAAATGGACTGCAATTTTTGTGTCATGGGGAACTTGCTTGAGGATTTGGTTTTGTCTCCATGCTCAATCTCAAATTTGCAAGCCCTTGATACCTCTAAAACATGTAAATGGTTTTGTCCATGTATCGAGTTATTTTAATATAAATGTTATCTATTCCATTAAAAAAAAAAAAAAAAACTTTTAATATTAGTTATTATTTTGTAATGTGATATTTTTCTTTATTCCTTGGTGATTTAGTCGATTTATTCAAGACGACTTGACATCTTTATGTCAAACTCACTTGCATCAAGGTTTTTGTTTAGAGTTGAAAGCAATTTTAGAAATCCTTTTGTTTTCCATGTTGTTTATATTGTTCTTATACATTAGGTATCTAGTTATAGTAGTACTTTCAATGGGAGAAAAACTAGTTTATATGAGAAGAATAAGGTAAGGTGTATTTCTTTTAATTTTGAAATTGTATGTTATATAATTTAGGCTTGCTATATCTTTATTCAATATTCTTTAGATATGCTGCAACTCCAAATTTCACAATCATACAAGATAATAAAAGAGACTAGAAAATAAAAAATAAAAAATTCTCCTTATACAATAACCAATATAACCAAAAGTGTATTAATTTTTTTAAGTCCATAACAAAATTTTGTATCTTTATTTATCATTTTTCCAATACTATAATTTTAATCAAACTTATAACAATTTTATAAATTCTATTTTTTTAATAATAAAATTCTACTCGCATATCTAATATTTTCTAAATGAATTTTATTAACCTAAATTTACATTTCAATTATTTTAAAAATCTTTATAAAATAAATTTACATTAATAATAATTATTCATCTATTTATTTTTATCAAACATTTATATATTTTTTCCCCAAATTTTTTTTATTCAT
Source organism: Pinus tabuliformis (assembly GCA_031772625.1). Taxonomy (NCBI): domain Eukaryota; kingdom Viridiplantae; phylum Streptophyta; class Pinopsida; order Pinales; family Pinaceae; genus Pinus; species Pinus tabuliformis. The sequence goes on from CM062811.1 coordinate 701,659,101, forward strand.
AATGAGAAAAATTACATTTTGTAGATAATAATCAGATTTCTCAAGATCTATTATTTTTTATCTTTCTTTTAGCCAACCACCAATATTAAATGTGGATATAGTGACAAACATTTGTGTCTCTTCGGTAATTAATAATAGATTTTGTCAAAATATTAAATTTTAACAAATATTTTTATATGTATTTATAAACCTTATATTTTAATTAACTTTGCACAAACACCCTACTACTGTGACATAGTGCCCTACCCTATTAAATATTAACCCACTAAACCTTACCGGTTATAAGTATTTCTGTGGAATTATATTCAATATTAACCCACTAAACCTTACCTGGTATAACTATCTCTCGCCATAAAATTAAGGAATTATATTCACCCATGTTTCTGGATCGTTATAACTATCCCTTCTTCATCAACCATGGATTGTTATAACTGAACAACTTTTGATGTTTTGTTTATTGTCTTTAGGAGACAATGAGCGCACACAAATCAATATGCTTGTATTCATTGTTGGAGCAGAAAAACAAAGTATTTTCCATCCTCATTAGAGGAGAAGAAGAATATGTATATGTACTGGAAAAAATAATGCGTTTATATGCATTTTTAAATGGTTTTGGAATGAAATATGTGTTGGGTTCGTGAACATAATTTTGTTTTTAAAAGTTTTAGTTCCCATAAAAATAGATCCTTAAACTTATTTAATTAAAAATATTTTAAATTTGCAGTATAACTATATTATATATATATATATATATATATTTATGGATTTCACATTTTGTGTATTTCCCTTCCATAATGATTATCAGTCACCTATATTAGCCTTGGTACTGTTTTCATTTTCTTTTTGTTAAAAAATGTGTAAAATTAGCTCATTGTGCCAAAACCTCAAAATCTAAGGTGTTTGAACAATACTTTAGCTGTAAAGTATGAAATCAAGGTCTTGGTATGTCACTCCAACCTCTATGTTTGAACAATATTTTAGCTGTAAAGTATGAAATCAAGGTCTTGGTATGTCACTCCAACCTCTGTATAGCTCCCAAAGGAACGGTTGGAACACTTCAAATTATAAATGCTTCTACCTGCTTAAATATGCATCTTTCATATTAATAATCACCACATAGCAATTAACCACCAAATAAATAGTTAGTTGCCTCATTTAATTCAGTTCATGAATGTTTGGAATCCATATTATGCAAGGAGACATGCTTTTCGCCAATTCTAAGGTAATATGGAAATCTTCCATTTTGTCTTTCACAAAAGGATCAAATTCAGTGGAAATACGTTCAACAGGGTAATCTAAATACTCACCATACCAGAGCTTCTTCAGAGATATTCTTATTAAAGGAACATATGTGGTTAATTTGCGTGATTGTGGGAAAAATATAAAAGTTATGAATCATATTAATAATCACCACATAGCAATTAACTATTGTTAATTTGGGTGATTGTGGGACAAATATAAAGGTTATGAATTTATTGAGTCTAGAGACTTAATTTACAACTTAGTATGATGTGTAACCTCATTAGTCTGTCATCGTCTGTCATCAAAATTGAAATTTTGTTCATATAAATAAATATATATATATATATATATATATATATATATATATATATATCTAAAAATTAAGTAACTATAGAGAATATTTAGATAATATCAACTCATAAAAAATTTCACATTAAAAAATTAAATCTCTCTACTTATATTAAATCCGTATTTAAAATAAACATATACTAATAAACATGTGAATCATAACTAAACATAATTGGTTTTTAATTACTAAAACAATAATACACCTATGTCACCATTGCCAATGGTCCTAGTAACCAACATCTCGCTATAATCATGAAGAAATTACAACAAAATCAACACACAAGAACTCAACACCTCGCTATAATCATGAAGAAATTACAACAAAATCAACACACAAGAACTCAGCGCAAATTTTATGCTAGTTAAAAAGAGCATCAGATTATGCAATTTGGATTTTTTACCCTAACTTTAGTCGCAGGAAACATTGCAATCTAAACCATATACTTATCATACTCCTCCTCATATGCCTTAATGGCTTCATATTTACCGAGACCTATAGAAGTCTTGACATAAATCATCCCGCTTGCAGGGTCATCAATTTTGATTTCAGTGACTGTAAACCAGATGTGAGACTCCTTGGCCTTCACTCCCTTTATCTTCTTCATCTTTCCCTTCTCAACGTATGCGCTCACCTCTGGGGCATATGACGTCACACTTCCGGTTGTCTTGTACAGATACTCGTATTTCTCCGGCCGTTTTACCCACACGAACCCAGTCTCCCTCACAAACCCGCACTCCTCTATTCCCTCTGGAGGGAGTAATCCTCTTGGAAGGCCTGATTCCTGGAGGAGCTGCAGCACCTTCTGCTTGCAGGTCTCGATGCCATGATAGATTTCGGCGCCGGCTTTTGCATCAGCCTTCACTACTTGGGCAGACATGATGGTTTGCTCAGTTTGCCTGAACCCAGATGTTGGCTGGTCCTTTAATAGGGTAGGCCTTCATTTATGAGTATCAGATGGGTCGAGTGGGAGTATTAATGAGTCCAAAACAACTATCCTTTAACATATCACCTGCTACTGATTAGGTTATTTTAGAGGCCTGCATATGATCTGCACAGTTTACAGATTGCCTTGGCAGAGGGTAAGTTAGCTGTCTGTGTCTATTAAAAGGGGTGGTACTTTTTCGAGATTGATAGTTGGAAATTCAGCTTTCAAGTATAAAATATGATATACGAGCTTTAAAGTTTTCAGCAAATAAATTTGTTAGAGAATTTAGTGCATCGCCTAAAAGATGGCAAGTGCAGGAAATAAGAGCTGGTCCATTCCTATATGATTGTTGTTACAGATTTTAATGCATCCACCAAAACATGGTGGGTGCAGGAAATGAGAGTCAGTCATATCCTCTTTGATTGTTGTGGTTTAATCAATGTTGAAAAATACTTGTCAAATAGGAATTTTTAAGACAGTAGTTTAGGACCACAAATTTGTTAGAAAGAAAATAGTGGAAATTTAAGTATGTTTTTTAATTAATTAAGATTCTGGGTGATAAGGGGTTTTTATAGCCTTTGCTAACACTGAAATGTTTTAACCTCGTAGCCGTCGACCAAGTCCATAGATCAAAATTCATAACTTCGTATCACAACTTAAACTTATAATTTATTGTTGAGATTTACATGTCCGTGAAAACATTTTTGATGTTTGTCAATGTTGATTTCTTAGTATTTTATCTTATAATTCATTTTTTCAAAAAAATTAAACTCAAACATTACCAAAATTACACTTGAACCCCAACCCTGTGACATTATTTGCAGGTGAATATGCTACCTGGACAACGCCGTACGTACCTTGAATGATTTTGTGGAAATTGGCACTTCATATTAACTAAGTTTCATTTTTTAAAGTAAAGGAACATTCTTTGGCTGCAGTTTAGAGATTTGTTTTGCTTTTTTTAATTGTTTCTAGTAATTATTATTGGAATTAGCTAAAATGTAAATTTTTATATTTTTTTGAATGTACAGATAATTTCGACATTAAACCAAAAAAATATTTAAATTATATGTTTTCACTAAACTATCTTTCCAACTTTCCAACCACAAAATTATTTAAACTGATGTAAAAATATGTCTGAAAAATATTATAAAAAATTCAATGTGTGGACTACCCTATTAAGACATCATGTAAACCATGCTCACCGTGTGTTTTTCAGAAAATGTCCACATTCCAGGGCACATAGCGAATGATAGAAAGAAAGTTATAACTGATCTCCATGTCAGTGTGAGATACTTCAATTTTTTTATTTTAAAAAATTATAAAATATAATTTTGAATGGGTGGTTAGGAAACAAACCACAAACCACCTCCTGAACCGAAACTCGAATTCAAATTTCATAATCTTTTTACAATCTTCAAACTTTAAAATATTATCAGAAAAAGTCTACCATGTACATAATTATGGAAATTCACAAAATTGTTTAATTATGTTAAATTTTAGAACATAAAGCATATGAAATTTTATTTTATCTAAAATGTTATATAAAATTAAAGAATCTATATATTTAAAGTGTTTTTCAGTGGAATAAATATTTACAATGATTTGAATCAGAGATTATTTTACGAGGAGTGACTTAATAGAATATATATTCACCATTAATTTAAAATTATAGATATATGTATTTAGAATGTTTTTTTTCCGATAGTTTTTATTAATTTTTCAAAATGATATATTTTTGGAAGTTTTTCAGAATCATACCACCCGCTTCATTTTACCAGATTTGTTGGCTAAGGGTAAAGGCAAAAAATATTTGACCAAAATAACAAAATACTTTAGTTTCTCAAACAAATTGCCCATCTTGTTGAGAAGAGACCAAGTACCCAAATACAACTCACTAACATACTCAATCCACATTGTTGCCTAGAGCCTGGTCTGCAGGATTGTTATCATGTTGTTGATGGAAAGTTTCATGCACATGAATGTGTTCCACTCTCCCCTGTAGATGATCCAATCGCTCATGCCAGTGCTCTTATCCACGCCAGAGGGAGGCCATTTGGTCCATCATTTGCCATTGGTTGTGTTGGAGATCGTTCATGAAGGCAATTATCTCTTTCTTGTCTTCATGACTATCTTGTGCCAACTACTACACTAGAATTGTCACCTAGTTGATATGTGCCTCCAAGAAGTCAAATGGCATCGACAGGTCCACACGCCTAAGCAAGACCCTACCTGGTTGGTTAACCACCCCTCCTAAATCATTCGACTCTCTTTGATGCCATACACCCTAACCTCGAGGTCTCACCCCTGTCTTACTTGTCCCCGTTGTCGCTACATACTCCTAAGCCCCAATGCACCACCCAGATACCTCCACAATCTTACTACTAGCTTGTCCTTCAAACTTCCCTAGACCCAATATGCTTCATCTAGCACCAAGAGCACAGAAACAATGGGGAGCCAAAATCCATGAGTAGCACTGACAAATATCTAAACATAGACCTTGTGTCCCTCCCTATCGCTCTTATGCCAATTTTCAAAGGAAAACTCCAACCAACCACTGAGCTTCATGTCCCCAACATCCAATGACTCTACTAAATTCCATAATTCCAAAATCCAACTAACTGAAACGGAAATAACCACTACCGACTCTGACCAATTTCCAAAAAACTCCCTTGAACCGAAGTTAGAAATCACTCATACCTCCGCGCACTCAAAATCCAAGGCAAGAGGTTCGGAGGTGCCAGGAACCACTAAGCCTTCCAAAAAGAGTTTTCATTGGCTCAGGAATCCACCTCCAACCCCAACCAGCTTCTACAAACACACTTGAACTGGAATTGTGGAGTTGTTGTATAAAAAAACAGATAACAGAGAGTATTATTACCTCAGTCAAAGACCGTAGGCTGCCTCTCTACTACTTTCTTGGTTCTACTACTTCTAAGTGAACGTCTTCCTCTCCACAAGCTCATGGGGTTTTCCTTGATCCAAAACACTAGCATCAGTCTGGGGTCCCAAACAATGAATTATCTCCTCACTTTGCTCCTCTGGTTGGTCCAACAACTAATAGTAAGACTACATTGCAATATCGTGGCAAGAGGGATATCAGGGCTAAACTTACACTAGCGGCCACCCTGCTTAGCAAGAACACAAAATTATGACCATAGAACTCCTCCCATAACAAAGAACCTTGTAGTAATGACCTCTAGTGTCCACACAAACTTAATTAACAGTGTTTCTTCAGGAGCCTTCTCATACAAGGCGTGCAAACAAACTTCTCTATCATGCTTCATCCCCTCTATGCATGGGTGTATTGAATGCCCTTCGGGGCTCAATGTTTGCCACGTTCATCCCCCCCATCGAGGCTAGGATATCTTGTTCTATGAGTTGTTCTATGTTTTGAATTTTCCCAGGATCCACTGGGGGTGGCCAAAATGATTCAAATTCTATAGGGGGGTCCAAGATACCCCAATTTTCTAATCAATAAACCACCCTATTCCTAGTTCTTCTTATGTGAAAAGTAATGAAATATGGGAAGGTTAGGAGCAGATCCATGATTCTCGATACTTGGTTTTCCAACCTCCAACTCTTAACTACTTTGACTATCAGGGACCCATTGACTAACCTCTAAACGATTGTCACCACTAGTTGTGAATCCCTTGAAATTTGGATGTTAGGCATTCCCATTTTACTGGCCAAGATCAGTCCCTATTCCAATGTTGTGAGTTTAACAACATTGTTGGTTGTATGACCACAATAGCCTGAAAACAACCCTCTCAATTTCCCCTGACTATCCCTAAGAATACCTATGAAATGTACAAGTCATAGATTTCCTTTAGATGCGCCATCAAAATTTAATTTGATAAATCCATTGGGGGGGAAGGAAGATAGAAGGAAATGAGATGATATTTTTGTTCTAAGCTACCGACAGGCATCAAATCATAGCAAAATATAGTTCCAGTCTTGCAAGGATGATGGTTTCTTCCCTGTCTGCTTTCTAATCCACCTCTATCCATTTGTATGCCAATATCATTTACCTTATGTTCCTAATTTTGGTCTACTACACCATCCTCTTTATGGATCATTTATTTTTAAAGATAATCCTATTATGCTCCTTCCAAATGTTCCAAACTAGAAATCCTAGGACTAATAACCATGCCCCGTTGACCACCTGATTTTTAAATATCGATCTTCTCCACTACTCCACCATTTTCCAAATGATGTTTCTTGATCGATCCAAATAACCAAAAAAATGTTTCATTCTTTCCCATAGAATTTATGTCATGCGGAAACGTTCAATAGGTGTCCCATGGTCTCCTCCTGCCTCTGACATAATGGGCACAAAGATGGACTCCCCAATTCTCTGTTGACTTCCATTCTCTCCAATGTGATCAAGGGTGATGCTCCATCCATAAGTTTTCTACTTTTGAGGCACTCTGAGTTGTGGTAAGTACTTGAAGAGGATATAATTCTTCCTACTCCCCCAAGCATGACAATTGTTGCCAAGACTCCTCCTAGAACCAATCTGAGGTGCCATTTCTAACTTCCCAAAAATGGTGCTTTTGGATAATACTTTTTGTTGTTGTAAGCTAAGTTCCAAAGGGAGGAGCACTGTAAAAACTCTGTAGCTTGCAAATTTTCCAACTGTGATCAACCCACGTAGTATTTTCGGTCCCAAATATGATTCCATATCTCTTATATTTCTTGGAACCAATTCCACCACAACTTTTCCCCTATAAATTTGTTTATCTTTTCTAGATCTCAAAGGCCCAGATCACCCCTCCATTTCAGGAGGCAAAGTTTCTCCAAGGAGACTAAAGCCCACTTTCATTTTAGCTAAGCTCCTTACCACAAGAATTTCCTAAATAGAGAGACGAGTTCTTTATAAACTCTTTTAGGAGCAGGGAGGACATATAGTTGATATATCGTGATAATCTGTAATATGACCTTGAATAGTGTGCATCTACCTACTATGTTTAGTGATCAGAAGGTCCAATTCTCCAAGCACTTTGCGATTTTATGGCTAACTTTTTTCCAGCAATTCAACCTCAGGGATTTGTAACCAATGACACCTGTAGATATTTGGTCGATAGCGAACCTAGCGAAAAACCCAAGGTTCGAGCCAAATTGCGTTGAGTCAACTTAGGAGTATTAAAGAAATACATTTGTGAATTTCTTTATTAATCATCATTCTAGATGCATCTTGAAAGTCGGTTAGAATTATGTCAATAGTTTGCACCTCTTATATCGTCGGTTCCCCATAGATCATGGTGTCTTCAATGAACTTATAGTGAGTCACCACCAGGTCTTGACCTATGTTGCGGATGCCTTTTAAATTCCCATCTTGTAAGGATGCCTTTAGATATCATCCTAGTCCTTGTTATAGCATCATTTAACACTCGTAGACTTGATGCTCTTTTATGGCCTTGGGGAATCCCTTTTTCCATACAAACTTGATTTTATATTTAAAACTAATATTTCAAATTCCATATGCGACTCTTCCCACACTAAATCGCGTACATACGTGGGTCCTATAACATTGCACCTTCATATACCTTTTAAAATATGAAAAAATAAAATGAAATGTTATTTTTCGGGTGAGATTTAAGGGTTTTACTGAGATCCCACCTACAGGAGCTCGTGGAAAAACTGAATTAACCAGTTTTAGGTGGTATATATACACCTCTTGCGTAGGTCTAATTCATACAAGAGAAGGGATATTGACATTATACCCATTTTTCTCCTAGAACAAATTTGTTTTCCATGTGTTTCCTCCACTCCCAGTCTTTAGAAAACCATGTTTTCCTTTGCAGAGACGTTCATCATACTTATAGCATCTCCTTGAGTTTGTTATAGAGCTTGTATTCGTGGCTCAGGCTAGACGGATCCGGAGGAATGCTTCGTCGATTCCTTTGCCCTGTATCAGGTTGTACCTTTCTATACCTATCGTTGTTAATCAATAAAGAAGCTCATGTCTTGTTCATGATATGTTATTGTCTCATGAATAGTAGTTTATATGCTTATATATGATGATATAACATATATTTTATGTATGCACATTGAATTATCTATTATGTATATGCTTTTATGAATTGACTTGCAGGCATGCTTGTTCTGGAGGAAGTAGAGGGTTTGAATCCTATGTGAACATCATCAGATGTAGAATCTCCGGGTATGTTTCCAAATCCATATTTAGTAATTCATATGCTTGGCATGCTTGTTTGAATCCTCCTTGTTGATTATCTTTTTCTTCTCTGTTGAGACTTTCAACCCTTTCCTTAGGGAATTTTTCCTGCCAACAGAATTGGCAACTCCACTAGGGAATACCATCAAGTATTTCCTACAAGGGTTGTTGTTCTTTGATTTGGATTTGGTTTGTTGTTTCTTGAATTTTCTATCCTTCTTGACTCTGGTCATTCAAGTACCTCATCTCTTGTGTTTGGGATTTTTTTTTTCCCTAGTTTTCCATTTATACATGGTTTTTATTGTAGACAGTAGTGTATGCATGCAGTTTCTTCCAAAGAAGCATGTGAATATGCTCGTTTCTTCAAACACAATCATGTATATATGTGGTTATGTAGTTAAATAATCGCTTACATATATGAAATTTTGATTTTTTTAATTTATGGATTTTGTTGGGGTTTTGACCAAGTTTGTTTATGATTTTCTGATATGAATGAAACCTGGAATTATCTTTTTGTCAGTTCTTGTCGGGGTTCTTCATCTTGTTTTTGAAAAGCCTATGTCAACCTAGGGTTTGTAGTTTTTGAAGTTTTTTGTGTTTGAAGTTGGGTTCTAGATCTTCTTTATGAAGTCTCTGGTTGTTATGTGCTTTTGGAACATGTCTAGTTGTTCTTAAACTTGTTTATAACCCAATATTTGAATTGCTTCTTTTGCAATCTTAGCTTATTTTTTCTTTTTCTTGCTTGTTTGTGATTTTTTTTAAATTCTTGGATGAATGAGAGATTCCAGTCCTCTGAAGTCTTTCTGAATTCCAGAATCTTTTGTATCTTTCTGATCAAATTATTTAAGGTGATTAAGTCTTTTATTCTACTCTAGTCTTTTATCCTTGTGATAATTGGTGACTGCAGGGATTTAGGTCTTTTTCATGTTGTTGGTCTTCAAATAGATACTTGTTTTTCCTTTCTCAACTTCTTGGTCTTTTAAAATCTTTTAAAGAAAAAGAAAACATTTTCTTTGTATTTCTTTTCTCTTGTTTTTGGCTTTTTGGTTTTTTGGCGAAGGTGTGAATTCTTTTTTTAAGGTTAAGAATCTTTTTGCTTTGAGGAGTGTTTCTTCTTTGAATATTTTCTTCTCTTTGCTTGATAAATTGGCTTTTACTTTTGGGTTCACATTTGTTTTCTTTTGAGCTTTTCTTTGAATCTTGCATTTGCATTCTAGTGTGCATTAGGGTAGATGCATTTTAGACATCATTTAGTATTTTTTGTTAGGTGTTGAATGTGTGAGTGCTTAAAAGAAAAAGAAAAAGAGTTTTTTCTTTCTTAGCTTTTTCATAGAATCCATGTATAAATCACTTTCATTGAATAAAACGAAGTGTTGCATTTACATGTAACCTAGGTTTTCTATTGATTTCTTTTGCATCAGAACATCATCAGTTGCACTTCTGCTTCCCTTGTCTTAAATAACAACCAAATAAAATAAGTGCTTAAAATTAAAATTAACAATACTTTTATTTTTGTCATAGCAACATCAACTAGTCTAGGGAATTTTAGGGCCTTAAAATAGGTGTGTGGAGAGTAAAATATCTAAGGCCACTTAAACTAAAAATATAGAAGTTTATTAAAGAGTGGAAATCTAGTATCCTTAAGTTGTTGTCCAGGAAAGTTCCTCTAGCAAGGGACTCAAGCACGAAGACGTGTGAAGATAAGGAAATAGAGATACCCCTCTCTTACTTGTTATATCGCGCGCCCACGACTCTTCCGCCTGGCTTCTAACCATGAATTGGGGACCTTAGTTTCCTTTTATAGAGACCACATAGGTGATTTCAGGGGCGAATGCCCGTGGTACCTGAGGCAAACGTTGCATCAGTTTCATAGTACTTCTAGAGGGTGCCCTTGTAAATCTTGGGTATTTGCACCAACAAAGGCTATTGTCTAGAGGTCAACGTTGTAGGAAGTTACGGGGTAAGTTCTTTAGATATAACATCAAAGGACACCGCTCATAAACAAATCACAAATCAGTACACCAATATTCTTGACGGGGTTAAAACCCTCAAAGAGGGAAACAATCCACGACCACTTCAAGCAATTTATTAATATAAAAGAAAGAAAATTTACATAATATTATCTCATGAACGGTCACCTAACAAATGAACATCCATGGTCTTTAAATAGAGATCATGGACCAGTCGGGTGTTAAGCCACGGATCAAGTGTCGATAATACCAAGGAGAGAATGAGCCATCAGATCACTTCATGTCTAGAACATATCATGACCGTCGGATTGTAAGTTACAAAAAGTACACACTAAAGAAACACACTTTACCTAACTATACACTAGACCAAGTTGTACTTAATTATTTCCTATGTGTCGGAATATCCTAACATCCCCCCTTAAGAATAACTTGGGATAAGATTGAAGGATGTACAAAGGTGACACAATAGGAGAATGAAGGAGGTATTAGAGTTTATCCCCCCTTAGTGACAACTTCATGAACTCCAACCATAAATTGAAGTTTAGTAAATTTCGCCTTTGTGAGAGCCTTTGTAAAGATGTCTGTAACTTGTTCATCGGTTGAACAATATTGCACTTCAAGAACATGGTCATGAATGAGCTTTATGATGAAGTGCATGTGTAGTTTAATGTGTTTGTTGCGTTAAAGTTGGACTAAATCTTTGCATTGTTAAATGGTACTTTTATTATCACACCAAAGTGTAGTCGGATGCCACTATTGAAAACCAAACTCTAACAGGATCTGACAAAGCCACAAGGCTTCCTTACTAGCTTCAATGACACCACGATACTTTGATTTTACTGAAGAAATAGAAATGGCACTTTGTTTCTTGCAAGCCCATGTAATAGGTCTAGAACCAAGAGTGAAGACATAACCTGTAGTAGACTTCCGGTCATCAAGGTCACCAGCCTAATCAAAATCAATGAAACCAAACAATAGAGGAGATGTTTCTGCACTGTAATGAATCCCAAACTAAATTGTACCTCACATAACGAAGTATTATTTTATTTTGTTTCCAATGGCTTTCATGTGATTTTTGCATAAACCGAGCAATAAGGCCAACAACAAAGGAAAGGTTAGGACAGGTATGGGTCAGATACAAAAATTTTCCAACAAGCTGACGGTATAAGGTAGCATCAACTTCAAGGGAAGTACAAGTGACTGAAATTTTGGCTCCAAACTAAAATGGAGAAGGGGGTGGCTTACAATCTTCCATGTGAAAGTGGCGTAGAAGATCACAGGCATACTTGGACTAGGAAAGGGAAATACCTTCTTTGGATTGCAAGACTTGAAGACCAAGAAAATAATGCGAGTGTCCTAAGTCTATCATTTCAAATAGTTGTTTAAGACTACACTTCACATGGTTTATAAGGTTGGGATCACTACCAATAAGGATAAGATCATTAACATAAAGAACAAGAATGATAAGAGACTTACCCACTTTCTTGTTGTAGACAATATTATCAGAATGACACCTAGAAAAGCCAATATCTAAAAGAAATCTATTCATTTGGGCATTCCAAGCCTGAGGGGCTTGCTTGAGACCATAAAGGGATTTCTTAAGCTGACATACAAGGCTGGAGTCTGTTTTTATAAAGCCAGGAGGTTGTTCCATATAGATTTTTTCATGCAAGTCCCCATGCAAGAAGGCAAATTTAACATCCATCTGATGGACTTCCCATTTGAAAGAGGCAGCAAGGGAAAGAACGAGGCAGATAGAGTTCATTTTGGAAATAGGGGAGAATGTTTCAGTATAGCCAATGCCTTCAACTTGTGAAAAACCCTTAGCAATAAGACGAGCTTTATGTTTATAAACTTTTCCATCTAGTCTAAACTTGGTTCTGTACACCCATTTGCATCTAACAAGTTTTTGTCCCTTTGGAAGAGGAACAAGGTCCCATGTATCATTTTCCAATAATGAACAATATTCTTCATTCATAGATGCGTCTGAATTTGGATGGCCTAAAGCTTCGGCAAAGGTGTCAAGATCATAATTCGTTGAAACTTGAGCCAGTAAATAAGAGGCTCTATCGAACTAAGAACGTGTATGACGCTAATCTGTAGGATCACCTGCAAGAGCACTTGATGCATCCCGAGTAGCACAGACCCATTTTAGAAGCTAAGGAGTTGAAAGAGGATCCCGAGAAGGTGTGGGAGGATTGTCATCCTTGTTGTCATCATCGAAAGAAGGAATATGCTCAGAATTAGAAGGGATAGAGAGAGGTGGCACATCCAACGAACTAGGGTCACAGGCCGATATATTTTCAGCAAACTTTACATCTCTTTAAATGATAACATTTTTGGATTTAGGTTGAAGAAGTCTATATCCTTTGACATCTTCAGAATATCCAAAAAAAATACATTTTTCACTCTTAGGTTCCAAGGCTTTATGTTTCTCATCTGGAATATGGGCCCATGCTTCAATTCCAAAAAACCGAAAGTGACTTACATCTAGCTTAATTGAGCTCCATGTTTCTTCTAGAGTGATATTTTTTAAAACCTTAATAGGAGAATGATTTAGTATGTAATTTTCACAGTTAATTGCTTCTGACCAAAAATCAAGACTAAGTCCTTTAGATTGAAGCATACAATTATCCATTTCCTTTAAGGTGTGATTCTTCCTTTCAGCTACACCATTTTGTTGTGGAGTATATGGAACATTATGTTGCAATTGAATTCCATGCTCATTGCAAAATTTGATGAATTTGTTGTTAACATATTCTCTGTTATTATCAGATCTTAGCTTAAGAATGTGATGTCCAGATTGTTTCTCAACAAAGGCCTTAAAGGCCAAGAACATGTTAAAGACTTCACTCTTGAGTTTTGAGAAGTATACCCAAGTGCGTTTGGAGGAAATCATCCATGAAATTTAAGAAATACTTGTAGCCAGAGAATGTAACAACTGGAAGTGGACCACATAAATCAATATGCACAAGCTGTAAAGGGGTTGAGGCATGCCAAGAGGCATGTTTTTCAAAACTATCCTGATGATATTTTTTGAGTACACATTCGGAACAAACACCATCTCTGTAAGATACCATAGGAAGACCTAGCACCATATTTTCTTTACATAGATTTTGAAGGGAGTGATAGTTTAAGTGACCATATTGCTCATGCCAAAGTTTGCTCACTTCATCATTGTGAGAAACAAATACCGAGGGAAGAGTTGATGACCCAAAGTTGTTAAACTTATACAACCTTGTAGAATCATTAGCAATGTAAGTAGCTAAAACTTGTCTAGGATCTCTTAGGTCCTTAATTACAACATCATGAGGTGAAAATTCAACGGTTTTACCTTCACCTGAATGAGTTATCTGATATATAGATAAAAGGTTTCAAGATAAGGTAGGAACACATAATACATCATTAAATTGACCATTGTCTAGATGAATATTTCCAGTCCCTACAACACTAAGAGATATAACATAACCAACATAAATATTTTTGGTGTTACAATCATTTAAAGAAGAAAACATGGCTTTGTTTTCGGCCATGTGATAAGAAGCTCCAGAATCAATGAGCCACTCATGAGAATGAGAAGAAGAAGATACATTTAATGCATAACCAGACTGAGATACTTGAAAACCACATGGAGAAAGTGTTATTCCCGAAGATGAAGTTGAAGTTGAAGAGTGCTCCAAATGGATGTTATGCTTCTTTATGGCTGCTTCTAAGGCTTCCATATTCTTAAAGAATTTGGATTCTAAGTGGCCATCATGATTACAAAAGTTGCAATGTCTTTCAGTCTTCTTCCCTTTGTTTGTATTTGCCTTATCATTTTGTTGAATTGATTTTTCATTTTGAGACTGAAATTGCTTAGGACCCTTATTTGGTTTAGGACCATTTTTTTTAAGATGTTGCTTCTTAAGATTCTTTTAATTTGGTTGTTGCTAGGTTGTTAAAGATTTATTAAAAGAATTTCTAGTATGAAGAAGATCAAGATGTAAGAGTTTTTTTTGTTCTCTTATTAAAGAATCACAAAAGGCATCAAAAGAGGAGGACTTGTAGTCTTTTCCTTGAGAAATAAAGGCTTCTCTAGTAGAATGGAAGGTGGAAACAAACACAGAGTAGTTTGGTTCTAACTTAGTAAGAGTGGAATGGATAAGGCTACCATCTTCTTTCTTAACCTTAACACCTTCCAAGAGAAGTCTAAGGGTTTTGAACTTGGACAAAAAATCTTCAATGGAAGAAAAATTATAGGGGTCCAACATAAGCAACTCATTTTCAAGTTGATGGGCTCTAATTTTATTTTTAATTCCAAAAACTTTATTGAGTTGTTTCATTGCTTCATTGGGGGTATCAATTTCTACGATATGGAATCTAAGATCTGGAGAAATAGACATCCCTATCAACCCACATGCTTGATTTTTCTTATTTTCCCATTTGGATTGCTTATATTCATCTTTATGTTTAGACTCTTGGCCTGAGGCTATTCTATAAAGACATTTACTTCTAGGTAAATCCATAATGTAGGATAGCCATTGGAAGTAGTTGGTGCTGTCAAGAATAACTAGGCACAGACTTTCCATTTTAAAAGAAATTGAAGCTTTAGATGTTGAAACTAAGTGTTCCAATGGAAAGATCTCGAAAAATTAGGCTGATTAAAAAAAACGGCTCTAAAAATGGCTTCCGGATGAAGAAGTTATAACTTTTTGAATAAAAGTTGTTGAAGATGTCGACAGACTACGTGAATGTTGGGAAATGAATTATAATGCTATATTTAAAAAATATTTTCCCATTTCCAAACTTAATCTAATTAACTCACTTTAATAATAATAATAATAATTTACGTGACCCACTTTTATAAATAAGTAAAAATCACTTTTACAATGGTACTTTATGAACTATCCACTAAATTGTAACTTAAATAAAAGATAAATAGAATTTATAATTATAGGTGACTCATCTTTTATAATGGTTGAGAACACTTTTATATAAAGTAACTTTAAAGCATAAGTTACATGTGTTTTTTGAAAAAATAACTCAACAAAATGAAAGACTTGAACCCAAGACCTCTGTTCTCATAAAGTAACTTTGGACCAAGTGAGCTAGTTTAAGAGGTTAGTAATTTTTTGAAAGGAGGAAGGTTTTGCTTTTTTTCTTTTGAAGCTTTGGAGTGCGTGCTTACTTGAAAAACCCATTTTTGGCCTACAAACAAAAAAATCCACACAACCCAAAATGAACAAACAAAAGTAATCCAAGCCTTACGACTTAAAGTTAGATTTGAACGAAAACTAAAAAAAAATCTCAATGTTTCTGATTTTCCGAGATCACACAAAGGTGCGGCAGAAAAGAGCATACACATGAGAAAAATAATTTCTTTATGTTTCTAGTTTGCCTAGATCGCACAAAGTCGTGGGGCAAAGAGCATACGCAGAAATGAAAGGTATAGATTCTGTATTTATATATATATATATATATATATATATATTGAAATAAAAAGATAGATAAATAACTATAACTGCAAATAAAGATTGTATACCTCCAGATCTTAAAAATGACGTAGCTAGGGCTACCAGAAACCTTTTCGCGTGAAACGAAAGGGGTTCCTCACTGAAACATATGCTCGTAACACAATAAAGCAGTGTTATAGACCTGAAAGCAGTAAAAAACAATAGATATAGGAAGCGACAGTTGGATGTAGTTGTGCCGGCTTCAGATTTGGATCAGCAATGGATGCGACCCTCAAATAGCTTTGATACCATGTAGGAATTTACAGGGTAAGTTCCTTAGATAGATCACCAAAGGACACCACTCACAAACAGATCACAAATCAGTACACCAGTATTCTTGATGTGGTTAAACCCTCAAAGAGGGAAATAGTCCACGACCTGAGCCAACATGACCACTTCAGGTAATTTATTAATGTAAAAGAAAGAAAATTTATATAATATTATCTCATGAACGGTCACCTAACAAATAACCCTCCATGCTCTTTAAATAGAGATCATGGACCAATCAGGTGTTAATCCACGGATAAAGTGTCGATAATATCAATGAGAGAATGAACCGTCAGATCACTTCATGTCTAGAACATATCGTGACCATCAGATTGTAAGTTACAAAAAGTACATACTAAAGAAACACACTTTACCTAACTATACACTAGACCAAGTTGTACTTAATTATTTCCTATGTGTCGGAATATCCTAACAACTTCTTCTAATACCTTCGTTGGCAGGCTTGGGCCCTTATCATCCCAAACTACCTTTGGGAGGTCTTTTTCTTCACTTTCTTATATTTTTGTGTCCGATCCTAACCACCCAAAGAGAAAATAGATCCTAACCACCCAAAGAGAAAATACTTGGAAGTTGCTTGCTTGGTTGTATCTTTAGAACTTTATAGTGGAGTGATTTTTCCCCTTTCTATTTAGGTGGATTTTGTCTTGTCAATTTTAGACGTTTGAATCTAAGTGACTAACCAACCACTCCATTGGTCTTGAAAGGATTTTGATATTTCTCTTAAAATTGTGGAGTTGCCTCCTTAAGGGCAAATGTTTTATTGTGTATCTCTCTTCCCTGAAAATTCATTTGAACGATCCCGTAAGGTAAGGATATGCATATAAGTTGGGTATGGCCAATATTTCTATGGATGCCAACCAAGGCACCCCTCCAAAAGGGGATCCTTGTGCTTTCCCTTTCTTTGGAAACATTGGCACCCCCTTGATGGCCACTTTGAATATTCCTGGATTGAATGTTGGACTACTATTTTGGCTATGGTCCACTCTGAATATTCCAAATTTTCTTGAAGCTTCTCATATTAGTGCTTTATTTCAAGGGTGTCAAATGGGCATTAAGTATTTGTCTTCTTCACTAGAGAAATCTAGGCTTCCTTTTTCTCCTCCATCTTGTAATAATAAATCTAAAAAGAAGAGAAAAAGGAAGAATAAGAAGACTAATAGTTTCTCCATGAATCATCACCAACCTCTTCTAGACATGTTGGAGATGAGCCTTCAGCCACTGCAAGTCATGTTGGGGAATAAGTCTAGTCACTACAAGTCATACTAGAAATGGGTCACCTACCTCTGTGAGTCATATTTCTGATGAATCACCTGCTTCTATGAGTCGAGATGGGGGCACAAGTCCTATATCTCTTGGGAAAGAGCCACTAACCTCTGCAAGTAATGTTGGAGACCCTCTAGTAGCCATTGCTAGTCATGTTGGAGGCATTAAGGTTGATCAGAAACCTAGGCGTAGAAGATTTAAACCCAATTTCCATTGTAATATCTGTAAGAGAGATCATCATACTCATTTGTGCCCTGGCCTTTCAGTAGTACAAAGGTTGTGGTATGAGTCTGAAAGTTCTTTTACTCTTATATTTGTTATGGTTGGCCTTAAGCCAACTTCATTTGGACTCGTGTATAAGCCACTTTTGACCATGACTTTTAGCAAGTTCAAACCATGCATTTATTAGCCGTTGCGACTTGACACCCATTTTTTCCTTGGAGAGAACATCCCCTTAGTGTCGATGACTAGCATCTTTCACCTTTCATTGAGCATAGGATTTTTCCAATCCCAGGAGCTAGTGCACTTACCCTTGACACTCGTTCTCTCCATTACACTTTAAACATTATTTTATTCTTTTAGAGGCTTTAAATATGAAAAAGACAAAAAAAGAAAATATTCCAAAAAGAGTAGGAATGAGACAGTTTCTTCATTATTTAATGGTAGCAAGAGTCAGTCGTGTCGCCCTTGAAAAAAACACTTAAAATGAGTCTTTCCTCCATCGAGATGGGACTTAATTTGACTTTAGGGACGCCATAACCTTATTCTTGAGTCACTCCTCCTCCAGTAGGTTATCTCTTCCAATCATATGGAGAGATTTTTAATGCCCCCGCTTTGCAAAATTATATAAAGTTATCTTATGTTTCCATAAAGTCACATCAAGTCATGCTTTTGTTCAAGGGAAGTAAATCTATTGTCAACCATTCTGCGGTGTCTCTTGAATCATTTCTGTCGGCCATACCTGGTCTGTCAAGTTATTCTCAATATCACATCAGCTACATGGTCCTTCACTCGTGTTGGTTAAGAAGGTCCCCATTGACTTCTTAATAGAAGGTCTTATCTTATTGACTACGAAAAGTTTCTCTGAGAGTAGACCTAGAGTTGCACCCTGGCCCTATTTACATCATTGATAGGTGACCTTGTGCTCAACATCAATCAGTATTATGGGTCTTTCACTTAGTGGTTTCCCTTGTGTTCGACATTAGTTTACATTATCACACATTGGGATTTGTGCAATACCTTGGTTTCCATTTGACCGTATTTGTGGATTCCTCGCCTTTGTGTCATATTTCATTATTGGTTGGTTCAAAGGATTTATGGCGTGTGCTAGCCAAATATTGTGTATGCATAAAATGTACTTTAGAATGGTTACTTCATCTCTCTTTGTTTGAGTTCTTCCAAATTATTAGTCTGCGAGTTACACTCGTGCTGGTTGATGTGGAATGCCTTAATGCCTTCCTTCGAGTGGATCTTTTCCCATCGAATCCAACTCATTTATTTGGGAATAAGGTCTAGAGTCCTCTTTTCACTACCTTAGGGTTTGTAGTCATCAGTTGCGGACTCCTTCGTGATCGACTATGAGAATACATCAATGTCTCCTAATTGGTAGACTCTGTCAAGTGTTCGACTTCAACACATTTATTCACACTTGTTATATTGTACTGGGGTACCTTAACACTCATTATCATTATTGGGGGTTTGTCTCATGTTTGTAAACAATATACATCAATGACCAGTAATCAAACAATTTTTCACATGGTTGACTTCATCTCATTCATTCCTGTAGTGTAGAAAGGTACCATATGTGGTTGCTAAAGACCTTGGGTTGTGTCAGCATCTTGGTTCACTTGAAAACTCCTTTAATTTTCTGTTAGTGACACCTCCCACCTTTATATGTTGTAGTCCTTCACAAAAACATCTTATATGTTGGCACCCGATTTTATGTAGTACCATTATTCCACCTATATGATTTGGTACTTTTATGAGGATCAGTTATGTAGCACCATTGATCAAACAGTCTTCTAGCATCATTGATCAGATATTCTTCTATATGTGATATTGAGACATAGCTCCGTTGTGTTCCTTCACGACTATGAGATGATGATCCATTATGTATTCTACATCTCTTTCTGTTCACTTATACATTTTGGATCCGCTTTATACTTAATCAACGAATATGATCTATTACTTGTGAGCATGGGTATGCTTGCCTCATACATGACTCTTCTTTCTGACTCCTTCCACAGGTATTCGATGGGCTGGAATCTGGTTATCTCCTCCCAGGTTTTCAGATGACTCCTCTCTTTATACTTAATATATTTTGGCCATCATGTACCCCTTCTGACCTCATATATTAGGGGGCATCTATTATAGCATCATTTACCACTCATGTAGACTTGAGGCTCTTTTATGGCCATGGGCAATCCCTTTTTCTATACAGACATGATATTATATTAAAAAAATAATATTTCAAATTCCATACACAACTCCACTCACACTAAATCGCGTACATACGTAGGTCCTATAACACTGCACCCGCATATACCTTTTAAAATATGAAAAAATAAAATAAAATAGTATTTTTCAGGTGGGGTTTACAAGATTTACCGAGAGCCCACCTACAAGAGCCTATGGCACAACTAGATTAACTAATTTTAGGTGGTATATATACACCTCTTGGGTAGGCCTAATTCATAAAAGAGAATGGATATCTACATTATACCCATTTTTCTCCCAAGTCAAGTCTATTTTTCCCATTCTTCCTGCACTCCCAGTGTCTAGGAAACCTTGTTTTCCTTTGTAGAGATGTCCATCATCCTTATAACATCTCCTTATGTTTGTTAGAGAGGTTGTCTTCGTGGCTCAGGCTAGATGGATCCTAAGGAAGGCTTTGTCGGTGCCTTTGGCCTAGATCATGGGGTACCTTTCTTGTACCTATTGTTGTCAATTAATAAAGAAGCCCATGTCTTGTTCCTGATATGTTATTGTTTCATGAATAGTATTTTATATGCTTATGTATGATGATCTAACATATCTTTTATGTATGCACATTGAATTATCTATTATGTATATGGTTTTGTGAATTGACTTGTAAGAATTCTCATTCTGGAGGAAGCAAATGGTTTGGAACCCACGGGAACATCATCGGACGTAATACCTCTGAGTATATTTCCAAATCCATGTTCAGTAATTCATATGCTTGGCATGCTTGTTTGACTGCTCTTTGTTGATTATCATGTTCTGATCTATTGAGGCTTTCAACCCTTTCCTTAGGGAATTTTTCTCACCAACAATCCTTCAACAACCAACAGAAAAAAGAAAAGGGGACAGAGGGTCACCCTGGATCAATCCATAGGATGATCTAACTATGGTGGAGGGGGAATCGTTTATCAAGATTGAAAAGAAGGGAGTTGTTATCAAATATCTAATCCACTGGATCCATGGGGTCGAGAATCTAAACACTTCAAGAATTCTCAAGAGAAAATCCCATGTTTAATCAATCGTAATATTTGCAAAGGTCCAGTTTTATCAACATTCCCACCATCTTGGCATGTTTTAATGTATGTACTACCTCATGGAGAGTCACAATGCCATCCGCGATTTGTCTCCCTTCTACAAAACTAGATTTCTCTAGATTGCTGAGGGTTTTAAGGAGGGGTTTTAAACATCTAGCTAGGACAGTGGAGATTATCTTATATACAACGTTGCATAAGGAAATGGGTTGGAACCCATTAGGATAGATAGAGTTATGTGATTTGGGAATTAGAGTAAGGAAGGTTGCATTCAATCTAGACCATACTTGTTGTTGGTGACATGATTCCTCCACAAGGGCATGAATGTCTTGACCCATGAAATTCCAACAAGCCTTGTAAAAATTTGTTGTAAAACCATCCATACTTGGTGCTTTGTTGCATGGCATATCCTTCACCACCTCTTCCACCTCTTCATACGAAATTTCTTACATAAGGGCTTCGTTCTGCTCCAGGGTAACTAAACAGGGAATGAAGATGGTAACTTTATTGATTTCTTCCAATCTATCTCAGTCTTCTTCAGCAAACAGGTCTTGAAAAAAAGATACCAGCTCATTCTTGATGTGATGATGCTCGACCAGGTGATTCCCTTCACAAGATGTAAGAGAGAATATTTTGTTGTGTTGTGGGTGTTGTATCATGGAGCGGTGGAAAAACTTTGTATTTCTCTCTCCTTCCTTCAACCACTAGATCTAAGACTTTTTCTTCCAAAGAAATTCCTCTTGCTTGTGTCTTGACTCTAGGTCATGAAGTACTTTCCCTTCCTCCTCCACTAGGTCCTCAGTTCTTCATTTGATTATTATTTGTCCTTGAATTTCCTCCATCCTGGCCTCCAACTTCCTCTTCTCGGTCATTATATTACCGAAGACCTCTTTATTCGAGGTTTTAATCTGAATCTTTAATTCCTTGAGTTTCCATTGGAATATATACATCTTGTTTTTTCCTTATGTCTCAATTTTCATCCACCGCTATTCCATCGTCTCCACCAACTTCTGATTATGTAGCCAAAAACTTTCGAACCTGAAGGGTCTATTCTTTGGAGCCATCTTCATATCGATTTCAAGTCTTACCGTGCAGTGATCTGATCCCAGTCCTGGAAGGATCATGGCTTCCATGAAGGTATCACAGAGTAGTGTCTCTTATGTGATGAGGAATATATCAATGCAATAGGCTACCTGATGCCTCCCTCCCCTTATATTGTTCCATGTATGTACCCCATTCTTAGTTTCCACCTCTACAGCTTGAGATCCTTTATTATTTCTTGAAAAGTCAACACCACTAGATATAATCTTCGCACCCCTCCGCTATTTTCTTCTGGCGAGCATAATAGGTTAAATTCACCCCTTATGATCCAACATGCATCTGGCATGAATTGTCTTACCTTTCTCAAATATTTTAGGAATGTCTCCTTCTGGTTTAGTACTATTGGGCCATAAATTGTCGATAGGCTCACCCACTCTCCAAAACCAATACACCTAAAGTTGCCCAAGAGAATTAAAGGGGATGTTATCCAACCTTGGAATTGAATTACTCTGGATCCCATACAATAGCCAGCCCACCTGTTGTTCCTCTTGCATTAAGAACCATAACCTCACTACCTTGCCAACACTTTTCCAAATATCCTCCAGTTTCTTATCTACCACCTTTGTTTCCTATGTCATGAGTATTTCAGGTTTTTCTTGTTCTATCTTCATTCACAGATATCTTTGTTTCCCCTTGCTATTCAACATGTGAATATTCTACAAGACAAATTTCATTGACTATATAAGAAAGAGTGATGGTAATACTCCATGATTTGATCCATTTGGACGAGTTCAACATATATTCTCCAGCTTCCCTAAGGACTTATTCGAAATATTTGCACCCCTTTTTTCCCTTCTCGATTAATATGAGCATGTTCTAAGTAGAACTCTGCAAGCCTATAACCTTCTCTAATGCATGTAGTCTCCCTTCCTCCTTTTGGATTCAAATTCCTATTTCTCCACATTTCAAAAAGATGAAGGAAGTGTTGCAACTAATTCACCATGATTTCCTGCCCCTCCATTGTCGACCATGTATGAAATAATTCAAGCATCATCTTCTCATCTACACCCAACTTTCTCTGCGTGTCTTTTATTTTCAAAATTTTGGTGGTGCATATTAGGACTTCCTTGAGTTCTCTCTCCCCCTTTGTATCTTTTGGGGCCTTTATTTTCAGAGTTCCCTTCTATATTTGCATGAGGGTTTTCTCTAAAGAAACACTTCACCTAATTCGTCTAAATAGCCTCTTGGTGATCTATTTCTCCTTGGTCCTCCTGTAGCTCCAAAAAATTGAATCAATTCCCATTTGCCTTTGTCATCCTCTGGCTTTAATTCTCATTTCTCACTTGTTGAGGCGCTTGACCATGATTTGGTCTATTTATCCTCTGTCCCATTGTCTGAAAACCATCTTGGTCCACTTGATCCTTGTTTTTTTTTTGCTTCTGCCTGAGTCAAAGGTAAATCCTTCACAAGATAGCGATGTTCATGGCATTGACGGAATTTGAATGGAACATGCTCATAATCCAGCATTTGAAGCCAAATTGAATCATGGTACTCTGACTCTATGGACTCCAGAAGAGGTTGGGATATGTTTATATAGACACAGATGTGAGCATAGGAGGCATGTCATCATTTCTTGGTGATTTATGAAACCTTCACAAATGTTTTGATAGTGTTTTCAATATCTCTCTAGCAAATTTAGCTTCGAAACTTATTCTCGTAAGCAGAAGAGCCTAATCCAGACTGTTACAGCCAAAAATTATTCTTTTTCAGGTTATAACACTCCTCCCAAAACCTCATAAAATTCTTGTGTTATTCATAAAGTACAACCCATTCTCAAAAACCCTTTTGCGGCCCTCTAGATCTACAAATATGTCCGTAAAAAAATCCTTTCTCTCTCAGCATCAATTCCATCGATCTCTTCTAATTCCATTTGAGTTGGATCCGCCTCACAATGTCTTGCTCTTTCGGCCAAATGCCCAAAAACTTGTTGTAGATTTTTACTGTAGATTCAAACTGCTTATGTGATATGCTAAAACAAAAAACATGGATCTACTCTACTCATTAGCGAAAATAAAAATTGATCGATGAAATCACGAAGAAGAAAATGAAAATTTTCAATTGCAGGTAACACAATATTTTTCTCGGGAAAGCAACTGCTAAAAACCTCAACTATCTATATTGCATTAACGAGAAGATTTGAGAATAAAATACAATTCGTGTTCAACTCGAACAAGCTCTGTACAGGTACAAACTATCTCACTGCTTCACAAACCAACTCAAGCCAATACTTAACCAAATTTTCTACCTTCCAAGGCCCTACTTCCTTGCACAATCCCTAAGGGAATTAGCCCATATTTGATTGGGAAAATCCCTCACCATAATTGCGCGATCCATCTTTGGCCTTCTATTGATTGCATGCGCCATCTTTACAACTCGGAAAATTATACAACTAATAGTACATTGTCCCTGAACTCTAATCTCAACTGGGTCTTCCTCTGAACTGACATGCATGAGTCATTTTTGAGTGAATTATCAGTTATATGATTGATCATTGCATGTGAATTAAATCCAATTTAATTCACTTGACCTCTCACTAGTTCCTCCAACAATTAGAACTAGTTTAACTGAATTTAACTAAGTTAAATGAATTAGATAACTACAACTCAATCTGGACCCCTAAAATTTAGGGATCTCTCTACATGACTCTAGATAGACTTCCAAATCGAATTTACTGAGCCAACTAAGTCAACTTAACTTAGTTAACCGCTGCAAGCTTCTATGAGAATAGAATTACAATTTAATTCCTAATTTAATTGAAGGACAAATTAAATTAGGATTTTCTTATTGTTATTTTTAACACTCCCTCTCTACAACAAAGGGATTATTTCCTACCCCGATCCTGCCTTTGTGAAACTCAAATTTTCATATTGACAATTTCTTTGTCAAAGTATCTGAATTCTGCTCCTTTGTAGGAATGTACTCCAGCAACATGATTCTCCTCTACACACAATCCTTAGATGGCGATAACGAATGTCAATATGCTTGGACCGATCATGCAAAATTGGATTCTCAGAGAGTTTGATACAACTCTAATTGTCACAGTAAATCACTGTTGGATCCATCTTCTGACAAAACAAACCAACAAGAATCTTCCTCATCCAGATAGCCTCTAAAGCTTCTTGACTAGCAGCCATGTCCTCTGCCTCTGCTGAACTGAGTGCAATTGATCTCTACTTCCTCTTGTACCAAGAAATTGTTGCTGACCCATTACTGAAGATTCCCCCTAATGTGCTCTTCATGTCGAATGGAGTCCTTGCCCAATCTGCATCTGCGAAGCCTTGAAACTTCACTCCTTATGTCCGTGTGTACCAAAGACCAAACTGAGTGGTACCTTTGAGGTATCTCAACACATGTTTGGATGCCTTCCAATACAGTTCGGTTGGATTAACCATAGTTTGACTAAGATGGTGAATTTCATAACACATGTTAGGTTGTGTGTTCACCAAATACATAAGTGAATCCACAAGACGTCCATAAATAGTAGCATTCACGTGAAGTAGCATCCTCCTTCCTCCAGTTACCAGCTAAAGGAGTCTCCATGGGCTTACTGCTCTTCATGTGGAACTTCTTTAGTATCTCGTTAGCATACTTTCCCTGGAAAACAAACAGTTCCTCATCTCTTTACCATACTTCCATACCAAAAAAGTAATGCATGAGCCCCAATTCCTTCATTTCAAACTCTCTTGCAAGATCCTCTTTGCAGTAATTGATCAACTTCTCATCACTTATCAGAATCAAATCGTCGACATATAAAACAATAATCAACAATTTACCTTCAACCACAATATGGTAAAGGTTCGCATCTGCTTCACTTTTGGTGAAGCTCAACTCGGTGAAATAACTGTCAATCATGGTGTACCAAGAACGAGGTGCTTGTTTCAGTCCATAAAATGCTCGCTTGAGTCTGAACACATGTGACTCTTTGTTGAAGGTATAAAATCCTTTAGGCTGCTCAATATACACCTCTTCCTCAACATTTCTTTGAGGAATGTTGTCTTTACATCCATCTGATGTATCTTCCATCCCATTTATGCTGACAATGCTAGAATAGATCTCATTGATGAGTACCTTTCTACAGGAGAAAAAATATCATCGCAATCAATTCCTTCCACCTGAAAGAACCCTTTGGCCACATATCTGGCCCTATGTTTCTCCACACTCCCATATGTTGCTTTCTTTACCTTGTAAATCCATTTGGAACTTACCATTGACTTGTTTTTTGGTCTTGGGACCACCTCCCAAACATTATTTCTGAAAATGGAGTCGTACTTCTCAACCATGGCATCAACCCACAATGGTTGTTGCACTGCTTCCTTGAATGAGGATGGCTTATTCTCTACAGTCTCGCTCATCAGAGCCATGTAGCCAGTGTACCTCTTTGGTGATCTCGTATTCCCGTGCTGTGATGTGGGTGCTCCCACATTCTCTTTAGCATCATGTAATAACTTGTCAGCCTATTTGGTGCATTTTCTCCCATCTCTGGAAGTCTTTGCATGATTGGGTGTTTCCACTCCCTGCTCCTCTGCATGTGGCTGCTCCATATCATCTTGAGGTTCTTCTTTTGGAGCTAAAATATCCTCGACTGCATGTAGTTGAAGCTCCCTCTCAAGGGAACATCTCATGACCTTCTCTTTATTGAACTTCACATCTCTGTGAACCATTCTCATCCTGTTGGTTGGCAGGTACACCCGATAGTTGTGAGGTGTATCAGTGTAGCCCACAAATATGCCCAACTCAGTTGTTGGCTCTAGCTTTTTCCGTGAATCTTTGGTAAAATGGAAGTAGATTGATGAACCAAATATCCTGAAGTGCACCACATCTATTTTCTTCCCTAAAAAAGTCTCTTCTAGTGTATTAATCTCGAGGATTCGATGAGGAATTATGTTATGCAAATAAAAAACTAGGTTGCATGCTTCATCCCACAAGTGTAATGGTAGGCCCTAATCATGCAACATCACCCATGCCACTCCCACAATACTTATCTTCTTCCTTTCATCCACCCCATTTTGCTATGGGTTATGAGGTGCTATGAACTCCCGTCGAATGCCCCTTGTTGCACAGAAGTTCTTGAATTCATTCGACACATAATCTCCACCATTATCATTTCTGAGAGATTTAACTTTTATTCCAGTATATTTCTCGACAAGTGTTTTAAATTCAAAAAACTTAGCGAACGTATGATCTTTCTTCTGCATGAAGAAAATCCAACACTTACAAGAAAAATCATCAAAAAATATTACACAATACCTGTGCTTGGTCGTGGATGTTATCAAGAACAGTCCACACACATCTGAGTGAAATCGATCAAGGATCACTTGTGCTCGATTGTCTTTGTCATGAAAGGAAGCTTTGGTGTACTTCCCCAATGTACACCCTTTGCATGTGTCTCTATGCTCTAGTGTACCCTTGGGAAGTCCTGTAGAAATTTGTTGCATGATCTTCAAATCTCCATGGTGCAAGTGACCAAATATTCTATGCCATAACTCACTGATGTCTCAACTATGCACCCTCTCTGCTTTAGTGCCTAAAGCAACATAGTCTTCTACCTCCAATTTGTAGAGGTTCTTCACTCGAACCGCTATCTGCTTCACTTGTCCTATGGCTATGTGACGAAGGAAAGCCTTTCCTTTACTAAATATCACATAGCCTCTATCCTCCAACATGGCAACAAAAATCAAGTTCTTCTTCAAACCCGAAACATAGATGACATCTCTCAAAGTGAGGGGAGAACCAGACTCCCTCTGAAAGGTAATAGTATCGATGCTAGTTGCATTATACCTCCCATCATCACCCATCTCGATATGCATCTGGAGATTTGTCTCCTCCAAGTTACTAAAGAGCTCTTTGTTACCAGTCATGTGGAATGAAGCTCCACTATCCAGGTACCACAACTACCCATCACCGATGACACCATGCAAGCGATGAGGGTAAAATCTAGTTCAAATTGTGAAGCAAGAGCTTTACCTGTCGCTCCTCCTGAGGACTTCTTACCGGCTTTCTTATGCGGACACTTTGTGGCATAGTGTCCTAGCACGTGACAATGAAAACACTTGATTTTCAACATATTCTTGCTGCCTTGACTGGAATCTGATTTGGAACGGGATGACTTACCCTTCCCTTTCTTTGACTTCCAGCTAAAGCACAATTCTCCTCATCATCATGATTTGTTGAGGATCCGTCTCTGGTGTTCCGTTGAATATCTTCCTGTACTAAGTCGAACCACAATCACTCCCACTATGGTAGCTTCTCCCTTCCATTAACTGAGTCCTGGTAGCTATGCCAACTCTTGGGAAGTCCTAGAAGTGTTAGGCTCACCAGATTGTCTTCTACAACAGTAACCCCGACACTTCCAAGCTCATCCTGACAACGGGTGAACTTGGTCAAGTACTTCGGAATTGAGTCGTCGTTCTCCATCTTGATATTTCTGAGCTTGTCCTTCAGTGCCAACTTCCTGTGGTCACTGCTATTTTGAAATAGGTATGTCAATGCCTTCCACATTGCAAATGGAGTTTCCTTACTATGGAGATTAGAGACAATATGATCTTGAACTCCTTCTAGGAAAATTCTTCTCCCCTTTGCCAAACACTTTCTCCATTCAGCCAGATCTTTAGCATAAGATGTTGGAGGCTTCGGGATATCATGATCTATAAATTCCTTCAACCCGTTTTTTCTAACATTGTCTCCATCCTTTCCTTCCAAGCTATGTAATTCGAGCTTCCCTCTAGGGAATACTCAAGTCTCAAACCGTAGAATGAAATCATGCTAACTCTAAAGTATGACACTGCAAATTCGATTTCACCTACACAACAAACTTGTATTCTCTTCTTCTATAGTGACTTCAGCTTTGATACCATGTAGATTTTTACTGTAGATTCAAATTGCTTATGTGACATGCTAAAAAAAATGACATGAATCTACTCTACTCATCAGCGAAAAAAAATTGATCGATGAAATCACGAAGCAGAAAAAGAATAATTTCAATCGTACATAACACAATATTTTTCTTGGGAAAACAACTGCTCAAAACCCCGACTATATATAGTGCATTAAACAGAAGATCTGAGAAGAAAATACAATGTTTTTTCAACCCGAACAATCTCTGCACAAGTACAAACTATCTCATTGCTGCACAAACCAACTCAAGCCGATACTTAGCCAAATTTATTGCCTGCCAAGCCCCTACTTCCTTGCGCAATCCCTAAGGGAATTAGCCCATATCTAATTTGAAAAATCCCTCACCACAATTGTGTAATCCCTAAGGGAATTGGCCCATATTTAATTGGGAAAATCCCTCACCACAACTGCGCAATCCATCATAGGCCTTCTACTGATTGCATGCACCATCTGTATAACTAGGAAAAGTATACAACTCATAGTACACTGTCCCTAAACTCTAATCTCAACTAGGCATTCCTCTAAACTGACATGCATGAGTTATTTTTGAGTGAATTATTAGTTATCAGGTTGATCATTGCATGTAAATTAAATCCAATTCAATTCACTTGACCTCTCACTAGTTCCTCCAACAATTAGAACTAGTTTAACTGAATTTAACTCAGTTAAACTTAATTAAATAATTACAATTCCATAAAAACTCAACCTGTGCCCCTAAAATTTTGGGATCACTCTACATGACTCTAGATATACTTCCAACTCGAATTTACTGAGCCAACTAAGTCAACTTAACTTAGTTAAATGCTACAAGCTACTATGCAAATATAATTACAATTTAATTCCTAATTTAATTCAAGCACAAATTAAATTAGGATTTTCTTGTTGCTATTTTTAACACTTCCAAATTAGGGCACGATCCTTCATAAACTCACGTGTTTTTTCTAATAAGTTATTTGGGATCACAAATATTGGATTGGACATAGCTTTAGGGAGGAAACCCCCCTTCAATTTTGCATGCCAATGTGCTCCTAAGACTGGGGTTTCGTCTCCATTGCCTGTTGAAGACCCCACGTGACCGGTCGTCTATTTTAGTGATCCTTGTCTTGTTGTGGGTTTCTATGAACCCTTCAACACATTATTGTAGGAGGGGGCCTCCCTCCACCCCCTCCTTGCGGGGCCACTCATAAGGTCGCTCAGAATGTCAAGCCTGCAATACTCTGTCTGTCCTCATTAGTAGTGACTATGTCAACTCTTGATTGTTGTGCATAATAGGGTTTGCAGGTGTTGGGTGTGGAGTTTGATTATCTTCTTGATTTTTGAAGGGTATCATCGCGTTGGAGCTGCAATGTCACATGTTTAATTCCCATTAGGGGGTCCAGGGGGGCGACGGTGATTTTATGAGCCCCCCCTTGCGGGGGTTCGGGGGCAGCACCCCGGAAACTAAAATAGATGAAAATTTTCCTCGTAAAATATTGTAATTTCGTAGTCAATCTGGGTCGTTAATTAATAGACCAACTATTTTACAATAGAAGTTATGTTAATTTAGGGTTTTGTTTCCCTGGAGAACAAGCCTCGGTTTATGTGCGGGAATTGTATGTGTATTATCATTCTGTGCAAGAAAGAGAGAGGGCACTCAGCGAGAGTGAAGAGGAAATCACAATGGATCTTTTGTAGGTTGTATCTCTTCATTTCATCAGATAATATAAAAAGAAAGATTAGTTGTTTCTCCGTGGACATAGCCCAAATTGGGTAAACCACGTATATTTATGTCTCTCTTGTTTTATGCATTTTTTGTGTTTGTTCTTCCACAATATTTTATATATTACATTGCTCTTTAATATATAATTTAGATGTTACATTACTCTATAATATATAATTTTCTAACAATAGATAACACCCAAACCCATTTCTGCATGATGACTACTTGTTACTAAAAGTTATTATTCAATATATATCTTTAAAATATTATACAAAATAAAATAATATTTTTTTGATAAATTTATTTTATTCAAATAACATAAGAAAATAAAATTTTAAACATTTAGAAATTGAATTCGGGGAAAATTTTGTGGTTGTAAACATTTTTAAATTTGTAGAAGAATTTCAATAAATTCATTCAACAGAAAATCCTTGCGGTGATCAAACTCAAGTCAGTTTTTCACTCACATTGGACAATGGTTCTTCAAATTTGAACCACTCTTCGATCTGAGGAATATTCTTTGAATTTGAATAATCTTTTAGAATTTCAGAATGATTGGTGTAGCGGTGGTAAACCCTGAACGTGATCACATTCGAGTCAGTTATTCACTCACATTTGAGGATGTATTTTTTTACATAACTCTTAAATTTAGGGAACAATTTGAATATTTTTTATTTATTTATTGTGAAAATAGTTTATTTATATATATATTTTAAATTAATTTTTTTGGTTGGTGAAATTATATCATGATTATGTTTAAGAATAATATTAAATATAGTTGACAATTGAATTCGTGATTTAAGAATAATATTAAATATAGTTGACAATTGAATTCGTGATTTAATATTTAAGAGTATTTTAACAGCGTATCTAATCATTGTTTATCTAAAACTTTTTAGACAAATACATTGAAATTTTTATTAAATTTAAAAATATTAAATTATTTTTAACCTATTTCAGTACATAATAAAAATTAAATTTTATAAAAAGTTTCTGTCGGTGCAATTCCGAAGAAAGATGCTTCGGCTGATTAAATTTTGAAAGTTATTTTCTCAAGTCCGTGGAGGTTAGTTGAATTTCAAAGAGGTTTCTTAAATTTTAGTGATTTTGTGTCTATTATTCCAAAGAAAGATGTCGAGGGTGATTAAATTTAAGTTATATTTGAGGAAGGTTATTGACTTAGATTTTTTTAAAATAAAAATAAGTATTAATATTATAAATTAATTAATTTTAAAGTATTGTTTAGAAAATCTTCGGGCTCCCTCAGTACTATTCGTGGCTCCCTCAGGTCTGTGAAAGACCCAATTGACCCTAAGAACATGAAGGGCGTCTATGTCATTCCCTGTTCCTGTGGGACCCCTTATATTGGTGAGACTGGTCGTTCTATCAATCAGCGGATTAGTGAGCATTCGGCTGACTTAAGACATGGTAGGACCAAGTCCTCGGCCCTGGCTGAGCATGCAGGGAAGACTATGCATCATATATGTATAGAGGAGGCTCAAGTCATTGCCAAAATTGCACAGTTTCACCATCGCAAATTTAGAGAGGCCCTGGAGATTGAGAAAAGGCCGAACAATCTTAATAGGGATGATGGCTGGAAGATTAGCCGTTGCTGGGTCCCAGCCTTGTCTTCCTAGCCTCCTCATTCCCCTCTGGGTTAGGTCTTAGGGTTTCTGTCTTCCCCCTCCTTGTATTTTTCTTTTGGCAGATTTGTCCTATTATTATGGAGTGTTTTATGTTTATGATTCTATTGGGCTTTTTATTAGATTTGATTTTTCCATAAGTTCATCCTTAGAATTGGGTTTCCCTTTAACTATTAAAACCTTTTTAAACCTTATGGATAATTATATATTTACCTATTGACATAGGTAACCTTAATGATTTTATTGGAATAAATAAATTTTGAATAAATATGGATTACTATTAAATATAAAATATTTGACCATTATGGATAAATTATGATATACCCTAAATTATACCTTATAAGTAAATATTTACCTATTGACTTAGTTAAACTTTAAAAATCTTGAATTAATATTGATTATTTGACCATTAGGTTTAAAGGATTTATTATGATGGACTTTAACAACCCTAAATTTACCTAATGTAATTAGATTCTAGGGGTTATTATGTTTGTTTATTTATTTATTTAATTGATTTTATTATTATTATTAGTACGATTATTCTTATCATTTATTTATTTAATAACTTTTATTTGTTTATAAACTATTACTAAATACTATTGTTTAGTAATTTAATAAACAATTTCAGAAAATTTTTTATTATTTGGTAATCGTTTTTACTTTATTATTTTATTTTCTATAACTTAATTCTATTATTATTACTATTATTATGATTATTATTAACAACTTAATTCTATTATTACTTTTATTCTTTTCCTTCTTATTTGTTTATTATAAGGAATGGTCGCTTATTACCTTTAAAAATATTCTTTAATTCTTCATTTATATATTTATATTTTTATAAATAAATAATTTATTATTCTTCTTTATTTAGATATTTATATATTTATTTATCTTAAAAAAAAAAAAAAAAAAAAAAAATTTACCTACTAATGATACCATTTATTTTTATTTTTCATTAAATAAATAATTTATACTATTATATTTATTAATTTATATTTTTTCATTTAATCATTTATTTATTTAGTAGATAAATAATTTATTTA
This sequence comes from Pinus tabuliformis, assembly GCA_031772625.1. Lineage (NCBI taxonomy): Eukaryota > Viridiplantae > Streptophyta > Pinopsida > Pinales > Pinaceae > Pinus > Pinus tabuliformis. Next base: position 701,692,703 of record CM062811.1, read on the forward strand.
TTATTAATTTATATTTTCATTTATATATTTATATATTTATTTAATAAATAAATAATTTATTATTATTATTCTTCATATATTTATTTTTTATCTTACACCCAATATAACTAATTTTTTATATCTATATGTAAATTTATTTATTTATTATTATATTATAATTTATTTATTATTTATAATTTTATAATTAAATAATTTATTATTAATCTATAATTCTTTATCTATCTTACACCTAATATAACTAAATTTATATAAATAAATTTTACCTACTAATGATACCATTTATTTTTATTAAATAAATAATTTATACTTTTATATTCATTAATTTATTATATTTTTTCATTTAGTTATTTAATAGATAAATAAATAATTTATTATTATTTTATATTTCTTCATTTATTTATTTATATAATAAATAAATAATTTATTATTATTTTATAATTCTTCATATATTTATTTTTTATCTCACACCTAATATAACTAATTTTATACATTTATATATAAATTTATATATGTTTATTTATTTATTATTATATTTAATTTATTTTTTATCTATTTTATACCTAATATAACTGAATTTGACCTTGCTCCCTTAGTCAGGTAACCGTTGGTGTCTCTGCTCTACCTATTTAAACAGGCTAAGCTGGATCTGTTTTTCAACTTGTCCTGACGATGAACCACACTAGTTGGTTCGAAACGCGTCGACAAAAGATTGATTATGTGATTTTGCCGAAGATTTTCTAAACAATATTATGGATCAGGATCACAGAAGTCTAAATTCCTTAATAATTTTAAAGTAATAAAAATATATATTAAATTTAAAAATATTGAAATATTAAAATATTTATTTGTTTAAATATTAAATTGAATATATATATAAAAGAATAAAATGTTTTGAAATTTTTTTAATATTATAAAAATAGTAATTTTTTGTAAAATAAGATTTGGAGTTTGGTGTAATACCCTCGGAAAATGTAAATATTTGACTTTACTGTGGTAAAAGACAAACTGAATATGACATTATTAGCTGTTTGAAATTTAATAATATTTTTATTATTTTTTTAAATTAAAAGATAAGAAATGTTTTCTTTGAAGTCTTGGCAACTTCTTGAGAAGGAAGTTGGGAAAAGACAGTTGTTGTGACTGCAACACTAACTACCTCCCCTAATTGGAGAGGCTTCCAGAGAAAAGGAAGACAGAGGAGGCAAAATTTGCGCTGTAAGGACAGGCAGAAGAAAAAGAAAAAGAAATGGCTAAGTCTGGTGATGACCAGATAGCCAAGCACTAGGTGCAAGTATCTTGCCGAGGACAGTGGTCTTGCAAGAGAGCAAGGGGGGAGATTCTGGTCCCGAAAGACGAATCTCAAGGTTGGGTGGCAGATTGGAAGCGAGAGATAAAGAGAAAGCTCAGCGTCTGGAGAACTTCGCGAGTCACAGTAGTACAGGGAAACAGAGGTGAACAGTTATGTTGAAGTAATACTTTGAACATAGAAAAACAGGTACTGAAAGTATAACTGCTGTGTATAATTAAGTTTTGTGTCATTCATAGAAAATGAACGTTGTAGCAGTAACCTCTGCGCAAAAATGACTCTTTAAAAAAAAATATATAGATTGATTAATGATATTTTGCTTTTAGAGGAACAGGAAAAGTGATGGGCACATAGGACCCTCTTAAGTTCTGGAAAACTTGTAAGTAAACGTTAACTATAGTGAATCTGTAGGGTTCCGAAAAGATTCTGGATCATGCAAAATCCTGGCATGAGGACAGAGAACCTTAGGGGTGTGGTAAGTATATAGTATAGCAAAGACATTTCCAACCTATTAACCAAAACCCTAGCTAGGCATGTCAAAACTAAAACTGCAATTATAGATTTTACACCAAGGGAAAACTGAATAAGGTTATACATGTTAATAAAAGTAAATTACCAAAAATGCTGGAAAACTGGAAAGTTGCAGACAACCATGGCACACAGTGTACGGAGGAGCTTCTTCCTCAGTTCGCAAGCCGAGGATGGGCTCCAAGGAATCATAATAGGTGAATACCCTGAATCGTGCGAGTGAGCACGTCAAAGAAAATATTGAAGAACAAACTTTCCAAAACCCTACGAGTAGGAATCCCGCAGCGTTCAAATAACTAAGAAATTTACAAGCAAGATTTAGCTAACCAGACATCAAAACGTAAACAACAAGGAACCAGTACTAAACATTATCATATAGTACAAATGTAGGAATTATTGACAGTTAGTGTTGTTTTTTTAATTCCTGATAAACTATAAAAAGACGAATGGAAAATCCTGACAGAGGCTGTCAAATCATCTGAATAGAAAGCGAGATTTGGGAAAAATCTCATTATATCATACAATAGAATGTAGCATGGAAACGATAACCATCCAACAGTAGACTATAAATCTTAAAAGTTCATGTGAATGGAATATTTGAAAGAATTAATAACCTTAAACAAGACAATGTGAACAGCTTCACTTAGGTTATCCCCTGAAGAATGCTTTCCAGCACATTTCCAATCCACATAGAACAACCAAATAAGCCACGGGAAAAACCATGGCGTAGTTAAAACACATAATTACATCGGAGTAACCACTGTTCAAACCAGATGCTGAAAAGACAAAACCCTTTACACGAGTACAGAACATAGGTCTTACCCACTACAGCTCTCCGTTGTTAAAATATACAACACTTTTAACTTAGAAGGACTTCAAACTAACTGTGTAACAGAAGCAGTAAAACATTTGGAAGTAGAAAACCCCCAGTTCCAGATAACTAGAGGAACCAAGCTCAGCTGAAAAGCAAACAACCGGAGATAAATCCCTTACCCGGGAATCTTGGGCGATGAAGTCTGGCAAGGTGCCTACCACGCAGCTACAACGGATAGCCCCAGACTCTTGAGGAGGACCCTACAAGCAGAGAGCACTGCATCAAACATTAGCCAACAGAGTTTGTGGAAAACGAATAACAAAAACAGAATTTCAGTGGCGAAGAATTCCAAAAATTACATTATAGAGCACTTACCTGGTTTCCACCAAACGATGAGGACGCCATAACCCCACATTTGTAGGCCTTCCAACTCATTCGAGGCCCTGGAACAATACACAGAGCAGGCCCGCGAAAAACAAAGGGGAGAAACGGAGCTGGCACCCAGGAGTGGAAGTGAAAATGCAAGAAGGCAACTGAGAACTAGAAAGACCTAACCTCGGAAAGATCTGGACCGTAGGATCACAACCCAGTCTATCCTTCGTTGATGTGGCCATAAGCTCGAGGAAGGTGACTGCAGAGGGATGGGCCTACTCGTGCCACGTATAGGGAAAAGTAGGAAAATTAACAATGTAAACCAAAAAGAATTAACCAAATGGTACAGCTTATCCAGTTGCATATTTAATGAGGTTGCCAGATGTAACATAAAATAGCCGAGTTTACAGATTGCGAGGAGGTGGGAGTTTCCCAAAGTGCAAGTATAGTTAATGAAAATGGTACTGGTAGTACCAAGCCTTTAACCATCACCGTAAAACAATATTCAGATTGCCAAAACTTTATAATCGACTGGAGTAGTTGGGTACTGTATTAAGATTGTAAAGTTAAGTTGATAGGAAGTCCGTCTTTATATTTTTCATTAGTAAAACCATTAAAAAATAAAAAATAAAAAAATTACTATTGTATTCACCTTACGTGTTAAGTTATGGAGACATGACAAGTGGTATCAGAGCTTAGTAACAAAAACTGTGGCCTCTGGGAAGTCCGTCTTTATATTTTTCATTAGTAATACCTTATATATTTATATATATATATATATATATATATATATATATATATTGTATTCACCTTACATGTTAAGTTATGGAGACATGACAAGTGGTATCAGAGCCAAGTAACAAAAACTATGGCCTCTGGGAATTGAAAACTGATAGACAGATAAAGTACATACAATTTATTTTCGTCTCTATTGAGCAGTTCAAGAAAAACAGTTAATGCGTTGACCCTTTTTTTGTCACTTTTCTTATGTTAAGTATAGGAAAGCAGAAGACTGACAATATGAGAAGAGCAAACAGTGCGTCACACAGGTTTGTGGTGGGTCAGGGACCTGCAACTGGTCCTGAGAATAACCCCGAATTATGGGTACAGCTTGGAGAGGAGGCTTGCAATACAAATATGGCAATTTTGGAGATAGTACAAGAGTTGAAAAATGAAATGGCCCGATTACGGGAGGATAGCGCAAGGTTAACTATGGAACAAGAGAGGATTATAAAAACCCTGTGCGATAAACAGAATCAACATCCAGCGAATCCTAGTGCTGAGCAGCAAAGAATGTCAGAAGAGTAAAATCACCACACAGAACCTAAAGAGTCAGAAGGAAGGGAGGAGGAATGATCTGATAATGCTTCCGAACAATAGACATCAAAAAGGCAACAGATGGAGTTGCAAGGGGAATTCCGTAAGATCAAACCACCACACTTTTATGGAGAACAAGAGGAAGCAGCTAAGGCGTGGTTGATTAATATGAACAAATATTTCCAGCTATATGAATACGATCACAACCTCAAGGCACGGCTAGCCATCTTCCAATTACAGGAAAAAGCCACCCTGTGGTGGGAAGAAGTTAAGATTATAAGAGGAGTAAGCGAACAGAACATAACTTGGGAGAAATTTCAAAGATACTTTAAGGAAAGATACTTGACTGAGCGTTTTTATGATGAAAAGGCAAGAGAATTTGATGACTTGTGGTTGGGACAGCAAACCATGGACAAATTTATCACTCGTTTTACTTCATTACTTCGTTATGTGCCTTATATTAGAGAGGAAAAAGCTAAAGTACAAAGGTTCGTTAGTAGTTTACCTCTGAATATGCGGGAAAGGATTGAGTTTGACAATCCAAAGACAATGGATGAAGTAATACGTAAAGCCAAGATTTGTTACCAACAAGGTAAACAGAAGGGAGAAATTCCAGGTAAAAGATGGAATGATAAGAGAAGTAATAAGTTGGCTGGAAACAATAAAGGGAATCGTGGTAGTGGTAACAAGGGTTTTGGCAAGGGGCAAAACAACAGAAATGTACAGAAAAATTCGCTCAGGTCAAAGCCAACCAATGAGTCCAGAATCGGCAAACAACCTATAAAGTTAGACAGCGAAGGGACAGCAAGGCCTCCAGTGCAGTGTTGGGGTTGCGGTGGGCCTCACTACGTTAAAAACTGTCCTCAACGAAAGGGAACCGAACAGGTTTCCCAGATCCATGAAGCATCGACAGTTGGCGATATAGGACGTAGTCTACCAAGGATTAATGCTACCCTGGACGATCGTCAGGTGGAGTACCAGCCGACCATGGTGGAATTCGAAGGTAAAATTTCAGACCTTACTGTAACTGTTTTAATTGATCCTGGAGCCACATTAAGTTATATTAGCCCTAAGGTTGTAGAGCATTGTAAATTGCAACCTGTTAAATTCAAGAACCCTTGGCTAGTACAACTGGCTATAGGGGCAAAGAGACGAGTGCTTGCAAAATTCAATAACTGCCCTTTAAAGATAGCAGGACAGCCAGTGATGGTAGATTTAAATGTGCTTCCCCTTGGTTCATATGATGTTCTAATTGGTATGGACTGGTTAGAAAAACACTGGTCCATAGTCAACTGTAAAACAAAGACTATTTATTACAAAGATGAGCTTGGAGCAAGGCAAGAGATGCAAGGGATTAAGCGGCCAGTGCAGGTTCGGCCAATAACCGCCTCTCAGTTAGCAAAATGCATTAGGAAGGGATGTCAGATTTATGCCATCCAAGTGGGCTATGCTAACTCAAAAAACAAAACAACCACATTGGAAAACATTCCAGTGATACAAGAATTTGCTGATGTGTTTCCGAAAGAGATTCCCAGGCTACCACCTAAAAGAGATATAGACTTTACTATTGAATTGGTGCTAGGGGCGGCCTCGGTATCCTGAGCACCTTACAAAATGAGCACACTAGAATTGACAGAGCTAAAAATGCAGTTACAGGAGCTGTTAGACAAAAACAACATTTGCCCCAGTGTGTCTCCCTAGGGAGCCCCGGTATTGTTCGTTAAGAAAAAGGACGGGACCCTTCGTATGTGTGTGGATTATCATTAGTTGAATAAATTGACAATCAAGAATAAGTATCCTTTACCCCGGATTGATGAGCTTTTTGATCAAGTAAAAGGAGCAACGGTATTCTCCAAGATTGATTTGCGCTCAGGGTATCACCAAATCATAATTAAGGAGGAAGACATAGCTAAGACTGTTTTTAGAACAAGATATGGACATTATGAGTTTGTGGTGCTACCCTTCGGGTTAACCAATGCACCCGCAAATTTTATGTGTTTAATTAACATCATATTTCATCAGTATTTGGATAGATTTGTGCTGATTTTTATTGATGATATACTAATATATTCCCGAGCTATGGAAGAGCACAGGGAACACCTCAGATTGGTACTGCAAACCCTCCAAGAACATCAGTTATATGCCAAGTTCAGCAAGTGCAATTTCTTTAAGGAACAAATACAATATTTGGGACATATAATCACTAAAGAAGGGATCACGGTGGACCCTGAAAAGATAAGGACCATAATGGAATGGCCGGTACCAAAGGATGTGGCAGACATCAGATCCTTCATGGGTTTAGCGGGCTATTACAGACGGTTTGTAGAGGGATTCTCGAGAGTAGCTTATCCTATCACTTCCTTATAGAAAAAGGGAAGAACTTTTAGGTGGACCCTCGAATGCCAAAAAAGTTTTGAGCAACTTAAGCATCTGCTCACCACCGCACCCATTCTAAGCATAGCTGATCCTAGTAAGGACTATGTGGTGTGCACTGACGCAAGCAAAGAAGGTGTAGGAGGCGTGTTGATGCAAGAAGGGAGGGTAATTGCTTACGAGTCAAGGAAACTAAAAGAACATGAGCAGAAATATTCCGCTTATGATCTAGAGTTGGCAGCCGTCATTCACGCTTTGAAAATGTGGCGACATTATCTTATGGGAAGGAAATTTTTATTATTGACAGACCACCATAGTCTGACCAATTATTTTAGCCAGCCCACTTTAAATGCTAGGCAAGCACGGTGGGTGGATTTCCTAAGTGGTTTTGATTTCGAAATCAAGCATTTGAAGGGGAAAGAGAATCGCGTGGCGGACGCTTTAAGTCAAAAATTACAATGTCTTTATGAGATTTCTTGCAGTGAAGGGAGAAGCACCTTCGAAGGAATGATTAAGAAGGCAGCAGAACAAGATATCGCATATCAGCAAATAAAACAGCAAGTACAGCAGTCAACCAGCAAAGAAAATCAGCAAGGTTATGCTGTGGATGTTGCTGGAATGCTGTATTACAAGAAAAGGTTGTATGTGCCCAATCAAAACAGCATTAAGAACCTGATTCTGGATGAATTTCATAAAAGTCATTATGCTGGACACCCGAGGTATCAGAAAATGATCACTGCACTCCGAAAAGAATATTATTGGCTGGGTATGAAGAGAGATGTGGCTGAGTACTTGGCACGTTGTTTAGAGTGCCAACAAATTAAAGCAGAACACCAACACCCTGCGGGGTTATTACAACCATTACCCATTCCGGAATGGAAGTGGGAAACCATTTCTATGGACTTCATAACAGGTTTGCCCAAGACAAAGAAAAATAATGACTCCATCATGGTGGTGGTGGACAAATTAAGTAAATCAACACATTTTATACTTGTGCAATCTACTTACAGAGCTGTACAAATCGCCCATATTTTTATGCAGAACATATTTAGGTTGCATGGGTTACCAAAACAATAATTTCAGACCGTGATGTAAAATTTACATTGGTCTTTTGGAAAACATTATTTGCAGAATTGGGGACTCAGTTGAATTTCAGTACAACATATCACCCTCAGACTGACGGACAAACAGAACGGGTGAACCAAGTGGTGGAAGACATGTTAAGGGCATATGTAATGCAGCAACCAACCAAGTGGGAATATTACCTGCACTTGGTCGAGTTCGCGTACAATAATGGCTATCATACATCACTACAAATGAGCCCATTTGAAGTACTGTATGGGCGGAAGTGTCGCACACCCTCAAGCTGGGGTGGACCGGAAGACAAATTGATGCTAGGTCCCGAAATGCTTAAGGAAATGGAGGAAATGGTTAAGAAGGTACGGTCCAATTTAAAAGCAGCTCAGGACAGGCAAAAGAACTTTGCTAACCAGAAAAGAAATTTTAAGGAGTACCAAGTCGGTGATCATGTGTATGTAAGAATTCGAGCAAAAAAGAGCACACTACAATGGAGCGGTTGCACTAAGTTGGCACCTCGATTTTGTGGACCATTCCAAGTCTTAGCAAGAATTGGGCTGGTGGCTTACTAGCTCGCTTTGCCAAGTCACATACGAGTCCACAATGTCTTCCATGTTTCTGTGTTGAAAAAATATGTTTATGATCCTAAACATGTAATCAGATGGCAGGATATACAGGTGAGAATTATCTCCGGTAAATCAGTCTAAGTGTTTTTCCTTTAAAATAAAACTGATTTAGGATGTTGCATGTTGCAGGTCGAACCGGAAGGAGAAATCTTGGTCGAACCATTGAACATCCTCGACCAGAGAGAAGTAATGCTGTGGAAGCGAGCTATTACCCAAGTTAAAGTGCAGTGGCAGCACTTTGGGCCTGATGAGGCCACCTGGGAAGATGAAGAGCTCATGAAAAAAGCTTACCCAGGGCTGTTCATGGTCAAAAGACATCGGGACAATGTCCAATTTCAGGAGGGGGAGATGTAATGCCCCGAGAAAATGTAAATATTTGACTTTACTGTGGTAAAAGACAAACTGAATATGACATTATTAGTTGTTTGAAATTTAATAATTTTTTTTTATTAAAAGATAAGAAATGTTTTCTTTGAAGTGCTGGCAACTTCTTGAGGAGGAAGTTGGGAAAAGACGGTTGTTGTGACTGCAACCCTAACTACCTCCCCTAACTGGAGGGGCTTCCAGAGAAAAGGAAGACAGGGGAGGCAAAATCTGCGCTGTAAGGACAGGCAGAAGAAAAAGAAAAAAAATGGCTAAGTCTGGTGATGACCAGATAGCCAAGCACTAGGTGCAAGTATCTTGCTGAGGATAGTGGTCCTGCAAGAGAGCAAGGGGGGAGATTTTGGTCCTGAAAGACGAATCTCAAGGTTGGGTGGCAAATTGGAAGCGGGAGATAAAGAGAAAGCTCAGCTTCTGGAGAACTTCGTGAGTCACAGCAGTACAGGGAAACAGAGGTGAACAGTTCTGTTGAAGTAATACTTTGAACATCGAAAAACAGGTACTGAAATTATAACTGCTGTGTATAATTAAGTTTTGTGTCATTCATAGAAAATGAAAGCTGTAGCGGTAACCTCTGTGCAGAAATGACTCTTTAAAAAAAAAAAAAAAAAAAAAAATATATATATATATATATATATATATATATATATTGATTAATGATACTTTTGCTTTTAGAAGAACAGGAAAAGTGATGGGCACATAGGACCCTCTTAAGTTCTGGAAAACTTGTAAGTAAACGTTAACTATAGTGAATCTGTAGGGTTCCGGAAAGATTTTGGATCATGCAAAATCCTGGCATGAGGACAGAGAAATCCTTTGGGGTGCGATAAGTATATAGTATAGCAGAGACGTTTCCAACCTATTAACCAAAACCCTAGCTGGGCATGTGAAAATTAAAACTGCAATTATAGATTTTACGCCAAGGGAAAAATGAATAAGGTTATACATGTTAATAAAAGCAAATTACCAAAAATGCTGGAAAACTGGAAAGTTGCAGTCAACCATGGCACACAGTGTACAGAGGAACTTCTTCCTTAGTTCGCAAGTCGAGGATGGGCTCCAAGGAGTCATAATAGGTGAATACCCTGAATCGTGCGAGTGAGCACGTCAAAGAAAATATTGAAGAACAAACTTTCCAAAACCCTGCGGGTAGGATTCCCACAGCGTTCGAATAACTAAGAAATTTACAAGAAAGATTTAGCTAACCAGACATCAAAACGTAAACAACAAGGAACCAATACTAAACATTATCATATAGTACAAATGTAGGAATTATTGACAGTCAGTGTTGTTTTTTTTAATCCCCGATAAACTAAAAAGACGAATGGAAAATCTTGATAGAGGCTGTCATGGCCATATGCTCAAATCATTCGAACAGAAAGCAAGATTTGGGAAAAATCTCATTATATCATACAACAGAATGTAGCATGGAAACGATAACCATCCACAGTAGACTATAAATCTTAAAAGATCATGCGAATGGAGTATTTGAAAGAATTAATAAGCTTAAACAAGACAATGTGAACGACTTCACTCAGGTTATCCCCTGAATAATGCTTTCCAGCACATTTCCAATCCACATAGAACAACCAAATAAGCCACAGGAAAAATCATGGCGTAGTTAAAACACATAATTACATCGGAGTAACCATTGTTCAAACCAGATGCTGGAAAGACAAAACCATTTACACGAGTACAGAACATAGGTCTTAACCACTACAACTCTCAGCTGTTAAAATATTACAACACTTCTAACTCAGGAGGACTTCGAACTAACTGTGTAACAGAAGTAGTTAAACATTTGGAAGTCGAAAAACCCCAGCTCCAGATAACCAAAGGAGCCAAGCTCACCCGAAAAGCAAACAACCGAAGATAAATCCCTTACCCGGGAATCACAGGCGATGAAGTCTGGCAAAGTGCCTACCATGCAGCAACGACGGATAGCCCCAGACTCTTAAGGAGGACCATACAAGCAGAGAGCACTGCATCAAACATTAGCCAACAAAGTTTGTGGAAAACGAATAACAAAAACAGAATTTCAGTGGCGAAGAATTCCAAAAATTACATTATAGAGCACTTACATGGTTTCCACCAAATGATGAGGACGCCATAACCCTGCATCTGTAGGCCTTCCAACTCGTTCGAGGCCCTGGAACGACAGACAGAGCAGGCCCGCGAAAAACAAAGGGGAGAAACGAAGCTGGCGCCCAGGAGTGGAAGTGAAAATGCAACAAGGCAACCGAGATCTGGAAAGACCTAACCTCAGAAAGATCTGGACCGTAGGATCACAACCCAGTCTATCCTCCGTTGATGCGGCGATAAGCTCGAGGAAGGTGACTGCGGAGGGATGGGCCTGCTCGTGCCACGTAGAGGGCAGAGCAGGAAAATTAACAATGTAAACCAAAAAGAATTAACCAAACAGTATAGCTTATCCAGTTGCATATTTAATGAGGTTGCTAGATGTAACATAAAATTGTCGAGTTTACAGATTGTGAGGAGGTGGGAGTTTCCCAAAGTGCAAGTATAGTTAATGAAAACGGTACTAGTAGTACCAAGCCTTTAACCATCACCGTAAAACAATATTCAGATTGCCAAAACTTTATAATTGACCGGAGTAGTTAGGTACTGTATTAAGATTGTAAAGTTAAGTTGACAGGAAGTCCGTCTTTATATTTTTCATTAGTAATACCATATAAAAATAATAATAATAATAATAATAAAATAAAATAAATTTACTTTTATATTCACCTTACGTGTTAAGTTATGGAGACATGACATTTGGTTAAGAGTTTGTCTTCCTTAGATGTAAGGAAATAGACTAAAGGTCCAAAACCTAGAGGCATCTTGCATGAATGAAGCCTGACTAGATGACAATTTAAGGTGCCATGGTTTTTCTTGAAAAAAATGATGACCCAGTGAGATAACTATCCTCAGTGCTGGTTTGATAAACAAGTTGTGATCATTTTCCCATTATTTAAAAAATAAATAATGTAAAATAGATAATATAAATTTAGAACTCCCTTGAAAATAAAAAAATAAAGATGCACAAGCAAAAAAAAGTTATATGGTGTTACAAATTTATTTAAGAAATTCCCTCAATTCCATAATTTAAATAATAAAATGTTGTTTTAAAATGCATATATTAAAAAATTTGATTTTACAAATTTATTTAAGAAATTCTCTCAATTCCATAATTTAAATAATAAAATGTTGTTTTAAAATGCATATATTAAAAATTTTGATTTTTCTATAACGAGTAGAAATTCATTTTAGCTTTCAATTTACCAAGGGTGGAGAGGGATCAAATATCTCAAGACACATACCATTTTTTTGAGTGTAGAACTTAAGGAGATGTTTGAGCTTTGAGAAATTTGATTCCCTTCAATACATAGTAGATTTTAGTTAAGATAAATCTACACTAGTTAGTACTAATATTATTTATATTTATATAATTTTCAAATTTCTATATATAAAAATATTCTTATTTTAATTTTATTAGAAGTATAGTAATACATATATTTAGTTATATATGCAACATTTTTCTTTAACATGTTTTTTATATCTATTTTTAATTTGATATCCATAGCATTAATGAAATATAAATATATATATATAGTTGTCACATGTATACTAATGATATGTTTTGTCAAAGGATCTTAGTTTAAATGGTTTGGTGAATAATTTGTTTCCACATTTATGTGGTTCAAGTTTTCAGAGACATGTTGAAACTGGTACATTTGTGACATCTATGAAATAGTTACACCTAATGTTTATTTTTCTTTTTTTTTGTAAGTTTGGCAGGACTACATCTTCATCATGTCCAATATGTCACCACTATCTGGGGGGAATTGAACTGGTGACTTCACACCATGGAGTGCCTTAACAGAGCACCCGGTCATCGTCTATCCAAGACCCCGTGGACTGCACCTGATGTTTACTTATATATATATATATATATATATATATATGTATGTATGTATGTATGTATGTATGTATGTATGTATGTATGTATCATATATATATATATATATATATATATATATATATATATTAAGTTGTCACGCTAACGATATGTTCTGTCAAAGGATCTTAGCTTAAATCGTTTGGTGAATAATTTGTTTCCACATTTATGTGGTTCAAGTTTTCAAAGACATGTTGAGAGACATGTTGAAACTTGTCCATTTGTGACATTTATGAAATAGTTACACCTAATGTTTACTTTTCCTTTTTTTTTGTAAGTTTGGCAGGACTACATCTTCATCATGTCCAATATGTCACCACTATCCGGGGGGAATTGAACTGGTGACTTCACATCATGGAGTGCCTTAATAGAGCACTCGGTCATCGTCTATCCAAGACCCCGTGGACTACACCTGATGTTTACTTATATATGTGTGTGTGTATGTGTTCAGAAATATTGTGGTTACAAATATGAATCATTAATATTTAAATGTATTTTGATGTGATATACATGATATAACTATTTCCTACAAAAAAAGTGTTTGTAATTATTTTAATAAGAACAAAATTACACTATAACAAATTGAATTGAACATACTTATTTTTTTTTTTTATTACATTTTTTAATTGAGCCAAAACTATTATTATTATTATTATTAGTTTATCTCATGCATATGAACACTACATCTCTCCGGTATTGACATGGCATTTAAATATTTACACTCATTTATGAACAATATGACATAACATCTCCCTCAATTAGAATGTCTCTCACATTTATATAATTTTTTAAATAAAAGATATTTTGAAGTGAATTTAATTTTAAAAATTTTATACTTTCATGTTAAATTTAAGAAACCAATTTTCAAATCATAATCTTAATTAATTATATATTTTATTTTAATTTTTTATTTAATTATTATAATAAATAAAAATATTAACAAAATTAAGATAAATAAGATGATGAGAAGATCTCTCCAAAATTTCTTCCAACTCTAATCATAACTATCAAAGACTCAAGTAGGTGATGATGAGAATATCTCTCCAAAATTGCTTCCAACTCTAATGATAACTATGAAAGATTGAAGCAGGTCTTGGTAGCTTGCAAGAATTGCATCAAGATGCCATCCCAAGTAGCTAAATCAATGGATAATATAGGAAGATGTCATCCTCCATGATAAAAAACAATGTTAAAAATATTATTTTATCTAAATATAAAGAGAATTTGTGGTGCAATAAAAAAAAAGAAAATAAAAGGAAGCTAAGATCCTACAAGGAGATGGTCATCCCTATTCTAGAATATCAAAATGATTCTTCAATTTTGATTAGCACAAAGAAAAAAATGGTTGTTGCAATATGAACCAATTCTAATGAGCTAAATAGTGAATTAAGTGACATTGGATAATTCCCAAAACACCATAGGATACTAGAATTTGTCATCTTAGTAACACTCAAAAGAGCACTTGCTCACACTAAAAAAAGGGTTGAACACTAAAGACAACAAATTAAAACTCAATTTCAAAATATTTATTACAATATTATAATTTATAATCTTTTAGGTAATCGTGAAACACTGATTCTAATAGTTTTAAAGAATAAAAAAAACATTTTAAAAAATTGAATTAATATTTAAAGTTTACCTTTTTTCTGAAGCTCTATAGACCAATTGTGATCTTAATAACTATTCATCGTCATCATCATCATAAATTCAATTAATTTGATTTAAAAATTTATGAAAACTATATTATGAAGTATCTCAAAAATATTTAATAATATATCGTATAAATTCATCTTAAATCAACGCTTAAAGTGAGTACAAAACTACAATTTTTTTAGGAGAGCTTCCTTTCTTAGCTCTTGCTCTAGTTTTTTTTGGATGTGGTTCCTACTTTTTAAAGTTCTCCTACTCCTTTGATTTTAGTCATCTTTGTTCAAAAGATCACGTTACTCTTCTCTCTTTGCATTTAATGCTCTTTTGTGTTTTTTTTTTTCCATGTTGGGTTTTCACCTGAAGAAATTTGATCCCTCTTGGTTCTTGATAAATATCGTTTCTCTTCTCTTTAGGGATCTTATTCCTTAATTTATTTTATTTGTGAAAAAGATTTGGTTGATTTGAGTCTCTAGCATGCTTTGAGGATTTCAGATCTGCATGCTCCATGCTTTGATGGCCAGTTTAGGTAGGTCTCTGCTGCTGCCTCTGCCACCTTCTCCTGACATTGCAACTTTCAATTCATTGGTAGAAAATCAGCCAAGATATTAGAAGGCCAAGTCTTCTCACTCCGTAAAGAAGTTGGAAGAGATTCCAAAGAT
The DNA here is from genome assembly GCA_031772625.1 of Pinus tabuliformis. Lineage (NCBI taxonomy): Eukaryota > Viridiplantae > Streptophyta > Pinopsida > Pinales > Pinaceae > Pinus > Pinus tabuliformis. The sequence continues at coordinate 701,707,767 of CM062811.1, forward strand.
CAAGGTTTTCACACCCTAATCTAAATCTCGAGCCCTGAAACTATAAAAACACAATTTGTTTGGCCAATTCATCGGCCTTTGGCCTTATCCCTGATATGTTATTTTGTGAGTTGAAAAAAAATGGAAACCCGTGATGAAGGGTTCAGTCACCTCAGCCTTCTACGGAAAAGGGTTTTTTTATTTCCTTTTCTTCGAATTCAAGGAAGATCAAGATTTTGTCTTTCGAAGCAGACCTTATTTCATGGGAGCCCAAGGGTTATATACAGATCATTGGAATCTAGATTTTAACCTTGAGAGTGGTGTCCCATCTGCAGTTCCTATTTGGGTGAAACTTCTATTTTTTCTCTTGCACTGTTGGAATGATACTATAGTCAGAAATATTAGCAATGCACTGAGGAAATATATTGATTATCGAACCACACGAAGCAATTTTCTCTTGTGCAAGGATATGTTTAGAGGTTGATCTAGATAAGGGTCTCCCAGCTGTAATAGCCCTTAACCAAGATAGTTGGTCTTCATATCTAGGAGGTTGATTATGATCAACTTCCCTTTAAAGGCAGTGCACCATGAATATGGCCACTTTACAAGAAGTTGCAAAATGTGGCAAGAGGAGCAACATAAAAAGAAAGCAAATGATGGAAAATAATTGAAACAACAAAAAGGAGGAGATATCTAGAAAGGGAGCAAGGTAATCTGCCAAAATAGCTAGATTAAGACAATCACATGGGGAATGCCCCAACCTCTCGCAAGAAACTCACTTTGAGATGAGGAGAAGGAACTAAGAAAGGTTAGATAGAAAAAAAGATAACAACTTTGAGGCCTAAACTCTGTGACAGAAGAAGGGGAAATCCTAGAAACTAATGATGAAATGTAAAATATAGGATCAAGGAATGATCCAAAGAAGCATGATGAAACTATGCCACCTTTAGAAGAAGACCCAATCCAAAAAAATCAATATGTAGATTCCTCTTTTGATAAGGAGAAGTTCCTCTCCCATAAGAGCTCTAAATTGGGGTCTTCCATTACAAGCTTTGTGGATGAGAAGTTGGAGATTGATAAGGAGAAAGATCTAGAAAGGCTTGATTAGAAGGTTGTTTGATGACAAAATCGTGAAGTTAGGCACAAAAAAAAAAAGAGAAAAAATACAAGGAAATGGGAAACCATAAGATCCTGGATCCAAAACTCAAAGTATTTCGAAATACTAGAAAATGAGGTAACTTAGCCCCTTAACAAGGGGAAACCCACACAACAAGTAAGTATTGTGCGTCCTCTCTTGGAATTGCAAGGGATTGGGGCTGACTAAAATAATGGGGGAAGTGAAATTGTTGATTACGAAACAAAGGCCCATAATTCTCTTGCTCTAGTAGACAAAGATGGGAGAGAAAGAGATCCTCCAAAATTAGTACAAGATTTGGAATGGAAGAAAATTTCTTTTTGTTAGCGCAATCACTGCCTCCAATGAGATTTCCACATTATGGTCAAAATCTATAATCTTCACCCCATTGGTTGAACACTCATTTTCTACATGTCTTGTTAAATCATGTATGTTCCTTAGTTAATATTTACGTGCTTGTTTAGTATAAAGAAAAAATAGAGTGTTGGAATTCCTTAGAGGCCCTTGGAAACATGATTTATAGATCAAAATGTATATGGGGGGGTGATTTCAACACAATCTTGTACCAATGGGAAAAAAAAGGAGGGTTCCATGTCATAAATCAATTTCAAGAACACCTAGAAGATATTATTCACAAATTAAATATGTTAGACATAAAGCCTTAGCTAATCACTTGGAGCAACAAGAGATCAATACCATTCCACATTGTGGATAGGTTAGATTGATTTTTAATTTTAGATTGTTTCCTCTCCCAAAAAATATTGTTTAGTTCCATAATCCTCCCATGGAACAACTTGGATCATAGGACAATTGCCTTGAACATATAAGAAGAATTTTCCTTTGGTCCCTTTCCCTTTCGCCACTGCTCGATTTGGGAAAATTTACCAAGTTTCAAATATCTGGTAAAGAATGTTTGGATAATTTGGGTGTTGGGAAGCCCTATTACAATTTTGGAAACAAAGATCGAGTGTTTGAAGCGGGCCATAAATCAATGGGCTAAGGATTTGCATTCAGAAAAACAAGGGAAGCTACAATAACATGATAAACAAGTGATGATTATGAACGAGAAAATAGAAAATGGGCCAGTAACACTTGAAATGTTATAAGAAGAAAGGGAAGAATTTGTAGCCTATCACAAATCTCTTAAAGAAGAAAAAGAGATATGGAATTTGACATATTAAAGGACTTGGTTAAAGGCAAGAGATATAAAGACACATTTTTTTTCACAAGCAAGGTAAAAATTATGTTTGGAAAAACAATATCAAAGAGATAACTATAAGAGGGACCAAAGTCGCGGATTTCACATACTTTAAAGAAGAGGTGGTCCACTATATCAAGGATTTGTATAGTGATATTGTCTTGGTAGTCGTGAAGCAGAATATTCACTATTAGATTTTTTCCCAATCGAAATTATGGTAGAAGATAATGAGGTCCTGACAAAAGCACCCACTGAGGAGGAAATCTACCATGATGTATTCTCCTTTAATCATGATAAAGCTCCAGGGCCAAATGAATTCTTTGCCCATTTTTACTAGCAGTTTTGGGAGGTTATAAAATTTGATTTTTGGAGAATGGTTGGACATACTTTTAAAAATAATTCTATTGGGGGGGGGGAATCAATTCCTCTTTTTTGTCACTTATCGCAAAATATCTCAACCCAACCTCATTCACAAGATTTCAACCGATTTCATTCTGTAATGTCTCTTATAAGGTATTTCAAATATTTTGGCTAAAAGGCTTAATCCTATTCTACCAAGAACCATTTCATAAAATCAGGGAGGCTTTTTACACTAGAGACAAATATTAGATAATATAAATTTTGTGCAAGAAGGAATCAACTCTAGCCAAATTTGGGAGGATAAATGCATGATCATAATACTAGATATGGAAAACAACTTTGATAGGGTAAGCCATGATTTCCTCCTCAAAGTGATGGCTAAATTTGGATTTGACCCTAAATTCCTATACTGGGTTTCTTTGTGTATAAAAGCACCATGGCTTGCTCCTTTAGTAAATGAAAGAGTGGTTGGTCTTTTCAAGCCTCTCGAGGTCTTCATCAAGTTTTCTCACTTCCCCCTTCATGTATATTATCATGGAAGACTCTCTTAGTTGTAAGCTAGAGCATGTAATCAGAACTAGGAACCTTCATGGACTCAAATTTTCTAGAGGTATCAAAAGCACCAACCATTGTTAATTTGAAAATGATATGCTTTTGTTGGGAGGAGCGTCCACCATAATAGCCCGTTGATTCAAAAATGTATTGAATCTCTTTGTGGAGGCCTCTACAGGCCAAACAAATTTAGGAAAATCACAGATGCATGGAACGTATTAATAAGAAAGAAAAGATATTTCGAAGAATATTTAGTTTTCAAATAGCAAAAACATGGGAGGAATTCAATTATCTTGGAATTCCTATATGTCTAAAGTCACATTCTCCTCATGTATGGGAAGGAGTCCTAGAAAAATTTAAAGGGAAATTTTCCTTTGGGGCTTCAATGGCTCAATCTCGTTGGGTGCATTGTCCTTATTAAAGAATTTATGTCTCCTCTTCCTATATATCAATTTTTAGCTCTCTTGGATCCCCAAACCATAATCAATGTTATATCAAAATAAATCCGCAAATTATTGTGGGAAGGTGCCAAAAAAAACTCTAAAAATCCAATTTTATTAATTGGAAGTTGGTGAAGGCCCCTAAAAATCATAGGGGGTGGGAATACAAGATCCACTGCTAATGAACAAGGCGATATAAGAAAAACTCATTTGGATATGTGTTACATAAGAAGAGGATTAATGAACATTTGTCCTGAATGCAAAATACGTTTAGGGAGACAAAGCTAGGTATTTGAATGCCATCCAGATGGTTAAAGGATGATCCCCAATATGGAAACTCTTTGTTTCAGCTTCTCCCCTCATCCACTCAGAGTTGTATTTGAAGCTTGATAATGGCACCAAAATCAACTTGTGGTTCAATAAAATCATGGATCAACAACCACTTGAGTGATTCCATGAGTTTCTTGGGCTCTACATGAATATCTCTGTGCACAAATAAAATTCACATTGGTCAATATCTCCATATGGGATGAGGATGGAAACTATATGGATTGGAATTTGAGGTATGTCCCCCCAAACCTCAACCACACCTCAACCACATGGCTACCAAGTTTCATGAAAGGTTCATTGGATGTGCGCCTTGGGGAAAGGACGTGGAAGATCATCTCAGGTGGAAAGCCTCACAATACACTATAATGGATGGCTACACTAATTTCCTCTTCCAATCCAACATGCCTCCAAAACTCAATATTTGGAAAAAAAAAATATGGAAGCTAAATGAAAATCCAAAGATTAGCTCATTTTATTGGCTTCTTGTACATAGGAAAATCTTAACATATGAGAATCTCAGGAAGAGAGGAATCCATGGTCCCTCAGGATGCTCACTTTGCAAGAATCAAACATAGGACATCTCTCATATTTCATTGAAATGTGAGTATATAAGAGAGGTATGGATTGAATCAATCTCCCTTATGCAAAGCAAGCTCAAATGACCCTGAGATATGGAAGGAATATTCTCCTTTTGGGAAAAATTTACAAAGGCATCCTTACTCGAAAATCTCTTCTTAAAATGTGTTGGGAAGCCTTCCCTAAATTTTTATGTTGGAAGTTATGACTTGCCAGAAATAATAGAATTTTCAATAACAAACTTACTCCTCCCCAAAGCCTGCAAGTAAAGCAACAAAATTGTGTGTAGAGTTTGTAGCTGAAAAGTAAGATCGAATCTCTCCACCGAAATAATTAGACCAACTAGAGAAAGAATGGCATGAAAAATTGACCATGGTGAAGTTCAACCAATCACTCACTGATTAGAATTAAGAAAATTTAGGAGCATGCTAGAAACTTAGAAGGACATAGGTAGAATTCAAAGCCTCGAAGAACAATCAGCAAGGTTGGATCTTCTTCTCTGATGGAGCATCTAAACAAAATCGAGGGGTGGCAGGAGAGAGAGGGGCTCTTTATAGCTCCGAGTATGAAAAAGTATTCAAATATGCATAGAGACTTGATCACATGACAAACAAATAGGTAGAGATTCATGTCCTTTATCAAGGTCTTTTGATGGCCAAAGAAAAGAAGGAGCATCTAAACAAAATCGAGGGGTGGTAGGAGAGAGGGGGGCTATTTATAGCTCCGAGTATGAAAAAGTATTCAATTATGCATAGAGACTTGATCACATGACAAACAAATAGGTGGAGGTTCATGTCCTTTATCAAGGTCTTTTGATGGCCAAAGAAAAGAAGGTGCAAGGGCTCACTATGCTGGGAGATTCAATCCTCATTTTGCAACATCTAATCAGAGACACACTACCTAAGGAAAAATCTCTCAAGCATATTATGAAAAGAGTTTAGGAATCAATAAAAACCATCCCATCAAAAGCCTTCTTCCATGTCCTATGGACCACAACCATAAGAAGATGACAATATTGCCAATGCGGGATGTCAATTGAAGGTGGGATACTTATATATTAATGGCCAAATTAGGCCATAAATTCTTCCCTGATGATGGTTAATAACTACAATGTTTGTATATATTATCGTATTAAAAAATATTGGAAAATGGGGTGATTTAGGAGCATCGTGGCAATCAACAGTGACCTTGGTCCTACAAGTTAATCACAAACATTTACATTAACTCAACATTCCATCTGAGTCAAGAGGGTGGTAAATAAAAACAGAAAGCAATCAATTCAATTCCTTTAGCCACCGTATGTGGTACTGAGAATACGAGTGATGATAATGATGAATGTATTTAGCCTTCTGCATTGGCGAGGATGTGGGATTAATTTATGGTGGAAACAGAAGTTGTCATCCTCATGTTGCTACTGATTATAAATTGGAGGGAGAGATTATAAACAAAACGAGGTCTAGGAAACTTGCCAAAGCCTTTTGGAATAAGCAACAAGCCTTCCCAATATTCTAGGGCAACCATTAGCCAATAATTTCATCCTCCCTCTTATCCATCCTTGCATGGATTTGGTTCTTAGATTAGTCTCGAATGGCTCAAGCCAAATAATCAAAGAGTTTGGTTTCAAGTTATAGTGTTGGTGAATTATCATAATTATTGGTGTGAACTTTGTGATGGAAAGGTTTTGGTTTACACGATTTCAGTGCAAGTTGATTGTGAGTCGAGCCATACCAGAGCCTTGTTAGATAACTATAGGGTGGGAGTGTTTTATGGCATTTTCTTGCGTCTTAATCATTCTAAAAAATCAGTGGGGTTGGTGGTCTTCTTTGGGTTTGTTTCCTCTCCTATTAATTCCCCCGGGTCCTTGTTTTCTTCCATAGAATCTGTGTGTTGTCTTTTGACTCTGTAAAAGTGTTATGTTCACATTCAATCCTATGCTTTTCATCAAGCTAATTGAGCTAGGCCAATGAACTACGTAGTGCTAAGGAATTTTAAAAAAGGTTGGGGTAATAACCGTCTTTGAAAGAGTTGGGTTCAATTTAATTATATGCAAGTTAATTTGGGTTCAAAAGACTACTTTGGGCATGTGTTCCCTCTTTCACATGCCTCTAGTCCCGACATTAAATGTTGTATGAACATTGGATGGGATTTGGTTGGTGTGGATATAGCTCTAGACATCCCTCCTTCGCATGCCTTTGAACTCATTGTGTCTGGACAGGTTTGTCCATCATCATAATTCTCAGAAATATAATTCCAAGTTTTTTCTTTGCAAAAGAGATAGACCTTGTAATTGGTGCATTTTTCAACTCTTGAAATAGTGGAACTTAGAAGGGGCATACAATTCTAGAGTTCGGTCTTGTTGCTCGGTGGTATAGTTATAATGATAGATCTCCGGTGGTATAGTTCTGCGTATAAAATCGCATTTTTAGAGATTTTTAGAGACTCTCCGCGGCTCTCCGCGGCTCTACAGCCTCCGCGACTCTCCGCGGCTCTCCTCAACTAAACTATTACGGCCTCCGCGGCTCTCCTCAACTAAACTATTACGACTCTCCGCGGCTTTAACAACAGGAGCGAAGAAGTCTCGGTTTTCAGAGCCGGCATCCACAAATCGAACTTGACGGTGATAGCAACGTGGATTGATGCTGTGCCGGCTCCTGATTCATATTAAGATCTCCAAAGGAACGGATAACTCGTAGATGCTCTGCAGGTTTGACTCGAATGTGATTCGGTAACATCTTGCGCTGTGCTTCGATACTCTCAGTCGATATCTCTCTTCTCCGGATCTCAGAATCTCCTCTTCCGCGGAGATAAAAAAGATTTACGTGATTCATCTTGCAGTCATCTTGAAGTCAGATCTCAGATCTCAGATCTGCGGATCAGATCTCAGAAGTCTCAAAAGTCTCGGTTCTCCTCTTCTGCGGATCAGATCTCAGAAGTCTTCGGTGGCTCAGATCTCAGAAGTCTCGGTGGTGGATCTATCTTCTGCGGATCTCAGAAGTCCCGGTTCTCCTCTTCTGCGGATCTCAGAAGTCTCGGTGGCTCAGATCTCGGCATTTTGAGACAGGTATATATTCCTGACTCCTCTCCAGCAGCGCTCCTCTTCTCCTCTCTTGAGAAGTCTCGGTTCTCCTGAGCAAGTAAAATATGGCTCCGAGCTTCGCAAAAATAACTGGTGGCTCATCCGCCTCTGAAGGGCAATCTCCTGCCCATATCGTGAGTGAAGCCCCAGCTCCCACTATCCAAGTGGTCCAGGACTCACTCGATGAAGCTTTGAAGTTCTCCGAAAGTGCCCTAATTTGTCGGTTCAATGGTTTTTGGCCGCGGCTGATAGCACTCCACAATTGGATCTCGGAGGTATGGAAGCCTATCATTTCTGATGAAATTAATATCTACCCCTGTGCTAGAGGTTTCTTTATAGTAGATTTTGAAAATCCTGAAAGCAGACAATGTATTCTAGACTCCGGCCCTTGGTTTTGGGAAAAATCAGGCCTATTCATGAAGCCATGGAATCCATCATTCGATCCCTCTACAGCAGTGATAACCTCAGCACCAGTTTGGGTGAGATTGCCAAGCCTACCCTTGCATCTCTGGAATCTCTCCTCGCTAAAAGCCATCGGAAATGCAATTGGGAAATTTTACTGCAGGTGCCCAGAAACAGAGGAATATGCCAGAACCACCTATGCACGCATCTGTGTGGAAATGGATTTCAGCGCTGGATTCCCAGCTGAAATAAACCTAACAAGTAAAGACTATGTGTGGAACCAGAAGCTTGATTATGAAAGTGTCCTCTTCAGATGTCGATCGTGCTTTGAGACGGGGCATCTAGCCAAAAATTGCCCAAAAGCCTCTGAGAAAAATTTTGCTAGAAAAAACCACCACAGATCTACATGGTGGGAAGGAGCTCAAAAAGAACACTACACTGTCATCAAAGAAGAAGAATATTCTAGAGAAAATGAGTCACAAGAAATCAAGGAAGAAGGAAGCAACTCTCAAAACAAGCAAGGAGAAAGCCCGCCCCAACAAATCAACAGTTATGAGGATTTGAATACCGCAGAAAATAAATCTTCATTTAACAGCAAAGCAGATCTCCTAAACCAAACTTCTTCTCCGACTATTTTCAAAAGAACGAACACAATAGATCGCGAAGCTAAGACACCAATGTCCCAAGAACCAGAAGAGAAGAAGGAGATGCAAGACAAAGGAAGTTGGAAGACCGTAGAGAAAAGAAAGAAAGCTACAACACCAATCTCGCCAAGAAAGACGAGGAGCCAGACAAGTAAAAATTAAGAAAATTGTAGGTCCGATAGACCAATTTGGTCTGAGTGGACGTTAACCATCATCATCATCATCATCATATATATATATATATATATATACACAAATTTCCAAATTTTCCATATATATACAAATTTTTCTTCACCAGAAAATAAATAAATAAATTGAAAAAATGAAAACAATTATATATATATACCAAATAAATTTGAAAGCTTAAAAATCCACGATATAAGATAATTCATAAATTCATTTTTATTTATATTTTATTTTAATGGTATAAAAATATAATTTTTATTTTATAATAAAATGAAAAAATATTAAAGTTTATTGGATTTTAAAAGAAAGATAATTGAATATCCTGTTAATCACATTTATATTAAAATTACTATTCAAAATCAACGGATAGTTTCATTCATTTACTTAAAAATATGGAAAACAAAAAATATCGTATAAACAATTAATACTAATACCAATGACATATATACGAACACAGAAAATGCATATATACAAATAAGGCTAACGCTAACGGCATATATCTTAACCCTAATGCTAATGACATCCGTACCATAGTTACGAAGCTCGCAAATTCACCAATACGATTTGATTCGAAAAATAATACGTCGATAATTTTTGGTTTGCGAAAATTTTTATATTACAATTATTCAAAAAAAAGAGAAAATTAACGGTTTTTTTAAATGTAATTTTTTCCCGTACTAGATTTGTCTTAATATGTGCAATGTAATTTTTTTAATCTAAAAAACAATATATTTTTTTTATATTGAAAATAGAAGTTTTTTATTAACAGAGAAGGGTAAGTTTTATCTTTTAAACAAAATAAAAATTTTAAAATATATATTTTTTTCATTTTTATAATTTTTTTGAATGATAGTAGGTTGGATTATGGTTACTAAGGTTTACAGAAAACAAAATATCATTATTGTGGAATTTAATTAGAAGGATTTATTTTTTGTGTTTATTATAAAGAATAATCTGTAAAGGTACTTAATAAATTTGGATGATTGAAGTATAAATTCGGATGATTGAAGCATAAATTCCTTCGTATCTAGAAATTATTCTAAACCTAGTTTTAATATCTAATATCTTATTCTTTACATTGAATTTCAATTTAAAGTTTTTTTATTCATGTTATTAGATTTTACTTACATGTTTTCTCACACTACAAAATTAATAAATTTGATACATTTTGTCTCATTAATTTTGGATTATCTTATATAAATTTGATAAATTAATATTAGAGATAATTAAGCAAAAATATCCTTGTGATTTAATGAATTTTGTTGGTAGTTTTGAAAATAATCATCATTTATTTAAAATTTTTGAATAAATAAGTAAGTAATAGCATAATCTTTTAAGATGTATATTCTGGAATTGTGATTAATGAATTTTGTTTGTAGTTTTGAAAATAATGATTATTTATTTAAAAATTTTAAATAAATAAATAAGTAATAACTTAATCTTTTAATATATATATTTTGGAATTGTGATTTAATGAATTTTATTGGTAGTTTTGCAATAATGATTATTCATTTAAATTTTTTAAATAAATAATAATGTAATCTTTCAAAATGTATATTCTAGACTGGAAATTTTCAGTATTAAATTTTACAATGTCTAATTTTTTTGGTATAAAATCAAATCCCAATAAAAATTTGGTAACTATGATCTATACTAAAAAGATATATACACAAATAATGAAAATTTGGTAACTATGATCTATACTAAAAAGACATATACACAAATAACAATAATGACATTATATATATACTCACAAAGAAAAAAACATATACATAGATAACACCAAATACAAGGTTTCTGAGTAACTCAGAGTCCAGACAGCAAAAAGCTTGCACATTTGAATCCCTGAAATACATTTCGATCAGATTATTAGATTTATTAATCATTTCAGATTTAAGATTTCTGAGATAATTGACTTGTTAAGTAATAATTTTTCCAGATTCATCCCATCCATATTAATCATAATATATTTAGAAGTAAGAATATGGAATTCAAGACATGTATTTATCGTACTCATCCTCGTACATCTTGATGGGACTATATTTACCCTTCCCAATAGAAGTCTGGAAGTAAATCATCCCACTTGCAGGATTATCAATTCTCATCTCACTCAGCGTCAACCAGATGCGCATCACCCTCACCTTCACTCCACTTATTCTCTTCATCTTCCCCTTCTCAAAGTAACCGCTTATCTCTGGCCCATATGAACACAGGTTTCCAGTTGCTTTGAAAAGATACTCGTATTTCTTCGGCCGTTTCAACCACACGAACCCACTCTCCTTCACGTACCCGTACTCCTCTATTCCCTCCGGAGGCAGTAATCCTCTGGGAAGACCCATTTCGCCAAAGAGCTCCAACACCTTCTGCTTGCACATCTCGCTGCCATGATAGACCTCTGCATTAGCTTTTGCATCCGCCTTGGCTCCTTCGGTAGCCATGATTTCTGCAGCCCCAGCAACTCTCAGAGGCGGCCCACTTATTTCATGAGTGTCTCGAGCAAAGCATGTGGGACTATTTATTGGATTGGATTGAGTATTAAAGAGGGAAGATGGTCCATGTTACCTACTTTTTGAAACTTGGCGATTCAATTAGTTGGACTTTTAATTGAAATTAAATTTAGGGATTTTATTTTTTTAAAGAGTGAGATAGGAGGTGCAGTGTCACTTTTACTAGTTTTAGTTTTTGTTAAAAAAAATAAAAAATTATAAGTGATTTTTTTTGGTTTAATATGTATTTTAAAATGCATAAATTATTTTAATATTCATAAAAACATATCAAAATTATTTTTTGGTTTCTTTAAGTTTTTAAATAATATTATATAGTTGAAAAATATTTAACATATTTAAATATTATTGTAGTTATTTAAATTAATTGGTTGGGTATGTCTTAAAATTGTTGTTTAATAGTTTTACAATTTAAGAAGCATATGTTTTTAGTGAAAGCATGTTTCCTTACTGACCATCAACGGGTTATTCTAAGTGGGGCGAGAGATGGATGTCTTCACTGTTGGTTTGACCATTGAATTATGATAGATTTTTCCACCTAGTGAAAATGATTAAATAACTAGTAAATATAAATTATAAACATCAATTTATAGGACAGACCAAAATACATACTTCATAATACAACTCACACTATTAAATTAAAAAATTCATAAAAATTAACAAAATTAAAACTTATTAATAATTAATATTAAACCTATATAAATATGAAAATTCACCTATATTTTATCATAAATATTCTTAATTTCATACTTTTAAATTTTGGGTTCGATGAAGTCACTCTGATTTGTTATTGCAAGCGTTAAATACGAAAACTTAGTCTCCACTTCTGCAGTTGTGCAGCCATTTCATTTTTAATTGCAGTTATATTAAAGACAAGCTTTTCTTCTCAATTTATTGGAACAGTTTGGTAAATTAAGTAAATTCAAATATGAAGTTTTGATTGAAAAGTCGGTATTCCCATTAAATTCGATTCGGTCATTAATTGAAGTTGTAGAGCTTTTGGATTGGTATGTACGTGGCATTGTCCGTGACACTTATTTATCACATTCCAGGATGGGGCATTCAGATCGCCTTGTTTTCATCACATCATAATTGTTAAAAAATAAAATTAAAAATATTTATTTATTTATGGTTAATGGAAAATGGAAAATATTGATATATCAAAAAAAAATCTTGAACAGCCCGCTCAAATGAGTTCAAGCTATATTCACTATTTAGAATATACCAAAAATCTTGAACAAGCAGCTCAAATGAATTCAAGCTATCAGTAATTGCTTGGATAAATTTTTAGTAAGATGGATGAGGTGTTTAAAATTTTAATTATCACAATTATTACAAAGATTTTGATAACCCACATATTATCATAATGATAAAATAATATTACATATATATGAAGTGTTGTTTTAAGATAGGGAAATTTTTTTGGATACACAATCACTTGATTGAGAGAATATCTCAACCACACACCAATTTAGGAAACAACTAGATCTAAACAACTAGAGAATAGGAACACACTTCGTTACATAGAAAAAAATCACAACAAAGACAAGTAGGAATTATATTTTCAAGTCACCCCCTTAATGATTACTTGCATTCATCTCAATCAACAAGATCTACATCTTGTCCAACTTGGCAATTACACCTTGTACCTTGTTCGCGCGGACACCATCAAATTGTCGACGTCCATATAAAGGACCAACCATCTACCGAAATTCATGAGTACCAACCACTAAAACCGTGAGTCTACTAGCATGTCCTTTGTGTACATGGTTCAGTGAACCATTATCTGCATACCTGTACTTGTACCAATGAATCCCACTCCATCATCGTCATCATGGGTTTTCTCAGATTACCCATAACCATGCTCTGGGTTTTATCAGTTTAACCTAAACCATGCCTAGGGGTTTGTCAGCTAACCCTAAGCCATGCCTACAAGAATCCCTATCCACTTCGCTCTCACACGTGGATTTTGGCTTACCATAAACCTACACTGCAAAGTGGTTTCTAGCTTACCACAAACCCACACTTCCAAAGTGATTTTAAGATTACCCCAAACTTTATGGGGGTACACATGCCTCATAAGGGTTACATTACACACTCCAACTCATGGAGTTACCAGGTACATACTTTCCAAAGACCGTTACAAAACATCATACTTGCTTACTAATACATGTGTGATTCACATTACAACATAATATTGAGTCTACTTTATTTCAACATACAATCATTTACCTCATGTGTCCATCTATTGCTGCTTCAACCAATTAATATCCATTGCCACCATCGCATTTCACCAGCTTCTTCTAAAATCATATACAAACTTAATGTATTGAATCTTTCTAACTCCAATTTGTAGTTGTTAGAATGATCAATTCTAACAAATTACATTTACATGTTAAGTTGATTAGGATCAACTTGTTTTAGTTAAAAAACCCAAAAGAATTCAAGAAGATAATTCATTTCATCAAAGCATATACTAATTTGCGGCATAGTGGAAGTTTTGGTTTCATCTTCACCCATGTGGGATGATTGTTCCTCGTGTTTCTTTACCTCTCATAAAACAAAAAAAATTGCTAATGTTGTAGCTTGTCTTATGGGCTTTGATGTGGCACATTGTTGCTCCTCAACGCAGCTCCTTAACAGGTCCACAAGTTTCTCCTCAATGCAACTCCTTAACTCTGATCCTTCCTCAATCAGCTCTTCAACACTTCGACCCTCCATCTCGATCATCGCCAATTTCTCAGTGAGACGTGAACCTCGACCATTTGCTAGATGCTGCTCCACACCCACAACACGACTCCATAGTGTTTACTTGTTAGGCTCGGGTTCTGTAACACTCCCTCCCAGGTCTATGCAAATATCACATACCTCCTTGATATAATACTAACAACCACATACTATGCTTCAATCACTCATATTACCTTCAAATAAATTTATGTTTAGCAGTTGTCACATGCAATTATATTCATATGCTTAAATAATCAATGACATGAAGTGTAAGGAGACAAAAACATCCAAAACATCATATGCAATTGAATCAAACCAGATTAGCTAGAAGAGAGTCATTTGGAAAATCGAGCACCGCCACCCAACCTAGCACTGACTTCCTTCAATGGGTATTTAATTCCCTCTTTCATGATATGGTTTCCTTTAGCGGTGTCCCACTTTTGTGAATATTTTTATTCATTTGCCTAGGCTTTTCCCATAAAAGCTAATCTTTCTCTCCTGCGAGGCTTTTATGTTTTTCCTAAACTTAACATCTTTCTCTAGCTAAGAAAATTAATGGATATTTATCTCCCATCCATTAAGCTTATCTAGAATTTGATCTAGAATTCTTATCATGAAAGAATTATCCATTCCCATTCACCAATGGGATTTCATTTGGCAAGAATCTCATCTCTAGGTGTCTCGTTTTCCAAGAATTTAAATTATCTTTATTTATTTGGTAATAAAGTATTTACTCCCATTTTTACCCCTTAGACCTAGATTTTATGTTATAAATCAGTCTAGCTTTGGTCCGACATAATAGCAACGAAGGGGTATTACATACTCCCCCCCTTAAATTCACATCATCCTCGGTGTATTTCTGCATCTTACAATTTATTTCCTCATTCTCATGTAGCCGTCTTTAAAATTACGGGTTCCCATGGCCTTGCCACCTGAATCAGATCTCCTGAGATATAGGTTACCAAAGAGTTATTCCCGCAACTCTCCTTCAATTGCTACATAATAGGAAGAATTTCATGTTCTTCCAATGCATTTGTATTCTTGTCAAATACTTGCTTCCTGTAGTCTCCCTGCATTAGTCACATTATCCACATGTTTTCAAACGATGTTAGTATTATTAACATAACATCAAGTCAATGCCAAAAGTTCCTTTAATTATTTATTCACAACTACATTTAGGCAAGTCCAATCAAACCAAGCTCGGTTTGTCAATTGGAGAATAGAGAATTAATGGACTTGTTCAACTTCTGAAACTAGAGCCTAACTGAAGAAATTCATGTCAAAGTATTTAAGTGCTTCTATTGAGCTAATCCTGTTCATATATCTTGTGTTTGCAGGAAAATTCAACACAATGAGAGAAAATGATAACATAGAGGTAATCATGCATAATACAACTTTACAATACCAATTAATTTGGGTTTTGAGATTGAATCTGTCACCAGACAAGGTCTTAATGACACCAGAAATATGACCTCTGCCCAATCATAGAGTAGGCTATTGACCATGACAATTAATCTAGTATGGATTTCAATGTTATATTTGAAGTTTAATAACAACCTTAACCTTGTCCTTAACCGAGAAAATAATTGATTGGTACTCAAAAGTACCTCACCCATAGTTGAGTTATGCCAGATGATTTCATCCCCTTGCAATGGTTTCTTTTCATGAATTCATGTTTTCTCTTTCTAATCCTACTCCAACACCTGGTTGGGCCATGAACAAATCAAACAATCAGTATGCATGTACATACACCTATACATGAATCATAAGTGAAGGTTACAATGTTCTCAACTCCACACCCACTTAATTTTCAGGCACTATGTGTACCAGGGTGTGAACGTAGGTCATTAACATGCTAACACCCCACCTTAAACACTAGATCACGACGTGGTAGACTATAATTCATTTCTTGGAGACAAAATAAATTATCAAATTCATTAAAATAAATTCCAGGGTAGTTTATGCAACAATTGTTATGTTTCCATATTCAAAACCAAATAGCACTATCAATGCAATCTGGCAAGAAAACTTCTCAAATATTGCTTGGTAGGAATATGCATCCCACATTGTATGATTGTGAATTAATTTGAATAGATTGCTAGATATCATTTTATCGAAACCACTTATCCTTGTGCACAACAATCTCGATTACAAGTACCACTTAGCCATCCAATATGGTTGAAGCATCCTATCGATTTAACAACTAGCTGTTGAATGGTTTGTTATCCTCTCTCTACATTGCCTAAAAACATTTTATATGTCACATACCCTTTATACTATCCATCAGTACTGTACTCCAATTTGACACCCATTTTTTTTCCATCTCCATACATGAAATTGCAACTATACCATCCCTTATGGCATTCTTTTACAAAAATTCAATGAGATATATTCTTCTTACATATGTACTACACGTTATCTAATTGGATAAAACATTATCACTGTGGATATAACATCCTGCTTAATGACATGTAATTCCTAACCTTCGATATATGCTTATGTAAAGTAAATCTTGTACCTTATAACAATGTCACACATTTTACCTAACTTTAAAAATCACTCATTCTACCACAATATTATTTATTCATAACTTCCATTGTATAATATATTTAGTTCTCAATGACAATTATTCTTCCTAAAGCTGGTTATACGTTTTCTAACATTTACTGCTCTTATATCCAGACATTTAGTATTTGATCCTTCTCTTACCTTTATCACGGATTTCTCAAGCCACATGGTCATACCTTACTTGATGCATGCATTATTTTACTAGCAGTATAAGATCCTTAGACTATCATGAGTTCATTCTTTTAACTTCTTGGGTTTTTCTCATGGTCAATCCATTCACTTATAACATTAATCTCATTCACGTATTATGTTTTAATCATAGGATTTTTTATTTTTATTTTTTTAATTTCTGCAATTCTAATTGCTTGTAGGGAATTTTCTACAAGTTTCTCTTATATATTCATTTTCCTTTAGTTTAGGCACTATGGTGGCTTGGAAATATCACATAGAACATAAATTGAAATAGAAGACTGACATTTAGACTACATTTGATCATTAAGGGAGACACCGTAATGTATAAATATCACTTGGTTATAAGATTCCATACGTCTGACTTTTTATATAGATGGGTACATTCACTTTAATTTGAATTAAATCAAAAGGATAAGAAAACAAAAATCCCTGAAGTATCGATAGATTTTCAGTTGTGAGTTGTTCAAAATGCAATCTGTATTCTATCCCCATTGCTAATCATTATAATTCTCTTTAATCAGTTTACCAAAAAGCTATTAATTTCATCAAAGATTTGGTAACAAACTTGCGGCCTTGGAACGGATTTCCAGTCGCTTCATTGCACATTTGAATGTGTGAGATGACGAGGTGGTCTCCTTTAGTTCATGCTTCTTTCTTGGTATAAGCCTTCTTTTACCAGGAAGATCTCCCATCTTCACAGGGAAAATGAAAAATGCTCAGGATTTAGGTTAGGGACAAGAATCATATGTGATTAACTTTTCTAATGTTTTCAGAACAAACACAATATGTGATTCAGCCCTTTCTTTCATTCTAATTTCAAAAAAAAAATGTTACGATTTTTTTTTAGAATTCCAGCGTTGATACCACACTAAGGGCCTATGTTCCAACAACGTTAGGGAGATGTCAACGGAGGAACCATTGTACCTCTGCCTTGCCACACCTCGACAGGAGCCTAGAGGAAATTAAGCACTCGGTATAGACCTGTGAGGTAAATCAGTGAGGCAGCCATGGATTGTTGAATCTTAATCCTACCCCTGCCCCTAGATCAATATTATTCGTAGATACTATATTTTCCATGGCTTTTTTTGCCACTATTCTATCTAACAAACAATACATTGCAATAGTTATAGTCAATGAGGTATATTACAAGAGTTATTGTGAATGAAAATACAAGTTACAGAGAGCAAGAAACACTCTGATAAAAATAATACACCATGAAGGTGGCTCACCAAACGCATTCCATCGAACTAGTCATTATGTTATTTTATACAGAGAAAATCGATCTTAATACACCAAATGAAAGGAGAACCTAGCCAAGCTCGAAGATGAAAGATGCATTTGCAGATCATTCAAAAACTACTTCACAAATGTTAAAACAAATATTCAAGGCTTTATTTTCAGCTTTATCACATGGTATGAGGAGTAGAAACAATTTAGAAAAAATAAAATGATTCAACCACCATATATTAGAAGTTGACACCATAATTTAAGCAACATTACTGATAATCCCCTTCACTACCCAAAGAAACTTCCTACGCTTGCCCTCGTCATGCATTAATAAGTTCCTTTCGACGTGGCGCAACGTGTTTGACATCTAAAGAATGGAAGAAGAGACTTAACTTTGACATCTAAATACTGTTGTTGAACCTTAGCATTACAGGTCCTCCAAAAAGAATTTATAATTGTTCGCAGACCATAAAGGTTGCATGCACAAAGCAGAGTAAATACCATACTTAATTGAAGAGATTAATGGAATAAAAGCTTATACCAATGACTAAAATTGTGTCACGGGCTACCAAGGAAAGATAACCAAAAAAATCTCGAAAGATAATCTAGAATTACTAATTTCCACAAAGAGACAGCGCACGAGTTTCAATCAAGGAGCATTGGCATTCACAATCCACATCAACTCATACCTAAGCTGCCATATAGGACAATAGCCTTCATTCCACTGCTTCATGGACTTAAAATTTCTTGGGCTAGAAAGTCACTTGATTCTAATTATTTTCTATAAATACCAACCATGACGATTGAGACGATGATAATACTGGAAAACTCCAGACTCGAACTCCAACAATTATTGGGTTTAGGGCCTGATAAAACTGGACATCGACAACTTGATTACGTTTTGATAGTTCACAACTATGGGCAGGGAATATTTTTGGACGGTGGATAATTCCTATGGAATACGACATCTAACTAATCATAATTTGTCAAATATTGATAGAATTTCTTGATTGGTCATTGTTATGTATAAAGTCATATAACATTATTTTTTATCGGTTACTTTTTGAGGGGTTCACTCATTAAATCCAAGAACACACAACTGATCCACCCACAAACCACGACCACGACTATCATAGGCATGTCTTATGGTGTGATTGATACAGACATATCGAGAGTTTGTTTACAGAAAAATCTGCCTTTGGTGACATGACTGATCATCACAATTTGTGGGAGAAATTCAAGTCTGAAATAGTTGGCATACCCACCTAAGTGTGGATGCATGTGATGGGACGCTATCAAGCCACAATTAAAAAATATACTAGAGTCGTTTTGCTATTGATAGAGCTTATAATTTTACCCAAAACCACCTTGACCAAAAACAAAGAAGGGTTTTCAGTGATAAAAAGATGCAACAACAGAGAGAAAAAGTCACAGATGGTTTGGAGAGAAAAAGTCACAGATGGTTTGGAGATGGGTTGGTCAAGAATCTCAACGTACGGACCTCCCACAGCATGCCCAGGTTGATCATTGCATATATCTCATACCAATTTTGGCAACGTCTTTACAATTGGGAAACTTTAAATTAATTTAATCTCTTATTTTATTAGGATTCTAATTCCTTGAATTGACTCAAAAGCTTGATTTTTTTATTATAAAATACCATTTTCCTTAATCGAGATTGATTTTGTGAATCTGATAATTTTGGGAATGAATATTTTTTTATTATAAAATACCATTTTCCTTAATCGAGATTGATTTTGTGAATCTGATAATTTTGGGAATGAATATTTTATTTTATAAAAGAAATATAAATTGCCCCATTCAATAAATGTGGCAGTTTATAAATTTTATGATTTTGGAAAATATTTTTTCTCAAATCCTTATCTTTTTAGATTTAGCATCCTCAACGATTTTTAAATCCACCATTAACATAACTTTCCAAAATTTCATATATGTTTCCGTTAACAAAAAAATATTATATATAATTTTTCAACGAAAGATCCAAAGCCTTTTTAGTTACTCTATTATCAACCAAAAGAAAAATAATTACTTTTGTTGCCCATCCCATTTTCGAATCCAATATCCGTGTGGAGTATGAGAGACACCCTCATTCCATTTACCAACATATGAAATTTACTATATTGTAACATATACATGGAAAAAAAATAGATTAGTATGGACCTTTCATATTTATTTTGTATTTTAACTGCAATTAAATCTTTGTTTAATTGAGTTTGCTTGAAAATAATTCAGTATAGGTATGTAAACTAATAAATAATAACTTATAAAACTGATTCTACCCTTCTATTTTCAATATTGACTAGTCCACATCATGACTATTCCTATATATATATATATATATATATAGGGTAGAACCACTTACGCCTTCATAGGTTTGGAGTTGCTTTTCTCAAGCTCATCATCAAGATCATGGTTGGGGTCAAGAGACTTCTTAAAGGAGTGCTTGCTTTTGTTTATGCTTGGTTTGAAATCAAGTTACATGGTCAACCAGCCCAAGGCTATTTCCGCCATAATGAATACGAAAGAAGGAACTGCACAACCAACCTCGATCTATTGTCATAATTCATCACGAAACAACATCGTACTCATTTAGGGTTTAATTATATGGTTGTGCAACAATGCACTTATAACCATCGCTTCAATCTGCTCAACATAATAAAACTCTTGTTATGAATTTATAATTGATGGTTGGGTTTCATATCTGAATTAATACTTTGATGATTGGGTCACTTGTGTGCTTATTCTATAACATATTGGCGTTAATTTCTTCCCTAATAACTAGTTGAGGGAATTTTTTCCCTTTTGAATTAAGTCGTGGAATTTCTTGGTCCAAACTTGGAAAATTAACCACCACCACCCAACCTAGAACTAACTTCTTCCAGTTCACCCCTGAACCAAGAGTTATCTCCCATTGATCAATTGCTCCTTGTTGATATCTTCAATTGGCATTTAATTCCCTCTTTCATGATATGGTTTCCTTTAGCGACATCTTGCTTTTGTTGATCTTTTTATCCACTTCCCTAGGCTTTTCCCATAAAATCTCACCTTTCTCTCCCGCAAGGCTTTTATGTTTTTCCTAAACTTAACATATTTCTCCAGCTAGGCAACTTAATGGATATTTATCTCTCATCCATTAAGCTTATCTAGAATTTTATCTAGAATTCTTATGATGAAAGAATTATCCATTCCCATTCAGTAATAAGATTTCATTTAGAAAGAATCTCATCTCTAGGAGTCTCATTTTCCAAGCATTTAAATTATCTTTACTTATTTGGTAATAAAGTATTTACTCCCATTTTTACCCCTTAGACCTAACTTTTCTGTTATAACTTAGTCTAGCTTTGGTCCGGCATGATAGCAACGGAGGGGTATTACACCAAAGTAACCATGAAAACCGGGGTAAACATGAGGAGAGATGCTACTACAAGCATATTTGACCTCCTATGTCACCTTAAGGAAGTGGAATCGATGGGAGGATGTTAGAGAATTACGAGGACGCACTGCGGCTAGGGTTCTGACAGAAATCTGAGCCATAGAAGCCGAGCTCGGCTCTGCAGACTAAGAAGGTCTGACAACCAGCACCAGCAAAAAACTTCTGAACGTAGCAGACGCTCATGGAAATACCCCAGGGGGGGGGCCCAACGCCCTCCCCTCAGGCAACAGACGCACCGCCACAACATCCTGGATCCATCGTATTTGGATCGATAAGCGCGGATAAGGAAGCAGAATCGGCAATGCAACAGAACAGGAAAAAAGACAAAACTGTACCCAATGACAAGAAGGCTGAAAACCCAGAAGGAGGAGACAAGACAGAGAATCAAACCAAGGTTACTTCAAAAACCTGCAGGCCAATAGCAGAGGAAAGACCCAAGATAGAACTGCCCAGTCAGAAGATCAATGAGAGAATACAGTACATGACAGATCATGCTCTCATAGGAAAGTTCATAGGAATGTGGCCAACCGAAAAAGCGCTGCATGGATGGATCTCGGCAAAGTGGAAACCCAAGGGAGACATCACGCTGCAGCTAGGACCGAAGGGCTTTTTTACTGTTATCTTCTATTGCTTAGAAGATAAGTTCAGAATTCTAACCCAAGGCCCTTATTTCTTTAACTCAGCGGGCTTGTACCTGAGAGAATGGATTGCAAGATTCAATCCGGACAAGGAAGACCTCACCTGGGCCCCTGTCTGGATCAGAATGTACTCACTACCAGAAGAATACTGGGATGAAGGAATACTCAAGGATATTGGAAGCGGATTGGGGGAATACATCAAAGTGGCCGAAGAAACCAAGCAACGAAGATACACTTCTTACGCCCGAATATGCGTCTTCATGCGCCTAGACAAAGCGCTCCCTGATTCGGTAAGTCTTTCTCATGACGATTATGAATGGATTCAACCATTAGATTATGAACATGTACCATTTAGATGCCGCAAATGCCATGCTCACGGGCATCTTTTCAGGGATTGCCCGCTAAATATATCTGCCCCTGCATCCAAACCCTTAGATCCTTCTGATAAATCAGCGCAGGATGGATTTACCAAAGTCACTGCCCGAAAACGAGCCTACAAAAAACCTGCTCCTGGGAAAAAACCGCAGCAAAACCCTGGATCCGCTCCTTCCACGAGTAACAGCTATCAAATACTGGCCAATATTCCTGAGGAAATCCCCTCAAGCTCAAAGCCAGATGCGACTCAGCATTCCATCCCCATCAACTCCAATCCATCTAGCTCATCCCAGGCTTTACTAAACCCACCGGACAAAATGGCTCACCCTTTCGGGAATCAAAAAGACAGCTCCGGAACAGAGAATGAAATGGAAGTAGACAGAACTTTGAATCAGATCATCCTCCTAGCAGAAACATCTGCAGAGAAAAGTCATCCGCAAATTATGGATGAAGATACTGAAAATTTTGACATGGAAGGATTGGACCTGCTGGAGCTCGAGCAAGCATGCAAAAAGAAAAACTACGATCAAATTCCAGAGATGCAACTCAAAAAACTGGAAATAGTACTATCGAAGGTATATCAACAGAAACAATTAGGAATCCAACCAAGTAGCACTTGGGATGGGAGCCTCCCTCCAAGAGACTTCAAAAAGAGAGGGAGAAGAACGGATCTCCAGAGAACAATAGAAGTAGGAAAAATCCTGGTGGACTCGGGCAGGTATGCAAAACTGACGAAGTACTACAAACCCTTTAGTACCAGTGAATCATGAAGCTCACCTCATGGAATTTAAGGGGGCTCAATAGCCCAGGGAAACTCAGAACTCTAAAAAACATGATAAAGATGGAGAAACCGCAAATGTGCTTTCTTCAAGAAACTAAATGTAACAACATCACTCTAAGAAGCATCCTCAATAGAGCTTGGCCAGGATGCCAATCAGCAGCAGTCGACGCAGAAGGAGCTTCAGGGGGACTAGCTATAGTCTGGAATCCACAGCTGATTACTCTCCAGAATATTCACGCCTCCCACAACTTTATTCAAGCTACCTTCCACTTCATAGGAACTAACATTCACGGCAACCTCACCAATGTTTATTTCCCTCAGGAGGCTGGAAACAAAATAGCACTGCTCAATACAATAGAGACGCTTAGCTTAAGCAGAACGCATCCGCTATGGATCATCGGAGGGGATTTTAATATGATCACCAAGCTGGAGGAAAAACAGGGAGGACGAATCAGGTTGGACCAGGAAAATGTCCTCTTCAAAAATTTCATTCAAAACAACGCTCTCATCGACTTACAATACTGCAATGGCACACATACATGGAGCAATCGCAGAGCCGGAAAGTATCAAATTGCCTCCAAGTTAGATAGATTCCTCATAACCGAAAATTCGATTCATATGGGAGGAGATATTGCAACTGCGATACTCCCTTACTCTGGATCGGACCACTGGCCTATATCCCTCCAATGGCAACGGCCTGGCAACACAAACAAGCGACCATTCCGTTTTGAGGAGTGTTGGCTCACACATCCTGCTTTCAAGGACTTCGTCAAATCAGTATGGAGAAACTACCACCCTCCGGTCGGATCTAAAATGTTCCAATTTCAACAGAAACTCAAACATCTAAAAATTCAAATCAAGAAATGGAACCAAGAGATATTTGGCAACATCCAAAAGGAGCAACAATCACTCAATAAGGAAATGGCAGAGCTTCAGCAACACATCATAGATAAGGGACACACCAATTGGACCTTAGAACAGGAACAACGAATAAATACTCAACTGGAGGAGCGAAGAAAGCAAGAGGAAATTCAATGGAGACAAAAATCCAGAATAAGATGGTTAAAAGAGGGGGAAAGAAATACCAAATTCTTCCATCGAACTACTGTCCAAAGACGAATGCATAACAATATAACCTTCATTCAGAAACAAGAAGGGACTAGAGTGGAAAAGCATGAAGAAATTGAGGAGGAACTTCTTCAACATTTCAAACAGGTGCTGAGTGAGCCTAAGATAAACAGAAATCCTGCCATTGAAAAAATTACACAACAGATTCCAAAAATAATCACTGAGGAACATAATAAGCTCCTCCTTCGCCCCATTCTTTTTCAGGAGGTCGACACAGCTATGCACCAGCTCAAAGAAGGAAAGGCACCAGGGCCAGACGGATTCTCAACTACCTTCTATCACAAATTCTGGGAGATAATAAAAGATGAGGTATGGCAAGTGGTGGAGGAATCCCGAGCAATGCATTGGATTCTTCCGGCCCTCAACGCAACATTCATAGCGCTAATCCCAAAGGAAGAGATATCTAATACTCCGAACAAATTCCGTCCGATAGCGCTATGTAATGTTATATACAAAATTATCTCCAAAGTTGTTGCAAACAGGCTAA
The DNA here is from genome assembly GCA_031772625.1 of Pinus tabuliformis. Classification (NCBI taxonomy): domain Eukaryota; kingdom Viridiplantae; phylum Streptophyta; class Pinopsida; order Pinales; family Pinaceae; genus Pinus; species Pinus tabuliformis. The sequence goes on from CM062811.1 coordinate 701,732,726, forward strand.
AACCGCTCCTGCCTCTACTAATATCACCGGAACAGTCAGGCTACGTAGAAGGAAGGCAGATCCTCGATGGAATCATCCTCACGCATGAAGTAATACACACCCTCAAGAATCACAAACAGGCAGGTATGCTACTGAAGCTTGATCTCTCAAAAGCATTTGATAAACTAAGTTGGACTTACATGGGAAAAATGTTAACTGCTTTTGGGTTCTCCTCCATGTGGGTGAGGTGGATAATGAGTCTTATTTCCTCCTCCTTTTTCTCCATTCTTGTCAATGGCTTTCCCTCCAAACCCTTCAGTCCTACTAGAGGAATTAGGCAGGGCGATCCTCTGTCCCCTTTCTTATTTGTCCTAATGGCTGAAGGGCTAGGAAGGCTTATCAAATCTGCTCTTGATACTCATCAGCTTAAAGGTCTATCCATCCATGGTACACCAGCTATATCCCACCAGCAATTTGTAGATGACAATATGCTGTTTGGATATCCGTCAGTTCAGGAAGCCTCCCGTTTCAAATCTCTTCTCAATGACTTTTCTGAAGCCTCTGGCACAAGTGTTAACAACGCAAAATCTCAAATCTTTTTCTTTCACACAGCTCCGGTGGTGCAGCGAGCAATAGCACGCATTCTTGGATTCCCCATAGATTCTCTTCCCTCAAAATATCTCGGAGCCCCTCTTATAGCCTCTGCCTTAAAACACTCCTCCTGGCGCTCCTTAATTGAGAGGCTGGACTCACGTCTAAATTTGTGGACGCATCGATCTCTCAACACTGCTAGCAGGGTGGTGCTTATAACAGCTGTGCTTCAGGCAATGCCGCTATACTTGTTCTCAATTCTTGCAGCGCCAAAATGGGTAATAAAAATAATAAAGGATCTACAACGCAACTTCTTATGGGGAAGCACAGCCACCAATCGTAAATGGGCACTGATAAACTGGACAACGGTTTGCACGCCTAAAGATAAAGGGGGCATCGGACTAAGGGATCCAACTCAAAGTAATGCAATAATGGGGGCCAAACTCTGGTGGCAATGGCTCTCCAACAGTGACAAGCCGTGGGCCAAAATCTGGACAGCTAAATACGCAAATCACAGACCTCAACAGGAGCTTATAAGACTTATTCCCAACGCAAAAGGTTCCCTCATCTGGACTGCAGCCAAACAACATTACAAGTTGATACAAGACCACAGTTTTTGGGAAATAAGAAACGGTGAAACAGCTCGCTTTTGGACTGATGCCTGGAATCAAATGCCAAAGCTCAGTAACTCTCTTCACCCCCTACCATCCAACATAAGGGAGGAACACCTGCAGCAAACAGTTCGACAGCACTGGAATCAGGAGAGTCAGCAAGGATACAGGCAATGGATTCAAAGCGAAAGGATACTAAGAAACACAGATTGCCTTCTCAAAGAGAATCTGGAAAGGGAGCTCCAAAAAAGAAGCATAAGACGTTCAGAAGACAAAGATATTCTAAGATGGGGTTATAGGCCAAAAGGTACCTTTACAACTTCAGAAGCTTACAATATAATTAACTCCAATCCATCTCCCAAGGATGAACTTTGGGGAAAAATCTGGGATCCAGGCTTATGGCCAAAAGTTTCTCTCTTTCTCTGGATTACTGGACATAAAAAAATCCTAACATGGGATAGGCTAAGAAAAAGAAACTATCACGGTCCATCAATATGTGTCAATTGTAAGGCCCAGGAGGAAACCCTGCAGCACTTGTTTGACTCCTGTACTCTAGCCAATCAACTATGGGAGAAGATAAGCTTCAGATGTCAGAGAAGAGGTCGAGTACCTGAGGATATCATAAACACTCTTCGCCTATGGAATAAGAACCCTTACAAAAGCGGTATTCTCAATCATATCTGGAAAATAATACCAGGTTTGGTAGTTTGGGGAATCTGGAAAGAAAGGAACAAACGAATCTTCAAAGATCAAAGCTCTCCCTTAGAGCACATATGGAGCAGATTTTGTTCAAACATAAAAGAAACTTTACTGCTACAAACCTGGACAAAGGAGGACCTTCCTACACTCGACAACGAGAGAGCCATCCTGGAAAACTGGAACATTCAATTCCCTAGCGCAGCACTCAGCAATGCCCCACGAAACGTCAATTCAAACAAAGTTTCTTGGATTGCTCCACCAGAGAACACATTCAAGCTAAACTTTGATGGTGCCTCAAAGGGCAACCCGGGAAAGGCAGGTTTTGGGGGAATATTCAGGAATCATACAGGAGAGCCCAAACTGATTTACTTTGGAAACATTGGATGGGATACCAATAACTCAGCGGAAATGGAAGGCTTATGGCAAGGACTCCTTTTAGCAAGAACACACAACTATCTTCCTCTGGAAGTAGAAGGAGACTCTCAGATCCTCATCAAAATGGTCAAACAACTCCTTAATGGTTCTCATGCGAGCAAGATAGCGAAGAGTTGGAGATTGGAAGCCAGATTAGAAGCAATTGAACTTGAGCTTCTTAACATCAGAGCAATAATCTTTAATCACGTAAAAAGGGATGGCAACAAAGTAGCCGACATCCTAGCCAATGTGGGGGTTGAAAGCAATCACACCTTACACACAGGACCAATAAACATAATACCAAATAATGAAAAAATACAGGAATGCAATCAACTGGTCCGAGAAGAAGCCACTACCCCGGATGCGGGTGCCAGGGACGCTAACAATGATGGGACTGTCCAGGGACCTGCATGACTGGCACATGGCCAGCATGCGCGCCGGACAGGAACGCAGGTGGTGTAATAAGGACAGGCAGATGAACGTCTGCGCGAAGGTAAATGAGGCAGGACGTTGCGCGGTGAGCATTAAAGAGCAGCCCGTCTCCGCTCGCTTGAAAGGATTCTGGTCTGATATGACTTGGTTGGACAGAGTAATGGAGGGGGAGTCTCGAGGGTTCGGATTTCAGTTAATAAATATCCACAATGCCGACTCGCTGAACCAGAGACAAATTCTGTTTGGTATATCCGGGAGATGGGAGAAAGACTGGCTCTGGGGTTGCTCTGTGGCCGAAGAGGGGTGTCTTTCTGCGTCTGAGGCCAACATCATTTCGTGTGGAAGCATAAAGGGTAAAGCTCCATCAACCGTTGGTGACATTGTTATCGCAGTTAATGTTGCCACAAGATGACGAGACCTCGACAACGTTTATTGAGCTGCAGAGGCTCTAGTCGCGGCAATCCGGCGAGGCCACCTACAGAGACGGAGTCCATTCAGTCTCCAGCGCATCTAAGGGGATCAACACGCCTGCTTATCCCAAGCCAATTCCTGGATTCGAACACTCAGGAATCAGACAATTCCTCGGCTTTTGGCTCAGCAACTTTTTCTTTCAACTGCTCACTCCTGCACCCTCGTATTACGGCCCATTTGTCTGTTCTTTTCACAGAGGAAGCTCAGAACGAGGGCGAGTCTAGTGCTCCTATCCCCCAATCTGAGGAAATCCACAATCTCAGTTTTACTCAGCCTACTTCCGAAACTAATCAGGGGCAGCCCCAGCCAGCCAATGCCATCAATTTCATGCCAGAGGCGTATGCTCAGCCAGATTTGTAGGAACCAGAAGAGGGCTGGTGTAGAATTGTAGAGGAAAAGCTGCCCGAGTAATCCAAGTTCCAGTCCTCCACTTTTTTGAAGGCTCACTGCAACGACGGAATAGCGTACCAATGGTTCGGTCTGCAAATCTTTGGTCAAGTTTTTCTGTACCTATCATAATGTCTATTGTCTGGTCTGTTGTTTGTCTAATGTGTGGCGATAATGCCTGTGTCTGGTCTGTTGTGTGTCTAATGTGTGGCGATAATGACTGTGTCGTGCAATACTCTGTTTCCGGCTACCTGCACCATACTGTTCTCCCCTGCGTGGGATATAAGTTTCATGCTCTCCATTTTAGAAACTGTCATGAACAATCAGCCTTTCTCAAAGGCCTGAAGGATTTCTGCTCGGCAAAGTTGTAACAGTGCTCTTTTTGTACATAATAGATTAATCTTATTTAGCAAAAAAAAAAAGGAAGTGGAATCGATGGAACATCACATACAGTCACCCAACATCATCAATAGACCCCCCAGGAGATAAGTTAGCCACTCAGACAATCTGTCCCTAGGTCCCACTACTTTTCTGCATATCTTAGGCCTTAGTTTCTCTAATGCTATGGGCAAAGGAGAGACCAGCAACCTAAAGTCACTCTCACTTCCCTACCTACCAGTGACTGCGGTCCAGAATTGGCATTTTTGTGTCAGCGACTTTGGGATTTGAGCCACTTTTCTAGCCCAGAATCCTAGCCTTTGCCCAAAACTTGTTGTAACTTTTAGAAATCATTAAAACCAATATAACCATGATGGTCAATCAAAAATTACCCTCAGGACTAGGCCTGAGCATCCCCAACCAGGATTGACATTCTGTCAAACACTTGGCATTAATGCAACCTACAGGTCTAGGATACAAGACAAATCATAAATGACTGAAACAACTTATCAAACATAACCAAAAGGATCACCTCCTTCTCCATTGAACTACTACATCATCAATTAGGTCTTTCATCCATACATTTAATAGTTACAAGTAAATATATGAAATAACCATGACATGACCCAGTCATTCAACCATGCTTATAACCAACAGAAAACCATATAAATATTAGAGATATGACAACCATTAAATCCACATATAAATAAGTGCAAAAGTAATAAAAATTAGTTTTTATTAATCATGGGAAAATCTGACTAGGTTTGAGACTTCCACGTACCACCCAACCATAGACAAGGTTGAACAAAATCTATCTTTCAATCAGTCACCCCCGTGCCATATTGCAAGCATGAATGTGGGATCTCATAGAACAACCAATCCAAGAACAACCAAGGGAATCTATAGGTTAAACCACTTCCACTCTCATCCAACCATGATCACGCCAAAACCAATGCTCCGATCACAACTGAACATAACTTGTAATGCCATTCGGAATCCATCACTATCCTTGAGTAATTTTTCTCCTCCTTGTCTCTCAAGATTTACCGCAATCCAAACCCGAATCACTAGGCCCTAAAACGAGACTACTCCCTCAGGCTTTACCGTGTATCCTGCCAAAACCAGTCAAGGGATTTCTAGGCTTTTGGGAATGAACCTTGAGACCACCTCCACCCTAGATTTTGAAATCCATCCGGCAATTCCAAAGTTCCAAAACTGAAATAAACATCCCAACATACCATGACATCTGGAAAAAGGCTAGGCTAGACTTAAAATCACTGTCATAACCTGGCAAGACCATGCCACCGACAACAAGAGAACCATATGCTAGCATGCAAAGCCATGCATGTCCAAACCAGCTAGGAAATCACACATGAAAAAGGTTACCTACAAGTATTCCTGTTGAAGCTGCTTGATCCTGCTTTCCTTTCCTTGATCCTTTCTTGCTTTTCCTTTCCTTTTCTTTCTTTCCTTTCCTTGCTCCAAACTAGAGTGCTCCAAGAAAACTCTAAGTGACCAAGAGAGTGAGAGAGAGAGAGAATAATGAGAGAGCTCCAAACTTTAACTGAAAAAAGCCATGAACTGATCCTCATAAGCCTTTTTATGCATGAGGCCTCTAATTTCTTCATTTTCCATTATTTTCCTTCAATTTCCTCCTCACATTCAACCTGTGACCTTTTACCTTCCTTTTCTCCTAATTTCCTTTATTTTCATAAATAAACGTGCCAAAAAATGGCTTTTGGAATTTTAATGCCTTTGCCTTAGCATTTGCAAATTTTCCTTAGCCAAGAACATACATCTAATGATTCCCGCTAGGATACCTTTGCCCAAAATTCATCTTGGAATATGTGTCCCTTAACCGTGATTTTATTTTGCCTTTATTAATTTTTATTACATGAACTTTTCACTAGGGTTGTTACAAAACCCTCCCCCTTGGGGAAGACCATCCTCGGCATTAAACCACTCCAAGACCTTAGCAAAACCGCTGAAAATAAAACATATTGCCTCTAGAGCTTTATAAATTAGCTCACTGCAAATGAAGAACCTGCTCAAAAGAAAAACATCACGACAACATGACAATATACCAACCATAATAACATGACACCCATACCGCTTATTAGAGCTTTATAACTTAGCTCATGGCGGTATTTACATCCATATACATATACAAATATCAAAACATCAGCAAAACATATGCCAAACATAAACCAACATCAAGCCAAAACTGCTTTGCCTCAACCAACAAACAATGAAGGATATATGGCCCACATCTGATCCACCATCTCCTATGCAGCTTCTTCAAGCCCAAAGTGCTTCCACTGCACTTTAACTTTCTCTATGGCTCTGTTCATGAGCATGAGATGTTTCCGCTGAAATATGCACTGAGGCTCTGGCTGGAACTCTCCTTCTTGCTCCACCTATAATACAAACCAATCAATAAGATGATCAACATCCTTTATATATTTATTAAGGAATGAAATATGGAAAACATCATGGAATTTCATTGTTGGAGGTAGTGCAAGTTGATATTCCATTGGTCCAATCCCCTTAAGGATTTTGAAAGGCCTGCAATACCGTGGTGCCAGCTTGGCACATGAACCAATCCTCAAAGAGATTTTATTGGGCTTGATGCGCAAATACACATGCTCCCCAACCTGAAACTCTTTTAACACCCTTTGTTGATCTACATAACTCTTTTGTCTATCATGTGTTACCTTTAGATTCTTCTTTATAACCTGCATTTCTTGTTCCATGTCCACCAACATGTCCGATCCAATAAGTACCATGTTCACAAGATCACTCCAGTTGATGGGAGTGTTACAACTCTGCCCATACAATGCCTCGAAAGGACTCATCCTAAATGACTCCTGATAACCATTTTTGTATGTGAACTCAACCAATGGTAGATACTCTTCCCATTTCCTCTACTGGTGTATCACATACATCCTCAACATATCTGCCAAGATCTTGTTGACCCTCTTTGTCTAACCATATGTTTGCGGATGATAAGTTGTGCTGAAGACCAACTTTGTACCCAAGCCTACAAATATCTCCTTCTAAAACTTGGAAGTGAAATTTGCATCCATGTTTGACACAATCTTCCTTGGAACACCATGTAGTATCACTATCTCTATGATGAACACTTGTGCTACCTCACTAGCTGAATATGTAGTCTTTACCGAATGAAGTGAGCTACTTTTCTTAACCTATCGACCACAACCATAATATAATCATGCTACTTCACTGTCCTCGGAAGACCTGTGATGAAATCCATGGAAATGACCTCTCATTTCCATTCCAAAATCGTTATAGGTTGTAGCAGACCGCCTGGATTCTTGCACTTCGCCTTTACCAACTAACAATCTAAGCATCTATCCACGAACTCAACCACTTATTTCTTCAGATTGGGACAATAATATAACTTCTTTACCACCATCAATGTCTTCTGATATCGTAGATGACCTGAATATGGATTCACTCTCCCTCAAGATAAGCTTCTTGATCTCACTGCAATTCGGCACATAAATCATGTCTTGAAACCTCACCAAGCCATCTACCATGAGATGATAACTTGCATCCTAATCCCCTGTGCCTATACCTACACCTGTACCTGCACATGTACCTATACCTGTACCTACACCTATACTTGTACCTATACCTATGCTCTGTTGTAATCTATGCATGATCTCCATGTATTTTTCATCCTGCTGACTTGCCTGCAAAATCCTATCTTGTAACCTTGTCCCATAAGAGTTTATAGTTGTTATATGATTTACCTTTACCTTCCTGCTAAGAGCATCTACAACCCGGTTCTCCTTCCCTTTGTTGTATCTGATCTCGAAGTCAAACTCACTAAGGGTGGCCAACCATCTAGATTTCCTGGAATTTAGATTTTGTTGGTCAAACAAATACCTTAGCCCACTATGATCGCTCATCAATTTGAACTTCCTTCCCAGAAGATAATGTCTCCACATCTTCAATGCATGTATAATCGCTGCTAGCTCAAGATCATGTGTCAAATAGTTCTGCTCATGCTCATTCAATTTTCGTGACTCATAGCACACTACTTATCCTTCTTACATGAGAACTCCACCAAGTCCCCTTTTGCAAGCATATGTAGACACAAGAAACTCTTGGTTCGGATCTGTGATCTATAGCACCAGTGCATGTGTCAACAACTGCTTAAGTTGTTCAAAACTATCTTCGCATTCTGCCATCCCTTCAAACTTCTTACCTTTCCCCTGCAATGATGTGATAGGATATGCAATGTGTCAGAAGTTCTTGATGAACCTCTTGTAGTAACCTGCCAACCCCATAAATGATCTCGCCTCATCTACATTCTTAGGAGCTGCCCACTCCATGACAGCCCTTATCTTCTCTAGATCTACTGCTATGCCTTCCTTGGAGACAACATGTCCCAAGTAGTGTACCTCAGTCTGAAAGAAGTTGCACTTGTTAAGTTTAGCATACAACTGATGCTCTCTTAGCAACCTCAACATTGTTGCTAAATGTTCGGCATGTTCCTCCTCATTCTTAGAATATACCAGTATGTCATCAATGAATACAATAAATAACTTGTCTAAATAAGGACACAACACGTTATTCATCAAACACTTGAATGTAGCTGGAGCATTAGTCAAATTGAATGGAACAACAACAAACTCATAATGGTCATACCTGGTCCTGAACGCAGTCTTGAAGATATCCTCTTCCTTGATGTGTACCTGATGGTATCCCAATCTCAAGTTGATCTTAGAGAACATTGTTGCTCTCTTTAGCTTATCAAACAAGTCATCAATCCTCGATAAAGGGTACCTATTCTTGATAGTCACTTTATTCAGGTGCCTATATTCAATGCAAAATCTAAGAGTACTATCTTTCTTCTTTACGAACAACAATGGTGTGCCCCAAGGTGATACATTAGGTTTGATGTATCCTTTGTCCAACATTTCCTTTAGATGCAACTTCAACTCTACCAACGCAGGTGTGCTCATCCTGTAAGGTCCTTTCAATGTTGGAGCTACCCATGGCACTAACTCAATAGAAAATTCTACCTCCCTGTAAGGTGGCAACTCTGAAATGTCCTCGGGAAATACATCCTGAAACTGCTGCAATATTGGGTACATGCTCAACACATCAGCATCCTCAACCTCCTTACCCTTGTCACTGGAAATGTGTATTGCAAACATCACACAACCTTTTTTGCAACTGCGCTTATCCTGCATAGCAGTAACCATCCTTACTGATGTAGGCTTCTTCTTTCCTTACAAGGTCCTCTTTTCCCCACTATCATCCACATACTCAATGGCCTTGTCAAATAAATCCACTTTGGTTCTGTGAAGGTATAGCCAATCCATACCCAAAAGCATACTATAAGATATCAATGGTAATACATTTAAATACATTGATGTAGGCATATTATTTAATTCAAATGCACAAGCTCTTACCCAATGGTGAACTCGCTTCTTCATACCTGTAGCCAACAATACCAACCAAGATTATGCATGCACTTCTTTTCTAAAACCACACTTATCCACCAGGTCAGGACTAAGATAACTATAGTTAGATCCAGGATCAATCAAAATAGAAACAAATTGATCACAAATATTACAGTCCATCTCAATGATTGATGCCTAATGATTCGCCTTCCTGGTGTCCATAGCTGCATAAACCTGAGGAATGTTATGACCAACATCACCAACTGTATGCGCCTCTTAGGCACTACAGATATGGGGTCTACCACCACTCTAATTGTCAACTCCTCCGCCCCACCCCGCGGGCTGTCGGGCCACCGGGGTGGGCTGGAGGGCTGGGTAGCCATCCCCACCACCCCTAACCTACGGGCCTGTTTGTCTGCCATGAGCATTATCGGGTCCACCATACCCACTATGGACATAGTGGGTAAATTTGGTCCACAAAAATTTTTAATTAAAAAAAAAATAAACTTCATTAAACTTATTTAATTTTAAAATTTGCAAAGCAGAAAAATTAACTAACCTTTCAAATGCGAGAATCCTCCGTTGAAAATGTTGTTGATAACAATGTAGCTACTCCACAAATTCACTCCAAGTCTTTTAACGAACCTCGGAAAACCTTGATGTGATGTGAGTAATAATGATAATGAACTTTATTATATAGGTGAAATTATGGAAATGTTTTACTGTACGGTTAATGTGGAATTAATTTGTTTTTAAAAAAATTTAACATGTTAATTTTGTTATGGCGATATCGGAAACTATGATAAAGCAAGTATTATGGAATTGTTTTACAACATGGTGAATGTGGGATTAATTTGTTTTAGAAGGTATTATAAAAATAAAATAAAAAATCAATTGTTTAGTAAATATTATATAGTTTAACTATTAAAATAATTTAGGCAAAAGTTTTAGTTTACAATTTTAATTTAAATATTTATTTCATAAAAAAATTAGTTAAAATTTTTCAATAGATTGTAGAATAAAATAATGAAGAGAAATACATGAAACGAAATTTTTGGAGAGAAACATTTTGACGAAAATTTTTGGAGGGAAAATTTCATTCTCTAAGCTATATAATATCTTTAGGAGAGTCTGCATTTGTATCATTCAACCTCTTCTATTTGAAAGGGATGGATTCTTCTGATAGTGAAGTTTCGCTTTGTGAAGCATCAACATCTTCATCGTGTAACAACTCTATTCATATTGATGAATATAACGGAAATTCTTCCACTATGAATAGAAAGTCAATTCTTCCACTTAGTCCTAATCCTAAGGACTATGAGAGCAGCACTGATGAAAGAGGGGATGAATAATTTCAAATAAATAAAGAGTCACAGTTTCCACTTAGTCCTAATCCTAAGGATTATGAGAGCAACAATGATGAGGAGCATGATGAAGAATTTCAAAAGAATGGAGTGTCACGATGTCCACTTAGTCCTAATCCTATGGACTATGAGAGCAATAGTGATGAAGAGCATGATGACGAATTTCAAAAGAATGGAGTGTCACAGTGTCCTCTTAGTCCCAATCCTGTGGACTATGAGAGCAACAGTGATGAAGAGCATGATGTCGAATTTCAAAAGAATGGAATGTCACGGTGTCCACTTAGTCCTAATCCTAAGGACTATGACAACAACAACGATGAAGAGCATGATGAAAAATTTCAAAAGAATGGAGTGTCACGGTGTCCACTTAGTTCTAATCCTATGGACTATGAGAGAAGCAGTGATGAAGAGCATGACCACGAATTTCAAAAGAATGGAGTGTCATAGTGTCCACTTAGTCCTAATCCTAAGGACCATGAGAGCAACAGCGATGAAGAGCATGATGAAAAATTTCAAAAGAATGGAGTGTCACGGTTTCCTCTTAGTCCTAATCGTATGGACTATGAGAGCAGCAGTGATGAAGATCATGATGACAAATTTCAAAAGAATGGAGTGTCACGGTGTCCACTTAGTCCTAATCCTATGGACTATGAGAGTAGCAGTGAGAAGAGCATGATGGCGAATTTCAAAAGAATGGAGTGTCACGGTGTCCACTTAGTCCTAATCATAAGGACTATGAGAGAAATAATGACGAAGAGCATGATGAAAAATTTCAAAAGAATGAAGTGCCACGGTGTCCTCTTAGTCCTAATCCTATGGAATATGAGAGCAATAGTGATGAAGAGCATGATGATGAATTTCAAAAGAATGGAGTGTCATGGTGTCCACTTAGTCCTAATCCTATGGACAATGAGAGTAGTAGTGATGAAGAGAATGATGAAAAATTTCAAAAGAATGGAGTGTCATGCTGTCCTCTTAGTCCTAATCCAATGGACTTTAAGAGTAGCAGTGATGAAGAATTTCAACTGAATAGAGTATCACAATGTCCACTTAGTTCTCATCCTATGGACTATGAAAGCAGCAGTGATGAAGAACATAATGAATAATTTCAAAATAATGAAGTGTCATGGTGTCCACTTAGTCCTAATCCTATGGACTATGAGAGCAGCAGTGATGAAGAGCATGGTGAAAAATTTCAAAAGAATAGAGTGTCACAGTGTCCTCGTATTCCTAATCCAATGGACTATGAGAGCAGCAGTGATGGAGAGCATGATGAAAAATTTCAAAAGAATGGAGTGTCACGGTGTCCACTTAGTCCTAATCCTATGGACTATGAGAGCAATAGTGATGAAGAGCATGATGAAAAATTTCAAAAGAATGGAGTGTCACGGTGTCCTCTTAGTCCTAATCCTATGGACTATAAGAGCAGTAGTGATGAAGGACAAGATGAAGCACTTAGTCCTAATCCTAAGGACTATAAGAGTAGCAGTGACAAAGAACAAGATGTAGCATTTTCAGTAAGTAAACTGTCACATTTTCGACATAGCCCTAATTCTATGGACTATGAGAGCAACACTGACAATGCACATGAGAAAGAATATCCTATAAACATCAAGTCAAATTTTCCATTTAGTCCCAATTCTAAGGACTATGACAGTAGCACTGAAGAAGGGGAAGATGAAGAATATCCTCCAAGTCAGTATTTGAAAAGCATAGCTGATCATAGTGTGGATAACATTCCTCGTAATGATGATGAAAATGCTTATACAAATGATGATCCAATGATGAAGATGTTGCCAAGAAATATTGTATTGAGGAGTAGGAGCAAACCTTTTCATATTAATGCAAGATGTTCTAGTTATACAAGGGGTAGAGCAGAATATCTGATGAGAAGAAGTTCTATCAGTGCTCTCATTTCAAGTGAATGTTGTCAAAAAGATTTCTTGAAACATATGGATTTCAAATTTGCATTAGAGAAAAGGAAGAGATATTTGTCAATGAATAAAAGCATGCAAATTCATATTTAGTTGGGTGCATGCAATCTACATTATCAAGTTATGAATATCATATTGGGTCTTTCTTTATCTGTAGAAAGGATTTCAAAATGTTTCATTCAATGGGGAATTTTTGTCTCTCGAGAATCCAAGAAAATTTAGAAAAGGATCCCACATTTTATTCAGAAGTACGTCATAAATGACAATTTGGGCCATTATCAAATACTGTAATGTCATGGATGAAATATTTCTTTTCAAAGCATGGAGAGTCTATGCCAAATAGAGAGACAATACATATTCCAAATAATTTTTCAAGACGAGAAATCTACAACTTATACAAAGAATATGTAGAAGGTGCTGAGCGACATGGTCGGTTTATTACATATCAATATTTTGTGAAGGTATGGAAGAAAGAATTCAACAATGTCCATATTCCTAAGAAGACAAGGATGGGGATTTGCAGTACATTTGATTCTCTTAAATAAAAAAGGGACAAATGTGAAGGGTCAGAAAGAGGTAAGTATTCATAAGTTTAACTTTTAAAATTGTATAGTCACTAACTATGAAAACATATTTCTTAATGTATTTCTTTTATGTTGTGTAGATTCAATTGTCAAATAACTTTAGGAGCATCGCAAACAACAAACAAGTGAAAGGAAAAAGTTGTAAAAGCATTGAAAGAAGTGTTATGATAATCCGAATAAATATTTTGGTTTGATAATTGATGGTATGGACCAGAAGAAAACACTTTTACCACATTTTGTTCAAACACCCAAAAATTTACAGGAGGAAAATTTTATTTAGTATCACTTGGTCGGTTGTATGGTCTTCAATGGGAAAATGTTGCCAAGGGTGTACTTCATAGCTCCAAATATTCATAATGATGCAAATATGGCAATAACCATAATTCATGATGTGCTTTCTCATTGATCTGGTAATCTTCCTGAAGTTTTGTATCTGCAATTGGACAACACTTGCCGTGAAAACAAAAATCAGGTTGTTTTTGGATATCTAAACATGCTTGTTGAATTGAGAATTTTTCAGAAGGTAAAGGTTGGTTTCCTTCTTGTTGGGCACAATCATGACCATATTGATCAAATGTTTAGTCATTTTTCAGTCATATTGAGGATGAAGGAAGTTGGAAGCTTGTCATCATTAATTGAATGTATTAAGAAATCATACATGCCAGAGCCTACTTTTGATGTGTTGGAAGAAATTGTTGACATGCGAAGGTTTATTCTCGGATCTCATGGTGGGGAGAAATGCATTGAACAACTTAATGACATTAGCTTCCAACATCAATTTCGTATCAAAAAAATTGATGGGAAAACACTAATATGGGGCAAGAAGTATTCAGCAACTGCAGAATGGGCACCATCATCAGGTTTGAAATTTTTGAAGTTCATTCTAGATCATCCAATATTTGCATCAAAAATATTGTTATTACAATCAGTTGGTGAAGTTCATAATGCACGTAGATAGAATAGAGATATAAATTATTCTGATTGCTTATTTAGTTTGGTGGGAGTCATTTTTCAATAATCAAAGTGATATCATTTCTACAACAAGAAATGAAGATATACCTCTGAAAAATCCATTTATTTGACCACAAAATGTGTCAAATTAACATGAGTAAATAAACATTGTTGAACAACAACAATCTCAAGGTATTATTAATTCTTCACAGGCAGAGGAAAGAGAGATGTATATTGGTTCCAGAAGATCTCATGCACAACATGAAGCCATGGAAGACCTTTACAGGGGTTCAGTACAAGATATTAAGGAGCGTTGCATGATCGCAGTGCTAGCAGATGGAGATCCCAATGGCTATCCATTCTGGGTTGCTAAGGTTATAAAGGTCTTTACAAAAATGGAGGATGTTACAGGTGTTGAAGTACATTGGTATGCCACAAATACACACCTATTGAATGGTGTGTATAAGCCAGAGATGGTAGTTGACAAAAAAAATGGCGGAAAGAAAAAAAGAAAGGGTACAAATATAAATCGTCGCCGCACAGACCTCCTAAAATTGGAGGATATTGACATACTTGTTTATGAATTCAATTTAACAAAGAGAGGAACTCTTCGCTTCAAGACGATAGAGATTCTGAAAAGGTTGTTACTAGAAGGAACAATGTTGAGATGGGAGTCTGCTAAAACCAGTCGTAGATCTAGAAGAATTTTGAAACCTAAAATGGTGGGCATGCATGTGGACTCAGATGGGGCACTAGTTGATGAAAGAGAAGAATATGGAACATCTTCGTTAGCATCCAGTCATTCATCTGAAGATGTGAATTCTGATGGTGTGCAAGAAAATATGAGTGATTTAAAATAATTTTCTAAGATAGTTTATATAACTGAGGTTTGCATTGTATCTTGAAATAAAAATTTTGATTTCCATATGGTGTTAAATTAGAAGTTATGAGTCATTTTTATGTTGTTGGATTATATGTCTTAATTATGATAATTTTTATTGTTTAGAATATCTACAATGCAACATTAAATTAGAGATATAATGTATGTTTCATTCAATATACAAATAATGACATTTTGATTAATTTAGTCATGTAATTTGTTCATAATGTCATGGTTTTTTAATTTTATGGTTGAAAAATTTGCAATTTTTTTTGTATCTAGAATGTTATGGTTGAAAACATGTTGAATTTATACTTAGGAAAGAAAAATGTTATTCTACCAAAAACATTAGAGTGCTTTTTTCCTCATAAACATCTGTTTTTTTGCACATAAAAATTCGGTTTTAATAGCATTTTTTAAAAATGTTGAAAATTGACCCTTAAGAAAAACCATCGTTCCAGTATCAACACTTTCATTTTGAGGGTGTTTTTTGCATGCAAATTTCGTTTTCACTGTCGTTTTTAAAACATGTTCAAAATTGACCCTAAAAAAAACCATCGTTCCAGTATACACACTTTTCGTTTTTAGCAATGTTTTTGATGTTTTTTCAGGGATTTTTGGCCAGAGTTCCTGTTTTGAGTTTATAGTTTCCATTTCAAAGTTTACATTGTTACATATCCAACACTACAATTTATCACTACCACTGCCTCTAGCCTGCTCATCTCCATGTCTCTTCTCAGCTGCATTGAATATATTGTAATGAACTGCATTATCTTTCTCACTTGCATCTTGAGGTATTCCTCTCTTTAGTGGCCATTTTCCTTTAGCTTTGTCGTTTCTTTTCAAGTCATGTTTAGGCTCATCTTTGCACTTCGACTGCTCATAAAAATGCTTGAACTTTTCGATGGACTCCTCAAATGATCTAGGCTCATCGAAATCAATCTGGTCTCTGTATGCAACTGGAAATCCATTGATGAATCTCTGAACCTTGGCCTTCTCCTCTCTGAGGTAAGGCACATATCTCAACAACTCCAAAAATATGCTAGTATACTCCTCATCTGTCATAGAACCCATCCACGACTCATAAAACTCCTTAACTCTGTCATCATAATACCTCTTAGGCAAGTACTTCTTCTTGAATAGCTTTTCAAATGCATGCGAATTCAATTCATCCTCATGTATGTCATTGACATTCTTCATGTATTCCCACCAAATATCTGCTTTACCTTTAGAGACTGAAAAGGGCTATCCTTGCTTTCATGTTTTTTTAGTAATCATGCAATCTAAAGAATTTTTTCATGCCAAGAAACCAAGCCTCCACATCCTACAATTTCTTCATCTCTCCATCAAAGGTAGGTGGCTTTACCTTATTGAACTCATCCAACAAGTATTCCCTATCATTCCTCCTGTATGGATGATAATGATGACAATCATGATGTCTATCAGAACCACAACTAGAGTAATACCTGTGTCCAGTACCTCTCCTATTTGGAGTGTCCAACAACTTGTCATCTCTGATAGTGTCAGATCTCTCTGACCTGTGCCTACTATGAGACCTTCTGCCATATTCCCCTTATTTTTGTCCTCATGTCCATGGCTGATCCGAAGAGGTCCTTGTCATTGCAAATCTGACAAACTCTGAAGTAATATTGCATTCACCTCTGCTTATTTCTCTTGTGCTTGCATGATTTTGTCATTTTCTGCTTTACAACTTATTTCTTCCTTCAGGCTTCTCAAGGTGTCTTCCAAATCAAAAGAGTGCCCCACACCACGATGCCCATATGATTCGTAGGGAGATTCTATGTAGTTTACCACCTTTCCAGCCATTTGATCTCTTTCCTACAAGGCATACTATGTCGATTTCTTCTTTAGGTGAGTTAAACAAGGGGTTTTTGGAGACATCATTATTATCAAATAGTTTTTCCAATGGAACTAATCCTTTGGGAATAAAATTATTAGATAATTGAAAGATATCATGATTAAGAATTTTAGGATTAAATGAAGTTTTTGGGCTTTGTTGATTTGATTCTTGAGCATCTTTTTGATCTTATTCAATTTTCATATTTGAGAATTCATCAATGACTTGTTCATCATCCTCAAAAATCTACCAATGTTTAAGGTTATCAAGAATTGATGGTCTATACTTGACTTGAATCTAGTATTCCAAAATACTGGCTCAGCGAATTTGAAAGAGCTTGTTGAAACAACAAGTGAATCAACATGCATATTTTCATCTCGGGGTATAGAAGTTATGTTAAATCCTTGGAAGAAATTTTCAATTGTATCCCAAACTTCATTTGTATAGGATCTAAGTCTTGGGTGCTTTGTTTGACACATGTTTCTAACCTGCTTCACGATTAGATCAGAATAAAAAAAAGACACTCAAGTTTTGAACCTTTAGACTCTTAGCTAGTTCAAGACCAAGAAGAAAATCCTCATACTTAGCCACATTATTGGTGACTTCAAATTCAAGTTTACATGACTGAGTTATATTTCTTTATTTGGTGAAATTAAAACAATTCCTGTACCTGCTCCTTCTTTTGAGCAAGATCCATCAAAATAAAGTTTCCAAATATCTGATTCTATAATTTTAGGTTGGGAAATTGTGTTCTCAATGGCAAGTTGAGTATTTGATGAATTTTGCAAGGACAATTGAAAGCAACCAAAATATTGATCTACTGCATAGATGGAGTGATTTTTTGCTTGATCATACCTACAAACAGTATGGAGAAATATGACTTCCCTATATAACCTTAAATGTTCACCTCCATAGATTGGAATAGTAGCAAAATACATGTCTATCTGAAGTGATCCTCTAAGTTTAGCACATCATGATCTAGATAGGAGCATGCCAAACTTAGCAGGAATATCAGTGACGACTATGTCTAAAACTACACTCTTGATAGGTATTTGGGCTAAGGTCACAACTAGGTCTTTGATCAGTCCTAAGCATGGTACTTTCTTTGAATCAAAGGTGTAGAGGTCATGATAAGAATGAGTAACTTGTAACTGGAGCTGGTCCATAATTACCTTTGGCATAAGGTTATGATAATATCCAGAGTCCAACATGCAATTATACAAAAGAAATTCATGGACCTTTAAAGTTACATAAAAGGGTGGAACAATCTCACGAATCATATCAGAACTGGGGCCAAAAACTACTATTGGTTTTTCATCTTGAAGGCTGATAATATCTCCCTCAGCATCTACACTAGAGGATTGTATCCATTTAGACACTTGATTTTTATAACCAGGGTTTTTGGAAAGTTCAACTAAAGGGATAGGGATCTTTACCCTTTCCAATTCCTTTTCAATATTAAAAGTTTTCAAAATGGTCATATCAGATGAAAATGTTCCAGTAGATGACTCTACAGTTTGAGGTGTTGGAGTTTATGTTTGAATAGATTTTATTGCACGTTCAATAATAGTGGTAGATTTTGAAGGTCTACCTGGGCCTGATCTAGGTCTTAGATCATATCTCTTATTTATCTCTACAATTATAAATTCATAAAATGCTTGATATTTTGAAAGTTGAGCATCTCCTTGTTCTTGTTCAAAATACTGAGGGGAAGATGAAGGAACTATTTCCATTTATACTGCTGAAGAATCAACATTATTGATATCTTCAGTGATTAAAGGACCTGTATCCTGTGGCTATTGATCATCAATCAACAAAGGTGGTTGAATTTTTTGGCTAGATCCTGGTCTCTGAAGGATCTGCATTTGAGGAGCTCTTTGAAATTGAGTTTGAGCTTGAGGTCTGACAACAGTTTGCTGAGTAGTTCTAGGTTGTGATTCAATTTTAGAAATCCTATTAGAAAGGTTTCTAAGTAAAGATGTAATTTCATCAATTTTATGATCTTCAAGTTTAGATTTGGAAGAAGATGAATCATCAACCCTAGCTTTTAATTTTCTTTCTTCTTTCTTTGCTTTAGCTTTAAGTTTTCCAGAAGCAGACCTATTAGCTTCTACCTCTATAGCATTTGTCTGCATGTCTTCTAATGTATTAGATACCCTTTCTCTCAACATGACTGCAAATTCATCTTCAAACACTTTGGAAAATATGACTTTTGCAGCTGCTACTGGTGGTCTACAATCAGCAGGCATTTTATGATAGAGTTTATTAAATCTCTTGATGAGTTCAGCAACTGGTTCACCGAGGTTTCTCTTTAATTCTTCAAATTCAGTGAGAAAGTAGACATGATCCTTCTTTACCCCCAATTGATTTTTAAAGATATTTATGAGCTCATTCCATATTCTAATAATCTTATATAAACATTTTCCTGTTCTATGTTCATATTGTTAGCAAAATCTAGGAAAGTTGATACACGATATTCTGTTGAAGGGCCAATTTCTCCATTGAATCTTGGTAAATGCTTTAGATATCCATCAGGAAAATTTGCTAAGTTTTGAGTGAGAACTAGAGCAGCATACCTTGCTTGCACAATGGGCTGAAAAGCCATGATAGCAGGAGGAGTCTAGGGTGACTTAGTGGATGATAATGAGGAAGAGGAAGATGATGAAGATGAAGGTAATGAAGAAGAATTGGTAGGGGTATTAGTATCTGGAGGAGAGAAAGAGGGAGGAAACCCCCTTTAATATTTCAAATGGATTTTAATAACCAACTTCTAAACTCCTGATGGAAAGTATTCCTTGTTATCAAACACAGGATTCGAATAGACAAAGAATGTCTCTTCAAGATTAGTAGAAGTTGATGGAACATACTAAGGAGTTGGGGAGATGAAGTCTGTAGGTTTGAATTTAGGTAAATGTAAACCCAATTCTTCCTTAGATTAAGGTTATTTTATAGGAATAGATGGCACTTGATATGACTCAAGTGATTGTATTAAAAAGGTTGATGGAAGATCTACTCCTCTTGGATGAAGTTTAGAAACCCTAGGAGGTAGTTCAGTACAATCAGGATTGGATGACACAAATGAAAAAGGATCTATAGATGATATATCTTCAGGGTGTAAAGTTGAAGAAGAAGAAGAGGTTCTACGTCTTCTCCTTGAAGAGGCTCCCCTAATAATTCTTTTTGGGTTTGTTATAGGGTTAACAATCTCAGAATCAGAACGTGATCAAGTATGCTTAAAAGGAGCTAGCTTGGAACATTGGAATCACCAGGTGAAAGTTTTTGACCTATATCATATCCTTTATTCACCTTAAAGGAAAAGGGAAAATATTTGTCCCGGGGAAAATCTAACTTTAAATCCTTCGCTCCCCAGCAACGACACCAATTTGATGTTGTCCTTTGAGATAACCTAAGGTCAATTAGTTATGCCAAAGCATCTATAATGTTTTGTTGTTTTAAATGACTAGATGACCAGTGAAAAATTCTATAAATAGGTGCTTTAAACTTAGATAGATTCTTAAGTATAATAAAAGGCTTTTCTTTAAGTACACATGGTTAATTTGATTTTAATGGGATGGAGAAGTAGAGCATGAGAGGTATAATTGATTTGATATTCAAACTGAATATTTAACCATTTATAAGAAGAAATTAAGAAAATAGTGCTTTCTTAATCAACAAAATATAATCAAACTGTTACAAAAATATGGTGTAATTTATATTTAAAGAGGAACTTACAATAACAAATAGTTCTGTAAATTATTCTCTTATTTAAAATCACAACTTCATAGAGGATTCAAAATGAGACTGAAACTCAGTTAAATTTTAAATCGGATAACTGCAAAAGACTTAATTTATATGAAGAAAACATAATGAATAAACAAGATGAAATACAACTCACTGAGAAACAGACCATATGAGCTAAATCCAAAATATTTTATTATTTCAAAAAATCTTCAGCTTAGTACAAATCTACTTGATAGCGTATTCAAGGGTTCAACCCATGATAACTCAAGGAGGAGTTATTTATATAAAATTTTGCAAAAGATCTACAATCTGTTTGGAATGGAATACCAAAATAGTACAAAATTACAAAAATAGAACAATATAATAGGAACCGAGAAACTGCTGAAGAGGTGGCTCTATCCTTTGGGAATTTGTTGATGATCTAGCCTAAAAACACTGGCGAGCTTTCATGCTGTTAGATTGAGAAATTACTCAATTGTTTCACACAATTGATCCCATCTTTGGTCACTTGGGATATCTACATTTACCATCTTTCTAAATTTTTCATCCACCTGTGTGTTTCTCTCGGAATTAGGCTTGGTGAGAAATAAATGTTTTATTTCATGCAAGATGGTTAAATCAAAATCCAAGGCTTCTAGAAAAGCCCTCCCTGTTATCTGTCCTTTAACTCCTGCAAATTTGGTTTTGTCTACTGCAATAGCATATAAGTCCTTATAATAATATTCTAATTTGATCAATTTATCATTCAAACTTACTATTCATGGGAACCCTTTCTAATCTAAAACATTAAACTTTGAATGAAATCTTTTGACATAAATACCCATGGTTTGGCATTTAGTTCCTAATTGATTGATCAAATTCCTTTTTTGTAATACCTTCTTAATCTCTAAGATGCTAGTTGTTTTGTCAGAGATGTTTATTTCTTCTAATTCTTCTCTACTCTTTGAATTTAAAACCTTGATCATATATGTGGCTTCTGCTAGAATGGCCTTCAAGGCTGCTTTATGTTCTTCAGTCACTGCTTAGCATCTAGTAATGAGTTCTTGTTGCTCAAAAATAATTTATATGGATGGCCATACCTTTGTCATGGATTGACTGATTTTTGTCCATATATTTTCCTTGGCATGAGCCAAAGTGTTTTCCATCAAGGACTCACTCTCCAACTTCTGGATTTTAAGTTCCAATTTGTGAGTCTTCTGCATTTCTTGCAGATATAAAGTATCATTTTGTGTTTTCTACAACTCTAGATTTTGGAATTTTTGCAGTAATTTCTCATTTTCATGCCTTTGTATGAACAATTCCTATGATAATCTAGCTAGATCAGCTGCTATTGATGTAGACTCAGTGGATGTTGATGATGAACTAAGCTATGTACCTACAACTGATATTGGGACTGTTGTGAGTGGAACCATGGCAAGCTGTGCTGCTTCCGTCTCTTTCAATAACTCTTCAATTCGCTCTTCCATTTTCTTCAACTGTATATTCTGCTCAATTATAAGCTTGAGCATGTACTCTTTTTGTTGTTCATTCTCTACCATATCCTTGGTTAGAGGATCCTCTATTGAAGACAACTTTAATTGTTTCTTCAATGCAACAATGTATGCATCTTTCTTCTTAAGGAGTAGTTCTGCAGCTTTTACATCTTTGGGATCATATCCCACTTTAATCACAAAATCCTCTAATGATTTTATTACGTTGTCTTTGGATAAAGAATAAACCTTTTTTAACTTAATTTGGGACTGAACATTAGATAAGGTAGTCCTAAGTTTAGAAAGAGACATAGTTGTAGTGGTCATAGTAGAAAACAACATCTCACCAGTCTGTCTGTGTATAAAATGAAAGCACAGACTTTTTGTAATCTGATGGTGATTTATGAAATGGAATATGGGCTTGTCAGAAATCCATTTTCATTCTACTTTTCTCACTGTCAAAAGAAGAAAGAAGCCTATGTTGGGAGGTTGAAGTTTGTTTCCACAACTAGTTGTACACATTGGACTTTAAAGTCTCATTTTAATGTTTGATTTTTAGGAACCTTGAAAATATATTTTGATCATCCAAAGAGCTAGTTCCTATGGACCGAATAATTTCTAGAGGTTCTCTAGAAGGTGAAGTTGTAGGAGGAGTAGTTGAAACACTAGTTGTGGGAGGAGTGGTTGAAGCACTAATCCATGATGATGTAGACACTTCTGGATCTCCAATATTAATGATCATTTGTGGAGTTTCTTCTACTGATGTGACCAAGCTAACCTTAGGCTTCTTTTGTTGAAAAATAAATCCTTTCATAATATCTTCAGTAGATGAAGTTTCCTCTCTCAACGTTTTTTTTGCTTGCTCTGAGAAAATGGATTCTATTCATTGGGGGTAAATACAACCTGCTCATATGCCTCTTGAAGAGTCCCATCAACCCATTGTTCTTGATTCATAATTTTTTCTATTTATGGCCTTGGAATGTGATTAGAAGGAGTCATTTTGAAATTAACTCTCAAAGCAAAAATGTTGCCAAAAGGATCATATGACCAAGTGAAGCTGGGTTGGAAATTGATCTTCCTTAACAATGCATCTGCCTCAACACCAGCTAATTAAATGTTGCAAATAAATGATCCAATATGTGCTTTAAGCTTGAATTGAGACTTCCATTTACATGACAGAAAGTGTAGCTCATCCATGTGAATAATTTTCCTAATATATTCCAGAGAAAATATTCTCATGGGAACATATTTGGGAAGCTTATATGGTGCAAGCTCACAACCATATACTCTTACCTTAGTATAATTCTAGTATAAATAACAGTCACCAGTTTTGGTTTGTTCACTTAAGTGTAGAATCCTTTTAATTTCATCCCCAATCCTGGGCTCTGTGTGACTGTTAAGGAGTTCTGCCATTGGATGTATGAATACATCTACAAATTCTGCAAATGAGGAGGTGGTATAAGTTGTTCTGACTATTTCTATCTAGTGAATCACTGATTGATTCACTCCTTGTTCATCCTGCTTACTGAGTTTAATAGGTAACAGATCACCCTGCTGAAAAAGAAACATGTGGACAATTACAGAGCTGTAACTGAACACTTCCTACATAGTGAAGTTCATGAACTGTTCATGTATATTATTAGCCAAGAATTGGTTTTAATTATACATGAATGCTGGTTGTTGATATTTTTTAAAGATGGATAGGAAACTAAGGATAGTCTCATCAACGGACTGGTCATCTGGATATCCTAATAACTAGGAAAGCAAGGAAATGTAATGTTTGGATGCCTCAGGAAACATGGCAGATGAGTAAGGTGAATTTCTTTTGGGCAATTCTGCATCCTTAGGCAAAAAGATTTGAAAAATTTGGGCTCTCTGTGGGAAGCTTAACTTATGGTACAAATCCATAAATGGTGCTGGTGAAAAATGAGTGAGAGAGTCAAATTGAGGGATTAGGAGCATCTGATTTATGGTTTCAGTAGAAATGTTTATCATAGTGTCTCCATTATGAGCCATGGCTACTCTTTTCACAGGATCATATTTGTCTTGACACCAGGTAATAAGGTCAAAGAACTCATGTGTGTTTGGGAAACTAAAGAGAGGTAACAGGGATTCCCAAAACCTAATTGGATCTTGTTTGTCAAGATAATTTTGTTTGAGCCACAAGTGCAGTTCATAGAAATCAAACTCACACTTGGCTTCTGCAATTTTGAACAGTGAGTCTTCTAGAGGCGCATGGTCAAGGTCAAGTTGAGTTGGAGTGGTAGAGCTTTCATCTGCACTCTTCTTTTTGGATTTCCCTTTTGGGGCCATACTAGCAGACAGAAGGAAAAACAATGCTGGCAACAGATTGAGTGAATAAGAAAAGTTCTACAGAAATCGTTTACCTGTGAATAACAGAAAAAGTTAGAGGAAAGTAACAAAGAGGTATGAATAGTTTTATTTATAATATATCGGGAAGGGGTAACGGTTTAATTCATAACCGTAGCTGCTTTAATGCACAGGAGTGGAGCTATAATGGGTGATTATAACGGGTATGACAGCAGGGTAGTGAGTGTGTGAGGTGGCAACGGATATGTCGAATAGGCAATGGGTATGTGAGGTGGTGGCTTGGGATTGGTTGAGGGATAACGGTTAAGGCGCAGGATGGAAAATTTGTTGGTGAAGGGAAACCACGAGAAATTTCCGGCGGGGTGGGGGGGGTGGGGGGGAAGCGAGTGGTTTGTGGTTTTGAGCGAGGGGGTGCAGAGTGATACGGTGACGACACGTAAGGTTGGGGCGTACGTCATGGAAACCGATTTGCAGACAACCCCCCACCCGCGTTAATGAGAAACGGTCGAGGGGGGTGCGAAATATCTCCCCGTCATTGATTTGGGCGGGGAGTAGACCAACCATTTAATCATGCGCTCTTCTTATTGAAAACCGAAAAGACTTTTTGTCATTTATTAACTTGGGTCTAATCAAATATGCGCTTTATAATATATTTTCAAATACCAAAGTTTTATAACCAAAGAATTAATCCTGATTAAGGAATTAATCATAAATTAAAAAAATTTAACATTTTTCTAATGTGGCGCATTTAAACTAGCAACCTTTGCATTTATTTTTGTATGAAAATGAAGTTTTTGTTTTCTTTTTTGCTTCCCTAACATTTTATTTTTATTTTGCCTTCTTTCTTTAGGTCAGCTAACTCCTATCATTTTATTGATATGGATGCCTGTAAAATATAAATTTTTCCTAACATTTTAATTTTTCTTTCTTTTGCATCCATATCCTAACTTAACATTTCAAATTTATTTTTGTCTAATATACTAACTTATCAAAACCAAATAATGTTACAAGATCAACCTCGTTAAAAAATGAAACCAATGCCTATGAGGATGGTTCTTTTGTTCTGTCAACCTTGTTAAAAAATGAAACAAATATCTGTGAGGATGGTTCTTTACTGTGTCAACCTCGTTAAAAAATGAAACAAGTTATGTGAGGATGGTTCTTTTGTTGTGTCAACCGCATTAGAAAAAGAAAAAATTAATGTGAGGATAGTTCTTTATTATGTCGACCTCATTAAAAAATGAAACAAACTCTGAGCATAGTTATTTTTGTTTCAAGCTCGCATAAAAATGAAACCACTTTATGAAATTCGTGATCATAGTTCTTTTATTGTGTCAAGCTTGTTAAAAAATGAAAAAAATGTTATGAGCATAGTTCTTTTCCTATTTCAATCTCGTTAAAAATGAAACAACACCTATGAGCATAGTTTCTTTTTTGTGTCAAGCTCATTAAAAAATGAAACAAGGTTCCATAAGCATAATTATTTTCCTGTGTCGAGCTCGTTAAAAAAAGAAACAAACCCTCCCCTAATTAAGTCGAGTCTTTCACCTGATCTTGTAAATTAACCTTCATTTCATTCACCTATTAAGAACCAGTAGTCTACTCAGGTGGATTAAATGAAGCTTGGGGGGCATGTACCTTTGCAGGTTATGATTGAGGGGCATTAAAACTTATCTCAAGAACAGTTTCCTCTCTGTTTCAAGATTGTGTAAAAATGAAACCACTCTCAAGCATAGTTTTTCTCTCTTTCAAAATTGTATAAAAATGAAAAATATTTGTGAGTCCATTTTGGTTATTATTTTCAAGACTCATTAGAATCATGAAAATCCTGAGTGTATTTTGCTATTTTTTCATTCTCGTAAAACATACATGAAAATGTCGAATTCTTTCCATCTTTTCCTACTCGTTAATTAAATTGAAAGTCGGTGATAATGAGTACATTTTTATCACTTTTTCGAAATCGTTAAAAACTTACAAAAAAAGAAAAACCCATGAGTTCACTTTAAGCCCTTTTCAGACACCCTTAACATGGAAAGATTGTCGATTACTGGACTATTCAAACTCGTAAAAGTAAATGAAGAATCTTCTATTTAGTATAAGTTTACTCCTTTTACAGACTGAACTAGACTATTTATGAAAAAGGTATACGTTGACTAATCATGGTCAATAGAGTTCTCTCTTGCATTATTTTACCCTTTTCTGGGCTTGAGAGACTAAATTTACGAAAAAGGACAATGTGGAGTTTACTCATGTTTTTCTCTTAGCTCCCTAAAAATGAAAAACACCAATATTTACTTTCTTTGGGCACATTAAAAATTTACGTTGAAAGAATTGAATGAGTTTTCTTTTCATGTGTTTTCAAACTCTTTAAACATGAAAACAACATTGAGTTACTCCTTCATGGACTCGTAAAACTTAAATAGTGTAGGACTCGTGAATCATAATGAGACTGAACCACTCCTTCTTAGGGTTCATTGAAAATATTCTAAAGGAATCATCCGAAGGATGAGCTTACAGGAGAAGCATATTTTATCCTCCTCAAGCTTGCCAAAAATAAAGAGGTACTTGCCAGTAATGGTGGGGGGGGAATTGGGAAAGTCATTTGTTTATATTGTAAAAAGTAGTATGTCGCTCTTAAGCATGACACTCTGTCTCCTTTGTGTCTGGGTTGGGAAATCTATTTGTCTCTCAGTTCACCATACCTCATTGAAAGTCTTCGAATTGGTTTCTGGTCCTATTTTTGAGTCAAATGTTGCCAAGTCAGAATATCATGTCACCGTTATGCTGAAGAGAAGTTCAACCTCAGTCAAAATTACCTTGCAATTTATAGGCTTCAATCGTGGCAGACATCCCTGAGTTAGTCCATGATTACTCCAAACTATTGTTCTTGAAAACTTGACATGAGTTTCATGTCGTAGCCCCTCCTACAATGGGTCGATTCCTATCGACTTCAACTCACTATGTAGGAAGTTGAACTAGAAACCTTATTCAGTACCTTGGAGCTTACATGCCTTAATGGCAGGTTTCTTGCCTTTGAAAAATAGGTTCTCATCATTGACCTTCGATCGAATGATTCTATAAGTGTTCGACTTCAGTACATCTTTTCACACTTCATAGATTGTACATGAAATACCTTGAGAACCATTTTCATTATTGGTGGTTTCTCTCGCGCTTGTTAATGGTTCACATCATTGATGGCTAATCAAGTGGTTTCAACCATGTTCAACTTTAAGACATTCACTCACATGGTTAGATTCATAATATGGATCGAGATATGGAGATCAAGACCCCAGATATAGTTTCATCCATCTAAGATGTGTGGAGTTATTAAATATTCATGATTGTAAACATAGATCCATTGATGGATGCATCCACACATGTTCAGCTTCGAGACATTCATTCACATGGTTAAATTCGTACTGTGGATCGAGAGATGAAGATCAAAACCCTAGATCTATTTTCATCAATCCAAGTTGTGTGCAGTTATTAAATATTCATGATTGTAAACATAAATCCATTGATGGATGCATCCATAATGTGTCTTCTATTGACTTGGATCTTTAGGTGTATTTCCATACTGGTTCTCTGAGACATTTATACTTTGAGTATGGGAATGTCTACTGAACAATGTTTTTATATTTAATTTTAACATTTGATTGATTGTTTTGGGTACTCCAACTATGGTCTCTAACTCGAACCTTGGCATGATAAAGCGCTTCAGTCTTCAAACATCTATTTTGATTTTACAGTTTAGGGGGAAATTTGTACATGTCATTTTGTCACATTAGGAAAATGACCATCAGTTTGGATCTTTTTCTATCCATCAAAGTGTTCCAAAGCATCCCCCTAGAAGGATAGAACCTAAACAATCCCAAAGAGAATGGAATTCCTGGATGTCAAGGCCCAAAGACCTATTTTTGACTTCTTATGCAGTTCCATAGTCAATTTTTTCACATACGCAGAAGAGACCATTAGAAGTTGTGCAAAATTTTGCTCTGTCTTACATGGTGGCCCGCACACATGACTCAACACAGGTAAAAAATAAAAATTAAAGTCTAGAAGCTTTGTTAGTCAAATCTTTACCAACTGACAGCTTCAAATTGATGCTACTCAAGCCTGATCCCTCCCATCTTGGAGCTACTTCCCTCTCTTTGTGGATCTCCTATCCCACCATTTGTGGATCTCATCCCTTAGGAAGAGGATCTCAAACCTCCTCCTCTTGGCCTATAAATCAAACACAAGCCAGAGGATTGGGGAGGACCATTGGAGGTAGGCTTATGCTGCAAAAATAGGGCTAGAAGACTTTTCATCCAAGGAGAAGGTTAGAGATTGCGGGAAGAGGCCTGCAACACCAAGGCATCGAGGTTGTAAGTTTTTTATCCTTTTTATTCAATAAAAATAAACTGTTATTTCCTAATCATGTCTATTATTATATCATTTGTGAGATTCCTTGATCACTCACATAGGTTATGATTGGTTATTGATTCAATTTACGATGTATCTTGAGTTAAGTGTTTCATTTATCTTTCATTCTATACATTAGATGTTTTGATTCCTTATGTGTTCCTGTCTATGTAGATTTCCTTCCAAACATCATGGAAAAGATGTGGAAAGCACTAGAACGGTCTCTAAAGCATCAAAGAGAAGCTAACTGTGGGAAGCATTAAAGGGACTTCAACAGGCACTTCTTTAAACCAATAAGTGATCCCTCGCATATTATTTGTTTCAATCAATCATAAGCTAAGGAAAGGTAGCAATTATTTTCTTGTTTGTTACTAGATTTTGTTTGAGATCTAGGGAGATCCATCTTATCTGTAAGAAGGATTAGTTCGCCTAACTCCAAGATGGAAGCCAATTAAGTGATATCAAGAATTATACCATCACATAGTAGTTAATGTTCTTCAAATGAATTTTTTGGAAGAGGAAATTCTGTAAAATCTATACTTACAAAATTGCCAATTTTGTTGCGCAGTTGCATTTTTTAGATGATAGCTTTGTATATCTCCTAGATAGGAGTCAAAGATAGAAAATTTGGAACAAAAGTGATGTACCACATGTATTTTTCGTGACTAGGGACACATTTATAATATAAATACCGTTATATATATATATATATATATATATATATATATATATATATATATCTATAATTTTAAAGTTTTTAATAGGGGAATTGGCAATTAAGCAGGTCTCGTACCTCGTACCTTTGTGTGACATGGAGTTAGTTCCTATTGTTAGTATTATACTCCTAGTTGGACCAAGCACTAAGGGATTTAATCATGAGACACAAAACTCACAACACTTTACATTTTCACAAGCTTGCCATGTAAGCTATCCAAAATAAATGTTAAATCTCTCTCTCTCTCTCTCTCTCTCTCTCTCTCTCTCTCTATATATATATATATATATATATATAATTTGTATATTTTCTATTTTAAAATTTTTAATAGGGGAATTGGCAATTAGGCAAGTCTCATACCTTCCCGTAACATGGGGTTAGTTCCTGTTGCTAGTACTATACTCTTAGTTGGACCAAGCATCAAGGGATTTAAACATGAGACACAAAACTCACAAGACTTTACATTTTCACAAGCTTGCCATGTAAGCTATCCAAAATAAATGTTAAATCCATTTGTATTTTAATTTAAAGCTGAATTATATATTGTTAAATTATTTTTAATATAATATTGTATTTTAATATCTCTCTTATACAAAATTTTAAAATGTTTTCTCGTAAATAAGATATTAGCATAGATCTATCTTAACTCTTGTAGACCAAGACAGCGATCAAATCTCTTAGGATGCAAACTTATTTTTGAATGCAAAACTTGTTTAAAAGTTTGTAGCTAAAAAAATTTGATTAGCCTTGGCTTTGAAAATATCCAAAATTAAGATGGATATATGTTGATTTTGAACAATACACTAATAAAATGTTTTAACCAAAATATATATATATATATATATATCGTAATTTAAATTAAAAAAAAAACATGTGAATAGAATAAAACTCTCTTTTTTTTATATATTTGATTTTAATTAAAATAAAATAAAAATAAATAATTTTTTTTTATATATATAAAATAAGTGGGCCTAACGATTAAGTGCATGTGTTTCCTCCTAAAAAGTTACAGATTCAAAACAGAAAGTAGAATATATATGCCTTAACAGTCAAATAAAAAACACAAAAAATATCATATAAACAATTAATACTAATACAAATAAAATATACAATTAATACTAATACAAATGAAATATATACTAACACAGAAAATGCATATATACAAATAACCCTAACGCTAACGGCATATATCTTAACCCTAACGCTAATGGCATCTATACCATAGTTACGAAAGTTCGCAAATTCGCCTGTACGATTCGATAAATAATATGACTAATTTTTTATATTACAATTATAAAAGAATAAAAACATTTAAAGGTAATTTTTTTAATGTAGGTTTTTCATTAAAAGACAATATGTTTCTTATTAAAACTGGAAGTTTTTTATTAACACACTGTAAAGAAAGGTAAGTTCTATCTTTTAATTTTACTTTATTAAAACGGGAAGTTTCTTATTAACATAATGTAAAGAAAGGTAAGTTTTATATTTTAAGTTTATTGTAAAATAAAAAATCACTAGTGTGGAATTTAATTAAAGGTTAGTGTGGAATTCAATTAAAGGGGTTTATTTTTTTGTGGTCTATTACATAGGATAATTTGCACAGATATACTGAGAGTTAAATAAATTTGAATGATTGAAGCACAAATTTTCTGGTATGTAGAGATTATTCTAAGTCTAGCTTTAATATCGGATATCTTATTCTTTACATTGAACTTCAGTTTGAGGTTTTTTACTCATATTATTAGATTTTAGTTACATGTTTTCTTACACTGCAATACTAATAAATTTGATGCATTTTGTCTTTCAATAATTTTGAATCATTTTATGGACCCAAAAAATTAATGTTAAAGATAATTAAACAAAAATATATATTTTTATTTATAATTTATCCAAAAGAAGGCATTCAGATTGCCTTGTTGTTTTCCTTGGCTAATCATAATTGTTAAAAAATAAAAATAAAAGTAATTATTTATTATTAATGAAAAATCGAAAATATTGAACTTTTGAGAATATATAAAAAATCTTGAACAGCCAGCCCAAATGAGTTTGAGAATATATTCGCTATTTAGAATATACCACCAAAAATCTTAAACAAGCAGCTCAAATGAATTCAAGCTATTTCGATTCACTGATTAACATATCACGAGGAATGAGTTCAAGTTAATTTTTATTCACTAAACATATTATGAGGATATTCTTTGTGATATTGTGTAATGAAATTTATTTTTGATTCATTAGCTAACCTATTATAAGGATATTGTTTGTGAGATTGTGTATGGTTATGTTTATACCAGTTAACGCATTATGAAAATATTCTTAATAAAATTGTGTAATGTTTTATTGTAGATTTGATCCGAAGCTAATATTAATTTAATTTAATTTAGAGAAAGTAATTGCTTTGATAAATTTCTAGTTTGACTCATGAAGTGTCCAAAATTTTTAATTATCACAATAATTATTACAAAGATTTTGATAACCTACATATTATTACAAATAATATTACACATATATGAAGTGCTGTTTTAAGATAGGGAAATTCTTTTGGACACACACTTACTTGGTTGAGAAAATATCTCAACCACACATCAATCTAGGAAATAACTAGATCTAAACAACTCCTAGAGAATAGGAATACATTTCTTTACATAGAAAAAATCACAACAAAGACAAGTAGGAATTATATTTTCAAGTCACCCCCTTAATGACTACATGCCTTGATCTCAATCAACAAGGTCTACATCTCATCCAACTTGACAATTACACCTTGTACCTTGTTCACACAGACATCATCAAATTGTCGACGTCCATATAAAGGAACAACCATCTATTGGAATTCATGAGTACCAACCGCTTCAACTACTATTCTACTAGGATGTCCATTGTGTACATGGTTCAGTCAATCATTATCTGCATACCTGTACCTATACCAATGAATCCTCCTCCAGCATCGTCATCATGGGTTTTCTCGGATTACCCATAACCATGCTCTGGGTTTTATCGGCTTACCCTAAACCATGCCCAGGGTTTTGTCGGCTAACCCTAAACCATGCCTATAGGAATCCCTGTCCACTTCACTCTCACATGTGGTTTCTGATTTACCACAAACCTACACTACAAAGTGGGTTTTGGCTTACCACAAACCTGCACTTCCAAAATGGTTTTAAGATTACCATGAACTTTATAGGGGTATACATGCCTCATCATGCTTACATTACACACTCCAACTCATGGAGTTACCAAGTACATATTTTCAAAGACCACAACAAGACATCATACTTGCTTACTAATACATGTGTGATTCACATTACAACATAATATTGAGTCTGCTTTATTATTCAACAGACAATCCTTTACCTTGTTTGTCCATCTATTGCTGCTTCAACCAACTAATATCCACTACCACCATCACATTTCACCAACATCTTCTAAAATCATATACAAACTTAATGTATTGAATCTTTCTAACTCTAATTTGTAGTTGTTAGAGTGATCAATTCTAACAAATTACATTTACATGTTAAGTTGATCAAGATCAACATGTTTCAGTTAAAAAACTCAAAAGAATTCAAGAAGATAATCCATTTCATTAAAGCATATACTAATTTGTGGCATAGTGGAAGTTTTGGTTTCATCTTCACCTATGTGGGATAATTCTTAATTGTGTTTCTTTACCTCTCATAAAACAAAATTCGCTAATGTTACAGTGTGTCTTATGGGCTTCAATGTGGCACACTGTTGCTCCTCAACGCAACTCCTTAACAAGTCTGCAAGTTACTCCTCAACGCAACTCCTTAACTCTGATCCTTCCTTAATCAGCTCTTCAACGCTCCGACCCTCCATCTTGATCATCACCAGTTACTCAGTGAGACGGGAACCTCAACCATTTGCTAGATGTTGCTCTACACCCACAACACGACTCCATAGTGCTTACTCACTTGGCTCAGGTTCTGTAACACCCCCTCCCAAGTCTACCCAAATGTCACATACCTCCTTGATCCAATACTAACAACCACATATTATGCTCCAATCACTAATATTAACTTCAAATAAATTTATGTTCAACAATTGTCACATACATAAGTATTTAATCATCTTATAAACAATCATCACATGCAATTATATTCATATGCTAAAATAATCAACAACATAAAGTGTAAGGAGCCAAAAACATCCAGAACATCCTATGCAATTGAATCAAACCAGATTAGCTGGAAGAATGTCACTTGGAAAATCGAGCACCGCCACCCAACCTAGAACTGACTTCCTCCAGTTCACCCCCGAGCCGAGAGTTCTTTCCCATTGATCAACCGCTCCTTGTTGATCTTTTCAATGGGCATTTAATTCCCTATTTCATGATATGGTTTGCTTTAGCGACATCCTGCTTTTGTGGATCTTTTTATCCACTTGCCTAGGATTTTCCCATAAAATCTCGCCTTTCTCTCCCGCGAGGCTTTTATGTTTTTCCTAAACTTAGCATCTTTCTCCAGCTAAGAAACTTAATGGATATTTATCTCCCATCCATTAAGCTTATCTAGAATTTGATCTAGAATTCTTATCATGAAAGAATTATCCATTCCCATTCACCAATGGGATTTCATTTGGAAAAATATCATCTCTAGGTGTCTCGTTTTCCAAGCATTTAAATTATCTTTATTTATTTGGTAATAAAGTATTTACTCCCATTTTTACCCCTCAGACCTAGCTTTTTTGTTATAACTCAGTCTAGCTTTGGTTCGACATGATAGTAACGAAGGGGTATTACATACTCCCCCCCTTAAATTCACACCATCCTCGGTGTATTTCTGCATGTTACAATTTATTTCCTCATTCTCAGGTAGTCATCTTTAGAATTACAGGTTTCCATGGCCTTGCCACTTGAATCAGATCTCCCGAGATATAGGTCATCGATTTATGCCTGCAACTCTCCTTCAATTGCTACATAATAGGAAGAATTTCATGTTCTTCCAATGCATTTGTATTCTTGTCGAACACTTGCTTCCTGCAGTCTCCCTACATTAGTCACATTATCCACATGTTTTCAAATGATGTTAGTATTATTAACATAACATCAAGTCAACGCCAAAAGTTCCTTTAATTATTTATTCACAATTACATTTAGGAAAGTCCAATCAAACCAAGCTCGGTTTGTCAATTGGAGAATAGAGAATTAATGGACCTGTTCAACTTCTACAACCAGATCCTAACTAAAGAAATTCATGTGAAAGTATTGAAGTGCTTCTATTGATCTAATCTAGTTCATATATCTTGTGTTTGCAGGAAAATTCAACACAATGAGAGAAAATGATAACATAGAGGTAATCATCAATAATACAACTTTACAATGCCAATTAATTTGGGTTTTGAGATTGAATTTGTCACCAGACAAGGTCTTAATGACACCAAACATATGACCTCCGCCCAATCATAAAGCAGATTATTGATCGTGACAATTAATTTAGTATGGATTTCAATGTTATATTTGAAGTTTAATAACAACCTTAACCTTGTCCTTAGCCGCGAAAATAATTCATTGGCACTCAAAAGTACCTCACCCATAGTCGAGTTATGCTAGATGATTTCACCCCTTGTACTAGTTTATTTTCATGAATTCATGTTTTCTCTTTCTAGTCCTACTCCAATGCCTGGTTGAGCTATGAACAAATCAAACAATCAGTATGCATATACATACACCTATACATGAATCATAAGTGAAGGTTACAATGTTCTCAAATCCACACCCACTTAATTCTCAGGCACTATGCGTGCTAGGGTGTGAGTGTAGGTCATTAACATGCTAACTCCCCACCTTAAACACTAGATCACAACCTGGTAGACTATAATTCCTTTCTTGGAGACAAAATCAATTATCAAATTCATTAAATTAAATCCCATGGTAATTTATGCAACAACTGTTATGTTGCCATATTCAAAACCAAACAGCACTATCAATGCACTCTAACAGGAAAACTTCTCAAATATTGCTTGGTAGGAATATGCATCCCACATTGTACGATTGTGAATTAACTTGAATAGATTGCTAGATATCGTTTTATCGAAACCAATTATCCTTGTGCACAATAATATTAATTACAAGTACCACTTAGCCATCCAATATGGTTGAAGCATCCTATCGATTTAACAACTAGATGTTGCATGGTTTGTTATCCTCTCTCTACATCGCTTGAAAACATTTTATATGCCACAACCCTTTATACCATCCATCGGTAATGTACTCCAATTTGACACCCATTTTTTTCCATCTCCATACATGAAATTGCAACTAGACCATCCCTTATGGCATTCTTTTACAAAAATTCAATGAGATATATTCTTCTTACGTATGTACTACATGCTATCTAATTGGATAACACATTATCACTATGGATATAACATCCCGCTTAATGACATGTAATTCCTAACCTTTGATATATGCTTATGTAAAGATTGTACCTTATAACAATGTCACACATTCTACCTAACTTTGAAAATCACTCATTCCACCACAATATTATTTATCCATAACTTTCATTACATAATATATTTAGTTCTCAGTGACAACTATTCTTCCTAAAGTTGCTTATACGCTTTGTACCATTTACTCCTCTTATATCAATACATTTAGTATTTGAGCCTTCTCTTACCTTTATCACGAATTTCTCAACCCACATGGTCATACCTTACTTGATGCATGCATTATTTTACTAGCAGCATAAGATCCTTAGACTATCATGAGCTCATTCTTTTAACTTGTTGGGTTTTTCTCATGGTCAATGTCTTCATTTATAACATTAATCTCATTCACGTATTATGTTTTAACGTACACGATATATATATATATATATATATATATATATATATATATATATATATATATAATTGATATATATATAAATATAATTTATATATGTATATATATAAATAATTTATGCAATTCCAATGGCCTGTAGGGAATTTTCTACATACTTCTCTTATATATTCGTTTTCCTCTAGTTTAGACACTGTGGTGGCTTGGAAATATCACATAGAACATAAATCAAAATAGAAGATCGGAGTTTAGACTACATTTGATCATTAAGGGAGACACCGTAATGTATAAAGATCACTTACTGGGTTATAAGATTCCATATGTCTGACTTTTATACAGATGGGTACATTCGCTTTAATTTGAATTAAACCAAAAGGATAAAGAAAACAAAAATCCATGAAGTATTGATAGATTTTCAACTTTGAGTTGTTCAAAATGTGATATGTATTCTATCCCCATTACTAATCGTTATAATTGTCTTTAATCAATTTACCGAAAATCTATTAATTTCATCAGAGATTTGGCAATAAACCTGCAAAATTGGGAACAGAGCTCTGGTAGCTTTCACCGCGCATTCGAATGTGTGAGATGAGGAGGTGGCCTTCTTCTTTACTTCATGCCTCTTTCTTGGTATAAACCTTCTTATACCGGGAAGATCTCCCATCTTCGCAGGGAAAATGAAAAATTCTCAGGATTAAGGTTAGGGACAAGAATCATATGTGATTAACTATGCTAATGTTTTCAGAACAAACACAATATCTGATTTATCCCTTTCTTTCATTCTAAATTCAAAAAAAAATATTACGATCCTTTTTTTTAAATCCAACATTGATACCATGCTAAGGGCTTGTTTTCCAACAACAACAGGGAGATATCAACAGAGGAACCGTTGTCCCTCTACGTTGCCACACCTCAACAGGAGCCCGAAGGAAATTAAGCACCCGATATAGATCTGTGAGGGAAATCAGTGAGGCGGCCATGGATTGTTGAATCTTAATCTTGTGCCCATAGATCAATATTATTCATAGATACTATCTTTTCCATGGCTTTTATGCCACAATTCTATCTAACCAAACAATACTATTGCAATATCTATAGTCAATTATGGATATTACAAAAGTTATCGTGAATGAAAATACAAGAAGTTACGGAGAGCAAGCAACACTCTCATCAAAATAATACACTGTGAAGGTGGCTCACCAAACGCATTCCGTCGAACTAGTCATTCTATTATTTTATACAGAGAAAATCAATCTTAGTACACCAAATGAAAGGAGAACCTAGCCAGGCTCGAAGCTAAAAAAACTCATTTGCAGATCTTCCAAAACTACTTTACAAATATTAAAACAAATATTCAAGGCTTTATTTTCAGCTTTATGACATGGTATGAGAAGTAGAAACTGTTTAGAAAAAATAAAATGATTCAACCACAATATATTAGAAGTTGACACTGTTGGACACCTAATCCTAAAGGGTTAGTGTGGAAGCCGAATGGACAAAGCAGTCCAAGAGACTTTGGGATCTGAATCCCAAGAGTCACATATGTTGTACTATAAATGTATATCGTATGGTAATAAAAAAACTCACTGAATGATTTATCTTTCCTATTGTTTTCCTATCCATGTGTGTTTAACATGGTATCAGAGCCGGCGAATTCTGGCCCTGCTCATATTTGAGCCACTTGTGGCCTGTGTAAACCAACGCTTCTATGTCTTAATGAAGCTTGTGGGTTTGTGATTATTTGTTAGGATAAATTCATATTGCTCATTGAAATTAAAGTGTGTAGTATGGCGTGAGTGCTGGTTCATTGGTTCAAATATGCTTTTCATATCTGTCTTAATTGATTTGCATAAAACGTTTCCTGCAATTATGCTTACAGAAATCTTGGAAAATCAATGCGCCCAAATCTGAGGCACTGCCAGCCACTCCATATTCAAAACGTTGCACTATCTTCATTCTGCCATTTCTGTCTACAAACGCAACGCATCCGCCATCCTATCAACGAGAAGCTGGAGAGCCACCTTGCTGTTCCTGGCTATTTTTAAACTGAAATTATAACGCCTCTGGTCCATGTCTGCTCCTATTTCATTGATGCGCAGAGAATCTCTCCTTCACTCAGCGATATTTGTGCCATACTTTACCTGTGCCCTCTGTCTTTTACAGTCCTGACTCTTTTACCTGCGCTCTCTGTCTGCCAGAAGGCGACTGTTCATAAACGTTTGATGTTCTGATATGGCAGAACTGACACCTTCTGCGTTTTTCTGAACGTTGTATACACCGACGGCTTCATCCTCTGCTGAAATCCTTCATTCATCTGCAGCCTCCAGTCCTTCCGTTTCATCTACAGGAAAACGAATTATTCTTGTCAACAATCCGCCAGACATACTCCAACAACGCATACACGCTTCACTGCGTTGTACGCAGGTCCTGGAAGATTTTTGTGGAAGATACAGAAGACGAAGCGAATTTTGGCTAGCCTGTTCGGATGTTCCTGATGTTTCGTATGTTTCTGGATGTGTTGTGAGAGCTGTTTCCAATGTATCAGGGGATTCGCAATCGGAGGTCTGGATACGCAGATCATAGTCCCTCCCTTCGCCATCGTCATTCCCAAAACAATTGATTGACATTCTGGAGCAAGTTATGAGTATCTCGCGCATCATTGTCTTCACATAGTCGTCTGCACCATCGCCGAATACAATAACATCCCACTCTTGAGCATCCAGAGATCGTCCAGACTTAAAAACATTTTTCAGCTTCCATTCCCCTCTGGTGGGTTGTTTTTTCCCTTTGTTTGCCTCTGGTTCGTTTGCCGCCACTGTTTTTTGCCGCCTCGTAGTTATACAAACTATTGTGAATTTGATTAAAAGAGAGCGAGGGATTTAGTTACATAGGCCAACCGAATTTATCTGGGAAACCTTCGTATTAAAATTTGAAGGAAAACCACTCCGAAGCATTGAAATTTCATTATCCTCCATTGATATTTTCCTTTACTCCTCTGAAGGCCTTTGTGTGCATCTAGAGTTCAATGCCAAAACATAGTGGGCATTGAGGTGTTTTCACGAATTGTATCAGGCGCTCAAGCCTTTTGAATAGGGTGGCATGATTTGAATGGGGGACTGAGTTTCTTCACAAATTCTTATGCGAGTCTTGTAATTTTGAATTGGGTATTGATTGGTTTCACAAATTCTGATCCGGTTATTCTGATTTGAAAGCGGGCACTGAACCGATGGAGGTCTCAAGTGCTTCTCTTTCCGCCACAATAGGGTATATTCAATAACGTCGGGTATGCGTCGATTCTTCTTCTACAGTCGTGACTGTATGGCCTGACATAATATCCTTTGAAAACCGAGGATTATAGAGCGATTGGCACGCCCGGTCAGAGGCATCAAATGAGGAACTCTTGCATAAGGTCGTTGAGAACGTGTTGAAATTCTACACGCCCGAGTTTGAGATTGGTCGGTGAATTGTTGACAACATCCATCATGGTTGATTGGCGAGAGAATCATGAATATCTGAGTTAAGTGAATGGCGCAGCGGAATAACATTCAATCCCAATTTTTTATGTTGCATGGCTCAGTGTTTGAATAGTCCTTTCGGTTTTAAATCCACTACATAACAGTCATATAATACCTCTCCTCCACCGATTCAAACCTACGTTGGTCGTTGTCTGAACGTTGGCTTTTAACAATACTGCGCTCCCCATACATGTACTGCCATAATCCACCATATAATACCGCTCCCCTTCTCGTTTTAATACACTGTTGTGGTTTTCAATACATCATTTTTAATACATGCGTTGGCCCTCCTCCACGGCCCTCCTCCATACACAATCCTCTAATACATTTACGTTGAATGCTATAACGCTGTTGGTCTCACAACAGACGTGGAGGTGAACACATACGGGCCTACAGTGTTGAATCTGGAATGAGAGGTGCGAAATGGTGCGACTCACACCATTGGTCTGAGCTTGCATACCTTCGCTCTGCATTTCTTTGAGCTGACATACTCTTGGCGATCATGGTGGGACTCTCACCTCTAAACTCTGTGCACTAACGTGAAGCTCATGGTATCAGTTAAAGAGAGGGTCGAAAAGATAAAAATCCTTGGTCGAAACTCTTGCTAGGATCAGTTCAGGAAGCCGCCCATTTTAATAGGTAGCCGCTTGTAGAGTAGCAGTTAAAGCTCAGAAGACAATTGGATGCCCTCTCCGCTCAGCGCTTGAACGTTTTGAAGGATTGAACACTGCATTATATATTTCGACCAGCATATTGAACGCTGCATATATATATATCGACCGGCATTATATTTGGTAGTTCTGTGGTTGAATTGATCGATATTGGTTGAAATTTTTGAGGTTTGGAAGGTTTAGGGAAGCAGATTATTGCACATGTATAGGAGGTTGTTCGGTTCCAAGGTTTTCAAAGATGGGGCCTTCTGCTGGCCTGCTTTAGTTTTGAGTATTTACTTCTGACGCTCATTTCCTTAAGTCAAGATTGTTCACAGGGTTATTCATGAATGTTTCCAATAGGGACATCATTTATTCTTCTCAATGAACTGGTGAAGCCATGGTTCAGTTGATATCAGTCCTGTATTGCACTTGGTAATTTTAGAAATTTTATTTTTCTGTTAAAGCTCATCTTGGTAAAGACTGAGCAATAAGTGCTGACAAGAATGAGTTTATTCAAGGAGATTATGAGTTGATGCTTTGAGGATGCTGTTTCTTTCATTCTCTAATCATAGTTTGGTTAAACTTTGGCTGCCATGCGAAGAGTTTTGCTGTTGACAGAGAAAACCTATTGATTTTGTAAATTTGGAGGGAAGGAAGAAGCTTTTGTTCTGCTTGGACTAATTTTCAGAGAGAGATTTGCTGAACTTTTGCATCTAGATATATTTTTTTGTTTAGTAAAGATATCCAGAAATGACTAAAATTGGTGAAATATTGGAGTTCTTAAAAACTTTGATACATTCCTCTGATCATGGTACAGTAAGAATAAGCAAAGCTTCTCTTGTTGACATTAGAACCTGTTTGCATAATGTACAAGAAGATATTGAGTTTTTGCAGCTTGAGACAAAGCTACAGCAGGAAGAATTACAGCAGTGGAGTCATCATTCTGAACCTGTTTCTGTTCAGAAGATTGAAATAGATTCCCATAAACAGCAAAACAATAATGTTACAGTTCATTCAGATAAAGCAGCAAAGTTACATACAGATGCAGAGGTTCAGTCTGCACTTCCCAAGCCCATCATCAGACCTTGGGAACAGCTTGTCCACAACAAGCACAGAACTGGTCTTGGATATGACAAGGACTTGTCCTTTCATATTCCAGACTACTCAAAGCCCATTCAGTTTCAGAGTGCTGGATTCATTGATGACAGTTCACTTGCTTCTCATGACAGTTCAGCTTCAGCTGTTCCAGAATCTGCCCCTCTTCCACAGCAGCAACAACAACAAAAACAACAGATCGTGAAATGCCAACACTGTGACCGAGTTGGCCATCTGAAAGATCACTGTTTTGATCTTCATCCATGTGAGCACTGTCATAAAACCAGCCATTCTTCACACAGGTGCTTCAAAAACAAACGTCCTGCAAGAACAAAGATTCATCTTGGATGGATCGCTTCTTGGCAATGGGCATCAACAGCCAAGAAGATATTTCAAACACATATCAGAACTTGTTCCAAAGTATTGAACAGTCTTGCAGTTGAGTTTTCTCCATCTTCTCACCTTGTACCTGACAGGGGGGGAAATGATAGTCATCTACAAGCTTCAAAGTCACATCAAGCGAGCCTGAGCCACAACCTGCCACACCAGTTTCAGAGTTGCAGCCAGAGACAAAGATGCCCGTGAACATGACTTCAGTTGGATTGAGAACACTTCCTCTAGCAGAAGACTTCAGCTTCTTGCCAGTTTTGGAAGAGTTCAGGAATTGCATTAAGCATTCCAGAGTTGTTGGTTATCCTTAAACCATCACAGGTTGAGACTTCCCTTTTCAGGTTGAAGTTTTACCTTTTATGCAGGGTGAGACCTCCCTTTTATGGTTGAAGGTTTCCCTCTTTAAAACAATAGGATCACTTCCTCTAGCAGAAAACTTCAGTTTCTTGCCAGTTTTGGAAGAGTTCCGGGAACTGCACTAAGCGTTCCGGTGTTGGTGGTCAACCTTAAACCACCGCCCTTTTTACCAACATTTCATAGAGCACATTCAGCCTAGTGCTGCCATGCATTTTTTGCACATTTTGTATTACAGCTCTCTTCTTGGACTAATACATAACCCTTCGGATTAAGGGGGGGAATGTTGGACACCTAATCCTAAAGGGTTAGTGTGGAAGCCGAATGGACAAAGCAGTCCAAGAGACTTTGGGATCTGAATCCCAAGAGTCACATATGTTGTACTATAAATGTATATCGTATGGTAATAAAAAAACTCACTGAATGATTTATCTTTCCTATTGTTTTCCTATCCATGTGTGTTTAACAGACACCATAATTTAAGCAACATTACTGATAATCCCCTTCACTACCGAAAGAAACTTCCTACGCTTTCCCTCGACGTGGGGTGACATGTTTCATGTATGAAAAGAATGGAAGAAGAGACTTAACTCTGACATCTAAATAGTTAGAGTAGTTGAACCTTAGCGTTACAGGTCCTCCAAAAAGACTTTATAATTGTTTGAAGACCATAAAGGTTGTATGCACAAAACAGAGTAAATACCGGACTTAATTGAAGAGATTAATGGAATGAGAGCTTATACCAATGACTGAAATTGTGTCATAGGCTACCAAGGCAAGATAACAATAAAAATCTCGAAAGATAATCTAGAATTACTAATTTTCGCAAAGAGACACCGCACGAGTTTCAATCAAGGAGCACTGGCATTCACAATCAATATCAACTCATACCTAAGCCGACATATAGGACTATAGCCTTCGTTGCGTTGCTTCATGGACCCAAAATTTCTTGGGCTAGAAAGTCACCTGATTCTAATTCTTTTCCGCTAATTCCAACGATGACGATTGAGACAAAAGTAATACTGGCAAACTCTAGACTCAAACTCCGACAGTTATTGGGTTTCAAAGCCTGATAAAACTGGACATCGGCAAGTTGATTATGTCTTGATAGTTCACAACTATGGGCAGGGAATCATTTTAGATGGTGGAGAATTCCTATGGAATACGACATCTAACCAATCATAATTTGTCAAATATTGATAGAATTTCTTAATTGGTCATTGCTATGTATAAAATCAAATAGAGTTATTTCTGATCAGTTACTTTTTGAAGGGTTCACTCGTCAGATCCAAGACCACACGACTGATCCACCCACGAACCATAGCCACGACCATCACAGGCATGTCTTATGGTGTGATTAATAAAGACATATCGAGAGTTTGTTTATAGAAAGCTTCGCCTCTGATGACATGATTGATCATCACAATCTGTGGGAGAAATTCAGGTCTGAAATAGATGGCATACCCACCTAAGTGCGGATGCATGTGATTGGATGCTATCAAGCCACAATTACAAAATATACTAGATTCGTTATGTTATTCATAGAGCTTAAAATTTTACCCAAAATCACCTTGACCAAAAAAAAGAAGGATTTTTAGCGATAAAAGGATGCAACAACAGAGAGAAAAAGGCAGAGATGGTTTGGAGATGGGTCAGTCAAGAATATCAAAGTAAACACCTAACACCGCATGCCCAGGTTGACCGCTACATATATCTCAAAATCGCCAATATTTCCTTCAGTACCCATCTGAATCTCCTCAATCCGGACTTCGATGTCCTACCCTCATTAGAATATGGAAAAGTGGTAAGATTCCACAATGAAACTGGTGGA
The DNA here is from genome assembly GCA_031772625.1 of Pinus tabuliformis. NCBI lineage: Eukaryota > Viridiplantae > Streptophyta > Pinopsida > Pinales > Pinaceae > Pinus > Pinus tabuliformis. The sequence continues at coordinate 701,777,000 of CM062811.1, forward strand.
ATATTTGGGTTAACCGGGAGTACCCATACCCTTTCAAGTCTGGAGAGTCGGTACCTCTTCGTATGAAATAAAAATGCTATGTATAAATACAGGTTTAGAGATGTCACATGCATGGGAACAATAAAGGTTAAAGATCCAACCATGACTGTGTAGAAGAAATCAATTTTTTTATTAATCAAAATCGCTAACCTATTACATGGCACCTCTTTGTTTCTCGATGACATGTTCATCATTCAATGGCCCTCTCTTGTAAAGCTAGAAGGTTATATTTATAACCATAACCATTTGATTCCAAGACTCGTCTACAGTGGGAACGATGCAATTGTCTGACACACCCATAATAAAAAAAATTGTTAACCAAACGGATAAATGTTCGACTGAACACAACAAAAGTAGAAGAGAATATGGGAATTAACTAAATAACTATCCTTAGTATTTTCCACGCCAGTTGTGTGCTCATAACATTTCGCAGTCCTTTTATCAAGTCTGTACAAATATATTGATTTGCTGGAGGGAAAAGCTTAAATAAAATTAATTTATCTACCGACTTCTTTGATGGATTTTCAATCCGAAGTTGTGTCAACATACCAAACCGCCATCCACTTCCACTATATGACAGAAAATTACCCACACATCCCCTTCGACATTTAACAATCAATTTCTCTATACTGAGTCTTATCGCCCAAAAACCAACCAAAGATGTAGCAGGTCTGCTTGTGAATAAATGGTGTAAGCAATCTAATTCATTCAGATCTTCTCTGAAAAAAATCTAATTCATTCAGCTCATTTCGATTTTGGCAACGTCTTTACAATCGGGAAACTTTAATTTTATTAAAATCTCCTTATTTTATTAGGATTCTAATTCCTTGAATTGACTCAAAAGCTCTATTTTTTTTTTTTAATACCTTTTGCCTCAATCAATCAAGATCGTTTTTGTGAATTTGATAATTTTGGGAATGATTTTATTTTATTTTATAAAAAAATTATAAATTGCCCCAGTCACTGAATGTTGCAGTTTATAAATTTTATGATTTTGGGAAATGATTTTTTTCAAATCCGTATTTTTATAGATTTAGCATCCTCAACGATTGTTAAATCCATTATTAACTTACCTTTCCAAAATTTAATATATGTTTACGTAAACAATATATATATATATATATATATATTCAACGAAAGATTCAACGCCTTTTTAGCTACTCTATTACCAATCGGCAAAAAAAATAAAAAATTACTTTTGTTGCCCCACCCATTTTCAAATCCAGTAGTTGTGTGGAGAATTACTTTTGTTGCCCAACCCATTTTCAAATCCAGTAGTTGTGTGGAGTATGAGAGACACCCTCATTGCATTTACCAACATATGAAATTTACTATGTTGTGTATGTGTGTGTAGGGGTAGAACCACTTACGCCTTCATAGGTTTGGAGTTGCTTTTCTCGAGCTCATCATCAAGATCATGGTTGGGTCAAGAGACTTCTTAAAGGAGTCCATGCTTTTTCTTATGTTTGGTTTGAAAGCAAGTTACATGGTCAGCCAACCCAAAGCTATTGTAGCCATAATGAATACGAAAGAAGGATCTGGACAACCAACCTCGATCTATTGTGATAATTCATCATGAAACACCATTGTACTCATTCAGGGTTTAATCATATGGGTGTGCAGGAATGCACTTATAACCATTGCTTCAAGCCGCTCAACACAATAAAACTCTTATTATGAATTTATAATCATGGATTGGGTTTCATATTTGGATTAATACTTTGATGACTGGGTGACTTGTGTGCTTATTCTACAACATGTTGGCGTTAATTTCTTCCCTAATAACTAGCTGAGGGAATATTTTTCCTTTTGAATTAATTCATGGAATTTCTAGTCCAAATCAGAGTTTCTGACTACTTATGTCTTTAAGTGATCCCTTGTGCAATTGAAGCACGAATAATTACATTATTATCAAGAAATATAGGAGATTTCACTCTTCATATTAAAATATCAAAACTTAGCTATTTCAAAATCCATGAATCAAACAACCTCAATTCAAAATTGCCTTCGGCTTCAAAGTCCTCCTCCAATAAATCATTTTAAGATTTATTTTCAACCTTTATGGATTCTAATGCCTTATGGCACTACTCTAGAACGCGTTGGAATATTTTTCTTGTAACAAATTTATGACCGAACCTTTCAGTGAAATCTCTTATTTTTTTCTTTTTCTTTCGTTGTGGTTTTCCCTTAGGCCTAGTTTAGAACCTACAACTCATTTATATCCTACATATGTGGGTTGGCCCATAGACCTCAATATTTGAACCTAGGGCTTCGACACCACTTGTCACATACCTCCTTGATACAATACTAACAACCACATACTATGCTCCAATCACTCGTATTAACTTCAAATAAATTTATGTTCAGCAATTATCACATACATAAGTATTTAATCATCTTATAGGCAATCATCACATGAAATTATATTCATATACTAAAATACTCAACAACATAAAGTGTAAGGATCCAAAAACATCAAGAACATCATATGTAATTGAATCAAACCAAATTAGCTAGAAGAGAGTCACTTGGAAAATCGAGCACTGCCACTTAACCTAGCAATGACTTTCTCCAGTTCACCCTGAGCCGAGAGTTCTTGCCCATTGCTCAACCACTCCTCGTTGATTTATTCAATGGGTATTTGATTTCCTCTTTCATGATATGGTTTCCTTTAGCGACACCCCGCTTTTGTGGATCTTTTTATCCACTTTCCTAGGCTTTTCCCATAAAAGCTCGCCTTTCTCTCCCATGAGGATTTTATGTTTTTCCTAAAATTAGCATCTTTCACCAGCTAAACAACTTAATGGATATTTTTCTCCCATCCATTAAACTTATCTAGAATTTGATCTAGAATTCTTATCACGAAAGAATTATCCATTCCCATTAATCAATGGGATTTCATTTGGCAAGAATCTCATCTCTAGGTGTCTCGTTTTCCAAGCATTTAAGTTATCTTTCTTTATTTGGTAATAAAGTATTTACTCCCATTTTTACCCCTTAGACCTAGGTTTTTTGTTATAACTCAGTCCAGCTTTGGTCCGGCATGATAGAAATGGAGGGGTATTAGACCAAAGTAACCATGCCAACTAGGTTAAACATGAGGAGAGATGCTACTACAATCAGATTCGACCTCCTATGTCACCTTAAGGAAGTGGAATCAACATAACATCACATACAATCATCCAACATCATCAATAGACCCCTCAGGAGACAAGTCAACCACTCAGACAACATGTCCTTGGGTCCCACTACTAATCTGCAACTCTTAGGCCTCAGTCACTCTCATAAGATGGGAAAGTGAGAAACCAAAAACCTAAAGTCACTCTCACAAGCTTGCATGTCAGCGAATATGATCCATAATTTCCAGTTCTGTGCAAGCGACTCTGGGATTTGAACCATTTTTCTAGCCCAGAATCCTAACCTCTACCGAGAACTTATTGTAACTTTAAAAAATCATTAAAACCATGATAACCATGTTGATCAATCAAAAATCACCATCAGGACTAGGCATGATCATCCCCATCCGAGACTAACATTCTGTCAAACACTTGGCATTAATGCAACCTACAGGTCTAGGATACAAGACAGAGCATAAATGACTGAAACAACTTATGAAACATAACCAGAAGGATCACCTCCTTCTCCATTAAACTACTACATCATCAATTAGGTCTTGCATCCATCCATTTAACAGTTACAAGTAAATATATGAAATAACCATGACATGAACCAATTATTCAACCATGCTTATAACCAACATAAAACCATATAAATATCAGAGATATGAAAACCATTAAATCCACATTAAATCAGTGGAAAAGTAATATAACTTAGCTTTTATTAGTCAAGGGAAAACTTGACCAGGTTCGGGACTTCCATGTACCACCCGACCATAGAAATGGTTGAACCAAATACCTCTTTCAGCTAGTCACCCCCATGCCATATTCCAAGCATGAATATGGGATCTCATAGAATAACCAATCTAAGAATAATCAAGGGAATCAAGAGGTTAAACCACCTCCACCCTCATCCAACCGTGATCACACCAAAACCGGTACTCCGATCACAACCAAATGAAACTTGGAATGCCATCCAAAATCCATCACTATCCTTGAGTAATTTTTCGTCTCCTTGTCTCTCAAGCTTTACCACAATCCAAACTCGGATCACTATGCCCTAAACCGAGATTGTTCCTTCAGGATTTACCATGTATCCCACCAAAACTATTCAAGGGATTCCTAGGCCTTTGGGAATGAGCCTTGAGATGACCTCCGCCCCAGATTCCGAAATCCATTCGACAATTCCAAAGTTCCAAAACCGAAATAAACATCCCAACATCCCATGGCATCCAGAAAAAGGCTAGGCTAGGCTTAAAACCACTATCATAACCCGAAAAGACCATGCCACCAACAACAAGAGAACCATATACCAACATGCAAAGCCATGCATGTCCAAACCAGCTAGGAAATCACACATGAAAAAGGTTACCTGCAAGTATTCCTATTGAAGTTTCTTGATTCTGCTTTCCTTTCCTTGATCCTTGCTTTCTTTTCATTTCCTTTGTTTCTTTCCTTTCGTTTCTCCAAACTAGAGTGCTCCATGAAAACTCTAAGTGACCAAGAGAGTGAGAGAAAGAGAGAATAATGAGAGAGCTCCAAACTTGAACTAACAAAAGCCATGAACTGATCCCCAAAAGCCTTTTTTATGCATGAGGCCTCTAATTTCTTCATTTTCCATTATTTTCCTTTTAATGACTTAGTTTTTTCCAATTTTCCTTAGCCAAGAACACACATCTAGTGATGCCCACTAGGATATCTTTGCCCAACATTCAGCTTGTAATACGTGTCCCTTAACTATGGTATTATTTTTCCTTTATTAACTTTTATTACATGAACTTCTCACCAAGGCTGTTACAGAACCCTCCCCCTTGGGGAACATCGTCCTCGGTGTTAAACCACACCAAGACCTCAACAAAACCTCTGGAGATTTATAACTTATCTTGTTGCAGTATGTACAATGAATACCCTGTTCAAAAGAAAAACATCATGACAACATGACAATATACAAACCATAATAACATGGCACCCATGCCGCTTATTGGAGCTTTATAACTTAGCTCATGGCAGTATTTACATCCATATACATATATGAATATTAAAACATCATCAAAAAGTATGCCAAACATAAACCAACATCAAACCAAACTGCTTTGCCTTAATAGATAAACAATGAAGTTTATGGGGCCTGCTCCTGATCTGCCATCTCCCATGTAGCTTCTTCAGGACCAAAGTGCTTCCACTGCACTTTAACTTTCTCTATGGCTTTGTTCCTGAGCATGAGATGTTTCTGTTGCAATATGTAGTGAGGCTCTAGCTGGACTTCTCCTTCTTGCTCCACCTGCAATACATACCAATCAATAACATGATCAACATCCTTTATATACTTCTTAAGCAATGAAATATGGAAAACATCATGGACTTTCACTATTGGTGGCAATGCAAGTTGATATGCCATTGGTCCAATCCTCTCAAGGATCTTGAAAGGCCCACAATACCATGGTGCTAGCTTGGCACATGAACCAATCCTTAAAGAGTTTTTCTTGGGCTTGATGTGAAAATACACATGCTCCCCAACCTGAAACTCTTTGAACACCCTTTGTTGATATTCATAACTCTTCTGTATATCCCATGTTGCCTTTAGATTATTCTTTATAGCCTAGATTTCCTACTCCATGTCTGCCAATGTGTCCAGTCCAATAAGTACCTTGTACATTGGATCACTCTAGTTCATGGGAGTGTTACAAATCTTCTCGTACAATGCCTCGAAAGGACTAATCCTTAATCACTCCTGATAACCATTTTTTTATGCGAACTCAACCAATGGTAGATACTCTTCCCATTCCCTTTACTAGTTCATCACATACATCCTCAACATATCTTCCAAGATCTTTTTGACCCTCTTTGTCTAACCATCTATCTGCGGATGATAAGTTGTGCTGAAGGACAACTCTGTACCCAAGCCTACAAATAGCTCCTTCCAAAACTTGGAAGTGAACTTCACATCCCTGTCCAACACAATCTTCCTTGGAACACCATGTAGTATCACCATCTCTCTGATGAACACTTGTGCTACTCACTAGTTGAATATGTAGTCTTTATCAGAATGAAGTAAGCTACCTTGCTCAACCTGTCGACCACAACCATAATAGAATCATGCTGCTTCACTGTCCTTGGAAGACCTGTGATGAAATCCATGGAAATGACCTCCCATTTCCATTCTAAAATCGCTATAGGCTCTAGTAGACCACCTGGATGCTTGCATTTCGCCTTTACCTGCTAACAATCTAAGCATCTAGCCATGAACTTAGTCACTTCTTTCTTCAGATTCAGCCAATAATAGAACTTCTTTACCATCGTCAATGTCTTTTGATATCCTAGATGACTTGAATACAGTTTCACATGAAACTCCCTCAAGATAAGCTTCTTGAGCTCACTGCAATTCAACACATGGATCCCATCTCTAAACCTCACCAGGCCATCTGTCGTGAGACGATAGCTTGCATCTTGATCCCCTGCACCTGTACTTGTGCCCTGTTGTAACCTGTGCATGATCTACATGTATTTGTCATCCTGCTTACCTACCTACAAAATCTTATCTTGTAACTCTGTCTCATAAGAGCTTATAGCTGCTATATGATTTACCTATACCTTCCCTCTAAGAGCATCTGCAACTTGGTTCTCATTCCCTTTGATGTATCTGATCACAAAGTCAAACTCATTAAGGGTGGCCAACCATCTAGCTTACCTGGAATTTAGATTCGGCTGGTCAAACAAATACCTCAACCCACTATGATCGCTCATCAATGTGAACCTTCTTCCCAAAATATAATGTCTCAACATCTTCAATGCATGTATAATCATTGCTAGCTCAAGATCATGCATCGGATAGTTCTACTCATGCTCATTCAGTTTTCATGGCTCATAGCACACTACATGTCCTTCTTGCATGAGAACTCCACCAAGTCCCCTTTTGTAAGCATTTGTACACATAAAAAACTCCTGGTTCGGATCTGCAATCTTTAGCACTGGTGCATGTGTCAACAACTACTTAATGTAATATCCTTATTATAATTACCCTTGCATAAAAGTAATTTCAAATTACGAATCAGTTATTAACTGATTCTTGGCCATTGTGGAACTGAACGAGAATGAAGGAAATGAGGGAAGGCGCAGAGCATATGGGGAGAAAAGGTAGGAGCGGAAGCCATGACTACTCCGAGAGAAATTATCAAGAACTCAGTTGTTGAACAAAGAAGGGGGGAATGAAGTCTTGCTGCCTTCCAAAGCTCTTCCTGATCTAGTAATGGCGTTACAGACTGTCAAGAAGGATGCCTATGATGTTGCTGGGAGCTTAACCTCCCTTCTATCCTCCCTTCGCCTCGCTCTATCTCAGGTTTCCGGCAGCTCTATAGATCACATGAGGTGCTACAATGATGTTGCAGGCCAAGTGCAAGAATCTGCACCTGATGCAGCATCGAAAGGGAACCGCTTCATTAATGCATATTGAATGAAGAAATGAAAGACATGGGAAGTTTATCGGTTCAACTATTGTCTCCTAACGGTGGTCAGCAGGAAGAGATGTCTTGTCTTCAATATTTTCCACTGGTTAGAAGGGAGACTATTGGGTGTTAAGTAGAGGCGTACGTATGGTGAGCCGAGAAGCATGTTCCATTATTTACACTGTCAAATGCGCACCATTAGTTCCAGGAGTGCCATTTAAAATTTGCAAATCTGCTTGTTGGAGTGAGGCAAAAGTACAGATTAGTAACTTGCAAATTACAAGTTTATTCACTTGCATTCTGAAAAGATAAGTATAAATATATTATTTACATTCTATTTCTTGAAAAGAAAAGATGCAATATGAATAATTATTGCACATAAAATTTAAGTAAATGGTTATTCTTCAACTAAGATTGGAGCAATTTTTATGAGAGTGCGTTAAATATAGTTGACAAATTCTAGAGAAACATAAGTACACATGTTATTTAGATTCTATTTCTTGAAAAGAAAATAGGCAATATGCACACAAGATCTAAGTAAATGTGTAGATTTTATTACAAAGATTACATGTGAATCTTGTGTGTTAAAAACTAAGTAGATTTGTCATTTTCTTGGAATAAAATCCTTGCTAAATATAGCCAAAATATCTTCTTGAGAAAAGAAGATGAGGCATATAAACGTCCTGAGGACATAGCGTGAAAAGTGGCCAAGTTTTCTTGAATTAAAATATGTATTTCTATTTAATAAAAGTTTCTTGAAAAAGATATATATGCTAATTGCATTATGATTCTAGCTAGTTTCTAAGTCTTAGTAAAATAACTATGCATTACATGCATGATAGAGATAGCTAATGATGTGCTTCTAGGCACATAGATATTCTCTTCTAACTTTCTTGAAGAAAGAGTATGTGTTATATACACATAAATATAGTTTCATTTCAGAAATGTGTATATACTTCATGTATGAAAATGATGGCTTTTATGTGAAATCTCTTGAAACAAAAATAGAGTTTCCTACTCTTAAAAGACATGAATAGTGTTCATATCATATCAAGAACCCTACTTGTTTCATGAAAATATTATGTGCATTGAAGTAAAAGTAATTGTGTTAGGAAAGACACATGTTGCATGCACGTAAGGGTAGCTATTGTGATTTTGTGTGTACATAGAGAAAGTGGTAATGTTAACTTTCTTGAAAAATATAATCTCTCGAAAGATTGTCTTGTTAGATGAGTTGTGTTGACTTCTTGATTTTGATGCATAAAGGGTAAGTTAACCTTGTTTTTGTATCTTTATTTTTATGCATAAAGATGGATATCTTTAATAATTTCTCGAAAGGGAAGCTTGAGAATCCTTCATATAGGAAGACAGAGAAATGAGTTTATAATGACTTTCTTTAAGAAGAGGTATGTGATTTGTTACATGAAATGATGGTAGTATTCTAGTGAAGGGAATATGTGTTGCATATATTAAAAAGGGATATTATGATAAGTTAATGTATGCACAGAGAATAGTCATTGTGATATGGAGTTATGTTCTTTGTATGTTAGAGAGACGATGTTGAGTTCTCGAAAAATAAATATGTGAAAAGAACATATGTGCTTAAGCATAGAAATAATAGTTTATCACATGTATGAAGATGTAACGATTATGTTATACATGTTAGTAGAACTAAAGAGTTAGATCTCTTAAAGAGAATTATGCATTAATGTAAATAACCATTGTGGAGGTCAACAATACTTACTAGAGTATATGTACTAGCTATATAGTATGTCATGCTTGCTCATGCATATGAGTAGAGGTTAAAAGATCTCTTTTAGAGGTTGCTTATTGATTGATTAATATGATATCTAATCTTGTTGCCAAGCTTGTTGACAACTACATTGACAGGAAACGATGGCGGATGGTGCCAAAGGAAAGTGATGTTTAACCTTGTGGCAAGAAAAGGATTAATGGACCATGCAGATGAGTTTGCATAGCAGCATCGTACATTGCTAAAACAATCATGCCACAAGGGATGTTGTATGTGGCGGTATGTAAGTAAAAGATTACATGGAAACTGTATTAGCTTTTAGCTAGTTATGTGACAACTTAATGATAATTCATTGTAATGATTTTATGACAATGGTTAAGGGATGGAATCCCTTGTAAGCCATTGAGTGAGGGGTGAAAACCCTCACGAGCGTTTAATAATAAGATTAAACGTTTGCTGGTTTTCACCCTACGGGGTTTTCAGGGTATATCGGTGTTCAAATGGTGTGATTGCCTTTTGTGTTAGTTTGATGATGATAAATCCTTGATGTTGATGGTTCTTTATTTGATGGCATAATCATAATGTCCAAGTATGTGATTAACTAATATGGTTAAGGAGATCATGAAATGGATGCAAGGATTCATGAGACAGTTTATGTTATTACACTACCACAGTGGTGGTTAATGGTTAAGCAACTTACTGTCTTCTATTGCAATTTACTTGATGTGCTAATGTACATTATATCTAATGGTTAATGATGAATTGTGGAGTTGTGAATTGGATAATTACTTGTGAGTAATTTGTATAAAAAAATTCTAACTCCCTACTTTTACATGCGAGGTTATCAGGGTATGTGACACTTAAGTTGTTCAAAACTATCTTCACATTCTATCATCCATTCAAAATTCTTACCTTTCCCCTACAATGATGTGATAGGATATGAAATGCATGAGAATTTCCTGATAAACCTCCTATAGTAACCTACCAATCCCATAAACAATCTCACCTCATCTACATTCTTAGGAGCTGCCCACTCCATGATGGCCTTTATCTTCTCTGGATCTACTGCTATGCCTTCCTCGGAGACAACATGTCCTAAGTAGTGTACCCTAGTCTGAAATAAGATGCACTTGCTAAGTTTAGCATACAACTGATGCTCTCTTAGCAACCTCAACATTGTTGCTAAATGTTCGGCATGTTCCTCCTCATTCTTAGAATATACTAGTATGTCATCAATGAATACAATAACTTCTCCAAATAAGGACACAACATGCTATTCATCAAACACATGAATGTAGATGGAGAATTAGTCAAACCGAATGGAGCAACAACAAACTCATAATTCTGATACCTGGACTTGAACGCGATCTTGAAGATATCCTCTCCTTGATGTGTACCTAATGGTATGCTGATCTCAAGTTGATCTTAGAGAACACTGCTACTCCCTTTAGCAGATCAAACAAATCATCAATCCTCAGCAAAGGGTACATTTTCTTGATAGTCACTTTATTCAGTTGCATGTACTCAATGCACAATCTAAGAGCACCATCATTATTCTTTACGAACAATAATGGTGCACCCCAAGGTGATACGCTAGGTTTGATGTATCCTTTGTTCATCATTTCCTTTAGCTGCAACTTCAACTCTACCAACTCAGGTGTGCTCATGCTGTAATTTTCTTTCGATGTTGGAGTTGTCCCTGGCACTAACTCAATAGAAAATTCTACCTCCCTGTGAGGTGGCAACTCTAAAATGTCCTCAGGAAATACATCTTGAAACTATTGCAATACTGGGTACCTACTCAACACATCAACATCCTCAACCTCCTTACCCTTGTCACTGGAAATGTGTACTACAAACATCACACAACCTTTTCTGCAACTATGCTTAACCTGCATAGCAGTAACCATCCTTACTGATGTAGGCTTCTTCTTTCCCTACAAGGTCCTCTTTTCCCCACTATCATCCACACACTCAATGGCCTTGTCGAAGCAATCCACTTTGGTTCTGTGAAGGTATATCCAATCCATACCCAAAAGCATACTATACGATCCTAATGGTAATACATTCAAATACGTTGTTGTAGGAATACCATTTAACTCAAATGCACAAGCTCCTACCCAATGGTGAACTTGATTCTTCGTCCCTGTAGTCAACAACCAAGATTTTGTGTGCACTTATTTCTAAAAACCACACTTATCCACCAGGTCAGGACTAATATAACTATAGTTATGTCCAGGATCAATTAAAATAGAAACAACTTGATCATAAATCTTATGATCCATCTCAATGCTCAATGACTAATGCTCCGCATGCTTGTTGTCCATAGCTGCATAAATCCGAGGAATGTTATGACCAACATCACCAACTGTATGCGCCTCCTGAGCACTGTAGATCTGGGGTCTACCCACTCTGATACTGTGGAAAATCCCTCTTATGATGATCCTTACCACACATCCAAAACTGCAATGGTTCCCTACCACTTCCTTTAGCCTTCTGCTCTCCATGTCCCTTCTCAGTTGCATTAAATCTCTTGTATGAAACTGCATTATCTTTCTCACTTGCATCCTTAGGTATTCCTCTATTTGGTGGCCATTTTCCTTTAGCTTTGTTGTTTCTTTTCAAGTCATGTTTAGGTTCAGCTTTGCACTTCGATTGCTCATAATAATGCTTCAACTTTCGGATGGCTTCCTCCAATGATCTAGGCTCATCGAACTCAATTTGGTCTCTGTATGCAACTGGAAATCCACTGATGAATCTCTAAACCTTGGCCTTCTCCTCTCTGAGGTAAGGCACATATCTCAACAACTCCAAAAATATGCTAGTATACTCCTCATCTGTCATATAAACTATCCGCGACTCATAAAACTCCTTAGCTCTATCAGCGTAATACCTATCATACAAGTACTTCTTCTTGAAGATATCTTCGAACGCATTCCAAGTCAATTCATCCTCATGTATTTCCTTGACATTCTTCATGTCTTCCTTGAGTTTGTCAGATTTGTAGCCTACTATGAGACCTATTGCCATATGCCCCATTAAATTATGTCCTCATGTCCATGGATGATCCGAAGAGGTCCATGTCGCTGCAAATCTAACAAACTCTAAAATAATATCACACTCACGCCTGCTTGTTTCTCTTGTGCCTGCATGATTTTGTAATTGTCTACTTTACAACTTCTTATTCTTCCTTCAGGCTTCTCAAGGTGTCTTCCAAATCAGAAGAGTGCCCAACACCACGCTGCCCATTTGATTCATAGGTAGATTCTATGTAGTCTACCACCTTGTTGGCCATCTGATCTCTTTCCTGCAAGGTATACTATGTCATCTAAACCAAATCACCATAAATCAATGTACCTTAGCATACTCGAGGATGATACCTTGTCTGAAAGATCATCAAACTAGCGTGATGTGTGTACAACATAACCATAATAACATATATACATATATAATAAGTGCATCAATGCATAACCATCATACTAACTAGATCTAGTCATCAATGTAAGGCCATATCAACAATGCATGTTATGACCTCATGCATGACAACAACCAATACTCCAGTAGACACATTGCTTCATGCAACTATCCACCTGCATAATCAATTCCTAATCAAATACACATATGCATAACCACATGTAGTCGAGCATAAGCGATAAATTCTTGTAATCATCCAACAAGATTGATTCATGTAATCAAATAACCAAACCCAATGTAAAAATATGTAATCAAGTTTCATGTGATTGTATATCCAATCATATACTAATGACGATGCATTCCATAAAATCGAAATCAAGTTACTCATGATAACCTTACTTCTACCATGATCAATATGATGCTTTGCAACAAGCACATGGAACGCAAGTGTAAGAGCCACACACGCAACTGACATGCATGCATGACTAACACATTCACCCATATATGTAGCACCAGATATGACCCAAAGAGAGCACTTCCCTGCTCTGATACGAATCTATAACACCCCCTCCCAGGTCTACCCAAAGTAACCATGCCAATAGGGGTAAACATGAGGAGAGATGCTACTACAATTAGATTCGACCTCCTATGTCACCTTAAGGAAGTAAAATCGACGGAACATCACATATAGTCATCCAACATCATCAATAGACTCCTCAAGAGACAAGTCAACCACTCAGACAGTCTGTCCCTGGGTCACACTACTATACTGCAACTCTTAGGGAAAGGGAGCGACCAAAAACCTAAAGTCACTCTCATAGGCCTTCCTTCCAACAAATGTGGTCCAAAATTTCCATTTATGTGCCAACAGTTTTGGGATTTGAGCCACTTTTCTAGCCCAAAATCCTAGCCTCAGCCCAGGACTTGTTGTAACTTTCAAAAATCATTAAAAACATGATAATCATGCTAATCAATCAAAACTCACCCTTAGGACTAGGCTGGAGCATCCCCAACTGGGACTGACATTCTGTTAAACACTTGGCATCAATGCAACCTACAGGTCTAGGATACAAGACATAGCATAAATGATTGAAACAACTTATGAAACATAACCAAAAGGATCACCTCCTTCTCCATTGAACTACTACATCATCAATTAGCTCTTGCATCCATCCATTTAACAGGTACAAGTAAATATATGAAATAACCATCACATGAACCAGTTATTCAACCATGCTTATAGCTAGCATAAAACCATATAAATATCAGAGATATGACAACCATTAAATCCACATAAAATTAGTGCAAAAGTAATAGAACTTAACTTTTATTAATCATAGGCAAATCTACCAGGTTCGATACTTCCACATACCACCCGACCATAGACATGGCTAAACCAAATCTCTATTTTAGCTAGTCACTCCTGTGCCATATTCCAAGCATGAATGTGGGATCTCATAGAACAACGAATCCACGAATAAGCAAGGGAATGAAGAGGTTAAACCACCTCCACCCTCATCAAACAGTGATCACACTAAAACTGGTGCTCCAATCACAACAGAATAGAACTTGAAATGCCATTTGGAATCCATCACTATCCTTGAAGAATTTTCCATCTCCTTGTCTCTCAGGCTTTACCATAATCCAAACCCAGATCACTAGGCCCTAAACTGAGACTGTTCCCTTAGGCTTTACCTTGTATCCTGCCAAAACCGGTCAAGGGATTCCTAGGCCTTTGGGAATGAGCCTTGAGATGACCTCTGCCCCAAATTATGAAATCCATCCGACAATTCCAAAGTTCCAAAAATGAAACAAACATCCCAACATACCATGGCATCTAGAAAAAGGCTAAGCTAGGCTTAAAACCATTGTCATAACCCAATAAGATCATGCCACCGACAACAAGAGAACCATACACCAACATACAAAGCCATGCATGTCCAAACCAACTAGGAAATCACACATGCAAAATGTTACCTGCAAGTATTCATGTTGAAGCTGCTTGATCCTTCTTTGCTTTCCTTGATCCTTGATTGCTTTTCCTTTCCTTTGCTTGCTCCAAACTAGAATGCTCCAAGAAAACTCTAGGTGACCAAGAGAGTGAGAGAGAGAGAGAATAATGAGAGAGCTCCAAACTTGAAGTAACAAAAGACATGAACTGGTCCTCAGAAGCCTTTTTATGCATGAGGCCTCTAATTTCTTCATTTTCCATTATTCTCCTTCAATTTCCTCCTCACATGCAACATGTGAACTTCTACCTTCCTTTTCTCCTAATTTCCTTTATTTTCATAAGCAAACATGGCAAAAAATGCCTTTTTTCCTTTTAATGCCTTTGCCTTAGCCTTTGTCAATTTTCCTTAGCCAAGAACACACATCTAGTGATGCCCAATAGGATATATTTTCCCAACATTCAACTTGGAATACATGTCCCTTAATCGTGGTCTTATTTTGCCTTTATTAACTTTTATTACACCACATCGGGTTCTTTCATACCCAGGTTAGATCCAACTCAACAATGGAAAATCGGGGTAGAGCAACATACTTGCTCTCAGACTCATCACAGTGGCACCTCCAACTACTTAACACAGGATCTGACATATGATACCTTTCTCTGCCTAACGTCTAAAGAGTTTATCTACCTCCACGTCCAAATCAACATTCACAATCAAGCTCAATCAACCTTCACAACGTTCAGAGCACTTGGCCTCCTACTTTGCATCACAAAATCTAGTTTCGAGCTGGTACACAAATCTTAATTTATCAATTATTTCTACAATAATACACTTGAGATCTCAATGCAGTTCAGCAAACAATGCAGGTGAGGGATAGAGGGCACACACTCCAACTATGTGAGACTTATAAGGTTGGGTTTTCTATGACACACATATTTAATTCTCCTTCTGAGCCACAAGCCAATTCTACTCTGTACTTGTCTATGTCTGCAAGTTCTTCAAGGAAAAAAATAGGAAAATATTGTCTCAACTCATGGTGATGAGACAACCTTTCATCTTGTTCGTTACATTAGAGATGTAGAAGACAGGCTTGATGAAGCAAATATCTGATTGTATGCTTATCATATCCTTCCACATAGGGAGTTCTCCACGCCAAGATCTACAGGTCAACTCGTCCCCACACAGGTTGACACGATAGCTACAATGAAGAGGATTCATCTCTTTCAATTTTGGTTGGAAAGTCTCAAATCGAACAACACTCCTTCACTCTATATGTTGCAGGATGGATGATACTTCCAATGAAATAAGCTCTAGCTCTTCAATCACTCGACTCAAGTTAAATTTAGCTCTACACGCAGCCTCTATGCAGTGCTCACAACAGTCAACACTCACCATCGTTGATCAAACCGATAATATTTTTTAGCACTAGAATTTCAGATCTTGGTTGTTCAATAAGCCCTCGGCACTGAACAATTATATCGCCTATATATTGGCCTCCAATAGATGGAACCACGATATTTTGCAGCTTGCAGTCACACTCACACGACTTCAAATGCGTTGGACGACCTCTCCCAAAAGCAACATCATCAATAGACTATTTGCATGCAACCCCATGGCACAACTCAACTTGATTCCTCTTGAATCAACTCGCAAGGGCTTCACTCAATGAACCTATGACATATCACGTGCGTTCATGGCATATTAAAAAATACCCTTAATTTGACTACATATTGGAAAATACCTCTAAAAATCACATTATTTAACCCCCTACCAATTTAAAAATCCTTACTTTCACTAGATATTGTAAGTATCCATTTTTCATTAACATTTTTTCTACCCCTTTATATTTTTTCATTAACTTTGGGCTCTATTTTGTATACCTTCCAATATAAAAACTTTTACCCCCTATATATCCCCCAATATATTATGTCATTTTTTCCTTAATAAATATCCCCCAATATGAACCCATGTGTTATGGTATTGCTCCCCTAGTGAAGCCCTCATGAATCAACTTCACACGGACTTTAAGCCCAAACGAGATCTAATACCAACAAAGACTTTGATAATGCACACATTATTACATTGATCAAATAATATTACATATATATATGAAGTGTTGTCTTAAGATAGAGAAATTGTCTTGGACACATAATCAGTTGGTTGAGAGAATATTTCAATCACACTAATCTAGGAAACAACTAGATCTAAACAACTCAAAGAATCACAACAAAAACAAGTAAAAATTATATTTCCAAATCAATTAAAAGACATCCTAAGTAAGAAAAACTCTAAATCTACATGATTATCCAAAATTCTTAAAAAAACAATAATTAACATAAATAAAACAAAGTGAACTCCACTCCATTATATTTAAAGTTATATTAAATTTATTATTTAAATTGAATAAGCAATACTAGTAAATTATAATTTTAAATTGATTAATTTGTAAAACTTGAAGTTTTATTAAAATTACACATCTTAAATGAGTAAAGTTGTAATAATTAGAATTTCAAATCTTATAATCGAAATTACAAAAGTAAAACTTACATCAGTAAAATATTTATACATACAATTACAATTTTAAATTTATTTATAAATTTTATTAGAATTAGATTTTTTATTTTAATTTAAATGATTAAAGTTACAATTTTAAATTTAAATAAATTTATTTCTTCTAGATTTAAATTTTTATTTACAATTTTAAATTAATTAATTTATAAATTTTATTAGAATTTTTTATTTTATTTTAATTTAAATGATTAAAATTAAAATTTTAAATTTAAATATTTTTTATTTATTTAAATTTTTATTTAAATCGGGATTTCAAATTGATTTTTCATTTAAAGTGTTTTTAAAATCACAATTTTAAATATAATATTTGAAATATTTAATTAAAAATTTAAATTATTAAATAATTTAAAGTGTTAAAACTAAAGTATATTAAAATTTAAACTAAAAATTAAAAATACTTATATCATAAAATAAAAGTGTGATTTTAAAATTATTTATTTATAAAATTTTAAAGTTTATTAAAATAATATTTTTCAAATTTATTGGGAACGAAATTGGCGATGATTGTCTCGGAAATGATTTTTTTTATGAAATATTATGTAAAAACAAAATTCAAAATTCAAATAATATAAATAATTAAAATCAAAAAATTATAATTTTAAATTAAAACATTTTTAAAATTACAATTTTGATATCAATATTAAAAAAATTATATATTTATAAAATTTGAATTATATTAAAATCATAATTTTAAATTAAATATTTAAATTATAATGAATAAAAATCATATTATTGATTTGAGAATTCTGTGATCCATATCAAATTTTGAAGAATTTCAAGTTGTCCTGACAATGAACCACACTGATTGGTTCTAAACTCGTCGACAAAAAATTTTCCATGTAATTTTTGCCAAAAAAATCATATTTTAAATAAATTTTAAAAATTATAATAAAAAACAATCTACATCATCGTTGAAAATTGCACCAAATTCAAATTAATAAATTACTCAACATTTCCCTAACACAAAACTATTAAAACAAAATACCAATAATTTAAGATTGTGATATTTTATATTAATTATAAATATGAAAAGAAAGAATCCCCACCGCACGAAATAATAAAGCAATTAAAATAAAATATCAATAAGTTATAGTTTTAATGAATTTCATTTCAATTATAATTATAATTCAGTTTTGAATTAAAATAAAATAGGAATAAGTATTAATTTTAATGAATTTCATTTCCATTATAATCATAATTATAGTTTTGAATTTCATTTCAATTATAATTGTAATTGAGTTTTGAATTAAAATAAAATGCTAATAATTATTAATTTTAATAAATTTTATTTCAATTATAATTATAATTTAGTTTTGAATTTGATAATTATATTTGTAGATCCATCTTAATTATAAATTTAGTAAGTGTTGAGAGATCAAATCTTTGGAGATCAGAAATTTTTTTGAATGTAAAAATTAGAAAAAGTTTGCACCTCTAGAAATTGAATACATGTGGCTCTTGACAATTCTAAAATCAAAATGGATTTATGTTGATTTGAACAACATACTAGTAAAATGTTTTAACTATAAGAAAAATTTAAATTTATTTGTTTCATATAATATATATAATTATTTTTGTTATTAATATTTTTAAGATGTTATATTTTTCCCTTTGTTTTTCTATATACACACATATACATTGAATTATTTTTGTTGTGAATACATTTTAAAATGTTATATGTCAACTCCATATTAAACATTGAGAAATTACAAATTTCTATCATACCTTAAATTATAAAATACTTATTCATGAAATAAATATTTCTCTCGCTTTATATATATATATATATATATATATATATATATATATATATATATATATATATATATATAATGTTTTACTAAACATGCATATTGAAATATTTGATTTATAAACCACATTATATATATATATATATATATATATAGATGTGTGTGTGTTGGATTTTCACACTCGCCTTATTGGGAATCGAGGACTAACCGCCACTCTGGGATCCACCCTGGGACCACTTAAAAATGTAATGATGATGGTTTGTAATTTTACTAATGCATGCGGCTTTGATTTAATGGAAAAATTAACATGGTATCAAAGCCTTGGCCCAGGTTGAATTCCTTGATTTGCCTTTGAGGGGGGTTGTTGGATTTTCACAACCTTGGCCCGTCCCTGAACTTAACATGGTCCCTGTAATGGAAAACCTAACATGGTATCAAAGCTTCAGCCCCTCCCTGGGGGTGTAATGGTCCCTAGGGGTGTAATGGTCCCTAGGGGTGTAATGGTTCTTGAGGGTGTAATGGTTTGGAAGGGGTTCCATGTAATGGAAAACCTAACATGGTATCAAAGCTTTGGCCCTCCGTGTAATGGAAACCTAACATGGTATCAAAGCCTTGGCCCTTCCCTGATTTGCGGGGGGGTTCCCTGGGGTGTAATGGTTTGGAAGGGGTTCCCTGATTTTAATTTGAGGAGGGGTGTAATGGTTGGAAGTTTACTAATGCCTCTAGATTTTGATTTAATGGAAAACCTAACAATACATACACTAATGAAATAAATTTATATCAAAATTGAAATACCTATAATTAAAATTATATCAAATCCATTTATAAAGAGAATTGGATATAGTTTAAATGGTTGGGAGAAATATTATTATCCTCCCTACGGGATGTAAATTCCCACATGAGAAATATTAGATGAAACAAATTTGAGTGAGGGTGGGGCAGATATAATAGAGAAATGAAGATGGGTTGGGGAATTGATTAACAATATATACATAAATTTTAAAAAATTGAGAATGAGGGAGAAAAAGCATCAAAACTTCGAAAAAATATTAAGATGGGTGGAAATAATAAAAAAAGCATTAAAAAAATGGAAAATATTAGAGAAAACATATCTTAAATATAAATCAAATAAATTTCATCCTCATTCTTATAAGTTATCCAAAATATGATTAATTTATTTTTTTTTCCTTTTGTACGGTAGCTAAAGCCGAAGTGGAGATGGGGGTACCGAGTGAGGGTAAAGGTGGGGAAGAGTAATGGCTAAAAAGTTTTTAGCCAAAGTGGGGATGGAGGTATTGAGTGAGGGTAAATGTGGGGAGAGTAATGGGTAAAATGTATTTATATGGGTAAGGGTGAGTTTGAGAGGGGAGAAATATTGGGTGAAACATATTTTATATGGGTGAGGCTAAGGGTGACAGTGAGGGTAAGGCAGATACTCCTTCCTTGTGTGGGCCACTGAGAGGGTAGGGGGGAATATTTCTCTCAGACTACAATGAGGGTAGATAAATATTTCCCCCTTGAGAGGGCCACTGTGGGGGAAAATATTGAGTGAAACATATTTAAATGATGGCGAAGGTGGGGAGAATATTTGATGAGACATATTTTATAAATATATTTCACCCTAGAGTATTTCCTCCAACTTACACCCTCAAATATAAGAATAAGGTAAAAATATATAATGACTAAATGAAAGGGGTAAAAAAAAAACAAAAGTAAGTAATAGGGACTAGGTGAAGTAATAGAGAAATAAAGATTTGGGCGGAGATAAATAATGAAACACACACATATATAATCAAATTTTATAAATCCCCCCACTTCAACCCTCACAAGTTATCTAAAATATGAATTCTCAATTTTTATTTTTTTTTCCCACTAATCAAAATATATATATATATATATATAATTTCATTAATTGTATGTAAATTTATATACAACTAATTATTAAAAAAATTCATATTCAATTTAGAATAATAAAATATTATTGGAAAAGTAAAACTTCTCATTTAAGTTTTATTCTATAGGAGAGCATAAATTATCACTTTAAGAGAAACTAGATATCACTTATTTAGATTTTATTTTTTATTTTTATTTTTTATCTGTTAGGTTATGTGAGTCACTTTAAGAGAAACTGGATATTGCTTATTTAGATTTTATTTTTTATTTTTATTTTTTATCTGTTAGGTTATGTGAGTTCTGATATGACTGGCACGCATAATCTATGGTTCAAGTAGTAATGACCTAGGGACATCTAAGCCATCAAAATCTCCCAGGAACACACATAGCAACTCAACATGGCTGGATTTTTGTCCACTAAATTTTCAACTAATTACTTCTACACCACAGAGTGCCTTAACAAACACATTGTCACTCTAGGCTCTATGCCCGATTGGCATATTGACTATTTTGATTACAACCTAAAGTCCAATATGATTTTACAATTATTATTTTGAGTTTTTTTTTAATATTATTATTTAAATATATTTATAGGAAAATAATTATCAATAATATTAGTAAAAGTATATAATAAAATATTTGATTTATATAATAAAAAATATGTGTTACAGAGCAATGAAACATATAAAATATTGCAGCAACACAACACAGAAAATGCATAAAACAAGAGAGACACAGATATATTTCGTTCACCCAATTTGGAATACGTTCACAAAGAAACAACCAGTGATTCCTTTTATATTATCCAACAAAAAGAAAAGATACAACCTACAACAAATCTATTGTAATTTCCTCTCTCTCACACAGTCTCCTTTCTCTTTCTCTCTCAGAATACACATATACACAACGCAATACAGTTCTCTCATATATATAGTGAGGGGTTGTTTTCTAGGAAAAAACCCTAAATTAAACATAACTTCTACCATTAGATTTGCCTAATGAACGACTCAGATTGACTATGAAATTACAATATTTACAAGTGTAATGTCCCCATCAAATTTTTTTTATTTAACAATGCATCAACGGGTGTTACCGCATTACACCATGCTGGTCTACAGTACCTTTGTTTGATCTTACTGTAACTTTCAAATTTACTACTGCTACAACTACTAGGGTGTCATTTAATTGTGCATTTAATACTCAGGGGGTTGGTTTGCTTGGTTTTATGATCCACCCACTTGTATTCACGTTCTAATTTGGTGTGAGGCCACCTCCATTACGTGGCGAACCTCTCCAGGTAAGGGCAATGTTAACTCCAGGCTGCGCTATCATGTGCATGGTTTGGTGGACCGTCCGGCCACGCCCGCCTTGCTCAGGATCCTCATCCGGATCAATGATGCTACTTACTCCTTTGTGATCCAACGACAGTGCCCTTTCCAGGGTTACCTTACCTCTAACTTTGGCGAAGTTGACCTCATTTGTTCTTGCAATCCTCCTACGGAGTTTGCTCTGATGCAGCCATTATTTCGACAGTGTTTTTCTTGGATTTCCGGTGAATTGTTTCGGGTCTAGCTTCGTGGCCTAGCAGTGGCCAACCTTTTTACAGGTAAACTGTTTTGTGGTTACTTCCAGCTGGTTCTCCGTTCCTCTTTTATTTTTCCTTGTTCTTCATTGTTGAAGGCGCACAAGCCATTACCAAAAACCCTAACCGGCCTCTACTGTAATTGAAATGCAGTGCAGGGTGTTAGAATTTCGGAGTTGGCTCGGCCTGCTGGATGGGGCGACACTTCTACCGCAGTGGTCCATCAGTTACGGGTAAGAACTTGCCCTGGTTGAAAGGGAAAAACTCAAGGCGTGGCTATAGCTCTCTACATCCATGCGATGCTTGTCTCATAGACAAATCCTTAATTTGAAGGAGGGTTAGGGTTTAATGGGTTTTTCCCCAAATGTATATTTATATCGAGCAACGTTGTGAATATCATTTAGATATTACTCAGAGCTCATTCTTCTCTAACATTTATGTGGGTTTCTAGATAAACTCGTTGTGAAAATGAAGGTCTTCAGTATTTATACAAGATATTTACTCTGCTATTGGTATGGCCACCAGGGCTAGTAGTGAGAGCATTGTTTGCTTAAATTTTGTTTTTGGCAATTTACTGTACTTATACATATATATATTTCTAGTCCTGTGTTTGTGTTTATTGTTATAATTCAGGAAGACAACGTGATGCCATACTCGATTCTTTAGTTACTCTTATATGCACAATATATGGTTTCTATTACATATTACCATATTCACATATGTTTTTTCAGCTAGCCAGACTCCATTTTAGTTTCACATTTTGTTTACCTTTGCATGGGTCTGATAATACCCTACTAAGTGTTCTTACCACTGTAATTAACGGTTCTGCTAAACATCGCCATTAAACTTGGCTCCCTCAATTCTTCGTTCCTTTTGTGCTTTTACGCTTCACTCCCATCTCTCATGGTTTCCGCCGCCAGAGGGTTCTTCTTTCTTGTTCTTGGTTGGTTAAGACCGTAGGGTTTTGCTGTCGAATTCCTCGGTCCTCAGGGACTATGGGTTTCGAAATAGCTCGAACCCTTACCCTAGATCTTGAGCCACCCCTCTCATGGTTGCCTTATGGTTTACTACAAATTGGATTATTTCCTTAAGCTTATTTTCAATGTTCATAAATTTGACAGTAACCTAATATTGGTGTAAAGAAAGTGGTTCCACACACTTCGGTGTTTGTTTGGGGCTATCTGGCATTCTGGCTCTGGTAATTTGTTTTCACTGGTTCTCGATAATTCATAGATAAGTTAGACCTGGTATGTGAGTTTGTTGTCTTTGATAGCCCATCTATCTTCTCCACGTGTAACAATCTTCATTTCCTTCCTTCTAAGTCCAAGATTTCAACTGCGACGGACTTCTCCTGGTTTTTAGTCGATTTACTGTACACTCTCCTTTATTCGAATTGGTCTTCACACCGCACAGTTGTTTTAATCTTTCAATTTACCCTCGGAATGTTTTCCGCACTCCGTTGTTTGCCTGGGTTTCCAATTCTTTTGGTTATCTGTTTTCTTGAACTAATTATTCTATAAGTTACAAACCCTCCACAGCTATTTAATTGAAACAGCCCTTAACGAAATATTGTTAAGCATAATCATTTTCTTTTTTTTTAAACAAATCTAAGAAGAAGAAAGGTTTAACAAAGCAGGGACAAATAAGGGTGAATTTTTTTTCCGGGTTGACACTTTTCAATAGAAAGGTACGTACAGTTCCTACTGCCAAATAACAGTTAATGTAGAAAACTACTCGACCTCTCCCTCCTGTCCCTTTTCCCACTATTAAGAAATTGTAAAACTACAGAAAGTAAGCATTATTTTTCATCTAGCTAAAGTTAGGGTTGCATACCTGATTCGCCTCCTGTAAGTGCACTCCTTTTATCTGTTTATAAATGTGGTCATCACTGCCTTCTACGACTAGTCTTCCTCCCGTCCTTGAGACTGTCTTTCAAGACCAGTCTCCCCCCTAGCTGACTCAAAGACTACCGTCTTTGTAGGTTGCTTGCACTCTGCGCTCTTACCATATGATCATCACCAGACGTGGTAGGTCACCCTCTTTCCCCATTGCCTGTCCTCTACAGCACAATGTCGTCCCTTTTCCCCTTCCTCCCTTTTCCTAGAATCCATTCCACGGTTAGGGAGGGGAAAAAGTGGTTAGGGCTTTTGCAACCGTTTCTTTATTATATATTTTTTGAATTGTCATAACTTCTCTCCTCAGAAGTTACATAACGTTCCTGTTACTAGGAAATCATTCCTCATTTCCATTTTCTGAAAAAAAAATAAAAAAATATTAATTAATTCACACAACAGATAAAGTTCATCATCCTTTTATTTGTGTCCTTTTAATTGAGGTAAATAAAAATATTTACAATAATCTGGGGATATGACATCTCCCCCTCCTGAAATTAGACATCGTTTCGATGTCCTTCGGTACCAAACAGCCCTGGATAAGCCTGTTTCATAAGTTCTTCGTCCTCCCAAGTGGCCTCATCAGGCCCAAAGTGCTGCCACTGCACTTTAACTTGGGTAATATCCCGCTTCCGTAGTGTGACTTCTCTCCGGTCGAGAATGCCCAGCGGTTCAACCCGGATTTCTCCTTCCGGTTCTACCTGCAACATGCAACATCCTAAGTCAGTTTTCTTTTAAGGGAAAACAT
Source organism: Pinus tabuliformis (assembly GCA_031772625.1). Lineage (NCBI taxonomy): Eukaryota > Viridiplantae > Streptophyta > Pinopsida > Pinales > Pinaceae > Pinus > Pinus tabuliformis. The sequence continues at coordinate 701,802,153 of CM062811.1, forward strand.
TTAGATTGGTTTATCAGAGATAATTCTCACCCGAATCTCCTGCCAATTAATCACATGTTTAGGATCATCAAAATATTTTTTTAACACGGACACATGAAAGACGTTGTGGACTCGTATGTGATTGGGCAGAGCGAGCTGGTAAGCCACCGGCCCCATTCTTGCTAAGATTTGAAATGGTCCACAGTAGCGAGGTGCCAACTTAGTGCACCCGCTCCACTGTAATGTGCTCCTTTTGGCTTGAATTCGCACATACACATGATCACCGACTTGATACTCCTTAAACCTCCTTTTCCGGTCAACGAAATTCTTTTGTCTGTCCTATGTTGCCTTCAGATTAGATCGTACTTTTTTAACCAATTCTTCCATTTCCTTAAGCATTTATGGACCTAACATCAATCTGTCTTCCGGTCCACTCCAACTCGAGGGGGTGCGGCACTTCCGTCCGTACAATACTTCAAAAGGGCTCATCTGCAATGATGTGTGGTAGTCGTTATTGTATGCGAACTCAACCAAGTGCAGATAATCCTCCCACTTGGTTGGTTGCTGCATCACATATGCCCTTAACATATCCTCCACCACTTGATTCACCCGTTCGGTTTGCCCGTCAGTCTGAGGGTGATAAGCTGTGCTAAAGTTCAGCTGAGTCCCCAATTCTTCAAACAATGTTTTCCAGAAGACTGATGTGAATTTCACATCACGATCTGAAATTATCGTTCTTGGTAACCCATGCAGCTTAAATATATTTTGCATGAACACATGAGTGATCTGCACAGCTCTGTATGTAGATTGCACCGGTATAAAATGTTCTGACTTACTTAGCTTTTCCACCACCACCATGATGGAGTCATTATTTTTCTTTGACTTAGGCAAACCGGTGATAAAATCCATGGAGATGGTTTCCCACTTCCATTCCGGAATGGGTAACGGTTGTAGTAAACCTGCAGGATGTTAGTGTTCTGCTTTAATTTGCTGACATTCTAGACATCGAGCCAAGTAACCAGCCACGTCCTTCTTCATACCCAACCAACAGTATTCCTTTTGAAGTGCAGTGATCATTTTTTGATAGCCCGGGTGTCCAGCGTAATGGCTCTTATGATACTTGTCCATTATCAGATTTTTAATATTATCCTGATTGGGCACAACCAACCTTCCTTTATAATATAACATTCCAACAACATCCAAAGCATAATCCAGTTGTTTTTCTTTGCTGGACAGTTGCTGCACTTGTTGTTTTATTTGTTGATAAACAACGTCTTGTTCGACTGCCTTATTAATTAGTTCCCCGAAGGGGCTTTTCCCTTCACTGCAAGAAATCTCATATAAGCATTGCAAATTTCGACTCAAAGCGTCTACCACCCGGTTCTCTTTTCCCTTTAAATGTTTGATCTCAAAATCAAATCCGCTTAGGAAATCCACCCAGCGTGCTTGCCTTGCATTTAGAGTGGGCTGGCTAAAATAATTGGTCAGACTGTGGTGGTTTGTCAATAACAGAAATTTCCTCCCCATAAGATAATGTCGCCACATTTTCAGGGCATGAATTACAGCTGCCAATTCTAAATCATAAGCAGAATATTTCTGCTTATGCTCTTTTAATTTCTTGGATTCATATGCTATCACTTTTCCTTCCTATGTTAACACACCACCTATCCCTTCCTTACTTGCGTCCGTGCACACCACATATTCCTTGCTGGGATCGACAATACTTAGAATAGGTGCCGTAGTGAGAAAATGTTTGAGTTGTTCAAAACTTCGTTGGCACTCAAGGGTCCACCTGAAAATTCTTCCCTTTGTCTGCAAGGAGGTGATTGGATAAGATACTCTTGAAAATCCCTCAACGAACCCTCTGTAATAGCCTGCCAAACCCATGAAAGACCGGATGTCCGCTACATCCTTGGGTACCGGCCATTCCATAATGGTCCTTATCTTTTCGGGATCCATGGCGACCCCATCTTTAGTGATGATGTGGCCCAAATACTATATTTTCTCTTTAAAGAATTCACACTTACTGAACTTAGCATATAATTGGTGTTCTCAGAGGGTCTGCAATACTATCCTGAGGTGCTCTTGATGCTCCTCCATAGTCCGAGAGTAGATCAATATATCGTCAATAAATATCAGTACAAATTTATCCAAATATCGATGAAACACGCTGTGCATCAAACACATAAAGGTGGCAGGGGCATTAGTTAACCCGAAGGGTAATACCACAAACTCATAGTGGCCATACCGAGTTCTAAAAGCTGTCTTAGCTATGCCCTCCTCTTTAATCCGAATTTGATGGTACCCCAATCGCAAGTCAATCTTTGAGAAAACTGTTGCTCCCCTTACCTGGTCGAACAGTTCATCTATGCGGGGTAGGGGGTGCTTATTTTTAATTGTCAATTTGTTTAATTGGCGGTAGTCCATACACATATGGAGGGTCCTGTCCTTTTTCTTAATGAACAGTACCGGGGCTCCCCAAGGAGACACACTGGGGAGTATGTACTTTTTGTCTAACAGCTCCTGTAACTGCATTTTCAACTTTGTCAATTCTGATACGCTCATTCTGTAAGGTGCTCAGGATACTGAGGCTGCTCCTGGCACTAGTTCGATGGTAAAATTTGTGTCCCTTTTGGGTGGCAGTCTAGGAATCTCTTCCGAAAACACATTGGCAAACTCTTGTATCACAGGAATATTCTCCAACAAGGCTGTTTTATCTTTTGCGTTGGCATACCCCACTTGAATGGCATAAATCTGACACCCTTTTCTAATGCATTTGGCTAACTGTGAGGCAGTTATGGGCCGAATCTGCACTGGCCACTTAACTCCCTGCATTTCTTGTTTTATTCCAAGTTCATCCTTATATCTAATAGTCTTGGTTTTTCAATTAATTATGGACCAGTGTTTTTCTAACCAGTCCATACCAATCAATACGTCATATGAGCCAAGGGGAAGCATGTTTAAATCTGCTATAACGGACTGTTCTGCTACCTTTAAAGGGCAGTTTTTAACCTTAGCCGTTACTCGTCTTTTTTCTCCCGTTGCCAACTGAACTAGCCAAGGGTCCCTAAACTTAACTGGTTGCAACTTACATTGCTCCACGATTCTAGGACTAATATAACTTAAAGTTGCACCAGGGTCAATTAAAATAGTTACAGCAAGGTCTAAGAGTTTACCTTCAAATTCCACCATGGTCGGTTGGTACTCCGCCTGGCGGTCTTCCAACGCGGCATTAATATTTGGCAGACTCCGTCCTACATCGCCGACTGTAGAGGCTTCATAAACCTGGGAAACCTATTCTGCTCCTTTTCGCTGAGGACATTTTTTCACATAATGGGGTCCACCACAGCCCCAACATTGCACGGGGGGCCTTGTTGTCCCTTTGTTATCTACCCTCCCAGTTTGTTCATTGATCCTGGAATCATTAGGGGGCTTTAACCAGAGGGTATTCTTTTGTGAGTTTCTATTGTTTTTCCCTTTGGAAAATCCTTTGTTACCTCCACTGCGATTACCTTTAGTACTTCCAGCCAGCTTGCTACCCCTCTTATCGACCCATTTCTTACCTAGATTATCCCCCTTCTGCTTACTCGTCTGGTAGCAAATTCTGGCTTTGCGTATAGCCTTGTCCATCATCTTTGGGTTGTCAAATTCGATTCTCTCCCTCGTACTTGTAGGGAGACTACTGACAAATCTATTCACTTTTGCTTTCTCTTCTCATATATAGGGCACGTAATGGAGTAAGGAAGTAAAACGAGTGATAAATTTGTCCATAGTTTGCTACCTCAAACGCAGGTCACAGAATTCTCTAGCCTTCTCATCGTAGAAGCGCTCAGTCAGGTACCTTTCCTTAAAATATCTTTGAAATTTCTCCCAGGTGATATTCTATTCGCTTACTCCTTTTACCATCTTAACTTCCTCCCACCACAAGGTGGCCTTTCCCTGTAATTGGAAAATGGCCAACCATGCCTTGAGGTTTTGATCGTACTCGTACAGCTGGAAGTATTTTTTCATATTGATCAACTCTATCCATTGCCTTTTGGACGTTTGCTGCTCAGAGGCATTATCCGAGCATTCCTCCTCCCTACCCTTTGATTCTTCGGGCTTTGTGTGGGGATTCTGTTCTACTGACATTCTTTGCTGCTCAGCACTGGGATTTGGTGGCTGCTGATTTTGTTCTCCTAACATTCTTTGCTTCTCAGTACTGGGATTTGGTGGCTGCTGATTCTGTCTATCAGATAAGCTTTTAATGATCCTTTCCTGCTCCATAGTTAACCTGGCATTATCTTCCCGTAATCAGGCCATTTCATTTTTCAGCTCTTGTATTGTCTCCAAAATTGCCTGATTGGTATTACGCACCTCCTCACCCAGCTGTACCCATATTTCAGGATTGCTTCCAGGTCCTATTGCAGGTCCCTGACCCGCCACGAACATGTGTGACGTACTGTCAGTTCTTCTCCTATTGTCCATCCTTGTTTTCCTGTACTTACACAGAACAATTAATAGCATAAGGGTTATCACATTAGCTATTTCTTCTTACTCATTAGAGATGAAATAAATTATAAATATAAAGTTTGTTGACTGTTTTTTTTTTTTCCCCAATGCCAAGAGGCCACAGTTTTTGCAATATGGGCTCTAATACTACTTGTAATGTCCCCATCAATTTTTTTTTATTTAACAATGCATCAACGGGTGTTACCGCATTACACCATGCTGGTCTACAGTACCTTTGTTTTATCTTACCGTAACTTTCAAATTTACTACTGCTATAGCTACCAAGGTGTCATTTAATTGTGCATTTAATACTCAGGGGGTTGGTTTGCTTGGTTTTATGATCCACCCACTTGTATTCACGTTCTAATTTGGTGTGAGGCCGCCTCCATTACGTGGTGAACCTCTCCAGGTAGGGGCGATGTTAACTCCAAGTTGCGCTGTCATGTGCATGGTTTGGTGGACCGTCCGGCCACACCCTCCTTGCTCGGGATCCTCATCCGGATCAACAGTGCTGCTTACTCCTTTGTGATCCAACGGTGGTGCTCTTTCCGAGGTTACCTTACCTCTAACTTTGGCGAAGTTGACCTCATTTGTTCTTGCAATCCTCCCGCAGAGTTTGCTCTGATGCGGCCATTGTTTTGACAATGTTGTTCTTGGATTTTCAGTGAATTGTTTCAGGTCTAGCTTCGTGGCCTAGCAGTGGCCAACCTTTTTACAGGTAAACTGTTTTGTGGTTCCTTCTAGCTTCTTCTCCATTCCTCTTTTATTTTTCCTTGTTCTTCATAACTGTAGGCACACAAGCCATTACCAGATACCCTAACCAGCCTCTACTATAATTGAAATGCAGCGCAGGGTATTGGAATTTCGGAGCTGGCTCGGCCTGCTGGATGGGGTGACACTTCTACCACAGTGGTCCTTCAATTACGGGTAAGAAATCGCCTTGTTTGAAAGGGAAAAACTCAAGTCATGGCTACGACTCTCTGCATCCATGCAATGATTGTCTCATAGACAAATCCTTAATTTGAAGGAGGGTTAGGGTTTAATGGGGTTTTCCCCAAATGTATATTTATATCGAGCAACGTTGTGAATATCATTTAGATAGTACTCAGAGCTCATTCTGCTCTAACATTTATGCGGGTTTCCAGATAAACTCATTGTGACAATGAAGGTCTTCAGTATTTATACAGGATATTTACTCTGCTATTGGTATGGCCACAACGGCTAGCAGTGAGAGCATTGTTTGCTTAAATTTTGTTTTTGGCAATTTACTGTACTTATACACATATATATTTTCAGTCATGTGTTTGCATTTATTGTTATAATTTCAAGAAGGCAACGTGATGCCATACTCGATTCTTTAGTTACTCTTATATGCACAGTATATGGTTTCTGTTACATATTACCATATTCACATATGTTTTTTCAGCTAGCCAGACTCCGTTTTAGTTTCGCATTTTGTTTACCTTTGCATGGGTCTGATAATACCCTACTGAGTGTTCTTACCACTGTAATTAACAGGTCTGCTAAATAGCGCCATTAAACTTGGCTCCCTCAATTCTTAGTTCCTTTTGTGCTTTTACGCTTCACTCCCATCTCTCAGGGTTTCCACCGCCAGAGGGTTCTTCTTTCTTGTTCTTGGTTGGTTAAGACCGTAGGGTTTTGCTATCGAATTCCTTGGTCCTCAGGGACTACGGGTTTCAAAACAGCTCGAACCCTTACCCTAGATCTTGAGCCACCCCTCTCATGGTTGCCTTATGGTTTACTAAAAATTGGATTATTTCCTTAAGCTTATTTTCAATGTTCATAAATTTGACAGTAACCTAATACTGGTGTGAAGAAAGTGGTTCCACACACTCCGGTGTTTGTTTGGGGCTATCTGGAATTCCGACTCTGGTAATTTGTTCTCACTGGTTCCCGATAATTCATAGGTAAGTTAGACCTGGTATGTGAGTTCACTATCTTCAATAGCCCATCTGTCTTCTCCATGTGTAACAGTCTTCATTTCATTCCTTCTAAGTCCAAGATTTCAACTGCGAGGGACTTATCCTGGTTTTTAGTCGATTTACTGTACACTCTCCTTTATTCGAATTGGTCTTCACACCGCACAGTTGTTTTAATCTTTCAGTGTACCCTTGGAATGCTGTCCGCGTTCCGTTGTTTGCCAGGGTTTCCAATTCTTTTGGATATCTGTTTTCTTGAACTAATTATTCTATAAGTTACAAACCCTCCACAGTTATTTAATTGAAACAGCCCTTAACGAAATACTGTCAAGCACAATCATTTTCTTCTTATTTTTAAACAAATCTAAGAAGAAGAAAGGTTTAACTAAGCAGGGACAGATAAGGGTGAATTTTTTTCTGGGTTGACACTTTTCAATAGAAAGGTACGTACATTCCCTACTGCCAAATAACAGTTAATGTAGAAAACTACCCGACCTCTCCCTCTTGTCCCTTTTCCCACTATTTAAGAAACTGTAAAACTACAGAAAGTAAGCATTCTTTTTCATTTAGCTCAAGTTAGGGCTACATACCTGATTCACCTCCTGTAAGTGCACTCCTTTTATCTATTTATAAATGTGGTCGTCACTGCCTTCTGCAGCTAGTCTTCCTCCTGTCCTTGAGACTGTCTTTCAAGACCAGTCTCCCCCCTAGCTAACTCAAAGACTACAGTCTTTGCAGGTTGCCTGTGCTCTGCGCTCTTACCATCTGATCATCACCAGACGTGGTAGGTCACCCTCTTTCCCCACTGCCTGTCCTCTACAGCATAGTGTCCTCCCTTTTTCCCCTTCCTCCCTTTTCCTGGAATCCATTCCACGGTTAGGGAGGGGAAAAGTGGTTAGGGATTTTGCAACCGTTTCTTTATTATATATTTTTTTAATTATCATAACTTCTCTCCTTAGAAGTTACATAATGTTCCTGTTACTAGGAAATCATTCCTCATTTCCATTTTTTGAAAAAAATAAATATTAATTAATTCATGCAACAGATAATAATCATCATCCTTTTATTTGTGTCCTTTTAACTGAGGTAAATAAAAATATTTACAATAATCTGGGGATATGAAAACAAGACAATTTTGCATCTATTTTCAGCTTGGGGGCTGCACCCCAACCCCCATCCCCATCGGGAGCCCGCTACCCTCGAACCCCAGCCAGGGGAATGGCCCCGCGTGGAGGGGTGTACGATCCTCTTGGGGTATACATCTGGCTGAAAACAAAACTTCTAAATCAAGAAGATAATCAGACTCCACACCCAAAATTATATCTAATATAAATATATTTTAATTTTTGTTATTATATCAATTATATTATTAATTAATTTAATATAAAATATCAATTTTATAAATAAAAATAAAATATTAATTATAATCTCATATTTAAATTAAAAACTTGATTAATTTCCCTAAATCTAATTATATATTTAGTTGGAATGTTATTTAGCACCAAGAATTCATTGATAATGATGAAGTAGCTTAGCCACCTAAGGATAACATTGACAAAACCTAGAGCTTACCCAGGACAGAGTTGATGATCAACACCATAAGACACAAGCCTCAAATCATTTCCACTTAAATCCAAGTTTTTCCCACCCTCAGCATCACAAAACATTCGACGATTCCCCAATATGAGGATATCCTAGAATAAACTCATTCGCTGATTCCCAAATCTGAGGATCGTGAGTAACCAACCACATATTAACTTTGGCCACCATACCAGGTAGAACATAGAGTCCACACACCATGTCTACACCCTCGGTTCAAATTCCATCTACTCTGACCACCAAAAATATTGTTGATGTCGATCTAACTAGTGCACATGTTGGTTTACAAATTCAAAAGTCAAGCGATGATGTAATTAATGTGCATCATGTTGGTTAGGAGGGAGTGTTTTTGTTAAAGCTAATAGCTTAATAGCTTGAATGGTGAATGGTACGTAGTGAGTTTATTTTTTTTTTAATTTTAGTTTTATTTTTAGGAGATATGTTAGTTTGTGTGGCAAAAATTTGACCAAAATTTATATATATATATATTATATATATATATATATATATATATATATATATATATATATATAATAACTTGATAATAACTCAATTTACAATGGTATCCATGTAAAATATATGACAAAATGAGCACCAAAGGTAAACCAATTGTCAAGTTGATCAGAATGAGGCTTAGCCATAGTAACAAGGATGAAGATGATTCATATTTATAGATGAAGGGAATGGATATTTAACTCCATATCACAAGACAATTTTTATCCTCTTTACATTATAAATTACATCATTTCAATCCAATAACTTTACTATAAATATTGATTAAATTTGGTTGTTCATTTTTTAGTTATTTTGAAATTTTCAAATCCATTGTTTGTTTTAAAAGTTGTATAGCTTGCAAGACAATTTTTATCCTCTTTACCATATAAATTACATCATTTCAATCCAATAACTCTACTATGAATATCGATTAAATTTGGTTGTTCATTTTTGAGTTTTCAATTCATTGTTTGTTTAAAAAGTTTTATATCTTTCAAAATTTGAATGGTCTAGTAGTTTGTTTGCATACTTAAGTGGGTTTAATATATATATATATATATATATTTACTTCAGTAGTATAAATTAATGATGGTTTATTTATGACATGTTAGTGGTTATAATCTCGTGTACGTTAAAATGTCATTTCATTTTATTTTATGTTAATTTGAAGAGATGATTAAAGATACTTACGCAATGAATTTGAAGATTGAGTTAAAGAAAATAAAAGTAGGAAAATGAGTTGTTTTCCAAATATATAATTTTTATTTAATAGAAAATGTGTCTAGCTATGTGAATTCTTGAGTTTTCCTAACATTGTTATGTTATTATTTATGCAAAATATAATGTATATGTTTTTGGTAGTGCAACCTTTAAGTATCTAAATGATAGAATCTTACTGCAAAAACTTGTTGTGTTGCAGAGAACATATTATTATTATTGCACACAACTATTTTTCCAAAATTTATAATCTCAATTTTATATTTACTTTTAGATTATGAAAGTCATTATATCCTTGAAATTACAATATATTCTCGCAATGCAATCTAAAAGAGTTTTAAGATTATCAAACAATACTTTAAAAAGTAAAATAGTTATTTTTTTTAGAATCTAAAAAGTGTACTCTATATGTACATATAGTTTCATGGAAAATGTATTTTTCTAGCTTATATAAAAATAATGTCGAATACATGTGTGTGTGTGTGTTTTCTCAAAAATAGATGTTTTCAAGTATTCACAACTCAAACCATCAAGTTCATTATCTTAAACATGTATATGAAGCAATCAAGTCATTGTGCAAGTAGGATTCACACCAGAGAAAACTTAAACTCAAAAAAATGTGTGCATTCCTACTGCATGCACATTTCTAGCACCAACAATGCATGCATGTTCATAGTCCCAAAAACATGTACATTCATAATGCCAAAAATGCATGCACATTTATAGTGGTAGGAGAGGGGTGTGGGGGGGGGGGGGGTGAGAGAGAGAGAAAGCAAGGGTTAATGAAGAATGAGTTGGTGGGAAGAAGTTAAGGTGGGTTTGGAGAGGTGGGGAAGGTGAGAGAGGGAGGGATAGAGGGGACAAGGGAGAGAGAGAGAGAGAGAGAGAGAATGGAGGTTGGGGAAGAATGAGTTGGTGAGTGACGAGAGAGAGTGAGTGAGATTCAAAAAGTGAGAGAGATAAGGAAAGAGGATGGGGAAGTGAGAGGGAAGGATATATTTGTGGTTGACACAAGGAGGAAGAGAGATACAAAGTTTGAGGGGTTTTGTGAATGAGGGATTAAGAGAGAGGAGGGGGAAAGAGTGCATGTGAGTGATATAGAGTGCAGCGGGTGGAGAGAAAGAGAGGGGGAAGAGAAAGGAAGAGTAAGAGATAGACAAATGATGCAAGGGGGAAGAGAATGAGAGAGGGGAAGGGAGTGAGACAGAGATAGAGAAGGATAAAAGGGGGGGATAGGTTGGAGGGGGGATTTTGTGAAGCACACACTGATGGAGGGAGGGAGGGGTAGATAAATAAATGAAGAGAGAGAAGGGGAGAGGGAGGGAGATAGAAACAAAGCTAGAGGGGAAGATTGGGGGGAAGAGAGAGAGGGGGGGGATGAGGGGAAATGGGGGGGAGAGAGATATGTAGATATGGAGAGAGAAAGTTGGGTGATGAGATAAAGAGATAGATAAGAAGAAAGGGAGGGACAAAGAGATAGAGATAGGGGGGGGAGAAAGAGATTAATAGATGGATAGAGATAATGAGGGAGTGAGGAAAAGGGAGAGAGAGGGAGGGAGGTAAAGATATATAAGGACAGGGGAGAGAAAGTGAAGAAGAGAGAAGGAGAGAAGTTGCATGAGGAGGAAAGGGGGAAGAAGGGAGAGGAAAAGATAGATAGAGAGAGAGAGAAATGGGGAAGGGAGGTGTATAGATACTAAGGGAGTGAGGGAGAGATAGGAGGAGAGAGGGAGGGAGATAGAGATAGAGGGAATAAGAGATATATAGACACTCGGGATAAATATGTAAATGGAAATAGAGAGATAGAGAGTGGGGGAATGAGAAGAGAGAGGGAATGGATAGGGAATGAAGGGAGGGAGATTGAGAGAGTAGATAGAGAGGGAGAGAAGGAGTGAGAGAAGGGAGATATAGAGGGAGAGAGAGTGAAATAAGGAAGAGATAGAGAGGGATTAAGGGAGAGGGGGTATGGAAAGAGTGGAGGGGGGGTAGAGAGAGAGATACTAAGAGAGAGAGAGAGATTGGGTAAGAGAGAGAGAAAGATGGTGAGTGACTGAGAGAGAGAGAGAGGGGGGGGGGGGGTAGAGAGAGAGGGGGGGTTCGTGAGACAAAGAGATAGAGATGGAGGGGGTATAGAAAAGGAAGAATAAAGAGACAAAGAGAGGGATAGAGAGTGATGGAAGGAGAGGGGGCGAGAGATAGTACGGGAGTGAATGGGAGAGATAGAGAGGTATAGAAGGAGGGAGATAGAGACAAATATGGTGGGAGATAAGGGAGGGAGAGACAAATAGGGAAGAAGAGAGATATAGAGAGATAAATAGATAAATATAAATAGAGGGGGGGGAGAGAAAGAGTGAGAGAAGAGGAGAGTGAGGGAGGAGAGAGAGAAAGAAGGAGGGGAGGGAGATTGAGAGAGAGATAGGGAAGAAGAGAGAGGAGGGGGGGATGGGCAGAGGGAGATCTATATGCAAAGTGGGAATAGAGAGGGATGAAGAGATAAATAGACAGACACGAGGAGAGGTGGAGAGAGGGAGAGACAATGATGAGGGAGAGAGGTAGTGAGATAAAGAGAGAGAAATAGAAAGAGAGAGGTTGGGAGATAGAGACAAATATGGATGAGGAATAGAGAGGGAAGAAGAGAGACTAGAAAGAGAGAATAATAGGTATACAAAGGGAGAGAGGGAGAGGGATAGCAAGGGAGTGAGGGAGATAGAGTGTGAAGGAGAGAGGGGGGGGAGGAGAAAGAGATGGAGGGAGAGAGAGGAGAGAGGGAGGGAGATAGAGAGGGAAGAGAGAGAGAGAGTCAAAGGTCAATTTAGAGAGAGAGAGATGGGGGGGAGATAGAGAGAGATAGTGAGGGAGTAAGGGAGAGAGAGGAAAGAAGAGATAGAGAGATACACATAAATATGTAAATGGAAATAGAGAGATAGAAACTAGGGGGGGAGAAAGTGGGGGAGGAGATAAGGAGAGAAGAGAGAGAAAAGGAGAGGAGGGAGATTGAGAGAGGAGATAGAGAAGGAGGGGAGAGAGATTGAGAGAGGAGAGATAGAGGGAGATAAAGTGGAAGAAGAGAAAGATAGAGAAGGAAGAAGAGAGAGAGAGGCATGGATATGGAGATTGAAATAGAAGGAAAGAGGGATGGATGGCGATAATGGAGGGGGAAGAGAGAAAGAGAGAGGGGGGGTGGATGAAGAGGGAGAGGGGGGGGATGAAGAGGGAGGGAGGAAGGCGGGCAGGGAGAGAGAGACCAAGATAAAGGTAGGGAAGGGGGAGAGAGACACACACAGATAAATGTAGGGAAGGGAGAGAGATAGATAGGTAGATAGGGGGGAGAGAGAGTGGGTGGGTGAGATAGATAGACAGATAAGGAGAGAGGGATGGAAAAAGAGATATAGATGGAGGGGGGATAGAGAGGGAAGAAGAGAGAGATGGGGAGAGGGGAGATGTGAAGAGAGGGAGAGAGAGTGATAGGATAGAGAGGGAGAGACATAGTGGAGTAATTAAGGGTAGACATACAGAACTATATAGGGATGGAGATAGATACGTAGATGGAGGGAATATAGAGGGAGAGAGAGATAAATAAATATATAAATGGAAATAGTGAGAGAGTAGAGTCAATTGAGAGAGGAGATATAGAGAGAGATATGGGGAATGACACACACACACACACACACACACACAGATAACCATGGGGGAGATAAGGAGGGAATAAGAGAGAGAGAGAATGATTGGGAGAGAGGGATAAAGATAGTGAGGGAGCGAAGGGGAGAGAGAGATATAAAAAAAGAGGGGGGATATAAAGATAGAGATGGATGAGGTAAGAAGAGAGAGAGAGAGAGAGAGAGTGACAATGATGGAGAGAAGCAGAGAGGTAAGAAGGGAGAGAGACTAAGGGTGATGGGGGGGAAGAGAGAGATAAAGGACAAAGGGAGGTAGACAGAGATAGAGATGGAGGTGGGTGGCAGAGAGGGAAGGAGGAGCATTGGCAGAGAAACAAGATAAGAGAAAAAAGTAATGTCACAAAAGAAGACACATGTTATGACATGTGTGAAATCCTACCATTTTCAAGCATTAGAGGAAATTTCAGCGTAAAAGTGGCCTCCTATGGAAAAATAATAAAATAATAGGAAAATAATAAAATAGGAGTTATGAATTTTAGAGGGAAAATAAGAAAATTACTTCTTTTTTAATTGTATCTTTGGCTTATCTCCTTATAGGCTTACTCAAATTTCAAGTGTATACAATTGTTGGATTTGGAATTAAATTCCACATCCAACGAGTATCCATTATGCATACTTTTGAGGACACCCACATTGATAAAAATTGAAGATGCATTAAAAAAGCCTGTTCAACACGATTTTTTAATGTATCTTCAATTTTTACCAATGTGGCTCTTCTCAAAAGTATGCATAATGGCTCGTTGGATGCAAAATTTAATTATGCATCCAACGAGTGTTCACACTTGAAATTTTAGTAATCCTATATGAAGATAACCAAAAATACAATTAAAAAAACACCTTTTTTTCTCCAAAATATTTACATGTACCTCTTTTTAAATTTAAAGGATTTGGATTGGTTTACATATTATGTACATGAAAATTTCATGGGCACTTTTAGACTAGAATTTCCTATAATGAAAATGTGAGAAAGGGAGAGAGGAATTTAGGTATGGCATTTAATGTTTTGGATTTTAATCTTAGTAATATGTGCACATTCCTAAGAACATATGCAAATTCCTAATAATGCATGCATGCTTTTCCTTCCAACCTTCTCCTCACATGCTTACCACTCTCCTGACATCCGAACACAAATCTAGTAAATAATAGTAAAAGAGCAATGATTATGTTACAACTTGGTATGAGTTTTTGTGTAGTTCGAAGTAAGACTTTTGTCCACTTATCTTTCTAGCAATCATATGTTTGTCTTATTTTGTAACTAGAAGATGATTTCTATGTAATTAGAAGGCAATTTGAGTAATTTGAAGAAAATTATTATCATGTTAAGGATTTTGAAAACAATTTTTATCTTTTGTTGTAATTGGAAGGCTATTTTTTACCTCACTATGAAATTGGAAGACAATTTTTATCCTTTTTTTATAGGATTGGGAAACAATCTTTGTCTTGTTGTTTAATTGGAGGAAAATTTTGTAATTGAAATACAATTTATATGTTTATTTGTGATTCGAAAAATTGTTGTCTCCTTGTAATTATAATCCATTTAAATATGGGGAACCATCATAGTCTAAAAAAAGAGTAAAGGAAAAAAAATCCATAGAAAATATCATTTAAGCAAGAGAAAAGCCCAGACACATACTTTTAGAAAACGAGAATCCAACTTCTAACACAATAGATGAACTTTGTAATAGACCCTGGTTGATTTTCTATGTAAATAAAATAAGACCAAGGTCATGGGACACATATTCCAAGCTAAATGTTAGGAAAAACATAGTGATAGGTATCACTTGTGATTAATTAATGGCTATGGAAATTGGCAAAGACATAGAGACATTGATTGGCATTTATTTATGAAAATAAAGGAAAATAGGAGAAAAGGAATATGAAGAGACAAAAATATGAATGAGAGGGAAATTAGAGGGAAAATGAAGAAAAATTAAGAAGATAGAGGCCTTAATGATAAAAAGGCTTTTGAGGATCAGTTCACAAGCTTTTGCCAATCTAGTTTTGGAGCTCTCATTTTCTCACACTCTTGCACACTTAGAGAAATCCTAGAGAATTCTTGGAGCATGCTTGGAGCACTCTAACATTCACTTGGATTGGAGAAAGAATGCAAAGGAAAGAAGGAAATCACAAGGGAATAGTGGGATCAACAACTACAACTGGATTTCTTTGCAGATAACAGGTTGCATGTGTGATTTCCTTACTTATTTCTGGATACATGGTATATGCATGTGATTTTCTGATTGATTGTTGTCATTGGCATGGATATTTTCTTGGATTGACGGTGGTTTTAGCCTTTCCTTTTCATTTCCTAGATAGCCATGGTGTTGTGGGTTTTTTCACCTTTTTTTTTTTTTTAATTGGTGCTCAGTTTCCTTGTGGTTATGGGTTAGAATCTAGAAGCCCTGGAACAACTTGGGTTGAATTACTAGACCTAGAGCCTAGGTTGGGACAAATGCTTTGGATCCCTTGGTGGGTTTAGTTACTAGTCCCTGGATTTGGGTTATTTAAACGTTTTGGAGCCCTGGAAGGCTTTGGGTTGAATTACTAGTTCCTCGAGCCTTGAACAACTTGGGTAGAGACCGATTTGGTTGAAGTTAGTGATTTTCAGACCATAGAGGTGGAATCACTATGGATGAGGGTTGAGGTGGTTTGGCCTCTAGAAGCCCTGGTTTGGTTTTGTTTTGGTTTATTCCATGAGATCCCACACTCATTCTTGGAATATGGCACAGGGTTGATGGCTGAAATAAAGATTTGGTTCAACCCAACCTATGGTCTGGTGGTACATGGAAGTCCCTGACTTGGTTGGTATTTCATAGATTAATAAAATATATTTTCCTACTATGACTCATGAATATTTGTAGTGATTATGTTGGTGATATTATGGTTGCGTATCCATGACCTCTATGATGGTTATTCATTGGTTATTTGTTGGTTACATGATGTATGTTACTATGGCTCTTGTCATGATTTATTTAGTTATCTAATGGTTGATGAATATATGGACTAATAAGTGTTGTTGTAGCTACATGGAGAGGGAATAGAGCCTTCTTGGTGATTTTCAAATGAATCTCAGACTCTTATGATCATATGTGCATTCATGACCTATAACTTACATGTTTCCCATGTGTTTAACCAAATGTCTAGTGTCCTAGGAAGTCTGAGTCAATTTTTGGCTTCAATTTTGAATGATTAGTATTGTCGTTATATTGAGAGATATGATTTTGGAAAGTTCCAAGAAGCTTTGGGCAATAGTCTAGAGAATAGTTTAGAAAAGTGGCTCGAATCTCAGGACCGCAAGCACTGAAATAAAGATATGAGGTCATAACCGCTAGCACCTAGGCTTATGAGTGTGGTTGCAGCCTCATAACTGCATGAAAGCAGTTTTAAGGGTGCAGTTGTGGGTCTAGGTCAGTGAAACAAGGTTACAACTCAGGGATTGACCACTTGGGGTGTTTCTTCACTTCTTGGGTGATTTGTAGCCTCTCTAGGATGCCAGTTTGTGGTGAGTTTATAGGCCCCAGTTCCTTAACTGGAACTAGGAGGTTAGGCAGTTCATAGTGACACTCGTCTCATGTTCACCTTAGTGAGATTGTGAATTTGAGTAAATGTGGGAAAGGGTTGTTGCAAAGTGGTATTAAAGCGAGGTTGCAACACTGGACCTCAAGGTAGATGTGAGTGTTATGTATGCATGTTCAGTTGTCTATGTATTTATAATGCATGCATGTTGGTTATTTCGTGTGATGGTCATTTTTGTATTTGTGTCATCATGTAGAGGTTGATGATGTTGATACATTATGATGATTTATATATATATATATATATATATATATAGCAGGATAGCCATTTTTAGTCTCAAGGGAAAAGCAGGCATCTGGTAGGATGATGTGAAGCGTGTTAGAGGTATCAAGACAAAGGAATTGAGCTGACATGAGTTCAAAATACTCTTCAGGAACAAGTACTTATCAGAAAGATACTATGATGGTAAGGCTAAGGAGTTCTACGAATTGAAGATGGGATCTATGAAAAATGAAGAGTACCCAACTAAGTTTCTGGAGCTATTGAGGTATGTACCATATCTTAAGGATAAGAAGACGAAGGTTCAAATATTCATTAGTGGATTTCCCTTAGCATATAAGGATCAGATTGAGTATGATGAGACTCACACATTGGAGGAATTAATTAGGAAGTTGAAGCGTTGTTATGAGCAATATAAGCATAACTCAGATCCTAAGCAGGGTTGGAAAGGTAATGACAAGACTAAAGGAAAATGGGATAAGAAG
Source organism: Pinus tabuliformis (assembly GCA_031772625.1). Taxonomy (NCBI): domain Eukaryota; kingdom Viridiplantae; phylum Streptophyta; class Pinopsida; order Pinales; family Pinaceae; genus Pinus; species Pinus tabuliformis. The sequence goes on from CM062811.1 coordinate 701,819,331, forward strand.
TGAGGAATACCTCAGGGTGCAAGTAACAAGTTGAATGCAACGTCATACAAGAAGTTCGATGCAGTTGATAGAGGACACAAATCTCATTCTGAGGAGCAAAAAAAGTGTGATTGCGGGAAGCCTTTGCAGTGTTGGACTCGTGGTGGAGATCATCGCAGGAGAGATTGTCCATAACATCAGGGTGGAAGACATCAGATTTAAAGTGCTCAGGAGGCACAAATAGTTGGATTTGTTGGACAAAGTATTCCTTGGTTTTATGCAGCATTAGATAATAGGTAGGTTGATCATCATGCATCTACTATCGATATGGAAGGTAAGATTTGTGATTAAGTTGTTTCTATTTTGATTGATATTGGATCTAATTATAGTTATATCAGTCTTGAATTGGTGGATAAGTATTGCTTGAATAAAGAATTGCATGCATAATCTTGGTTGGTTTAGTTGGCTATAGGTACCAAGAAAAGAGTTCATCACTGGGTGAGATTTTATGCATTCGAGCTTAACGATATGTCTACATCTGAACGTCTAAATGTGCTTCTGTTGGGATCATACAGTATGATTTTGGGTATCGATTGGTTGTACATTCACAATACTAAGGTATATTTTTATGAAAATGCTATTGAGTTCCTGGATGATGATGGAGAGAGGAGAATCTTGTAGGGTAAGAAGAAGCCTACGTCAGTGAGAATGGTTATAGTTACGCAAGCAAAGTGCAATAGCGGAAAAGGATGTGTATTATTTGCAATTCATATTTCTAGTGACAAAGGGAATGATGTTGAGGATGTTGAAGTCTTAAAGAGGTATTCATTTTTGTAGTAGTTTCAGGATGTGTTTCTGGTAGATATTTCTGAGTTACCACCTCATAAGGAAGTGGACTTTTTTATTGAGTTGATGTCGAGAGTAACACCAACATCTAAGGCACCGTGCAGGATGAGCACTCCAAAGTTGGTGGAATTGAACTTGCAACTTAAGGAAATGCTTGATAAAGGATACAAGTGTGTCGCCTTAGGGTGCATCAATATTATTTGTAAAGAAGAAGGATGGTACTCTTAGATTGTGAATTGATTACAGGAAGTTGAACATGGTGACGATCAAGAACATGTATCATTTGAAGGGAGAAATAGTGTTTTCAAAGATTGATTTGAGATCATGATATCATTAGATATGCATCAAATAAGAGGACATTTACAAGACTAAATTTCGTACCAAGTATGGGCATTATGAATTTGTAGAGGTTCCTTTTGGTCTTACTAATTCTCTAGCTACTTTCATGTGTTTGATGAATAATGTGTTGTGTCCTCATCTAGACAAGTTTTTGATAGTGTTAATTGATAATATATTGATATATTCTAAGAATGAGGAAGAGCATGCAAAACACTTAGAAACAATGTTGAGATTGCTGAGAGAGCATTAGTTGTATGCTAAGCTTATTAAGTGCAGTTTATTTTAGATAGAAGTTCATTACTTAGGACATGTTGTTTCTAAGGAAGGTATAGTAGTGGACCCAAAAAATATTAGAGTTATCATGGAGTGGAAAACTCCTAGGAATGTGGATGAGGTCAAATCATTCATGGGATTAGTAGGTTATTACAGGTGGTTCATTAGGAAATTTTCATGGATTTCCTATCATATTACATCCTTGCAGCAAAAAGAGAAGAATTTTGAATGGAAAAAGGAGTGCGTAACTAATTTTGATTAGCTGAAGCATTTTCTTACAAATGCTCTGTTCTAAAGGCTGCAAATTAGAAAAAAGAGTTTGTGGTTTATGCAAATGCTTGCAAGAGCCGGTTTGATGGAGCCCTGATGTAGGAGGGAAAAGTGGTATGATATGTGTCAAGGAAGTTGAATGAGCATGAGAAGAACTATGTGACTCATGGTCTTGAGTTAGAAACTATCATTCATGCCTTGAAGATGTGTATATATTATCCCCTTGGTAGGAGGTTTGTTTTGATGTGTGATCATAGTGGACCAATGTACTTTTTTTACCAACCTAATTTTAATGTCAGGCGAGCTAGATGGTTAACTACTCTCAGTGAGTTTGACTTTGAGATCAGGTACATCGAGGGAAAGGAGAACATGATTAGACATGCTCTCAGTAGAAAAGTGTGGGTGAATCACATTGCAACAATGATTTCTTATGGGACATACTTGCAAGAGAAGATCTTGTAGGTAAGAAAACATGATAATAGGTACCAGCAACTAAAGCATAGGTTACAACAACAAGGTGAATGTGATATGGAAGAGGAGTATCATCTCACGGTAGATGGCTTGGTCAGATTCAAAAACAAGATTTATGTACTAGATGAGAGTGATTTCAAGAAGCTTATCTTGAGGGAGTTTCATGTTAATCCGTATTCAGGTCACCCGGGATATCAAAAGACATTGACAATAGTTAAGAAATTATATCATTGGTTTAACTTGAAGAAAGAGGTGTTTGAGTTTGTTGCAAGATGTTTGGACTGTCATCAGGTAAAAGTAGAGTGTAAGCATCCAAGTGGTTTATTACAAGCGATTCTGATTCCAAAATGGAAATGGAAGGTCATTTCCATGGAATTCATTACAAATTTTTTGATGACATCGAGACAACATGATTCCATCATGGTTGTGGTTGACTAGTTAAGTAAGGTAGCTCACTTCATTGCAATTAAGTCTACGAATTCATCTAATGAGGTAGCTCATATCTTCATTAGGGATATAGTGAGGTTGCATGGTGTTCCCAAGAACATTGTATTGGACAAAGATGCTAAGTTCACTTCCAGGTTTTGGAAAGAGTTGTTTTCAGGTTTGGGGAAAGATATAGCTTTCAATATAGCTTATCATCCACAGATAGATGGACAGACAGAGAGGGTTAACGAGATTCTTGAGGACATGTTGAGGATGTACATCATGCATCAATAGAGGAAGTGGGAGGAGTATCTTCGACTGGTATAGTTTTCATATAACAACGGGCATCAAGAGTCCTTGAAGATGAGTTTGTTTGAGGTTATTTATGGGCAGAGTTGTAATACTCCTATCAGTTAGAGTGGTCCAATGAACAGGGTATTGATTGGACCAAACATGTCGGCAGAGATGGAATAGTAAATACAAGTTATTAAGAGGAATTTGAAGGCATTGCAGAACGATACAATATTTATACATATCAGCACAGTATTTAAGAAGTTTCATGTTGGGGAGCATGTGTACATGCGCATCAAGCCCAAGAGGAGATCCTTGAGGATTGGGTCATGTGATAAGCTGACACATCGATATTGCAAGACTTTCGAGATCCTTGAGAGGATTGGACAAGTGGCCTACCAAATTGCACTACCTCTAATAGTGAAAGTCCATGATGGTTTCCATGTTTCATTACTTAAGAAGTATGTCCAAGATTTTGATCATGTGATTGACTAGTCTGTATTGCAGGTGGAACCACAGGGAGAATTCTAGTCAAAACCATAACGCATATTACAACAAAAACAACTCATGCTTCAAAATAGAGTAATCGATCAGGTTAAAGTGCATTGGAAGCACTTTGGGCTCGATGAATCTATATGGGAGATGGCTGATCAGATGTGGTATATTTATCCTTCATTATTTGCTAGTTCAAGAAAATGAGTTTTTGTTATATGTATATGTATATGTGTATGGATGTTGTTGTAAATACCACAATAATTTATATTATAAAGCTCCAATAAGCGCTATGATTGTCATTTTTGTTATGTTTGTTTGGTTTGGTGTAGTTGTTCATTGTAAATGTTGCATCGAGCTATGTTATAAAGCTCCTTGGGAAGTATGTTTTTTTTTAGCCATTTGCTAGTCATAGGTGTCAAAGAACACCGAGGATGGTGTTCCCCCAAGGGGAGGAGTTTGTAACAAACTCTGGTTGATTTTTTATGTAAATAAAATAAGACCAAGGTCATGGGACACATTCCAAGTTGAATGTTGGGAAAAACATAGTGATGGGTATCACCTGTGATTAATTAATGGGTATGGAAATTGGCAAAGGAAAAGAGGCATTAATTTGAAATAAAGGAAAATAGGAGAAAAGGAAGTTGAAGAAACACATATATGCATAAGAGGGAAATTAGAGGGAAAATTAAGGAAAAAGAAGAAAATAGAGGTCTCAATGATAAAAAGGCTTCTAAGGATCAATTCACAAGCTTTTGCCATACTAGTTTTGGAGCTCTCATTCTCCCACACTCTTGCACACTTAGAGAAATATTAGAGAATTCTTGGAGAATGCTTAGTGTGCTCTAACATTCACTTGGATTGGAGAAAGAAGGGAAAGGAAAGTAAGAAAGTGCAAGGAAATAGTTGGATCATAAACTGCAGCTAGATTTCTTTGCAGGTAACAGGTTGCATGTGTGATTTCCTTACTAATTTTTGGATGCATGGTATATGCATGTGATTTTCTAGTTGATTGTTATCATTGGTATGGATATTTTCCTGGATCGATAGTGATTTTAGCCTCGCCTTTCCATTTCTTGGATAGCCATGTTGTTATGGGTTTTTCCACTTGCTGTTTTTCTGATTGGTGCTCAGGTTCCTTATGGCTGTGGTTTGGAACAAACACTCTGTTATAGACATTTTTGGGCACTACAACCCCAAGCATGAAATGTCCATAAACCAAGGGCTCCTAAGTCTCTAAAATTTTTGTTCCAACCCCTAAAGGAACAAGGTCAACTGATTACAGCTTCTCCCAGTAGTTCTCCATGAAAAACTGCTCAGAATTGGTCAAAACAAGATCATTTCAGCTGCTCCACAGGCCAAGTGCGTTGCATCTCACCTAAATACACTGTGTGGGTGCGTTTCATTTCAAAAATCCATTCTATGGGGTGCGATGGGCAAGAAATGACAAATGGCAGTGTCATTCCGCGAGGTGGAGAGGCAATGGAAGCTTCCAGAAACTTCTCCTGTGACACTCGCCTCTCTGAATTCAACCAAGGATGAGTAAGAGATCATCAATCTCCAAGTGGAAGCAAGAACTATCAGAGGGAAGACACTAATAAAATCACAAGCTGACTCATCTCCCTTACAGATATCTATATATGGATCCCTCATCCCAGAGATCCAGGGGCTGGAATTTTGCATATTGTAAGGAATTGTTGCTGGTTTCTTGAGACAGAACATCAGATTGTTGGGTGATCTAAGCTTTGTATGAGGTGAAGAGGGGCTTCCTTGCTGAGAGGATGATGCTAGGTCAGAACAACTAGTTGTAACTCCCCTTGGCTCTTTCTTGTTTATCAATAAAAGCTATTCAAGTTTTCCTCCATACTCTTGTGTAATTTATGTTTGCTGCATTTGTATGGTCAATTTACATCTGATCCTAGATTGTTTATGATTATAGATCCATGTTCTTGTATAGTGCTATGCTACTGTGATCTTACAGGTACTTTGTGAAGCTGGGCGTGCAAGGGAACACGTAGCGAAGGACTATCAAGAAAGAGAGGAATCGAACCAAGAGATTAGCGCAAGACAGAGGTTGGTCTTCTTTGTTCTTCTCTATCTATACTTCATAAAGGAAAACGAAAATAGCTTTAATTTGTTGTTTCTAAGGTAGCTATCACACCTTAGTGGGATAAGCAGTTCTGAGTAGACACTTTTCCCTGTAACAAAATGGCGACTCCGTTGGGGACGAATTAGTTTGTTTGTTTATATTCCTTGTTGTCTATTTCATAAACTTACAGACGGAGCCTGAATTCATGCCAGGTAGCTTTCAAACTGCATTTGCTATGCAAATGCAAAGTAGATAAATGTTGCTTCAGTCAATCTCTGGGATCTGTTTATGATTTAAGCAACTGATTCACAAACTCTCTGATTGCCCCTTGTGGTAGCTCTTAGATCCTCCTTAGATCTACCCCTGATTGTTGCATTACTGATTACCATTTTCTCGGCCAAAACCCATGAACTGAACTGCAAACTGTGACCCGGAACCCAAGCAAAGTCTTGTCTCTGGCCCAACGCAGGTACTGTTCTGAGAATCTGAAATTCAGCGCACTTCCCGAGTGTAGTAGGTGCGCTGCATTTCAAATTCCCTGTGTTACATGTGCGTTGATCAGACTAGGCATTGTGCAATTTTGGTTTCTGTGATTCATTCTTTCCAGTTCTATTCATGAATTTTGCTGCCTGTGATCAGTGTATCTCTGTTTGAAACCCATTTTCCTTGCTGTTATTTCACCTCCTTTGTACAAAAGAACTATAAATGTTTTTGTGTGTTTGTTGAGTCATTTCCAGTTCTCCTCTACAAAAAGTAACATAATCGCACTGTCGTCCTTTGATTTGAAAGTGTCGCAAGTGTCGTTTTCAGGCACAGGAAAAAGTTTGATTGCTGTAGATATTCGATTATCCTGTTACTATTGTTTTTGGTCTGAATTTGTAATTTTTCTAGTGTCGAAAACAAGTATTCATTTCCAAATCATAAGGTGTTGTGATTGCCTCCATTTTTTATTTCGAAAGGAAACTTGTTGATAACTGTCGCTTGAAAAGTAATTCAGATTTGTGCATCAACTTTCTTTTTATCATTCACATACTAAGAAAGCTGAAAACAAATACATGCATGTGCATTTGCATTTAGAAAGTCTGATTGGTTTGATTTAGGAAAGTGCATTTAGAGTGTGCTCTTTTCTCTTTGTGAAAGGATTCTGTCTTTCTTTCCTTAGTAGCTAGGATTTTCATTGCACAAAGAAGATAAAAAGATTGTTTATCATCTTAGATTGCATTTTAGGAATTACATCTACATCTCGCGGTGAACTTGAAAGGAAAACTTCATAAACAAGATCAACTATAAAATAAATTCAATGAATCTAACAACGCTTTGGAACCTAACGCACAACATTTAGAAGTCTAGGCTAGAGACGTATTCCGACATCGTAAAGCCTGGTAACTGTTGTTCTCACTGATGGTTGGCTGATTCCTCCACTTTGAGACGATAAGTGCGAGTACAGACTTGTGCTCCCACGTACCGTCAAGTATATTTTGGGAGACACCACTAGGCTTAATCCTTTATCCATAGGAAGTCGTGTCTGTCGCCCTATTGATCGCAATGCACTGAACACAGCATTTGGGAAGATTGACTGCCATACCGTAAAAATTATTTTGCAGTTTTGCGATTGGTTTGGTAATCCCTCTACCTAGATTTCCAGAGCAATCCCTTTCGTTCCTTTTCAGACTCTTTAACGGAAATGGTCCATATGAGCACTTGTCACTTCACGCTCATTAAAAATCTAAGGCGACTAGAGTCATCTTTTGTTTTTTCTCGACTCTTAAAAATTGAAAAACAAGTTGTGTCAAAGCGTCTAAAATTCATCTAATTCGGAAACATACTTCCCCTTTATTTTTAGTTGATCGAGTAATCCGCAATCGTGGAAGAAAGTCAATTGAAACCTCGTCGTTCGCGGAGGCTTACGAGTCAACCGTCTTTGTCTCCGGAATCGAAGCTAGTACGGACAAAGCGAACTCGTTTAACCGGTTCCAAATCTCTTGTTAAAGTTAGAACAAGTGTTCCAACAACATCAGAGACTCCGGTTACTCCAAACATTTCTGGTATCCCTGCCTCTACAGAAGAAGTTCAGCAGCCACAGAAGGACAGTGGTACTGATCCTAGTCTGAGGGTAAACACTTGTGTTACTGAACCAGTTCCATCTACAACCGGTTCGGAGAGTCTTTCTCCTCAAACATCTGTCGCTGCCGATTCCATACCTTCTTCGGCACCATAAATATTCTACGGACTTGACGGTATACCCCTTCCACCTGGTCTGATTACTATAGAAGAGATTGCAGAAGATCCTCCATCTAGTACTCCATCGCAATTTGGAGTCGGGATCACTCTGTATCCTTCTTCATCAGAAGTTAGTCTACCGCCAGCGGAAGCTCCTGTAGAATCGCTAGGTAATCTTTTGGATAGACTAGAAATGTCTGAACAACCGTCAACATCTAGGACTGTGTCGTCTGACACAGCGACGGTAGAACTCCCTACTATCACTACAACAATGTTTGCCGGTATACCTTCTGTCCCAACTAGCTCTCAATCGCTAGAAGGAGCCCACTCAGGGGCCATTTCGACAGTATGGTCTGTTCCTGTTTGTTCATCCGGAATAATATCCGGAAACTCTTATGTTGAGTCTCAACAAATTGATCCATTTGGAGGTCAATTTGGGCAGTCCGGCCCTCAAGGGCAAACCATTCCCTTAAGTACCGGATTGCCACCATATGGGGGGCAGTATGCCCTTTCATTATCCCCTCCGGGAGGACAGCCATACGGGAGTTCACAACAAAATTCAGGTTATGCTGGAATTACTTCAAGCGGTTGGGTACCGATACTACCTCAACAACCAAGAGTTGTATATTCGATGCAACAATGCTTACCTATGTCAAATATACCAACTACGCCAGCTATTGTGACGGTGTCGCAAGTTCAAGCGCTGCCTGTTGTATGCCAACCTCAGGTTGTAATGCAATAGCCCCTTGACCCTGCAACTCAACCACAATCGCCAACTAGTGGAATGACACAGGTTCAAACGGGTACAATTACCCCTCATCTTGGTCAAATAGTTAGTATCGGGCAACAGCACATGGCTTCACAACCATGGCTAGTGCAATACCAACAACCGCAGTTCCAACAAGTATACCAAGGTTCTGAGCAACAGAGCTTTGCAAATAATGGGCAGCCGTATATTCAAAACGGTCAAAATCAACCATTTTATAATGGTCATTCCCACCAACCTTACCAAAGTTACCAGCATCAAATGCATTATGCCGGTATGCAAAGACCAACTGCTCAGGCAATCCCATCTTATCCTGGGTATGCTTCACCTAACCTGAATCAACAGTTACCCTTCGTGGCAACTTTAGAGTTACCTGATTCAAATCGGTTAATAAACGATCCAATCACTTACGCCCCTTGGTGGCCAGCGATTCCACATAAACTTCCATCAGATATTCCTAAATTTAATGGAAATCCGGGTGAAGATCCGTCGAATCATGTGATGACCTTTCATCTATGGTGTTCATCAAACACCCTAAACGATGATTCGATTAGGCTTCGCCTTTTTCAGAGGACGTTAACTGGTCCGGCAGCAAAATGGTATATCGAATTACCTAGAGCTTCATTCGACAACTTCAGTACCCTAGCCACAACCTTTTTAACCCATTTTCAGTTACCAATAAGGTACGAAACGGGAACGGAACTTCTTACCAACTTCAAACAAACGACGACCACTCACATATCTAATCATATACCTGAGTGGCAACGTCGTCGTAGAATGGTGAAAACATATGTTCCCGATCAGCTTTTAGCTGAATGGTTTATTAAGTCATTACTGCCTTCCATCACAGAAGATGTGGCAAAAGGGGGAGTCATCACAGAAGAGCAAGTTATCGCTCGTGCGCAATATTTGGACTTGATTTACACTCAGTCCAGCACGCTCTACGATAAAATACCTGACACCCTTAGACCAGAATTCTCAGTTCCTCCTCCTCCTAAATCAAACAATGACTCTCATGCCGGCAATGGCGTGATTGGCGCAACAGACATGAAATCGACAAAGGCTACATCCAAAAAGGCCCGTAAGATTTCCAGTCAAAATGAAAATGAGGAACTTCTTGCCTCGGAAGTAAATGTCGTATCGACAGATAAAGGCAAAGAAACCAAGCAACCAGGGCGCAAGAAGAAAGGCAAGGGGAAGAAGAAGAAACAGGAAGAATCATCACCTGAAAAATCTTTTGCAAACCCTCCTGGAAATAGGAAACTAAAATATCCATGCATGATATGTGATGAGGATCATCGGACAACAGATTGTCCACACAAAGCTGAGCTTAAAAAATTCTTCAAGAATTCAAAAACCTCAGCAGTGTTAACTGATCCGTTTCCAAACCCAGGAACAAATCTGGTTGACAGTGGAAATGCTTCCCCGTCTCAAGTGCTAATGTTGTCGGTTTCAAAACAGAAAAATGATGCTTTGATATTGACAAGGAACAAAGATTATGGGAATCCACAGCTGTCGAACAACAAGGATAAAGATCAACCTAGTAGTTCGACAACAACTTCGACAGAAGTTGTGCCACCCATCATTCCTGAACTGACAATAAAACCGCCAAAGGGAGTAGTACACAAATCGACATTTAATCCTCGTGCTAGAGCAGCACAACATTATAATATAGTGGAAGATTTGGCCCAATCGCCATCCGCTATGTCGACTCTTGAGGTACTACAAAATTGCCCATCCCAAAAGCAGGCTTTATTATCAGCCATTGGTGGGATAGACCCAAAGGATTCCAATCTTGTATCCTTCGATCATAAAGGATACGATCCTCAATTACCAGCTCAACTAGCTTTCCTCGTTCAAGTGAAAGCCCTCAACAAAACTGTTCATCGAACAATTATTGATGAGGGGGCATCTACATGTATTATGTCGATGAGTTGCTGGAAAACATTAGGATCTCCAACCTTGTCGCGATCTTCGACGACATTAAAAGCATTTGACGGACGAACATATACCCCATATGGTATTCTAAGTAACTTGAAGGTTGAACTAGGAGGAAAAACAGTAGAAATAGATGTTGAGGTAATCGGCGAAAATCTCAATTACAACATCCTACTGGGAAGACCATGGATATATGCTATGGCTGCTGTTGTGTCAACCTATTTTAGGAAGATTGCATTTCCCTTTCAAGGGGCGATTACAATCGTCGATCAACAAAACTTCCTCCCCAATGGTTCTCAAGTTACGGGAAGCATTCATATGATCCATGGAAGCCCCCATTCGCTTTAGAATATCGGAGTAAGCCTACTAAAAGACCCTGTATTAATGGGGACTTTTGCCCTTCCACCTCCAATCAATTTGGCGGAAGTAGCGTCAATAGGAACCTGCAAAATGATATCTTCTAAAAAGATCTCAGAAAACGATATCGACATGGATCATGCGCGGGTTTTGCCTCCAAGCCCAACAAAAATATTGTAGCAATCAATGTTCCTAGCTCGAGAGGCAAACCCAAGTCAACGCTCATCAAGCATTTGGATAGATAGGTCTGAGGAATATGGTACCCCTTCAGATCCTTGGTCGTGAGTGCATGTCACCGACGAAGGAATTGTTCAATCAATGGTAACTGAAGGAGCACCATGGGATGATTACCACCATCGTTCCCTTCTTCCGAATTATGAAGAAAATACTCCTGATGACCTTTATCATCCTTCAGTTTTTTATTTTCTATCAAATACTGTAAACACGGTGGATTCCGAGCGAAACTTGTCCAACATTGAAGAGACTATCGCCATAAATATCTTGACCAAAATAGATGTTGTAGAGAATATTTATGTCGGCAAATGTTGTTCTCCTTCAGAACTGGAAATATATAACGCTCTTTTTCACGAATTCAGTGATGTCTTTGCTTGGTCATGTAGTGAAATGCCAGGCATTGACTCGAGTATCGTTGAACACGAAATCAAGATGTATCCAGATGTCAAACCAGTATGATAACGGCTACGGCAGGTGCACCCCAAGAAAGTCGCTGCCATTAAGGCAGAAGTTGAAAAACTTCTCCATGCTGGTTTCATTTCCCCAGTTCTTTTAACCGATTGGGTATCAAATATTGTCCCTGTTATGAAAAAACAAGGGACAATTAGAGTGTGCGTCGATTATAGGGATGTAAATCAAGCTTGTCCAAAAGACAACTACCCTACACCCTTCATCGACCAGATAATTGATGAATGCGCCGGATGTGAAATCTTTTCATTTATGGATGGATTCTCCGGGTATAATCAAATAAATATCTGCCCACAGGACCAGTCAAAGACTGCATTTATTTGTGCCTAGGGCACATTCGCATATCGAAAATTACCCTTTGGTTTAAAGAACGCAGGGGCAACAATTCAGAGGGCAATGAATTATGCCTTCCATGACATCAAAAACATCGTTCAACCATACCTCGACGACCTTCCAACTCATTCACGAAAGCGGACTAATCATCCGCAGCATTTAAGAGCGATATTTCTACGTTGCCGACACTACAAGATACGACTAAATCCACACAAATGTGTATTTTTTGTTAGTTCTGGTCGTTTACTTGGCTTTGTAGTCTCGAAGGACGGGATTCGTCTCGACCCATGTAAGGTTCAGGCAATCATAAATTTGCCACCACCTTCAAATTTGCTTCAGATTCAGAAACTCCAAGGGAAAGCAAACTTTCTGAGGAGGTTCATTCCAAATTATGCTGAACTTGCTAAAGGTTATACGCGTCTTTTGAAAAAGGAAGTACCCTTTTTCTAGGATCAGGTTGCGCAAGCTTCCTTTGATGCTTTAAAAGAATCCCTAATGAAAGCATCATTAATGTACGCTCCTGATTATCAAAAGGACTTTAACCTGTATCTGGCTGCAGTGGATACGACCATCGCAATGGTTTTAGTTCAAGAAGACAACGGAATCGAACATCCTATATATTATTTAAGTAAGAACTTAAATGATACAGAAAGAAAATATTCTTATGTTGAAAAGCTAGCGCTCGCAGCTGTTCAAGCGATACAGAGATTTCGACACTATGTCCTCTTTCGAAAAACTACCATTCTGTCAGATTGCAACCCCATGAATTATATATTGTCGCGACAGTTGCTGGGGGGCAAATATTCAAAATGGATAGCAATTCTACAAGAGTTTGATCTGGATTTTGTAAAATCAAAATCAAAGAAAGCTCTGGTTTTCGCAGAATTATTATGTGATCTCCCATCGTCGTCCAACGATGAAACATCCGAAGAAACAATCGTGGACAAAAATTTGTTTCTGATATCTTCAAGGAATCAGTGGTATGGGGATATAAGCATTTATCTCCAAACCCAAAAATATAGGCCAAATACCTCTCGCTCCGAACAAAAACGTATTACATACCAAGCAAAAGACTACATGATCGTCGGTGATACACTTTACCGTCGTGGTATCGATACGGTTCTGAGAAGGTGCCTCACCCATGAGGAGGCCGAAAAAGTCCTGAATGATTTCCATTCAGGCGCGTGTGGGGGGCATCAATCCGGTTATGCTACAGCGAAAAAAATCTTATGAGCAGGATACTTCTGGCCAACAATGTTTAAAGATTGCATAAACGCAGTCAGAAGTTGCCATGCTTGTCAAATTTTCGACAGCAAAACCAGAAGACCACCCGCACCTCTGCAGCCAATAGTTGTTGTCGGGCCATTTTCCAAATGGGGCATCGATTTCATAACATGTAATCCCACCTCGACCGGGGGGCATGGGCATATCATAGTCGCAGTTGACTATTTTACCAAATGGGCCGAGGCGATGCCTACATTAGATAATACTGGTGAAACAGCTGCCCTCTTCTTTTTCAATCATGTAGTCGCCAGATTCGGCGTCCCACAATGATCCAGGTGGATATTGGTGGTCACCTGCCAAGTCCACCTGGACCCCCACCATTGTCTTTCTCAGCATTTTCAGTTTCCTTAATTGTAGCACAACTTACTATTTTTAGCAGTTTTTCAGGTCCTGAACTTCCGAAGCCGTTTTGAGGCCCTAAACGACGTTTTTTGGGGAATCCGGGGGCAACATGGGTCCATGGAATGGACCGATGTTGCCCGTTCCAAAAATGATAGTGCTCGGATAGATCTTTCTAATGAGCTATTGTACGCGTCAAACGGAGATCATATGCCAAAGTTACGACCCTGGGAAGTTGATGTACCAATTTACCCCAAATGGGGCCCACAGTTTGGCGTTTCATCTCCTAGGGTTAGGTTTTGGAATGTTAAGGGTTTTCCATTGTTTCTCAACAATAAATAGGCCTTCGAGCCTCATTGTAACACAGTTCAGAGGCATGTAGCCATCACATCTCTTCTCAGAGATAAGCTACCATCGCCCTAGCTGGTTTATTTCCATTTCTGGTTGTAAGCATATTTCAGTATTTTCCATTAATGAAATGAAGTATTATTTCCGCTGCATCTTTGTGTATATGGTTATCTCTGTAATTTGTTGCGTTCCTGTTTAAATCCGGATCAGTGGTATCAGAGCGGTCTGCTTTTTCTCTGTTTTTCTTTGCATGTCCCCAACAAGGTCGGGATATAAGAAGTTAGGGCTTGAACTGGTTGAACCTTTGCAAGACCAGCCTCGCAAATCCCGACGGCCTCCCATGGTGGACGAGAAGAAAGACGAGGGGGTAGGAGATCCCATAAAAATCTGGCTCGAAGAAGCCCTCGAGTGACAACGGAATGCGATGATGGACAGCTTTGCCCAGATCCTTCAGCGGCTACCCAGAAGCAACGCATCGGCTTCCAGCAGCTACTCTGGAAGCGCCACACCCTTTAAGGTACAAGTTAAGTTTGAAATCCCCATATTCGAGGGTCAGATAGACGCAGATGTCGTAGATAAATGGTTAAATCTGCTAGAGGGTTATTTTTCTGTTCATGAATTTTCGAGTCGGGAAAAGATTGTTTTTGCTCTTCTCAAAGCAGCCCCCCACGTCAAGGACTGGTGGGAAACCTACTGCAAGCAGAAGGATGAAAGTACTGGCTCACTATTTTCAGCCGCACCCACCTGGGATTCGTTCCGGGATGCCATCAAGGAGCAGTACTACCCTGTCGGAAGCTATGAGGATGAATACATAAAGTGGACCACGCTGCGGCAGGGAAGGGACCAAGACGTGCCGGAGTTCACCAATCTTTTCCATACCCTTCGCACAAAGTTGGGTATCAAGGATTCAGAGCAACATTTGATACTCAAATACCGTGGCTGCCTGAACAAGTACATCCAGGAAGAAATACAATTCCTAAACATCCCCTCGCTCGGCGCAGCATACCGATATGCCGTCAAGGTCGAGCAGAAGTTTAAACAAAAGATGCGAGACTTTGGATCTGCGAATCCAAAGCAGGGGAAAGGTGCCCCTAAACCACAGAACAAAGGACAAAGCCAAGTCGGGACAGCCCAAGACAACCAGCCAAAGCTACAAGCAAAGAACAGCGCCACGAAGCCGAGAAAGGACACTGGAAAATGGTGCGAGTTCCATAAGAGCTCCACTCACAACACAAGTGAGTGTCGGGCCAAGCAGTCACTGGTGGCTGAGCTAAAGGTTTCAGAATCAGATGCATGTTCCGACTCTGAGTCAGAACCCGATAAGGGGTATGAAAAAGGGAAGCAGATCATTGATGCGGATCCCAGCGCCACTGTTGCTACCACAAAGATCCAGAAAAATGAACCCGAAGATCCAGAGGAGGAGGAGCGTCTCTTCCACTCCCAGATGTGGGTAAAGGGCTCCCCGATACAGTTCATTGTTGATAGCGGGAGTCAAAAGAACCTCATTTCGGCAGAGGTCATGAAGCGGTTGGGCTTACCGACCACAGCACATCCACAACCATACACCATTGGGTGGCTCCACCAAGGACGAGATCTTCGCGTGAGCCAGCAGTGTTGCCTTCCATACAACATCAAGCCCTTCACGGATGAGGTATTGTGTGACATTGCTCCCCTTGAAGTTTGTGATGTATTACTAGGACAACCATACTTGTGGAAGCGACATGCTGTGTATGAATCAAGGCCCCGTGCTGTTATTATTACATTGGGAAATAAGTTGTTCAGGATACCAGAGGTAGCACCACCTGCCGCCATCTCTTTGATTACTGCAAAACAATGCAGTAAGATCATTTCCAAAACCAGGAAATTTGTTTTCCTGATGATACGCCCTCAAGGAAAGAAGAAGACAGTGGCCGCGGCCTCCAAACAGGGTCCCTCTGCACGACAACTACAGATGGACAAGGTTGTGGAGGAGTACGAGGACATCTTCACCTCCCCGGCAGGGGTTCCTCTGCACTGTCAAGTCAAGCACTCCATCGATCTGACCCCAGGTGCACCGCTACCCAATGGACCAATTTATCGGCGCTCCGTTCTGGAGAACGATGAAATCAAGAAGCAGATTCAGGAGCTCCTGCAGAAAGGTCACATCCGTCCGAGTTCATCACCCTGTGGGAGCCCGATCGTGTTGGTACAGAAGAAGGATGGGACGTGGAGACTCTGTATTGACTATCGGGCGCTGAACAAGATCACTGTCCGTAATAGGTACCCGATCCCGCGGATTGATGACCTCCTAGACCAACTAAAGGGGGCGAAATATTTCAGCAAGATCGATCTGAAGTCAGGATATCACCAGGTACCAATCGAACCCTCCGATGTGTGGAAGACTGCCTTCAAATCCAAGGAGGGCCTCTTCGAATGGTTGGTCATGCCTTTCGGATTGACGAATGCTCCTGCAACCTTTATGAGGCTAATGGATGACATCTTGCGGCCATTCGCCAACTCCTTTGTAGTAGTATACTTGGATGACATTCTGATCTTCAGCCAGAGTTGGGAAGAGCACCTCCACCACATCCGACAGGTTCTCCAAACACTGCGGCAACACAAGCTATGTGCCAATTTGGAGAAATGCACTTTTGGCATGACCAAGGTTCAGTATCGGGATACATCATTGATGAACAGGGGGTGCATGTCGATCCAGCCAAGATCCAAGTCATTCGGGATTGGCCCTCTCCAACCACTCTAACAGAGCTCCGCAGCTTTCTAGGTCTTGCCAACTTCTACCGCAGGTTTGTGTTGGGGTTTTCTCATATTTCTTGGCCCTTGAGTCAAGTCACCAAGGGCGGGGCGAAAGCAAAATTCTTTTGGTCTGAATCTCAACAGAAGGCATTCAGGGAGTTGAAGGATCGCCTCTGCACGACACCAGTGCTCGCGTTACCAGATCTACAACAACCATTTGAGGTCGAGACAGATGCCTCTGACTATGCTATTGGGGCAGTCCTTACTCAACATGGACATCCAGTGGCATATCACAGTGAAACACTTTCAGACACAGTCCGGAAGTACCCCACTTATGATAAAGAGATGTATTCCATTGTACAGGCCTGCCGACAATGGAAGCATTACATTTTGGGGAAGGAAACGGTCATCCACACAGACCACCGACCTCTGCAGTTCATACAAACCCAAGGGAAATTGCAGAATGATCGCCATCAGAAGTGGTCTACATACCTGCAACAGTTTCACTTGAATATCAAGTATAAAAAGGGCAGCACCAATGATGTTGCAGATTGCCTCAGTCGGCCACCGATCATGGCGCTAACCACCGTGCTCAACTCTTGTGGGCACGAGACTTCTGATTGGCCACTTCTCTACAAGAGTGACCTAGAATTCAGCCACACATACCAGACACTCTTGGAGGGTCGGCATGTTGCAGATTTTCACCTCCAGGATGCCCTATTATGCCACCTCGGTCACCTTTGTATTCCTTCAAGAGAGCGTGCCAAGATGATTTGGGAAGCACACTATAGTCGGGCTGCTGGGCATTTCGGGGTCGAGAAAACAGTGGCAGTACTGCAAAATTATTTCTATTGGCCGAATCTTCGACAAGATGTTGGGAAGTACATCCGATCATGTACTGCCTGTGCCATTGCCAAACCGACCATTAAGAAGCACGGCCTCTATACCCCGTTTCCTACCCCTAGTCGACCTTGGGAATCCATCTCCATCGATTACATGTCAGGCCTTCCTTCCACTAAGCATGGAAATGACTGTGTTTTTGTGGTCGTCGACAGGTTCTCGAAGATGGCCATTATGGTGGCCTGCAAGAAGAATATCACAGCAGAAGCCACTGCTAAACTCTTCTTTGAACGAGTGTGGGTGCACTTTGGGATCCCACAGTCTATCATCTCAGATCGGGACAATTGGTTTCTCAGCACATTTTGGTCCAGTCTCTGGTCAATGTTGGACACCAAACTCACGAAGTCCACAGCCTTCCATCCTCAAACTGATGGCTAGACAGAGGTTGTCAACAGGATGATTGTGCACATTCTGCGCATGTATAACTCAAAGCATCCACGCACATGGGACGAGAGCCTCCCCTATGTTCAGCACAGCTACAACCGAGTTCTTCACAGCTCCACTGGCCATAGCCCTTTTCAGGTGGGTTTGGGATTCCAGCCACTATGCCCCATTGATGTGGCCATGCCACTTGCAGCTACTCACATGAATTCAGCTCATGTCCAGTCCAAAACAGATAAGGCCACCAGCTTCATTGAGCGCATCCAACATATTCGCCAGCAGGTCCATGACATTCTTGAGAAATCAAATGCCAAGTACAAGCAGCGACATGATCAACACCGGGTGCCACACAAGTTTCAGGTGGGTGACAAAGTCTGGTTGCATTTGCAAAAGGAACGCCTTACTGGAGCCTATCGGAAATTGAGACCACTCCGAAATGGTCCTTACACCATTACCAAGGCTATGGGAGATAATGCATTTGAGCTCAGCATTCCCCCATTCCTTGGCCTGCACCCAGTGTTCAGTGTGGACCGCCTTCGGCCATACTTTCCACCATTGCTAGACACATCCGACATTGCAGAATAGCTCAAACCCACAGAATTAAATCCAGATTGCATGGAACAAGCTGCAACTGATCGGATCATGGACACACAGATCAAGAACACTCGCAAACAGAATATCCAACTGTATGGAGTTGTCAAAGCAGGCCAACTCCTTCAGCAGGGCAAGTGGCTCACCAGGGAACAAGTTCAGCAGAAGTTTCCTCATCTCATGGAGGAGCTCAACGCAATGGGGACCATTGCTTCCTAAGGGGGGAGGAATGATCCAGGTGGATATTGGTGGCCACCTGCAAAGTCCACCTGGACCCCCACCATTGTCTTTCTCAGCATTTTCAGTTTCCTTAATTGTAGCACAACTTACTATTTTTAGCAGTTTTTCGGGTCCTGAACTTCCGGAGTCGTTTTGAGGCCCTAAACGACGTTTTTTGGGGAATCCGGGGGCAACATGGGAATTGACCGATGTTGCCCATTCCAACAATGATAGTGCTCGGATAGATCTTTCTAATGAGCTATTGTACGCGTCAAACGGAGATCATATGCCAAAGTTACGACCCCGGGAATTTGATGTACCAATTTACCCCAAACGGGGCCCACAGTTTGGCGTTTCATCTCCTAGGGTTAGGTTTTGGAATGTTAAGGGTTTTCCATTGTTTCTCAACAATAAATAGGCCTTCGAACCTCATTGTAACACAGTTCAGAGGCATGTATCCATCACATCTCTTCTCAGAGATAAGCTACCATCGCCCTAGCTGGTTTATTTCCATTTCTGGTTGTAAGCATATTTCAGTATTTTCCATTAATGAAATGAAGTATTATTTACGCTGCATCTTTGTGTATATGGTTATCTCTATAATTTGTTGCGTTCCTGTTTAAATCCGGATCACACAAGCTATAGTCATAGATCATGGATCGCATTTTCGCAATCACATGATGGTCGAATTAGCTGCCAAACTAGGGTTGTCTCACGACAGCTCTACTCCATATTACCCGCAAGCCAATGGACAAGTTGAAGCAATCAACAAGGTCCTGAAAAGTGATGAGCCCCAAAAATGTACAATTATTTGGGCTCATTCAACCTCCTAATTTGGCTTAGTCCACCATTCTCATTTGTTTATTGCATGTTTTTGATTATTTTTATGTTAATAGAGTGAATTTGGTTAGTCATTATGCCAACAATTCTAATGGGTGCTTTGTGTAGCCTTTTTGGTCAACTTGGAGACAAAATTGAAGGTCTTAATGAGCACTTGGCAGCCAAATTCGTGGGAGAACAAGCTAGAGGATTTGTAGGAAGGTGTCCCCCTCATTTATGGGCCCTTACCTCGAATTCTCCACCATCAACTTGGAGTTCAAGGGCCACCGAATCAATCAGCTCAAGGGCAGCCAAGCAAGTCAAGTAGGACTGCTGTTAACTACAAGTCTTGGGCAACCAAGTCCCTAACTTTTAGGAGGACTGTTGGGTCCTCAAATTGTATAAATAAGAAGGCTTGGGGCCTCATTTTGGTTAGCTAGTTGGTAGTCATTTTTGTAGCTAGTTAGTCATTTTGTTTTAGCCATTAGTTAGCTAGCTTGTAGTTCAATTTTTAGGCCATGGATTAGCTTTGCTTTCAGCTCGTTCTCAAGCTCTCCTTATGGACAGTTTTGATGTACTTTTCATTTCTTGATTAATAAAGATGGATCCAGCTTTGCACCAGCTCTAAATCTTTCATGGGAGGCTGTAGCTCTTGGGGTTGGGCCCATCTCAAGCGCCCAGTACCTCCCTTGTTTCTCTTTATGTGTGTTTGCTGCGTTCTTGAGAAGAAATCTGCTCTTTAGACTTAATTCATGCTGTGTTACTTAGGTTGCTTTTGATGGTTAAAGTAGTTCCTTATGTTTAAGATAGATTGGTAGGAGTTATTCATGCGTTTATATCTCTTTGATAATGTTTTGTTCACAGGTTGTACGTGATTCTTTTCATGAATAAGGTTGCTGTCCACCGATTTCATTAACTTGTTAGATAGATCACATGATATTTCGATTGCATGCAAGATGTAGTTGGTTTGATCAAGCAACCACTATGCAGGGTATCTTCATCACCTCCTCGTTCATTTGAGCCTCGTTCAGATCAGCTCCTCCATCACCAAGTATGTTCCCTCATCTCCCATCTTCTCTTTTGCCAAGTAACCTTACCTTCTTCCCCATTGTTGTCTCAACTACCTTCAAGCCAAGTCAGCCTTCCACATCATCTCACCACTCCATCCATCAGCTCCTGGATCACTTCAGACCCCCATCCTACCTCCATAACCATCCATGCATCTTCCATCAACCATCCATCCTCAAACATCCCATTTCAGAACATCCTGTAGAAGAGTGCAGACCTTCCTGTAGAAATTCCTACGTTTCCTGTAGAATCCCCTGCAGACATCCTGTAGGAGGCCACTCACTCGGTTGCTGAGCCTCTGAACGTGAGGAACCTCTGTGGACTGATGCTAAGGATCTCTGGGGACCTCTCCTAGCCTCCCCAACCTTGCCCATGCTTTCCTTCCATCTGAACCGCTCCTGCACAGTCAAACCCTAATCAAAAGCATCATCACAATAAATCCAACCACTTAATGACAAAATACAAAAACATGTCTTTTCAAGTGCAAGTAGCTTAGATTCATGTATTTCAACTCACTGCATGTAATAGCATCATTGGTAGAAGTTTCATTCACGTTTTTTCATTGTAAGGGTCAAGCTAGTTAAATTAGGGTTTATTAGGGTTTCTATGCTTTGTTAGCTTTCCATTTCCTTTTTGCAAAGTAGGTTAGCTTCCTTCAGGATAGCTTTCGTCCATCACTCATAAAGCTTCTTCTGTGAGCCTATAGAAGTTGGCTTGCGCCCTAGCGGACTTGTGCCAGCTGACCAAGTGACAGCTGCGACAAGAGCTAGTACTTGTGCATACAGCACCGTCGCTTCCAAGTTTGTACGAACTACCGGGTTGATAAAATTAAGAGACAGGAAGCCCTAGGAGTTGTAGCATTATTGCTACAATACTGGAGCTCGCCATCTTTTTGGCGCCGTTGCCGGGGAAGCGGCAGAGTATTGGTGATTGTTGCTATTCTTCTATTTTCTACTACAACCTTCTGCTAAGTAGTTTATTTCATTTCCAGTATGCAATTTCATTTATGCAAAAGTAGATTAGCATTTCTTGCTTTCATAGATCAGCATTTCCTGCTTTCATAGATTAGCATTTCCTGCTTTCCTATAATAGCCTTTCAATTCCGCAAGCGTAGACTAGCATTTCATTCTTGCAATTTCATTTGAGCAAAATAGATTAGTCCTTTCCTGCTTTCATTTCAATTTCGCAAGATAGTTAGTTGCAGTTCAATCTATTTCATGCCTTGTAGGAGTAGAGATAAGTTAGAAAAATGATTGCACAACACCCCCACTGCTTCACACAGCCAAGATTCTCTCTTCTTCGATGGCTGTGATTGAAGAACCCCAGGGTGGACATCAAGACATATCTGAAGAACCTCTAGGGGAGAAGAAGAAGAAAACATTCCTCTGGAGCAAATGGCTACAAGCAGAAATGTTGGGAGCAGTCCCTTATCCAAAGATGAATTTGCAAATCAGATCGAAGATTTCAAGAGTGACATGAGGCAGTTTCTTGCCATGCAACTGGATACCTTGCAGATCCAAAAGAAGCAAGAAGAAGCCAAGAGGGCTTTGGTCATTTTTTGTCCTAGGTGCCTTAAAAATCATCCTAGGAACGAATGTCCAATGCACTCCCTAGAAGTATGTTTTGTATGTGAAGTATACCATCCTACAGATCAGTGCCCTTCCTTGCCCAGAATCAAAGCTGCATATCAAAGAGCCAAGGGAGCCACTGAATCACTCTATTATATGAACCAAAGGAGGCCACCTGGACCTAGATCTTACCAGCAGGAGCTGCAAGGGATACCCGAGACCTATTATGACCCTTATCAAGCCACTTTCATGCCTTCTTGGGATCCCCCTGCTCATCCTTCCTGGTCTACACCTCCTCCTTGGTCATATTCTCCTTGTTCCTTCACAGATCCATATTATGCCCAACCAGTTGCTCATTCATTTCACTCTTATGCTCAGCCACAGCCTCAGTGGAATGCACCTTATCAGGAGTGGAGGCCCCAGTACAACTCTCATCCCGCTCATTTTCCTCCACCACCTGCTCATCCACAACCATCGCCTCCTCCTCCACCAAGGCAACCCCAAATGCCTACCCAACCACAATGCCATCCATCTCCATCTCAATTTCACACCTCCACTCAGCTACCCGTACCTCCATTTCCAAAACCATGCAATGGAGCAGCTCAACCCAATTGCAAATATGAGGCACAACATGTGCAAATGATTCCTCGTGAGCTCAATGATGTTCACCAAAGCTCAGGAAAAGCATTGCAAAAAAGAGATCATCTTGAAAGCATTTTAGGATCACATCCAGCAAAAGAAGATTCAAAAGAGGAGATCAAAGAACCATGGGCTGCACTTGATGAAGAAAAGAGATCTAAATCAGAGATCGAGAGAGATCCCTCATTGTTACCATCAAATCCTCCATGTACTCAAGAGAAAGATCAGCAAAAGGAGGAAGATGAGAAAGTCATGATAGAAGGTGACATGAAGAATGATCCAGATCAGAAAAAGGACCAAGGATATCAAAGCTATATTGAGACATGGTTCCAGACAGTCACTAAGTTGCAGCAGTACTCTCCTCCTCAGCTTTGTTTTGTACTTTCAAAGTCAGACCATTTTGTCTCTGAAATTTGGATAGTTGTCAAAGCATGCATTCCGAGCCTTCACATCATTTTATCTCTAATCTCGATGTGCACATGGCTCCATTGGAAGTATTCTTATACTTGAGAATGATTTTGTTTTTCAAGTAGGGTAGGGTGGAAAAAAAAAAAAGAAAAAAAAAAAAGAAAAAAAAAAAATGAAAAAAGAGGAAAATAGAAATCTAAGGTGAAAACCTCCTTGGAGGCGCCTTAGATTGGCTCATTGATTGAAAACCTCCATGAGGAAGTCAATGGGTTGGGAAAAAAGAGAAAAGAGAATAAAATCTTTGGGTGAAAACCTCCCTTGGAGGCGCCCAAGGCAGGCAGTTAGGGTGAAAACCTCCATGAGGCGCCCGAGTTGTTTTTCAAAAAAAAAGAGAAAAAGAAAAAGAAAAATAAAGCTCATCTCCATTTCATGTTGCAACAATGACATCGCAGGTTAAAGAAGGACGTTTCATGACAGGAGGAGCACTCAAATCAAAGACAAAGGAGTTTTTGTGCCTTCTACAGGAAGTTTCGTATCTTCTACAGGAAACTTACAAAAAAGCCAAATTGATCTCCGAGGAGGACCTGAAGGCTTGGAATATGTCCATGAGGCCTACCCACATCCATGTTTCCATTCCTCACCCCTTTTCCATCATTTTTTTCATGTCATTATGCTTCTTTCCTCAAAACTGTGTCTTCTACAGGAAGCTTTATATTTCTACAGGAAACATCCTGTAGAACCTTTGGACGAGCCAAATACAATTTCAAAAGTGAATCTAATGGTGGGAATCTGTTGATTAGGCCTACAAGCACTTGTGTGTCCATCCCTTGCCTTTCTCCATCATTTTTTCACCTCCTTGTGCTTCTCGTTGTGCTTCTACATGAACTTCCTGTAGAAATTGTGAGAAACTAGGCATGCATTTCAAAAAGTGGTTTGGCAAGCATGATAGCTTCCTCAAGGGTTCAGAAGCCCTCATGCAATCTTCCAACTCCTCCTCCATCATCTCCATACCTGCATCACAGCCAAAATTCATTTTGTCATACCATGCAAACACATGCAAAGTGCCTTGAAGCAAAAATCCATAGAACGAAATTTGTTTTCGCCATAACTTGAAAACCATGCATCCATTTGACAAACCGTTTTATGGGGAATTGTACAAGGTTGATGACAACATGACTGAGCAGTTTCATGCAATTCCGGTGCACGGTTCCCAAGAAATCAGCCTCCATCACCATCAGCCATTTTTGCATTTTTTCCATAACCGTGCATCCGTTTCAAAACTTGTTTCATGGGGATATGCATGTGAGTGATGGTAACCTACCCAAGCAGTTTCAGCCGATTCCGATGCACGGTTTCTGAGAAATCGAGCTCTGAAATCTTAAGCCATTTTCCATTTTTCTCGAAATCCGTGCATCCATTGATCACGAATTTGATATGGGAGATGCATAATGATGGTAGGAACACGCTCACCGAGTTTCAGATCAAACCGATCTACCGTTTGGGAGAAATGGCAAAAAGAAGTTCTGGTTTTGTGACCAGGCAGCAGCAGCAGCTTGAACGGGCAGAGTTGAACGTGGAAATGAACTCTTGTTGCATGCATCTGGCCAGAGGACACCTGCACAAGGAAACCAGCTATGAATCATCAGCCACGCCCTCATGCAACCAAGGAATCCAAGCATGCAGCAGCAAAAAGCTTCACAGCAGCCAGTCGATTTGCAGGTACGTGACTAAACTAATTCCTCTGTTTCATGAATGTAATTCAAGAACTGCATGAACGAATGGGGTGATGGAATTAAGCCAAGGATTAGCAAGGCTCAACTGATTGTCTGCTTTAGAACTCAGCCAGCAAGTACGCAGTGCACGTGGACAATGGACTCACGTAAGAATTAAAAAAAAAAATTAAAGAAAAACAGTGATAGAGAGTTTAACTCCAGTGCAGTTGGTTAACGGGAAGAGGACATGCAGCTTCACAGCACTGCCGTCTGCATGTGGCCACGTACGCTTGGCCACTGCACTCCTTCACCATAAATCACGCAACAATTAATCCACGCTCAGCTGAAACTCACAGATGGTTGCCAACTTGCACTTGCAACATTTTCAACTAAAGTTTCCACAATCTATTAACTTTTCATCCTCCACCGATCTTTCTCGGCCATTTTTCAAGACCCTTCGGCTTATCGGCATTCTACAGGGAGCACTGTTTCGTTCTACAGGAAACGAGAGCCGCCTACAGGAAGGCGTCTACAGGAAGGGCAGAGAACAGCTCTGCAGAAGGAAAACCCGAGATTCTTGTCAAAATTCACGCTTGAAATGAGAAAGGTAGTTAAAGCCCGTGTCCAAGGTTACCAGGGTTCTTGAAAGTGTTGATTTCAGAGTTTTTTTAACGCATTATAGATCTGTTAATGATGGAGCAATCTGTTTGAATTCAGAATCTGATCAAAAGAACATATCCAGCCACCCTGTGTGACTGTAAGTTGCAGTCAAAAGCATGCATGGTGTTTGCAGGAACTACAGTTACCAACGGCTGCTGCAAATGCATTGTTGTGAGCACTGGCATGTTTACAGAAATAGGAAAAATTCAGGCATTAAAGATTTGAGGGTCAGATTGAACCAACTTTAAATGAGCAAGTTGATAGTTAACCTGATAAAGGGAACCCTTTAAAGTTGGTGAGATTTTTATAGGGACTTTGTTGTAAACCTTAATATGTTCAATATCTATGGAAGTCCAGAGAAAGCAGACCTGGAGGAATGTGCTCTTCTTAAGATTGTCTTGTGAAAGAAAAGTGGATGGGCTGTTCTAATTTGAAGGAGTGAAAGGTTATGATCAGCTTGGCTTGTTGTCCAAGTGAAGGAGAATGTAATGTATCAATCTTGTCGTGTTCAGGTATGAATGGATTTCCATCACTGATTTTAGAGTGTTGGTTGCAGTGTTCAAAGTTGTTATTTCGGAATTTCTGTGCTATTATGGTATCCTGACAAATAACAAAGGCACTGCTAGCAGGCTATTCATTTCTGATCACCCTTCTCATCTAAAGAAAATGGAAATTTCACATTTTGGGCATGGCAGGACTGTAGATGAAATCATAAATGCAAGACCACGCATGGAAAACCACTCAGCAATAGCTAATGTTGGCAAGGGCATACTTTCAGGTTCTCAAGTAGAGTCATATTGCCCACAGCAATGCACAGCATAATGGTGTTGCTCCCACAGTAAGGAAGAAGAGCAGAGAAGGGGAGAAGATGAAGGATAGCCACAGCCAAGCTGAAAGGAAAATCACCCACAGCCGAGCGGGATATAGTGGTGCTGTTTGTTTCTACAGGAAGCCAAAACTCAGCTTCAGGACTGTTTCTACAGGAAGTTTGGAAAAAGGGCAGCAAAAGGAGAAATCGGCCGAGATTTTAGCTAAGGAGGCAGCACCTGTGTTGGCCACCCTAAGCACATCCATCCCCTCCATGAATACTCATTTCTTTCAAGGTTCGGGCACAATTTAGTCATGGTTTAACCTTCTACAGGAAGCTACAGGACTTTCTACAGGAAGTTCTGTATTTTTACCCAAAAACATCCTGTAGAAGCCTTTTGGCAGGCCAGAATCAATTATGGAGAGGGATTTGAAGCTTGAAGTCTGTTAAGGAGGCATGCAACCACTCTTTTCTTCCATCCTCCACTGGTTTCATCTCCTTTCACCACCGTTTCCGCCATCAGATTGAATATACTTGCACAATCATACCCAAGCTGAGAATTCTTTAGGAAAAGGAGCAAGTAGTGGGAAAAAGCAAAGAAGCATGGTTTCATGACAGAGAAAAGGACATCACTTCAGAAGCTTGGCATGAAAAGGAGGCCATCAGGTCCATCAAAGATGAGGAGAGAGATTGGTTGCTCAGAGGATGAGCAACACTTTCAGTAGGGGGGTGATGATGAGCCCCAAAAATGTACAATTATTTGGGCTCATTCAACCTCCTAATTTGGCTTAGTCCACCATTCTCATTTGTTTATTGCATGTTTTTGATTATTTTTATGTTAATAGAGTGAATTTGGTTAGTCATTATGCCAACAAGTCTAATGGGTGCTTTGTGTAGCCTTTTTGGTCAACTTGGAGACAAAATTGAAGGTCTTAATGAGCACTTGGCAGCCAAATTCGTGGGAGAACAAGCTAGAGGATTTGTAGGAAGGTGTCCCCCTCATTTATGGGCCCTTACCTCGAATTCTCCACCATCAGCTCAGAGTTCAAGGGCCACCGAATCAATCAGCTCAAGGGCAGCCAAGCAAGTCAAGTAGGACTGTTGTTAACTACAAGTCTTGGGCAGCCAAGTCCCTAACTTTTAGGAGGACTGTTGGGTCCTCAAATTGTATAAATAAGAAGGCTTGGGGCCTCATTTTGGTTAGCTAGTTGGTAGTCATTTTTGTAGCTAGTTAGTCATTTTGTTTTAGCCATTAGTTAGCTAGCTTGTAGTTCGATTTTTAGGCCATGGATTAGCTTTGCTTTCAACTCATTCTCAAGCTCTCCTTATGGACAGTTTTGATGTACTTTTCATTTCTTGATTAATAAAGATGGATCCAGCTTTGCACCAGCTCTAAATCTTTCATGGGAGGCTGTAGCTCTTGGGGTTGGGCCCATCTCAAGCGCCCAGTACCTCCCTTGTTTCTCTTTATGTGCGTTTGCTGCGTTCTTGAGAAGAAATCTGCTCTTTAGACTTAATTCATGTTGTGTTACTTAGGTTGCTTTTGATGGTTAAATTAGTTCCTTATGTTTAAGATAGATTGGTAGGAGTTATTCATGCGTTTATATCTCTTTGATAATGTTTTGTTCACAGGTTGTACGTGATTCTTTTCATGAATAAGGTTGCTGTCCACCGATTTCATTAACTTGTTAGATAGATCACATGATATTTCGATTGCATGCAAGATGTAGTTGGTTTGATCAAGCAACCACTATGCAGGGTATCTTCATCACCTCCTCGTTCATTTGAGCCTCGTTCAGATCAGCTCCTCCATCACCAAGTCTGTTCCCTCATCTCCCATCTTCTCTTTTGCCAAGTAACCTTACCTTCTTCCCCATTGTTGTCTCAACTACCTTCAAGCCAAGTCAGCCTTCCACATCATCTCACCACTCCATCCATCAGCTCCTGGATCACTTCAGACCCCCATCCTACCTCCATAACCATCCATGCATCTTCCATCAACCATCCATCCTCAAACATCCCATTTCAGAACATCCTGTAGAAGAGTTGCAGACCTTCCTGTAGAAATTCCTGCGTTTCCTGTAGAATCCCCTGCAGACATCCTGTAGGAGGCCACTCACTCGGTTGCTGAGCCTCTGAACGTGAGGAACCTCTGTGGACTGATGCTAAGGATCTCTGGGGACCTCTCCTAGCCTCCCCAACCTTTCCCATGCTTTCCTTCCATCTGAACCGCTCCTGCACAGTCAAACCCTAATCAAAAGCATCATCACAATAAATCCAACCACTTAATGACAAAATACAAAAACATGTCTTTTCAAGTGCAAGTAGCTTAGATTCATGTATTTCAACTCACTGCATGTAATAGCATCATTGGTAGAAGTTTCATTCACGTTTTTGCATTGTAAGGGTCAAGCTAGTTAAATTAGGGTTTATTAGGGTTTCTATGCTTTGTTAGCTTTCCATTTCCTTTTTGCAAAGTAGGTTAGCTTCCTTCAGGATAGCTTTCGTCCATCACTCATAAAGCTTCTTCTGTGAGCCTATAGAAGTTGGCTTGAGCCCTAGCGGACTTGTGCCAGCTGACCAAGTGACAGCTGCGACAAGAGCTAGTACTTGTGCATACAGCACCGTCGCTTCCAAGTTTGTACGAACTACCGGGTTGATAAAATTAAGAGACAGGAAGCCCCAGGAGTTGTAGCATTATTGCTACAATACTGGAGCTCACCAAAGCGCATGCGGCAAAGGATGATTGGAGTTCACAAAAGAAGATGACACCTAATCCTGTACTCAGCCTTGTGGGCTTACCGAACATCGGTAAGGAATGAAACTGGGTTTACACCTTTCCAACTGGTATATGGCCCGGAAGCAGTCTTACCAATCCAGTGTGAAATCTCATCCCTCAAACTCGCAATTGACCTCCTCCACGAAACCTCAGAAGAAGAAGCTCATTTCTTGGAACCAATCCAATTGGATGAAACCCGTCGTGATGCCGCTTTGGCTAACGAAGCCCATAAGAAACAAGTCAAAGCACAGTTCGACAAAAATGTCAAACCCCGTGTCTTCTCAGAAGGTGACTTGGTCTTGCTTTATGACCAAGAATCTGATAAATTGGGAGCAGGTAAATTCAAGTCTTTATGGATGGGCCCCTATATTGTTAAGCGAGTGTTAGCAAAAGGAGCCTACGAGTTAATGGATTATGATGGGATTCCGCTAGCACAACCTCGTAACGGGTTGTACCTCAAGCGTTACTATGCGTGATTCAGTATAGTAACCTGTATGCTTTTGTTATGTTTTTGTTTTCGCTAAAGTGTTTATTTTGGTCAAGTAATCCACTTTTTACATTTATTACAGATGTCAAACGTATTGGAGTCATGTGTTGGATATGCCGACGGAGCGAGTCGTAGTTCACGAAACCTATCTTCCGCGGCCTGGGCCATTTTTTATCCAAGCGGCGAGTTAGTAAGTTTCAGAGGAGTATGTATTGGTCGATCAACGAATAACATCGTTGAATATAGCACGTTGATAGAACTTCTCTCTGATGCCATCACACATGGTATACGCCGACTGATTGTCAGGCTAGACTCACAACTCGTCATACTACAACTCACTGGTATCTACTCTGTCCGAAATCCAGCTATTTATCGCATGTTCCTAAGGGTTAAGATTTTGGAAAGACAATTTGATTTTATTCAATATCAGCATATTTCCAGAAACTTAAACACATTAACTGACTCATTGGAAAATTATGTGTTAGATAGACATTTGCAACATTTATAAAAAGAAGCATACCATCAATATTTGCATTTGGATCATGTAACTTAACCAAAATAAAACTCCGAAAATCAAAAATATATATATAATTGTTTATGGTTTACACAAAATGTTTTGTAACCAAGACAAAATTGGTCAAATGACCAAAAACTCAAAACGCTAGGGGGCACCCTAGTCTAATGATGCTCGTGATAGCAAGTCACAGCCTATGCGATCATGCGTAAGAGCCGAGTCCATCGTCTTGGCACACCAGTAGTATGCCGCTGCAACCTCAAAGGTAGCTCGTCAGTCCTCACATCTAGAATACCAAGAGTGAGGCCCTCAACCTGTTCCTATAATGCTGTGAGAGTCTCGGCCACATCAAGGTCGCGAAGGACAGCCCTTCCAACAGCCTCTCCTACTGGGGCGGCAGCTGGCGCTCTCAGGCGTACTACTGGCCGAACGGGACCAAAATTTGCATGGACACATGAGTTTGATTAAGTCTTGACAGGATAAAGCACAAGGACATTATAAAAGAAAAACGATAAACAGAAATATGGTCAAAGAATTTACCAATGGCACCCCACTGTTCGCCATCCGGCAGTACTAAATCTGGGTCACCTTGGAAGTCCATACCAGCATATGGGTACTCGGAATAAACCATCTCCTGACGATCAAACCACCCGAAGAAGGTATCAGAAAATGAAATCTGAGACTGACCAGCATGCCTAGACATATGGTCGACCCATCTCTGCATACGTGGTTCAGTCGGTGAAGGTAAATCGAGTGCAATATACTGCAGCTGCATCAGTGGTATCTTTTCCAAGGCAAAGGCGGTCAAAATAGAACCATACCCAAAGTTCTTCAACCTCCCACTCTTCACCTTGGTCAACTGTTCTTTCATCACAAGAAGTACTGCGTCGCACCAGTTGAACACCTTCGGTTGGAGACATTCCAAGGCATACTGCATATAAGATCGGTTGGCTACATGAAGAGCCGCACCACCAGCCATCCTACCAAAAGTAAACAGAATAGTCCTGAGGGACCTGTCAGTGACATCACGGATGATGATCTTGCCGTCTTTACTCGGCTGAGATCCCTCTCTGCAATATCGGCGAACATAATCTCTCACAGATTCACCTCCTCGGGCCGAACCTGATAAAGAGATGGGGGCACCCCGCCTCGACAAGCCAGTCAAGAAATAGATGTCCACTACAGTCAAGGGGATGGATTTGCCCCTAATCTGGAACACCTGGTTGGTAGGATCCCAAGCATCGAGCAAATACTGCAGCAAGTTGATTTGTTGTCTCATGCTAGAAATGCGGAAAAACTTCAACAAGCCACAGTTCCGCAATGCGTTTACTGTAACCGGATCATGTAGGGCAAGCATGTCCTCTTCTTCATGCTCACTTTCTCGCCATGTAATAGTCATCTTGCTCCAAAGATCTTTGAAAACAAACAAGAGAAGAGTTAGATCCTGATTTTGGTAAGGAACAGGCAAAATTTCCATCAAAAATTGTGCATAATATTCCTTCTTTGCGCCCATCGCACCTACAGTAGTGCTCTGGGTGCGTTGCATGTCAGCTGGCCAGTAGACAGGCCAACATCCAATGCACCTTTCGATACACAGAGGGTGCGCTGAAGGCAGAGCGAGCTTTTCAAACCCCAGAGGCTCAGAAAAACCAGGAATCAAGCTCAGAATGCAAAATGGAAAGCATGAAAAGAAAGAGCTCAAGTTTAGCTCCTACATGGTCCAGACGGTGTCGAGAATCGTCCACAGAATCTCCCGAAATCAGCTGATGAAAATCAAAGGGGGAAAGCACCTCCAAAGCTCCAACAAACCAGAGTTCAAATGAAATGGTAAAATGAGAGGTAAAAGCACTTTTACATTACTTTTTACGTAGTTCGAAGTAAAACATTAGTGTTCTAACTCATTTATCAAGCATATATTGTTCATTTCTGACTAGTTTGATGAAGCAATTGAAAATACAGTACAATCTTTGAAAGAACAAAGCCATTTATGGTAAACTCAAGAAGAGACCATTTAATTGAGCAGTTTTAAGACATAGTTCAAGCTCGTTAAAAAATAAACATAAGTCATGAGCAAATGTTTCCCCCCAGTGTTCAAGCTCAATAAAAAAATGAACCGATTTCCCAGTAAATAACCATCGTGAATGTAGTATTTCAGCCTTTTAAAAGCCTTGGTCGTGTTCTCATCATCACCTCCACTCTACATTGGCTGATCATTCACCTCCATTTGATTGTTTACCCCTTTTTGAGGAACAGCTGCGAAGAGTGATCTCACTAGCCATCCTTGTAACACTGTCGTGATTGGACAATTCCAAACCTTAACTGGAATCAGCTGCTACACATTTGATCACTCGTTCCTCGAAAGACGAGTCTCCTTTAAGCTCTTTTCAATTGACTCGTAAAATATGAAAAGATTGTCGAGCCATTGGCCTCTCCAGCTCGTTAAAGAGACCGAAAGTGCTATCCCTCCTCTAAATTTTAATCTTTTTTGGACCTGAGGGATTATTACACAAAAATATCGAGCGCTTGTTTTGTTCGGCTCGTTAAAAGTATCGAAAATTCATCCCTTCTGTATTATTTTATACTTTTTCGAACTTAAGGGATTAGATGACGAAAAAGGAATTTTGGAGCTTCCTTTACGTTCCTTTTCAGACTCTCTAAAATTGAAAAGGACCGAGTTATCTTTGCGTTAAACTCGTTAAAATTTTAATAGCGACAAACTTGTCTATAAACGAGAACGAGTTTCGCTATCGCTAGGCTCGTTAAAACATAGCGATGGGTTTGCCCGAAGGGCAAATTATAGAACAAGCATATGTTATCCTCCTCAAGCTTGACAAAAATAAAGAGGTACTGGTCAGCAATGACTGGGGAAAATTGGGATGAAAACTTGAAGAAACTTTGTTGGTAGCAAGTCGCTCTTGAACATGACACTTTCACTCCGCATCCAAGTCGGGTTGGGTTGTTTCATTCACCGGTCACATCACCATGGTCCCATCACACCATCCACATTTGGGGTTAATGCTACCAATCCATCATGTCAGTGTTGCCGATATGTTCAAGAGAAGTCATTCAGAGATTTCACCTATGTCTCACCCGCTACAATACATTCATACTCCATTCTTTCATGACCGCCACCCTGAACCGTATGTCATCAGATCGTTTTCACCTCCATTAAAATAATTTGCTCAGTTCCGTGTCACTGATGTGGGATTCATTAAGGCCCTCCTGTGACAGATCGCTTCTTGTCGACATCAGCTCATTATCCAAGAAGTTGATCTAGGAACACCCCATTCAGTACTTTGAAGCTTGCATGCCTCAATGGCAAGTTTCTCACTTCCGGCGACAGGTTTACATCAATGACCTTCGACCGAAAGATTTTGCGTGGTGTTCGAGGCCAAGTCCTTTATTCACACCACGTGAATTGTACTGTAGTACCTTGAGGGTCATTATCATTATCAATGATTCTTCTCGCGCTTGTTAACAGCTTACATCATTGGCTGGTAATCAAGTGATGTCTTTCCATGTTCGACTCTAGAACTTCTCTCACATGGATAGACTTGTACTTCGAGTGAAGATCGAACAAGATTGAAGACCACGGATCTAGTTTCATCCATCCGGGCTGCGATATATATTCAGGGAAATAAAGACATCAAATGTACATCATTGCTGCACAGATAATCATCCAATCAAAGGGATGATGGCTCTACCAGAATCATCAGTCTACACTAAGACGATTGTCTGTCCTATGTACATGAAAATGAATTTATAAAGCTGAGCATGGGAATTCCTGCCTCATCTAGATCATGAAAATATTATGAAGATAATGTATTGTATTGTATCTTATTACAGGTCTCCTCCCAGCTTGAAAGAACTTCGGATCCTCATAATAAAGCATTTCACCCGACATCAAAATATTAACAACATCATGCTTTAGGGGGCAACTGTTATAGACATTTTTGGGCACTACAACCCCAAGCATGAAATGTCCATAAACCAAGGGCTCCTAAGTCCCTAAAAGTGTTGTTCCAACCCCTAAAGGAACAAGGTCAACTGATTACAACTTATCCCAGAAGTTCTCCATGAAAAACTGCTCAGAATTGGTCAAAACAGGATCATTTCAGCTGCTCCACAGGCCAAGTGCGTTGCATCTCACCTAAATACACTATGTGGGTGCGTTGCATTTCAGAAATCCCTTCTATGGGGTGCGATGGGCAAGAAATGACAAATGGCAGTGTCATTCCGCGAGGTGGAGAGGCAATGGAAGCTTCTAGAAACTTCTCCTGTGACACTTGCCTCTCTGAATTCGACCAAGGATAAGTAAGAGATCATCAATCTCCAAGTGGAAGCAAGAACTATCATAGGGAAGACACTAATCAAATCACAAGCTAACTCATCTCCCTTACAGATATCTATATATGGATCCCTCATCCCAAAGATCCAGGGGCTGGAATTTTGCATATTGTAAGGAATTGTTGTTGGTTTCTTGAGATAGAACATCAGATTGTTGGGTGATCTAAGCTTTGTATGAGGTGAAGAGGGGCTTCCTTGCTAAGAGGATGATGTTGGGTCAGAACAACTGGTTGTAACTTCCCTTGGCTCTTTCTTGTTTATCAGTAAAATCTATTCAAGTTTTCCTCCATACTCTTGTGTAATTTATGTTTGCTGCATTTGTATGGTCAATTTACATCTGATCCTAGATTGTTTATGATTATAGATCCATTTTCTTGTATAGTGCTATGCTATTGTGATCTTACAGGTACTTTGTGAAGCTGGGCGTGCAAGGGAACAAGTAGCGAAGGACTATCAAGAAAGAGAGGAATCGAACCAAGAGATTAGCGCAAGACAGAGGTTGGTCTTATTTTATCTTCTCTATCTATACTTCATAAAGGAAAAACGAAAGTAGCTTTACTTTGTTTGTTTCTAAGGCAGCTATCACACCTTAGTGGGATAAGCAATTCTGAGTAGACACTTTTCCCTGTAACACACTCTGGAAGCCCTGGAACAACTTGGCTTGAGTTACTAGTCATGGAGCCTAGGTTGGGACAAACACTCTGGAGCCATTGGTGGGTTGAGTTACTAGTCCCTAGAGTCGGGTTGGAAAAATGCTCTGGAGCCCTGAAAGGATGTGGGTTGAATTACTAGTTCATGAAGCCCTAGAGAGCTTGGGTAGAGACCAATTTGGTTGATGTTAGTGATTCCCAGACCGTAGAGGTGGAATCATTGTGGATGAGGGCTGAGGTGGTTTGGCGTCGAGAAGACCTGGTTTGGTTTTGTTTTGGTTTATTCCATGAGACCCCACATTCATACTTGCAATATGGAGTGGGGATGATTGGTTGAAAGAGATATTTGGTTTAGCCGAATCTTTGGTCGGGTGGTACATGGAAGTCCCTGACTTGGTTGGTAAAGTTATTTTCCTACTGTGATTCATGAATATTTGTAGTGATTATGTTGGTGATATTATGGCTGAGTTGCAATGACCTCTATGTTGTTTATTCACTGGTTATTTGTTGGTTACATGATGTATACTATCTATGGATCTTGTCATGATTTGTTTACTTCTCTAATGGTTGATGAATATATGGACTAATAAGTGTTGTTGCAGCTATATGGAGAGGGCATAAAGACTACTTGGTGATTCTCAAATGAATCTCATACTCTTATGATCAAATATGCATCCATGACCTATAGATTACATGTTAAAGTTGTCAACTAGGGCCAAAATCCATGTGGGTCAGCTTATTTGTGGTAGCTGATATTTTTATTCGATCCCTCTCGTCGAGAGGTGTAGGATTGATCTAAAGATCATCTGATTCCGATAAGTATTTATGAAGTTATGAATTTAATTGTATTATAAGACTAATTATCAAGTCGGCCAGCATCTTAAGTAGGCTCAGAAGCCCAATAGTCATTTCAATTCATCACCTACATTTTTAGTATAAATAAGAGAAGACTTGAAGTCATTTGACACACATTCGTTATGGGATCTCCTCTCCACGTCTTGGGTTTTTGGAGAAGGATATACACTAATGAAGGATGCCCTAAAATGATGCCCTAATCTAATGCAAATTAAAGAGACTTATATGCTGTTCATAATAGAGACATATGAGACTTATACGGTGTTCGTTATGGAAGAAATCCTAGATGGAGAAATCTACACGCAGGCAAAGGTAATACATATATGCAGGCAATGTAGATACATATATGCAGCAATGGCGATATATATACACAGTGATAGAGATCAATGCACACTTTCATGATGAGGATATATGCAAGTAAATATGGACACCTTATCCACAGTGAATGGAAACATATATACGCTGATAATAGTGCCCTAATACGCAGATCAGTATGCTGGTAATAATGCCCTAATACGCAAATCAGTATGTTGTTAATAGAGACACATACGCAGAAATATGTATGCACAGTGTGGAGACCTTATGCAGTAAATAGAGGGAGACCTTATGCACAATATTCAAGGAATACAAACGCAGTTATAGAGACATGTTGAATGCAGTCAAGGAGGGCTCTATATGCATCATATCCGTAGTCCTAAGTGTCCTCCACAGGCCTGATCCTCCGTTCTTAAAGAGCCCTCACCCGTAGTCCAACTAGGAGTAATCTAGAACCTAACCTAGGAGGTGTGATGAGGCCGCTGTAGCAGCCCAATCACAGTGAAATCATAATGATGTATATGGGCAACATGATGAATATGGACAGCATGATATATATGGGCAGCATGATGAATATGGACAGCATGATGTATATGGGCAGCATGATGTATGGGCAGCATGATGTATGAGATCATGTGCATGGGCAGCACAATGATACATGGAGCATGGACAACATCATGATGAATGAAATCATAAGAATGTGTAGCTTGTGATGAATGAGACCATTGAAGATGCAGCATGATGAGCAGCATGAAGATGAGAGCAGCTCAGTAATCTAGGTCCAACACTGTGATGGGGTAGCATGGTGCTACATGGTAAGGTGTGGCAAATGGACAAGATGTAGTACTATGATAGGTGAAGGAGTCACCTTAAAGAATCAGTTGAAGCAATATGTCTTCAAATGATCTCTGCAGATATCAAAAGTCAAAGTGTTGACTTCTATTGTAAATGTACTATCTCTCTCACTTTCTCTGTTGATCTTTGAAGAACATAAAAGAAGAATTGATCAAGGGTTTCCCCACATTGTGGGGTTTGTCCCTAGCTAGCGCCACATCTTGTGTCCTCTTGTCTTGCTTGTCTTCTGCAATTTATATTTATGTTCTATCTGCAGTTTACTTTATGCTGATGTGATTGCTAATCTGGAAAAGAAATTTAAATAAATTTCTCTAGCATAGAACATACCTAAAATTAACATGGTATTAGAGCTGAGGTGAAGACAATTCCCAAGCAAGAGTGAAAGAGAAATCACCAAAGCCAATAGGGACAAGGATCAATGGGTTCCACATCTCTCTTCTAAGTTCACAAAGGGTGAAGTCGAAGCAGAGCATATTATTAGAATGGCGTAGCGAAGTCTCTAATGGCCCATCTAAAGATCACTTCATTGGGAAGTTCGGATCTAAGGGTGGAAGGAAAGGCAGATGCCTTGGTTGCAATAAGTTCGGCCATCATGTGAAGGACTGTCTATAGGACAGGGACACATCTCTTGATAAAGATAATAATAATTCTATGGACATCTTCAATGATTAGAGGAATGATAAGGAATGCAAGTCATCAAGGAAATGGTCAACTCTTCAAAGATAGCAAAGAACCCCAGAATATTTTTTAAGTACCTGATCGCAAGAAGAACGTGGTGTCCATCTCGGAAATGAAAGTCAAAGGTTTTAGGGTGGCATTCATCGATGGAAAGATGGTGACAGGGATGCCTGAATTCAAAAATAGCATGAAGGTACATGTCTGAAATGTATCGAAGGAAAATGTTACAAGGGGACCATTCCCCTCATATCGCAGGTCCACAAGTTTGGAACAACCCGAGGAGTTTGAGATTCATGATCGGGAATCTCATGTATACAGGTGGAATAAATCCCTCTATGGCTTGAAGCAAAACACCTCGGGTGTAGTATGAAAGGATTGATAGCTGTTTGATGAAGTTGAGATTTACTAGGAGTGAAACCGATCCAAACCATTTCTCAAGGGTTGTGGATTATAGACCTCTCATACCGGCACCTATGTCTGACAGGTGCAGACCCTCTCATTTGTAGGAGATAGAGGGAGTTGGATTCTAAATGTGGAAAGATAAATTGCAAGCTTATGACTATCTCAAGGACCTTAACTTTCAGAAGTTATATGGTAGTGATGTCG
The DNA here is from genome assembly GCA_031772625.1 of Pinus tabuliformis. NCBI lineage: Eukaryota > Viridiplantae > Streptophyta > Pinopsida > Pinales > Pinaceae > Pinus > Pinus tabuliformis. The sequence goes on from CM062811.1 coordinate 701,857,686, forward strand.
GACCAGATTTGGGAAATGCCTCTGAGTTTCATAAACTCATTTGCGTATGATGTTCTTGGTGAACCTTCATTCGGAAATATGTTTTGCAGTTAGTATGTGAGCTCATATTTGGTTGAGCTTCACTGGATTGGTGCCTAGAATATTCTGAGATATCTTCAGGGCACGATTTCTCATGGATTGAGATACACTGCCTGAAATATTTCAAATGCTGAGTAGGCAGGCAGTGTGGAGGATCACTAGAGCACTTCTTAGTGCTGGTTCTCCTTGGGATCTTCTTCGATATCCTGGTTGAGCAGGAAGCAGAAGTCGGTGGCTTTGAGCACCGCCGAGGCAGAGTATATTGCTACTAGCATGGCTACCTGAGAGGTAGTCTGGTTACGAAAGCTCTTCAGTGAGTTGTTTGTACACATGATGAATACCACTGTGATTCTCTGTGACAACCATAAGTGGGATTCGATTATAGAGGAATCTCGTATTCGATGATTGCTCCAGCAAATAAACATTAGATCCTGCCTTATCTGGGATATGGTAAGTCGATGAGCAAGGAGGCTCCATCGCATTGAAACTGATGTATAGGTCGCTGACATTTTTGACAAAGCCCCAGGGAAAGATCAAATCTGTGATTTTCCCATACAACTTGGAGTCGTCGAGTGACCCTTATAAAAGGGTCCTGCATGTTGCATACATTGAGCTCTAGGAGCTCTGGGGGTTTGCGATTCTTACTGAAACAACATATGGCCACAGGGTGACTCACCCTCCCCTGGTGGTGCGCACTGGAAAAAGATGATTCACTCTCTTGTGGGACAAGATGATTCTATCTCTTGTGGGAAAGAATGATTCGCTCTCCTGTGTAGCTGGATGATTAGTTCTCCTGTGAGGTCTAGATGATGTGTTCTCCATGACAAAATGTAGCAAGATGATTAGTTCTCCTGTGAGGTCTGGTGATGTGTTCTCTATGACAATTGTAGCAAGATGATTAGTTCTCCTGTGAGGACAAGATTGATTAAGTTCTCCTGTCGAGGCATCCTACCCATGTAGTCAGGGACTCATGGGAAGTACCTATCATCTGGTCAATGAGCAGGGAAATGAAGATAGGGACCATAGTACTATCGATGGACGCATCGTTGTATCTACCTACTCCCTACGCTAGGATGACCTTCATTGATCTGGGTTCAATGATACTGGTCTGGGACCAGTGGTAGGAGTTGTACCTACTATGACGCTGACTTCGGGTCGGTTGACACTGGTCTGGGAGCAGTGGTACATACTCTGAGACTGACTTCGGGTCAGTGTAGGACTAGTCTGGGATCAGTGAGAGTGGTACATACTATGACGCTGACTTCAGATCAGTTGAGACTGGTCTGGGACTGATGACCAGTGGTAGGAGTGGTACCAACTATGACGCTGACTTTGGGTTGGTTGAGACTGGTCTGGGACCAGTGGTATGCACTTTAAGACTAACTTTGAGTCAATGGAGAATGGTATGAGACATTCTCGATCAATTCTTCTTCTTCATAGCCAGCAAAGCCGGCAGAGCTGAGCAGAGAATAATAGAGCCAGCAGAGCTGAGCTGAGAAAAGCAAATCAGAGCCAGCAGAGCTAAGTAGAGAAGAACATAGACAGAAGAGCAAAGCAGAGCCAACAGAGCTGAGCATAGCAGAATAGAGCTAGCAGAGCTGAGAAGAGCAGGGCAGAGCTAGCAGAGCTGAGCAGAGATGAGCAAAGTTGAGCAGAGCCAGCAGAGCTGAGCAACAGATCTAGGTAGAGTAGTGGAGGGCACTAATGGCAGAGATAGTACAATCGGACATATGGATCAGCGGATGGAGTTACCCCTAGTTGAGAGGGAGTGTTAAAATTAGCAACAAGGTCCAAACTCCATGTGGGTCAGCTTATTTGTGGCAACTGATATTTTTATTGGATCCCTCTTGTCGAGAGGTGTAGGATTGATCTAAAGGCCATCCGATTTCGATAAGTATTTATGAAGTTATGAATTTATTTGTATTATAAGACTAATTATCAAGTCGGCCAGCATCTTATGTAGGCTCCGAAGCCCAATAGTCATGTCCATTCATCATCTACGCTTTTAGTATAAATATGTTATATACCTAAGGGGGATAACATGGGGTACAAAGGGAGGTACCCAAGGGAATAATGTAATAATGGGATGGGCCATAGTAATAAATAAGGTGGTTAACCCATATCATGTAAGGGACCACAAGTAGTTAATAATAATGTAATGGGCCTATGGTATTAGATAGATGGTATTGAGGGAACCATGGTAATGACCCATGGTATTGTATGTATGAGGCCTATAAAGAGGCTAGAGACTCCACATTGAGGGATGTGAAGATTTATTGTATGAACATGCATATGGCTTGTGGAGTGTTCTCCTTCCTTAAGGAGTGAATATATGGTGTTGCCCTACCTTAAGGGTTTGATCAATAAAGTGAATCATTTCTATCTATATTCAGATCTTGTTATTTCTTGGGTTTATTTGCATTTTCTTATATTTTCATATCAGATCTATAACAAGTGGTATCGGAGCACTTTCTTGGGAAAAAAAGTGGAGAATTTTTCTTATGTTTTGCAGGAAATTTTTGGGGCGGTGAGTTTGCAGATTAGATCTGTATGTTTTGGTGAAAGATCTACAAAATCTAATTGCAGATCTAGATTCTATGTGAAAAAATACCCGATTTCAAAAAAAAAATCGGTTGAATCGGAGTCCGGATGAAGGAGATATCGCTGATTTAAAAATCAGTGGGGTTGTAGACAATTTTTCGGGGCAGCGAGTTTGCGGCACAGATCTAGACGTTCTAGTGCAAGATATACAAAATACAATTGTAGATCTGAATTCTTTGTGAAAAAATACCCTATTTAAAAAAAAAAATTGGTCGAATCGGAGTCCGGATGAAGGAGATATCGCTGATCTAAAAATCAGTGGTGTTGCAAACAATTTTTTGGGGCAGCGAGTTTGCGGCGCAGATCTGGACGTTCTGGTGTAAGATCTACAAAATCTAATTACAGATCTGAATTTTGGGAAAAATTACCCAATTTCAAAAAAAAAATCAGTCGAATCGGAGTCCGGATGAGGGAGATATCGCTGATTTAAAATCAGCTCTTTTTTGCGGAAATTTTGGTGACGATGGGAAAGTTGTAGTGCAGATCTGAAATTCCAGTGTCTGGATCAGGATTTATATCAGATGGGTAGATGTAGAATGGTTGTTCGATTTCCAAAAACAGGTCATAATAGAGATTCTGAGCAATATTGACGAAATTGTGGCCATTTGAAATTTTCGCCAAGTAAGTGAATTTTTCTCAAACCCTCTTCATGGAAAATTTTACTGGAAAAGATGATAGCCCTACTATTGAAGAATATATAAAGCAAACTAAGTCAGGCAAAAAATTGGAAGGATTCAGTGTGGCTTAATTTCAGAGATGAGGCTTACAAATGGTATTTCTCACTTGACGACAAGCAGTTGTTCAAACTTTCAGATGCAGAATTTGAAAGAGTCCTTTTAAACAAATGGTCTTGGACTAGGAAAAAGGAGAATGGGACACATAAAGGGTTATTTTCTACGGGTGTCTCCTTATTGCAGGTTCATGGATTGGTTCAGAATGAGAAAATCATTGTATCTATAAATCCTAGTTGCAAGCACAATTTTATGAATGTTAATTTGGTAAAAAAATTGCAAGTTCTAGCAAAACACATTGAAAACACACAAGTGGATGATGAGGATGTTCAAGTGTATAAGGATTTGAAGATTTCTATGGATAAATATGTGTTGCATGGTGATTTTTATACTTCAGAGATGGATAATATTGATGTTGTTTTAGGATATCCTTGGATGGAATCCGTGGGTACTATCAATATTAATGTGCAGAAGAAATTCCTGAAGCTCTGGTATAAAAAGAAGAAAATTACATTACAGGATATTTCCATCAATAAACAAGTAGAGTCCATGAAGGTTGACGCAGAAGATGTTCCAGGGACTGACATATCAGATGATGAGTGATTGATGATCGATAATCAAACACAAACAGAGGCTAAAGCGAAAAGGATACAGGTGATGATACATCAGATGAGGGCTCAGTGGTTGAAGTAATATTGGAAGATAAGACACCACATCAGGCACCACAACAGGGTGAATTAAATAAAAAGACACATACATCAGATGAGGGCTCAATGGTTGAAGTAATATTGGAAGATAAGACACCACAGCAGGCACCACAGCAGGGTGAATTAAATAAAAAGACACCGTGGGTTAAAACTTCAACATATCATCACCCACATCACCCCGCAAGAAAACAACCAACAAAATGGCAACCAATTAGCCACAAGGACAACAACCCCCGCATGACAGATAGAGAGGAGCGAAGATCCACCTACTACACATCAACACAGAAGAGCTACCACGGTCAACTTCCATCTCAAGCGAGCGAGGCACCAGCGAGATCGAGGGTTCACCTTTCTCTTGGATGGCTAGATGCACGTGCATGGTACCAGTGGACTACTCTTTTGAGTAGATCTTATTATTTGTGTTCTTCTCATGTTTCGGGGACGAAACATGTTAAGGGGGGTGGAATGTTATATACCTAGGGGGGATAACATGGGGTACAAAGGGAGGTACCCAAGGGAATAATGTAATAATGGGATGGGCCATAGTAATAAATAAGGTGGTTAACCCATATCATGTAAGGGACCACAAATAGTTAATAATAATGTAATGGGCCTATGGTATTAGATAGATGGTATTGAGGGAACCATGGTAATGACCCATGGTATTGTATGTATGAGGCCTATAAAGAGGCTAGAGACTCCACATTGAGGGATGTGAAGATTTATTGTATGAACAGGCATATGGCTTGTGGAGTGTTCTCCTTCCTTAAGGAGTGAATATATGGTGTTGCCCTACCTTAAGGGTTTGATCAATAAAGTGAATTAATTATATCTATATTCAAATCTTGTTATTTCTTGGGTTTATTTTCATTTTCTTATATTTTCATATCAGATCTATAACAAAATAAGAGAAGACTTGAAGTCATTTGACACACATTCGTTATGGGATCTCCTCTCCACGTCTTGGGTTTTTGGAGAAGGAGATACACTAATGAAGGATGCCCTAAAATGATGCCCTAATCCAACGTAGATCAAGGAGACTTATACGTTGTTCATAATGGAGACATATGAGACTTATACAATGTTCGTTATGGAAAAATCCTAGATGGAGAAGTCTACACGCAGGAAAAGGAAATACATATACACAGGCAATGTAGATACATATACGCAGCAATGGCGATATATATACACAGTAATAGAGATCAATGCACACTATTCATGATGAGGATATATGCAGGTAAATATGGACACCTTATCCACAGTGAATGGAAACATATATACGTTGATAATAGTGCCCTAATACGTAGATCAGTACGCTAGTAATAGTTCCCTAATACGCAAATCAATATGCTGGTAATAGAGACACATACGCAGAAATATGTATGCACAGTGTGGAGACCTTACGCAGTTAATAGAGGGAGACCTTATGCACAATATTCAAGGAATACAAACACAGTTATAGAGACATGTTGAACGCAGTCAAGGAGGGCTCTATATGCATCATATCCGCAGTCCTAAGTGTCCTCCACAGGCCTAATACACTATTCTTAAAGAGCCCTCACCCGCAATCCAACTAGGAGTAATCTGGAACCTAACCTAGGAGGTGTGATGAGGACGCTGTAGTAGCCCAATCATAGTGAATCATAATGATGTATATGGGAAGCATGATGAATATGGATAGCATGATATATATGGGCAACATGATGAATATGGGTAGCATGATGTATATGGGAAGCATGATGTATGAGATCATGTGCATGGGCAGCAAAATGATACATGGAGCATGAAAAGCATCATGATGAATGAAATCATAAGCATGGGAAACTTGATGATGAATGATACCATGGAAGATGTAGCATGGTGAGCAACATGAATATGAGAGCAACTCAGTCATCTAGGTCCAGCACTGTGATGGGGTAGCATGGTGCTACACGGTAAGGTGTGGCAAATGGACAAGATGCAGTACTATGATAGGTGAAGAAGTCACCTTAGAGAATCAGTTGAAGCAATATGTCTTCAACTGATCTCTACAGATATCAAAATTCAAAGTGTTGACTTCTATTGTAAATGTACTATCTCTCTCACTTTCTCTACTGAACTTTGAAGAACATAAAAGAAGAATTGATCAAGGGTTTCCCCACATTGTGGGGTTTGTCCCTGGCTAGCGCCACATCTTGTGTCCTCTTGTCTTGGCTTGTCTTCTGCGATTTATATTTAAGTTCTATCTACAATTTACTTTATGTTGATGTGATTGCTAATCTGGAAAAGAAATTTAAATAAATTTCTCTAGCATAGAACATACCTAAAATTAACATTACATGTTTGCCATGTGTTTGATGAAATGTCTAGTGTGTCATAGGCAATGTAGGTCAAGTTTTGGCTTCAATTTTGAATGATTAGTATTGTCATTATGAGAAATATGATTCTGAAAAGTTATTGGAAGTTATGGGCAGTGGTCTAGAGACTACGCTAGAAAAGTGGCTCAGATCTTGAGACCGTAGGCATTGAACTAGATATTTGAGGTCATAACCACTGGAAGCTAGGCTTATGAGTGCAGTTGGAGCCTTGTAACCACATGGAAGCAGTTTCAAGGGTGTGGTTGTGAGTCTATAGCGATGAAACAAGGTTCCAGTTCAGGGATTGACAACTTGGGGTGTTTCTTCATCTCCTAAGTGATTTGTAGTCTGTGTAGGATGCCATTTTGTGGTCAGTTTATAAGCCCCACTTCCTTAACTGGAACTAGGAGTTCAGCTCTGGTCATAGTGACACTCGTATCATGTTTACCATGGCGAACTTCTAAATTTGGGTAAATGTGGGAAGGGGTGGTTACAAAAATCTAATGAATATTCCATTAGAACAAATTGTTGTGGATGATAAAATGATGATGGATTTGTTTGGAGATGATTATAGTATAGATCAAATTAGAGAAGTGATTGGTGCACAAATTCTAGATTAAGAATCCATGTGGTGCAACCTCTTATTCACTAATGTGACATTTCAAAAGCTACCCTTAAGCATGTCCAACCCCCATCAAGGAATGTAAGTCCACAACAAATAAGTAAAGAGTTCTCAAATACAAGTCTATGATCCCTACCTAGGTTGGACACTATGCGATGAAGAACTCCAAAATGCTTCAAGTGGATGAAATTAATTTATCATTACTTGAAGGTAAGCTTCCTGAATGAAACATTCATTACCAATACCATACAATTATCAAATAATACTTTGAGTCAAAGTCTGATACAACCAAGTGCCAATTATTTTTTCTTTGTTAAAATCTATGGGTTTAACTGTTGTTAGAAGAATTCTAGGAATTAAAATAGCTAAGAATACATGAACCAATATTCATATTGTGAGAAACCTTATGGATGATAAAAAAAAATTGGTATGAAAAATCAAACCCAATACCATAATGCACCTCATCATGTCTTGTCACAATCAATTCTTAACAAGATCACAAGAACACATTGTTTTCTAAAACACACATCCCATGTCATTAAATGCAATGTTAAAAACCTTCAGAAGTATTCTATTAGACAAGATAGCCTCGACATAGGTGAGCACAAAATTGTTGGAACTTCACCAATAGGTTAGCTCGTTTTGATATGAAGTTAATTGAAGCAATTAAGGGACTAGTGCAAAATTTGTAGCATGAGAACACTATCATTTAACTAAAAAGATGTAATAAAATTAAGAAGGCATTCTAGGGACCATGAACCGCATGTTAAACACTTAATTGACATGAAACATGCATAATTGTATGAGAGATTCGGGAATGCACATTCTACACTTAACTTGGGTAATGATCATTTGAGAAATGCAAGCCTTGGTATGTTAGAATAAACACAACTTGTAACAGATATTTTTGTTGATACCACATTGAATACTCTTACTATTATGACAGATATCTATATATTTTTTCTATATTACATAACATCCTTGTGCAAGAATGTTAAGCTATATTGGTGCCAACATCATCTAGAGACTATATTCACAATATCATGTGTACAAGGCGTAATGGGGGTACATTTTATCAAAAAGCTTACTTAGAGGAGACATGCCTCATTTGTGGTGGAATGGCATTATTGACAAAGCGAATCCACATGAGTGATGGGAATGAACGAAAAAAACACAAGTGGACACTTCCCAAGTTAGTGTTAAGCACATAAATATTATATTTTTCATTCAAATTGTGGTTTGATGATAGGATTTAAATATTGTAGCATTTTTTATTTGTAGCAATGTATTTATTGTTGTTCTATTAGGTACAAGCATGTGACTTTATTAAGGATTCTATAAAAATACCCAACAATATGTGCAACATGTCCATGTGGCTCGATGGCAGGATCAACATTTTCAATTATGTAAAGATATGTGTCCCATTAGTGTTATATTATCAGTGGTGTATTTTGCAGAGAACTACACCCTTCAACCACAAAATGAGATTCAAAGCCAATATTATCACTTATATTAAGTCAACATAATGGTCTATATCACACATAGGAATGGGCCAGATAGTAGCAAAGACAACAATATTGAAGGAGTATAAATTCTACACAAGTGATGATAGATTCTGATGGGCCTCCAAATTAGACATAAATTAAGGCCCATTTGACCATCTTTCAACACATTAAACCTCTCTTTTTGCATTAGATAATGTATTTTTAACTTTAATATGTTCATTAGGAAGGTTTATGGATACTTGTATATTTGTGCCTAACATTATTTATTTTTGTGGAATATTATGAAAATATTGGGAAAATCGTGGAGATTTGGAGGAGGAGATAATGTAGGGACCTGCTTCCTACTGCATGAGGATCAATATTAAATAATAAATCAACAATATATTCTGGAATTATGGCACAGATTATGGAGCTCCAATGATTGAGAAAATCTAGGAATGTGTTCCCTGCCATTTAATGCAGATTCCTAGTATTGGGAACTAGATCCACTAATCAAGGGATTTTAGTGGGGAAAGCTTCCTCTTTTCATGGGGAATGATTCCTAATCATTTTGTATAAGTACCAAGTCGAATTCACCTCTAGGGGTTGATTTTTCTTAGTATTCTTGTGGAGAGAACTCATATTTTTGCAACTCCATTGTCATTTCTTGCAGGGATGTAATTGTATTAATGGAAATCAAGAAGATTGGTGCAGTGTTCAGCTTCTAAATTTTTATCTCCTCCATAGGACTCTAAGTTTCCTTGGGCTTGGCCATCCCAAGAGCCCTTTTGTATCATTTACTTTTCTTCTTTTCACTTCTTATTGTAGATGTTGAATTCTAATCCTATTTGATTGCTTGCACTAGATGCATTGATTTCAGTGTAGATGTTGATTCGGATTCGATGTAACTAGATGTATGATGTACATTAATTTCAAAGTAATTAGATTATTAGTGTGCATTGATTTCAGTGTAAACACACAAAAAACTTATTGATGTCATGCATTGGTTTTTGTGTTATAGTGATTCAACTATAATTAAAATATTTGAATTATTATCTTAAATAAAATGTTCAATTACATGAAATGTTTGTTTCTTGAAACTCACTAAACTATTTGTAATTGACTACATTCTTACTATTCTCATTTTCCATCATTGAACATTGTTAGTCACTTCATTCAAAGGAGGTAATAGAAAAAAAACTACATTGAAACTTACTTGGGGTTTAACACTCCATGAGGCACAATAATTGACTTTGGAGAAAGCTACTATTAACATTGGAGAGTGACAAAGTATGATGTTTACTACAATAGACCGAGTTAAAGATTTGAATGGTCTACGATTTGAACTACCATTTTCATTTGATCCATATGAAAATATGACAAAACTAACAAGGGTGACAATAAGAATAATAGAAGAAAATAGTTTGATATGAATCACAATGAATACTATTTGTAATTCGTTACATTCTTATTATTCACATTTTCTATAATTCAACATTTTTAAATTGTCAATTTGCATTCAAAATTTAAGTTCATCATTTTTTAGCATTCAAAGTTATTAACCATTTTTATCATCTCAACAAACAAAAGTAACTGAGAAAATTTAAAATTAAAATGACCAAATTAACCTTAAACATATCTAACATATTTAAATTGATCAAAATAATTACATGTTTAACAAAATTTCCATAAGCACCACTCAAACTAACCTAGATCCATCTTAACTCCGGATCTATAAGTGTTGAGAGAGATTAAATCTCCCAACGTGTAAACATTTCCTCAAATTTTACACCTCTAGAGATTTAATCTCTCTTGATATTTGATAAATCTAGGATTAAATAAATTTAAAGTAGTTACCTTACCACCACCCTTTTATATAAATAAAAATTTATTAGAAATTTTAAAAAATAAAAATGATCAAAAATTTTAAATTCAAATAACAAAGTAATTAGTAGAATATAATAATGTAAATAGCTACAGAGTAAGTCATCCTCTCACACACACTGGGGTTAACTTAAAAGTTACAGTCAAAGAGCACATATTTGCAGGATGGTACGGCTACTGATACTTACATTTTCTTTCTTATTTTGAAATTATTGGCATATATTCTATTATATATCCAAAGCCCCGTGTGACTATTTGATTGAGTCTTATGTATTGGAAAGTAAGTTCCTGTACCTGCTGACAATGAATGAGTTTGGATCGTATTTTTATATTGATGATAAGTTTAAATTATTTATTTATTTATTTATTTATTTATTTATTTATTTATTTATGGGTGCAAAGAAATTATAGTCATATATTTTATTATTGTCCAGAGGCTCATGTCTGGAAAGCTCCGGTATATGGCAACATCTGAGTTTGAATTGTATATTTTGTTGTATGTAATTAAATTTAAAAAGTAAGAATTTTACAACGACCAATCTGTCTTATCCAAATTGCAAGGCAAAGTTTCACAACGACCAATCTGTCTTTGCAAAACAAAATCCAAATTGCAAATGTTTTCAGCTTCAATTGATTTTAAATTCTTAAGGTGGTCTGAGACGGGTAGAACTGTCACAAAACCCACTTCAAAAACCCACATCAAGCAAGAAAGCAGTATAACTCTTACACAAACAAATGCATCTTATAGAATGTCAAACCCACACAATTAAGAAAACATAATAACCCATAGACAAAACAGATGCTCTTGCAGTGTCAAACCCACACCAAGAAAAAAAAATATTACACAAAACTGCTACATATTGCACTGTCTCGCTCTATATAACTTCCAATATAATGATTTAACACTAATACTATTATGGTAGTACAGTGCACATTAACATATTGTTGGCACTGTAACAAAATTTGTGGGAAATATAACTATTGGCATCATCATGGAGCTTGGAAGCCATATTGTTTACAAAATATTCTTTAAAATTGAAGAAACAGAAAACTAGATCAATACTCAAATCCAAGCTTTTCCTGCCAGATAATGCCTGCAGAGCATATACATAATCATCAGTAACATTACAGCCTAGATATCGGAAGTACTGCACTGAATCCCCAAAGTTGCCAATTCTTCAAGATTGATGCATAAGTACTCTGAAATCCATTACCTGCTTAACTGAGTTTTTTTGAATCCAGGATCTCATGAGCATTAACTAAACTATCCTTTTTATCAGCCATAGGAAGAGGAGTGAACCACAGAGCAGGAGATCGCCTAAAAAAAGCCCAATCTGGAATACCGACCAGCACAATGAAAGCCATGCCCACGCAATAAACTGTGCCCATTTTCCCAAATGACCACCCACAAAACCAACCAGTCACAAAAGCCATTAACCCAAAAAAAACAATTGCGTGCTGTAATAAATCATCCTTAGGAGCATCCATTTAGGAAGATAAATATATCTCTATAAAAATTGTGAATATACCTCCTGCAGTTCGAAACTACTGCTTTAATATCGTTCAGGCTAAAGAGATGCACTCTAAGAAGGTTTCTGTAACTTGGAGTACACTGCACAAACTCTGCTCTTCTCACCTACTCGTCTGAGAAGCTTTGAATATTATTATCAAACGCTGTGATTTATACGAAGCGGACGAGGAATTTATTAATGCATTCAATTCTGTGCAGGTAAGAGCTGGAATGCTTTTTTCCCATCGTTCAAATAGGTGACATAAGGTATGCATTTTTTATTAAATAGAATCAGCATAATTATGGCAAGCTACTTCTGAATAAGTTGAAAGATTAGAGTAAGCCGTGGGTAGATTTTATAGTCATTTTACTTTGATGCCTAGCCGAGATAATTAAGTTTCTGTTTTAATCTCCAATTTATTGATACATAAGCTTTTATTTTCACAGTATTGTTAAAAAGGCAAGTAAAGAATCTCTATGTTAAAATGAATTATATCAGTATTGTTAATAATTTTTTTATTAGATATATGTTTAAGTAATATATAATTATTTTTATAATTAATAATAATAATATTTTTTAAGTATAATTTAATTGGGGATTGTAAAAATGAAGTTTTATGATAAAGAGGTTAAAAATTCAATTTTCTCGACCTAACCAAGTCTTAGGCCCTAGAAATAATAGTGGTAGCTGAGAGAGAATATAGTCTTCTGTCCAGAGAGTCTTAGAGATTATAGTGGTAGGGGCAGATTATAGTCTTGTGCGGAAAGGGCGATGTAATAATTATTAATTAAAACATTTTAACTAGGACAATTACAATTAAAAGAGAGATTTAATCTGGAATTAAGATGGATCTAGATTGGTCCTTAAATTTTTCATAATATTAAATCCATTTTTAATGTTATTCACATTTACCAATATTTAATTTGATTATGCCCCGAGACTCTCTCCAACCTAGGATGAAAAATATGTTATAATAAAAAGATAAATTTAATCCTTCTCCAACCCAGTATGAAAAAAAAATAATTATTAATTAAAACATTTTAATTGGACAACTAAAATTAAAATTAAAAAAGAGATTTATTTTTTCTAATTAAAAAAGATATTTAATCTTTATCGCCCTCCGTAGATCTAGAGTTAATATGGATTTAGTTGGTCCTTAAATTTTTCACAATATTAAATCAATCTTTGATGTTATTCACATTTACCAATCAAGCATGGAAGAGATGATGTCCTATCCTATTATGTTATGCAAACATTTTACTTGGTCAAATAACATAAAGATAAAAATAAAAATAACAATATCTTAAACAATTTTACTCCATCAAAAATAAAATAAAATTATAAATAAAAATAACTTTGAACTAAAATAATAAGGTAAATTTGACCTGGTCAAGTTAATGGTAGTTTTTGAGCTCCAAGTTTATGAGAACTCATAGGAAATTAAACCAACTTAGATCCCATCTTAACTCCATCTACCAAAAGAAGAGAAATCAAATCGCTTTTCACTCTTAAAAAATTAATTTCTTGATAAATACAAAATTAAGATATATCTTTACAATTTAATTTTATTTATATTTAAACTTTTCAAAATATATTATTTTTATTTTAAACATACAATTTATTGCAATCTCATAAAAATAATATCATCAATTTTGATGAAAATACCAAAAATTCCAAAATAACGCTGAAGAAAAATCAAATGACTGTTCATCCATATTCATGTTATTACTATTTCAAACAAACTGCGATTTTTAGATCCTATACTATAGGATAGATGCTGTACCTTTTTTTCATGGAATTGGGAATATATAAAAGTTGGTGATTTCCATTAGAAAATTGTTTGACCTTAATGGCCTTTGGGAGGAAGTTGGAGCTTCAACAACCTCCATCAAATACTTCACGAAAAAGCAATAATTTAGGTTGACAATAGTTTTGTGTGATAGGTATGTCACGTTGGATTTGGTACAATTTTGACCACCTTTTGTGATATTACTACCATCATCTGATCTGTGATGATTTCAGCATAGTAGTGTGAAGCATTAAAGGGGATGGATTCTAGAGTTACGTTTTCCATACCCAATTCGTGGATTATCTGATCCTTTGATTAGTTGTGAGGAATAGTATTTCAACAATTATCTGCTTAGTTTTTAATTTCTTTTTCAAGGAGCATGTCAAGAATCAAACAAGAAACATGGAGGCGACGACTCTTGTTTGTTCACCTGTCCATCTACCTAAAGCTTCTTGTCACCTCGTAACGCACGATTAGCTCTGAGCTTAACGTCGCCACCTTCGTTACATCATCCAACTAAGACATAGAATACAAATCTATAGACCCAGAAGTATATCAATGATCATTTTCGATGTTAAATTGGGAAGGTGTGTTGGTTTTTTTTTTCAAAATTTATAGAAAATTTGAGCGTGATAGTTAGTGGTGGAATAAAAACAGTTTCAAAGTAAGTTTTTCATAGATTAAATGAAAATATCTGAGTAGATTATTTTCTCTCAGATGATATTATTATTTTTGAATGGATGTTGTGAATTTACTTTGGAATAATAATGTCGGTTATAGGTATTGATTTGGTAGTTATATATGGATATTGAAAATTGTAAATTAGTTTTTGATGGAATGATTTTTTTGGACATTTTTTCCGATTAATTTTAATCACATTAGGCAGTAGATTATTTTTTAGTGGGTGTAAATGAAATAGGATTTTAGGAACATTTTTTCAAGTTAATTTTAATCAAAATCTGGCAAACATTTTTAAAAAATTGAGTTTAAATTGTTTAAAGTATAAAAAATTTCAAAGTGTTATATCTATTTATGCGTTCAAAAATACATTTTAAATAACAAAAATTACATTTTTTTAAATTGTTTTACCTAAATCAAATAAAAATATCATTTCTGTCCCACATTAAAATTAATCCAAACCTAAATTTAATTTAATTAAACATATATAAAATTTAAAAATAATATAAATTTCTAAATTTTTTAAATGATTAAGTGGTAAGATGCCATCTCTTCACGATAATTTCTTATGGGCAAGTTTACCTTTGACATCTCAACATGTGAGAGCATAGTTTTTCTTGGCCAAGTTTACCTTGGCATAGTGTTTGTTGTAGAGTTGAAAGGGTAATATTTTGGAAGATTTATTGTTTTCACTAACAAACAAAGGTGAAAGACAATGCTCTATGTCCATAAAACTTTTTCAATTTTTGGCATGATGATTTATTTTTACACGTGTTAAGTTTTTATTGTATACAATCACGTTAACACTTATATGTCTGAACACTCCAACTTGTGTGTATGCCTCAACCTCTCAAATTATAAACAAATTAGCAACTCAAAAAATATACACTAACAACAATATATTTAAAAAAAAAAACATCATTTAAATTACATAGCTATATCACATCAAATTCTAATTCTAGATAACATATTTTTTCATTAAAATATATTATACCAAATATAATCTAGAATAATATTTTATTTTATTAGTCCCTGTCATTTGGTAATAACATGGGACTATAGGAATCGAAAAGATGAACTTTAACAGTTATTTAACCTGCTTACTATGACAAATGACAAGTTACTATTATGAACAACTAAACTTTTTAAGACTAATTAGTTTGATTGTCTTATTTAGCCTCTTCCCGAGGCGGGAGGCTAAAAACATAAGTTATATTCATTTTTTCCCTTGGCATTTGGAAATTTTTCTTAGTAGAGTAAACTAATGTGAGCATTAGTTTAAAACATTAAATGTTATAACAATTGAATTAAATTACCGAACCTAATCTCGTAAGCTTCACAGCAAGGTGAGAGACTTGGCCTAATCCCTGAAGATCGGATACTCTAGAACGTCTATGCCTACCACTGTTGTCTGCATGTCCGTCTGTTGTTGTCTGCATGTCAGCCTGCGAAGGCTTCTATCTAGTGCGCCTGCCACCTGTCACCTGCTAACGAGTCTTGCCATGGTCTCGCCACCACGATCTCCCTTGCAGGTGGGTGCCTCATAATCTGGGCACTTTTTTCTTTTTTCTTAGTCTCTACAACTGCAAAATTCTTCTCTGTAATTCTTGAAAAATAGTAAGAAGGCACTATCATCGTACGCTACGCTTTACTGGGTTCTTATGCCTCGGGTATATGGAGACAAAGCTTTACTAGGTTCTTATGCCTCGAGTATATGGAGACAGAGCGCTCAAATTCTCAAAGTGGGTAGATTAGCAGCATTAGGTGGTGCTACAATTGAAAAAAACAAGTATCTTCTTTTCGATTTCTTAAGTTGTCGGTCAGTTGAAGTGAATAGAGGCAGTCCCTGCAAAGGTAGAGCAATATGAGAGTTACAACACCATTTGATTCATTCATTCGAGTTTGTTTCATTGTAGTTTTATTCATTCAATTATTTTAACAGGTTCACATAGTTAGTGGCTTACCTGATAGGCTTCTATGTACATTGAAATAAAAAATCGAGCTAGAATAGAAGCAGGCTAGTGACAAAACATACTGAGACCGACAAACAGGTTGCAAAGCTGGAGCTAAAATCCAGACGAAATCTGTTGAGCTATGATTTTCTCGTTTAGGGCACCTTGCCATAAACATGGCTACCCCATGTTACGCTCCACTTAGGGTATTCACCTTGAAGCCCTGATCCAGCAATGGAGCACTCTAACACTTTGGAGGATTTTGCGATGTAAAGATGTTTTCCAAATAAAGCTGCAAGAAATGTAACCGAAATTGGTAGGACTACGGATGGTGCATGGCTTACAGCATAGTCACATGCTACAATATACTATCAATCCAGTCCATTAAGTTACAGTTGGACCACATCTCGCAGAGTGAAGTTTTTTCAATCTATTCAATTATAGCTGAACCCCATCTCGTAGAGTGTGGGTTTGTCCAGAACTTGTCGTTGAACTGGTTTCTTCTCATCTATATGTTTCTTTGTCGCAACTCTACTCAACATTCTTTTCATTAAGCTTCTCAATCTATTTTGGCTGCTTCCCAACATCTGTTTTGGCTGCTTCCCAACATCTTCTTTTGCTACTTCCCAACATATGAATCTAAATCTGTCAATTATCTGGAGAATAACGAACACTACCATCCACTCTCCAGAAAACTAGAGATATTCTTTGTCTAATCCCGGACTGCAAGAGGAAAATAATGAATCCTTGATAAGTGCAAGAAAACCACCTAAATTTTAGGCTGTCAAAACCATAAAACACTGCATAAAACTTCTCATAATGTTGCAAAAAAGGTAAAATGTTAATTATGCCATGCCGATACGAAATTACCCCTCCCTTTTCCCCATCCAGGAAAACACTGTTGCTAAAATAATAAGTGAAAAAATATAGTATTTTCCAAGAAATAACAAGATCTTCGACTAAACAACCTATCTCTTTTTGTTCTAACACAAAATCGCAAGTATTTTTAAGAGAGATTTATTTCATAAAATTTAGTTTTTTCATCTACAATCTACAACCATTTTTTAAAATTTAAAATAAGAAGAATAAAATTTATAGGTAACTTGTGAATGGTTGTATAAGTATTATTTTCCTACCCGTTTGCATTGTGTAACAATCGATTTTCTTCCCATAATGAAACATTTTTAGAAATATATGAAACATTTTCATAAATATTTTAGCAATCAAGCCTTCAAACCCTAGGCATCTCTAAGAAAGATCAAGATGAGGACTCACCAGTGTGAATTTGTTGTCATGGCCAGGCTGTTTAGGCTCATTGTCATCATGAACAATGTCACGACAAAGTCCACCCTGCAAAAAGAGTAAAAGCAAGCACACTACAACAACCCCAGGAAATTGTAAACGAGGTTCCGTCATTTGGAAAATGTAGAAGGCAACGAATTAACATGCATTAATGTTTGAATTGGATGAACGATTTCTCCAGTGGACAAACATTCATTGCAAACATATGACACTAAACTATGATTGGTGCTGAGACCATTTCACAATGAAAATTTCCAAAATATACTTGATTCGCTGATCCGGCCCACCCTACGAACTACATGAAACTAAAGGGATAGTAGCAGGTCGGGAATGCTCATAATCTATTATCGGACAAGCTTAAACAGGCCTGTCGGAGATCCTTAAACAGGAAACCGAGAGTGCACACATATACAGAGGGCCATACTCTTGGGTTGTCTCCCGTCCTGATCGCTACGAACCTTGACTGAATGTAGGTTCTTATACAAGCTTCATTCCCCTCGCCGCAGTGAACGATTATGTGTATAGAAAAGTACAGAAATATCTTAGCATGAAGTCACGATTAGAACAAGTGGCAGGCATGCATGAAGATGACATATAATTTCAAGAATTAAAATCATGTGTCTTGTCGCAGGATGTTTCCAAGAATTTTGGTTACTGCTAATGATGGGTATGGTTTTATAAAACTTTTAAAATTTAAATAATATTAAATTTTGCTTTAAAATGTGTTTGATTTCTCTTTTTTTTTTTTACAGATTAATAGCCTTCTGCTATTAAACCACAATGATGTTTCCAAATATGAAACAGAGTAGTGTTATTATAATATAACTGAATGGACCACAAAATTTGCATGCAAATACGTAATGGAAACTCAGTGAGCTTAATGTATCTATATAACGGCAAAAAACTGTGAACACACTCCATTTCAATATTAAATCTTCTTCAATTCAGATTAAGTTTAGATTAACTTAGGTAAGGAATTAAAGAATCAACCACAATATTTTCGTAATGGAAACTCAATGAGCGTAATGGAATCTATATAACCGCACAAAACTATGAACACACTCCATTTCAATATTAAATCTTCTTCAATTCAGATTAAGTTTAGATTAACTTAGGTAAGGAATTAAAGAATCAATCGCAATATTTTGGATTTGATTTTTTTAAATAAAACTAAATAAAAATATAATTCATGAGAATATTTCTCCCCTCCGCCAGAGTTTCCATATTTAATCTGGTTCAATTCACATTGAAGTTTAAATTGACTTATGTAAGGAATTAAAGAATCAATATTAATACTCTCAACTAGATTACGTAAAATATATTTATTTCATGTGCCAAACTTTCATACAAGCCTCTGCTCAATGCAAGGACTTGTTGCTACGCAACTTTTTTTTGTTTTATTTACTTTCATATATATATAACTTAATTTTGACTTTGGTGTAAGTTGTGAAGAAAGTGAACTTCATGCTTTTGAAATAGAAAGTGAATTTTGTGCTTTTAAATGACAAAGCTATATTAAGCTATTTTTTATTAAAATATATTATACCAAACATAACCTAGAATAATATTTTATTTTATTTTATTTACTTTTATATATATATAAAACTTAATTTTGCCTTTGGTGCAAATTGTGAAGAAAGTGAACTTTAGGATTTCGAAATAGAAAGTGAATTTCATGTTTTCAAAACATTAGATTTGATATAATTAATATAGGAAATTTTTTTAATTAATAAGTTATATAAAGAAAAAATTAGGTAAAAAATCACTTTCAAATTATTGTGTTTATCTCTTTTAAATCACTTAGTGTGGTTCACCACCAAAACTAAAATAGAGATTATGATCATAGCATGAGAATAAATAATATAACAATGTATATATTTTTAATTTAAATTTTTTAAATAAAAAAATATATTTTACAAAAATCATTACATTATGTGTTTTATTATGTTAATTTTTTATATTGAAATTTATTTTAAAGAGTAATCATGATTCTTTTCAAATATATTTGTATATTATACGCATTTTTTTATTATACATAGGTTTAATGGTTAATGATATTTCTTTCCTTTTAGTAAGTTAGATGTTCAAATCTATTGGGGGTAGAGTATGTGTATCTCCATAGACTTTATCAATTAATTCCCTAGTTGAAGAAGGTCCTTTGACCCACAAACAAGACCTCATATGCTTGTAGGAATTTGATAGAATTGCAACTGCTCCATAAAAACCCCTCATGCCTCTTCGCATTAATCAGTTGAATAAAGAAACTATTACAATTGCTTGCTCCAACTCATAGCTCAACCTGCAAAAGAATCATTGTTCTCTCAGCTCGATGAACAACTTTGGCCAACACTTAGCCAAATATCAACTCACCTAGCCTCATATTTCCTTGCGCAATTGTAAGAATTAAGCAAAAGCAACATTACGTTATAATAGTTGAAATCATGGTATTATACACACACACACAAACAAACAAACATGTTCAAAATAATAATAATAATTGTCATGTGGTCTTAATTTATATATTAGCATGTTAGGTTGTCATAGTGTCTAGGAGGGCATTATATATGATATCAGATTGTTACAAAACAAAAGCCTAATGTGCTTTTTGTTGACCTTATTATTATTTTTTAACAAAAGCTAGTGAATTTTGATTATATAAAAGGCTTTGGCCGAAGCACACAAAAGAGGTGCATAGATAGTGTTGTATCTATTTCTTAAAGAGAGTTTTTTGGCTAGAAGTTGTGCCAAGAAATAAACTCCTCGCACTTTAGGCTTGGGCAAGCCCTTGAACCATAGGGGAGTCCCTCAAATTTTAAGAGGCTAATTGACTCTTCATGGCAATGAACAATAGCCTTTTAAGCACAATGGCCAGATTTATGGGTTTTTGAGAGGTGGTTTCTAATGGGTTAAACTCATTTCTTTAGGGCAAAGGCCTATCTCTCCAAAGGTTTAATCAAAGTGCCAGCATTCAACATTTCAGAATAAAACAGTTTGAAAGATAAGGATGGGAGACTTAAGAAGATATCATATAACACATACCATATTGAATATTGAAATTGTCCAATGAGAATGGAAAGCGTGGAGAAAATATTTCAATAGCTTAACAACAATACAAATAGGAATTGTATAGAAGGCAACAATCTATAAGTGCAAAGGGACTAGTACGAATAAACAGTTTATTTAGTCTTAACTCAATAATGAAAATAACTTTGCTACGGGATTTAAGGGAGGCTAAACCTAAACCAAGCCTCTCTTAATGATCCACATAATCTTAAATATACGAAGAAAAGACGATGTAACACAAGAAATCACTCACACAATGAACAAAGTATGTCATATATTAAAAACATGAGCTTTTGATTAAAAATTTGAAATATGAAGGATTTTACATAATACAAATGTTTTTGGGCCCAAAAGTAAACCCTTTCTACATTGAAAATGCTAGAATATATAGAAAAACAGAATTATCAAATTATTACAAGCTTTGAGGGATCACAATAAACTAAAATAAACAAGAATTATGATTTGTTGCAGGAAATTTAGAACTAAAAGAAATTGAATGATTGAATTCACATTTGTTTCTTACTGTGCCAATTGTATCCTTTGAATTCTCTTAACTTAGCGCTGCTGGAAGATGTTCATTAAATCCCTAAAATATGGAAATGTCCTCAAATCATGAAATGATGATTTGTTGCAGGAAATTTAGAACTAAAAGAAATTGAATACCTTCAAATATGGATTGAATTCACATTTGTTTCATACTGTGCCAATTGTATCCTTTGAATGCTCTTAACTTAACGCTACTTGAAGATGCTTATTGAATCCCTAAGATATGGAAATGTCCTCAAATCATGAAATGACTCGATCGCTAATAATTTTCAAACACTCGAAATTTGGAAATACATTGATGTTGTTCTTTCAAATCTAAAGCTGGTTTTAATTTACTGCACCTATGTTAGCTAGTTTTTTCTCTAGTATGATCTTTTCTTTCTTCCTTTGTCTCTTGAAAGGCCCTTTGCAACCTTGGAATTGTCTCGTTTGGTGAACCAATTGAGTAAGAATCTCACATATTCCAGGGATCTTGTATTTATTATACCATGCATGCTCATTCCCACATAGATTTTCAAACAGTGACGCATATAGTGGAACAATTTCAGAGTCCTTTTCATAAAATTATTTCATTGTCCCAAGCTAACACAACAAAATAGTAGGATTAGATTTTACTGGCATTTGGTTGATCAAGCTATGCGCTTCATCTTAACCAGCATTAGTAAGTTGTGTTCAGTGATTTTCTTTGTCCATATCCTTGAGCATCTGGTGAACACTTAAATTGTCTTTTGCTCCCCAGGAACAAATCCCAATGACATTTTCAATTTTTATATGACTTTCCTTTCCTTTCCTTTGTGCGTGAGTGGTTTTCCACGTGCACTTGGCATGTGGTCCCCGAAGTTGTCTATAATGCGATTTTTTGGAGATTCCAGTGACAGAATCTGCGGAAGAAATTGAGGTTAAATCTTGATTTGTTGCAGTTAAAATGGTTTTTTAACTGCATATTTGGATTCAGCACCCTGGAAAACCCCTGGGACGCTTTGATTGTGCAGAAACTAGCTATCAAACTTGCGATTCCAATAAATTGCTGTCGGATTTTGACCGGAAAAACCCACCAGAAAAGCTTCCAAAAAGTCGCATTATAGACAACTGCTGTGGTCCCCTTCGTAAGTTTGATATTCTAATTGTGTCACACCCTTTATGAAAAAGTTTCTTAACATCAAGGCACTTTTTGAAATCAAGGAAAGCACCTTATACTTTATAATTTCACACACTATTTTCAATCCTTTCGGTGGGAGAATATTAACTTCAAATTGTAGCCTTAAGGGTGTATCATATCAATAACTTAGAGCAAAAATGAAATCACTTTTTGCATTGTTTAAGGAGTTGGAATCAATTAATATGTTATAAATTTCGATCCTCAAAGCAACCCTTGTATCGAACATGCAAGGGTCCGCGTTCGAACTACAACCATTTATTTCAACTTACTCTTTGATCTGAACAAGACAAAATATGGCAAGCCTTTGATTCATAGACAACTGTCTAATTTATCAGAACACCATCATTTTGCAATAAATAAGGCCACATTGCTTTCCAAAATAATTTGTCTGCTTTGAACCTCCAAAATTTCATTTTCAAACTACAAGATGGTGCCTATCGAGATTCATTGGCAACGTTGCAAGTCCTCAACTGTCAAGGTTCTTTAGAGGCTCTTATGATCTTTATAATATCCCATGCACTCACCCAGGTCATATCATAGAATAATCTCTATGCATTGATTTACCATATTAATATCCTCTTTGACTGGGAAATATGCTTCAAGTAATTAGGGAGCAGATTCAAAAAGTAAGAATGGGAATTCCTTCAACCAATAATTTAACTATGTCAACCCAGAATAATTAGTGTGTATAAATTTATCAAAACCTATGTTAATGAAATAATTTCTCCATTATGTTTCTGTCATCAATTGACCAAAGAATAGAAAGAGATTTCTTGGGGACAATATCCCATAAGATATTTCTAGAAAACAACTACCTCATTTATTTATCTAGCATATGATCCATTAAGGATTCTCCAACTACTAATCTATACATAGGACCTCTATTCACTTAGAGAGCGCCACCCAATCAACATTTCACATCATCTAGCTTCAAGCCTTGCCCACCTAGATTGAAGGATACATGTGGTCATCAATATACCAAGATTTTTCATTTTCCCACAAGTTGCCCTCCTTGCTAGGTGTTGTGTCCAAAAGGATTGTTGGAAAGAACCCTTCCAAAACTATATCAAGGAGGTGATAACACCTGAATAAATCTGGGAAAGAGAGAATCTGACAAAGCTAAAAAAAATTAGTCATTTTGAGCTACAACAGATAGGATATTCCTATATGACCAAGGTGGTTCAAAGACTGAAATTCACTTAGTACATGCATCTAATACAAAATCCAAAAATAGTCTCATGTCCACAATTATATTTAGATATAGAAAGTTTTGATATTAACAAGGTTCTTAAGCAAACACATGGTTACTTGTTGAGGTTGACTAGATTGTCATAAGGCGCTTTTGTACACATTGGACACTATTCCTTCGTAATAGAGGAAGAGGGAGTATCCATGCTAAATCCAAAAAGAATCTTACCAATGCTCAGATAAGGTTGAGAAGAGAGTTAAACTAAATGCTCAGATAAGGTTGAGAAGAGAGTTAAACTAAATACACATGTGTTAACCAATTGTTCGATGAAATCAACTCATCATTTCATGGAGGAGGATGCTAATTAGAACCTCCACCCCAAAGCTCGAATTATTGTCAACCATTGTTAGATATTTCACTAATGCCTCCATTTCCTCTCACATATCCTCCTTGATTACTAAGTGATGTTGATGAAGGGAAGTGTGGATGGCTTGTAGTTCTCCATAGTCCATGCTAACACATTCCACAATGTTTAATAATCAAGCACCAGAGAATGCCCCTAGAACTTGTAATGAAGAGTGGGCCTTCCCCACAATGCCTTTACGTGAATACAACTCCAATTGGATACAAATTGCACTTGAATTCAAACTCTAACACATGATGGGGCATGAATAGGGAAGTATTTATCCCGCAAGCACTGTGTGGGAGAAGACAAAATGGATTATTGTCGAGGGTAGCGAGCATATGAACCATAATGGTTAGAGGTGATAATTGAATGTCCCTGTTTCCCACTACATGTGAGGTTATAGTTGCTAGTGCTTCCTCATGATTCATAATGACATGACACTTGGAGAGAGGTTAAGTTCATGGAATGGGTTGGTTGAAAAGTATTCCATTACTTAAATACACCCACTTTTTGTGTAGATTGATGGTCAAGTTGGCTCCTACATGTAGCCATGACCCATGTGTCTCCTACTAGAATTATTGATGTAATTTATACATGTGGCCATGACCCATTCATACATATCTTTCTTTTCTTTTAATTATGCCTAAGGTCCCCTTTTAATTCATTTATTGTAGGTTTATGATTAAGGCCAACTTAGTCAAACTTAATTTGTAGAGTCAATAACTCTCTAGTGTACCCTCATTTGTGGCCCATAACCCCCTCTTACAAGGATGCCTCACTTAAGTTGTGTCTAAATACCATTAGGGGATTTTTTAGGTCTAAAATGGGCCTCCTAAGGAAATTATAAAATAATAGTGAAAATAATAAAATAAGATTAGATTATGAGTGTTGCCGCTGGAAATTTGAGTAAACCCATAGGGAGATAAGTTGAAAAAATGAGAAATACATGAAAAATGTTATTGCAATCACGTTTTTTCATATATTTCTCATTTTTCGTGTAGTTGGGTCCATCGAAAGTATGCAACATGAGTACTCCTTGGATGAGGAATTAAGTTTTCATCCGACGAGTACCCTTTCTTGAAATTTGAGTAAAATCTTAGGGAGATAAGTTGAAAATATGAGTTTAAAAAGTAGTTTTAATATTTATTATTTTTTTATCTTTTTACATTTTTAATCCTAAAATGGTGAATCATCCCCCATGGTTGACATCATCATCTTCAATCCTATTGGTTCTTATAAAGTTAATTTTGGTTGTACATTTTTCTTAGGAGACCCGTTTTAGACCTCAAAATTCTCATAATGACAACTCACAACTCAAACTCTCATGTCATTTTATCTTGTGATTTTCTTTATATGTTCATTAAAGTGTTTAATATGTTGATTAAAGTGTTTAATCCTAAGGGAAATTCATACTTTTGAGCACTTCTTGTGATATATTTTTTCTTTTAAGTGCACTTTGGAATACTCATTTTTTTCTCTTCAACACACTAAGATTATATTTCGTTAGCACGCTTGTGATTGAATTATTATAGAATGAGTTTTTTTTTCCATTCATTTTCTTACTTTGACTTGTGAATATCACACCATGACATGCCTTTTTCTAAAAAGTGTACTTGTTCTTACATTTCTTGCAACTTAGCTTTGATATTTGTTGTGAACCTAACTATCAAAACTAACCATGGAATTGTTGGATATGTGAAATGTAAATAGGGACCACTCCTAAGAAATATGAGAAGATCTCCGAAAAACAAAAACATTCTGTAAAATGAGTGATTACCTTTGAAATATCTAATACATCACTTACGCCAACCCAATTCTTAGTCGATATACCAATAGTATAATTAGTGGCCCCTTGGATTGACTAGAGGAAGAAAAAGGTTTTTATATGTGATAGAATAGGGGAAATTAATAATTCAGTAGGACTCAATCATTTTCAACTAACTAACCATCTACTAACAAATGCTACATTGAAATTTATATAACTTTATTGCATTAAAAACCAAGATTACATGTGTTCTAAATTACAAAAAGGGGAAAAACATATTTTACCAGTGTATCATATTTAGTTGAGGCTTAACCAACTATACCTCCAAAAATAGATTGAGTTACTATTATAACCTTGAGAACAAGAAAAAGCAGACAATTAAATTTGTATTAATCATTGTTCTAGAGGGACGCATCCCCCAAGGTGGGGTGAATGCACCCCATGCTCCCCACGCACCCAGGACGGGGGGACGCCTGGGGAAACGTTTCCCCATGTCCCCCTTTTGGGGAGATGCGGGGAGACGCAAGTGGGGGACGTATCTCCCCAAAAGGGGTGCTTCTGGGCGCACCCCCTGAAAGGGGGACGTCCAGAAGCATCCCTTTTGAGGGGAGATGCCTAGAAGCACCCCTTTTGAGTTTCAAGAACTTTGGTGTGGGGAAATCTAATATTCAATCCTATGGCCCTATTATTACTATGTAACTCATGGTAATGTTAAATTTTTAAAGTAAAAGGTTCATCCTTTTACTTAAATTTTTAACATTACCATGAAATGACTCAAGATGTTTGAGAGTGGTTTTGACGTCGTTGGATTTCATATGGAGAAAGTAGAATTTTAGATCTCATTCAAAATCTAGCAAACTTCACAGTTTTTTAGGATTTTAGGATTGGGGGGATTGCAATGTTTCCATTGGATTTTGTCATGTAAGAGGGTATGGAAGTAGTATTTAATCAAGAGCACCAAGCCCTCTATGTACCTTGATGTCAGTGGCATTGGTTGTCGAACTCCTCTATCGTGACCCCTACTAAAAATGTACCCATCACTCAAACAAAATATTGACTTGACATGTTACATTTTTTCTTTCTCATTTTAATGCTCAGAGGGTGATATTGATGACAAAGATCCCAATATAGGTAATGAATTTGATGATATGTAGGTATTTGTTGTAGCATGACTTTTTAGATGCTAGAGGGCATCTAGAGCTTGTTTGTTGATGTATTTTTGGTTCAAAGATGGATTGCACTTAGTGTTATTTTGGTTATGTGCACCCTTACATGCTATATAAATGAGAAATTTTTCTTATTTGTGTATAAATGGTTTGGATTCATATGGATGCGCATGAAAATATATGTTTTTCTCTAAAATTTGAATATTTTAGGTGTTTTTAGTCAATTGGTTTTTTGGTCTGGTTTTTTTACCGGTACTAGGTCAATTTCGACCGGTTCTCTTTTTAGAGGGTTTTCTGATTTGATCGGTTCAATTTCGATAACATTGTTATATACTATATTCTATTTTGTTTAGTATTAATTAGATTATAGAATAATGAGTGATGAATTTAAATTTTAACTCAATTTACATTCTAAAATGGTGAATGATAAATTTAATTTTTAAATCAATGTAAATTCTAGAATGACGAAAGATGAATATGGATCAATGTATTTCATTATTGAATCTTGTGGTGTATGGATGAATGGTGAGTATGAATTATGTACTAGTATGAATGATGAAAATGGACTTGTGTATTTCATTATTAAATTCAATTATGTATCGATCAATATATTTATGTTTTCATTATTAAATATGAATATGAATTTTATATATGTTAAAAAAATTATATACCTCGACGTCTCCCCGTCCCCCCTGTGCATCTCTCCGCACCTGCGTCTCCCCGTCCCAGAGTCTTGGTGGAACATTGGTATTAATGAAATACACAAGGTCATTTTGATAATGATAAACAAGGGATCTACATGAGTGAAATCATCCATCTTATCTATCAAACTATTGCTTAATATAACTATTGCTTCCAATTTGAGTAGATACCAACCTAATGATTTCTGACATTTGAAATTATCTAAATATCCATAGATTATTAGCATATTGGAGATAAATATGCCAAAGACAAATCTTCTTCACTCTTTATGGAATTAGGAACTATGTAATACACATGGCTTGGAATGATCCTATGCAATCAATCTATCATGGTAACCCTACCTTACTAAGGAAATCAACACTAAATTATTTAAGCATTAAACATTTGTTCCATAAAGACATATAAGAGGGGGTGCAAGATGGATTTAAAATCTAATGGAATTAGTGTAACCAACAAATTTAGATATCAATAGTGTGTGGAGATGTTCATCAAAGTGTGTAATGATATGATTCTTGACTTGTGCCTTCAAACAAAAGGTTACCAACACAAGTTGTGTTGGAACCCCTAAAAAGGGATCTCCACTGGCCTTCTTACCCACTGATAAGAATGTTGCTTTATGAATTACACAATAGTTATACGTAAATCATAGGCCACCCAATATTTCCTTATACTACAACATAATACCCAAAAAAAAAATACTTCGAAGCAACTTGATCATATAAATATCAAATCTAAGGATAATAATTTCTTATAACAAGCTTCTAATTGCTGGCTACCAACCCTTCCTAACACAAAATGCTACAAAAATATGATTAAGGGATCAACTCAATCTCGTGGTGCACTCAGTTCCCTAGTACAGAGTAAAAGAGACAATGAAATATAAAGTTGATAATAATCAAGAAAGACACCTTAAGCTCTCCATGACGAGGATTGAGTTTGTTGGTTTGTTTTCCTATGGTGTGACATTCTTTCTAGTAGCAAAGATAATCCCATAATGAGGCACTTTAGAGATTCCTTTATGTAAAAGGTTTGCTTTATAAAGGATTTTGGGTGACAATTGTATCATAATATTACTAATAATTATAAATGTTACCCTAACTATTAAGTTTAACTAATTTCTTTTATATTAGCAACATATTGAGATTATTTGTCCAATTTTGCAATTTGTTGCAGGAATTTGTCATTGATGTCAAAGGGTGAATCGACCAACATTTGTTTGGTGATTTTTATGCACAAATTATTGACTTTGAATACAAGGACCATTTAGATTGGTAGCCCTTGTCATTCCATTTCGTTTGATAGATTGGTAGCCCTTGTCATTCCATTCGTTTGATAGGTGGCATGCCTTGTGGGTCCTCTTGGTTGGAGAGATTTGACGTTTGAAGTTTGATGCCCCAAGTAGATGGATTTAGAACTAAAGACATGGCCTTAAACATTTAGTGATACCCTAAAAGAAGGATAAAGCTATGATTTAAATTTACTAAATATACATTTCCAAGTCAACCTAAAAGAGGACATATGAAAGACTATAAATTATATTTCAAAGTGTCCTAAGTTTCCTTGTTCAAGTTAGCTCCAACAAAAGGTGGTGATTGTTCATGGATCAAGTTGGCCCTTATTAGGGATCCTCCAAATCACATATATATAAGCGTCTCATGGCAATCAAATGGCAATGGATTTCAGGTGATTTGAAGCAAATACGAACCTTGAGCTTGTTGAATATCTATAGAAGGCAAAGTTGCTGAAATTTTTTTGAGCTAATCATTTCATCTTTTTGTCAAACTTTTCCTAAGCTAAATATGAGCTCCTAAGGCAACTCACATTTGTGATTTTCCTAACATATAAGACCATTTTTTCAAGCAAAAGGAGGTCTAATATGAGGCTCTTTGGAACTACGAAATTCAACCTCCCTAAGGCCCAATCTAAGGCTCTCTATGGCAGCAAAATTTGACCTCCCTGAGGCCCCATCTGAAGCTCTTTGTGTCTCAAAGTCTTCTGGGTTTGGGAACTGAAGAGGTTGACCCCATATAGGCAGGGAGGAATTGTTTGGTTTGATAACATAAGCAGAGGACTGCCATGGAGCAACGTCAACCAGGGATCGACATCAAACGAAAAAACTAGATACATACATGTATTTAATTTGATAGTTTTACATAAAATTTTGCTTCTTTGATGTAGCCATGGGTATAGGCCCTACACACTGTGAAATTTGGCCTCCCTAAGGCCCCATTTGAGGCCTAATTTGATAGCTTCACATAACATTAAATTCAATGTCATTTAGGAATTTATACAGAAGAGAAACATCAATTAATAAACATGAAAGAGGAGTAAGATAACCATGAAACAAAGAGGCAAGAGACACAGAAAATTAGGCACAAAGACAGGGAAAACCCAGTAAAAGTTCTTTATGAGAGAGACATATAATTTCCAGATTTATCAATACATAATAAATAACAAATAGAACAATAATAGCTAAATCAGTAACCAAAATCATGATCAAGTTCCATGTTAAGGTCCAAGTCACTGAAATTCGGGCCCTCCCTAGAATTTCAGCCTCCTTTTAAAATTTCGATCTCGTCTTAAAATTTTGGCCCTCCTTTAATTTCACTGGATCAAAGACGCATGAGACCAAGTTGATGTGTCCAAATGAGGAGAAGTAATCTCCTTTATATAACCTTGAAGTGGGGGTTGAATGGGTGCCTCTTAGGGGCCCAACCGACCTAATAAATTTGGAGGGAGATTTTAAAAATTCAAATTTCCATTTATTTTTCAAGATGAAAATATCAACCATAGCTACCATATTTTCAAGCATTCCCACTTAGAAAGGGAGGTACTTTTCATTCTCTCTCTCAAGATCAATCTTCTCAAAAAATCATAGGGCTCGGCGCACAACCCAAGGAAGAGATCACAAATATTAATCTCTCTCTTTGTTAGGATCAATATGCCCGACCAATTATAGGTCTCGCGGCCTGCAACCTAAGGGAGAGATCATAAATCTCATCATAAGGAAATATACATAACATCCATCTCAAATCATCTCCCTGACCAACAATTCTCACAGCACAACGTAAGGGAGGAATCAAGAATACATTTCCCAAACCACAAGGTCTCACGGCACACGTCCTACAAGAGGAATCAACAATACATATCCCAAACCACAAGGTCTCATGACACACAACCTACAGGGGGAATCAACAATACATCTACGAAACCACAAGGTCTCACAATAAACAACCTACAAGAGGAATCAACAATACATCTCCTAGACCACAAGGTCTCACGGCATACAACCTACAGGAGGAATCAACAATACATCTCTTGGACCACATTAGGGGAATTTTGAGGTCTAAAATGGGCCTCCTAAGAAAAATTTACAGCCAAAATAAACTTTATAAGAACCAATAGGATTCAAGATGATGATGTTAACCATGGGTGATGATTCACCATTTTTGGAGTAAAAAAATAAAAAGATTAAAAAATAATAAAATAATAAAACTACTTTTTCAACTTGTATTTTCAACTTATCTCCCTAAGCTTTTACTCAAATTTCGAGCGAGAGTACTCGTTTGATGCAAAATTTAATTCCTCATCCAAGGAGTACCCATGTTGCATATTTTTTATGGACCCTGCTACATGAAAAATGTGAATGCAGGAGTACCCATGTTGCATACTTTCGATGGACTTTGCTACACAAAAAGTGAGAAATACATGAAAAGGCGTGATTGCAATCACGTTTTTCATGTATATCTCATTTTTCGTGTAGCGGGGTCTATCGGAAGTATGCAACATGGGTACTCCTTAGATGAGGAATCAAATTTTGCATCCAACGAGTGTTTTCGCTCGAAATTTGAGTAAACCCACAATCCAAGGAAGAGATCACAAATACTAATCTCTCTCTCTTTGTTAGGATCAATCTGCCTAACCAATTATAGGTCTCACGACCTGCAACCTAAGGGAGAGATCATAAATCTCATCATAAGGAAAGATACATCTCAAATCATCTCCTCGACCAACAATTCTCACAGTGCAATGTAAGGGAGGAATCAAGAATACATTTCCCAAACCACAAGGTCTCACAGCACATAGCCTACGGGAGGAATCAACAATACATCTTCCGAACCACAAGGTCTCATGACACACAACCTATAGGGGAAATCAATAATACATATCCGGAACCACAAGGTCTCACAACATACAACCTACAAGAGGAATCAACGATACATCTTCTAGACCACAAGGTCTCATGACATACAACCTACAAGATGAATCAACAATACATCTCATGGACCACATTAGGGGAATTTTGAGGCCTAAAATGGGCCTCCTAAGAAAAATGTACAACCAGAATAAACTTTATAAAAACCAATAGGATTCAAAATGATGATGTTAACCATGGGTGATGATTCACCATTTTTGGAGTAAAAAAGTAAAAAGATTAAAAAATAATAAAATAATAAAACTCTTTTTTCAACTAGTATTTTCAACTTATCTCCCTAAGGTTTTGCTCAAATTTCGAGCGGGGTACTCGTTTGATGCAAAATTTAATTCCTCATCTAAGGAGTACCCATGTTGCATATTTTTTATGGACCCCGCTACACAAAAAATAAAAAACACATGAAAAACATGAATGCAGGAGTACCCATGTTGCATACTTTCGATCGACTCTGCTACACAAAAAATGAGAAATACATGAAAAGACGTTATTGCAATCACGTTTTTCATGTATTTCTCATTTTTCGTGTAGCGGGGTCCATTGATAGTATGCAACATGGTTACTCCTTGGATGAGGAATCAAATTTTGCATCCAACGAGTGTTTCCACTCGAAATTTGAGTAAACCCATAGGGAGATAAGTTGAAAAAATAGTTTTTTTTTCCCTCTAAAATTTGATGATGTAACCTAATATTATTTTATTATTTCCACTATTATTATACAGTTTCCTTAGGAGGCCCATTTTAGACCTTAAAACTCCCCTAATGCAAGGTCTCACGACACACAGCCTACAGTAGGAATCAACAATCATCTCCTGGAACACAAGGTCTCACGGCACACAACATACAGGAGGAATCAACAATACATCTCCCAGACCAAAAGGTCTCATGGCACACATCATACAAGAGGAATCAACAATACATCTCCCAGACCACAAGGTCTCGCGACACACAACCTACAGATTATGGTCCATAATATGATGCTATGTAGTGCTCCCTCTTCATTGGGATTCTAGGTCATTCTAGTTTCTTCACATCAGTAACCAGTTCAACCTCAAAAATGTAGCCATGGTGGATCTCTGTACTTTAACAAACATTTCAGGAAACAATGACATTCAATTGTTCATTCAACTTCGGTCGAAGCTTCTCTCGTCATCTATCAAGAGATAATAATAGACATTAGCATCGACTTTTCTTAGAAGCACTCATTAGAAACCATAGTAGAGTCCAATAATAAGTGGCTTCTCATAGAAGTGAATATCAGTACCATAGTCAAATCTGGTAGATAATAAGTGGTTTCTCACAGAAACAGGCATCAACAACCATAGTAGAATCCAACAGACATTAATCAAATCCATGTAATAAATGGCTTCTCACATAAGCAAGCGTTAGCAACCATAGTAGAATCCAACAGACCATAATCGAATCCAAATAATAAATGGCTTCAATGGAAACAAACATCATCATATAGAGTCAATATCAGAGTCTTGCAACTTTTTCAAATCATTCATCAAGGAGATGTCGATGGACCTATAGTCCATTGTGCCAACCATATCACCAGGTTCATGCCTCAAAAGCATCTCCCTCCTACACAGAAGTCCTCTACATAGCAGAAAACTCACAACTCGTCTTTAGCATATCTAGATCAGCATTAGTCTTCAAAAATTCTAATAATCTTCACAGAAACGTGCTTCAATCAAGCTAATCTTGTTTGCTCCCTCTAAGCATAGAGCCTATCATGAATTTTTTCATCACATTGTTCTTCCAATATTTCTAATGATTTGCCTCACCTTGGCAGTCTTCATTATGTACCTGCAATCCTCACGAGGAGGCTATGGAAGAACAAGAACAACCAAGCAAGCCAAGAGACTCATAATGAAACAATCAAGATAATACTTATCTTTTGAGAGTATGTCAGCTCCCTCTTGATCTTAGCCTTCTCAGATCAAGTCAATTTCATCACATCATCAAGGAGTCCATGCCATCATCAAAGAGTTGACTGATAAGGAGTCAACATCATCAACGAATAATCATCATCATTAAGGAGTCTACATTATCATCAAATCCCTATCTTCACCATCATCAAGTAGTCTACATCGTTAAGGAATCCATATCAACATCATCATCATATCATCATGGATTTCATGTCATCATCAAGAAGTTGACCTTATCATCACTATATTATCATCAAGAAGTCGATAAAAGATTCCACATAAGTAGTACATATCATCGATATTATCAACGAGTCCATATCATCATCAAGTCAAAATCATTATCATCGAGTTGATGTCATTAATGAGTCCACATAATCAACAAGTCCAAGTTATCATCATCAACATCATGAAAGAGTAAACATCAAGGAGTTGATACAACCATCAAGGAATCTAATCACATCATTCATGTCTTCAATGAGTCATACATCATTGTTATCAAGGAGTACTTATCATCATCAACAAGGAGTACACATGATCCAAAATGGATCTTGAATAAACCTTTCGAGTCTTCGATAATGTTTAAATCGAAGTATGACAGGGAAACTACGTTGAAATGTAAGCCCGTCAAAGAAATGCAGCATTCATGCTCAAGGGTCATTGGATCCAAAAGATCAACGGACGGGAGAAAAACAATGTAGCAGTCATCCATTGTTATTGCATCAGAGAAAAGCCAGCGGTGTGTTTGGACTGTGGCCTTAAGAGAAATGCGACGAAGCGGACCCAAAGGGTCATTGAACAAAACAGCGAAGGAATTGAGTTCCGTGGTAAACGGTATTTCGGGCAGGCTTCAGGCAGTAAGTGGTATTGGAAGGGCTTCACCTGATTCCATACACCAGCCGACACGTAGCACGCAGCAGGAGAGAGAAAACCACTCTTTTCGAGCAGGTGATCTTCGCACAAGTAGGCCATCTGAAAAGACTGTCAGTCGTTGGATTGGAGGTCGCAGATCAACAGTGGAGATTGAGCGGACTGCTTGATGTTTCGGGTTTAGTGCGAACCGTCGGATTAAAAGGCAAATCGACAGACCAGATTAAGTCGCATCGCAATGAGTCAAGTTCAAAGGAATGGACCTTGGGTCGTAAGCGATTGCGATTTGTGATTGCCGATATATCGCATCGCAATACTCCATTGGAAAAGGAATGGACCTCAGGTCTTTAGACCATGCGATATGCGATATTCCGATAAGCAATGGGCCGATGCGCCAATAGCCGATAACACCGATCGGAGTGATCGAAGATCGGAGATCGGAGCGTAGCAAAGAAAAGGGGAACAACAGAACATGCAACATTGTGATTTGCGATGGATGCGTGGACCCGAAATATTATAGATGCAGGTTGATGATCTTTGAGATTCAGATTAATCTATTTTGTAATGTATTTCTGTGTATATGGCATATTGTTTAAGTTTGCTCTGTTTTGGGGATTTTGTTACGGAGAAAGGCCGGATGGTGGGACTGTCACGCCCGCCGGTCCTTTTGTCTCCAAACCGTTTCTATTTTAAACATCATTTGTTCCCCACCGTAAGGAAATGATGAAACAGAACGTGTCATGAAAACATGAATTAGAACGCAGAAGAGAAGGCGAAGAGACGGACAGAAGGGTCCAACACAGAGGAAGGCGTTTTTAGGAACCAAAGAGGTTTTGGTAACCATCCAGGGGGTCTAGAGGCGTTATTCTTGTGGACTCGAGGAGTTCAAGCCATCTCAGGGATAAATCCCATTGTTGTGTAGAGACTCAGGGGGGAGCTCACACATTGTAATAATTCGAGCCAGTGAGAGGAGAACAGAGAAACGCCACCAGAAGTTGGAGGCAGTTATTCTCCTTACAAAGAGCCAAGAGCCGAGAGACGAGAGCCAAATAGCCAGGGATAAAGATGGCATTCTAAGCCCATTGGTTCAGTTGTAAACCAATGTAGTTGAGTGTGGAACTTGTAAAATAATTTAAGCCATAATCCCAAAGAGCCTAGTTGAGTTGACTAGAGCTCACGGAGACGTAGCCCAAGAGGTTTGGGTGAACTCCATATTATATTGTTGTCTTATGTGTTTGTTTATTTGCTGCATTTTACTGTTATGTGTGTTTATATATCAGTTTAAGCAAATAAACTTAAGGCAATTAAGCAGTTAAAGGCAAACAAAAAGCATATACCTATTTCAAGTTCTTTTAATTCCGCAAATTATCAATCATAAGCATAGATCTTGGAAATTGTTTAAGATTTGGAGTGGGAGAGGTTCTTGTTGATTGAAAAGAAGCCTTTAGTGCCCCATTTCAAATCAGGTGGTATCAAAGCATCAGGTTGATTAACCCCACCTTCAAAGAAGGTGATATTGGGGCTCAAGTTATACTAGAGCAGGCTGTATCATGATGCAAGTGGTATTAGATCAGAATGTTTGATTGACAGAGAAATCTATCTTCTTTCTTTTCTGAAAGGTGTTTAAACAGTCACAGATTGATTGTTTGATTGTTTGTAAACTGACTATTGTTTGAGTTTGCAAAGGTGAAGGGAAAGCTATTCATAACTAAGTCCAGGAGAGGACAAGAAGGAAGAAGGGTTGAAGGCATTCTTCTTATCCCAAAGGACCTCAAAGCAATCCTTGAAGCACAAGAGGTTTGTTACAAAAGGTGCTTGAATATGCTCTTTGTTAATCTTGTTTGAAGTTCTTTTGTTCATTTTGATAATGACTACTTCTACAAGTGAGTCCTCAAATTATACCTTCAATCACAAGATTCTTTGATGAAGACATGAAGCAAGACTTGTTCATCATGATGGATATGGTGAGAGAAATGAGTACCGAACTTCGAGAGCAGTTGAATTCCATGAAGGAAGAGAAGCAGTCGCTTTCTAACAAATTACAGGAAATGGAGAGACAACTTCATATTGCAAATATGGATCTGGAAAGGGTGCGTGAGTTGGAAACACAACTCCTTGTTGCCAAAGAAGCCTTAGTCAAGTATCAGCTTGAAGAAGAGGTAAATAATTCTAGTTTGTCTTCAATTTCCTCTAAGAATGTTTATATTGGTTCTTTTGAAAAACATACCAGAGGCATAGGTTCCAAATTAATGTCCAAAATGGGCTATGAAGGAAAAGGATTGGGCAAACATGCGCAGGGTATGTTGAGCCAATAATGGTTGAGGAAAGGCCTAAGTATTTGGGTATTGGCTATGGACAATCTTATGGAGAAAGTTCCAAAGTAGCCAGGAAGGCAATTGAAACAGTTCCTAGAAGGAGTTTCATGTCAGGTCTTCTACCTCAGAAGTGTAAAGATTGTATTCTTGGGGAATGCAATAGTTTGAAACATACTTTGCAGGACAAAGGTGTTCATAAGCATACACTTGAACCAGAGAGTTGTGGAAACTCAGAAACTATTGAAGAGATTGATGGTGATCCAAAGGGAGCCACTTCTTCATTTGACTCACCTCCTCATGAAGGTAATAAAGGTGAAAGAGAAAGGTATAAATCTGGTTCTAATGATATTCCTTTTGATTATGTAAAGCATGATAAATTTCCATATAAGAATGGGAAAAGAATTGCATGTTCCTTTTGTGGTTTGGATAACCATAGTGTTTCTAGATGTTGGAAGAGAAAGGCCACATGCAGGAAACTTTGGAAGGATAAGAAGCAAGAAGCCAAAGGGCCATTGGACAAGGCAAATCATGATGTTGAGGAGATGCACATGTGTTTCACTTATTGCCATAAGCAAGGACACATTGCTGAAAAGTGTTGGACTCTGAATCTAACAATGCTTCCACGAAACTTGAAGAAGGTGGAAAGAAAGAATGGCAGGAATGGAAAGAAAGATTCCATAATTGATGCGTTTCATGATGATTCACATGTTGATGATGATGTGCAGACAAAGGAAACACCTTTGAAATGGATTGGTAAGAATGGTTAGAGTTCTTATCCAATTAAAGGTTGCATGTCTATTGATATAATGCATCTATTTGCTAATAGAATGCAAGTTGCATGGTTTTACCAAGAAGGTGAATGGAAAAGTTGAGTATGCAAACTCACTTTATTGCAGCTAAATCATTTTCATTTCAGCTTTGAAAGTACAATGTACTTAAGCGAAAGTTGAAGGATGAAATGCATGCATAAGAATGATGTGTATGAACACATGGATGTTGATGTTTTCCTTGTATTTGAACATGTATGTTTGATTAACTTGAAGGGTTGATTACTTTGTTGTAAACATGCATGTAAGGTTTTGTGGGCTTGTTATCTAGTCAATCATTTGTATGCACATGTAAAGACATGGAGGTAATTCACAAGATGTGAAATCTGTTTCTTTTGTTGAAGCAAGAGTTTAGGCTATCCAGTTTTGTCTGTAATTCTGTTGTTCTTAACAAGATGTCAATAGAACATTTTTGTGACAGGTACAAATGTAAATTTTTGTGAAGAAGATGTAACTTCACATTTGTTTGAGCCACCTTGGATCAATGATCAAGGAAGAGAAGTTCAAACTACCTTCTGTAACCTTCTCAGCAGGAGTTCTGCATGAAGTCAAGGAGGAAGACAGTTCTTAACCGGAGGACCAGCACATCCAGGAAGGAAGTGTTCAAAGGCTTTGATTCAGAGGCATTATGCAAGGCAAGTGTATGGAGGCTGAAAGAAAAGGGTGTTGTCACTCTCATCCACTGTTCAGATCAGTATATCAGTGTTTTAGGCTCCAAAAGATTCCCAATGGGGCGGCATGATCCAAAATGGATCTTGAATAAACCTTCCAAGTCTTCGATAATGTCTAAATCAAAGTATGACAGGGAAACTACGTTGAAACATAAGCCCATCAAAGAAATGCAATGTTCATGCTCAAGGGATGTTGGATCCGAAAGATCAATGGACGGGAGCAAAACAATGGAGCAGTCATCCATTGTTATCGCATCGGAGAAAAGCCTGTGGTGTGTTTGGATTGTGGCCTTAAGAGAAATGCGATGAAGCGGACCCAAAGGATCATTGAACAAAACAATGAAGGAATTGAGTTAGGTGGTAAACAGTATTTCGAGCAGGCTTCAGGCGGTAAGTGGTATTGGAAGGGCCTCACCCGATTCCATACACCAGCCGACACGTAGCACGCAGCAAGAGAGAGAAAACCGCTCTTTCTGGGCGGGTGATCTCCACGCAAGTAGGCCATCGGAAAACACTGTTAGTTGTTGGATTGGAGATCGCAGATCAATGGTGGAGATTGAGCGGACTGCTTGATGTTTCGGGTTTAGTGCGAACCGTTGGATTAAAAGGCAAATCGACGAACCAGATTAAGTCGCATCGCAATGAGTCAAGTTCAAAGGAATGGACCTTGGGCCGTAAGCGATTGCGATTTGCGATTGTTGATATATCGCATCGCAATACTCCATCGGAAAAGGAATGGACCTCAGGTCTTTAGACCATGCGATATGCGATATTCTGATAAGCGATGGGTCGATGCGCCAATAGCCGATAGCGCCGATCGGAGTGATCAGAGATTGGAGATCAGAGCGCAGCAAACAAATGGGGAACAACAGACCATGCAACATTGCGATTTGTGATGGATGCGTGGACCCGAAATATTATAGATGTGGGTTGATGATCTTTGAGATCCGGATTAATCTGTTTTGCAATGTATTTCCATGTATATTGCATATTGTTTAAGTTTGCTCTGTTTTGGGGATTTTGTTACAAAGAAAGGCCAAATGGTGGGGACTGCCATGCCCACCGGTCCTTTCGTCTCCAAACCGTTTCTATTTTAAACATCATTGTTCCCCACCGTAAGGAAATGATGAAACAGAACGTGTCATGAAAACACGAATGAGAACGCATAAGAGAAGGCGAAGAGACAAACAGAAGGGTCCAGCACAGAGGAAGGCGTTTTTGGGAACCAAAGAGGTTTTGGTAACCATCCAGGGGGTCTAGAGGCGTTATTCTTATGGACTCGAGGAGTTCGAGCCATCTCAGGGATAAATCCCATTGTTGTGTAGAGACTCAGGGGGGAGCTCACACATTAATAATCCGAGCCAGTGAGAGGAGAATAGAGAAACGCCACCAGAGGTTGGAGGTAGTTATTCTCCTTACAAAGAGCCAAGAGTTGAGAGCCGAGAGCCGAGAGCCAGAGAGCCAAATAGCCAGGGATAAAGATGGCATTCTAATCCCATTGGTTCAATTGTAAACCTATGGAGTTGAGTGTGGAACTTGTAAAATAATTTAAGCCATAATCCCAAAGAGCCTAGTTGAGTTGACTAGAGCTCACGAAGATGTAGCCCAAGAGGTTTGGGTGAACCCCATATTATATTGTTGTCTTATGTGTTTGTTTATTTATTGCATTTCACTGTTATGTGTGTTTATATATCAGTTTAAGCAAATAAACTCAAGGCAATTAAGCAGTTAAAGGCAAACAAAAAGCATATACCTATTTCAAGTTCTTTTAATTCCGCAAATTATCAATCATAAGCATAGATCTTGGAAATTGTTTAAGCTTTGGAGTGGGAGAGGTTCTTGTTGATTGAAAAGAAGCCTTTAGTGCCCCATTTCAGATCAACACATTGTCAGCATCATAGAGTATGCATCATTTATCATTAAGGAGTCCACATCAACATCCAAGGAGTCCATATCATCATCTACATCATCAAGAGGTCCATATCAACATCAAAGAGTTAACATCATCAAGGAGACCATCATCCACATTATCAAGAAGTCTATATCATTAATGAGTCCACATCATCAACAAATCCACATCATTATAAACGAGTCCATATCATCAAGAATGAATTAGGGTTAGGTTCATTAGACTTATATTTTCTTCTCCAAACCCAACCTAGGGTTTTACAAATCATAGACAATCCAATGTTAGTATTAATTGAAACAACAAAAGAAACACAAGATACTTATCTTTTGAGATCAAGACAACTCCCTCTTGGTCACGAGTCCTTTTGGAATCCAACCTGCAAATCAGCCTCAACATCAAGATGTCAGATTTTTTAGCAATCAATTCATAAGTCCAACATTTCCTCAATCATTTATATCGAGGTAGGGTTAACAACTAAGGTTATAGCATCAAACCCTAATATATTTTCAAGTTTACAAAGCCTCAGATTCTTAGCATATGTATATTTCATCATGTTACTTCATTCAATAGTAGTGAATAATCTTTGAGTCCATAAGCCCTAGGCATTCATTTCCAACCCTTTTGACTTGATAGGGTTTGCACTTTAATTTTTGATGGTTTTGAATTCAACCCCTAATAACTCTTCAAATTTGGTTTAGGGTTTACAAAGCCTAAATTTCAAACATATATCCCTGCATTTCCTATTCTTAATGTAAATCATCAAACCTAGGGTCTGAACCCTAGTCAAATTAGTGGAAAAAATCAGATGACGCTTGTCCTTGCAATCTTAAAAAAAAAATAAAAAGAATGTACAACCCTAAGGATTTCTCTTGATCAAACCCTTTATCCTAGAAATGTTCTAGACTTTTAAACCCTAGATATAGCAAATTCATTAGCTCTCAATATCTTTTGCAACAAGAGACAACAAAAACAACATTGCTCATTCATGTCAACATTTACTATAAGAGAAGCATCTTGGAAAACTTTTTGAAATCTCACGGTAAAGATCTACTATTCCTCAGAATTGTCACAAAGTAGATGACAATGTCTTTCACAACATATCTCAATTCCAAATCTTCAGAATTTTGTTTTATTAAGTCGGCTCTTATGAAGTGAAAGGTGTCCTATATATATACATGAAGAATTCAAAAATGACATTTATAAACTTACAAAAGCTTAATTCTTAAGCTTAGCATTGATCCACAGTTTATCTTGACTTCTTCTCAGATTTTTCCTTAATAACCATGTTATCACAAAACTCATCCAAGGATATCAACCTCGGTAAATCAATTCATATCTCTGATAATAATGTTATAGCTCAAAGCAAATACCTTCAATCTCAACTTTCTAGTAGGTCTTGATACTTTCAATTCACACTATACTATATATGTCAACCATATGCAACACAATGATTTCCTACTAAAAATACTTTAGGAAGTCACCACTACAACA
Organism: Pinus tabuliformis; assembly: GCA_031772625.1. NCBI lineage: Eukaryota > Viridiplantae > Streptophyta > Pinopsida > Pinales > Pinaceae > Pinus > Pinus tabuliformis. The sequence goes on from CM062811.1 coordinate 701,899,581, forward strand.
TACTCAAATGAGAATTTGATCCACAGATTATGCCTTTATACTCGAACCTCAGAGTACTAAGGCTTCCAAGTGCCCAAGGATTTTTACACAAGGACTTCGCATCTTCCTCCACCATAGATTATCACAGAGCTCAGCACAGGCCTGATAGTTGGGATCAAGAAATGCAACAGAAGGACATGGTCTCAGATCAATTGTTGCTTCGAAGAACATCTTCCATAAATTGAACCACCACAAGTATGTAACTCAGGACTTCAGTTCTTTGTCTCAAAATCTCAAATCCCAGAAGTTTGGATCATCATATAGAATTGAACCAACATCTCGGACCTTATAGACTTAAAGCATATTGGATTAGATAATAAGAAGAGGGCGCTCATCCATGTCATAGGGAAGTATGCTCAGAGTTGTATCACAGAGAGGGAGGACCTCATACTTGTTTATGTCACAGGAGAAAAACTTGCATACAAAACACAAACCTTCAGCCCCCATACAAAGGAGTTCGACCTAAGGAGGAAACATTGGCTCTCCCTTGATGCCACAGAAGCTTGAATGGACAAAAACTTCTCTATATTAAAGATACATCCACGTGTATTCTTCCTACATGCTAGAATAATCTTGGTCCTATGATTAACTACTTCAATCCTCCCACAATTTGGACATTTGTTCATTACCTCAAGAAATTTATCCTTCACTCCACTACAAATGAAATCAGTCCTACAAGTGAGCTCAGCCTAGGGTTTCCTAAAAAAAATAGACACAATAGAACTTAGTTTGCTATGATCATACCTTTGTTGGCCTCTGAATTAACCTCACTAGGCTTGGAGAGAACTCAGGTTGTACTAGACCTTCTTATCTATCCAACAAAAGTGACTCAACGATGTTTGTTACATCTTGTAATACTTGGCCCTGTCACAATCCTCATCACAGAAAACTAACCCATAATCCACACCATAAACCAATACCAACTCGGCCTAAGTCAGATATTAAACAGAGAATAGAAGGTTCCTTGAGGAACTCAAAAATTTGTAAAGGGGTAATCCTTCTTGCTCTTCAATCTTCAATGCTTCCCCGGCTCTGATACCATGTTGATTTTCTAGGGCACTTGCTAGAATTAAGTATTTTTTCACATGATAACTACTTCAATAATCAATTTAAACATTATTTTCACATAGCATTAAATTCAATATCATTTAGGCAGTTATACAAAAGAGAAACACCAACTAATAAACATGAAAGAGCAATGAAGTAACCACGAAACAAAGAGACAAGAGACACATAAAATTAGCCACACAGGGAGGACAAAACCCACAAGGGGAAACCCCATAAAATATCCTCTTTATGAGAGAGAGAGAGAGTTTCCATATGTATCAATACATCATAAATGAAAAATAACATAATAATAGCCAAACCAGTAACCAAAATCATGATCAAGTGCCATGTTAAGATCCAAGTCCCTAAAATTTTGGCTTCCTCCTAAAATTTTGTTGGATTAGAGATGCATGAGACCAAGTTGATGTGTCCAAATGAGGAGAAGTGGTCTCCTTTATATATCCTTCAAGTGGGGGTCGAATGGGTGCCTCTTGGGGGCCCAGTCAACCTAATAAATTTGGAGAAAGACTCTAAAAATTCAAATTTCCATTTATTTTTCAAGATGAAAAATACCGATCATGGATACCATGTTTTCCAACAACCCTAAGGTCTATTTTGGACCTATGTCAGGGCAAGCTTGAAGCCATTTTAGCCTTGTGTCCAAGGATTAATTTCCGCCCTGTTTAGGGAAAAATCTAAAGTTGGTTCAAAGGAACTCTTGAAGTTAATCCAAGGAAGTATGAGGTTGATACACAAATTATCTTGAGGCTGATACAAGCTCCAAATTTGAGGCACAATTTAGGTTGATTAAAACCAAGGCTAATATAGTTTCAAGGGTGATCAAGGCTGGTTGAGTTTGCTTGAAAGTTAATAAAGTTTAATGAAGCATCTAGATTGAAGTGTGTTCCTTGAACAAACTTTGATGCTAGAAGAAGTTTGGAGCAAATATTGGTGCATGTCTTGATATTTGTAGAAGCAAAAGTCTTGAAGAAACCCTTTGATGAAGTTGTGGATCAAGTCCTGACAAAGTTTTGAGTGAAATCAACATTCTTCTCTGAGGCTGAATTTCTGAGGGAAATCTTAGTCATCTAAGGTCTATCCCAAGGCACATCTCAAGCAATTGATTAGAGGTATGAATTAGAGTTCCTTTTGTTGTTGGATTGCATACTTTTGAAGATCACTATAGCAACAAGCAAGTTGGTCATGACAAAGGGAAAACCTAAAGTTGTTGATGACTTAAGGGGATAGTAGTCGTTTATCAGAACAATCATGATCATATATGATAGGGCATTGGGTTGGTATGAGGTTGAGTTTGAGGTTGTTAAAAGCTTGTTAATGGGCATACCAAAGGCACATTGAGTTGTGTTTGAGAAAGCAACCTAAGAACGTGAATTTGCATGGGTACAAGTTCATTGACGATGATATAGTGAAACAACAGTTGATGAGTAGCAGTGGTTGAGTAAGAGGACAATGACTAGATTGTTTGATTATTGAAATTGTTGAGTATTGTTGTAATTGGGTCATTGTCCCTAGTACGGGAGCCCAAGAGTTTTGTTTTATCTTTTATTGTTAAGGGTGGCAAGGTGGTACTAGGGAAGGAAGTTGTAGCTTCCTTCAGGAGGTTGTCGCCTCTTTCCAGTGGATGCTAGTAAACCAGGGGTTGTAGCTCCTTCTAATAGTGGTTAGTAAATAGCTTGGGGTTGTAGCCCTTTCAGTTGTAGTTGGTACACTAAAAGTTGTAGCTTCCCTTGTAATATAAATAAATTGTTCATATAGTTCTTGTGTATCTCTTGATGTGATGTTATTATACCCGTCTTAGGTAGTGTATAACGCATCAGACTTTGCATTGACTGACTATTAATCTATTTTTGACCAAACAATTTTGAAACTATAATATAGTTTAACTTTATAAATTATATTATATTATTATTTAATAGCATTCAAATTTATTTATCTCTTATCTAATTGGTTCATTTTGTTCACATCTTGTTTTGTCATAATAGCTTTTGTTGGCTTATGTTGTGATGGTACTACACTATGTGATAATCATACAGCCGATGGTATTTAATGTTTGATGACTAATACACATATCGTCTATTTGTCTGACAATTTGACTACATGGGATCCTACCACCATCCCCACCACCTATTCATACCTTATGTTTTATTCAACTTTTAAAATAGGAACACGTCAATAAATAAAATGATACATGCATCTTACATCAAAACTTCAATGCACATATTTGATCACGTCAAATTTTAATTGCTAAAGAAAACCTAGATGAAATTTCAAGAAAACATATAATACAAGGGTTGCAACCAAGCCTCCAATTTTATGTTCACGGTTCTTATTTATAATATTAATTTTCCAAATTTACTAATTTAAATTATTATTTTAAATTTAATAATTTAAATTTAATCTAATTATAAAATAAATATAATCTAAATGTATATTAACCATATAATATATTAAAAAAAAAACATTTTATATTTATCTAATCAATATTAAAAACTCTATTATCCACATATTAAATTGCAGTGTTATTATATTTAAACTAAATAGTAAGTACTAGCTATTATGTAGTGCTGATTGGTTAATGCTCTTGATCTAAATTGTAAAAAATGCTTTTGATACTAAATTGTAAAAAAAAAGTGAAATATTTATTCACTCCACCCCCAATTGCCATAATAATATTATAAAGTAAACAATATAAAAATGTCTCTAAATTATAGAGAATTTTGAATATCAATTATAGTAAAAAAAACTTTTGAATATCAATTATAGTTAACCTGAAGCAAAAAAAACACTTAAGCTTGTATTGTGCTAATAGACATTATACAATAAATAAATATAAAGGCATTATCACTCACAATGTATACATGGAATATAAAAATGAAAAACTTTAAACATCTAACAAAGCCAGTGTAGTTTGGATCAACCAAGACTTGCCAGTCTTGTCTTCCCAAATTTGTTGACTCTTAACTGGATTGTGTGTTCATCCCATACTCAACCCTAAACATGTCACTCATCAAGATTCAGGTAAGACTGGCTAGACTCGCCCAAGTCACTAGACTATATTTTGGAATTTTTTTATATTGGACTATATTTTGAATTTTATTTATATTTACCGAATCTTTTCCACGTCATCAAATCTTATTTACTACACCAACTCTCGTGGTAATCAAATCTTTGCTAAGTTCAAATATGGCAACTTTGATGAAGGCATTTTATACTCTTGGTCTTAAAAGACTTTATAAATTGCTTAAACTTGCATGTGTAATTTAACATTAAAATTGTTTAAAAATAAAATAAAATAAAAAAACATGTGTACCCAACAGACCTCATTTTAGAAGGGTGCGATATATACATCAAGTTACTGTGCGAGCAAACTTCAATAAAATCAATAATTTATATGTAAACAAAAAATGAAAGAATAGAGTGGACTATACAAGCCATTGGCAGCGACCAATAGTTGAATAGAATGTATATTTTCATAATATTCATAATTAGCATGGAGCTGTCCAACTGCACTGAAGCTAGAGCAATCGTGGAAGTAAAATGTAAAGCAGCAACAGGCAGGAAAATCAAGCAACTGGATTTTGCAATTGTGCATCTCTCCAACAATTATGCTACATATATTTTGCCGATCCCTTGAATAGGTTGCCTGCAGATCGGGCACTCCGGAGACCACTCTTTTGTCCTGGAGATGAAAAATTGAAATGACCATCATTGAAAAATGACACAGAACGTATTAGAATGATGATGGCTATTTAAATGATCCTATGTCTTGTTAGTCTGAATATGATGATAAAATTTCATGAACATAGATATACAATTGTGACGGACAAAAGAGGACCTTTAATGGTTCAGATAGAAGATGCTTCACCTGAGAGCACAACTATAGCATGTTGCACAATGGCCGCATGGTTGGAAAAAGCTATTTTTTGGCTGCTCAGTACAGATGGTACAGAGATTTTCCTCAGGTATTTTTACGCTCACCCGGTCAGCTCCCGAAGAATTAATATGTGACTCATCATAGGGGCAAACATTTCCAACAGTGGGTGCTGATCCACAGTAAGCGGCAGCGCCAGTTTGTGAACTCGTGGGCGCAACTTCTGAATAAAATTTGTCTCTTCGCTTGGATTTCCTTTGACAGGAGTAGATTGACAATAGCACTAAACCCAATGCACCTGCATAAATCGTTTGGCTGTCTTTTAGGAAGATCTCTGTAATTTCTGAACTGGAACTTTGATAGAAACATGTTAAGTTGTGCAGACTTATTCTAATTTTGTTATCATTTATCAGTTAACCAACCATATGTGATTATGTATGTTGCCCAACGGGTGTTGTATGAGACGGTCATGTACCAAACATCCACACCTTCCTGCAAAGTTAAAAGAAAAATGAGTCAGTTGTCATTCAAGAAATAGGAACCACATTTAACAGGAGACTTGAGATGTGTTAGAAGAACATGTTCATCCCTTTGGCTTTTCAAGCTCTGTTGCATTTATAGCTAATGAAAAACAGCACTGTACAATTGTACTCTATGCTATCCCTAGTTACTATATGTATGGTAAACGCGAGAAAAAAGGAAGCGCTCCTATTGTGGGGTAATTATCATGATAATTACAGTATTTTCATACTTATTTTCAAACATGCCATATATTTACAGAAAAATATTTACATCAGCAAAATTGAAGAGCGGAAGGGTATATAGAATGGAATTTATATCCTGTTCCTCGGTACTTCTAAAACTGAAATAAAATCAGTCTATGGAGTGGCATCTAGAGACCTAGCATCCTTAATGAGCAAAAAAAACACCTTTGGCCAACTTCTGCATACTGTTGAAGGAAATGTAACTAGTTTCGGTCTTAATAAATGTACTTTCGATATTTGAATTTATTCAAGAAAAAAAATATTATTTTTATAATATATGTCAATGAGTTTCTTGTTCATTGAAATAGGTCTAGCACATGTTAAGTGCTATAGGTGAGTCAAGGAGTCAAAAGAAAATGATTGAAGGCTTTAAGGGCATGTTACTCCATGTATATGCTTGTATAAGAATCAAAGTCAAGTCTCCTCCAAAACAAAGACACCTCCAAAGAAGCAATCCGAGCTATATATGTCAAGTCGGCGAGCAGTCTTCTAGTCAGCCTTCAAGTCGGCCTAAAAGGAGGGACAGTCCTCTATATATAGAGGCTGTCCACTCCATTATAACGTCAAGCAATCCTCTCTGAAATCAGCGAAATAAAGGGACTAGAAAAGGGTGCAAAAGAGCGAACGAAAAAGGTCTTCAAGTGCAGCGAGGAAGAAGGGTACACAACCGAGTTTAAGAGGTCTGTTCTAGGGCAGCTGCAGTCACACGTGCGAGGAAACAGGGCTGTCACTGCGGTTATGACAGCAGCAACTCACAGTCATCTATCTCTCTTTGTTTGGGGTCAAATCTAAGCCTACAAGGCCTCCTACTCAAGTGTAGAAGGGTACTCAAGTGAAGGAGAAAAGGGTATACAGCGTCAAGTAAACCTCCCACACGTGCGAGAATCTAGGGCTGCTGTACAGTCACTTCAGTCTACACCTACATCTCAAGAAGGAACTCATTTGAAGGAAGGTGTCTACATAAGTGAAGGATATCTCTAAGTATAGAAGAAAATCATCTCATCTATAGCAAGTACAACAAGGTTTACCAACAGTTGAAAGAAGAAGGAAGTGTCAGGGAACAAAGTGTAGAAAGGAGGAAGGACTTGACTTGTGCTTGGAGGACATTCTAGTCAAGAGTCTAGGATTTGGCATTGATCAATAAGAACCTTCAATAAGATAAACTTACTAAAGGGTTTTCCTCTCAAGAGGAGAGGTTTTGGCCCTGTCAGAGAGCCAACATCTAGTGTTTTTGATAGCATTTTGATGAAGTACACACACATGCATTAATAAGAAGAAGATTAAGCTAACAAGAAAAGTAAAAGACTCCACAAATTGTTATCAAGTCAAGAAGAATCACACTACACCTATTTGCCCTTGATTCTTCAACATGGTATCGGAGCAAGTTGACACATCAAGGAAAGGGCATCTCAAGAACACTCATCAAGGAAGAACGTCTACAAAAGTTGAAGCATCAAGCCAAGAAACCTCAATCACATCAAAGGACAAGAAGGTCTACCATCTATCATTCATCAAGGAAGACTACAAAGCAAGAAAAAGAGCCTTACACAAAGGCAACTACAAGATAAGCAAATCAAAGAAGGACCTACACCAAGCTACAAGTCATCAAACAACTCTCATCATCAAGTCAAGTCCACTTGGAGAAAGCAAATTGAAGAACATCAAGATCTAAGGAAGGCAAGCCATCAAGTCTTCAGGGAAAAAGCTAGTCTACTACATCTCACAATCTATCAAGTATATGTCCCCTTCTGAATATACATCAATGTCTTTTTGCAAGGAAAACAATAAATTGGTAGGTACCAATAACTTTCTTGCATGAAAGAAGAGGACTGATTTACTTCTCAAGGAAAATGAACTCCTAGAACACATCAAAGGGAATGTCACTATTCCTGCTAAGGAACAAACTCAAGCCTTATCCAAGTATAATAAGGATGAGACAAGAGCTCAAAGGATTCTTATAGAATCCATAAAAGACTCTCATTCCTTATGTCTCCAAACTTGAAACATCAAAAGAAATCTATGATAAACTAGTAGAGCTATTCTCAGTAAGCACAGCGGGAGAAGTGATATCTCTACGAAATGAATTGTACAAGATGAAGATATCAAAGGAAGGAATAACTCCCTACTTCATGAAGATCTCTGAGATGAGGGATCAACTTTAAGAGTTAGGGGAAGTCATGTCTGACAGAGAAATGACAACCGTAGTACTCAATGCTCTACTTGAGGATAGGGGCAACTTCACATCAAGCATATATGCCAAGAAGGAAGCCACCCCACTAAGTGAAATGTGGTCTCTGTACAAGATAGAGGACAAGACTCAAAGCGAAGGAAGATGTGGGATCAAAGGAACAAGCATTTGCTACCATGGCCAAGAGAAAGGAAAAACTTGGCATTGGTCCACGAAGAACAAACAACAAAGATATGTCCAAAATCCAATGCTTTGGATGCCAAGAATATGGACACTACAAAAAGAATTGTCCTAAACTAAAGAAGGACAACAACAACAAAAGAAGGGGAAAAGCTCATGTGACTCAAGAAATGAAAGAAGAAGACAAGAAGCAAAAGAAGGAAGATCCTTCGAATCTCTACTATGACTAAGTCAAACTCTTTAGTTAAGGTCTTTCAAAATTTTGAGTAGTATAGGAGCATGTAGGAATAGAATAAAATTGCATGGCTAAAAACATCTTCTAGAATCTAGAAGCATGATGTACATAGGGTTCTAAATACTCATGTAGAAAGAGAATTTATAAATAGAACTAAATGCATGGTTAGAAATATCTTCTAGAATATAGGAGCATAGTAGATATAGCTCAAGATATTCATGTAGAAGGAGCATACCTAGTATAGGACCTCATCCACAATGAAATAAAATTGATTATGATTAAGAATCTTAGAAGACCTCCATCATCAAAATGAAAGAAACATTTGCAGGGTAAGGGTCTTCAAGATCCTATGATGGAATTTTCAAAAGAAGATTCATAAACAAAGGCAGATGTCTCATTGGGAATCCCATTCATGAGATTCAAGGAAAGGATGATATGCACGCAAGCTAAGATGAAGCAAGAAGGGCCACACCTAGGACAAACAAACGAAGCTAAGATGATCAAAGGAGAATCAAGATGAGATATGCATGCATCAAAGTTTAGTCATGTTATCATTTGTATATTATTGAGTCATGGGAATAGTTCTATAACATGATCAAATAGGAAAGAATCTCTTTCACCAATGACATGCTCGAAGGCATGTACTACAATGCAATGAAGGCCAACAAAAAGGAATACTCACATAAGGAGTATAAGATTACTGACTAAGAAGCAAGTAAAAAAGAAATGTTGACTAGCACTAGAAGCAAGCAATGAAGAAGTGCTTCCACAAGGAGCATAAGGTGGTTGATGTTAATTTTAGGCAACAATGGTATGTTCTATGCTTTAGAGGAATTTTACTTCAATTTCTTTATGAGCCCCATATCAATTTCAGTTTAGCAATCACATAACATGTAAGTAAAACGCTAATAGAACATAAACATAAACAATAGGAGACAAGCCAAGACAAGAGGACACAAGATGTGGCACCAGCAAGGGACAAACCCCAACGTGGGGAAACCCTTGATCAAATCTTCTTTTAGTCTTCAATAGTTCAGCAGAGAGAGATAATACAATTTACAAACACTGATAATTTATAACAGCGGCAGAAAAGCCCTAACCAGAAAAGTCAACGTTGGTCAATAGGGCAGATTTTACCCTCAAAGATTCAGTCAAATTCGGTCAACTTCAGCCTCCAAACAGCAAGATGAAACAACCCTCAAAATAGTTGAATTCTTCCCAGTCAAAGTCTAGTCAAACAGTCAACCTGTGGTCAGCCCTAACCACGGTCAACGCTAGTCAAAACTCCTCAATTTTCGTGCCTAGAATTGTGGCCTACTTAGACAGAGATTCCTCACCCAAACTGAAGTCAAAATAGGTCAACGCAGTCAAACAGCCTCCCAATAGCTCGGTCAACATTGGTCAACGTTGGTCAACGCAACAAACAGAGGCCCTAGTTCAAACTTCACACATGTGGAGAGAGAGAAGCCTGCCTCGGATAGTGTGCCCAATCACAAGAGGAGAGAGAGATATGTGTGATGAGATGATGGTGAAAATGACTTGAGGTCTCCTTTTTATATGCAACGTTGAGGATGAATTGGGGGCTTGTGTGCTTGTTTTGCTTGCAGGCCGACCTTGACAATTTGGCCATAATATAAATAAATTCGTATCTTTATGTGTACATGTCAGAATCAGATGATCTTTAGGTCAATCCTACACCTCTCTGAGATAGGAATCTAATTAAAATATCAGTTGTCATAAATAAGATGACCCATGTGGAGTTTGGCCCTAGTTGCCAATTTTAACAGTTGACCCCAATCTGTCTATGAAAAAGCAAATGAAGAAAGATATCAAGCATATGAAGAACACCATGATCACAAAGAATCTCTCTATCTGACAAGGATACTTTGAAGACATCTCCCAAAAGAAGGCATGACAACTCTGACAAACAAAGAAAAAGATCAAAGAACCCTTGACACCTGTGAAGGCCTTGGAGATATGAAAGGTGCAGATAACTAATTCTACTCTATGAAGATGTCATGATGAAGAAGCCATTTAGCAAAAGTACCATTTAATGTTGAAGCAATATCGGGAAGAAATCATGAAGGGCTACTAGATTAAAGCATGGGAACAAGAAAGTACAACGAAGCATCCATGTGAAGAGTAGTCCAAAGCATAGACAAGGTGACAAGGAGTAACCAAATGACAAGAGAACTTGATATATGACAAGAAGGCCACTTTCCACAAAGGAAGCAATGACATGACAAAGAAGGAAGGAAAGTGATCGATGGATAGTGCCCTACCAACAAGAAGTTCAAACAAAGACTTCATGATATCAAAGGAAAGAAGGAGATCAAGCAGCTGGAAGACCCACGAAGAAGTTGTTGATGAATGGACAAGTCCCTAGCTAAAAGGGAGTTATAACAAGTTCCCATTAACAAAGGAACTTGGACAAGTACCTTGTCAGAGGATACTTGGGCATGTCTTCCTCAATTGAGAGGAAGTGATAGACACAACATTCTTGTCTTCACTTGGGAAGAAACAATGGGAGGATTGGGTAATCATCTGGCATCCGATACTCTTTGAGGATGTGTAGTGTATCCAAGGCAATAGTAAGCAAGAGGACCGATATTCTTTAATAAGAATAGTCCTAGAAGGTCATACTCAGTGAACACCCAGGTGGGTATGTACCTTGAGAGACAATGACTAAGGTGTCTATAATTCATTGGTCTCGCCAACATTGTGCTCTGATCTATTGAGAGATAGAGTTGTCAATCAAGGCCTTGTTGTGGAAACAATGTTGGTTACTATGATGCTATAATAGATGGATTGCCAATCCGGTTTCTCTTATGTGAATTCTTCAAGATTGAAACATAGCCAAACACCTTATAATGTTGTATGAATACCTCCCTAGTTAAGAGGCAGTGTTGAAGGAAACATAACTAGGTTCGATCTTCATAAATAAACTTTTGATATTTGTAATTATTCAAGAAAAAAAATATTATTTTTATAATATATGTCAATGAGTTTCTTGCTCGACATAGGTCTAGCACATGTTAAGTGCTATAGGTGAGTAAAGGAGTCAAAAGAAAATGACTGAAGATCTTAAGGGCATGTTACTCCATGTATATGTTTGTATAAGAGTCAAGGAATAACCCTCCAAGAAAAGTCATGTCTCCTCCAAAGCAAAGACACCTCCAAAGAAGCAATCTGAGCCATATATGTCAAGTCGACCAGCAGTCTTCTAGTCGGCCTAAAAGGAGGGACACAAGGTTTACCAACAATTGAAAGAAGAATGAATTGTCGGAAGGAGGACAAAGTGTCGGGGAACGAAGTGTTGAAAGAAGGAAGTGTTGCGGAACAAAGTGCAAAAAGGAGGAAGGACTTGAATTGTGCTTGGAGGACATTCTAGTCAAGGGTCTAGGGTTTAACATTGATCAATAAGAAGCTTCAATAAGAGAAACTTACTAAAGGGTTTTCCTCTCAAAAGAAGAAATGTTTTGGCCCTGGCAGAGAGCCAACATCTTATGTTCTTGTTCTTATGTTTTTTATAGCAATTTGATGAAGTACACACACATGCATTAATAAGAAGAAGAAGATTAAGCTAACAAGAAAGGTAAAGACTCCACAAATTGTTATCAAGTCAAGAAGAATCACACTACACCTATTTTCCCTTGATTCTTCAACACATACATAGCTCATCCTGCCAAAGACAACAAAAAATAGAAAAGAAACTGACATCCTTATCAAATATGACTTATAACACTTCTTCCAGATAAGAACAAGAGGAGAGATATGAAAACAAGGCCAGATACCCAAGGCAGAAGAGGCAGACCAAATAGCTAGAATCATTAAAAATGATTGCACACCAATGCACCTAACCCTGGAGAAGGACAAAATACTGAGTCTGAACTAGAGTTGCAGGGGAGCACCGCCGTCCTCCATCCACCCCCCCACCACGAACCCGCTCCCAATTCGCGCTCCACTCGGGAGCTAGTCAGGAGCGTGCTCCCTGGTTTTCAGGGAGCAATTAGGGGAGCTCCCTAATCTTTTTTGCAAAAAAAAAAATGCGGTAACATTCCAAATGCAATTTGTTTCCAAAGAAACAAATAATTTTTGAGTGGAGCAACCTAATGATCAAGCCTATGGCCCTAGTATTGATATGTGATTCATGGTAATATTAAATTCTTAAAGTAAAAGGATAAGGAGATCCTTTTACTTGAATTTTTAACATTACCATGAAATGACTCAGGATGTAGTGGTTCCGACCTCATTGGATTTCATATGGAGAAAGCAGAATTTTAGATCTCATTCAAAATCCAGCAGACTTGTCAGTTTTTCAGGATTTCAGGATTTGGGGGACTACAATGTTTCCATTGGATTTTGTCATGTATTACGGTATGGAACTCGTATTTAATCAAGATCACCAATCCCTCTATGTACCTTGATGTTAGTGACATTGGTTGTCGAACTCCTCTATCATGACCCTACTAAAAATGTACCCATCACTCAAACAAAATCTTGACTTGGCATGCTATGTTTTTTCTATCTTATGTTAATGCTTAGAGGGTGATATTAATGACAAAGATCCCTATACAGATCCAGAGGTAATGACGAAGATACCTCTAGATATTAATGCTTAGAGGGTGATATTAATGACAACGATCTTGATTTTCCAACAAGACTAAAAAATTAGACATTTCTAGTGGCAACAAGAGGCCCAAGCATTAGCAATAGATAATAGATTTACTTGTCTTTTCTAGTTCTAGTAGTTTTTATAATTGTTGACTCTTTCATATTTATTATGATATTTTTTGTAAACAATATATGACAATTTAAGTTTGAAGTTTGAAGTTGGCAATTATAACTCATTGGTAATGAATTATGAATATGATGCTTCGTGAAAGTTGAAAGTTGTTTCATTTTATAACATTTCATTTCATGTTAGATATTATTTGTTGTAATGGTTACACTTAGCTTACAAGCACAACTTTGGTGATCAATGATGATAAATGTTATATATTGAATTTTGAAAGCTTGAAACTTTAAGATTGATGAATCATGAGACTCAATATGTTGTATGTTACTATGTTACTAACTTGTGGATGTGGTTGATGATGATTATAACTTCTAGATGATTGTTGTTATATGGTTCAATCTATTTTTTTATGCTTTTTATATCTAATTCATCATTCTACATGCTTTTGTTGACATATATGCATCAAAATGTTAAAATATATATATATATAATCACTCCCAAACTGGGAGCTTCTGAAAATGTCATTCGCACTCCCAAGGAACCTTGGTCTGAATATAATTCAAAAAAACTCTTGGCAAAATGACAATCCCAAAACATGTGCTCAATTGTTTCAAATGGTTAAAATGCAAAGGCAGATGCCATCAAAGAGGCCGCTCTTTGTCAACCAGGCCTTAAGGGGAGCACCTCATAAACAACAAGCCATGCAAATATCCTTAGGATGTAGGAGTCTAGGCAAACGGCCGAGTCGATACCGAGTCGGAGTCAGAGTCGACCCTCGGCCGAGTCGGTGTCAGAGTCGGAGTTTTAAAACATTGGTTTATGGTATAGTGGTTTGAATTAACTTACACTACAAAGTAGCTCACTGACTCTATGGCTCGCTATGCCTCAATGAATTACATTCATATGAATCAAGACTCTTTACAAAAGCCCACTCTGAGGCTCATTACAATTGAATCGCTCTGAGATCATCACAGAATTGTGTGGCTCATCGGCTCACATTCTCTGTGGCTGTAGCTTGCATCTTCGCTCGCAACTCTTATATTACTATGGCTCGGTTGCTCGATACACATTCACAATGGGTCGCATTGATGTACAGGTGGCTCGTTGACTTTATCCATGACTCACTATAGCTCATATTTTTCTCTCTTCTCAAGAGACGTCGCTTTGGACAGATCTATAGCTTTGTCATTGCTATCCTATGCGGCTTGTCATATAACTCGTATTCTGTCACTGAGGGATCACATTATTACCTATGATACATCGTTCGATTTCATGACTTTGTTTCGCTCTTTCAATACATTGTATTTTTTTTCTAGACTCGCAGTTATATTATTTTGTGGTTAATTTTACAAGGTTCATATATATACAAGCTTCTCTCCTTCAATACATAATAGTGGCATCATTGCTCACTTTGAAAATTATGGTTCGCAATAATGGCTCGCATCTGGAACTCGCATTCTATAATGCATGACTTACATACTTTGCAATGACTCGGATTTTGTTTTGTGGCTTTGATGGCATCGTTGTCAATGACATTACACTTTGTACAGTGGCATCGCATATGATAGATTTTCCGTGATTCGCGTATGGCAGTGGCTCATATGCAGCTTGTTGACTTAACAAAAGCTCAAACTCACATATATTTTATGGCATGGTCCACATATGCTCTATGGCTCATCTATGTGGCATCACTTATTAAGCTCGCACATCTTTGTGGAACGAATCTACTATGACTTGGTAGCGCACGACTAGTTCATCGTTGACATTATTATTACACAATGATTCGTTACACCATAATTCAATCCTCAGTAAAGGCATCATAATTATACTCAAAGGTATCAAAGACGTCGCATCACAATGGCATTGTTCCTACTCTGCAGGACTTCAGTTGACATTGCATCATGCTCTTGTAGTTCACATTGATGACAACGTTAGCAATGTATCATGGCATCAATTCGCTATAGCTCACAACAATATTCAGTGATTCAATGGGCTCACTTTATAACAGTCTATGGCATCAACACTATATGACTCATATAAAGATTGACAGTGATTCAGTGATCGTTGACTCTGCTGCATAATAGTAACTCGAATGGATGACAGTGATAGTAATATTGTTGTATGACAAGAGGGATTCTCATAAAAAGTATGATAATATACAACTATAAATGACAAGTGATGCACTATGAACCAAGATCTTGTGAATTACATCTAAAAGATTGGTGGAGCTCACCTTCATGATATATATTAAGAGACAGAAGAAAGGACTTACTCCATTATGAGGCCGACCTGAAAGGAGAAATCATAAAGCACAAGGGAAGTCGAGTTCTTGAAAAAATATGACAAAAATCATACCCCAATTTGAAGGACGATAATAAAAATTATTTTTCTTCTTTTTCTTTTACATAAAATATACAATGATATAAGTACAAAGATCATTATGAAGACCGAACCTAGTTACATTTTTTAACACTTCCTCTTAACTAGGGAGACATTCATAATTCCATAATCGGTACAAGGATACTTCTCAAATTGAAATATTCTCATAAGAAGAGTCAAATTGATAAGCCATCTTTAAGTATCAACATCATCGTCCTTCAAACTGCTAAAGCCGCCTTGAAATTGGGGTATGATTTTTATTGAAGAATCTAGTTTGAAACTGGGGTATTTATTGAGCAGCATCGTCCTCAAACTGCTAAAGTTGCCTTGATATATGTGCTCGTATCTCAGCCTTAAAAGTCGGGCCTGAGAATAGTCTTCTCCTCATTGCCATTTGATTTCTCCTTCACCAAACTAGCTCTCTCAGCCTTCCTTCTCCTCCTCTTGCTCTTGTCTTCTTCTCCACAAATGCACATGAAGAATGAATTGAGCTAACTTCGTCTTTTTCCCCTTTTTGTCTCTCATAATGATGAGAGAACCCTAACCCTTTGATCTATGGCTAAGATTAGATCTCACCTCTCATAGATCAGTTGTGGAGATCTAATCTGCACCTAACCCCCTTTTTCATGTTACCCCTTCATTAAGAGCCTCCTTAGTCACTTTAATGTGTTTGTACCTTGTACCTTTTTTCACATAAAGTCACTTTAAAAACATAATGTGACTTTAATAAATAAAGTACATATTACTAAAGTACCTCATAAAGTGACTTTTAAGTCACAGAACTTTAATAATTGATCAAGTCACTTACTAAAAAGGGGTTGTCATGTGTTTTCCTAGGCAAAAAGACTAAAGCACTAGGAAACACCTCCTTGGTACCTTTTTCAACATGTGCTACCTTTGTAACAGGTATTCTAACTTGAGAGAAGGTACCAGATGTTGAAAAATGTAACTAGTATCGGTCTTCATAATTGTACTTGAGTCATGAAGTAATGTATTTGTCACAAAAAAAAATTGTAAAAGAAAAATTATTTATAAGCATGGATTTCATGCTTTATTTATTGTATTTCTAGGTCAAAGCACTCATTGAGTGCTTCTAGGGCTTGTGTAAAAAGTCATAACCTTTTTCATTATAATCTAGACCCTTCTTGGGCTTTATATGTCAAGAAATAAATCTATTTTTGAGTCAAAATTGTATTTTATGCCTCCTCCACCAAGTTGGCCTACCCTCCAGTCAAGTCGGCCTCATTAAAGGAATTCAACCTCACAAAAAGACTAAGACTGTAAATACATTTCCATTCAAACTATTTGATGATCCAACCATCCAACAAGTTTGATATGCAATTTGAAGTGAAGAAAGAAGTATGAAAGACCTAGAAAAGGAGAAACTCTAGCAAGAAGAATGAGACACTTGTCAAGCAAAAGGAAGCCTAAATTCTCTCTCTTTTTTTGCCACACATGCGAGTTTCTAGGTTCCTGCAAGAGGGCCAAAGTTGCAAGTCTACAAAAGGGCCGAAAATTTGAACTAGGAGGGCCGAAATCTAAGTTTGTTGCAGGATTGAAGCAATTTGATTAGAGTTGACTATTGGAATTTGACTAATCATATTAGGAGGCTGACTTGGTGGATTGGAAGAGGTATTTTGGTCTAAGGTCTTGGTTATCTCATTTGATTTGGTTCTAAAGAAAGATAAGAGAAGTTTTGGGGTTTCCCCTAGAAGATGGGTTTTAGCCTTGGTTGAGAGCCTACATCCTGTGTCTTTGTTGTGTTGATCTTCATGTACTTATGTTTTGGTAGTTGCTTGATGATAAGAAGATAAAAGAAGATATATAAGAAGATAATAAGAATCCAAAGATAATCACAAGTATCTATCAAGATAAGAAAACCTTCATGCCTTCATGATTTTCTAACATGGTATCAGAGATAAGCTGAAGAAGAAGGAAGAAGGCAGTTGGTAGATCAACAAGATCTCATAAACTTAAGGAAGGATTCTAGAAAAGTTTTCAAGGAAGATCATTAGGAGAAGAAAAGTCCATTCAATAAAAGGAAGGGAAGTCTTGAAAGGTAATTGAAGGTTGCAAAGATATCTAGTTCTCATCAAGTAAGTACACCTATGGCCTCATCGATGAAATCTGAGAACAAGCTTCAAGGACCATCTAACTATAGAGCATGGAAGACAAGGATGGACCTCATTCTTGCAAAGAACAAAGTATTGGGTTTTGTACTAGGAAAAATCAAGGAACCATCAGATGATGTTGGAAAGGAAAAGCACAAAGAAACTGATATTCTTGCCATGAACCTAATAGTGGATGGAGTCAAAGACAACCTAATTCCATACATATCCACACTAGATTCTTCAATAAAAGGGTATAATGCTCTCTCAAAGTTGTTTATAGTAGAAAATATTGGGCAAGTGGCAAGCCTAAAGAATGAACTTTGAACATTTAAGATGACAAAGGATGATACAGTGTCTTCCTATTTTGTAAGAATTTCTCATATAAAAGATGAACTTCAAGCAATTGATGAGATAGTCCCCGAAAAAGAACTTGTCATTGCCGCACTTCTAGGACTACCAAAATACTAAAATGAATTTGCAACTGGAATTAGTAGTTGGAAGAACTCTCCATCATTTGAAGAAATGTGGTCTTAATGTATGCAAGAAGAAGCTCGTCTCTCCTTGGTAGAAGGTAAACAATAAAATGAAGAGAATGTTGCAAATGCCTACTCTGCTCATATCAAGAAGAAAGGAGGGAATAAAAAGTAAGAAGCCAAAGAAAAATCGTGGGAAGATTGATCTACCTAAAATAGAATGCTATCATTGTCACAAGATGGAACACTAGAAGAGTCAATGTCTTGATAATCCTAATAACAAGAAGAGAGAAAGGGACCAAGCCAATGTTTCTACTGATGAAATTCCTCAAAAGAAGTCTAAAAATGAGGATGCTATAGTCAAAGACTTATTCTATTAAGTCTCATATATCTTCACTGTTGAAATTATCTTGTTCTATGTTGTTACAATCACTTAAATCCAAAACTTCTTTATGTTGCAAAATAAATTAAGTAATTGTAGATAGAACATAAACCATATAAACCATATGCACAATGGAAGACAACCAAGAACTCAATGAGACACAGAGAAGTTAGGTCAATGACCAAGTCAAAACCCACAAGGGGAAAACCAAACCAAATTCTTCTTCTATTACAAATCAATTGTTCATCAGAGATACAAAGTTCAATGAGAGAATGAAGTGTTGAAAAATGTAACTAGGTTTGGTCTTCATAATGACATATGTAAATATAATTTTATGTAATTAATGTAAAGACAAAAAATAAAATTATCTTTGTAATGCTTGTCTCATGGGTTTCATGAGCAAGGAATTTTATTTTTAGTAATGGCTCCCATTGTGAGCCCTTAGGATTGGTCATAAAGTCAAAGAGAGTCAATGTCATGTATGAAGGACCCTTCTTGGGCATGTTACACTTTTGTATGAGTCATTAAATGTATAGGAAGGCCCTCCAAGACCAAGCAAAGTCTCCTCCTCAAGTCAGCTTCAAGAAGGATAATAATATCTTCACCAAAGGACACGTCGGCTCACCTACATGTCATGTCGGCTAATTAGCATGGCAAACAACTATAAATAGGCCACTCGGCCTCATTTCAGAGCAAGGAATTTCAGTGCAGGTCTGAAGTTTGTAAGGGGTGCAAAGGTCATCAAAAGGAAGCCTTATAATCAACGAAAGGAAGGGAAGGAAGAGCGAAGTCCCTAGCTTTGTTTTGGGTCTGTTTTAAGGGCTGAAATTATCCACACGTGTGAGGAATATTTGCTGTCCAAACTGCAAAAAGGAGCTGAAGTATCACAGTCATATTTGAGGTCAAATCAAGGAGAAAGTCAAGGTGATCTCCTAGCCAAGTTCAAGGAGAAGAAGTCTCCTTCTAGACCAAAGGAAAACAAGGGTATAAGTTGGTCCATCTTCATGAGCTAGGGTTTCTGATCTAGGACTGAAAGTTGCAGGTTTGTCCCTAGGAACCGAAACTCAGAGATATAGCCGAGAAGGAGGAAGAATTGTGAAGTGTGTCTATCGTTGACACAAGGAAGAAGGAACTCATCAAGGGAACTTTGTGACTTGGTCTTGGAGAGGCAAATAGGTCAAGGGTCTTGGTCTTGGTATTCATCAATTGGAATATAAGAAAGGAGTTTGTTCAAGTTTTCCTTTCAAGAGAGAGAGGTTTTGGCCCTAGCTGATAGCCTATATTCTATGTCCTTTGTCTCTTTATGGTTCATGCATTGGTAGCTCTTTGATGAAGAGTAACATTATAATAACATAATTAAAAGAATATCCTAATCACAAGCAGTTACTAATAGAAGAGAAATCACTTAACCTTGATGCCCTAGATTTCTCAACATGAAGAAGTTCACCCAAATCTGAAGAAGATCTCTGATAGTTGTAACTGATGCAAACATTGAATCACTTTGGCACTCCAAGATCTACTCTTGCTCTTCAAGTCTCTCTTTCTCTCTCTCTCCATCTTCCTCTATACTTTCCAACACTCTCTTTCTCAAGTTCAAATTCTCCTTTCACAAGCACAAGTGTATCAAGTGAGGGTGAGAGGCACAAATATATAGGAAGAGCAAGGAGGTCGAATTCATGAAGGAGTAACTCATATGCCTTGAGGAGGAGTTACATATGCCAAAATAGGAGTGTAACTTATGCCATGAAGGAGAGGAGTGTAACTTATACATTTAGGGAGAAGTGTAACTTATGCATTAAAGAGGTGTAAGAGGAATCCTTTTATGATGAGGCATTAAAGTGTGTAAGAGAGTGTAAGAGGTGCATAAGAGCATTAAAGAGAAAGAGGAATGAATCTGTTGTCGCGCAAATTGACACGACAACTCTCGGATCGGGGGCTGTCACTCTGATCCCCGATCCCTCCGTTTAAGCCTGTCTCCCGCGGCTAAGGGGGGTAGACCCTGTGAGATGATGTGACCAACTGTCGACCAGTTGGTTGGGAGACACGAGACACGATGTAAAAAAGCATGCGATGATGGGTTTAGAGATTTAATAGACCAGTGCCTTGTGGAGTTAATGTTTAAATGATTACTTTTTAAATGATAAAAAGATGGACCATGAACAGCAATCATCTATCATTAGCTAAAACACAATGCTCTTAGAATGACAAAAAAAACGATATCCAGCAGCTGAAAATTTGAAGAGATAAATGCTTTAAATCCCCACGAGAAATCATAAACCATCAACCAGATATTAATTTCGCATCTCAAACTTGAAAATCTAGCATCTCAGCATAAAACACATAACGCGAAAGCTCATGAGACTTGCAAAAATTTCCCACAAATTTTTTATTTATTTTTTTATTTTTTTTTTAATTTTTTAATTTTTATTTTTTTTTTTGAATGATTTTTAACTAAAACATTAAGACTAAAAATCTAAACTAAGGAAAATTTTAAAACTAAACTAAACAAAAAATTAAATTTAAATCTAACAAAAAACATTTTTATTTTTTATATTTTTGATAACAAAACATAAATCAAAATCCTAAAACTAACCATAGCATAAAACTAACATTTTAACAAAACTATATAAAAACTAACATAAAAAAAAAACTATAAAACGAAACTATGTAAAATCTAAAAAAAATCTAATTAAAAATATAATCTAATAAAAACTATGAAAAAAATTTTAAATCTAAATCTAAAAGAATTAAATTAAAATCCAATTTGAAAAATCTAAAACGTAACAAAAATGAAAACAGCGAATCGTATTTTTGTTTTTCATATAATTTAAAATTATTAAATCCAAAATCAGTGAAACGTAACTATGCCAAACCCTTTTGCCTTTTTATATATGCTAAGCCGTAATGCGAATTAAACGTTTACCTGAGCAAACGCAGACGAGGAACCCTGCTGCCGGCGAGGATTGGAGCACGATGACAGACGACAGTTACTTTTATGAGAGACTCTTACCTGGGCCGAGGGTGAATACCGAGTCTGCAAACCATCAACGGCTAGCTGTGATGATGAAACGAGAAACCTCCTTGGCGTGAGTCAGAAATGCGAATTTGCTGAAGCCCACGTTGATTTGTTTGGATGTCCAGCAAGCCGAAGGGTATCCTGTATGTGGTATGTGCAGTTTGATGGCTGAAACTGTGGCGGATACCTGAGGGTTTGCAGAAGGAGGAGAAGGATGCACGCAGGTCAACGGCAGAGTGCAGTAAAAACTGTGACCTGGAGATTGCCAACAGCGCAGTTGTATTCACGATGAAACAAAATGCTTCTTGATGCCGCCTCATGCCAAACGCATGAATTCACTGGTCCGATGGCCCAGCTTGCTTCTGAAATTTCACAGGATAAATTCGATTTTCTGAATAGCTTTCTTTGGATCCCCTTGTTTATTAACTGGCATGGTGCATGCGGGTCTGGAGCCTTCACACCGAAAAATGCATTAAAACATTGGCATTAAAACATTGGCATATATCTTGATAAAGCCTTGACGGCAGGAATCGATATTTGGACTTTCTCAGATAACCCTACTCCAGCAAAAACGAGTTGCGTGCATCAAAACAAATTTTCAAAATTTTTTATGCTATTGATTGTGTTTGCAGTTTGAGGGAAAACGGCAGAGGTTTCTGACAGAGGAGAGTGAATAACAGCATTTTGCTACATGATGATACGTGACCCCAGCCAAAGCAAAGACTGAGGGCAGACCACTGAAACACGCTGGGCCACGTTTGCCTGAGCCTGCAAAAACCTGAACAACACAATGATAATCCTGTATCTACAATGGACAAAATCAAAATCAAAACCCTAATGAAAACTGTAAAAAAAAAAAGTTTGAAACCCTAGAACAACTGCTAATTTACAGATTTATGGCCCCTGAAATAGCCAGATTCAGCAGATAAGAGCAGAAATACTTTCAGAATATCAGAAATTTTGAACTTCACTGTGAACAGAAAGAAAAATCTCTCAATGTAAAACACGAAATAAAACTTAAAAGATTAACCCAGGGCACAATCAGCTGGGCTCTGCACAGAAAAGCCTGTGGGAGTTGGCTGGTTCAGCCGAGAACTTCCCCGAACGCCCACAAAATTTCCTTCAAAAATGTTTTCCTGCACATCTCAAGCAACCATCAGCAAAGAGAGAGAGAAAGCTGCTAGATCTCAGGAAATAATGGAGATACCTGCCATTATTTCAGAAACCCTAGCAGCCTTCAAACCCTAGCAGGTGAACAAGATACCTGTGCTCACACTACTCTAAAACAAGCTATGATTAATGGCTAAAAAAAACTGAAATATGCATAAAATTAAAGATCTCACAGCAATTCCGGAGAGTAACACCAGCCAGTTTGAACCCCAAAGTCTTTTTATTAACCAGAAAATCAGATTTACAAGAGAGCTTTTCAGTGCAGACTCACAGATCAGATGATTTGAAATGACCCCCTAAGACCCTATATAAAGGAAATGATCCTAACGGCTAGTTCGAGTGATCCATGTAGAAATGATCTCGACCGTTGATGAGGATCAAGACATCTCTTGATCTCATCCGTCGATTTATTAACTTAAAATATTATTATTTTATTAGTTAGGGTTTTTGCTTCATTTTTTTTTTTAATTTTTTTATTATTTTTCATTATTTTATTATTTTTATTCATTTTTTAATTTTTTAATTCATTTTAAAATGGATCACTGAACTAAACCTTCGGAAACATCACCTAAGACCTAGGACCTAGGACTCATGAGGGGATTTACAACATTTCTCGACCCTCAGGACACATTACATCATGACTTTTACAAAATTACATCTTAAGGGACAAGCCCATTTAAAACAGACCCTCACAAAACACCCAGCTCTGCGACACAACGATAATCTAGCAGATCAACACACTAGGATTCTCCTAAAGTTCTAATGACAAAATCAATCCCGGCTTTGGGGTCAGGTTTGAAGGAAAACTCTGCCGATCCGTGGATCGGTGAGACAAAAAACCTTCCGGGACGTAGATTATCATCAGAAAGTTAGGTCCACCTAGGCAAATTACATACATGACTTCATGTCTGCTAAGATTATTTACAGTTAAAACATGCAGACTGGGTTTACAATCAGAAAGATCAAACTGCTGATGATGGCAGGATGACACGGACATGCTGATCAGGTGCTGCTTCTTTCTGTCAAGAAAAACGGGATGCACTGCATGGGTAGTTGACCAGTAGAGGTCAACATCTGGCTCTACTTGGGGACACGTTGCTGCTTGCAGGAATGTGAGAATCCAGAATCTGCATCCATACAACACAAAAATAAGTAGCGTCCATCCCAAAAAATCAGCATATACATTAAGCACAGGAAAGATAAAAGCTCTTAATTTATTAACTATCTAAAGCAGAAATAAAAATGCGGAAAAAACAAGGAGTAGGGTTAAGAATACGATACAAAGGATGCCCTACGGCATCAGATGTGTTCAATATAGTGCATACTGAGCATTTGCCTGCTTTCAGGCAAATCTGTGGGCTGCTTGTCGGATGTGCCATGTCCAATTTTGCATATGGTAGGACTTTTTCCTATCCGAAAATCAAGCTGCTCACGGCCGTCTGATGCATCAAATCTTCGTCTAATCTTCTTCCTCTTGCGCTTCTTCTTTCTGGCAGGATGAATTACTGATGATCTGGAACTTTCTGTTTCAAAACTATCAGATGAAGTATGCATGATATGTCTTTCTTTAGCCCGCATCTGATCTTTATCATTCTTAAGTCTGTCCGGATCACCTTCAATTAACCATCTTTCAATCGAATCAACAACCTCCTCATAATAAGATGGATCTTGTTGCAGCACATGAGAAGGCTCCTGATTTATTGATGTTTGCTGGTTTCTCTTATCCTCTGCCAGTTGCTGAAACCTTTGAACTTGTATTTTAATGGCATCCATCTGACTAGAATGTTGAACCTTTATATCACTGATTTGTCTGGCATGGTGTTCTTGCATGTCTTTTATTACTTTAACATTCTTTTCCTTTATGTCCATCAAGCAATGCTGTATAAAATTTATTTCTTCTTTATGGTTCGCTTGCATGTCAGCCACTTGATTATTATGGTTAAACGTCATGATGGTCATTTCCTCATCCATGGTTAATAGCTTGTTTCGCATAGAGTCAATTTCCCTATCATGATCAGCTTTCATGGCCACCATATTTTCCTCTAAGATAGACAACCTGCTTTGCATGATTCTAATTTCTGTTTCATAATTAGTTTTTATGGCCTCAATTTCCTTAGCATGCTGGTTTTGCGTGACCTCAATTTCTCTATTACGTTTCTCGAGGTGAGTGCATAAAGTTTTCACATCATTGACATAATTAGTTTGATTGATTTCCATATTTCTTACCAGCATCATTAGATCTCGTATAATTTGGTTTTGCTCTTCTTTTTCATTGTCATTTGTCCCTGATTTTTCACTATCATGAACTTGATCTGCAATATTTTCGGTGGATGACACATTTTGACATGAAGAATCGTCCTGGGATCTTTCAGCTGGACCTCCTATCAAATTACTTACATTCTGTTGTACAATTTTGGAGGAAGAAGGCAAGCTGTTTGGATAACCATATCTATCTTCAAAAGCATTGATAATATCAGCCAAAGAAGAGAAAGAATCCTTAGGAAAATTGTTAAACCAATTCAAAGCATTATCTTCTAAAGAAAGGACAAATAGACGCATTTTGATATCACCATGATGAAACTGAGGGGGTCTGCAATATATGATCATGAAGCGGATAAACAAGTCAATATGCCTTTTAGCAGCGATTGGATCACCATCTGAAAAAATAGGCAATTCAGGAAGGGCCTCCTCCGGAAAATCATGGAGACGGTGAGTAAAACGACATGGTTTAAACGAATAATCCATGATGAACAATAAGGGATGATAGAACTAGATCTTTGCTCAAGAAAATCAAAAGATGAAAGAAGTGGAGTCGCCACTTGAACAACAAATCTGATTCTAAGATCCGAGAAGCAATCAACAAACAGATACGCGGTAGGCTTCTTGTCTGGGAAAAATGAGAAAAGTGGAGTCGCCACCCAAACAAGAAACAAAACCGAAGAGATGCTGCTGATATATGATGAAAAGATGCCAAAATATTGAATCTGCCAGCGCAACTGAGAGATGAGAGATGAGAAGATTAATGTCGATGAAACAAATTTTCAAAATTTTTTATGCTATTGATTGTGTTTGCAGTTTGAGGGAAAACGGCAGAGGTTTCTGACAGAGGAGAGTGAATAACAGCATTTTGCTACATGATGATACGTGACCCCAGCCAAAGCAAAGACTGAGGGCAGACCACTGAAACACGCTGGGCCACGTTTGCCTGAGCCTGCAAAAACCTGAACAACACAATGATAATCCTGTATCTGCAATGGGCAAAATCAAAATCAAAACCCTAATGAAAACTGTAAAAAAAAAAGTTTGAAACCCTAGAACAACTGCTAATTTACAGATTTATGGCCCCTGAAATAGCCAGATTCAGCAGATAAGAGCAGAAATACTTTCAGAATATCAGAAATTTTGAACTTCACTGTGAACAGAAAAGAAAAATCTCTCAATGTAAAACACGAAATAAAACTTAAAAGATTAACCCAGGGCACAATCAGCTGGGCTCTGCACAGAAAAGCCTGTGGGAGTTGGCTGGTTCAACCGAGAACTTCCCCGAACACCCACAAAATTTCCTACAAAAATGTTTTCCTGCACATCTCAAGCAACCATCAGCAAAGAGAGAGAGAAAGCTGCTAGATCTCAGGAAATAATGGAGATACCTGCCATTATTTCAGAAACCCTAGCAGCCTTCAAACCCTAGCAGGTGAACAAGATACCTGTGCTCACACTACTCTAAAACAAGCTATGATTAATGGCTAAAAAAAAAACTGAAATATGCATAAAATTAAAGATCTCACAGCAATTCCGGAGAGTAACACCAGCCAGTTTGAACCCCAAAGTCTTTTTATTAACCAGAAAATCAGATTTACAAGAGAGCTTTTCAGTGCAGACTCACAGATCAGATGCTTTGAAATGACCCCCTAAGACCCTATATAAAGGAAATGAACCTAACGGCTAGTTCGAGTGATCCATGTAGAAATGATCTCGACCGTTGATGAGGATCAAGACATCTCTTGATCTCATCCGTCGATTTATTAACTTAAAATATTATTATTTTATTAGTTAGGGTTTTTGCTTCATTTTTTTTTTTAATTTTTTTTTTATTATTTTTCATTATTTTATTATTTTTATTCATTTTTTAATTTTTTAATTCATTTTAAAATGGATCACTGAACTAAACCTTCGGAAACATCACCTAAGACCTAGGACCTAGGACTCATGAGGGGATTTACAACATTTCTCGACCCTCAGGACACATTACATCATGACTTTTACAAAATTACATCTTAAGGGACAAGCCCATTTAAAACAGACCCTCACAAAACACCCAGCTCTGCGACACAACGATAATCTAGCAGATCAACACACTAGGATTCTCCTAAAGTTCTAATGACAAAATCAATCCCGGCTTTGGGGTCAGGTTTGAAGGAAAACTCTGCCGATCCGTGGATCGGTGAGACAAAAAACCTTCCGGGACGTAGATTATCATCAGAAAGTTAGGTCCACCTAGGCAAATTACATACATGACTTCATGTCTGCTAAGATTATTTACAGTTAAAACATGCAGACTGGGTTTACAATCAGAAAGATCAAACTGCTGATGATGGCAGGATGACACGGACATGCTGATCAGGTGCTGCTTCTTTCTGTCAAGAAAAACGGGATGCACTGCATGGGTAGTTGACCAGTAGAGGTCAACAGAATCCACTAAGAGAGAGAGAGTAACATATGCATTAATTTAGGGGAGTTACACATGACATGATTGAGAGTCTTGAATTTCTTTTTAATAATAATATAATAATATCATAAAGAGGATAGCAGTGATAATAATAATAATATTGATGCTTAAGTTAAAAATTAAACAATTGAGATTGATTAAGGACGACTTAAGTGATTTTCCATCATGTATATATGATTACGAATTGATGGAAAGTGATTTACTGTTTTTAGAATGTCATGGTTGCAAAGATAGACATGACTTTCTACTTTTATAAAGTCACTTTAGAAAGGTCAGAAATGAAATTCTATTTATGGAAATTCATCCCATAGTTGTCAATTTTCAACACTCCCTCTCAGCAAGGGAGGTATCTCTTTCTGATACAAGGATCTCTACTATTTATGCTTTGGAACAATGATGTTACAATCTAATGAAGAAGAATCATCACAGGGGAGATACATCCAACACCCTCTACACACTTGGGGGGATCCACTTGTCAACACATGACAAGGATCACGCATATCCAAGGCTCATCACTGCTTGGGGGGATCCACTTTCAACACATGACAAGGATCTCGCTCATATAAGGCTCATCACTGCTTGGGGGCATCCACTTGTCAACACATGACAAGGATCTCACACATCCAATGCTCATCACTGCTAGGGGGATCCACTTGTCAACACATGACAAATATCTCGCACATTCAAGGCTCACCACAACTTGGAGAGATCCACTTGTCAACACATGACAAGGATCTCACACATCCAAGGTTCATCATTGCTTGGGGGTATCCACTTGTCAACACATGACAAGGATCTCGCTCATCCAAGGCTCATCATTGCTTGGGGCGATCCACTTGTCAACACATGATAAGGATCTCGCACATCCAAGGCTCATCACTGCTTGGAGGGATGCATTTGTCAACACATGACAAAGATCTCGCACATCCAAGGTTTATCATCCATGACCACCCTTTCTAGGAAGGGTCAAATATGTCAGTCCAAGCTGCTCTTTGAAAACCAAGAACTTTCCTTTCGGCAAAGGCTTAGTAAGAATGTCGACGATTTGGTCAATCACTATATGATGAAGTCTTACTACTCCTCTTTGCACCATATCCTGGATATAGTGATATTTGATCTCAATATGTTTAGACTTGTCATGGAACACAGGATTTCCAGCAAGTCGAATCCCACTCGTATTGTCACACTAAATTACTATAGTATCCAATACTTGCTCAAACAACTCTCCAAAGAGCTTCCCTAGCCATACTACTTCACAGCTAGCCATGCTAGCAGCAACGTATTCTGCTTTAGTCTTGCTAAGGGCAATAGACTTTTGCTTTCTGCTCATCCAAGATATCATGCCAAATCCTACGCTAAAGCAACACCCTAATGTGCTCTTTTTGTCAGTAGAGTTACTATCCCAATCAACATCAAAGTATCCATGTAGCCTTACATCTTCGACAGTATATCTCAATCCAAGATTGATGGTCCCATGCAAGTACCTCAACACATGCTTTGCAGAAACCCAATGTGCATGAGCAGGCTTAATCATGTATTGACTACAAAGCATATATCTAGTTTAGTGTTCCCTAAGAACATCAATGCCCCAATCATTTGACATTACTCAAAAGGATTAGCCAAATCAGGTCCTACAACTTTACCACAAAGTTTCTTGAAATTCATTTCCATTAGGGTATTCATGGACTTACACTCAGTCATGCCAAACTTTTCTACTAGTTTTACAACATATTTTCCTTGAGAAAAGAAAATCTCACCAAATTTCTACCATACCTCCAGGCCCAAAAAGTAGGGCATCAAACCAAGATCTTTCATTTCAACTTCAGAAGTTAACTCCCTCTTAAACTGGAGAATAATATGTTCACTACCGGTCAAAAACAAATCATCAACATACAACACCAAAATCAAAGGCATACTTTGGACTATCTTAAAGTAAAGATTTGGATTTGCTTTGCTTCTAGTAAAACCAAGCTTCATCAAGAAGCTATCTATGCGAGCATACCAAGCTCTTGGACCTTGCTTCAAACCATAGAGGGCTTTCTTCAGCCTACACACGAGTTTTTGGATCATGTACTTCAAAGTCTTGTGGTTGCTCCACAAATGCTTCTTCTTTAAGGAAGCCATGCATAAAAATAGTCTTCACATCCATTTGGTAAAGATACCATCCTTGGCTAGCAACTAGAGCTACAAAAGATCAGACAATGGTGTAACGGGCAACAGGTGCAAAAATTTCGTCATAGTCTATTCCATTTTTCTGAGAGAAACCTCTAGCGACAAATCTAGCTTTATATTTTTCAATATTGCCATCAACACCATGTTTAATTTTATACAACCATTTAGAAGATACAATAGATTTACCTTAGGGTCTTGAAACCACTTCACAAACATCATTATGAATGATGGATTCATATTCTTCAATCATTGCATCTTTCCACACTTGGGCCTTTACAGCTTCTTCAAAAATGCACGATTCAACTTGAATAATGTTGTTCATGGCTACAACATATCCTTGGAACCGGCAAGGTTTCTTGCTTTCTCTGAAAGTTCCTCTAGGGGTAGCATGCTTATTAGCATCTTGAAGAGTATCACGAAGCCATAAACGTATCCTTTTAGAAGGAGGATCACATGGAGGAGCATCCAAAGGATCCATGGGCTCCATGGGTTCATCAGTGAGATCAGTTTTAGCTTCGGGATCTTCTTGTATTTCAAATACATCATCTTGACTATCAACATTAGCAGGAGGACGAGGAGTGTCTCTTGCTTTTCCAAGAGCTACATCTTCATCAAATGTTACATCCCTGCTAAATTCTATATTTCTTTGACCAGGTACATATATTCTGTAAGCTTTAGAATTCTCGTAATAACCAACAAACATATCTTTCTTACCTAAAGCTTCCATCTCTTTTGGGTCATGGAAGTAGACAGGACAGCCAAAGATCCTCATGTGTCCAACTTCAATTTTCTCGCCAATGAAGACTTCTCCAGGAGTCTTGTTGTTTAGGGCACAGTGAGGAAATCTATTTTGAACATAGATAGTTGTGTTCGCAGCTTCTCCTCATAGAAACTTTGGCAATTTTTGATCATGCAACATAAGCTTTCATCGCTTTCATGATAGTTCTATTCTTTCTCTCGACCACACCATTTTGTTATGGGTGTCTCTTTTTTTATTCCAGCTTCTTTGCAAAAGTCAATGAAATCACTGGTATTGAACTCTCCTCCATTTTCAAATCTGAAAATTTTGATCATCTTTCCAGTTTGTTTTTCTACTAGAGCTTTGTAGTCTTTGAACATGTTAAAAGCTTGACTTTTATTTTTCAGAAAATAAATCCATGTTTTGCAAGAAAAATCATCCACAAAGATAATATAATACAAGTAAGCACCAAGAGAAGTTTTAGGCATTGGTCCACATAGATCAGAATGTACAAGATGCACTACCTGACTGGTTCTACTTTTGCTTGAAGGGAATGGTCCCTTCACTTGCTTTCCGCTTGCGCATCCTTGGCAAACGCCATCATGATCAGATCTGATTTCCAGCATTCCAGAAACCATCTTTCTCACATGAGGTAATGCTTTGTAGTGCAAGTGAGCGAACCTTCAGTGCCAAAGTTCACTTTGATGATTGATGTCATGGATTAGTGCATGAATATGTCTTCCATTGATTTTGTATAAACCTTCACATCTAGATCCCAGAGTGAGGGAATCTCTTATAATGGATCTCGATGGCCAAGTGAGAACTTTACCATTTACGAATGCAACTTCCATTCCTTTATCTTCTAAAACTAATATGGACATAAGATTCTTCTTTAAACCAGGTACATATAAAACTTCTTGAAGAGTCAAAGTTCTACCTTAATCCAGATAAAAAGAAACGGAACCAGATCCCTTTATGGGATATGTAGAGTTATCTCCAAGAATGATCTTCCTTCTTTGTAACCAGTAAAGTTTCTTGAAGCACCACTATCAACCAACCAATTATCACAAGAATCTGCAGGAGATGAACTAAAAAGTGCAAAAACAAGAAAGTGCTTTGATTGAGTCTCAGCTACATTATTATCACACCTTTGGTTCCTCCAAGAACAATAGTTTCATCTGCGAACAGAAGGAGCTTCTCTTCTTCTTCTATAATCAAATTTGTTGGAGCGATTGTTGAAGTTGGATATTGGTGCTCTTTTGTTTTCTGAACAGTCACGAGCATAGTGGCCATGCTTGCGACAATTGTAGCATTCGAATTTTGATAAGTCTTTGGTCCATTGAGAGGAGTTGTTAAGAGCAAACTTTCTCGAATAGTGCATTCCTCTTCTTCATTTCTTCTTTTTGCCTTGTACAACAAAGACAGTAAATTCTCCCTCTAGAAATCATTTTGGCTTTGACTGCACTTTCCCAGGAGCTCATCAAAGGTAGAAAACTTGTCATTATTACTAATAAGAGTAATAAAAGTTTCCCAAGAAGAAGGAAGACCTCCAAGCGTAATCAGTACAAATTACTTATTGGAATTAATTGCACCAGCAGTTGACAGTTGATCTTTGATTTTTGATATCCTCATGAAGTATGCTTGAATGGTTTCTCCTCTGTTCATCTTAACATCCTTGAGTTGATTCTTCATAGCAAGAATTTGACTCAAGTTGTTCACTTGATGCATTTCAATCAGCTTGTCATATATTTCTTTGGCTTTCTTCAAATTGGAGACGTAAGTGATGAGGTGGTCTCCAAGAGAGTTAAGAATAATCTTTTTAGCCTCGACTTCTCCGTTTTTGTAACTGGCCTTGATAGCAGCATTCAAGTTTTCCGCTGGTTTTGCTCCCTCTCCTTCAACATACTCTAGAACATCATGTTCCTAAAGAGTAATATCCAATCTGGCCTTCCAAAGGAAGAAGTCTAAAGCATCAACTAGTTTCTCTTCATTCTTGAAGTAGAAGGAAGACATCTTGATCTGCTCAAAATTTCAACAGCAAATAAAAAGAGACAGCAAGAGATATTTCAGCGGCAAAAGGGAAGAAAAATTTCAGCAGAAAATGAGCAACAGGTAGAAGGAACAGCAAGAGATATTTCCGCAAAAAGAGAGTTGCAAACGGAGTGGACAACAAGCTATATTTCAGTAAAAGAGAGCTACAAATGGAGCGGAGAGCAAGAGATATTCCAGCAGAAAAAGAGCAGCAAATGGAGCGGACAACAAGAGATATTCTGCAGAAAGAGAGCTGCAAATGGAGCGGACAACACACTATATTTCAACATAAAGAGATCTGCAAATGGAGTGTGTCTTCTTGAGCTTGTCTTCACCAAAGCTCTAACGACATGTTGAAATTATCTTGTTCTATGTTGCTACAATCACTTAAATCCAGAACTTCTTTATGCTACAAAATAAGTTAAGTAATTATAGATAGAACATAAACCATATGCACAATGGAAGACAACCAAGAACTCAATGAGACACAGAGAAGTTAGTTCAATGACCAAGGAAAAACCCAACCAAAATCTTCTTCTATTAGAAATCAATTATTCAGCAAAGATACAAAGTACAATGAGAGAATGAAGAGGTTCACCCAAATCTGAAGATCTCTGATAGTTGCAATTGATGCAAACACTGAATCACTTTCGCTCTCCAAGATCTGCTCTTGCTCTTTAAGACTCTCTCTCTCTCTCTTCCAACCTTCCTCTAGACTCTCCAACACTTTCTTTCTGATTATTTTAGATAACAATGGTATGTTCTATGCTTAAGAGCAATTTACTTCAATTTTCTTACTAGCCCAATAGCAATTTCCAGATTAGCAATCACATTAACATGACAGTAAATGAAAATCGAACATAAATAAAAGGCAGAAGAAGGCAAGCCAACACAAGAGGACACAAGATGTGGTGCATGCTAGGGACAAACCCCAATGTGTGGAAACCCTCTGATCAATTCTTCTTATTATTCTTCAAAAGTTCAGCAGAGAGAGTACAATATACAAAATTCACTTGCCTAATCACAGTCAAAATCTGTCTATTCAAATAGCAATCAACAAAATTCCCTAACCAGAAAGTCAATGTTGGTCAATGTAGCAGAATATCTCCTCCAAATTAGCTCAGTCAAACCCAATCAACCCGGCCTCCAAGGACAATCTGAATCAGCCCAAAATAGTGCCGAAAATATCAGTCAAACTCAATCAACGTAGAGTCAAACCTGCAATGAACTTTTATGCGGTCAACGTTGGTCAAACAACTCTAAATGCCTTGATTTCTATGCCCAAAAATGCGGCCTGCCCAAACAGAATATTCCCCAAGAAAAACGCTGGTCAAACCCTCCTGCAATTTAGTTGACACCCAAAACAGAAAATTGCAGTCTTGTCCTTCGCAGGTGTGGAGAGAGAGGCTACCCAAAAATCCGTACACCCAATCAGATGAGAGAGAGAGATGTGCGAGTGATGAGTGTCCAAATGAGGTAGATGCTCCTTCTATTTATATGCAACGTTGAGGATGAATAGAAATGTCTTTTGGGCTTCTGAGCTTACATTAGATTGTTGGCCGACCTTAATAGTTTGTCCATAATAGAAATAAATTCTTAATTCCATTTGTACATGTCAGAATGAGATGATCTTTAGATCAATCCTACACCTCTTGGAAAGAGGAATCCAATAAAATATCAACTCCATCATATGAGCTGTCCAAGGTGGAGTTTGGCCCTAATTTCCAAATTTAACACTCCCCCTCAACTAGAAAGAACTACACCTGCCAAATTATTTGTCAATCTGTACCATCTCTGACATCCCTTTTATACTCTTCTCTGCTCTACTGAACCATGAAGAAATAATGAAGAAGAAATGATCAAGAATGTGTCATACCATTCTCCACTGACCAAAAGTCAATCTTCAATAATCGAGAGTGTATCATACCACTCTCCACTGACTCGAAGTCAGTCTCCATTGATCCCAGATCAATATCAAACATCCTAGCATAGGGAGTACGGTAGTACATGATGCGTCCATCGGTAGTACTATGGTCCCTATCCTCATTTCCCTACTCATTGGCCAGATGAGAGGTACTTCCCATGAGTCCTAGACTGCATGGGTAGGATGTATCGGCAAGAGAAGGTGAACCACTCATCCTGCTCATATGCCATAGGAGAAGGTGAACCACTCATCCTATGCATAACCATCATGGGGTATCATAGGGGAAGGTGAACCACTCACCCTATACATCGCACACCACTAGGGGAAGGTGAACCACTCACCCTATGGTCACTCATCGCTCCAAGAAGTACCCCAATCCCCCCGGAGCTCCTAGAGCTCAATATCCAAATCAAACGAGACCCTCATAAGAGGGTCTCTTCACGACTCCAAGTCATTCACAGAAGGTTAAGAATTTGACCTTCCCCAGGGGCTTCGTAAGAATATCTGCGACCTAATCATTAGTCCCAATGTGACGGAGCCTTATTGCACCCTGTTGTACCATATCCCGGATAAAATGGTACCTGATATCAATATGCTTAGAGCAGTCATGAAACACGGGATTCTCAAGAAGACGGATCCCACTTTGGTTGTCGCAATAGATCATAGTGGTATCTAGCACATATCCAAACAGCTCACTAAAGAGCTTCCTCAACCAAACAACTTCACAGGAGGCCATACTAGCAGCAATATATTCAGCCTCAGCGATGCTCAAAGCAACCAACTTTTGATTCCTACTCATCTAGTATATCGAAGCAGAACCTAGAGAGAAGCAACATCTCGATGCGATTCCCGGTGGTATATCTTAGTTCATAGGTGATTGTGCCCTGGCGATATCTCAAGAGATTCTTAGCAGCAATGCAATGAATGTGATGAGGCTCGACCATAAACTGACTCAATGTATTCACTACAAAACATAGGTCTGGACAGGAGTTCACCAAGAACATCAGGGTCCCCGTGAGTTGACGATACTCAGAAGGATTTCCCAAATCGGACCCAGCAACGCTTTCGCATAACTTCTTGAAGTTAAGTTCCATCGGAGTAGTCACGGACTTGCAATCCACCATCCCAAATCTTTCAAGTAGCTTCACAATGTATTTTCCTTGAGAAAGGAAAATATCACCTAGCTTTTGACAGACCTCCAACCATAGGAAATAATGCATCCGTCCTATGTCCTTCATTTCAAACTCGGAAACAAACTCCCTCTTAGATTGATGAATAAGAGGGTATGCACCTGTCAAAAAGAGATCGTCCACATAAAGTACCAAGATGAGAGGTCTTCATTCTCAACTTTAAAGTAAAGGTTTGGATCAGCTTCACTTCTTGTAAAACCCAGCTTCATCAAATAGTTGTTGATCCTCTCATACCAAGCTCGGGGAGCTTGCTTCAACCCATAGAGAGCTTTCTTCAACCTGCATACATGTGTCTGACGATATTGAACTTCGAACCCCTCGAGTTGTTCTAGATAGACTTCCTCCTTAATTGAAAAATGCAAGAAGGCGATTTTGACATCCATTTGGTTTAGGTTCCATCCTTGCGAGGCAGCAAGGGCTATAATCGAACGGATGGTGGTATATCGAGCAACTAGTGCAAATATCTCATCATAGTCCACACCTTCCTTTTGAGAGAAGCCTTGAGCAACAAACCTGGCCTTGAACTTTTCAACACTTCCATCAACTCCATGCTTGATCTTGTAGAGCCATTTCGAGGTGACAACAGATTTTTGATTTTTCCTTGGGTCTAGGGACCACATCCCAGACATCATTTTTCATAATTGACTCATACTCTTCGTTCATAGCATCCTTCCAAACTTGGTGCTTCACAGCTTCTCTGAATGTGCAAGGCTCAATTTGAACTATGGTGCTCATGCCAGTTAAGCACCCTTGGTACCTATTCAGCTTCTTACTTTCACGAAATGTCCCCCTTGGTGCAACATGTTTCTTGACATCTTCGAGAGTTTCCCTAAGCCATGAGGGTCTCCTTTTCCAGGAGGAGGGCTCATGGGGAGGTGGATCAATGAAATCCTTTGGTCCTTCAACATCAATCATCGACTCATCCTGTAGTTCTCCCTTCTTTCCTATATCTGCTTCTTTGTCCTTCCTTAGAATAGGAAAGTTACTAATCTAAGGGTAGCATCTTCATCAAAGGTGACATCATGACTTATCTCTACTTCTCTTTGACCAGGCACATAGATTCTATATGCCTTGGACACAGCAATGTTGGCAGCTTCAACCCATAATAACTTCAGAAGGCCTTGATCATGAAGCATGTGAGTGGCTTCTATAATAAAACGGTTCTTCCTTTCAACAACACCATTTTTCTCGGGAGTATATGCGGTAGTAGTCTCCTCTTAATGTCGGCTTCTCTACAATAGTCTTTGAACTCATTTGATTCATATTCGGTTCCATTATCGGTCCTCAATATTTTGATCTTCTTCCCTATTTGATTTTCGACCAAGGCTTTGAAATAACGAAACCATGAGAATACTTTGTCCTTCTTTTTCAAGAAATATATCCAAGTTTTGCGAGAGAAATCATCCACAAAGATAGCATAATACAAATATTCACCCAAGGTTGTCACAGGCATCATACCAGATAGATCAAAATGAATCAATTGCAAAATGTTGGTAGTCTTGCTATCACTTGAGAGGAATGGTCCCCTTGTATGTTTTCCTTCAGCACATCCCTAACAAATATCTTCATGTACTATTTTAAATTTGGGCATACCTGTCACCATCTTCCTTACATTAGGTAGAGCCTTATAATGTAGATGAGCAAACCTCCGATGCCACAATTCGGATTGGAGTGATGTGTCACAAGACATAACTCCCAATGGGCTTCCTCCAACTTGATATAAGTTACAACCCTGAATCCAAGAGTAAATGCTTCTTTGAAATTTCTTTTCCAAACACGTACCTTTCCATCAATGAATGCCACCTTGAATCCTTTGTCTTCCATTGTCGAAATAGATACCAGGTTCTTCTTTAGATCGGGTACATACAGTACTTCTTGTAGATGAATGGTGTTACCTTGATTCAATTGAAAAGTAACATTCCCAACTCCCTTCACGGGATAGGTGGCATTGTACCGAAGAATGATTTCCAAATTTGTATCATTTTCTATCAAATCTGAAAGCGCTTCCTTATACCCAGTGAAGTGCCTTGAGGCACCACTATCAATCAACCTATTTCCCAAGGTATCCGAAGGAGAGGTAGTAGAGAGGACTGATATAAGATAAAATTATTTTTGCTTGTTGTCTACAACATTAGATTCATCATACCTGGGATTTCTTGATCTTTTGCGAGGTCGACCATTTCCATGTTGAGTAGCGGGAGCATTCTTTTTTCCTTTGTTGTTGAACCTGCCATTCCTTTGATTGTTGTTGCCCCTGAAATTGTTGCGATTGTTGTTGTCATCATCCCGAGGTGTATCCCTTCTATTAGGACACTCCCTAGCATAGTAGCCAACTTGTTACAAATGAAGCATCTTGCCTTCCTTCCATTTTTGAATCCCGATCCTCCTTGACATTGCTTCTTTGAACCTGCATTGTTCTTCTTTTTAGCATGAGCGGAGAATGCAATAGATTCGTTCCTATTTGAAGGCATGTCCATTTCCATCATCCTTGTCTCTTCTTGAGAACATCTAGTCAACAATTCTTCAAAACCTGGAATCTTGTCATTGTTGAGAATAGTAGTGTTGAACACATGCCATTCACGAGGGAGACCTCCAAGGGAAATGAGAGTGAGCTCCCTGTCAGCAATAACTTCTCCAATTGAAAGTAGATCATTTTTTATCTCAGTAATCCTCATGAAGTAGGATTGAATATCTTCACCTCTTCCCTTCTTTATGTCCTTCAATTTGTTCTTGAGAAAGAAAACTTGGTTTGCATTGCTAGCTTTGAACATGCCAACCAACCTGTCATATATCTCCTTTGATGTGTTCAAATCAAAGACGTAAGCAACTAAATGCTTATGAATAGAATCCCTGGTGATCTTCTTGGCTTTGACTTCACCTACTTTGTCTTAGCAGAAGCCGGTGCATTTGAAGAAGGTTCAGTAATCTTTCCCTGCACATAGTTCATAACATCTTGCTCTTCTAAAGTCAAATCAAGAGACATCTTCCATGCATGATAATCAGACTTATCATGAAGTTTGTCATCAGATTTGAAGTAAGATGTGGAGGCCATTGAATCTTGTTCATGATCAATGGATCTCAGTGATTGCTCTTCTCACGCTTGCTTGGGATTTGTCTTCACCTCAACTTCGATACCATGTTAATTTTAGATAACAATGGTGTGTTCTATGCTTAAGAGTAATTTACTTCAATTTTCTTATTAGCCCAATATCAATTTTCCATATAAGCAATCACATTAACATGACAGTAAATGCAGATAGAACATAAATAAAAGGAAGAAGAAGATAATCCAAACACAAGAGGACACAAGATGTGGCGCATGCTAGGGACAAACCCCAATGTGGGGAACCCTTTGATCAATTCTTCTTATTATTCTTCAAAAGTTCAGCAAAGAGGGAGAGTACAATATACAAAATTCACTTGCCCAATCACATTCAAAATTTGCCCAGTCAAATAGCAATCAACAGAATGCCCTAACCAGAAAGTCAACGTTGGTCAACATGGCAAAATATCTCCTCCAAATTAGCTCAGTCAAACCCAGTCAACTCGGCCTCCAAGGACAGTCTGAATCAACCCAAAATAGTCCCAAAAATATCAGTCAAACTCGATCAATGCAAAGTCAAGCCTGCGGTCAACATTGGTCAAACAGCTCTGAATGCCTCAATTTCTGTGCCCAAAAATGCAGCCTGCCCAAATAGAATATTCCCCGGAAAAACGCAGTCAAACTCAGTCAACTACTGCCCGGTCAATGCTGGTCAAACCCTCTTGCAATTCAGTCAACACCCAAAACAGAAATTTGCAGCCTTATCCTTCGCACGTGTGGAGAGAGAGGTTGCCTAGAAATCCGTACACCCAATCAGATGAGAGAGAGAGATGTGTGAGTGATGAGTGTCCAAATGAGGTAGATGCTCCTTCTATTTATACGCAACATTGAGGATGAATAGACATGTCTTTTGGCCTTCTGAGTCTACATTAGATTGTTGGTCGACCTTAACAATTTGTCAATAATAGAAATAAATTCTTAATTCCATTTGTACATGTCAGAATGAGATGATCTTTAGATCAACCCTACACCTCTCGAAAAGAGGAATCCAATAAAAATATCAGCTCCATCATACGAGTTGTCCAAGGTAGAGTTTGGCCCTAGTTTCCAAATTTAACACTTTCTCAAGTTTGAATTCTCCTTTCACAAGCACAAGTGTGTCAAGTGAGGATGAGAGTCACAAATATATAGGAAGAGCAAGGAGGCCAAATTCATAAGGGAGTACTCCTATGCCTTGAGGAGGAGTTACATATGCCAAAACAGGAGTGTAACTTATGCCATAAAGGAGAGTGAAACTTATGCATTTAGGAGAAAAATGTAACTTATGCATTAAAGAGGTGTAAGAGGAATTTTTTTTATGATGAGACAGTGAAGTGTGTAAGAGAGTGTAAGAGGTGCATAAGAGCATTAAAGAGAGAGAGGAATGAATCCATTAAGAGAGAGAGAGTAACATATGCATTAATTGAGGGGAGTTACATATGACATGATTGAGTCTCGTGATTGAGAGACTTGAATTTCATTTTAATAATAATATAATAATATCATAAAGAGGATAATAGTAATAATAATAATAATATTGATGCTTAAGTTAAAATTTAAAAAATTGAGATTGATTAAGGACAACTTAAGTGATTTTCCATCATGTATATATGATTATGAATTGATGGAAGATGATTTACTATTTTTGGAAGTCATGGTTGCAAAGATAGACATGACTTTCTATTTTTAGAAAGTCACTTTAGAAAGGTCAGAAATGAAATTCTATTAAAGGAAATTCATCCCATAGCTGTCAATTATCAACATTCACTTATAGTTTAGGCTATTGTTTTTAGTTCTTGTAGAATTTCTCTTATGTTTGTCTATAGGATCTTTTGATTTCTAGGGTTTATAGATTTAATATGTTTTTTTTTTGAGTTCTTTTGATGAATTAAAGGAATCCCTCACAAGACTAGGTTGATGTAAGAACAAGAGGGAGCTTCCCCAATTTTTCACAAAAGATAAGTATCATGTTCTTTATTTCTTTTCATTATTGATTTCCTCTATTTGTCTAAGTTTCATTTGTGCTTGTTTATAATCTTCTCTCTTGTGTTTTCCTTGGAAGGAAAGGTTACAGGAATACTCAAAAATCAAGAGGAAGATTGCAAAAAGGATTATAGCTAGTTTTAGAGGGAGACTCCAATAATAGGAGAGAAGCTTTGTTGCAGAGGAAGCCCTTCAATAGGAAACCCTACAAGGTTTGTAAAAGAAGCAACTCAAGGTATGTTTAAAACTACAAAGATTTGTTGCAAATATTCTTCATATAAGATGGTACGATCATTTTATCTTTAAAGTTATATTACTAACTTTTTCATGTCCAGGGTTTTGAATCATCAAGATTTTTATTTAGGGTAATTAATCTTTGAATTAAATCAACCCTTGTCGTACTATTTATCTTTTGTTCACTTTGGTAAAACCCTAACCTTTAGGGTTCACTATAAAACCCTAGCCTTTTTATGTTTGGGGTTTGTTGATGTTATGATGAAACCCTAGTCTATTAGGGTTTATTAATGATGTCTAGAACATATGATGATACCCTAGCTCTTTAGGGTTTATGACAAAAACCTTGCAATAGTCAATATAAGATCCTAGGAATGAAACCCTAGGTATATATGTTTCTGTTTGATTAAAAACCTAGCTTAGTCAAACAATTAAAGTTTTGATGTTTGTGTCTAGGTTTTACAACAAAACCCTAGTAGAGATTGATACAAGTTTCTACCACATGATAATAAAACTCTAGATATAATGCTTTCGCTAGGATTTAAATTCTAATTTGATTTGATTACTAATATCTAAGGTTTAATCTTAATCATGGTATCTATGGTATGTGACAAAAACCCCAGCAAAGATTGTTGTCCAGGATATGAAATATGTAACGCTTGTTTATAAACCTAACTGGGTTTAGGTTTTGGATATATAAAGATTGATATCTTTATCAAAGTTTTGATAACCCTTGATGTGCTCTTTTGTGATTACATGCTAACCCTAGTTTGATAATAATTGACTTCATGCTCCTATACATATATATTTGTGCTTGGTTTTACATGTTGATGAAGATTTGCAAGTACATAGTCTTCAAGATGTTGAAAATGCTTGCCTGCCTTATACTTAATGATGATGAGCATGATGAAAAGTGGGAGCTTGAGAGCATTGAGGTGTCCATTGTTGATTAATAGATGACCTTGTTAGGATAAGAAGAAATGATGTTCCGGAAGGTTGGAGTTCTCCAATGATATGTTGATACAAAAGAAAAAGCCAATGTGGTTGAGTTGTTGATGAATTTGTTCCCTAGAAGAAAAGAAACTTGGATAAAATAAGGTGTATATCTCCCCAAAGAAAGAATGAAGGTTGGAGAATGTCTAAAGCACTACAAATGGTTATTCGTGATTAATGAAGTTCAGTACAAGAATTGGATATTTTGGAAAGAGTTGAGAATGAATTTGGTGCTGCTAGAGAGGTTGAAGAAGGAAGCTTCCATTGAAATGTGTTTGGATATTGTGATGACCTAAGCAGCGTCAGAATAATTGAAGACCTCGAAAATTGTGCTAGCATACAAGACATCTACATTGGAAGTTTGAATATTGGTTGGGGTCGTAAAGCTACAGTATGTGCCTACAAATGAATAAGTCAAGGATGTGTTGACAAAATATATCTACAACAAAAAGTTAGTTTATTTTAGGAGCATGCTCGGATTGATGGATATGTCTAATTTGGTTGAGAAGGAAAGATGAAGTACCATAAAATTGCTTGTATGACTATACTTGGAAGGGCATTGTGGCCTAGTTAATATTGAGATCTCAGTTGATGTCTAGATCCCAGAGGAAGGGTATTGGATGGAGCTCTGGTTTAGTGTTGATACTTAGATCCCTGTAAGGGTTGGTGTCAGGGCATGAAGGCCTAGATGGTATTTATATCCTGTTGGATGGATACCAGGGTTGTAGCCTAATGGTACCTATAGTGGCAATTGCCTAGATGACACCTTAGCCCCTATTGAGAGGATACCTTGGCAGTGAGGGTATCCCAAGCATTGTGTATGTTGTTGTTCTCTTCTTAAGAAAATTTCAAAAGTGTTGAAAAATGTAACTAATATCAGTCTTCATAATTGTACTTGAGTCACGATGTAATGTATTTGTCAAAAAGAAAGAAAAGAAAAATTATTGTAAAAGAAAAAAAATTATAAACATGGGTTTCATGCTTTATTTATTTTATTTCTAGATCAAAGCACCCATTGAGTGCTTCTAGGGTTTATTTCAAGAGTCATAGTCTTTGTCATTATAATCTAGACCCTTCTTGGGTTTTGTATGTCAAGAAAGAAATTTATTTTTGAGTCAAAATTGTATTTTATTCCTCCTCCACCAAGTCGGTCTGCCCTCTAGGCAAGCTAGCCTCATTGAAGGAATTCAACCTCACAAAAAGACTATAAATACAGTGTCATTCGACCTATCTGATGATCCAACCAATCAACAAGCCGAATCTATAATTTGAAGTGAAGAAAGAAGTGCAAAAGACCTAGAAAAGAAGGAGAAACCCTAGCGAAGGAGACTCTTGTCAAGCAAAAGGATGTCGGAATTCTCTTTTTCTACCACACGAGTGAGTTTCTAAGTCACTACAGGAGTGTCGAAGTTGCAGATCTGCAGAAGGGCCGAAAATCTAAACCGAGATGGCCGAAATCTAACTTGTTGCAAGATTGAAGCAGTTTGACTAGAGCTGACTATTGGAATTTGACTAATCATCTTGGGAGCTGACTTGGTGGATTGGAGGTCTTTTGGTCTAAGGTCTTGGTTATCTCATTTGTTTTGGTTCTAAAGAAAGAGAAGAGAAGTTTTGGGTTTTCCCTTGGAAGAGGGGTTTTAGCCCTGGTTGAGAGCCTACATCATGTGTCTTTGTTGTGTTGATCTTCATGTATTTATGTTTTGGTAGTTACTTGATGATCAGAAGATAAAATAAGATAAGAAGATAACAAAAATTCAAAGATAATCACAAGTATCTATCAAGATAAGAAAATATTTCTGCCTTTGATTTTCTAACACTAGATTGGAGCAAACTATGGGATGACTTCACTCAAAAGAAGATTTGGAAGAAATCATTGTTTGGAGGACAGCAAGAGTGGGGATGATGAGAAGCTTGCTATTGTCAGTGGGGCAATGAAGAGAAGAGGTTCGAGCAGCAAGAGTGAG
This sequence comes from Pinus tabuliformis, assembly GCA_031772625.1. Lineage (NCBI taxonomy): Eukaryota > Viridiplantae > Streptophyta > Pinopsida > Pinales > Pinaceae > Pinus > Pinus tabuliformis. The sequence continues at coordinate 701,943,236 of CM062811.1, forward strand.
GAGTCAACCTCACAACCCAAGAAGAAGAAGGACTTGACTAAGGTCAAGTGCTTTGCTTTTCATAAGAACATAACATGCTTCGCAATGTTGAATTTTTGTAGTTATGGTCAGTGTTCATCATTGTATTAGAACACAAAAATAAAAGGAAGGAATTTGTAATTTAAATTTGAATTTATTTACCCCAAAAGGTCAAGTCAGCTCCAACCTACTCAAGTTGGTCAACCCAACAATCACACCACTTGGGGCACTTTTCACTATGTAAATGCCATTCGACCTCCTCCTCTTGGCATGAATTTGAATCACAAGAAAACCTTTTGAAGCAGACGCAGATCATCTTAAGAAGGGCAAAAAAGGAAGGAAAGACAAGCTCCTATGGAAGACAAACTTCTACTAGAAGAAGGTCAAGTTTGAAGGTCAAACTTTTGTAAGAGGCCTATTTTTCAAGACTGTTGAGGACTACTGTTCATGGAAGAAGGGTTGGTCTAGTCCTAGAAATTCCCAAGTTGTTTTGTAGAACTCAGATTATATTCCTTGTTGAAATGAACAAATTTATCTAAGAAAAGGTTGTTGGGTTTTCCCTAGTTAGGGTTTTCCCAAGATAAATTTTGTGTCTCTTTTTGTTTGGTTGTCTCTTAATGATCTTATTGGCATTGTTGTTTTAATGTTGAGATTTTCTATGCATAATTGCTTAATGATGAATGTGACACAAGATAAGCTAAAGAAGAAATCATTGGAAGTAATTATCATTCTAGGAAATCATCAAAAATCAACATGGTATCAGAGCTATGGTGAAAAGAGCAGCCTTAAAGAGAATCCCTAGTCCAAAACTTTGAAGGATGAAGTGTATCGCAAAGGAGACCGAAGTTTGTTTACGTCTTAGAAGGTGATTGTAGGCCTCAAATCATAAGCCGAGAAGCCTCAAATCTTTGACCAGGTCATGTAAGAATTGTCTCAGAACTATGGGAGGCCGGCAACACAAAATTTAAAGGCTAGAAAATTGTTGTGTTACCTATGAAGCTAGAACCAGAAGGAGCTAATCTCTAGTTCCTCATATTGACACCTAACATAGTTTGAATAAAGTGATCTTAGTATGCCCTCTCGTTGAAAGGTTTAAAACCATATTTTCATGATAGATCTTGGAGGAATAATTAGATAAGGGCATTCATAGGTTTACTGTGAAGAAAGAACCTGAGAAACCTCAGAAGTTTATGGAACAAGAATCAGATGTGTCTCAGAAGGACCAATTCAGATAGTGAGTAAATTGATGTTCATTAAAATAACTTGTTTGTGAAATATGTTTATGTTGGTATAGTGAAGAAATTCTCACAGTGAACGGTTGTTTAATGAGGGCACTGAAAGAAACACCTACATAAGCATTGGAGGATAGTCTTAGAAATTGTATGCAAGGTAACAGGGACTAAGCATCTGTTATGAATAAAAATATATATAAAATAATACAAATAATGATGATGATGATGATGATGGTTAACGTCCGTTGAGACCAAATAATGGTCTATCGGACCTAAAGAAACAAATTATCTATTTTGATTTAAGATTTTATTCCTATGCTCAAAAAGCTTGGAGAGAAGCCTCCCGAGCTCACTATAATTTTGACATTGTAAAAGGCTAGGAAGGTCAGTATTGTAACAAAGATTGTGAAACTGAGATCTAATGTGGTTATACGCGGGACACTCTAAGAGGAAGTGGTTTTCATCCTCGATGTTCCTATTCTCACATATATGGCAGATCCTTTCCGTCCATGGCGTTTTAGGAACTGTCCAACGACCTGTTTCACTATGGAGCTCATGAGAATTCGTTCTAATCTTTGCTATATTAATTTTCTTCTTTGGGCTAGTTAAAATAGAGAGATACTTTTGATCTTCTAGGGTGGGGTTGATGACCTTCTTATAATAACTTAATTTTCTTTTAGCCGCTAAGTCTTTCTCACACCACATTTTTTCTTTGAACTTAGAAGTAACAATATCTTTAATGTTATTTGTGTTTTGCAATGCATCATTTTTGTTGATCTCCCAATAGTTTAACCAGGCCCTTGTGTCTTTATGCCACCCTCGATTGAGCCTTAGGTGGTTTTGGCTAGAATTTAAAACTAACTTAGGAAGTCTATGATCGTCTATGTTACTGATTTTGTGCTTGTACAACAGAAACCTAAGCATAGCTAGGCTCTCAATAGGGGAAAGACCTGCTTCTATAAGGAGAATAGGATAGGGTGTATTACTTTTAATTTTCAGGTTATAAGTTATAAAACGCTTCTGGATTTGCTCAATCTTTCTCCATGATTCTCTGGAGATGCTGCAACCTTAAACCTCGCAGCCATATAAGATAACAGGAGTGACTAAAGTTTCAAAGAGGAACTTCTTTTTATCCCACATTACAAGGTTTGCTATTTTACAATTATTTTCAAGACCAAAGTAAGCTTTCCACCCCCCATTAATCCTTTTCTCCATGCTATGGTTCCAGTTGAGCTTGTGATGAATATCAATTCCTAGGTACTTGTAAGAATGCACTTCCTCCAAGTTATTATTGTCATACATAAAATTAGCGTAAGTGTCCTTCTTGGATTTGATAGTCATAACTTTTGTTTTGTCAGTATTAACAGTCATACCCATGGTAGAGCAGAAATCCTTAAGAAGCCAGAGTTGCTTATTAAGATCAGATGGGCACCTTGCCAAAAGAACAATATCGTCAGCATAAAGAAGAAGGATGATGACTATCCCAGCTAAGATCGTGCCATCACATCCTGCTTCCTCTAAATAGCCTTCGAGCTTATCGATGTAAATGCCAAATAGGGTAGGGGAGAGGGGGCAACCTTGTTTAACTCCGATGTTACACTTAATATCTTTCGACCACCCTTCATTGCTCTTTAGCTTGGCAATTACATTCTCGTATAACCTTATAGCGGCAGCTCTCAACTCGAGAGGAACCTTTAGCTCTTCTAATCTATTCCAAAGGTTGTATCTAGGAACCATATCGAAAGCCTTTCTAAAGTCCACAAAGCAACAAAATAAATTGGATTTATCATTACGACATTCCTCCGCAATGATCCTAAGCGTAACAAGGGGGTCTATTGTTGAGTGATGCCTTCTGAAACCTGCTTGGCCTTTAGCCCGCTTACCTTCACTTTCAAGCCATATGCTTAACTTCTTTTCCAAAATACTACCATATAACTTGGCTAAGAGAGGGCTGATCATAATTGTTCGATAATTAGAGGGGTTATTTGTATCCCCACTTTTAAAAATAGGGATAATGAGGCTCTCAGTCCAAGGTTTAGGGAACCCTTGCTTGACCTGCTTGATTGAAAAGCTTGTGGATGTGGGGGATGAGGACAGGACCTCCAATTTTTAGGATTTCCGCTTGGTAACCTTCAATGTCCTTAGCTTTCCCATTAGCGAGGCGATTAACCCCAAACTTAATGTCTTCCAAAGAGAAAAATTCTTTCGTTGTGAGAAGGGTTTCCAAATTATCCATGACATTTGGAGATTCATAAAGCTTTTTAAGATAGGAATTCCAATCGTGAAGAGCAATTTTATTATTATCCTTAGTCTTCCTAGTTAGAATCTGCCTCCAAAATTTCTTAGGAGCTACCTTAGAGAGGTGTAAGAGATTCTCCTGTCTTTGACGAATGTACTGCCTCTTTTTCCTTTTAGTTAGGGCTTTGTATATTTTTATCTTGTCCATTTTAAGAGATTCATCAACAGCTTCCTTAATTGTTGTCCTTGCACTTTTACAATCTTTGTCATACCATGGATTGGTTTTGCTATTTCTTTTATTATTTGAAACTTCAATTGAGAACATGTTAATAGAATATGAGAGGGTTGTAGTAAAATTATGATAGAGGTCTTCTATGTTGTCTATATTAGATAAAGGAAGCAAATTAGTTTTTAATTCATTTAGAAAGAGATCATTTTTATTTCTATCAAATATTAAGTTCTTTTGGCTATAAGTATTATTTTCTATGGGAACTCTATGCATGACAAAATTGAGAGTTATAAGTAAAGGCCTATGATCAAAGTCAGGTTCGTGGTCGTTTAAGATGTCAAAATTTATTATTTCATTGTATAATGGGAGATCGGAAATAACATAGTCTACCACGCTGCTACCAAGTCCATGGATGCAAGTCATCTTGCTAGAATTGGGCCACTTCTTTAGACCGTTGCAAATTATGAGATCCTGAGCACTACAGAGCTTGACTAGCTCCGACCCAAACAAATTTTCCCTGAGATCTTCAGAGTTCCTTTTGTACCTGCTAGCCAGAGTAGGGTCTTTGTCTAACCAAAGAGGATTAGGGTTGGAATGATTGCTTAGAATAATAGCTTGGTTGTTTGAAGTTCGAGCATTAAAGTCACCTATTAAAAGGATATTACCGTCATTCCTTAGGCTAGAAATATCATTCTCTAAACCATTGTAAGGGTTAGTTTTATCTAGATTCTTCTTCTTATAGAAGTTAGAATTAATGGGGGGAAAATAACATATTGCTATGTAGGACTTTTTATTATTAATGTCTTTGATCTCTATCCAACTATATTGGTTGTGAGGGTCGTTTTTATAAATCCTAACATGGGGGGAGATGTTCTTCTTAATGTAACAAGCTATTCCCCCAATGCCTCTACGGGAGGATCGCTTGTTCCAGGTAGACCATAGCGTAAAGCCATCTATGTTAGGGACCTTAGATTCTTCGTGCTCCCAAGTTTCAACAAGCAAAATAATATCAACATCATTTGAAATCCAACTTAGCTTGGGGCCTTTGTTCCATGGGAAGCCCCGACAATTCCAAGAAAGGATCCGGAGCATGTTTAATTTCTATTGATTACTATCTTTTTGGTTTCTATCTCGAATAAAGGCTTTTCTGATTATTGCCCATTAAAACAATAATGATAATAGATAATGATTAATTAATAACTAGTTAATGAAAAGGTATGTCCCTAAGGACATAATTGTTGGTGAAGAGGTACCTACCTAGGGTATATAAGCAAGCCCTCACCCTCATTGTAATCATCTCATCATCTCATATCAATTCTTTTATAATATTTTATATACAATTACTACTTATCCTACAATGGATATTTACATATTTCAGTTCTTTTGAATTATTTCGCTACGTAGACGAACTTTGTTTGTTACAATGGTATCAGAGCATTCCTCTAAGTATACGAAGCTTGTTCGTTACATTGGTATCAGAGCATTCCTCTGAGTATACGAACTTTGTTCGTTACAGCGTCTATGTAGTGAAAGACTACTCCAGTTTCTTTAGATATTAGATGGAAATGTATCAAAATGAAGATGCCTTAGCCTTGTTGAAGAAGGCAAAAAGGGATGTGAACACAACTTTGGATTATATTATAGACTATAGTAATAAAATATCAATCAAGGAAACTGGAAGGCCGAAAGCAAGCTCAAATGAATGTCTTTCTTTTTGTGCAAACAAGAAGTAACCATTTTTCTTATAGTAGGGAAAATGCAAGCTACAACATTGTAGAAGTGACTACTTTGTCCATTAAAATACTTTCAGAAGCTTCCACAGTGGATGCTAATGCATCTTCTATTGCTTTGCCATTTGAAAAGTATTATCCTATTGAGAATGGAAAGTAGTACATTGAAGACCATTGTCATGCTATGCAATATTGTTGAAGGAAATGTAACTAGGTTCGGTCTTCATAAATGTACTTTTGACATTTGTATTTATTCAAGAAAAGAAATATTATTTTTATAATATATGTCAATGAGTTTATTGCTCATTGAAGTAGGTATAGCACATGTTGTAAAATTTTCTGTTTCCCACCCCGGTTTTCAGTTTCACCTTATTTCTCCCATATAGTTAAATGCCCATTCCCATAGCCATACATTTAACAGACTGAAAAAATAAATATTGCTGAAAACACAAATTCTGGAAATTTTTCAGAGTGCTGGAAATTGCAGAAATAAAAAATCAGCAATTAAAACAGCCATAAAAACACATTTAAACTCAGTGATTTTTGGTCAACTTGACCCTGGAAAAACCCCCTACAACTCTTGGGGAAAACCAGTTTGAGAGCTCTTCTTTATTTCTGGAAAATGCCTTTTACAGAGAAAATATTTTTCAGCAAAAAAATCAGCAAAAACAGAAATTTTCCAGCAAGCAAACTTATCTGTTTTTTCAGCTAACAGACAGTCTGAAAATGGCTGTACGGACTGTATGGACCGTACGGATGTACGGACTGTACGGACGTACGGATGTACGGACCGTGCGGACGGCCGTACGGACTTGTACGGACAGACCTCGAAATTCGTGCAGAAAATCGCCTCCTCGATATTCGTGCTGAAAATCAATTTTTTTTCACTGTTTTGCTCACTAAATCTGCCTTTTTCTGCTTGTTCTTTATGCTGTTCAGATTTGCTGAAATGCTGCCTTGGTGTGTGTGCCAAACTGCTGCCTCTTTCTCCTCCTTGTCCAGAAATCTCCCTTGCTCTCTTGCTCTCCTTCTCCCAATCTGCTCATGAAAGAATGAATGATCTTTTTCCCCTTTTCCTCCCTTAACCCAACCCTAAATGACTTTTGGGTGATCCCTAAATCCAATGGCTGAAATAGATTTAGATCAATGGCTGAGATTAAATGCTCATTTAAATCTCACTTTCTATTTTTTAATTCACCCCACTTTAATAAAGACCCACTTAGTCATTTATTTCCAAAGTCACTTTTCCTTTCTAATTTTTCATTGACTTTATAAAGTCACTTTAAAATTAGACTTAGTAACTTTATCACTTAAAGTCACTTTCAAATTAGATTTAACTTTATAAAAATTATAAAGTTACTTTAGGAGAAAAATTAAATTCTTTTGGACACTTTTCCCTAGGCCAAAGATCAAAGCCTTAGGGAACCACCTGTCCTCCGGTACCAAATTTCAACACTCCCTCTTACCGAGGAAGGTGTTCCTCACCACACCCATCTTGTCTCTGAAGTAGACATGCTTGCCCCGTGGTAAGGCTTTGGTAAGAATATCTGCAACCTGCTCATCAGTGGAAATATACTCAAGCTTTACAGCTCCCTTCTGAACATGGTCTCTGATGAAATGATATCTGATCCCGATATGCTTTGACCTGTCATGAAATACTGGATTCTCCGTGAGTTTAATGCAACTCTGATTATCACAGTAAATCACTGAAGGTCTCAACGGCTGACCAAATAAGCCAAACAACATCTTGCGAAGCCAGATGGCCTCACAACTAGCTAGACTGGCTGCCATATACTCTGCTTCCGCTGAACTCAGTGCTACTGACTGCTGCTTCCGGCTGAACCATGACACTACTGCTGAACCCAACCCAAAACAACACCCTGAAGTGCTCTTCCTATCAGAAGCACAACCTGCCCAATCAGAATCAGTGTATCCTGCCAATCTCACTCCATCTCCCTGCCTGTAGTCCAGACCATAATCCACTGTCCCCTGCAAGTACCGCAAAATGTGTTTTGCAGCCACCCAGTGAACCTTCCTAGGCTCACACATAAACTGACTCATCGTGTTGACTGCAAAACAGATATCTGGTCTGGTGTTGACCAAATACATCAAGGAACCAATCAGCTGCCTGTACAATGTGGGATCCACCAACTCGGAATCCGAAGCATGAAGCTTCTTCCAGTTGGTGATCATCAGTGTCGACATGGGTCTACAATCCTCCATGTGGAATCTGCTAAGGATGTCCACAATATACTTCCCCTGCCCCAGGAAGAAATGCCCCTCCTCCTGCCACACCTCCAAACCCAAAAAGTAATGCATCAAGCCGATGTCCTTCATCTCAAACTCCGCTGCAAGATCTCTCTTGCAGTGCTCTATGAGTCTCTCTGCACCTGTAATGATCAAGTCATCCACATACAGCACCAGAATGAGAGGCTCCTCACCAATCACAATAAAGTAAAGGTTCGGATCTGCCTCACTCTTTGTGAAACCCATCCCCTGCAAGTATGCATCTATCCTGGAGTACCAAGCTCTGGGAGCTTGCTTCAGGCCATAAAGGGCCTTCTTCAATCTGCACACATGGGACTCCTTCCCATGCACCTCAAAGCCCTGTGGCTGCTCAATGTACACCTCCTCCTGTATGAAGCCATTGAGAAATGCGGTCTTCACATCCATCTGGTGGATCTTCCAACCCATCTCTGCTGCTATCGATATAATGGAGCGGATCGAAGTATATCGAGCCACGGGAGCGAAGGTCTCCTCATAATCAACTCCCTCTACCTGTGAGAACCCTCTAGCCACAAACCTTGCTTTGAATTTCTCAATGCTGCCATCTGCAGCATGCTTTACCTTGTAAAGCCATCTGGAAGTAACCACGGATTTGCCCTCAGGCCTCGGCACCACCTCCCAAACATCATTCTTCATGATAGAAGAATACTCCTCCTGCATGGCCTCTCTCCAGACCTGCTGGCTAGCTGCCTCCTCATAGCTAGAAGGCTCAGAGTCAAGGATGCTGGTAACCATCGCCATATAGCTACAAAATCTCTCAGGTGGTCTACTCTCTCTGACCGGCCTCTTCGGCTCAGCAACAGATGTGGCATCTCTCAAGGTGTCCTGAAGCCACTTGAGCTTCCTCTTCCCTGAGCATGCTTCTCCCATAGGAGAATGAAACTCCTCCTCCTCATCCCCATCAGTAGCCTGAACTCCTGACTGTCTGTCTGCTGTCCTCCTGCCTGCACCTGAACCTGTAGAAGCTGAGGTACCGTGTGAACTGTCCATCAGTGGACTCCCTAGTGAACTGCTCTGTGAACTGCTCTGTATGCTGCCCGGAGCACCACCCCTCTGGCTCGACGAGCCACTGCTCACTGATGGACCTGACATCCTCATAGATGTACCTCCGGATCCTCCTGATCACTGCCCACTGGATCCCTGCGACTGACTCAACTGCTGCTGAGGGTCTGGCTGATCCAGATACTCTAACTCCCGTGACCTCCTAAAGGCCCTGTCCTCCTCGAACTTCACATCCCGTCTGACAACAACTTTCCTCTGTGCAGGAATGTAAATCCGAAAGGCCTTTGAGGTCTCACTGTAGCCCACAAAGATACCCTTCTCTGCGGTGGGCTCTAGTTTGGTCCTCTCCTCCTTGGGTATATAGGAGTATGTAATGCATCCAAGGATATGAAGATGACCAAGATCAGGCTTCTTCCCAAAGAAAGCCTCCTCCGGAGTCATGTGCCCCAAGGCACGATGCGGACTCCTGTTCTGCAAGTAAACAGCTGTGTTGCAGGCCTCTGCCCACAAGAACAATGGCAACCCCTGATCATATAACATGGCTTTGGCAGCCCCTATGATGGATCTGTTCTTCCTCTCCGCAACCCCGTTCTGCTGGGGGTTGTAAGGAACAGTGAACTCCCTCCTAATGCCTGCCTCTGCACAATAGTCAACAAACTCTCCAAGGGTGTACTCTCCTCCATTGTCCGACCTCAGGGACTTGATCTTTCGACCTGTCTGAGTCTCCACAAGAGCTCTGAACTCCTGAAACCGCTTGAAGACCTCACTCTTGGTCTTCAAGAAATAAATCCAGGTCCTCCTGGAGTGATCATCAATGAATAAGACATAGTACTCATATCCACTCAAGGAAACATGAGACATCCGACCGCTCACATCGGAATGAATCAAATCAAGTATCCCCGTCGCTCTGCTGTCACTGCTGGGAAAAGGGGATTTGGCAAACTTGCCCATCGCACAACCTCTGCAAGTATCATGGTGATCAGTACTGAAATCTGGCACACCTGTAGTGATCTCCCGCAATGTCCTCAAGGCTCCATGAGACATGTGCCCCATCCTGCGGTGCCAAATCTCACATAGCTCAGAACTGCTAGCTCTGCTGTCGGTACTACAGCTCAATGCCAAAGGGGGCTGGAATGCAAACTTGTACACCTTTGCATGGCGTACACCTATCACTCTAGCTGAATCAGCTGGAGAGCCCCTGGGATACATCAACACCTGTCCTTCCCTGAACAGTACCTCATATCCTCTGTCCTCCAACGCTGAGACGGATATGAGGTTCTTCCTCATCCCTGGCACATAAAGAACCTCTGACACCTTCAAGGGAGGTTTGGACTCCCTCTGAAATGTCACTGTCCCCACCCCGACTGCTCTAACAACTCTGTCATCACCGAGTACTACCTCAATATCAGTGCCACTCTCTGAAAGCTCTGAGAAGTACTCCCGGACTCCTGTCATGTGACGTGAAGCCCCACTGTCCACATACCAGATTCCTGTAGATGCTCCGCTAATCGAGGGAAAAGCATGCTCCCTCTGAACCTGTGTGGCAGGTGATCCTGCACTAGAGGACTCACATGTAGTGAACGCAAACTCCCGGTCAAAACGACCTGCAAAGTCCTCAATCTCAGCTGACGCTGCCACATCCTGGGTCTTCCCCTTCTTCTTCTTCTTCTCCGGACACACAACTGCATAGTGTCCCATCTTCTGACAATTCCAACACTTCACTTTGGAATAGTCCTTTTGTGAGTTACCCTGTTTACCTTTACCTTTGCCTTTGCCTCCACCACCGCTTGTGGAAGCCTGCTTCTTCCCTTTGCCTTTCTTGCCTCCTGCCACCAGTGCTACGTCCTCATCCTGCTCAACTGGCTTGGCTGCCCCAAGCTGTCCTTTCCTGATCTCTGTCTGTATACAATCATCCCAAAACCTCTCCCATGTGGGAAGGGTCTCACGTGCACAAACCCCATCAGCAAAGTTCAACCATGAACGGGGGAGGCCATTCACTGCAATACACACCAACTCAGTGGATGGAATGGCCTCTCCAATCGCTGCCAACTCATCTCTCACATTGGTAATCTTTGTGAGATATCCAGCTGCACTATCATTCCCCATCTTAATGTTCTTCAACTTCTCCTTCAGGACCATCTTCCGGTTCTCATTGGTACTCTGGTAGAGATTGGACAATGCTGTCCACATCTCATGGGCATTGCTCTTTCCTCTCACATGAGGAATGCAATGGTCTTTGATTCCGTCTAGAATCAGCCTCTTACCCTTGTTGTTCTTTCTATTATAAGCTGCCAACTGAGTAGCATCAGTAGGCACAACAACAGGGTGCTGTGCTGTATGCACCATGATATCCCAGACTTCTGCCTCCTCAAAGATACTCTGCATTCTCTCCTTCCAAACGCTGTAATTTGTATGCCCATCCAACCTATCCTCCACCCTCAATCCCAATGACATCTTGCTGTCCTAAAACTGAAAAATAGCACTGCTGTGGTAAAGATAAAACTGCTGTTTATGAAAAATCAGCTTGCTGGAATTTTCTGAGTGAAAAAATCAGCAGCTGTATTTTTTTCCTTTCGCTGTCCCAAACTGCCCTTCAGCGCTCAAGCTCTGATACCATGTAAAATTTTCTGTTTCCCACCCCGGTTTTCAGTTTCACCTTATTTCTCCCATATAGTTAAATGCCCATTCCCATAGCCATACATTTAACAGACTGAAAAAATAAATATTGCTGAAAACACAAATTCTGGAAATTTTTCAGAGTGCTGGAAATTGCAGAAATAAAAAATCAGTAATTAAAACAGCCATAAAAACACATTTAAACTCAGTGATTTTTGGTCAACTTGACCCTGGAAAAACCCCCTACAACTCTTGGGGAAAACCAGTTTGAGAGCTCTTCTTTATTTCTGGAAAATGCCTTTTACAGAGAAAATATTTTTCAGCAAAAAAATCAGCAAAAACAGAAATTTTCCAGCAAGCAAACTTATCTGTTTTTTCAGCTAACAGACAGTCTGAAAATGGCTGTACGGACTGTACGGACCGTACGGATGTACGGACTGTGCGGACGTACGGATGTACAGACTGTACGGACTGCCGTACGGACTTGTACGGGCAGACCTCGAAATTCGTGCAAAAAATCGCCTCCTCGATATTCGTGCTGAAAATCAATTTTTTTTCACTGTTTTGCTCACTAAATCTGCCTTTTTCTGCTTGTTCTTTATGCTGTTCAGATTTGCTGAAATGCTGCCTTGGTGTGTGTGCCAAACTGCTGCCTCTTTCTCCTCCTTGTCCAGAAATCTCCCTTGCTCTCTTGCTCTCCTTCTCCCAATCTGCTCATGAAAGAATGAATGATCTTTTTCCCCTTTTCCTCCCTTAACCCAACCCTAAATGACTTTTGGGTGATCCCTAAATCCAATGGTTGAAATAGATTTAGATCAATGGCTGAGATTAAATGCTCATTTAAATCTCACTTTCTATTTTTTAATTCACCCCACTTTAATAAAGACCCACTTAGTCATTTATTTCCAAAGTCACTTTTCCTTTCTAATTTTTCATTGACTTTATAAAGTCACTTTAAAATTAGACTTAGTAACTTTATCACTTAAAGTCACTTTCAAATTAGATTTAACTTTATAAAAATTATAAAGTTACTTTAGGAGAAAAATTAAATTCTTTTGGACACTTTTCCCTAGGCCAAAGATCAAAGCCTTAGGGAACCACCTGTCCTCCGGTACCAAATTTCAACACATGTCAAAGTGCTATAGGTGAGTCAAAGAGTCAAAAGAATTATATTTATGTACAAAAGTTATCCTCCAAGCAAAAACATCATCAAAAGAAGCAATGGCACCATTAAAAGCACCTATTGCAGCAAAGAAAATCAAGTTGGCCTCAAAGCAGCAAGTCGGCCTAAAGGTGGGACATACCTCTATATATAGAGGTTGTCCACTCCCTCAAAAGATAACGCATTCCTCTCTGACATCTGCGAAGGTACAAGGCAAGAATAGGGTAACAAGAGGACAAGAAAAGGGTTTCCAAGGCAGTGAAGAAAGGAAGAAGAAAACCGAAGTGTTAAAGGGCTAGTTACAGCCACATGTGCGAGGAAAGGAGAGTTGTCTTTCCGGTTATGACAGCTGTAATTTACAGTGTACCATATCTCATTGTTTAGGGTTCAAACTAGGCCTACAGGAAGGGAGTAAGACATAGTTCTTGTGAGGAGATTGCCTCACACGTGCGAAGAATTAGGGCTGCATTGTTGCTGCTCTAAGTCTGCAATATTTGGAAAAGAAGGCTCGGTTGAGAAGAAACAAAGCCATCTCCTGAAGTTAGAAAGGCTCCATCACAAGCGAAAGAAGAAAAAGGTCATGGGACATTCTAGAGTGTACAATAGAAGGTCTCTACAATTGCCGGAAAAAGTGCAGAAGGAAGAAAGATAACATGCTGGAAGGAGGAGGACAAAGTGCTGCAAGAAAAAGTAATCTTGAACGAACTTGACTTGTGGCTGGAGGATCTTCTAGTCAAGGGTCTAGGGTTTGGCATTGATCAAGAAAAAAGCTTCAAAAAGAGAAATTCAGGAAAGAGTTTTCCTCTCAAGAGAAGAGAGGTTTTGGCCCCGGCAAAGAGCCGACATCTTGTGTTCTTGTTCTTATGTTTTGGCAGCAGTTTGATGAAGTACACACACATGCATTAATAAGAAGAAGAAGATTAAGCTAACAAGAAAAAGTAAAAAGACTCCACAAATTGTTATCAAGCAACAAAGAATCACACTACACTTATTTCCCTTAGATTCTTCAACAAATATGTGGTGGGATAGGATGATTTCAACCTTGATATATTCGTTTGTCAATTTTAAATCTCACTGGCTCTGCGGTAGAGGATGTATTGTCTGATATATAAATCTTTGTACTAATTGGATTTCCCCTAATTATAAGAATATGGTAGACATGTATTCCAAAGAAATCAACGAATCAAATGCTCATGTTTGTATATATTGTTGGATGAGATATGGTGCCATGGCAAATGGTTATTTTGATTCTTTAAAGTTTTTGGAGTTATGGCTCATCTCTAGTTCGATGAAATAAGGCTTGAAGGAAGCTTTCTCTCAAAATATATATTGGGTAACTTCACAGGAAGCTATTCAGGAATGTCAATAATGAAGGGGGATGAACTATGTGAAATCCTTATACCTATGGCAAGAATATTTGGCAACCTAAAGTGTGATATGTTGGATCAAAGTTTTAGGGACCAATATTTCCTTTGGAAATGTTGCATTGTATTTCAAAGTGCGTTTAGAAGCAAGATGTTGTATTGATGCCATGAACCTTGAAAGATGCCTTACATATGTTGCTAGTTGAAGTTATGTTGAAAACATATGTTTCCCTACAAAAGCTATAATGGACTATTAGCCCTGATACGTCCTTAATTCATTGATGATAATGATGGATTTCATCACATATGCAAAGGCATAAGGATTCGATGGTTTTGGGCATTTGGATATGGAAAGAAAAACTTGCATATGACAGAGGTGTAGATGTAAATTGGAAATATATGGTTTGTAAACCCTAGCAAAGCAGAGGGCTTGGATAAGAAAGCCCTAGGTTTTGAAAAATAAAACACTAGAGCTAGACCTAGATTGATGTTTCCGTTGAAAGAAGAAACTGTAACTCATAAAGGAAAGGAAAGCAACATGTTGATGATAAGGACGAGGATGATGAGTTTGTAGATAGATTTCAATGATTTCTGGAAGGCGGCAAAGATCAAAAGGGAGTCGACAATTACCTACACATTAAAATATAAGTACTTCATATCTCTCTTCCTTGATTATTATTGTTTTGTTATTAGTCAGTCTCTTATCTTTGTTTCTTTTTGTTGGGCTATAATCATTTCTTCCATGACCTCCTAATGAGGGTTGCAGGTACATCGTGAAGGATGCCAAGGCTCTGAAAACAATTGGAAGTATCTGGAAGAACAAAGCAAAGTATGTGGCAAAAGGACTCTCCCATGAGTGATTCATGTTCAGGAGGGAGAAATTGTACCGATATCTAGAAGGGCTCCTGGTTCAGAGGGAGCAGGCAAGCCAACAAGTTTGAAGGATGTCATTGTATCAAGATCTGTGGAAAGTCAGTGGTGACTTCAAGATGGATTCACAAGATCAAGCATTTGTTGGAAGCATATAAAAGCACAAAGCAAAGATTCTACCAAGAAAAGGGAGAGGATTAATGTCACATGATTCGGGTTTGAATTCGAGTTTGACAATGATTAAATTTGATTTGAATTTGAATTTTTCGATAAAGTTCAAATGAGGTCTGCCGTTGAGTTTGATTCTATACATATTAGAAATTTTCAAATTATATAAAAAATATTTAGAGTTATATAATTTTTATCTTCATGTATAATTATATTGCATTTGTATTAATAAATTTATAAATTTCCATAAATTTAAGTTATATTGATTTACCATATTTGTGAGATTAATAAAATTTATAGTAACACCATCCCTAATATCTTTAATGATATATATCAAAAATAATTATTTTAATTATATATAATTTAGAATATAAAATAATTAAATTTATAACCTTATTATGCATGAATACACCAAAGTATCATTTTAAACTTGTAACATGGCATTTAACCTTTTTAAACTTTCCACGCTTCCTCCCATTGACAACAATTTTCCACCCTCCTGGAAAGGAGATTGGGCTTAGAGAGTTGGGGTGAGTTGATCATGAAACCCTATCTCATGCCAATTTTATATACATAACAGAGTGCTAAAGCGAACCAACCGAAGGACGCCCAAGGACACTTTTGCATTTGGTACAATAGTAACGTGATTCCTAAAGGTCGCATAGTTGTAAGACCTTGGCCCCTAAGTCAGGTTCTACAATCATTACAGTTCCAGTTGGCATCCAATTGGCATTTAATAATAGTTGGGTCGCAGAGGGACTAAACCGATGCAACAAGTGGGTGCTTAAATAGAATGAAAAAGTCGTGGATTCGAGAAGCCACTGGTGGCGCCCTCCTTCTACGCCCCAGTTCACACCCTAGTCTACCAAATTGGGAGCTTAACACTCGGGTATTTCTGTCATCTAAACTCTTAAGCCACACGTCACAAAAAGTCTTAAGATCTCAGCCCCTAATTCAAGTTTTGCAATCATTACAGTTCCAATTGGCATTTAACAATAGTTGGGTGGTGGAGGGACTAAACCGATGCAACAGGCGAGTGCTTAAATATAAAGAAAAAGACGTGGATTCGAGACACCACTGGTGGTGCCCTCCTTCCACGGCCCCAGTTCCCACCCTAGTCTACCAAATCAAGAGCTTAACACTCGGGTATTTCTATCATCTAAACTCTTAAGCCACGCGTAACATAAATCCTTAAGCCCAAACACTCAAATTTCAATTGCGAGCTACTTTGTGGATATTTTGCAATGAAAGGTGCCCAACTGGTGATGTCGTCGTCGTCACAAGAGATGGAGCTCATTTGACTCGATTGCTACACCCGTGTTAAAATTGGAAACTAGGGCCAAACTCCCTTTGGGTCATCTTATTAATGGCAGCTGTTATTTTTCTTGGATTCCTCTCATCGAGAGGTGTAGGATTGATCTAAAGATCATCCGATTTCGATAATTATTCATAGAGATATGAATTTATTTGTGTTATGGGACAATCTGTCAAGGTTGGCCAGCAACCAAATAAGCCTCACATGTGCTCAACTTTTTAGTATAAATAGAGGTGCCTTGAAAGTCATTTGGATACACTCACTTCGGATCTCTTCCTCTCTACTTGTCTTTGGGTCTTAGTAGGAGGAGAGATCCTAAGGGATTACGCTGCCCTAATGGAGAAAGGTTCTACGCTATCTAGAGGGAGTGCCCTAGGCTCTATGCTGCCCTAATGAAGAATCCCTAATTAGCCTTAACGCAGTCATGGAGGAGACTACTATAGCGCAACAAGGAGAAGTTCTAAATTGCCCAACGCTGGTCTAGAAGAGACCTAAGTTGTTGTCCTAAAGAAGAGACCTAGCCCTAGCCACAGATCTAAATGGAACCACAAACTATCCCTAGGTGCAGTCATGATAAAAGCCCTAGCTGTAGGTGGAAAGGAGACTCAGCCACAGATGGAGGAGAGCTCTAATAGTAGTTAAGGTAGAGGTTTGGCCGCAGTTAAAGAAGGCCTAAATCCGCAATTAAAGGAGGCCTAAATCCACAGTTAGAGGCGGCCTAAGTCCATAGTAAAGAGAGGCCAGATTCATAGCAATTGAGGAGACTAATACGCAGCTAGAAAAGGAGACCTAGCCACGTATGAAGGACCATATGTATGTTGTAGGTGACAGCATGGTAATCTATGTGTGTTGTAGGTGACAGCATGGAAATCTATGTGTGTTGTAGGTGTTACAGTGGGACAACAGTATAGCAGTACATCGAACAGTGCGTGGAGCAGCAAGCCACAGCATGTCTAGATGGGACAGCTAGTGCATGGAGCAACAAGGTACAACATGTCTAGATGGGTCAACTAGTACATGGGGCAGTAAGGTACAGCATGTCTAGATGGGACAGCTAGTACATGGAGCAGCAAAGTGCAGCAATGGTACTTGGGACAGCAATGAAGCTTGATGGAGCAAGCAAATGGGACAGCAGTATGGTAAACACGGATTGGCGACAGCAGTATGGTACATGGGACAGTAGTGGCAGCATAAGGTGCAGCAGTATGATGTGTACAGCATGGTCATAAGGTCCAACAATGTGATGATGGGTGCAACATGGTGCAGCATGATGACGAGATGCAACACAATGATAGGTGAAGGAGTCACCTTGGAGAATCAATTGAAGAGTTGAAGCAGCATGTCTTTAACTAATCTCATGTAGAGATGATCTATTCTCTTATCTAGAAAGTCTAAAGTGTTGACTTCAGTTATAAATGTACTCTCTCTCTCTCT
The DNA here is from genome assembly GCA_031772625.1 of Pinus tabuliformis. Classification (NCBI taxonomy): domain Eukaryota; kingdom Viridiplantae; phylum Streptophyta; class Pinopsida; order Pinales; family Pinaceae; genus Pinus; species Pinus tabuliformis. The sequence continues at coordinate 701,960,900 of CM062811.1, forward strand.
CTCTGCTGAACTATTGAAGAACATATAAGAGGAATTGACCAAGGGTTTCCCCACATTGGGGTTTGTCCCTGGCTAGCACCACATCTTGTGTCCTCTTGTCTTGGCTTGTCTTCTGCGATTTATGTTTATGTTCTATCTGCAATTTACTTTAATGTTGATGTGATTGCTGATGTGGAAAAGATATTGAGCTAACTGTGAAAATTGAAATAAATTGCTCTAAGCATAGAACATACCTAAAATTAACATGGTATCAGAAGTGAAGTGAAGACAAAGCCCAAGCAAGAGTGAAAGAGCAATCACTGAAGACAATTGGGAAAGGACAAAAGGATCAATGGATTCCTTATCCCTCTTCAAATTCACCAAGGGTGAAGTCAAAGCAGAGTATATTATCATAATGGTGCAGTAGAAGATTCTAATGGCCTACCTACAGATCACTTCAATGGGAAGTCCGGATCTCAAAGTGAAAGGAAAGGCAGATGCCTTGCTTACAATAAGTTCGGCCATTATGCGAAGGAGTGTCCAAATGGCAGGGACACATCTCTTGATGAAGATAAAAACCATTCCAGTGATCAGAGGAATGAAAAATAATGCAGGTCATCAAGGAAACGGCCGACTCTTCAATGAAAGCAAGGAACCCCAGGTATGAAGAATCAAATGTTGTTTCTGATAAGATAAAGAAGCGTTATCTTGTATTGGCCCTCGCCTTCAGATTTTGTGGGAATCTAACTTATTGATTATAGTGCTTCAAGGCACTTCATCGGATAGAAGGGTGCTCTCTCGAATTTGGTAAGAGATGGAAACAATCATGGGTGCCACTTATCCCGGAAAGGGTGTAGGAAATGTTTACCCCTCAATTGAATGAGGGTAACTTGATTCATTTACAAAATCTCTTTTATGTACCTGATCGCAAGAAGAACCTGGTGTCCATTTCAGCAAATGGAAGTCAAAGGTTTCAAGGTGGCATTCATCGATGGAAAGGTACGTGTTTGAAAATAGAATTTTCAAAGATGCTTTTACTCATGGGTTCAGGGTTGGCAATTTGTATCAAGTTGCAAGATGGTCCATTGGGGACCATGTCAATTGACACATCTCATCTATAACATCAGAGGTCTATTATGGGGCCCTACCCAATGTGAATCAGATGGTGACTGGGATGCCTGAATTCAAAAGGAGCATGAAGGTACATGTCTAAGATGTACCGAAGGAAAATCTTACAAGGGGACCATTCCCCTCATGTAGCAGGTCCACAAGCTTGGAACAACCCGAGGGGTTTGAGATTCATCGAGAATCTCATGTATGCAGGTGGAAGAAAGCCCTCTATGGCTTGAAGCAAAACACCCCAAGCGTAGTATGAGAGGTTTGATAGCTGTCTGATAAAGTTGAGATTCACTAGGAGTGAAACCGATCCAAACCATTGCTTGAAGGTTGTGGATGATAGACCTCTCATACCGGCACCTTCTGAGGACGACCTATTTCTGACAGGTGCAGACCCTCTCAGAAGTAAGAGGGAGTTGGATTCCGGAGGTGGAATGATAAACTACAAGCCCATGACTACCCCCAGGATCTTAACTTTCAAAAGTTATATGGTAGTGATGTCGGAGCTGATTTGGAAAATACCTCTGAGTTTCATAAACTCATTCACGTTGATGTTCTGGTGAACTTCTGTCCGGACATATGTTTTGCAGTTAGCATGATGAGCTCATATATGGTTGAACCTCACTATATTGGTGCCAAGGATCTTCTGAGAACTCTTCAGGGCACAATCTCTCATGGATTGAGATACACTGCTGGAAATGTGAAGCTGCATGATTATTCGAATGCTGACTAGGCAGGCAGTGTAGAGGATCGCAAGAGCACTTCTAAGTGTTGGTTCTCTCTGGGTTTTGTTTTGATATCCAGGATGAGCAGGAAGCAGAAGTCAGTTGCTATAAGCACCGTTGAGACTGAATACATAGCTATGAGTATGATCTCGTGTGAAGCTGCCTGGTTGTGGAAGCTCTCGAGTGATTTGTTCGTACACATGATGGATACCACCGTTATCCTCTATGTCGACCAGGGAGGAATTCGATTGTTGAGGAATCTCGTATTCTATGATTGCTCCAACAGATAGACATCAAATACTACCTTATCAGGGATATGGTAAGTCGATGAGGGAGGAGGCTCCATCGCATTGAGACTAATGTACAGGTCACAGACATTCTGTCTAAGCCCCAGGGAAAGGTCAAATTTGTGACTTTCCCGAACGACTTGGAGTCGTTGAGGGACCTTCTTATAAAGGTCCTGCATGTTACATGCATTGAGCTCTAGGAGCTCTGGAGGGGGCTTGGGGTACTCACTGGAGCAACACACGACCATAAGGCAACTCACCCTCCCCTAATCATGCGTTGTGTACAGGGTGAATGGCTCAGCCTTCCCCTGTGATACCCTGAGGCGACTTAAGGACAGGATGATTAGTTCTCCTATCGAGGCATCCTACCCATGCACTTTGGGACTCATGGGAAGTACCTCTCATCTGATCAATGAGCAAGGAAATGGGGTTAGGGACCATAGTAGTACTATCGATCGACGCATTGTTGTATCTATTGTACCTCCTATGCTAGGATGACCTCCATTGATCTAGGATCAATGAAACTGATCTGGGATCAGTATGAGTGGTTTGAGACACTCTCTTGTGATATTGATCTGGGATCAATAAAACTGACTTCGGGTCAGTACAGAATGGTATGAGGCATTCTCAATCAACTCTTCTTCTTAATGGTTCAGGAGAGCAAAGTAGCGCAAGGCACTAATGGCAGAGATAGTGCAGTCGGACATATGGATCAGCGGATGGAGTTCTCCCTAGTTGAGAGGGAGTGTTCAAATTGGCAACTAGGGCCAAACTCCATGTGGGTCATCTTAGTAATGGCAGCTGATATTTTTCTTGGATCCCTCTCATCGAGAGGTGTAGGATTGATCTAAAGATCATCCAATTCCGATAAGTATTCACGGAGATATGAATTTATTTGTGTTATGGGACAATTTGTCAAGGTCGACCAGCAACCAAATAAACCTCACATGTGCTCAACGTTTTAGTATAAATAGTGGTGCCTTGAAAGTCATTTGGATACACTCACTTCGGATCTCTTCCTCTCTACTTGTCTTTGGGTTTTAGTAGAAGGAGAGATCCTAATGGATAACGCTGCCCTAATGGAGAAAGGTTCTACGCTATCTAGAGGGAGTGCCCTAGGCTCTATGTTGCCCTAATGAAGAAGCCCTAATCAGCCTTAACGCAGTCATGGAGGAGACTACTATAGCGCAGCAAGGAGAAGTTCTAAACTACCCTCAACGCTGGTCTAGAAGAGACCTAAGTTGTTGTCCTAAAGAAGAGAACAAGCCCTAGCCGCAAATCTAAATGGAGCCACAAACTAGCCCTAGCCGCAATCATGATAAAAGCCCTAGCTATAGGTGGAAAGGAGACTCAACCGCAGATGGAGGTGAGCTCTAGCAGCAGTTAAGATAGAGGTCTAGCCGTAGCTAAAGAAGGTTTAAATCCGCAGTTAAAGGAGGCCTATAAAGGAGGCCTAAATCCGCAGTTAGAGGCAACCTACGTCCGCAGTAAAGAGAGGCCAGATTCATAGCAATTGAGGAGACCTATGCGCAGCTAGAAAAGGAGACCTAGCCACGTAAGAAAGACCCTATGTGTGTTGTAGGTGACAGCATGGTAATCTATATGTGTTGTAGGTGACAGCATGGAAATCTATGTGTGTTGTAGGTGTTACAGTGGGACAGTAGTATAGCAATACATGGAACAGTGCATGGAGCAGCAAGGTGCAACATGTCTAGATGGGACAACTAGTGCATGGAGCAGCAAGGTACATGTCTAGATGGGACAGCTAGTACATGGAGCAGCAAGGTACAGCATGTCTAGATGGGACAACTAGTACATGGAGCAGCAAAGTGCAGCAATGGTACTTGGGACAGCAATGAAGCTTGATGTAGCAAGCAAATGGGACAGAAGTATGGCAAACATGGAATGGCTTTGTCACTAACAGTGGGACAGCAGTACGGTACATGGCACAGCAGTGGCAGCATAAGGTGCAGCAGTATGATGTGTACAGCATGGTCATAAGGTCCAGCGATGTGATTATGGGTGCAGCATGGTGCAGCACGGTGAGGTGCAGCATGATGATGAGATGCAGCACAATGATAGGTGAAGGAGTCACCTTGGAGAATCAGTTGAAGCAGCATGTCTTCAACTGATCTCAAGTAGAGATGATCTATTCTCTTATTTAGAAAGTCTAAGTGTTGACTTCGGTTATAAATGTATTATCTCCCTCTCTCTCTGTGCTGAACTATTGAAGAACATATAAGAAGAATTGATCAAGGGTTTCCCCACATTGGGGTTTGTCCCTGGCTAGCGCCACATCTTGTGTCCTCTTGTCTTGGCTTGTCTTCTGCGATTTATGTTTATGTTCTATCTGCAGTTTACTTTAATGTTGATGTGATTACTAATGTGGAAAAGATATTGAACTAACTGTGAAAATTGAAATAAATTGCTCTAAGCATAGAACATACCTAAAATTAACAACCCACCTATCTGACATTTGTAGTTACCAAATCTGAACACAGAGATATTTGTTGTTATAAAACCTAAATACAAAGATAAACATTGAACCTGATCGAACCTAAACGAACCCTAATAAAATTTTTGAAGTTCGCTTAATTCCGAACCTCAAAGTTTAGATCCATCGAACCCTGTGACATAGGAGAGGACTATGAGGAGACATTTTCCCCAATTATCAGAGGGACTCATCTGTCAGAGGGAGAAGTAAGGCTCCTATGTATTTCTATGGTTGAGCAGGTTGTTAACATTGTCAGAAAGCCTCTGTCCTGGAATGAAGTTTGTATACTTCATGGACAAGCTTGGAGTGATTGAGAATGCTTCCCTTGAAGGGAGTGTTGATGTTGTAGCATCAGGGGGCATAGATTCTCCTTGGGTCATGGGTATTGACCAGGAGCCATGTAATATGGCTAAGGAGATTGGCCTAGGTAGCATCTAGGCCCAGAGTGCTCCCCAGGTGAGATGAGTGAGTGCCTTTAGCATCAGGCCCAGAGTGCTTCCTAGGTGGGTTGAGCGAGTGCCTTATAGCATCAGGTAAGTATTTTTACCATTCAATGACATGTGACGACATGTGGGAATGGTAAATGGGCCCCATGTTTCACCATGGATTAGGTGGGTTCCTTACAAGACACCAAGTGATGACTTGGTAGATTGGTCACCCAAGGGTTTCACCATGGGTCAGGTGGGGTACCTAAGAATGACTCCAAGTGATGACTTGGTAGATTGGTGACCCTAGGACTAGTGGGTGACTAGTTCCTCTATTTGATGTTGATGCGAGGATGCTTTCACCATGGGTCAGGTGGGGTACCTGACATGACTCCAAATGATGACTTGGTAGATTGGTGACCCTAGGACTTGTGGGCGACTAGTTCCTCTATTTGATGTTGATGCAGGGTGCTTTCCACATGGTTCTGGTATTGAACATGAAGTGAATCGATATATCAACATAGCTAGCTCACTTCAACCTTTTTCTTGGAATAGAGAAATTTTTCAACAAGAGAACATTTGAGGAAGTCATTATGAATACCTCCCTAGCTAAGAGGGAGTGTTGAATTTTTGGGGCTATGGTCAGTCTTCATCTTTGTATACTATTAACACAAAATGAAAGGAGGGAATTTGTAATTTACCCCAAAATGTCATGTCGGCTCCAACCTACACAAGTCGACTCAGCCCAACAATCGCACCACTTGGGACACTTTTGATCACTATATAAAGGCCATTTGACCTCCTCCTCTTGGCATGAATTCGGATCACAAGACAATCTTCTGAGGCAGCCACAAATCATCTTAAGAAGGATGAAAAAGGAAGGAAAGATGAGCTCTTATGGAGGACAAACTTTGGCTAGAAGGCCTGGTTTGAAGGTCGAATTTTGTAGGAGGCTTATTGTTCATGACTATTGAGGACTATTGTTCATGGAAGAAGGGTTGGTATTGACCTAGAAATTCCCAGGCTGTTTTGTAGAAATTAGATTGTATTCCTTGTTGAAATGGACAAATTTCTCTAAGAAAAGGTTGTTGGGTTTTTCCCTCGTTAGGGATTTCCCAGGATAAATTTTGTCTCTTTTTGTTTGGTTGCCTCTTCATGATCTTACTAGCATTATTGTTTTACTGTTGAGATAATCTCTTTTTGTTTGGTTGTCTCTTCATGATCTTACTAGCATTATTGTTTTACTGTTGAGATTTTCTATGTCTAATTGCTTAATGATGAATGTGATGCAAGATAAGCTAAAGAATAAATCATTGGAAGTAATATCAATCTAGGAAATCATCAAAAATCAACACAGAGAAGAAGAAGGGTGGAAAGGGCATGCATTCAACTCTAGTTGCATCGACAGAAGCTTATGTTTGCCAAGAAGTTTGAAACCAAGTTCACACTTGTTTCCTACCTTTCTCAACCACATTACTAGTGGGTGTGTGGCTACTAGACAGTCGAGCCACACGACATATGACTGGGGCACGTGAGTTGTTTGACAGCCTGACAGAGCAATACCCAGATTGCATGTAGAGTTTGGTGATGAATCCAAACATGCAGTGAAAGGGGTTGGAATGATAATATCCAGCTTGAGTCAAGAGGTAGGCTAGAAGTGAAGGATGTGTTGAGGGTGCCAAAACTTGGGTGGAGTTTTCTCTCAGTCTCTGAGATAGAGAGGATGGGATTCTGTGTAACGTTCTAGGACACACATGCACTGATCAAACAAGCGAATCTAGATTTGATGAGGGACATGTCATAGGAGTTAGAGAGAGCAACCTTTATAGGCTAAAGGGCCAGCCTATTTGATGGATGAATAGAAGCTAAGAAGAGACAAAGAACAAGGAGCAAGTAGCTCTGAAGGTTGAGCAACTCAAAGGGAGTCAGTCTTAAGATTCAAGTGGAAAGGAGCAGTTGACAGATTCCTCCAACTCTGTCACGAAGGTCTCTTGGTATGACATGACCTTACAAGATATTCAAGAGTAGGAGGCTTCTAGGAACCAGTCTAAACAGAACTTTGAGGATGTTTCCACACCAGGTGGCAAGGAAAGCTTCCCATTTAGAGAGAAACCAATGCATTGGATGCAGTTCTAAGATCAAAGTTAGTTCCATGAGGCAGAAGTACCTCCCTCGCTAAGAGGGAGTGTTAATGTTTATAGCTTGGGCAAGTACTACTACACAAGCTTAAGTGTCTCAGCATGTAGAATTCGCCCACAAATCTCCTTAGGATACTATAGTGTGATCAAAATGCTTTTGTAGCTGAGCTTAACTTAGGAATGCACATAATTACTATGTTGGCTAATTGAGGTAAAGTAAACTTAGGAAGTCAAATAATTACTTTATGTTTATGTTTTAATCTCATCCCTTGATCTCAAGTGAGGTGAGATCTAATCTTGACCATCAATCATTTTGGATGTTAGGGTTAAGAATTTAGCTCAATTTCAAGTTATAAAAGCAACGTTAAGGAGAGGGAGAAGACACACCATATAGCAAGACAAGATTGAGAGAGGCATCTAAATGAGGATTGTGATACTCTAGTGTGCCAGGTCCGAGGAAGTGCAGAAGGGGAGCATTGGAGATCCAAATCAGCGAAGGGGATCGAGGACCAATCTAGGGCCTGATTTATTGGATCAAATCCAAAGCATTATTATCTGTAATTTCTCAGTTGGGCCATCATCCCAAGACAGAAGCCCAAGAAAGTTTTGAATGTTAATGAAGAGTTGTTGATTGGGCAAAATTTGTTTTTCATTGTGATTGCAATTGGTTAATGTGAAATTTGCTTCCACTAATTAAGAATCTAGCCGTGCTTTCATTCAGTAGATTTGTAATCTGCTAGGTCAATGAATTGCCAGGAGCTAGGTTCGCAGGAGAATTAACAAGAAAGTTAACCTAGTGGTCGACATCAACTAATAAATTAAATAATGTACTTTTTCCAAGTTACAATTAGGAAAAAGATTATAAAAGTCAGTCATCATGAGCAAGAACCTAAAGAGGCAATCTGACATCTTCTGCATGCTTGACACCTAACCTATGCAAAAGCACTTGTCTGAGCTATAATCATCAACACTATGTTCTCTTTGCTACAGTTTTTTCCTCGTGTTTTGAATGTTTTTATTTCCCCGTGTGTATTGTGTGGATATTTGTTTACTTGCAAACTCACATGCATGGTAAACTCCCAGGTTCTTTAATATGACAACAAGATAAAAGTTTTCATATTTATTTAATTGAAGGAGAATAAAGTGCGCATATGATGCAAACGTGATAATTTTCCAATGTCCATCGACTCCACAAAATGTTGTGATTTATTCTGGACTTAATAAATACTAAGAAATTGGAAGTAGAAATCATGGATAACTTTTAAATAGAAATTTTCCTGCAAATACCTGTGGCATATCTGGTGTTGTCAGAAGGGCAACTTCCGACCCTTTGAGTGATAAGCCAATTGTACATGGTTTTGCATCCAAGGGGCACCAAAAAGCAGCCTCGCTAGTTTCATAAACCTTGGCCTTGATTTCTATCTTCAGCAGCATCTGTCAAATAGTTTTTAAAGCAAAACATAAAACCTGCAATATTTCTTTGAGATGCAAATATCTAGCAGTCAAAGAAGAATCTTTATATTTTAGAGCAAACTTACTTGCATGCTTGTTTGTTGAAGATTTGCTATACCAATGTAATAATCATCATCCTTGGCTGTTTCAAAAGCAATATGGCCATGGCCTAATGCATATCAAAACAAGGTTAGACTCTTAGAGTAATGTCTTTTGACAAAATCAATAGCAAGGGTTTGATTCAGAACCTATACATAAAAAATCCCATTACATATAGCTCCCAATACTATTTATTACAAGCAACACAAATAAACTAAGATACATCTTAGATGATGTTTATTAGAAAGCCCATGTTGTTGAAGCCTGAAGGTATCTGTTCAGGATAGTGAGTCCTTAATTTTCTTGTTTTCATGAAAATTCAACTAGGTGCTGATGAGAGCGACTAAGCCACTCATCTTCCCAACATTTTAAATCCAGGAATAGAAGATGAGTTAGCAAATTGCATACGAAAGGAATATAATACATATGCAAATAAAGTCCTAATCAAGGACAGAACATATGCTATGTACTTTAGAAAGCCCTACTCGATCCCCTAGAATAGGAAAACCGCATAAAGCAAGACCCTTAGGCTAGAAAAGTCATGCAACACAAGCTTAAAATATAGTTTATTAGATACTTAAAACTTCATTTTGATAGGACATATTCAAGTAGTGAACATCTCAAGCTAAGCTGACCCATTGGTAAAAATAAATCATGTGACTCACCCAAGCTAATTAAGTGGTCGTTGTAGCTGTACTGGTGTGTTCAGTAGATTGTATCATTAAACTTAAGTCGTATAGGTTCAACTATAAAAATTGCAAAGTGTCAGATGATAAATCATAAATGGAATTTTAGGCATTCCCTATACAAACATTGAAGCAATGTAGATATCTTTAGAAACACATCCAAATAGACAGTATCTTTGTCAGATGTCATGTATCCAAAATAAAGTCGATAGAAATTAAAATACTGCTATAAATAACCAAAGAAGGGACGAGTCTCTGCCAACAGAAACCAACTAAATTATTGATATGAACCTTCTAGTTTAGTCATAGTAGTAAGTTGCTCATGGAAAAGAGAGATCACATACTCGGGACATTTAGAACCATGAAAAAGCCCTGTCCTCCCTAAAAGCCTTAGTAGCCTGATCAAATATGGGCTGAACAGTGAGCCACAGTCAACAGAGACCCACAAAAATGTTGATATAAACCTTCCAGTTTAATCATAAGGGCAAATTTCTCACTGCCAAAACAAGTTACACTCCACCTCACCTAGAATCATGACAAAGTTCGGTCCTAGGCATTGAAAGCCATGATTAACTTGAATAAAAATCTAAGTTGCGTGAAATGTGAAAAGGGGCACAACTTTCTGAAATGGTTACAGCATGGAAACAGAAGTCCCAAAGATTTTGGAGACGGGGATATGCAATATTTAAAAATATAATAATTTCAAAACTAGCTTGTTTTTAAAAATAGCACATTGTCTATGTACATCAATGTAAATCCAAACTATTAGACATCAAATATGAAAAGTTTGTTTGTGTATAGCAAGAGTGAATATAGCTAATTGTCATTGAGATATAAGTTACACATACAATTGAAGTTTTGAATGAGAATACATAATCATTGAGGCTCTAAATGGTCTCTAGACTCAAGACTCCACAAATCATCACACCATAATCAAATGTGTACAAAGCTAATATAAGTCTGGCTCATTAGTCTAAATCAAGTCTCCAGGCTCATTAGTCTATTTTATCTGAGCTAATATAAGTCTAGTTCATTAGTCTAAATCAAGTCTGGCTCATTAGTAGATTTTATCTGGTGAAATCTGCCATTTAAATATGCCTTCTACCTATTTTATTTTCCATATAAAAAGCTGATTTCTAGAGGATCATTCCACTTATTAAAGCACCAAGTATTTTACAAACTTGTTCAGCCATTAACTTGTTGGTCAAACAGCCATTATTTTGCTGTTTTCTACATGTTATATTGTAGATTTATAGGTGAAAACAACACACTTGCTAAGACTAGGAACACCCCGATGAGGTTGGCACACACCAGCCCAAATGGAGAGGGAGATTTGCTGGTGACACCAAGGGTGAATTTTCCTATATGTTGCACAAAATTTTCTTATCCTGGATTCATTAGATAATTTATTTTTCGAAAGGCTAAGAATCTGTGCTAACACTTCCCTTTGTTACCGAATTTTCCTATATGTTGCATGGAAATTTCTTATCCTGGATTCATCAGATAATTTAATTTCTGAAGGGGTAAAAATTTGTGCTAACACTTCCCTTTGTTACTGAATTATGGAAATTAGAGGGAAGTTTGCTACAAGATTAGATGGCTCCATAGTACCTGGTGAATACACTTAAATAGGTTGACTATAATTGGCAATGCTTTTTAACAGAGGGACATGTGAATCAAGCAACTGATAAACAAAATCAAGCCTGCAGCTAGAGCATATAAAATGATTTCATTAATATCCATGGATGACCAAAAGAAGTAATGGAACAAGAAAATACAGTAAGTCATATACATAAGGTGGGAGTGTTAAGGCTAGTCCATACCACTCAAGGATAAGAATATGCAATTGAAAATGAAAGAAAAGTGAGGAAGAAATGGTGAACCAAGCCCCTCGAAATCCCTACTCAGCATAGATGTAGATGAGGGAGCATAGTTATATCCATCCCCATAAATCAAATCCTCCCAAATCCTCTAGGTTGCTAAAGTAAAGAGTAGTGGATATTACTGACAAAGCTAGTCATATATACTGACATGTTACAACATGACTACGTCATCTATGATTTTGGGAACTAGTAGAACCTGAAAAGAGGCAACCAAAATACTAGATTCATTTTATACATGCCAAGTAAGAAGCATCAGCGTATATACTTCTTTACCAGGGGTTAGCTAGTATAATAGTATAATATTCTTTTGAAGATGGCTTGTATTTTCATTATATTTGCTTGTTGTATCATATTATAACATCAAAAGGTGGTGAGCTATCCTTCCCTCACCGCTAATTCTATATCTACACAAAAAAGTGCAAGCAGTGCACGTACAGAACATTTTTAATTTTCACGTCTACAATCAACTTGCAGCTTTAGAGAATAATGAGTCCTATCTAGGTTCGGAATTAAAGAATTATGGTCACTTTATAGCACTTCATAGAGTTGTGTTTACAGAGATATTCGGTGCAGATTTCTAGGATTAGTCTCATTATCGTGCTTCTAGCTTGGATGTATTCAAAACTTGACATCAGTTGTATCATTTCACAGAAGCAAATATATAATCAACATTGTCTGCCAAACATTTCTTATCAGTACATGTGCATACAAATAAAAAATAGAAGATGCAAACATGCAGAATGCCTTAATAGATAACCAAGCAAAGTTAGTAGTGCATACCATGAACAGGTCTCCACACAAGACACCAGTCAGGATTGCCTGTATCCTGGATCCACTTCATGTAATTCTCTTTACCTAAAATACAATGAAATTACAAAACATTGAATAAAAAATAAACCCAGATGATGAAAACACAAGTATAATTACGCATGAAAATGAATTAATTTAGAACTAAATTGCTATGCATTCATATTATGCAATCTATAAATACAAGATACATTTCTTAAACGCGGGTGATATAGGTTATAAAATTTGTAATCATACTGAATATAGAAAAAAAGTAGGTAAATAAAATCAATATTTATATTAAACTTCCAGGTAATATACAAAGTCTAGACGGTCATTCCAATCAGCCTAAGCCAAGTCAGAATCCTATGAGTGAAAGCCTTTCAGAGTTGTTACCCACCAAAATGGGTAACCCCATAGGAGAAATCATTTCTCCTGCATTCGACAGCCAGCCAGATAGCCAGCTAGCCAGCAACCCCTGACAGTTACTATTTGATGATGATATGTCATGTGTCTCAGCCATGTGCATCAGCCACATACCTTTCACCATCCGACATTACCACTTGGATGAAGGTGGGCTACTATTCAAAAGGTACTTTGATCATTTTGCAATCAGGTGCTTATGCTTGTTTGTTTTGCCCTTGGATGAAGGTGGGCTACTATTCAAAAGGTACTTTGATCATTTTGCAATCAGATGCTTATGCTTGTTTGTTTTGCCCGTTTAGCATGGATAAAGGGGTGATCTGGAAGATTTACCGATCTTGACTGTAAATCCGCTCTCTCACCTTACCAAAAGGGTTAATCTTTAGCCTTATTCCAGTGGGACCTCCCTTAAAGCCTTCAGGTTATAGGAGGGGCACCACTTGGAAAACCCGGATTGAAATAGTGTGTCCATTCATCCCCTACATCATACTTAGCACTTTATATGCCACATTACAAGCCCCTTGTACCACCAATCTTCGGGTATAACTTGTCATTGATTCATTGGGATTTGGCACCCTCATGTCCACAATCCTTGAGTAGGGCCGAAAAACTTTGCCCTGGAGGTTGATGTAGCTAAAAGAATCAAAAAACATATCATGGCCAGAACAAAAGAAAAAAAAATCAAAATGTAAAAGATGGTCGAGACATATGTTAACACGTGGGAAAAAAACCTAGCATGATCTCTACTCTCCTCATTAGCCATCACCCAGTTCCTTAGCACATGATGCTCCATTACATCAAAAGGAACCTTTGCATATTCCAACCTCGATGAGCAATAAACTGTGTCATCTCAAGGGGTAATTGCAAATGCTACATCATAAAAGGCAAGCTCTAACCCCTTAGCTATGCACCATAATACAAAGCATTATCAAGAAAAAGTAAAAGGGGCACTAGATGGGTAGAAAACATAGGCCAAGCAGGGTAACTCATGTCTTCACAATTGCTCCCTCCTTACATTTGTATACTCAGGATGTGGACTCCCAATCAGTTAAGTCCTTAGAACAATGATATATGACAGAGACATGGCAAAAATTCCTATACTGATGACAATGACATATGGGTTGCTACCTTCAGTGAAACATATGACAGTATTAGATGGCATTATCTCTTGTACATATGACAGTATTGGATGGCATTATCTCTTGTGTATATGACAGTATTGGATAGTGTTGGACGGTATTATCTCTTGTTGATATGACAATGTGTGACAGTATGTATGGCCTTGATATGACAGTTAAGTATTACAGTTTTTTATGACAATGAAGTGTAATGATGACTAGGATGACAGTGCCTCCGATATGTAGCAGCGACCTTATCATGACAATGCCATATGACTATTTCTTAGAGACATGGTTGTGATCAAATATGGCAGTGACTTTGGTAGTGGTAGTAATATGACTTATGATGTATGATGACAATTGCAGTGACCCTTGTTCTTATGATACATGATGCCAACAATGATAACACTAGACAGTGATATGGAAGTGAATCAAATTGTTCAGTGCACAAATGAAGTTGTGAACTGACTTGGGTTGGCCCTAGAAGGTTTGATGCAGTTGTCGTATCTCATTCTCATTGTACTTTGTATCTCAACTGAACAACTGATGAATATCTAATAGAAGAAGAATTTGGTTGGGTTTCCCCCTTGTGGGGTTTTTCCCTGGTCTCTGACCTAACTCCTGGTGTCTCTCTTGTATTCTTTTTTTCTACTATTCTTTATTGTTCTGTTGCATTGTTGATTATTGTTCTCTTTATAATTGCTAAAGATGATATGAGGTAATGGGGTGTAATGTGTAAATAATGAAAAGATTTGAAAATGCAATTATCTACAGCAGAGAACAGTCAAGCCCTAAAATTAACAAAAAGGGCTTGATGTCAACATTTATGAGGCTACGACTCACACGTGTGGACATTTATGACATGTTTTATCGTTGAGCTAGTGGGTTGGCTTGTAACCCAAGGTTTATTTCATGTCAAACTTGTTTTAGTGGCTTCATAAGTTAAAATTCGTTGAGGTAGACCTCATATAAATAGAGGTCACCTCATTTTTATTTCTCATCATCACTTGTGGAACAATTCGACCTCCTTAGAGGATTTCAGCCTAGTTGTAGGTGTCTTGCATTCTTGTGGAGATGTGACTATTGTGGAGATTTTGCTTTTAAAGACTAGCTCTTGTTGTGGAGACATCATTTTGGGATAATAAAATAATGTTTCATGCATTGCTTGTAAGTATTCTTATTATTGATTTATCTTTTGAATGGTTATTACATGGAATGGTTGTTGTTAGAGTTACTATGTGCTAGTTTTATTGACTATTCTTTTATGAAATTTGGCAAAGTATTGTATGTATTAACCTATAGAATGTATGACAATCCCTTGAATGATATTCATGTTAACCTCTCCTCATAACTTTATCCCCTCATAAAGTGATAGTTAGGGTTTTGAAAACTAGGGTTTTTCTTGCCCTTACTCCATACTAGGGTTTGATATTTCCATTAGTAGGTCTCCCTTAGACTCCATCACCCAAGGATCAAGCACTAGCCATCCACATAGGTGATCACACCATAGAAAAACATCTTTTAACCTTTTTCCCTCTCCCTCACCTTTTTGGCCCTTCAAGGCAAGCCATTAGGCTAGGGCTACGACAAAATTCAACTAGGAGAGTGTTAGCCTTTGGAAGAGTTCTACATGTGGTTTGAGCCTCATTGCATCAAAATCCACCCTTTTCCATGGTAAATTCTTCCTTTTTAGGGTTGACGTCACAAGCCCTAGGTAATTTTGCCCAAGGGTAAACCCAAACCTAACCCTAGGCTTCATCTTAGGGCTTCCTAAAGGCTTTCTACTCCAATTATTGATCATATCTATCTTTAACAAGCCTTTTCTTGGTGTTATGCACCTTGGTAAGCCTTCGTCCTTGCCTATTCATTAAACCTCGAGTCATAAATGCCCTAGATAGGCCTCTTGGAGCGCACTAAAGAGGAGGAGGTGGTGCGCTGTGGTGACATTGGACCTCAACCTCATAGTGTTGTCCCTTGGTTTGGCTCTTGTCTTGTGATACCTCTCACAAGGCCTGCCAGATTTTGAGGCAACAAGGCTATCTAAAACATTGGATATTGTTAATAAAAAGAAAGCCAAATCTTCTACCCATTATCATAGGAACTTTTACAATAACCTTGGTTTCCTTCCTAGCAAAAAGATAAGGAGGAAATCGAATCTCATTCTTATCAGTCCAAAAAAAGGTAACAAACTGCCATGTGAAGTAGTATCAGAGCATAGAAATCATCGATGAAGAAACATACACATGTTAGTCAAAACAGAGGCATATGACCATAAGGTAGCCACAAATAAACATGGTAATCATAGATAGAGATTGCCATCTCGTCATGGTCACCCATGGCAACCAATTGAATACCGTCCAAGGTGTTTTGGAGTCTGTGAATGTTGGACTTCACCTCTGAGATATCCTTCTTATCCTTCTTTAAATCAACAATAGCACTGGAAATTTCCTTACCTTTGTTTGCCAGAATTTTAAAAATCTTCTAGGGCCATTTACATGAATCCCTTTATGGACAAGAATTGACTTGATGTCCTAGAAAAAGTGTTTTTCTACTGAGTTGGGAAGTGCACACAAGGAAGATGGTGAAGGGCAATTGCAAAGCTGTAAACCTTCTACATAACAAATGCATATCAGCAGAAATATGGGATTGGAGATTCATCATTGCTATCTTTTAGACACTGGTAATACCAGTTTTTCTATATTGATCTAGGAGTTGCTTTCGCACTCCAACATGGAATTTGTACTGGATTGTACTTGTTAGTCCTATTGACCTACTTTTTTGGCCACTTGTTAGACGTTATTAAAATTATTTTATCTTATCTTTATCTATATGGCTCTGAGATATGGGGGGAAACATCCCAAAAACAGGTGGAAACAAATAGAATGAGCGCAAAAATATATTGTGTGAAATTTTCTATGGCTAAAAGCCTCAACCCCATGTGAAATAACACAAGCAACAAGGAGGTTAAAACTATATCAACTAAAAATGACCAAATTTGACCATGGAAGAATCCCCAATGAAATCAACAGGCAAGCGCTGCAAAGACAAAAACTGACATGGAACCTTCTGTACAAAAAGTGGCTAGAAGAGTAGGCATGAAAGTGGCTAGAAGAGCGAGCATGAAGGAATAACACTGCCCTCTAGATCAAATAGATTTGAAGAAACACATACAGTCATGCTATAGAGATGGGAGATGGATCACAAAGGTGTAGATTTGAAGAAACACATACAATCATGCTATAAAGATGGGAGATGGATCACAAAGGTGTAAAAATGTTAAAATTGGCAACTAGGGCCAAACTCCACATGGGTCATCTTATTTATGACAGCTGATATTTTTCTTAGATTCCTCTCTCCGAGAGGTGTAGGACTGATCTAAATACCATCCAATTATGACATGTACAAATGAAGTTATGAATTTATTTTGATTATGGTCAAATTGTCAAGGTTGGCCAGCAAACTTATGTAGGCTCAAAAGCCCAACAGTCACGTCTATTCATCCTCAACGTTGCATATAAATAGAAGGTGACTTGGCCTCATTTGGACAAACTCATCTTCACACTTCGCTCTCCTCTCATTGATTAGGTACAGATTTATGGGTCTCTCTCTCTCCACACGTCTAAAATTTCAAGAGAGCGAAATTTTAGGAGGCCAAAATTTCAGGAGCCCGAAATTTCAGGAGAACGAATTTCTGGATAGTTTGACCAAGTGTTAACCAGCATGCATTGACCTCCTTTGACTGCGTTTTTGTGAGGGCTATCTCTGTTTGGGCATGCAGCATTTCTGGGCACAGAAATCGAGGCTAAACGTTGACTATTGACCAGCGTTGACTGCAGCTAGTGTTGACCATAGGTGGGTTATTTGCCGAGATTTTGACTAGGTTGTTTTTGGGTTGTTTTGAGGGTTGATTCATCTTGTTGTTTGGGGGCCAAAGTTGACTAAAGTTGACTAATTTATTGGGGGACAAATCTACCTTGTTGACCGTTGACTTTTCTGGTTAGGGCTCTGTTGACCACTCCGTGTCAACTACCCTACAACAATGCACATTTTGCAAAGGAATTCCTTCATGTTTGAGCAATCAAATATCCAAGATTCATCAGTCATCAATCTATCAAAGTTATAAACCCATTCTGCCATTTTGACATGGATCATTTTGGAGATCATTTTGACATGGATCAAGCATTTAATGGTGCACCTTCATGGAACTAGCCGTTATTCACTTGGAAGCCTCTAGAGCTTTCATTTTTTCTATATAAGGAAGCATATGCTCCTCATTGTATCATCTCTGGATGTTGTGCTCTGACTTTTTGGTCTCGAAGCTCTCCTTGTTTTGAAATAATAATACACAAGTCTTTGGGGTGAAACATTGTGGCTCTTCTCTTATGTATATGGTAATGAATTCTTGAGCTTAATTTTCTACTGGTGATTTTATTTGTTACTTCATTTGCTTGCATAGAATTAACTAGTGTATAGCTATCTTACACTGGTAATTGGATCTAGAAAAAAATTTAGGATTGGAAGTGGCTAGTGTGCTTTTGTTTAAGTTGCTAGGATTTTCTTCCATTATATTTTTCATGTCTCATCTGAAGCTAACAAAATATTTTTGAGGTGTGTAGAAAATATTCAGTTGAAACAAATCTCAAGGTAAGGGGATGCTTTTGCTTAAGTTAACCAACTCTTGAGTGATTAAGTAAGAGAGTTCTTTCTGTTTTACCTATCTATCAGGGTTTCTAGGCTTAGGCTTTGAGAAAATCATTCATTTATTTACTTATTTGAATCAAAGAGCTATTAATGAAAAATATCTGATTTTTTCTTTAGAGCTTGTATATATATATATAAACTTTTCTTTTGTAAATGAATTTAAATTTTAAATTTCTATTCTTTTTTAATTTTTTAATTTTTTTAGGCTTTTTCTTATCTAGAAAAACGAAAAAGGAAAAAAAGAAAAAAGGGAAATTTATTAAATTTCATTTTTATTGAGCGTTAATTGAAAAGTGTATTATTTAAAAAGTTAGCACTATGGAAAACTTTGTATGTATTTATTTCAATGTTTTTAAAACCAGCTGGTCCGAATCGGTAACTGGTCAAACCGGACATCAGCAAGGCCACCGGTCCAAACCAGTTGAAAAACCTGGTCAGCAAGGCCATTTCGCCCATTTTGAGCCCTAACCGGCCGATTTAGGATGGAACCGGCCGGTTTGTGGTCAAACCGGCTGGTTCCGTCCTAAACCGGTTGGTTAACTGCCACGGCCGCGGAGGACCCACGCAGTGACTTATCCAAGGTGGTTTAGGGTCTTTTGGAGGGAAAGTAAGGGTCCTTTCCCTCTAAAAACACTCTCTCCAAGCCTTTAAGAGGCCCTTCGTCCTCTCATTTGTCTCACACATCTCATTTGGAGTGTTTGTGAGTTTGCTTGGGAGCTTGGAGAGTGTTGAGTTTTTGTTGGAGTAGTCATCTTGGAGGCTTGGAGTTGGAGTTGGAGCTATTTTGGAGATAGTTTGTAGCTGTCAATGGAGTTGGCATCTTCAAGAGGAGGCTAAGGAAGCTAGTTTGCATTTCCAGGTAAGGATTTTCACTTGAAAATTCCTCATTTGACTGTTGTCCATGTATTAAATTTTTTTGTGTTATAAATTTATAAACTTCTAACTTCTATCATCTATGCTATCAAATCTCTAGTTCTATGCTATCAAATTTTGTAGCCTACATGTGCATTTGTTTTCCTAAATTTAGCTTTGGTTTTCCATGTTTCTTAGTTGCAATTTTTTTTAAATGGCAGATTTCTTTGCAAATTACAATTATTTGAAGCAAACATGGCTCCAAAAGGAAAGGACAGTGCATGGGCTCATTGTGATGTAATTGATGGAAAAATGATATGCAAATTACGCCATAAATCTATTGGAAGTGGGGGTATTCTTAGATTGAAACAACACTTGGCTGGGGTAAGAGGCCAAGTAAAGCCATGTGATGCACCAAATGCAGTGTTAGGTCCTATTAGGGCAGAATACATTTCCAAGCTTGAAAAGTTTTATGAGGATAAGGCTAGGGAGAAGGCCATCCAAGATGACATTGCAAGGAAGAGGGAATTATTAGAAGCCGTGAAAGAGAGTGGGTATGATGATTATGAGATTCAAGACTCCTCTTTTATCCCTTCCACCAATGAACCCTTTCACTATGTTCATCCTTTTTTTGGCCAACCATCAAAAGGAACAAAGAGAACAAACATCCAAAGTTATTTCTCATCTTCTGCCAACATTGCCTCTTCTAATCCCACTTCCTCCCACCCAAGTCGTCAACCCACTTTGGATCAACAATTGGAAAAAACAATGCAAAGAAAGTTCTCATCAATACATTGCTACATGGTGGTATGATTCAGATATCCCATTTAATGTTGCTCGCTCACCTTATTACCAAGTTATGTGGGACTTTGTTTTAGCTGCAGGAAAGGGCTTCAAAGGCCCTAGTATGCATGACTTGAGGGGAGCTCTTTTGCAAAAAGAGATATCTTCCATTGATGAGTATTTGGTTGAGTTTAAAGATTCATGGCTCAAAACAGGTTGTTCCATCATGTCAGATGGATGGACCGATGGAAAGAACCGCACTATCATTAATTTCCTTATTTCTTGCCCTCAAGGAACCATGTTTTTGAGATCATTTGATGCATCTGATAAGGTGAAGAATGCAGCCCTTCTATTTGATCTTTTGGATGACATTATTCAAGAAGTTGGGGAGCAGAATGTTGTGCAGGTCATCATTGATAATGCCTCCAACTATGTCCTTGCTGGTTTGATGCTTGAGTCCAAATATAGGACCATATTTTGGACTCTGTGCGCTGCACATTGCATAGACCTCATACTTGAGGATATAGGCAAAGTGGAGTGGGCAAAAAACATTGTAGAGCATTTACAAAATACATTTAC
Organism: Pinus tabuliformis; assembly: GCA_031772625.1. Classification (NCBI taxonomy): domain Eukaryota; kingdom Viridiplantae; phylum Streptophyta; class Pinopsida; order Pinales; family Pinaceae; genus Pinus; species Pinus tabuliformis. The sequence goes on from CM062811.1 coordinate 701,981,426, forward strand.
AACCACTCATGGGTATTGAACCTAATGAGGAAAAACAGTGGGGGCAAAGAGCTTGTTAGGCATGCAATTACAAGATTTGCAACTCACTTCCTCACGTTGCAATGTTTCAATGGTCAACATGAAAACTTGCAGAAAATGTTTTCTTCTGATGAATGGACTAAATCTGGGTGGGCTCGTAGACAAGATGGAAAAGACACCAAAAAGAAAGTGTTTGACAATTATTTTTGGAAAAGGTCTGTAGAGCTTGTGAAAATTACCGAGCCCCTTGTTAAAGGTGCTAAGGATGATGGATGGGGAAAATTGGCCATGGGCTACATGAGGCAAAGGAGCAAATACGGGCAACTTACAAGGACAGGTTAGCTAAATATGGCCGTATATGGGAGATCATTGATAACAGATGGAACAATCAACTCCATCGTCCCATACATGCAGCTTGGTATTTTTTGAACCCAAAGTATCATTATAAACATCGGCTAGGATATCTGTAGGATGGGGAGGTCAGAACTGGATTGATTGATTGCTTGGAGCGCATGGTCCCTACCCATGCAAACCAGTTGGAAATACATAGACAACTTACTGTTTTCAATATGGCAGGTGGTACCTTTGGCAAATATGGCAAGAGATGTGGATCAACCAGATAAGCAATTCTAATTTCCAATTTGTTTTTCTTTTCAAGTTAAAATTGTTTACATTCTTTACAATTCAAATTATAAACTAAGTTACTAATTAATGTCTTTTTCTTTGCAACACATTGGTGGGAGTCATTTGGTGGCCAATGTCCTCAATTGTAAAGGTTTGCAATTAGAGTCCTTAGTTAAACTTGCAGTGCTTCAGGCTGTGAGCGCAATTGGTCTGTTTTTGAGCGCACACACGAAGAAGAGAAACCGTTTGGAACAAAAATGGTTAAATGATCTTGTTTTTGTGCAATACAACCTTCAACTAAGGAGGAACCAAATAATGAACAAAACAACTGATCTAGATCCTATTGTGTTGGACGATATTGATCCAACATCAGAATGGGTGGAGGAGATTGAAGATCCTATGTTTGATGTTGATTTTGATATCGACATGGCATTAGCGGGGAATGAAGCAGATTTTGTGGCGGCATCAGAACCAGGATCAGTAGCGGCATCAAGGAAAGGCAAAGACCCAATGGAAGGCACTAGTCGTGCAGGTCGACAAACTCGTGCTTCCATTAGGTCCACTTCTATTGTTATTGGTGGCATTGCTACTGAGGTTGCAGATCAGGCTGAGGCATCCTCAGACTCTGAACCAAATGATGTCTATGTAGCTCCTGATGATGATCCTGTGTGTAGTAGTGGTGATGAACTTGATGATTGATCATGTGTACACTGTAGACTTGTAGTAGGCTAATGGCCTCATAGCTTGCAGCATTGTTTTTGGACTTTATAGGCCATTTAGAGCCTCATTGCTTATGTATTTCGCTGATGATATGTATTGCACTCGATGCCATTTTGATATATTCACCTTTACATGGTATATAAATTAGCAAACTTTGCATATTTTGTCTCTATTGTCTTGGAATCATGGTTTTAAATCTTAAAAACAATTTTGTTTCATTAAAAAATAATTATTTAATGTATTTTTCTAAATCTGGTTCGTTTAGACCTAACCAATCCCAATTCGACCAGCTCCGGTCGGTAACTCGGTTCATTAGGTGGACCGGTCTAGTCACCGGTTCCAGTTTTTAAAACATTGATTTATTTATAACCTCAGCCATCCATAGTCTTTTTGTGTTGTTGTTTTTTTGTGTCTCTTGCAGGTCTGAGAAGGAGAGAAGGGTTCGTAAAAAAAAATATTTTTTTTAGGTGTGCATAAGGGTCTCTGAGCTTTTCTCCTAGGGCCGCAAAGCCTAGGAGGCCCAAATCTAAGCCTCAACATCATTATTTTCATGGACACGGTCCTGAGCGACCTGTTTTCTTCACCATCTATCTAATCCTTGCATTATAGTCACTGAATAATTCTTGACAAGGGTTTTCTTTATTATTTTCTGGAGAAGGTGTATTTCATCATATTCTTTGAAGGGTTTGAAAGAAAACGAGTAGGAAGGGCTCAGCCCTCACCCCAGTCTAAACGACTAGGGTTTGAGGCCTTACGCTATACCTTTTTTTGGGTTGTTAGACTTCAGAACTTATCTTTCTTGGAAGCTGCAAGATTTGAAGCTTGGTCTAAGCATTTATTTGAAATTTTTCTATGGATTTTAAAATTATTTTGTGAAGTTGTTGGCTTTTAAGGACCTCAAGCAAATTTTGCCTTCTAAAGCCAGGCCGCAAAGGGGTTTTCTACAAAATTTCTGATATGAACTATTGATAATTTCCCAGGGCTGCAGGGACATTAAATCAATTTTTTTGGGGCAATTTCTGCAGTAAATTTGTGGAGGTCGAATCTTGAAACCATAAGAAATTACCCAGAATTTCCTTAGTAATATTTAATTCAATTTTTTTGTGTGGTTAAATTGGGCTAGGTTGCATGCATTAAGGGCTTGAATTTCATTTACTGCCTAACTTTACAGGGAATCACAAAAATTCTAAAAGGGTTTCTCCACTAAAATTTTGTTGACTTAACTGTGTTTTTTTGCAAGGTTCAAGACCTCTTCAAACTAACCTCTTTCTACTAGATGTGAGCTTAAAATTTCCTCCAATACCTAGTGCTCACGGAAAATTGATTGGCAGGATTATAAACAGTGACTTGTTCATTAAGAGACATATCTTTGGTATCAAGGAAACTTTGCAACAGAGAAGTTGTTTGTTTTGGGACTGTGTTTTTCTTTCATTTTGATAATTTTTTCTTTTGTTGAATATAGCTACAGGAATTTAGAGCACATTCACTGTTTGAATATTCAGTGATTTATTTTGCAGAAAATTCATATAAAAATTGACATAGTTTGTTTTTGACATATAATTGGCTGATCTAGATCCTGTTGTTGTTTTTTTATATATCTCTAGAAAAGCTTTGTATCTTGTTGTGAGCGTAGAACTTTCATATCACCTGGTGCAAAATATTTTGAGGTTTCAGGTCTTTGCATTTGAGGGGTCTTTTCATCTACTTGGATCTTAAAGTTAAAGTGACAAATTTTAAAGCCCTCCTTCATCAAATCTGAAAAAGTCCAAAGGGAGTTGTCTTCTTCCTGGTGTGAGGGGCTTCAAGGCCTGTGTATTTAGGCAATGATAACATTCTTACAAGGGTCATAAACCTTGAATCTAAACTTATTTTCCCACACTTGAAATTTTAGTCTCATATCTCATCCAATGTCATAGCTGGTTATTTTTCACTGTAAATTTTGTTGGGCTAACTTTTGTCTTTTTACAAAAGAAGGATCTGGGCATTTTTTCAGACATAGATTTATATTGTTGACATTGCTAGTTTTACAGCCTAAGCCATTATTGAATTTATTATTATTATAGTCGTTGAGATTTGAAGCATTTTTTGGACAGCTGAAGTAACTGAATTTCATTGTCTAACCCTTTCTGTAATTGCAGAGTTTCACAATTGATTTCAGGAGGTTTTTTTCATCTTAATTTGACATAAATTTAATTGATCCAAGAGTGTTTTCTTCACGGAGCTGAGAGTGCTTCTAAAAAGGGGGGGCTATTTCATTCTGGTTGTTGCTCAAAGTTCAATCTTTTACCTGATGTGAGCCTTGGTCATAAGATTTCACACCTTTGAAACTTAATATATTATCTCTTAAATATCTTAATATAACTCAGATTTCACACATCGGTGGTAAAGAGGACCTTGGCATACAACTAGCAGTGAAGTATCAGTGGTGCAAGAAAGCCTATCTGTTGCAGGGAGGTTGAACTCTTTGAAGTATTTTGAAACCTAAAATATTAATCACCACTGGAACTGGAATAATAAATCTGAAACTTGCCATTTGTTCACCGTTTTTTCAAAGGCTAACATTTGTTTGGCAAGGGATATACATTACTAGTGGCAAGTTTCTTTGTTGTAGAGACAATATTTGATTTGGGACTGGTTCATTGAAAAGATCACATACTCTTATCTAAGTCAAGAACCTTTCCTTTGCAATCACCTTGTTGCAAATCCAAATGCTTAAGTAGTTACAGCTATCATATGTGGATTTGCCTCTCTTGAGGAGGTTGTTGGTTTTGTAAAGACATTATCTCTATTCTAAAACTCCTTGATGTGAAGAGCCATTTAATCTATCAAAGGGCTCCTTTTCCTGTGTAATTCCCATTAATAAAAGTTTATCTTTTTCTTGGGGAGCTTGGGATCTTCATCCCTTGGCATCCTGTTTCTCCTTGTTTAAAAGGGAGATCTTCTGTTTGGTTTTGTAACTCACTAAGTTGTTCTTGCATCTCATCTATTTAGCATGCTAGATCTAACTTCAATATTTGCATCTAAGTGCTTGGAATATTTCTTGTCTCTATTTCAGATGCAATTGTAGATCAAAGTGGTGATTTCCTTAATTTCCTATTAGCAATCTCATCTGCCATAATTTACTTTTGTTTACATCATATAAGATTTCACTTGTTCCATTATCTAAGCTAAGTGAAGAACATCTTTAGCTAGTGCTTCTTAAAAGCATTCTGAGTTTTGCTTTAAGTCAGCATTGTCTTTGTTGTTTCATTAATCATTGTCATTAACAAGTAACCTTGTGCTTTGAAGCATTTAACTCCTTTGTGATTACAAGTTTATTGACATTTCACTTTCCTTGAAGCAACATTGTTATCATTGTAGTCCATTGAAATCTTGCATCAATATTTGCATTCTGAGTTAGATTTTGCATTCCACCTAGCTTAGTTTGCATTCACCTATCTGGCTTTGCCTAATTTGGCATATTGTTATTTTGTGAGCACTCTATCTTTACTTGCAATTCTATATTACTGCTCTTGTATTGTCATTTAATTTCCTTGGTCATTGTCCATTGATATTGTTACATTTATTGGAGCATCTCTTTAAAAAAACAAAGTACAAGTTTCTTTTATTCTTGCAAGGTAGATTTTCTGCTCATCTTTTAATATTGTGCCATTTCCTATACTAATACTTGTCTTGCAGCATTATTTATCTTGTGACTTGAAATATCTTGCAAGTGTTGAATCTCTTCTAAGCATTGTTATAAGGCACTGGTTTATCATTGTTAATCTAGTCATTGTCTTATTTATCTTATTTGGATTGTCCTGTTAAATATTTACATTGCTCTTTTAGCAATCAAGCTTGCTAAATAATTTTAATCAAGTTGCTTAGATAAACAATTGCCTTGCCCTTAGTCTCCTAGACTTCTTGTTGCAAGAAGTTTTCCCTTTCTAACTATCCTTAGGGACTACCCCCTTAGCTTATCTAGGAGATAGCTTAAACAGAGTGAGTAGGGAATAGGTGACAGCCCCTACTTTGAGGGTTGTACCTTAAATATTATACCTTGCGGGGTTAGAAACTTTTCCCGCACTTAGGTGTACATCTTAGGCGACAACGGGATCTTTTTCTACTGTTATAAATTATCAGATTTGTAAATTATACTATCTCCCTCTGCTGAACTATTGAAGACTAAAAGAAGATTTGATCAAGGGTTCCCCACATTGGGGTTTGTCCCTGGTTGGTGCCACATATTGTGTCCTCTTGTCTTGGCTTGTCTTCTACTGTTTTGTTTATGTTTTATCTGCATTTTACTATCATGTTGATGTGATTGCTAATCTGAATATTGATACTGGGCTAATAAAGAAATTGAATTCAAATTGCTCTAAGCATAGAACATACCATTGTTGCCTAAAATTAACATAAAAGCACAATAATACTACATTGACCAATTCAACTCAAAGCGGGTGTTACCATTTGTATTGTAATCTAACTCTACTCTCTGTCATTTATGTTATTAGAGTAGTTTCATTTTATGGTTTTAGAATAAATTTCTATTTCATGCTACTAGAGTAGTTCCCTATTTCCAGCATGTTATTTTAATATTTCATTTGAGTAGTAGATTTTATATGATGATTTCTTGAGCGAACACTATTGATATATGTCTTATGTTTGTGAATGTGGATTTCAGGTCCTTGCATGCTATCACTTCCTATCTAGCACGCATCACCATGTGGAGCCAAACGTTGACCATTGAAAATCACTTGAAGACTCCATGCTTGAGGATATGTCAGAGGCTTCATGTACCATCAGAGTTCATATATCATCAGAGTTTTTTAACATTATCATCTTCTATATTGTACTCAGATTATGCAAGCCCTACAGGGATGTTCTAAAGTGATGTTAGGATGATGAATTGAGTCATGTAACAGGCCTAGGTAACTCGAGACATTGTCATCAAGTGAGTACACTCTGGGGAAAAAAATACTTGGGTAATTATTGGTACTTTTTATCACTTAATAATTATCTGAGTACTAGTGTCCAGAGTCATTGTATATTACCATATTAGATCACTTGTAAAGTTTCACGGAATTTGATTAGGTCTATGGGTCAGTTTTGTTATTTTTTTTATTTTTATTTTTATTTTTTTATTTTCTTCCCAGCAGGACAGAAATTTTAATAAATTCTGATTGTAAAATGTAATAAGTGATGTCTAGAGGAGTTGTATGGTGTATGTGTGCTCAAAATTGCACCTTTCACCCTCAACTTTCTACTAAGACACACTTTGAGGGGTAAAAAATAAGTTATGAGCCCTCAAAACCCACTTTTCCTAAGTTTTGTGGAAAATGTGGCAATAAATTAGCCCATAAATAAATTAAATGGGGAAAAATAAGAGAACTCCATGTGACAAAATGACATGGAAATGACTTTGAAATTATGCCTAGTCAAAGAGCAAGTCAAGAGGCAGTTAAGAGATGATTTGGCACATTACATCACGTGAGAGATTGAGCACATGGAAAAATCGATTTTCTAGCTACAATTATGGATTTTGATTTGGGAAGCATGAGGATCTTCTTGGAGGTCAACAAATATCACATGAGATTTTTTGGGAGAGTTGAGTCTCCACTCCACTTCAACTCCACCCATCCCTCACACATGGCAAAGTAACTCCACTCCAAGTTCCACGCAGCATCCAGAGAGGCCCATGCATTCCTTGGTGGCAGCTCAACGCAGGGGAAAGGTGAGATGTGTCACTTCATGGCTCGATGATTGAGATTTGATGGTAGTTAACTCCCTCTTGGTTCACACTTGGCATCTACTTGCCTCACACATGGACAACTCGCATGTCTTGATGGAGATACACTGGACCACCTTAGAGAATTCGATTTTGTTTGAATTTCATGTGTCATGACTCATAACTGCTCTACACTTGGGATTCGATTTGCTCTCCTTGGGATCTTCTCCAAGTCACACTTGTCACATGGTGCCTCTCTTGGGATTTGCTCCCATTTCTCTGTTTAAGTGAGCTTTGGCCTCTCACTTGGTATCTTGTAAACGAGTTATTGGACTTGAGGAGACTCTGTTGGATTGCGAAAAGGTGTTTCAATGATAAGTCAACAAAGGAACAAGACCTTCAATTAGATATCAAGGATATAGGGTTTCCAAAGGAGTTTCTTGTTGAAATTGTAGCTTGGGAGGTATTCCCACAAACTTTGGGGTACTAGGATTGTGTGGAGTTGACCCACGAAAATGAGCTCTTGTGGGCAAAGTACCCAATTGGTGGAATTTAGGCCCAATGTTGTGGGCTAAAGACCTAATTAATAATTGCTTATTCTAATTATTGTTGTGGAGGCACTTTAATGGAGTTAAGAACCCCTAAGTTAATAATTGGAGAGATATAAATATAGGAGACCTAGAAAGAGGTCTCACCACACAATTGCAATTCATCTTGCGAAAACATTAGCCTAGTAAAGGAGCCGCAGATCTGAGGAGGACGAGTTTCTAGGGATAAGATTTCTAACTTTGAAGGAGGACGAATATCCTTGAAGAGATTTGTTTTCTTGAAAAGAAGTTTTGTGCTAAATATTACCTTTGTTTATGTTTAAAGAGGTTACTTGGACCAATTTTTGTATGTATTCTTTGGAGAGGGATAAAGCCCTAATTCTCTGTGGAAGGAGGGTCAAAAGGTTTGTTTCAAAGGTTGGAAATAGGGCCGAGTTCCCTCAAATCCAAGTGCAGAAGAACAAAAGGGTTGAGGTTGATACAGTGACTACTGGCTAAGATAAGAGGGTCTGTACATGAGGTGGGGAGGTCGCAAGGATCTATTTCAAGGCCGAGAAGCCTCAAAAGTGTTGTTGCACAAGGTCAAAATTCCTCAAACCTAAGAAAATGCCAGGAAAGGAGTATTTGGATATGTTTTGTAGCATATGGTTGCAAAGATATTGCGTTGAATCCTGTTCATGAACGTTGGCTTGGACAGTGTTGTTTAAAGGGCTAATATACAATGAATAGTACTGCTAGTTCACTATGAAAAGAAGACCTATTTGGAGCTGGTATATGCAATGTTTCTTGAAAGATAAAGATCACGTGTGCAGAGACAGTGAAGTAGTGATTTCGTTGTGTGATAAGAGGCAAAGGACCTTCCACGTGTAAAGACAAAGTGGACTGAAAGGGCTGATCTATAAAAGCATCTTCAACAAGTAAGTCAAGTTCTATTCTTGTCTTTGGTAGATTTACAATCAAAAGTAGTTGACTTCAAGCCCTAGTTGTTCTTGTATCAAAGATTTGTAAGGGCCATGATCCCTAGTACGATAGCCCTACATTTGTTTTATTGAAGGACTAATAAAAACAAGTTTTTGGCCTACAAAATTTTGTGTACTTTATTGATTCATTGTTGTTACATTTCGATTGTGCAAAGTGCTTGAAGTTGTGTATTTTAGTGTGTTTATGATCGTGATTAGACATAGACTTGATCTGAGATAATAGGAAAAAATCAACATGGTACCAGAGCTACTTTGAAGGAACAATTGAATCAATGTGTGCATAGCATACATCTCAAGAGGGAGTTAGTTGACTTGTTGAAGGATTAACAACATGTCGATGATTGTTGGCTTGAGATATGAGCACAAGTTGGATGGGTTGTCCAACTATCGTCCTTGGAACAAAAGGATCAAGATGGTCTTGTTGGTGAACAATATATGGGAGTTTGTTGACAAGGAGATTCAAAAACCAACAAATCCCAAGGAGTTGGAAGTATATGAAGAGTTGGATGCGAAGGCTAAGCTCATCATCCTAGATGGTGTCAAGGATCACTTAATACCTCATCTAACCGAGAAGAACACTGCACATGAGATATGGAAGGCTCTTCAGGACTTGTTCCAGAATAAGAACGAGAACTAGTTTTTGGTATTGAGAGATACAGAGCCAGGGTGTGGCTCTGTATCTTACAAGGATTTTTCAAGTTCGTGATGAGCTTGCTGCCACGGGAGATAACATTCCTCATTATGAGTTAGTGACGACTACTTTGAAGGGCTTCACCAAGGAATGGAATCCATTTATCAAAGGGATTGTCGCTCAAGATAAGCTGTCAAATTGGAACAAGTTATGGGATGATTTCATCCAAGAAGAACTTTGCAGCGAGGATCTTCAAAAGAAGAATTTTGATGAAGAGTATGGCTCTTGCCAGTAAGATGAAAGGCAAGGGGAAATTCAATGATGGCAAGAAGAAGGATGAGAGCAAAGTGAAATGTTACACATGTGGCAAGCATGATCATTATGCAAGTAAGTGTCCACATAAGAAGAAAGGAGATAATGAAAAGAAGAAAGAGATGGCAATGGTTGCTTCGTTTATAGCCAAGCAAGATGATTTCGCAAGAAGATTCAATGACGAGTTTTCTCTAGTCTCTCATTTCCCAGAGCACCACATTGCTGGGGGTGCTTGGTTCATTGATAGCAGGGCATCGAAGCATATGATAGGATCGCAGTAAGTATTTGAGACCCTGACTAAGTGGGACTCTAGTTTGCACGTGAAGATTGGCAATAAGAGTCAAAAAGTTGTCAGAGGGATAGGGGTTATACCATTCAAGATAGAGTCAGGAGGATTGCTACGAGTTCAAGATGTATTATGGGTACCAAAGCTCAAGTGTGGCATGTTGTTTGTCTCAGTGATTGAGGCTGAGGAGTTTGAAGTATTATTCTAAGATCGGAAGGCAATACTCAAGCCCATTGTCTCTACCTCCACAGGAGTAATCCTTGGAGTCAGGGAGAAGGGTCTAGACTCTATACAAGTTTGAGGGCACGCCTCTAAATCAAGGGAAGAACAAGGTTTCTAAGAATCAGAGGAGTTGAGTTCAAGAGGGAGTTTGCAATTTCAGAGAGAGAATTTGCATACCAAGAAGAGCACATCATCAAAGGAAAGAAAGGAGACTTTCACACTTGACAAGGAGGAACCTTGGAATGGCATGAAGACCTATGAGGAGGAGAAGAAGTGTGAGGCTTCCAGTGGCAAGGACAATTCCATGAAGAGTGATGTTCACAATGCAAGTTACGCTTGCGTGACAGATGACGAAGCATACGATGAATGGAGAGCAGTCGTGCAGGGGGATTTTTGCCCTGTATGGGAAGATGAGATGCTTCTGAGGTATGGTAGTACCTCCCTCGCTAAGAGTGAGTACTGAAATTGTAGCTTGGGAGGTACTCCCACAAACCTTGGGGTACTAGGTTTGTGTGGAGTTGACCCACGAAAATGATCTTTCATGGGCAAAGAACCCAAGGGGGCTTTAGACCCAATATTGTGGGATAAAGACACAAAATTAATAATTGTTTACTCTAATTATTGTTGTGGAGGCACTTTAATGGATTTAAGAGCCCCTAAGTTAATAACTGGATAGATATAAATACAAGAGACCTAAGGAGAGGTCTCACCACACAATTGCAATTCATCTGGTGAAAACATTAGCCTAGTAAAGGAGCCGCAGACCTAAGCAGGAGGAGTTTCAAAGGAGAATATTTCTATCTTTAAAGGAGGGTGAATATCCTTGAAGAGGTATGTTTGCTTCAGAATTTTTGTGCTAAAGATTATCTCTGTTTGTGTTCAAAGAGGCTGCCTAGACTGAGTTTTGTCTCTATTCTTTGGAGAGCGACGAAGCCCTAATTCTCTGTGGAAGGAGGGCCAAAAGGTCTGTTTCAAAGGCTAGAAATAGGGCCAAGTTCCCTCAGATCCAAGCGCAAAAGAAACAGAAGGGCCGAGGCTGATACAGTGACCGCAGGCGCTGATAGGAGGGTCCGAACTTGAGGTTGGGAGGCCACAGGGATCTGTTTCAAGGCCAAGAAGCCTCAGAACAGTGGTTGCACAGGGCTGAAATTCCTTATACCTACGCAAAGTCCAGCGAAGGAGTATTTGGCTATGTTTTGTTGTAGATGGTTCCAGAGATATTGCTTTGAAACCTGTTCACGAATGTTGGATTGGACTGTGTTGTTTAAACTTTAAAGGGCTAATATAGAGTGAATAGTGTGGCTATTTCACTGTCAGAAGCAGACCTATTTGGAGCTAACATATGCAGTGTTTTTTGAAGGATAAAGATCATTGTGAGCAGCTCTACGTATAGACATTGAAGTAGTGATTTCTCTGTGAGATAGGAGGCAAAGGACCTGCCAGCTGTCAAGACAATGTGGACTAAAAGAGCTGATCTGTAAGGGCATCTTCAGCAAGTAAGTCAAGTTTTGTTCTGTTCTTGGGCAGATTGACAATCAAAAGTAGTTGACTTCAAGCCCTAGTTGTTCTTGTATTAGAGCTTTGTAAAGGCTATGATCCCTTGTAAGGGAACCCTGTGTTTGTTTTATTAAAAGACTAATAAAATCAAGTTTTGGGCCTACAAAATTTTGTGTACTTTATTGATTCTCACTGTTGTTACATTTTCGCTGTGCAAAGTGCTTGAAGTTGTGTATTTCAGTGTGTTTATGACAGTGATTAGACATAGACCTAACCTGAGATACTAGGAAAAAATCAACATTTCTATGGCTGAAATGTGCATAAAACGGCAAAAGAATGATGATGTCAACCTTAAAGATAAGGTTTAACATGCAAAAAATGTTAAATTTTGTTTTTATATAATTATTTAATTCACTTCCTACTTAGAGGAATAACACATCAAACATAAATCACTTTTTAGCAATATTTCAAATAAAACCCTAACACTATTCCTAAATGACTAGGAATTAAGAGAGAAGGATAATTTTATTAAAGAATAAGGTTTGAACAATACTACTTTGACCATTTCGACTTTGACAGAAGATATTTAATACCATTAGAAAGTCATTTTAATACTGGCACCAGCCAAAACTGTGTACAGTCTACATCCACGGAAGTAATCAAGGTAATGTGACATATATAATTGGACCCTGTATGGATAACTTATACAGTTAGTGACCCTGGATATGATGAAAATGTGTTTTGAGTTGAGTCAAGGATATGAAGAAAATCATAGTCTATAATACATCTGATTCTCTTTGCAGATTTGATGGCCTCTAATGCATTAGAATGATTCCGGGGACATGTGTTGAAAGAGGATACAGTTTAAATAGGTTAACAAAACTATCAAGTGAATAAAAAGAAAAAAGAAAAATATGATATGGGAAAAAGAGAACTACTTGAATTTACAAGACAAAGACTATTTGTCAAATACATAAAAAGACACTGTGAACTGTCAGTAAAGCGCACCTTGAGCAATTACAAGGAACAGGCTGGAAGCTGATAACACACTGTACTCCAGTTTCAGTTTAGATCGCTTGTTCAGCCAGAAAGACCATTCCTAAACCATAAGAAAAATGGCAGGAACTAAAGTCAGGTTGACCATTCAATATGCAAAGCCTTGCCAGTGGTTTGTCAGTTTTCCTTGACATCTATCAGAATTCCAAACCTTGTCGGTATTGAATCAAGCATCTCCATAAAAGTTGAGATTGCTAAATTAATAAGTTATAGTTAAGTATCTGTGCCTTATGGTAAAATGCTGGCAAAGCAACTTGATGATTTACAGTCCATTCCTTTTCATCATCAAGAGAAGGTTGATTTTGGAACCCATACAGTATGGGCCCTGGAGCTGGTTCACGATTTCGTATCTGCAACAGCACAAGTAGTCAGTAATCATGATTTCAATTCTAAGAAAGAACTGGCTCATACTACCAAAAATAGATTCAATAATGATCTTTTAAGAAACTTACAGAGATTCCCTGTACAAACAATCTATTTGCTCTCAGAATCCGGGAATAGTTGAGCCCCATTTCCAAATGTTCAGAGCCATACAAACCAAACAGCATCCACAGGGATCCTAATGACCATTTAGTGCAAGAACAACACCAGTCAGTTAGTATATAGTAAAGAAACCAGTTTATTTATTATTGGATGACATCAATATCAATATTTTATCTCCTAAATGTACCTCAAATAAACCTAGAGGTAATAAAAATTCGAAAACTGACTTTTCCCTTCCAGTTTAACAGTGCCATAGTTAATGCAGGCCAAATTATAGTGTAAAGAACTTCGAATTAATTGACCTTCTAAAACCAAACATGACATTTCTTGAAAACACTCAGACATGCAAGTAAGCCAAATTAACCTCCAACATACACCCTATTGAAGTTTTTACAGCCCTCTGAGTAAAGCATGACTTTCTATGCATACCAGAATCATCTGCAGCTAAGAGAAATCAGGGATGTACCTCTATTTTGAATCATAAGTGTTTTCCCTGTATAAAAATGGCAGCATATGTGGTCTCATGTCTAGAAAGATTCATATTCTACTACTACCACTGCTTTTGCCTCTTGACAACTCTCTCTGACTATGCAGCCCTTTAAGGTTGAAGTCCTTAGATCTGAGAAATTGAATTGAAGGATGTGCTCATTTCTTAATTCCAGATTTAGTTTTAATTTCCTAGCAATTTTTATACTCAAAAAAAATATTTTTGCAATCACTGAATGTAAAACAAATTGGAAATTTTAACAAAAAATTAAATAGCAGAAGCACACAGTGCACACAGAGGAAATCTTTCACACAACAAATAACCCTCTAATTACTCTTCACTTTTATTATCTAAATAATGAGCGCTCCCTTCCTAGGAAAATGGTCCATAGAAAAAATACTGAAAATTTACAGCAATTTAGAAATTGGCTTTTCAATCCCTAAGAAACCCTGATCTGCACCTTTGTTGGCTTCTCTTCACTTGTGTGGACCTCCAAAAACTCACACATGCATCCTTGCACTCTCCCAACTGTCACATTTGCGGCCTCACACTCTCCCAACCATCACACACGTAGCCCACACACTATCTCTCTTGCATGTGCATCTCCTCTGTGCAAACCCCTGCTCATGCAGCCTCTCTAAATCTGAAACCCACTCACATGTACGGCTCCCTGCAACTCTGGTGCTCAGAAAATTAGTATGTGCCTCCTCCCAATCTTCCTTCTCTGGCTTTTTCTTCACTGTTGCAACACTTCCTTTCTCTTCAGCCCTGAGTATCACAATCTCTCGTGTCTTTGTCCTCTCCTTAGCCTTGCTTTTATAATTTGTCATTGAGCTAAATCCCCAACCTTAATCGTCAAAGTGATGGATGACTAGGATTAAATCATATCCCACTTGAGGTCAATGGTTGAGATTAAACAAATTCACTAAAGTAAAAAATTTTACTTTTTAGCTCAATAGCCAACATAATTAATTAAGTGTTTTTCCTAAGTTAGGCTTAGGCTAAATTACAAAAGCAACTTACTCAATAAAATGAGCAAGTATGCTAAGGAGACTTTGCACGACTCATGCACACTTGAAAGTTGATACTTAGCCAATACAGAAGTACATGTCTGCTACTACAATGATCAACACTGACAACCAAACCTAGCTCATAGTTAAATAAACCAAAAGACTTTGAAAATAAAGTAATCCACTGAAAATAAAATATAATATATCGAATAATGTATGAACGAATGATATGGTTCGGTTACAAATGAGGACCCCATATATATACTAGGCGGGATGCCCTTTCATGCATAGTCATGTCCCAATTAATAGACATGTCATTTCATAATTGTTAATTATTATTATTATTATTATTATTATTATTATTATTATTATTTACTGATATTATTTATATTCATAACATTTCCTTCCCCTTTAAAATGCTATATCCTCAAAGCATATTGATGAAAATACTTGATATCTTTTTTGTCTCGTAATGTCTTCACATCTTTCCCAATTCTTGGAAATGTCATCTTTGATGATATAAGACTATATGAACTTCTAAGTGCTAAGCAAAATTGACGAACTAAAAATTGATCTAACCATCCCAATTTGATCTTCTATAGAATGCTGCACTTATTTGATACCCAAGATTAATTGTTATCATAAGACTTAATTGTGTCGACATCAATATTTTTCAGATCATAAGTCAGTTGTTTCGGTCTTAAGTGATACAGATACACTGACTAGTTGAGATGTCTACTCTTATGATTTAGATGTCAATAAGGAGTTCTTATGACGTGATTTTCCTTTATCATGCTTGTGGTGATTTCTTTATTTATTTTAGGCATATGATTTTCTTCACACATTGATGTTGCTTGGTTGATCTTTGGATCTTCACTCGGAATTTCTATCGCTTGCACAGCAGCATCTGAGTATGGCTTCATTTCAATTAGATTGGCATCTTTCTGAGTCACAAGATTAATGGGATCTGTATTTGTTCCATTCTCCTCTTGAAAATTTCATGGAAATTCTTAAGAGAGGTCATGACCATACGAATGGGCGAGACCATATGAGGAATTAATGTGGGCTAAGATTTGCAGGAATTTTAAAAAATGAAATTGTACAGTATGATAGTGCAGATGGTATGCTACAGACATTTACAAAAAATCATTATACAAACGATGCATAGAATTCAGTGTTTAATGAACTGCACCAAAGACAATTTCAGAGGGTACAGTGGTTAATATGGACAATATGACTATGGTGATGGTTGCAATAGATGATATGGCTGCAATGTTGGACAGTATGATTGTATGGCGATTGTCTCACAGATTTGAATAGATGCATAGATGGATATCGCGGCAGCAGGTACAATGAAGGGTATAGAACACAATAGCAGTGTTGGTGTGAAAGATGTACAAATGAAAGTCGGTAAGTATTTGATGGGTAACTGGTAGAAATCGTATGGAGGGTAGTTGTAGCAAACAAAATTAGTACAGTAGCAAAATTGTACCAAGGGTGGCTATATCGTACAGAATTAATAAAGTGGAAGGTAACAAAAATACAATGGCAGGTGTATGAGAGCAACTGTGATGACAATGACTCGTGTTAACCCTACACTAAGCAATAGTCATGTTACAAGTGACCTTTCCCATGCAATGCTGATTTGGTTCACTAATTCAATAACGATTGTATCTAGCACTATTGTTAGCAGAATTGATACTTGATTGCTTCAATAGGATTTCTGATTCAATAGTGACCAAAGGAAATGGACTATTCGTTTGTTTTCAAAAATTTTATATGCTAGATAATTAATTTTTTCTCTTTTAATATAATTTTTTCTTTTTTTTTTCCTTTTTTTATTTCAGTGGTACGAACATATACATGCTGTAATAATTGATTTGCATGGCAGCCTGTGACCTGGCAGAGATATGTAATCTATATAGTAAGGGTACGTATTCAATGCAATAAATGGCCAAGTATATGGTCAATGTGTAGGAGCCCAACAATTATTTTTTTGCCTGATTTCTCTCTCTCACTCACTTTTTTCTTAGTTGCAGCGTTTAATTCTTCTCTCTATGGATAATAAATGGCCAACTATACAGTCAATGTGTAGGAGCCCAAAAAGTATTTTTTGCCTGATTTCTCTCCTTATCTCTCACTTTTTTCCTAGTTGTTGCAACGTTTAATTCTTCTCTCAATGGATAATTATTCTTTCTACAAACTTTTGAAAATGACCTAGTGCCTAATTTTGGTCAAAGATCGACTTCAGAGAAACTTTGAAAGTTGTGGCAAAATGCCATATTAGACAGTCTTGTTTCAAGTGTGGCCAATGGCTAGAATCAGAAAACAACGCTTTAATAAAAGTGTGGCCAAAGGCCAGGATCAAAAACAAAGCTCTGATACCAAATGTAATATATTAAATAATGTGTGAATGAATGATATGGTTTGATTTCAAATGAGGGCCTCGTATAAATTCTAGGTGGGATGCCCTTTCTTGAATAGACATGTCCTAGCTACCAAACATTCTTTTCATTATGTTAATTATATTTTTTATTATTATTATTATTATTACTATTATTATTATTTATTGATATATTTATGGTCGTAACACTCCCTCTTAGCAAGGAAGGTATTTTGCACCATCCTAGCTTATCTTTGTAGAAGACAAACTTCCCCTTCACAAAGGACTTGGTGAGAATATCTACAAACTGATCATCTATGGAGTTACACTAAAGCTTCATGCTCCCCTCTAGACCCTATCTCTAATGAAGTGATATATGATCTCAATATGCTTGGGCTTATCATGGAACACTGGATTATCCAAGACATTATCACAATAGCCTCCAACTCTTGACAAAATAATCCTATCAACAAGTTGCAAAGCCAAATAAATTCACAACTCGCCAAACTCGCTACCATATACTCTACATTTGCTAAACTAAGTGCCAACAAAGTCTGATTCCTATTGAACAAGGAAATCATTGTTGATCCCAAGCTCTGAAGCAGCACCCTAAAGTGCTCTTCCTATCCACTACACTCCCAGCCCAATCTAAGTTTGTATACCCTAACAACGTCAATCCATCACCACTGACATACCTTAGCCCATACTTAATTATACCATAAAGGTACCTGAACACATGCTTCGCTACAATCCAATGGAACCCTTGCAGTTCCACCATGAACTGGCTCAGGGGCAAAGCATATATCTGGCCTAGTGTTGTCCAAATACATCAAAGAACCAATCCACTGCCAATACAAAGTGGGATCCACCAACTCTGAATTTGAATCACTCAACTTCTTCAAATTGGTGGTCATAGGTGTAGTCAAAGGCCTATGGTCCACCATCCCAAACCTCCTCAAAATATCAAATGCATATTTGTTAAAATTGGCAACTAGGGCCAAACTCCATATGGGTCACCTTATTTATGACGGCAGATATTTTTCTTGGATTCCTCTCTCCGAGAGGTGTAGGATTTATCTAAAGATCATCCAATTCCGACATGTAAAAATGAGGATATGAATTTATTTGTATTATTGACAAATTGTCAAGGTCGGCCAGCAATCAAAACAGGCACTTTTACCCCCAGTTCATCCTCAACGTTGCGTATAAAAGGAGGAGACCTCAAGTCATTATTTGATCATCTCATGATCTCCCTCTCCACTTGTTTTGGGTACGTCCTCTCCAAAGGAGGAGTAGGTGGAAAGAAGGATCTCAAGCCCTAGCCGCAGCAAAAAAAGGAGTCTTGGACAGCATGGAAGAAGGCAAAAAGATCAGTGTACTTCTGTGAATGGGTCGCAGGAGCAGCAGGGATGGCGTGGCACATTTGAAGGGTTATTTTTCTTATGTTAAGGGTTGTTCTTTGGCTAGGTTTGCAGGACTATATTGGAGCTAAACCGCAGTAAGAAGAAGACCTAAAAGACAGCGTACAAGAAGCCTATCAACATGGTTTCTTTGGTTGACGTAGGTGACAGCATGGAGGAGAAAGGACTGTTTCAAGGTATAAGGAGGGTTGTCTTAAATGCGAATTAGTGCCAGCAAGAAGAGTTGTCTAGGCCGAGGATAATGAAAGGATAAACGCAGTGGTTGAGGGCGTTTGTATGGGTCTGTTGCTACAGCAAGTTGCTGAGCTAGGCCGCAAGCCATAGCCAGCAACATGAGGTTGTTATAAGTGTTGCGTTGAGGGTTATTCAACCAGCAAGGAGCAGCGTGGTGGTGGAAGGGTCTCACCTTGGAGAACCGTAGCTCTAGAGGCTTGATATGCTGAAATCAGTTGAAGATTAGAGGGCTGATAAGTATGCCCTTACCTGTGATGCAGCAAAGGAAGGAGGGTCTTGTGGAAGGCAAATGCAGTCCTTTAGGTGACTGTTGGAGCACTTTTTAGGGCTGACTTATTTCTGACAAGTATGCCCTAACCAGTATTCAGAACTGCAGTCCTTGGTGCCAGAATTGCAACTTCATTGTGTCATCTTCATGGTGAAGATCTTTGATGTCAAATCTCCTATTTTGGCAAGTCAGTATTGACTTCAAATCATTGTACTCTATCTCTCTCTCTCTCTGCTAAACTATTGAAGAATATATAAGAAGAATTGATCAAGGGTTTCCCCACATTAGGGTTTGTCCCTAGCTGGTTCCACATCTTGCGTCCTCTTGTCTTGGCTTGTCCTCCACTGTTTATGTTTATGTTCTATCTGCATTTTACTATCATGTTGAAGTGATTGCTAATCTGGATATTTATATTGGGCTAATAGAAAATTTGAAGTAAAATTGCTCTAAAGCATAGAACATACCATTGTTTCCTAAATTTAACATGGTATCAAAGATAGGCTAGGGCAAAGCCCAAGCAAGAGTGAGAGAAAGCAATCTCTAAGAGTTCGTTGACAAGCCTCCTTGAATCCTGCCAGTCTAAAGTATATTCAAGCATGATATGGGCTGGAATATTGAAAATACAAATCCATACATTATAGTGATATGTCTTGATGAACATCTGAAAAATGTTGCATAAGGCTAGATACTATAGCTACAGAGATTGCAAGGCATTAATACCATTTGTTGACATGACGCCTACACATGCTAATCCCAAGGAGCATACCTTGTTGAAACAAGTTAGGTAGACATGACAAGAGATTGAATTCCTCTTCAAGGTTGAAGTGTTGAAGGCTGAAGTGTAGAACTTGATGAAGTATAGACTACTTGTGTTGAGGGGATCAAATCATGTTTAATCGAGGACACTTCAGCCCTATTCAAAGGAACCCAAAGCTAATTTATCAGCCCTCTCTTGATTGCACTTATTGGCATGTAATCTGATCTCTGCATCAAAGACACAGTGAGGACAAACTTTCTAAAAGCTCGCATCCACAGAGATGTTATGTCACAAAATGATGATCACAAAAGTACAATCCTCTGGACACTCGCATGTCATAGAAAGAGAAGGTGCCACAGAGCTCTGGTATGTATATTTCATTATTAATCAAGTGAATATATTAATGCTTTTGTGACAGGTCTGATCTCCAATGCTAGAAGGCTTTTAAGGCCTTCCTATTCAACCATACTCTAGAAGAAAGGAAATTAAAATTCCAAGTTTACTCGTGCGTAAATACTCAGTCCGAAGTTGACTTTGAGGACACTTTGAGCATGAAATTGCACCTAACCTTTTACTCATTCCCGAGCATGAGGCCCAAGCTTCTTGAAGCAGTCTAGCTCTTATGTTCTGAGTTCATTTCATCTCATAAGAACTAAACTTGAGTGTCTGTTGTAAAGAAAGAGGAACCGAGACTCCAGTAAGATCATCACCTTGATCTCAGTATCAGTTCATAGGTACATTTGGAATCAGTATGAGCTCCTCGGTGATGAAATCCATAAAGAATGCCTTGATCTCATACATGGATTCACAGCCTGAATCTCTTATGTCAATCAAGTTGACCTGTGAAATGTTATTTACTTACAACTTTTGAGCACATTGAAAAGGAAGATATCTACAAGCCTCAAGAAGTTTGGATCCTCCATTGGCTTATGAAATGAATCAAGGTGTATTGCATTGGGTCACCGATTCACAGTCCCTCATCATTCCATGTCAAGCACCAGGGGAGAAGTCAGGTTCTCTTCATCAGTTTCCTTTCAATCTTGGAAGTACTTCAATACATTAGCAATAACTCAACATCAAGCATGGAAGGTCATCTATGACTGAAGCATTGGCAATGGATCTTGTTCACAATCGAAGTTGTGAACAAGATATGTAAGTTCGAGATAGTCTGATGAACTTAAGGACAGATCTAATTCTTTTCTTGCACTAACAACTTCTGATGAATTACAAAAGTAGTTGTGTAACAAGTTTTGGAGGAATATCCTGGTTAGG
Organism: Pinus tabuliformis; assembly: GCA_031772625.1. Lineage (NCBI taxonomy): Eukaryota > Viridiplantae > Streptophyta > Pinopsida > Pinales > Pinaceae > Pinus > Pinus tabuliformis. Next base: position 702,002,342 of record CM062811.1, read on the forward strand.
AATGGCTTCATTTCATCAGATGATTTGAAACTGGATATCTTTGATGTAGCAACACTGTTTATCCTCGTGCAGTAGTTGATGTTATACTTCCTCAATTCAAAGGAAGATGATGAAATTCTGAAGTCACTTATCATGGTCATATGGATACAACTGGCTAGATGAGATCATCCTTATTAAGTAGTTTCCTACACATAGCAAAAATCATTTAGCAATCTCATTGTTGAAAGATAAATGACCATCTGACGTATGGCTTCAGAGGGAGCCATAGAGTATTTCAAGAAAGATAACCATGTCTAAGGGTGTTGATTCATGATCATTGATATGATATTTGAAGACTCTAACAATGATATCCTTGTTACTTGAGAGGCAGCATGTTTGGCTGACTTTGATGTATAGACTCAAGGATGAATAGCAGGGTGCAGATGGCTTGATGGATATACCTTAAACAAGCATACATTTCCAATGTTTAAAGGGAGCCATGATGTTTATTGAGATCCTCTCATGTAAGAGGTAGTTGGCTTCAGAATTTGAGATAAAGGACCTAGGCACTACTTCCTAGGATTGGAGGTTTGGCAAAAGCCAGGAGAAATTTTCCTATCTCAAGGAAAATATGTTAGATATCATTTTGGGATTCAACTGCGTTAAGTAAGTCATTCACGTATGACCATTTCCATGAGAGGTAGTCGTAACTGACTAATTTCTCATGATTTTTGAATAGTTCACTTAGCACTCATTGCATCAGGTGATGCTCACAGGGGTGAAGAAGTGGGATTGAAACTAGGTAAATGAATCACATAGCATCAATCACCACTTCCGGGGCTTGCACCCAGTAACCAGGACTTCCCAGGAGGTCACGCATCCCAGAACTCCTCTGGCTCAAGTGCGCTTAACTGTGGAGTTTTCCCCACAATCAAGCCCACTTAGCTTGGTACCCCATTTGCAAAACCTTAGCAAGTATTGTGCCTCATGAACCATTCAAGTAGAGATCCCTTGACTCTTTTTGAATTTATGCTATCTGATTCATTTCACTAGTTTCAGTCCCACTTCTTCACCCCTGTGAGCATCACCCGATGCAATGAGTGCTAAGTGAACTATTCAAAAATCATGAGAAATTAGTCAGTTACGACTACCTCTCATGGAAATGGTCATACGTGAATGACTTACTTAACGCAGTTGAATCCCAAAATGATATCTAATATAATGCATTGCGTAAACCCCCATACTTAAATTGGAAAATATGTTGTGAAGATTTTGGAAAGATTTGGGATGGTGGACTGCAAGACTATGACTACCCCGATGGAACTTAACTTCAAGAAGTTATGTGGTAGTGTTGTCGAACTTGAATTGCGAAATGATTTTGAGTATCGCCAACTCATAGGAGCACTGATGTTCTTGGTGAACTCCCATCTGGATATATGTTTTGCAGTTAATACATTGAGCCAATATATGGTTGAGCCTCATCACACACATTGGATTGGTGACAAGAATCTTCTGAGATATCTTCGGGGCACAATCACTCATGGATTGAGATACACTGCCAGAGACGTGAGGCTGCATGGTTATTCTGATGTTGATTGGGCTGGCAGTGTGGTGGATCGCAAGAGCACTTTTGATTGTTGTTTCTCTTTGGGTTCTGATTCGATATCCTGGATGAGCAAGAAGCAGAATTCGATTGCCTTAAGCACTGCTGAGGCTGAATACATAGCTGCAAACATGGCCTCCTATGAAGCTATCTAGTTGAGGAAACTCTTCAGTGAGTTGTTTAGACATGTGTTGGATACCACCGTGATCCTCTGCGACAACCAGAGTGGGATCTGATTATCAAAGAATCTCGTATTTCATGATCGCTCCAAGCACATAGATATCAGGTACCACTTTATCCGAGATATCGTACAACAAGGAGCAATAAGGCTCCATCACATTGGGATTGATGAGCAAGTCACCGACATTCTGACAAAGCCCTTGGGAAAGGTCAAATTCTTGACTTTCCAAGAACGACTACGAGTCGTGGAGAGACCCTCTTATGAGGGTCTTCTATGATATGGACATTGAACTCTGGGAGCTCTGGGAGCTTTGGGAGGCTTGGGGTACTTCTTGGAGCGATGATAAACATAGGGTGAGCGGTTCAGCCTTCCCCTAGTGGTTTGTTGTGTATAGAGTGAGTGGTTCAACCTTCCCCTAGTGGTTTGTTGTGTACAGGGTGAGTGGTTCAGCGTTTCCCTGTGATAACCCGTGGCGACAAGTAGACAGGATGAGTGGTTCATCCTTCTCCTACTGAGACATCCTACCCATGCAGTCCGGGACTCATGGGAAGTACCTCTCATCTGGCCAATGAGTAGGGAAATGAGGATAGGGACCATAGTACAACCGATGGACGTATCGTGTACTACTATACTCCCTATGCTAGGATGATATTGATCTGGGATCAATTGGAACTGACTTCGGGTCAGTAAGAGTGGTATGACACACTCTCTTTTGATTAGAATTGACTTCGGGTCAGTAAGAGTGGTATGAGACACTCTCTTTTATCTGGGACTGACTTCGAGTCAGTAGAGAAAGGTATGATACATTCTCGATCACTTCTTCTTCTTCATAGTTCAACAGAGCAAAGTAAAGCAGAGCAGAGTAGTGCATTGGTGGCAGAGATAGTACCATCTAGCAAATGGAGTTCTCCCTAGTTGAGAGGAGTGTTAAAATTGGAAACTAGGGCCAAACTCCATATGGTCACCTTATTATGACAGCTGATATTTTTCTTGGATTCCTCTCTCCGAGAGGTGTAGGATTGATCTAAATATCATCCGACTCCGACATGTAAAAATGAAGATATGAATTTCTTTGTATTATTGACAAATTGTCAAGGTTGGGCAGCAATCAAAACAGACACTTTTACCCCCAGTTCATCCTCAACGTTGCATATAAAAGGAGGAGACCTCAAGTCATTATTTGATCATCTCATGGTCTCTCTCTCCACTTGTTTTGGGTATGTTCTCTCCAAAGGAGGACTAGGTGGAAAGAAGGATCTCAAACCCTAGCCGCAGCAAAGAAAGGAGTCTTGGACAGCATGGAAGAAGGCAAAAAGATCAGTGTACTTCTGTGAATGGGCTGCAGGAGCTACAGGGATAGCGTGCCACATTTGAAGGGTTATTTTTGCTTATGTTAAGGGTTGTTCTTTGGCTAGGTTTGCAGGACTGTATTGGAGCTAAACCGCAATAAGGAGACCTAAAAGACAGCGTACAAGAAGCCTATCATCATGGTTTCTTTGGTTGACGTAGGTGACAGTGTGGAGGGGAAAGGATTTTTTCAAGGTATAAGGAGGGTTGTCTTAAATGCGGATTAGTGCCAACAAGAAGAGTTGTCTAGGCCGAGGACAATGAAAGGATAAATGCAGTGGCTGAGGGCGTTTGTATGGGCCTGTCGTTACAGCAAGTTTCTGAGCTAGGCTGCAGGCCATAGCTAGCAACATGAGGTTGTTATAAGTGTTGTGTTGAGAGTTATTCAGCCAGCAAGGAGCAGGCGTGGTGGTGGAAGGGTCTCACCTTGGAGAACCGTAGCTCTAGAGGCTTGATATACTGAAACCAGTTGAAGATTAGAGGGTTGATAAGTATGCCCTTACTTGTGATGCAGCAAAGGAAGGAGGGTCTTGTGGAAGGCAAGTCGCGGTCCTTTAGGTGACTGTTCGAGCACTTTTAGAGCTGACTTATTTCTAACAAGTATGCCCTAACCAGTGTTCAAAACTGCAGTCCTTGGTGCCAGAATTGCAACTTCATTGTGTCATCTTCATGTTGAAGATCTTTGATGTCAGATCTCCTATTTTTGAAAGTCAGTATTGACTTCAAATCATTGTACTCTATCTCTCTCTCTGTGTTGAACTATTGAAGAATATATAAGAAGAATTGATCAATGGTTTCCCCGCATTGGGGTTTGTCCCTGGTTGGTGCCACATTGTGTGTCCTCTTGTCTTGGCTTGTCTTCTACTATTTATGTTTATGTTCTATCTGCATTTTACTATCATGTTGATGTGATTGCTAATTTGGATATGTATATTGGGCTAATAGAGAATTTGAAGTAAAATTGCTCTAAAGCAGAGAGCACACCATTGTTTCCTAAATTTAACAATATTTCCCTTGTCAAAGGAAAATCTCGCCTGACTGTTGCCACACCTCCAACCCCAAGAACTAATGCATCATGCCAATGTCCATCTCGAATTCTGAAGTGAAATCCTATTTGCACATCTCAATGAACTTCTTTGATCCTCTGAGATATAGGTTATCCTAATAAAATATCAGGATGAGTGGATCATCACCAACAAATATGTAGTATAGGTTGGGATCCACTTCACTCTTGTTGAAGTCCATACTCAACAAATACCAATTAATCCTTGAGTACCATGCTCTAGGTGGCTTCTTCAGTCCCTATAAATCCTTCTTCAACTTGCACATATGAGAATCCCTCCCATGTAATTAGAGATGTGACTAGGCAGAACACATTAGTCATCATCTTTCTCTTGTATCTTCTATTGTGCTCACTCTCTCTCTCTCTCTCTCTCTCTCTCTCTTGGAATCGCTAGGGTTTTTCGAACTTCTTGGAACATCCTTAAGTCTAGGGTTAGGCTTTTATTCCTTGGAGATTAAATGTTAAGGTTTTGAGATGAAACCCTAGGTTGTACTTGTTGAAGAGAAAAAAAGAGATGTCTTATCCTAGAGGAAGACTTGCTTGAGTGATTCATGCTTCTTGGATCTCCTTGGTTGAGCTAGGGTTTTCTTGGTTTTTCCTAGTTAGGACTTTAGAGAGCTAGTAGATTGTACTAGTTCTTGTGATAAAACTATGGTATGTACATGAACTTCAACTTATGCACATTAATGAAGTTTTCAGCTATCCAATACTTGGGAATATCGCAGATTTGATTTTTAGCCATCTGTGTTCTTCATGGTTTCTAATTTCCAGCTATATATGTCTAATGATTTAATGCAAGTAAAGGGTAATTATGTTAAGTGTTTTAACATTGTAATTGAAGAAAATAAAGGTTGTTTCACTGCTGTATTTGTTAGGATATTCCGACACATAGGAAATAGTTAAGTTCAACTTGGTCTAGTATAGAGTTAGGTATAGAGTTAGGTAAAGTGTGTTTCTTTACCGTTGTACATTTTGTAACTTACAATCCGACGGTCACGATATGTAGTGATCCGACGGTTCACTCTCTCCTCGGTATTACCGACACTTGATCCGTGGCTTGACACCCGATTGGTCCATGAGTTCTATTTAAAGCGCATGGAGGGTCATTGTTCGAGTAATCCGTCTATGAGAGAAAGCTTATGTAAATTTTCATTCTTTGATTAATAAATTGCCTGAAGTGGCCACGTTGGCTCAGGCCGTGGATTGTTTCCCTCTTTGAGGGTTTTAACCACGTCAAAAATACTGGTGTATCGATTTGAGATCTGGTTGTGAGCGGTGTCCTTTTGGTGTTCTTGTTGACTGCTTTCGGGCCGAGAGGACTGCTCTATTGTGTTCGGAGCATCTGTTCCAGTGAGGAACCCCTTTCGTTTCACGCGAAAAGGTTTCCGGTAGCCCTATCTGCGTCATTTTTAAGATCTGGAGGTATACAGTGTTTATCTGCAGTTTACTGTTATTTTCTCTCTGGTTATTTCGGTTTCTGTTTATTTAGCTTTTTTTTATTACCGGATCTATACCTTTCATTTCTGCGTATGCTCTTTGCCCTGCAACTCTGTGCGATCTGGGCAAATCAGAAACAGAAAGGAAGTTTTTTTTCTCATGTGTATGCTCTTTTCCCTACACCTTAGTGTGATCTTGGAAAATCAGAAACATTGAGAAAAATATTTAGTTTCCGGCTAAAGCTAACTTTGAGCCGTAAGGTTCGTTTTTCTTTGCATATTCGTGTTGGGTTTTGTTTTTTTGTTTTGTAGGAAAAAAGAGCTTTCTCAAGGCAAGCACGCAACCCAAGGCCCCCCCCCCCCCCCCCCCGCTCTCTCTCTCTCTCTCTCTCTCTCTCTCTCTCAAATTTTTTGTATAGCTCAATTGGTTCAAAGCTATTTTAAGAGAGTAGAGGTCTTGGGTTCAAATCTCCATTTTGTGGGGGCGTTTTTTTTCATTCCCGCACATTCGCGCACTTTGTCGGCAACTTCAACAAATTTTTTTCAAAAAGCCATAACTTCATCCGGAAGCCCTTTTCAGAGCCGTTTTTTTTAAAACAGCCTAATTTTTCAAGATCTATCCATTGGAACACTTACTTTCAGCATCTTCAGCTTCAGTTTTTTTTAAAATGGAAAGTCCATGCCAAGTCATTCTTGACAGCACTAACTACTTCCAATGGATATCCTACATGGAAGATTTACTTAGAAGTAAAGGTCTCTACAGAATAGCCACAGGCCAAGAGAAGAAACCAAAAGATGAAGACAAGGCTGCAAAATGGGAAAATAGACAAGATCAAGCACGTGGTTTGATAGGGATGTCTATTTCTCCTGATCTTAGATTCCATATTGCAGAACTTGAAACTCCTCATGAAGCATTGGAACAAATCACTAAAGTTTTTGGGATTAAAAATGAAATTAGAGCCCATCAACTTGAAAATGAGTTGCTTACATTGGATCCTAATAATTTTTCTTGCATTGAAGATTTCTTGTCCAAATTCAAGACCCTTAGATATCTCTTGGAAGGTGTTAAGGTTAAGAAAGAAGATAGTAACCTTATTTATTCCATCCTTACTAAGTTGGGACCAGCCTACTCTGTATTTGTTTCCACCTTCCATTCTACAAGGGAAGCTTTAATTTGTCAAGGAAAAGACTACAAGGCCCCTTCCTTTGACTCTTTTTGTGATTCTTTAATAAGAGAACAAGAAAAACTCTTACACCTTGGTCTTCTTAATCTTGGAAACTCTTCCAAGAAAGCGTTAGCCGCCCAGCAGCAACCAAATTCAAAGAATCCTAAGAAGTCATATCCTAAAAAGAATGGTCCTAAACCAAACAAGGGTCCTAAGCAAATTCAGCCTCAAAATGAAAGATCATTTCAGCAAAATGATAAGACCAATAAAAACAAATGGAAGAAGACTGATAGACATTGTAACTTTTGTAATCGAGATGGCCACTTAGAATCTAAATGCTTTAAGAAGATGGAAGCCTTGGAAGCCGCAATGAAGAAACATAACATCCATGTGGAGCATTCTTCAACTTCAACTTCAACTTCATCTTCAGGAATGGCACTTTCTGCATGTCGTTGTCAATCATCTCAGTCTGGTTATGCATTAAATGTATCTTCTTCTTCTCATTCTCATGAGTGGCTCATTGATTCTGGAGCCTCTTATCACATGGCCAAAAACAAAGCCATGTTTTCTTCTTTAAATGATTGTAACACCAAAAATATATATGTTGGTGATGATAGATCTCTTAATGTTGTAGGGACTGGAACTGTTCATCTAGACAACGGTCAGTTTAATGATGTATTATGTGTTCCAACCTTATCCTGCAACCTTCTATCTGTATATCAGATAACTCATTCAGGTGAAGGTAAATTGTTGAATTTTCACCTCATGATGTTGTAATCAAGGATCTAAGAGATCCTAAACAGATTCTAGCTACTGGTATTGCTGATGATTCCACAAGGTTGTATAAGTTTCACAACTTTGGGTCATCAAATCTTCCCTCAGTATTTGTTGCTCATAATGATGAAGTGAGCAAACTTTGGCATGAGCGATTTGGTCACTTAAACTATCGCTCCCTTCAGCATCTATGTAAAGAAAATATGGTGACAGGTCTTCCTATGGTATCTTGCAGAGATGGTGTTTGTTCCGGATGTGTACTCGGAAAACATCATCGGGACAGTTTTGAAAAACGTGCCTCTTGGCATGCCTCAGCCCCTTTACAGCTTGTGCACAGTGATTTATGTGGTCCACTTCTTGTTGCTTCATTCTCTGGCTGCAAGTATTTCTTAACTTTCATTGATGATTTCTCCAGACGCACTTTGATATACTTCTTAAAACTCAAGAGCGAAGTATTTAACACCTTTTTGGCCTTCAAAGCCTTTGTTGAAAAACAATCTGGACATCAAATTCTTAAGCTAAGAACTGATAATGGTGGAGAATATGTTAAAAACACATTCATCAACTTTTGCACCGAAAATGGAATTCAAATGCAACATACTGTTCCATACACTCCACAACAAAATGGTGTAGCTGAAAGGAAAAATCGCACCTTAAAGGAAATGGCTAATTGTATGCTGCAATCTAAAGGACTCAGTCTTAGTTTTTGGGCCGAAGCAATTAATTGTGCAAATTATATAATCAATCGCACTCCTACTAAGGTTCTAAAGAATATCACTCCAGAAGAAGCTTGGAGTTCCATTAAACCAGATGTAAGTCACTTTCGTGTTTTTGGAAGTGAAGCATGGGCCCATATTCCAGATGAAAAGCATAAAGCTATAGAACCTAAGAGTGAGAAATGTACTTTTGTTGGATATTCTGAAGATGTAAAAGGTTATAGACTTATTCCATTTAAGTCCAAAAATGTTATCATTAGAAGAGATGTAAAATTTGATGAAAATAAATTGGCCTGCGAGCCTAGTCCGGCGGATGTGCCACCTCTTCCTATCTCTTCTACTTTTGAAAACATTTCTTCTTCAGATGATGAAAGTGAGGATGACAATCCTCCCCCACCTTCTCAAGATCCTCAACTTCCAAGATGGGTCCGTGCTACTCGGGATGCAGCAGGTGATCTTGTCGGTGATCCTACAAATCAGCGACGTACACGTTCTCAGTTTAAAAGAGCCTCTTCTTTACTGGCTCAAGCTCCAGTAAATCATGATCCTGACACTTTTGCAGAAGCTTCAGGCCATCCACATTGGGAAGCAGCTATGAATGAAGAATATCATTCATTGTTGGCAAATGATACATGGGATCTTGTTCCTCTACCAAAGGGACGCAAACTTGTTAGATGTAAATGGGTTTACAGAACCAAGTATGGACCAGATGGGAAAGTAGATAAACATAAAGCTCGTCTTGTTGCTAAGGGCTTTTCACAGGTTGAAGGCATTGACTACACTGAAACCTTCTCCCCTGTTGCCAAAATGAACTTTATCTGCCTTGTTCTTTCCCTTGCTGCCTCTTTAAAATGGGAAGTCCATCAGATGGATGTTAAATCTGCCTTCTTGCATGGGGACTTGCATGAAGAAATCTATATGGAACAACCCATTGGCTTCATCCAAACAGACTCCAGCCTTGTATGCCCACTTTCTTGGTATGCCAAAATGGATAGCTTTCTTTTAGAATCTGGCTTTTCTAGGTGTTATTCTGACAATACTATCTACACCAAGAAAGTGGGCAACTCTCTTATCATCCTTGTTCTTTATGTTGATGATCTTATTCTTACTGGTAGTGATCCCAACCTTATAAACCATGTGAAGTCCAGCCTTAAAAAGAAATTTGAAATGACAGACTTAGGACACTTACACTATTTTCTCGGTCTTCAAGTCTTGCAATCCAAGGAGGGTATTTCCCTTTCCCAGTCTAAGTATGCTTGTGATATTCTTCGTCATTTTCACATGGAAGACTGTAAGCCAGCCCCTTCTCCCTTTCAGTCTGGAGTCAAACTTTCAGTCTCTTGTACTTCTCCTGAAGTTGATGCTACCTTATACCGTCAACTTGTAGGAAAACTCTTGTATTTAACCCATACTCGTCCTGACCTTTCCTTTGTTGTTGGCCTTGTTGCTCGTTTTATGCAAAACCCCCGTGAAAGTCATTGGAAAGCAGCTAAAAGAATACTTCGTTATGTTCGTGGTACAGTACAGTTTGGGATTCATTACAGTGCCAAAGCAGCTCCTCTATTAGTTGGTTTCACTGATTCTGATTGGGCTGGTGACCCTGACGATCGGAAGTCTACTGCCGGTTATGTCTTCACTCTTGGTTCAGGACCTATTACATGGGCTTGTAAGAAACAGGCTGCCATTTCTCTTTCGTCAGCAGAAGCAGAGTATCGTGGTGCCGTGGAAGCTAGTAAGGAAGCCTTGTGGCTTCGTCAGATCCTATCAGAGTTTGGCTTTGAGCAGCAGCATCCAACCACACTTTGGTGTGATAATCAAAGTGCCATTCAGCTATGCAAAGATCCAGTCTAGCATCAGCGCAGCAAACACATTGAACTACACATGCACTTCATCAGAAAGCTCATTCATGACCATGTTCTTGAAGTGCAATATTGTTCAACAGATGATCAGGTTGCAGACATCTTCACAAAGGCTCTCACAGAGGCGAAGTTCACTAAACTTCGATATATGCTTGGAGTTCAAGAAGTTGTCACTAAGGGGGGATAGGCTCTAGTGCCTCCTTCCTTCTCCTATTGTGTCATATTTGTAAATCCTTCAATCCTATCCCAAGTTGTTCTTAAGGGGGGATGTTAGGATATTCCGACACATAGGAAATAGTTAAGTTCAACTTGGTCTAGTATAGAGTTAGGTATAGAGTTAGGTAAAGTGTGTTTCTTTACCGTTGTACATTTTGTAACTTACAATCCGACGGTCACGATATGTAGTGATCCGACGGTTCACTCTCTCCTCGGTATTACCGACACTTGATCCGTGGCTTGACACCCGATTGGTCCATGAGTTCTATTTAAAGAGCATGGAGGGTCATTGTTCGGGTAATCCGTCTATGAGAGAAAGCTTATGTAAATTTTCATTCTTTGATTAATAAATTGCCTGAAGTGGCCACGTTGGCTCAGGCCGTGGACTGTTTCCCTCTTTGAGGGTTTTAACCACGTCAAAAATACTGGTGTATTGATTTGAGATCTGGTTGTGAGCGGTGTCCTTTTGGTGTTCTTTCTGAGGAACTTACCCTGTAAATTCCTACAGTATTTACATCTACAAATAAATGTTTTCAGATCTGGTTTATGCGTGATAAGGTAACCCTTGATATATTTTCTCTTGGATTGCCTAGACGTTTGGGGTTGTTGAGGATTGAAATATTGTTCGCTGCTACTGCTGTTTTAATTATATTAAGAGTTGAAAATTCACTGGGTAAAGATCCAAGAAACCTCTAGTTAAAGAGGTGAAATTTCTTTCTTGCATTAAAATCAATTTGTGCCGGAAATTTCCACATGCATAGTTTAGATAAATGGAAGTACATACAAAGAAGTTGTTAAGAGTGTGTGAAGAGTGGCACAGCCTTATTATTGAAGAGTTACATACATCTACAACATGATCAACAAAAAGGTTGTAAAATGCTCAACTCTATCAGCAATGCCTCCACTCCTAATGATAACACCATTTGCAAAAGGGGGCCCCTGTATACTCATGGATGTCACTCATAGATAACGGATGAAGTGAACTACCCCAACCACCTAATAGAAGATCACAACCCTCTTATACTGCTTATAATTTTCAGCCTCATGTGCTTTAGCATTTTATCACAATGACAATACAAAAAAATGCGCTAATAGACAAAACAAGCATTGAAGGTTCTATTAAAATTGGCGCTGACAATCATTGGAATGAGCCCATTATTGACTCCTACAGGTATGTTATCATGTAGGGTAGAAGGGGATCAGTTGAGTGATCGCACTCAAGGCTGATCACATATTTATCAGAAAGAGATTGTAAAAAGGTCCCTACGAGGGTGGCAACTTGAGGCAAGAGTATCGAGACTACTAAGGATATCCCACAAAAGTTAGTGCATTGTGCTCAATGAAACGTAAAATATGCAGAAACCAGAAATAACTATGCAAAGAAATCAAATAACTCCTCCAAAATTAATCTATGCTACTGATACAAAGTAAAGATTTCACCAGGATGAAAATGTTACAATCTTAAGCCTGATTTTTGTGAGGACTGTTACCCCATGACATCTAGGGGTAAGTAGAGATTTTTCTCTCATGATTCTTATCATAGACAACAATTCCACAAATGAGATCCACAGTTCTCCATGAGCAGCTGACCAAAGATGCTTCCCACATTTGTTCAGCTCACTTACATTTGATGGTTATGATGCTTGACATGCATGAGGTACATTATGTCACTACTTCATATTGGGTGTTAATGTCTTATGTACTTGTCATGAAAGTGGTGATCATCAATTGAGTCAAATAATGGATCATGATGCTCTAAATTTGTGTCATTTGCCTTGTTTCACCTTCCTGGGTCATCATCATCCTCTATATAAGTGTTGTCACCATTGGGTAGAGTCATACAACTAGACAGCTAAGGTGCACCATGTCCATATGCCAATCCATACTTAACACTATCCATCCTTCCTGATTTCCGATGTCCAGCTCATGGGTCGGTTGCCATATGTCACAAAAAGGTTCATGCTCCATATTCCCATGAGAAGGATGTTTAAGCTAGAAGTCAATGCAGATAAGTAAATAAAAAAGGGGGCAGAATGCAAAGCAAAATAAAAATCAATAAAAAGGAAAAGATCAAAAGCCAAAGCAAAGCTTGATCAATGCCCGTTACCAAGTCTTGGGCCTGAAAGCATAATCTAAAAAAGGATTGAATGAAATAAAGAAAAGGGACTAAATGAAATAAATAAATAAAGAATAAGGCAAGGGATATTAAGAAACAAAGACAAAGAAAGGTAACTCAAGACATAAGTACTCCCACATTTCAAAGCCACTCATATGGATGAATATCTTAAACAACCTCTCATGATTGTGCAATGCAACTCATGTGAAACCATGCCTTAGCTGCCAAACCATGCCATCTATCATTACATGTGCTCCTTGATTAGTCTCCCGGGAAGTACTTCTCATCTTTGGTGTTGACACATGTGATAGGGTTTGATCATGTCCCCATCATATCTTAACTTGGAAAATGGTATATATTCTATGAGTTACTATGAAGTTAGAATATTATAGGTAGTGTTTTTCTACCTAATGGCATTTTCATTTTGACGTGACTCAATTTTTATGTTGCACTAGGATTTTGGCACATGTTTTAAGGGTAGCCAATTTTAAAAGCAATTATCTTTTGACAAAATGCTAGAATTCCACCAAATAAACATCATTAGATGCAGAAAAACCATAGGATTTCCAAAATTGGTCATAATAGAAATTCAGTCAAAAATTGACACAATTATGATGCTTTTAAAATCTGTCACAAGAAGATTATCGCCAAATTTTTTAATCATTCATGGAACATCTTTGGAGGAGGTCAGTCCCTCATTCCACATTTGAAGAGGATGACTTGGCACTAGTGTTATCAAAACCGGCCGGTCCGGCCGTTTTTGCCCAAAACCGGTCTGAACTGGGCCTCCAAACTGGAATAGCCCAGTTCGGAACCGAACTAGCCAATTTTGTAACGGAACCGGCCGGTTCGGTACTGAACCAGCCTATTTCACTAAACTGGCTGGTTCAGGACCGGTTCTGTATAGTATGTACTTATGCAGGCCAGCGCAAAAAAATTTGCCTTTTTTTAATTTTTTTTAATCTTTTTAATTTGGTGGCCCACTTCTAATTCTCCCCTAGGCTAGCCTAACATTCAAGCCTATGGCCCTCAACCTAATAATCAAGCCTATGGCTCTAGTATTGCTATGCAATTCATGGTAATGTTAAATTCTTGGAGTAAAAGGGACATTCTATGAAAGATAAAGGAGATTGTCACTTCTACTTAAATTTTTAACATTATCATAAAATGGCTCGAGATGTTTGATGCAATGTTGTTAAAAGCGCGAGCGGGATTAAATCGGCGCCGGGAATAAAGCGGAAAAAATCAGAAAAAGCGGGAAAAAAGCGTTTGGTACAAAAATATTCATTTTTTTCAATTTTTTTAATATCTAAACCATCTACAACATAAAATAAATACATTGACACATAAATATGATAAAAAAACTAATATATAAGATGTTTAATATCATTTCTAGCGCTAAAATCACACATAACATTGAATCATGTCCTGAATAGTAAGTCCTGACTCATGAGTCCCAGCTCAGCCTCAAAATATCAACAAAAAATATAATAATGTATCTCATCATGTCATAATGTCATATACAATAAAATGAAAGTCTAATGACCAAAAAAAAATCCAAATTTTCATTATAAAATGACCAAAAAAAATCCAAATTTTCATTATAAAACTCGCTGCCCCGCGCCCCCGAGCTTTTTTGTGAAAAAAGCGGGCTTTTTGCGAAAAAAGCGGTCTTTTTTTCAAAAAAGCGCGCTTTTTTCGAAAAAAGCGGCAAAAAAAATTTAGGCGCTTTTTTCCCATAAAAAGCGCGATTAAATCGGCTTAGGGAAAAAAGCGTGATTTAATCGCGCTTTTAACAACACTGGTTTGATGTTTCAGAGTGGTTCCAACCTGTTAAAATTGGCAACTAGGGCCAAACTCCATGTGGGTCATCTTATCTATGGCAACTGATATTTTTCTTGGCTTCCTCTCGTCGAGAGGTGTAGGATTGATCTAACGATCATTTGATTCCGACATGTATTCATGGAGATATGAATTTATTTGTATTTCTTGACAATTTGTCGACGTCGGCCAGCAAGTAAAATAGTGTTGCACACCCCCAGCTAAACCTCAACGTGGCATATAAATAGAGGAGACCTTGAGGCATTAGCACACTCATCTCATCTCCACATCTCTTCTCTCTCCTTGTCTCTTGGGTATGCGTAGGAGGAAGAAGACTCACTCACATGGGAAGAAGAAGGAAGACGTAGTTAGGGCAGCGGTTGTGACATGGGTGCAGGAAGACACAGGAAGGTGCAGCAGCATTGTTTTGGGTGCTAGAGGACTGCGTTGACCAGTGTGTAGCCACCCCTGACTGCAAATTTGTGTGGGGAGTCTCTCTCTTGCTAGTCGCAGTTCAGATCAGCCTTGTTGACCTCTGTTTGACCACCGTTTTGGGACAACATTGACTGGTTAGGGCTGATTGCAGGAGCTGATATGTTGACTGTTGTTTTGACCATGTTTTGAAGATTGTTTTGGGATGTTATCTATTGTTGTTGGAGGCCGAGTTCTCCTGGGTTGTCTTGAGGACATTTGGAGCTGATTGATCAGCCTTGTCATTGTTGATGAAGGGTTTTATTACTGTTGTTGTAAATCACAGATTTGTGATATTGTACTATCTCTCTCTCTATGCTGAATTATTGAAGAATATAGAAGAATTGATCAAAGGGTTTCCCTGCATTGGGGTTTGTCCCTGGCTGGTGCCACATCTTATGTCTCTTGTCTTGGCTTGTCTTTTGTTGTTTTCATTTATGTTCTATCAGCATTTTACTATCATGTTAATGTGATTGCTATACTGGAAATTGACATTGGGCTAATAAGAAGATTTGAATTAAATTTCTCTTAAGCATAGAACATACCATAATTTAACATGGTATCAGAGCTGCAGTGAAGACAAAGCCCAAACAAGAGCAAGAGCAATCACTGAAGACAGTTGGAAAAATTCAAAAAGCTTCATGGGTTCCTCATCACACTTCCCCGCCGAAGACAAGCTCTGTGAGAAGTCTGACTATCACGGATGGAAGATGTCTCTTGATCTGACATTAGAAGAGCAGGAAGTGTTGGAGTATGTGAAGGGCAGAATTACGGAGCCTCCATCAAATGCACTGGCTGCCACAAGGAACTCCATGTATGAACCAAATGTTGTTAACAATAAGCAATATGAATATTATCTGATATCGGCCCTCTCCACTACCTCCCCTCCGGATTCATTAAGCAATTGGCTTATTGATAGTGGTGCCTCAAGGCACTTCACTGGTTACAAGGAAGATCTCTCTAATTTGATAAAGGAGACAAACTTGGAGATTATTCTTGGAGACAATTCCACCTATCCCGTAAAGGGTGTAGGGAATGTTACTCTTCAATTAAATCAGGGTAACACAATTAATTTGCAAGAAGTCCTATACGTACCTGATCTCAAGAAGAACCTGGTGTCCATTTCGGCAATGGAAGACAAAGGCTACAACGTGGCCTTCATCGATGGCAAGGTACGTGTGTGGAAAAAGAACTTTAAAGATGCTTTCACTCTTGGGTTTCGGGTTGACTCTTTATATCAAGTTAGAGGAAGTCCGTTGGGAGTCACGTCTTGCGGCACAACTCTACAGTCTGAACTATGGCACCGGAGGTTTGCCCACCTTCATTATAAGGCTCTACCCAATGTGAGACAGATGGTGACAGGGATTCCTAAGTTCAAAGTAGAGCATGAAGGTGTATGTCTGGGGTGTGCCGAAGAGAAGCTAAAAAGGGGACCATTCCCCTCAAGCCATAGCAAGACCTCCGACATTTTGCAGTTGGTTCACTCTGACATATCTGGTATGATGCTTGTGAACTCTTTAAGAGGACATCTATATTATCCCACTTTTATAGATGATTATTCTCGCAAGACTTGGACATACTTCTTGAAAAAGAAGGATGAAGTGTTCTCCTGGTTCCGTCACTTCAAAGCCTTAATCGAGAATCAAACCGAGAAGAGGATCAAGATCTTAAGGACCGATAATGGGACCGAGTATGAATCCAATGAGTTCCATGACTTTTGCAAAGAAGTTGGCATTAAGAGGGAGACCACAACACCATACACTCCTGAGCAGAATGGTGTGGCAGAAAGCAAGAATCATACGATTGTGGAAGTTGTTCATGCCATGCTCCATGATCAAAGGCTTTCGAAGTTTCTATGGGCCGAAGCTGCGAATATTGTCGTATATGTACAAAACTGATGCCCTCATCAAGCGTTGGATTCTAAGACTCCCGAAGAAATGTTCACTGGTAAGAAACCTGATGTCTCTCATTTTAGAATTTTTGGAAGTCCCATATATTTTCATGTGCCGAAAGAGAAAAGAAGCAAAGGGAATCTTCGTGGGCTATAGCGAAAATTCTAAGGGCTATAGAATCTATGTGGCTGGTCAAAGGGAAGTCCAGATAAGTCATGAGGTCACCTTTGACGAAGATATGGCTCTTAGCAAGGATGACAATCTTCTTATTCTAAGGAAAGATAAAGAAGCTGACACCAGGAAGCTGGATGAGAAGGAAGATGAGACGATGCCTGATGTGGAAGAACCTATGGATCTTATTGATCCCCTTCCACAAGAGCCTTCCTCTTCTAGGAAGAGGCCCTCATGGCTTAGGGGGACCCTTGAAGATGCCGAGAGACATATTGCACCCAGAGTGACTTTCCTTGAAAGTAAGAAGCCGACCAGGTATCAGGGATACTTGACTATTATGAGCACCATCATTCAAAACGAGCCTTCATCGTTCGAAGAAGCCGTGAAGCATCAAGTATGGAAGGATGCTATGAATGAGGAATACGAGTCCATCATGAAGAATGATGTATGGGATATGGTCCCCAGACCCCAGGACAAAATAGTTGTCACCTTGAAGTGGCTTTACAAAATCAAGCATGGAGCTGATGGGAGTGTTGAAAAGTATAAGGCTCGCTTTGTTGCTCGAGGCTTCTCTCAAAAGGAAGGTGTAGATTACGATGAGATATTTGCACTTGTTGCCTGATACACCACTATCCGCTCGATCATAGCCCTTGTCACTTCGCAAGGATGGAACCTACATCAAATGGATGTCAAGACTGTGTTCTTGCATGGTTCGATTAAAGAGGAAATCTATGTAGAACAATCCGAGGGGTTTGAGATTCATAATCGGGAATCTCACGTATGTAGGTTGAAGAAATCTCTCTATGGGTTGAAGCACGCACCCCGAGCTTGGTATGAGAGGATTGATAATTACTTGATGAAGTTGGGATTCACTAGGAGTGAAGTCGATCCAAACCTTTACTTTAAGGTTGAGGGTAATAAGCCTCTCATACTGGTGTTGTATGTTGACGACCTCTTTCTGACAAGGCAAACCCTCTCATTCACAAATGTAAGAGGGAGTTGGCTTCCGAATTTGAGATGAAGGACCTAGGACTAATGCACTATTTCCTAGGGCTGGAGGTCTGGCAAAAGCCGGGAGAAATTTTCCTATCTCAAGGAAAATACTTGGTGAAGGTATTGGAGAGATTTGGTATAGTGGACTACAAGCCCATGACTACCCCGATGGAACTTAACTTCAAGAAGCTTTGTGGTAGTGTTGTCGGACTTATTTTGGGAAATGCTTCTGAGTATCGTCAACTTATAGGAGCATTAATGTTCTTGGTGAACTCCCGTCCGGATATATGCTTCGCAGTCAACACCTTGAGCCAATATATGGTTGAGCCTCATCACTCAAATTGGATTGGTGCCAAGAATCTTCTGAGATATCTTCGGGGCACAATCACTCATGGACTGAGATACACTGACGGAGATGTGAGGCTGCATGGTTATTCTGATGTTGATTGGGCTAGCAGTGTGGTGAATTGCAAGAGCACTTTTGAGTGTTGTTTCTCTTTGGGTTCTGCTTCGATATCCTGGATGAGCAAGAAGCAGAAGTCGGTTGCCCTGAGCACATCTGAGGCTGAATACATAGCTGCGAACATGGCCTCCTGTGAAGCTGTCTAGTTGAGAAAGCTCTTCAGTGAGCTGTTTGGACATGTGTTGGATACCACCGTGATCCTCTGTGACAACCAAAGTGGGAATCATTTATCAGAGAATCCTGTATTTCATGATCGCTCTAAGCACATCGATATCAGGTACCATTTTATCCAGGATATGGTACAACAAGGAGCAATAAGGCTCCACCACATTGAGACAAATGAGCAGGTCACCGAAATTTTAATGAAGCCCCTGGGAAAGGTCAAATTCTTGACTTTCCAAGAACGACTAGGAGTCGTGGAGAGACCGTCTTATGCGGGTCCTATATGATGCATACATTGAGCTCTAGAAGCTCTGGGAGGCTTGGGGTACTTCTTGGAGCGACGAGCGACCATAAGGTGATTGACCCTCCCCTAGTGGTGCGCTATGTACAAGGTGAATGATTCAGCCTTCCCCTGTGATACCCCGTGGCGACATGTAGGCAAGATGAGTGGTTCATCCTTATCCTGCCGAGACATCCTACCCATGCAGTCTGGGACAAATAGGAAGTACCTCTCATCTGGCCAATGAGTAGGGAAATGAGGATAGGGACCATAGTAGTACCGATGGATGCATCATGTATCTAACGTACTCCCTATGCTAAGATGACATTGATCTGGGATCAATTGAAACTGACTTCGGGTCAGTAAGAGTGATATAACTCTCTTTGGAACTGACTTCGGGTCAGTAAAAGTTGTATGATACACTCTCTTCATTGGGACTGACTTTAGGTCAGTAAGAGTGCTATTGGACACTCACTTTTATCTGGCACTGACTTCAGGTCAGTAGAGGATGGTATGATACATTCTCTATCATTTCTTCTTCTTCATGGTTCAGTAGAGCCGAGCAGAGCTGAGCAGTGCAACGCAGTGCATTTGATGGCAGACATGGTACCAACAGACAGATGAATTA
This sequence comes from Pinus tabuliformis, assembly GCA_031772625.1. Classification (NCBI taxonomy): domain Eukaryota; kingdom Viridiplantae; phylum Streptophyta; class Pinopsida; order Pinales; family Pinaceae; genus Pinus; species Pinus tabuliformis. Next base: position 702,021,679 of record CM062811.1, read on the forward strand.
GTTGATGGAGTTCTCCCTAGTTGAGAGGGAGTGTTAAAATTGGCAACGAGGGCCAAACTCCATGTGGGTCATCTTATCTATGGCAGCTGATATTTTTCTTGGCTTCCTCTCATCAAGAGGTGTAGGATTGATCAAACGATCATCTGATTCCAACATGTATTCATGGAGATATGAATTTAATTGTATTTCTTGACAATTTGTCAAGGTCGGTCAGCGAGTAAAATAGTGTTGCACACCCCCATCTAAACCTCAATGTGGCATATAAATAGAGGAGACCTTGAAGCATTAGCACACTCATCTCATCTCCACATCTTTTCTCTCTCTTTGTCTCTTGGGTATGCGTAAGAGGAAGAAGACTCTCTCACGTGGGAAGAAGAAGGAAAACACAGTTAGGGCAGCAGCTGTGACGTGGGTGCAGGAAGACACGGGAAGCTGCAGCAGCATTGTTTTGGGTGCTAGAGGACTGCGTTGACCAGCGTGTAGCCACCCTTGACTGCAGATTTGTGTGGGGAGTCCCTCTCTCGCTAGCCACAGTTCAGATCAACCTTGTTGACCTCTGTTTGACCACCGTTTTGGGACAGCGTTGACTTGTTAGGGCTGGCTGCAGGAGCTGATATGTTGACTGATGTTTTGACCATGTTTTGAGGATTGTTTTGGGCTGCTATCTATTGTTGTTGGCGGCGAGTTCTCCTAGGTTTTCTTGAGGACATTTGGGAGCTGATTGATCATCCTTGTCATTGCTGATGAAGGGTTTCATTACTGCTGTTATAAATCACAGATTTGTGATATTGTAGTATCTCTCTCTCTCTCTGCTGAATTATTTGGAATATAGAAGAATTGATCAAAGGGTTTCCCCACATTGGGGTTTGTCCCTGGATGGTGCCACATCTTGTGTCTCTTGTCTTGGCTTGTCTTCTGTTGTTTTCATTTATGTTCTATCAACATTTTACTATCATGTTAATGTGATTTCTATACTGGAAATTGACATTGGGCTAATAAGAAGATTTGAATTAAATTGCTCTTAAGCATAGAACATACCATAATTTAACACAACCTCATTGAATTTCATATGGAGAAAGTAGAATTTTAGATTTCACTCAATATCCAACAGACTTGACATTTTTTCAGGATTGGGGGCATTGAAACATTTCCATTGGATTTTGTCATGTATGAGGGTATGGAACTAATATTAAATAAAGAGCAACAAGCCTTCTATGTACTTTGATGTTAGTGGCATTGGTTGTCGAACTCTTCTATCATGACCCTACTAAAAATGTACCCATCACTCAAGCAAAATCTTGACATGACATGCCACATTTTTCTATCTTATTTTAATGCCAAAATGGTGACGTTGATGACAAAGACCCCAATATAGGCAATGATTTTGATGATATGTAGATATTTGTTGTGGCGTGATTTTTTTGGATGCTAGAGGCCATCTAGAGCCTATTTGTTGATGTATTTTTGGTTCAGAGATGGATTGCACTTGACACTATTTTGGTTATGTGCACCCTTACATATTATGTAAATGAGAACTTTTGCATATTTGTGTATAAATGGTTTGGATTCATATGGATGCACATGAATATGTATGTTTTTTCTTTAAAATATGAATATTTTATGTGTTTTTGGTAAACTGATTTTTTCCCGATTTTTTAACAATTCCCAATCCACAAGGTTTTTCAGTTCGATCACCGGTTCAGTTCTGATAATGTTGCTTGGCACTTGACAAGTGCTTACTCGATTTGGGGAGCATCTTAGGGGTCCTTTGACTCATTCACTCATTTTTAGGTGTGCCCTATACTATGAGATTAATAGATGCTATTATTGCCTCTATAGGGACTCGGGGGACTCCCTCTTTACTTTCTTCTAGAAACAAGGCCAAGAGATACTTAGCCTTCTTCATCAGCGAGATCTTCAAACACAAATCTCAACTCCTACACACCATGCCTTGCCTTGGGATAACTACGACAATCACCTCACAATTTCATGTCGATCCACTAGATTGAAGTAACAAAAGGAAAATAGAGTTTCAGAGTGCACCAGACAATAGAATAGTGAAACCCTAAGTTTCTCCTCAACCTCCCCCTCTGGGAGACCAACTAATATTATCGAGATCCAAACGTGTCAAACCATACATCAAGACACATGTTCTCAGGGAATTAGAGGGATTAGCTCCAGATTGATCCAGTGTAGGGTGCCTCCCACCCATCAGACTATCCCCCAATGCTAGAAGAATAGCCAGAGATCCATTCAAAGTTTCTTTCTTTCAACCTTGAATGTTAGGAGTATCCTTCGATAGTACATCCCCTCCAAGATCATACAATTGGACCCCCCAATGATTCTAGAGGGCTTCGATAGCAAGCCAATGCCCAATTCATCCTCCTCGCCCTCAACCATCATACTAAGGAGACCTTGATTCCATTGGCTTCATCATCACTTCACTTTCTCTCTCACTCTTTCTATCTACACCCGCTCTTGTGTTGTCCACTTTTCCAGTCTTACAAACTTACTTAGTAATTTGTATCATTGTACCTTTGTCATGGTTTTATACATGTGTTCTAAGGTTGCACTCAGATAAGCTTCTTTCTTTATAATATTGTCAACATTTTCCAGGAGATGCACTTGCTCTCCCACATTGTACTCTTATTGGTTATATTCTTCAATCCCATTGACCTACTTTTGTGGTCATTTGTCGGACATTAATAAAATTAAGTTATCGTATTGGCATCCTTTTCACACTTGAAGGGGTTAGTTGGAGGCAGTTATGGAAGATTTTTTTTATTGGGAAACATGTGGAATACTTGGAGGGCCACACAAGTGGCATATTACATGCATTTACTTGGTCATCTTACTATATTTGGGCATATCCTTGGAGGGTAAACTTGTGGAGACACTTCTTGTTATTCTTGTAGGCATACATTTAATTATTCCATAAAGTTTTGGCATGGTCAAAACCCCATTCGCCCTTATCTCCCTATATTTGCTTTGTTGAAAGTTGCCTACTTATTGTTAGGGTTTGACTACTTCATCTTTCATCCATGGAGTTGGCTTTTTTGGGATTTTCACATTGGGTTGGTTGCATGCATCTTTTCAGGACCACTTTCTATTTTTGGAGGTTGGTTATGGAGCATTCTACGAGGGATATTTAATTGTTATATCTCTCATGCACCTTGTAGGGCACACTGTGCTCTTCTAGGTGGCCCCTTGAGCACGTCCTCCTAGATTTTAGAATATTTCATTATATTTTGCATGCATCCATTCCTGGAGGGAAAATTCTATGTAGACCCATTTAGCATTTGACTTGGTATGATACCTATTTTTTGAAGGTGTGTCCTCTCCTAGAGGTTTTTGTTTCATATCATTGCCTATTTTGGGATGAAAGCAACCTCTCTTGAGGAGGCTAGCATCCACATGTCTTGATATTTTCAACCATGGATCTAACCACTCCAATATTTTATAATTTGTCGGCTTGTCATGGAGTGAATTTTTTTATTTTCGATGTGGTTCATGGTCTCCCAAAATCAGTGACTGCTACATCCATGTAATATTTGTACTTGACAGATCTAGCCAAAAGGATCACTTCCTTCCAGCTCAACCACGAAACCTAACCCCAACCCTGAGAGTATCGAGAGAATTGAACCATGACCTCTCAATAACAGACGTGGTTTAACAACAAGCACTCGACCAACTAAGCTAACACTCGGGGTTTTCATGGAGTGAATTAGATATATAATATATTTTATTTTATGAGAGACTTAACTCACTCTATTTAAAGAGGAGTTTCTCTCCATTTCAAAGGGATTTCGCAATTAGAGGATTGAGAAGAAGCGAAGGAAAGGAAAGAAATTATAGGATCTTGGATATGATGTTGAGTCTCTCGTGTGTATCAAACCTTTGAAGACTAATGAAGCATGGAGGTATTGATCTACTTTGTTGTATGGTTATGTTTTTTCAATTGTTGTTTATTTGTTATAGAATTTTCATGTTATCATAACACTTAATAATAAATTCAATATTCATTTAGGGATAAGTGCAGTTCTCCCTCTTGTTTATTTGTTCTTTCAGTTCTGCACTAGTTTTCCATTTTTCTATCAAACTAAATTGCAAATTTGGAAGAACATTTTAGCCATAAGACAACTCCTTCACATTTAACCCTTATCCCTCCAAGACATAATTCTGTAGCTTATTTTCAGCAAACACTTTAGGTTAAATTGCATTAAACTAGTATATTTTACCTTGAGTACACACCCAAGTGATGAATGCATCAAATAAGTTCTTTCATCCTAGAGGTTGAATGCGGTATACTAACCCTTTTCAACCATATAGCCTAACTCAACGTAGTTCACTGTAACACACTAGTTCCTTCATTCATTCAATGTTCCATGACTCTATTACTGTTTAGGTTGATAGCCACTAGTCTTACATCATCCCATTTCCTTGCTTCCCTCATTTCCCTTTCACTTCCTTTCCTTACCCCCTTTTCCATTTCCGCTACCACATGCCACTATTACAACCACTTTGGTTTATCAAGGCTTAGCCTTGATAATTTTATCCTTAGGGAATCCCACCTTAAGTTGGAAAAGAGCCAACCAAAAGAGAGTGGAAGAGCTATTGTGTTGACAATGGGTAGCCTTCTTGATGCACAAGACTAGCCCCTTGGCGCTTGGGACTTTACATCGTTTGGGAGTGGCATATTTTGTTGTAACAATAGGGATTGTTTTGAATCTATTATATCCTTTGGTTCTTTGGAATATTCATCATAGGATGATGATGAAGATAATTGTGGTATGCCTCCTCCTTCCCTTGCTTTTGAAAGATAATCAACTAAATTTGTTGAGGATGGAAGCTTTCTCGAGGGTCAAGAAATTAATGGAGATGCGCTTCCTTTCGTTGATCATATCTCCAATGGCCCCTTGGTGCTTGGGACTTTACATTGTTTTGGGGTGCCATATTTTGTTGTAACAATATGGATTGTTTAAAATCTATTATATCCTTCAGTTCTTTGGAATATTTGTCATGGGACGATGATGAAGATAATTGTGGTATGCCTCAACCTTCCCTTGTTTTTGAAATAAAATCAACTAAATATGTTCAGGATGGAGGAGTTCTTAAGGCTCAAGAAATTAATGGAGATTCGTTTCTTTTCATTGATCATATCCCAAATAGCCGATTGGCGCTTGGGACTTTACATCATTTGAGGGTGCCACATTTTGTTGTAACAATATGGATTGTTTCGAATCTATTATATCCTTTGGTTCATTGGAATATTCATCATGGGATGATGATTGAGATTTGTGCTATGCCTCATCCTTCCCTTGTTTTAAAAAGAAAATCATCTAAATATGTTTGGAATGGGGGAATTCTTGAGGCTCAACAAATTAGTGGAGATTTCCTTGTTTTCGTTGATCATATCTCCAATAAAGTGGAGAGTTTAGACCCTAAAATACCCACTTTCCTCAATACTTGTTCCATAGTTGAAGATGAAAAACTTACAAAATGTGAAGAAATGTCTATGGATCAAGAATAACATAGTTTTCCCACGGCAATGAGGTGATAGCATATGTTGTTATTTCTAAACAGTGGGAGAAATATGTTGATATAGTAATGGTTTCTCAATCTGATTTTATTTCAACATCTATTTGAGTTCAAACATTGCTTAAATTCTTGGAGTTATTGTTGAGATTGAGTAGAGTCAGGAGGTACTCTCACATGCCTTTGGTGCTCGGCTTGTGAGAGAGAAACACCCACAAAGAAGGATGTGTGGGCTTTGCACCCAAAGTTTGGGGTCTTGGACCCAAAGTGCATGGGCTTGGAACCCAAGGAAATTCTAATTTAATGTAAAGGTTGTGTTGGCGGCTTCTTGAAGGAAAAAGAGGCTTCGTAAAAGACCTAAGGACGAGCATAAATAACAAACTAAGGAAGAAGTTTGGAAACAAGAAAATGGAGGACAATTCTTCTTGTGTGTGGTAAGAAAGGGCAGCAAAAGGAGTCGTAGTCTAACAAGGAGGCAGAGTTTTTGTGGACTAGAGTTGGTTTTGGAAGTTCAAAGGAGGTCGTTACCAAGGAATACACTACAAACCTAAATAGGCCAGTTGTACCCAGATAGGAGGCCACAGTTGTTGAAGAAAAGAGCTCACATCCACAAGGAACTAACTGCACAACCAAGGAACAGGTCGCAACAAAGGAAAATAAGCCAAAGGCCTAGTTAGGTGATACACAGTCTGCTACAAGAAGGCTGAGAACCTATAGCTCTACGCGCGGGTTAGAGAAAGGTGAACCGCATCCACAAGGAGGTTGGTCGCAGGTGGACTGAAGTAGCCCCTAACTATGAAGAATAGGCTGCAGGCCTATTATGGTTGGTAAAGGGTTGTTGAAGTAGTGAGTTGTGCTGTTGAAGGTTAAGAGTAGTTGACCGAACAACTAGTAAAGCCTATAGGAAGAAGAAAAGTGTTGGCTACAAGGGACAATAAGCCTACTATGAAGGAAAACAAGGGACGGCGAAGGACCATGAGCTAAATGAGCATGCCCCATGCATGTAAATTATTCTTTGATGATTTAAGGTGGGAAAAGGATTGCCACAGTCTTGTGTTTTGGGCAAGAAAGGCTTAGAGGATAAAGCCTCAACCCTAGGTGTTTGGTCAAATGGGATTGACTTGGTATTTGGCATTGTACTGGGATGTAAAGGGCCACTGTCCCTACTACAGGAGCCCTGTCATTTTCTTGTTAATGGACTAATAAGAAACAAGGGTAGGCATTAAACTTTGTGTACTATACATTGATATAATTGTCGCTATAATTTTTGTTGTGCAAAATTGTTTAAAGTTAGGCACTACTAGTGTGTTTACATTTTCCAGCTAAGAGCATAGACCAGACCTGGGGTATGTGGATTTCTAACATGGTATTAGAGCTACTTTGAAGAGCAGTTGGGTCAGAAGTGTGCATAGGTGGCAACTCTAAGAGGGAGTTGAGTTGCCTTGTTGTTAAAGGAAGGTCAACTGGACAAGATGGTTTCTAGCTTAAGGTTTGAGGACCAGTTAGAAGGGATTTCCAACTACAGTTTGTGGAAGGAAAGAATCAACCTAGTGTTGTTGGTGACTAATCTGTGGGATTATGCCAACGCTAAGATCAAGGCACCATCTAATGCAGCAGCTTTGGCTTTGCATAACAAAGTTGATGTGGAGGCCAAGTTGATCATTCTTGATGGAGTCAAGGATCGCTTGATACCTCACCTTACTAGGAAAGGCATTGCATGGCACATGTGGGGAATCTCTGGAAGCATTGTTTCAGAACAAGAACGAGAACCAGAATGGTATTGTGAGAGAATCTAAAGGCCATCAAGATGGGAAGTTCAAAGGATGTGACTTCGTATCTCACAAGGATTTCGCAAGTTCGTGATGAGCTTGTAGCTATAGGGGTCAATGTGGAATAATCAGAGTTGGTGAGGACTACGACAAAGGGCTTCTCAAATCAATGGAGGCCATTCATCAAAGGAGTAGTCTCACGAGAGAACCTTCCATATTGTAATAGGTTATGGGATGATTTCATCCAAGAGGAACTTCGGAACAAAGAACTTCAACAGAAAAGTACTAATGCAAAGAACGTTTCCCTCACTAGTAAGTTGATGAAGGGCAAAGAGAAGTTCAAAATAAAGGACTTAAGCAAACTAAAATGCTTTGCATGTAAAGAGTATGATCATTATGCAAGCAAGATGTCCACACAAGAAGAAGAAAGGAGGGAAAGAGAAGAAGCCTAAGATGGTGATCCAGGTGGATGTTGGTGGCCACCGCCTATTCCACTTGGACCCCCACCACTGTCTCTTTTAGTTTTTCAGTTTCCTTAATTGCAGCACAGTTTACTATTTTTGGCATTTTTCAGGTCTTGAACTTCTGGAGCCGTTTTGAGGCCCTAAATGACATTTTTTGGGAAAAATGATGCAAACATGAGTCTTCGACCGATGTTTTCCATGCGAAAGTTGCAGTCCTCAGACAGATCTTTCTAACGAGGTATTGTGCACGTCAAACAGAGATCGTATGCCAAAGTTACAACCCTGGGAAGTTGATGTACCAATTTACCCAAACGGGGCCCATTGTTTTGGGGCTTCATCTCCTGGGATTAGGTCTTTGCCTGTTTAGGGTTTTCCATTGTTTCTCAATAATAAATAGGCCTTCGAGCCTCATTGTAACACAATTCAGAGGCATGTAGCCACCACATCTCTCCTCAGAGATAAGCTACCATTACTCGAGCGAGTTTTATTTCCTTTCTGTTTGTAAGCATGTTTCAGTATTTGAAATTAATGAAATGAAGTGTTATTTTTGCTACATCTTTGTATTTATGGTTATATCTATAATTTGTTGTATTCCTGTTTAAGTTCGGATCAGATGGCGATGGCTACTACATCTATAATCAAGGAGGATGAGTTCGCTAGGAGATTCTCTTATCTCTCATTACTTCGAGAGCACCATTTGTGAGGGTGTTTGGTTCATAGATAGCGAAGCATCAAAGCATATGGACAAGAACTCAAGAAGTGTTTGAGAGCTTGATTAAGTGGGACTTTGATCTACATGTGAAGATTGGTGATAAGAGTCAACATGCAGTCAGAGGAACTGGAACTGTTCCATCCAGGATGGAGTCAGGTGGATTGTTGTTTGTCCAGGATGTACTTTAGGTACCAAAGAAAATGCAACATGCTTTCAGTCTCAACAATTGAGGCAAAGGGGTTTGATGTTCTATTCTAGAATGGAAAAGTGAAGTTAAAGCCCAGTGGATCTAACTCTACCCAAGCAGTGGTTCTTGGAATCGACGAGACTGGTCTATACAGGCTAAAGGGCAAGCCTATTGACCAAGGAAAGGAGAAGGTTACAGAGACTCAGTGGGAGTCTAGTTCTAGAGGGAGTTCAATGATTCAAAGGGAGAGTCAGGAACCCCAAAAGAGTGCATCGTCAGAGAGAAGAAAGGGGACTTCTATATCTCACATGAAAGACCCATGGACTAGCTTAAAGGCCTATCAAGAAGAGAAGAAGTAGAAGGCTTCTAGCAACAAGGAAGCATCCAAGAAGGGTTTTGTTCTTGCAACAAATTTTTCTTTTGTGACGAAAGATTAATCTTATGAAGAACGTTGGAGAGCAGTTGTGGAAGATGATTGTGTTCCAGTGTGGGAAGCAGAGATACTTCCAAGGGATGGAAGCAGAGGGAGTGTTGAGATTGGGTAGCACCGAGAGGTACTCTCACATGGCCTTGGTGTTAGGCTTGCAAGAGAGAAACACCCACAAATAAGGATGTGTGAGCTTTGCACCCAAAGTTTGGGGTTTTGGACCCAAAATGAGTGGGTTGGAACCAGTGTTGAAAATATCGGTACGGAAAAATATCGGCAAGGGTCCAGAAAATATCTTATCGGCAATATCGGCGAAAATATCGGCAAATATCGGCAAGCATAAAAAATATCTTTTTCAAATTTTTAAATATAGCCGATATTTTCCGATATTTTCTCGGTGATATATCGTTTTGCCGAAAATATCACGGTATTTTCGAATATCGCCGATATTATCAACAGTGGTTGGAACCCAAGGGAATTCTAATTTAATGTAAAGGTTATGTTGGAGGTTTCTTGAAGGGAAAAGGACCTTCCTAAAATACCTAAGGACATGTATAAATAACAAACTAAGGGAGAAGTTTGGAGGACAATTCTTCTTGTGTACAGTAAGAAAGGACAGCAAAAGGAACTGTGATCTAACAAGGAGACTGAGTATTCGTGGATTAGGGTTGGTTTTAGAAGTTTAAAGGAGGATGCAAGCCTAAACAGGCTAGCCACAACCAGATAGGAGGTCGTAATTGTTGAAGAAAAGAGGCTGCAACCACAGGGAATTGATCGCAGGCCCAAGAAACAAGCCGCAACAAAGGAAGATAGGCCAAAGGCCTAGTTAGGTGATCCACAATCTGCTACAAGAATGCCGAGAACCTATAGCTCTACCCATAAGTTGGAGAAAGGTGACTCACAACCACAAGGAGGTTGGCCACAGGTGGATTGAAGCAACCCACAGCTAAGGAGAATAGGCCGCAATCTTGTTGTGATTTGTAAAGTATTGTTGTAGCAGTAAGTCAGGCTATTGAAGGTTAAGAGTAGCTTACCGAAGGACTGGTATAGACTACAAGAAGGAGAAAAGTGTTGGTTGCAAGGGGCAACAGACCAACTGTGAAGGAAAACAAGGGATCACAGAGGACCGTGGGCTAAAGGAGCATACATAGGTATGTAAATGATTGTTTGATGATTTAAGGTGGGAAAGGACTGCCACAATCTTGTGTTTTGGGCAGGAAAGACTTAGAGGATAAAGCCTCAGCCCTACGTGTTTGGTCAAAATGGATTGACTTGGTATTTGGCATTGTACTATGATGTAAACGGCCATTATCCCTAGTACGGGAGCTCTGTGATTTTCCTGTTAATGGACTAATAAAAAACAAGGTTAGGCATTAAACTGCGTACTATACATTGATCTTATTGTTGGTATCCATTGTGCAAAATTGTTTAAAGTTAGGCACTGCTAGTGTGTTTATGTTTTCATGCTAAGAGAATAGACCAGACCTAGGGTGCGTGAATTTCTAATAGATATGTTGACCGAGTGGATCAATGCATAAAGGATTTATTTCAAAAGTCTACAAAGAAGAGTCTTAAATATTCTAACTTCTTTCTAATTAGTAAGCAGTCATGCTATCAATTGCAAATTGTAGCATGTTTGGTTTTGTTGCCTTCTTTGGCTGCTGAGCATGCAAAGACATTCATACAATGGACCAATTGCATGACTAGTCATGCTGGAGCTTTGATTATGAAGTGTGGTCTCATAGGATTGAATGATTGCACAGTTCGCACCACTGACTTTTTGAGTATGTTGATCAGTTATTAGCAATGTTCCACCAAGGTTCCGGGACGAGGGGGCGAGGGAGCGAGGGGGCGCGGAGCGGCCTATGCAAAAGCTCCCTACCATTTTTTAGGAAACGTGGGGGAGCGTCAGGGTCTTAAAAATTTATAAATATAAAATATAATTTATTAATTGAGTCCACTATGACAATTTGGTTTGAATTGAAAAGCTGCAAAGCATGATCATTGATATGAATATCATTTGACATTATCCAAATTTATAATATCATATAAAATAATAAATTTAAAATTCTAATTCAGCTTGGTCAAATTCTAATTTAGATTTTGGTCAGACAGAGGGAGAGCTTCAACTTGATAAGGTAGCCACTGAATTCTGTGAAAAGGTAAAGAACAGATCAGGAACACTGCATTGGCAGTAGAAGGGGCAACTACAATGGGTTGTCCAGCTGTATTGGATCCAACAGCTAGAAAGTTTGTTATATTATATATAATATAGACAGTACACCATATGCTGAAAGAAGAGTTTTAGTTCCAGGAGAGATGAGAAGATCACATGAAAGAGTTTCTGACAGTTTACTATCAAATGACATTGACTGCAGGATGACCATCTGCGAACCAACTTGGGTGACCAACGATGGCATGGATAATTTGTCTACCTTATTAGAGCAATGCCATGCAGTTCAAACTTCAAACTAGCAGTGTATTTCAGGGGTGAAAATAATTTTCAGACCTGAGAATTCAAGCTGAGCAACTGTGGTCTGTGTAAATTTTGTAACTGTATAAATTCATATATAACGACAGTTCCTGAGATTTCTTGCTGCCCATAGTATTTTGTCATGCTTGCAGTAAACGCATGTTAGTCTATAGTCCACCCAATTATTTCCCACATGACATAGGTGTTGCTTCCATAGTTTGTATGTCAAATGTCATGCAAATTAAAAACACAAACTGAATGTCTCATATTCTTTGCTTGTCACTCTAGTTTTCTCCCCACTGTAATCGAGCCATCACTTGAGAAAAAAAGGAGAAGTTTTAAAAGGCAAAATTCATGTACGTGCTATATGGTCCAGCAAATTTCCATGATACTGACCCTCTCAAATAATGCTTGTTGAAACCAAAAGACAGCACAAGACGTTATCCCCATACAGAACATGAGTAGCTTTGTACCACTTTAGGTCTATTAAATCATAAACTATAAGCAAGGCCATTTTTTTGGGAGCGTGGGGAAACGTCCCCTCAGGGAAGGGAAACGTTTCCCTGGCACGTCCCCCTGAGTTTCCTCCATTTTGGGAGCGTGGGGAAACGTCCCCTACTCGTCCCCAAGTCCCCGAAGCGCGGGGGAGCGAGGAAACTAGGCCCCTAGGGGGGGGGGGCGAGTCCCCGTGGAACACTGGTTATTAGTGATGTTGGTTAGGATAGGTTTATTTTCAGAAGAATGGTGTCTTTCTTATGGTTTTCCAAAATAGTAAAAAAAACATGGACTTTGATAAGTTTGGTTGAACTATAAAGTCTTGGTTTTGAGTTAGTTCTTTGCTTCGAGTTTGATATACTCTTCCTTCAATATTAGTGTGCTTTGGTTTTCAATCAGTGTCATTATGGAATAGTGAGTTGCTACCATTGGTCAAGACTCAAGATAAAGAAACTCATGAAGGAAGTTTGGTCGCTCAATCAAGCCAAGTTGGTAACACTTTGTAAGGAGTGAGTCTGATTCTGAGGTCTCATAGAGGTGGAATGTCTGTCGATCAGGCAAGAGGAAGTCCATTGTGTCACAGATTTGCCACCAGTAATCTCTAAGACTGAAAATTGCCATAAAATCAAGAAGCCCAATGCACATGATCCAAAACAAAAAAGATAAGATGTTCTCTATGAAAAATCAATCTCAAACCAGGCAAGCATTACCAAAGCTCTCTCCACAGGGTACAATTGGCTAAAATATGTACATTGTTTATTTCTGCCATATGGCACCTATTGCATTTTGTGCCTAGTGGAGCAGCCCCTTTTTGAGACTGATTTGTGCCTTAACTAGACCCTCGTTAATTAAACCCAAGACTACATGGACAAATAGTTTGACTTAACAATAGTTATGTCCATTATATAGACTCTTTAGGTAAACATCAGGTTCATCAAGCCTTGTCTTTTATGGAGGTCATTAAAAAGTCTTTTGTAGAAATTTCTGCCCAAATTGAGTTTTAATGCAAACCAGAAATTTCATCTAATTGACTAGAGGCTTCCCAGATATTAATCTTGTCAATTTTCATCCTTAGGGCTGTTATGAAATAGAGTATAAAACAGCAGCAGAATGAATCAATATTTCACATTCTAACAGCCCACTCTTGCAGGCAATCCAAGAGAAAAGATATGAAACAACCAAGATAAGTTTCAACTCTCCAGGGCAACTTATTCCACAAACCAGGACTAGAAATTCACTTTTACAGTAGTTATAACAGCACTAAAAAAGCAAGTATAGCAGCAGCAAAACAGCCTTTAAATTCTTCAATGATGACGTCAAATCACTTCACAATTGTCCTTTTACTTATTTCAAATCATCAACACATATATAGCTGTAAATAACAATACATGAAGAACATATATGGCTGAAAATCATATCTGGGAAATGCACAAGTTTTGAACCATTGGAAAATGCATGTATATGCTCAAGATGAAGTACGTGTACATACCATAGCCTTCTCTCAAGGCTAGTACAAGTCTACTAGCACCCCAAAACTCTAGCTAGGGAAAACATGAAAACCCTAGCTTCATCAAGGAGCTACAACTTACAAGAATCACTCCAAGTCCTCCAAGGCAAGACAAACATCCTCTTCTCTTCTTCTTCTCCCCCAAAGATACCCTAGGGTTTTATCACAAAGCCCTAATCTCAAACCTCCAAGGGATAAACCCTAACCATACACTTCCAAGATTCTTTAAGATACTCCAAGAAAACTAAGAAACACTAGTGTCCGAGAGAAAGAGAGAGAGATCAAGTACAAGTGAAGAGCTCAGAAAGCAAAATAAGAGTGATCATTAGTGATCAACAATGTCTATCCACAAGAGAAAACCCTAGTCACAAGAGCAAACTCCAAATGAAGATGCCTCCTTTAGTCTTCATAACTCCACCTGGGGTTCATGAGGAAACCCTAGCAACTTCCTTCAAGAATCTTACTACAAATAAAACAAATACAATGATGTGATGTGATGATTATCATCAATGTCCTTTGCACATGAGTTAACCCTAATATCTCAGAAGGATCACGTTCCAAGCCAAAATGTAATCTCTAGAATTCATAAATCATCTTAGGGTTTCTTCATGAACCTAGTGACTGACTCCAAGAAGCTAAGTACAAAGAAAAGAGCATGATAATGATGATGATGAAGGACTCTCTCCTTCCTCTATATGTATGAGAAGTAAAAGACACCAACAATACAATGTGGGTCCAAGCTCTTACAGGCAACTTACAATGAAAACTTGTAGGCCAACAAGTGAAGCACTCCACTAAAAAGTACATGTGTCATGCTCCAAGGTGATGTTGTACACAATAAGGGCTCCAAGATGATGTAGCTACACAAGGCATGTCCACATCTCTCAACCAATAGCCTCCACAAATCCATCAATCCTTCTAAGAAATGTACTCTACTGGGTCAACGACCCCATACAAGAACACTAGGCATCCATAAGACAATTCCAAGCAACCCTTGCTATCTAGGGTGTAATTCTCTCCTCCAAAATGCACAAAACTCCTCCTCCCAAGTAGGTCATTCTCCAAGCAAGTGAACCTCTCCATGTCAACACAATGACAAACGTCCTCCAAGCAATCAAGAGAATGCCAACCCCTAAGGGAAGAATACCAAGCCAACACCTAACTAAGGTCAAGCAATCACTAAACAAACTATCTCCATCATGCAAATCCATCACAGAGCATTTCCCATGCGCCAATCCATCTTGGGCCATCTAGGGGCTGAACGTAGACCATGTGTACACCATATCTCATGAAGCACCCCAAATAGTGTGTGAACACTTTCAGAGTAATCCAAAAAACTATCACTTTTTAGCAAGGTACTCGAGATATAAAAGCATGAGTAAGCATACACCACAGTGTTTTATAATTTAAATCTTGATTGAACAAGAAGCACAACCATAGTGGCCCAATCAATTAGCTCAATTGGTTTGAACGAACCAACTTCAAGGCAAGGATCATTGAGAGGTCTTGGGTTCAAGTATGTTAAAGTCCATCTGGGTTAGGAGTACGTCTTGTACTCTAGTGGCATTTACCCCAAATGCTATCACGAAATGTAAAAAAGCACTTACAGGGCTTCCTTGAGAACATTTTCCATCGAACAAAAAAAAAAAAGATAGCACTGCCATAGGTTAAAAAATAGAGGAAAAGCCTTACTAATGGTACATGATTCCAGTAGTTGTTTAAAATGGCCATAGTATTTACTATTTAATTATGATTGTAAAATTATGTAGAATTGTGAAACTTTGGCAATTGACATATTAAATAAAAAAGAAAAGCTCCTGTACTCTTCAGTTCACAAAAAATAGCTTGTCATCCGTGTGTCACTGCTTATAATAGCCAGTTTGGAAGCAAATTTAGGGTCAAAACAAGGATAAAAGAATTCATATTATACCTAGACTGAATTCGGCTGTATCACAGTTCATAAAGTAGCTTTTTAATATTTATCCAAGAACATTTTCTATGATCAAACCATCTACCTCGGCGCCTCATCCTACTTCATGCTTTTTGAGTCCCAGTGGCTAAAACTAACTAATCACAAGGTATAAAATTCTCAATTTTTTATTTTTAAGCTTAGCTGTGAGTGACTTTGGTAGTTACAAATTAACTATCTCCCATTTATATAAAAAAATTAGCCTAGAATTTGCCAAGCAGGTAAAGGAAAGCAGACTCCTACTTCACACTGCATGACAGCAGCTTATTAAAGGCTCTATATACTTTCAGCCTATGATACTTTTCGTCCAAACTGCTAGTTGTGGGCTTAGTAGGATTTATTTGAGCATGTCACCAACCATTATCCTCCCTACTGCCCCTGCAACTAAACCCCAAGACAAGTTCCCACACTCCAATTTCAGCGGTCACTCAGATACAATTTTCCATTCTCATGCATTAAAACCTAACCATCCTAGTTGCCAACAGAAAGTACAACTGAACAACCTAAATTCCTCTGTTGGTCATTAAAAACAAAACAGTAATGTAGCCAACCCCCAATCTCTATTAACATTATTAAAATAGCCAATGTGGTATCAGTTCACACCTAAGGTTGACAGCTACAAAACATACATACTAGGGTAGGCCTATGTCTCACATATCCATATGTTGGCCACGTTGACACCAATGTTATCAGAACCGAACCGGTGATCGAACCGAAAAACCTTGTGGACCGGGAACCGGTAAAAAACCGGAAAAAATAAATAAATAAAAAATAATGACAACAACAACAACAAAACAGTTTACCAAAAACACATAAAATATTCATATTTTAAAGAAAAACATATATATTTATGTGCATATATTCATATTTTAAAGAAAAAAATATATATTCATGTGCATCCATATGAATCCAAACCATTTATATACACATGTCGTGTGTCATGCGACTTAGGATGACAGAGTGTTAAGCTGACCTTCAAGGTTCCATCCTCAGTATGGTATGAGCCCCCCTGCATGGCATGATTTTTTAAAAAGATGAGGTTGGAGAAAATTCCCTGCAATTTTGGTGGAATAGCCAGCCCTCAGACCTCGCACTTAAGCCCGTAGAAATCCCATTTTTATGGTTCAGCCACTTGGGGCATGTATAGAGAGAGTACTCTACACAAAAAAACATATTGTACCATCTTCCAGACAATCCATAAAAATCAAACAGCAGCAAACTACACTATTTTTCATCATCGTGAATAATCCCAAGATCGAAATTATATGACAGAAACTTCATACCAGCGTGAAAAATAAAATACAGATGCGATAAACAATTAAGAAAAAGCAGAAGACAAAAATAGAAACACGCACAAACACTAAGCCACCTTCATAAAGCTCAAGGAAGTATCAGATAAAAATATTTTTAAAACTCAAATGAACTTCATCCGCATAGAATTTTGATTGAATGAGCCATATAAACGTAATTAAAGAAACCCAATTAAGCAATTAAATGACTTACACAATCTTCAGGAATCTATTTATTAAAGACTAGAACATTGCCATCACATATGAAAAACCATTAAATCACTTTTATAGAAATCCTGTAAATAACAGACGATATTAACAAAATTTGCTCGAATTTAATGTCAATTATTACCTAATATTGCACCAATTGTAGCTGTAAAGCTCCACCAAATCCTCTTAGCTCTGCGAGAGGCTCTCCTCGGACGTTCATGCTGACTGTGAACGATAAGAGGTGGGCTTTCATATGCCGGATACCATGCGTGATTGTGTGCGTCCCTGTAATTGTCGTCACCCGGGCCAAAGGCACCAGACGACCCCTCATTGCTGAAGCTTGATCCATGACAACTACTGTGATGACTGGAAATCACACCGCCCGATCCATCGTGTCCGAAGCTGGATGTCATACCCGTCGCTAGTTTTCTTCAACTTCACTCCGGCTCACTGATCTGATAGGGAATGCTGGTTCAAAATCTTGTTTAGTGCGAGCTGCGCAACAGATTCTTTATGGGATATATATCGACCTTTTGCTTTCTCAAATTTTGAACCGGATGGCCTTTTGCTTTCTCAGCTTTTGAACCGACTGGGAATTACGCGGTTGGAGTGCGTGTTTTCTTCCGAGTGAAGGGAACTATGAGTCCCTGTTTTCTTATAAGAGAAGGAAACTATGAGAAACACTGTTTTATTATTAAACCAAGAGATGCTTCCTCTTCTAAGGGTAGGGTGTTAACTGTTTTCTTATGAGAGAAGGAAACTATGAGAAACCCTGTTTTATTAAACTAAGAGATGCTTCCTCTTCTAAGGGAAGGGTATTATAAGAGTGTTGTGAGAGATGCTTCCTCTTATAAGTGAAGGGTGTTATTACATATTTCTTTGTGTTATGAATTTGATATTTATTTTTTTCTGGGAATTGATATCATGGGTATCAAATATTAACATGGTTTTATTATATAAAATTTAGTTGTGTTAATTATGCTCTACAATATAATATAGAAGAGATAAGAGATGTTGTAAATATATATATATATAATAATTTATATTAATTTAATTTAATAAATAATAAAAATAATAAGTAAATTTAATTTCATATTTATATATTAAAATTTAATAAATTAAATAATTAAAATCAGTTTTAAAGTGAATTTAAATTTATGTTGTGTTTTTTTTTGTTTTTTTGTTGTTGTTGCTGTTTTTTTTATTTTGTTTTTTTTTAACAAGATCGGTTAGATGATATATTACCAAAAAAGAGTGTGGAGCAAGCTCATATTACATTCAGCTATATTGCAATAGTAGACTAAGAAACGAGACGAGAGCGTAGTCCCTTCTTCTGTGCTTAATTTCCGAACTTCATAGATTTTTTTAACTATTCTAGGATACTGTCGAACGTATTGACCTACTAAGAAAACAAATTTATATAACATAAATTCTCATTGGATTTATGGCTTGTTGACTAAGCATTCTTGGGCTGCTTCAGTCATGTTGTTGTTGTTGACTGAGTTTTCTCCTTCACTGCTCATAGTGTTTCTCTTGTAGTATTCTATTGCTTCCTCCAGATGCTTGCACTTGATTTTCAGATCCTTTATCTCATGTTGTTGCACTGCCATATTTTGCTTCTGAAAGCTATACTCCATTCTCATTTCACTTCTTAGATCTTTGAGAGACTTCTCCCGCCAATGTATCATGGCCTTGTTTCCTTTACATACTGGGCATGAGTCGTTCCTGGCTGCCTTCTTAATGGGGTTAAACTCCATCTGACTGTTATTTCCCTTGTTTTGTTGTAGCTGCCTGCGCTCCCTTGATCCTTCGTTGCTCTGATTTGATGGCCTCTGTTTGAACTTTTTGTGTAGCTGTGGAGATTGCCGCTGAGGGAGATAAAATGATAGAGGGCCTATGATTTTGGAGAGGAAGGTAATATGCAGCAGATGTTGAACCACTCTACGATGGGAGTTGAATGATGGTTGGCAAAGGTTGATCAATGAGAAACAAGATGCAGATGAGCCAAGAATTTATAGGCAGAGGTTGGTCAAACAACAATGGAGGGCTGGGAGATAAATAAGCTACCAGATGAAGTGCGTATGCATGTGGACGAGGTATAGAGGGTGGAGAGCATGTTAAGCAGGTTAGAGGGAGCAATGGTAGCTGAGCGCACCTTATAGACTGCGTGGATGCCTGCGAGAGGAAGGGAATATGGAATGCGCAGAGAGCAGCTGCTCTTGCTAACCAGAGATTGACTGAGCTTCGAGAGAGCTGGGCTAGAAGAGCTATGAAGAGTCGAGGGCCAGTCACGGGGCTCAGGCAGATAAAAACTTCAAAGTAGATCTCAAATCGCTCTCCTATCCACTCTCCTTTAGTACTATGATGCTCATACGCTGCAGGCTTGCCTCCATACTTATAATTGAAATGGCCCCCCCATGCATTGAACTTGAGAATTGTCACTTGCGTGCTTTTTCCCTCTCTGGCTCGATTTTCTTCTAAGTTTTGCTTTGCTTGCTCATGAACCTTGTGACTTGGATTACGTTTTCTGACAGTGATCTTTTGCATTTCCTTTTTTCCTTGCTTTTTCCTCTGCCTGTCCATGATTTTTTTAGATTTCTTTGAGCTGTGTGTTTTTTTATTTGCTTTATTTTTATTTTTTTTTCTCCTTGATTTATCTTGCTTTGTCCCTTTTTTTCCCGTACTTTAATCTTTTCAAATTCATTTTGATCTTATGGCACAGAGTGGTGGTATTCTTCATTGTTCTCCCGGACTCTTCCTTCATTCATCTCCACTGCTTGATTTGCATGGAGATCCACCTGCTAATTGTGAAGCCTCAGTATATGTTTGAAAGTGACATTACCAGAGTCTCCTAAATTTCTTCTTATTCTTTTGATAATTCTACTCATAAACTCGTTGCTTGGACTTTTGGTTCGGATCATTGCCTCAATTATGATGGTTGAATCTCCCAGGATTACTGGGTTTTGGATTCCTCTTTTCCTAATTATTTTTGTCCCCATGAGCAAGCTATAAGCTTCGACCTTATTATTTGAAATTTGTCCCAATCCCCATTCATATGTGACAATTTTTTTTCCACTTGGATCAAAAATTATCCCACCTGCTCCTGCCTTTCTAGGATTATTCTTGGAGGCTCCATCAAATTGCAAACAATATCTATTTTGTAGTCTTTTCCAACTTTCAATTTCTTCTTCAGTCATTCTTAGTTTCCAGTTTTTCCCTAAGCTTTCTTTTCTCTGTCCCTTTTTACCTTTGTTGTCTATTATGGCTTTGCTGAGCCATTCTCTTTCTTATTGTTGAAGGATATTATAATCCGTTGGAGCAGTTCCTTTTTCATTGAATATTTCTAAAGTTAATCCCCATGTTTTTGATAATGTTTTTCCAATTCTAAGATTTTGGTTTTTAAAGATGCACTTGTTCCGAGTCAGCCAAATTTTCCAGCATAGGATTGTTGGAATGCATTTCCAGATTCTTATAATTGTGACTTTTTTCTTTGTTGCATGTGGGTAGGCTTTCTCTAGAGTTTTGAGAAATTCCGGCAATGGTTTACCATAGTCTATATTTACTTCCAGTGGACTCAAGCGTTGCTCCTAGCATTCTCTTGAGAATTTACAATCCTGAAATAAGTGTTGAATGGTTTCTTCTACCTGATGGCATAATGGGCATCTTGATGGCCCTTGGAATCCTCTTTTTTTAAGGTTTTCGCCAGTCAGGATCTTTCCTTTTAATAGCGTCCAAATGAAGATTTTTATCTTAAGCAAACTTTCAAATTTCCATGCTATTTTTCATGGTTCCCAATCTTGCTGATTGGTTTGATCTTGGAGAATTTTATATCCAGTTTTGACTATATATTGCCCATTACTTGGGTCCCAAAGGTAAACATTTTCCTCATCACGATGAATTGGTGCTGCCCCCTTTAGATGCTGCTTAATTTTGTTCCATTGTCCTTCCATGTTTGCTGGGATTGCTGTCCTTTTCCATTCCTTTTGATTCCACAGGGAGATTGAATGTAAGGTATTAAAGCCTTTCCCTCTCATCCACTCTTGAATGCCATCCATTTCCGGGTTATCCTGTAATGGGTCTTTTCCCATGATTTTGTCTTCCCAAATCGAAATTTTTTTTCCATTCCCTAGAGTTTTGGAAATGTGATTTCTCATTATTAGAATGACTCTTTTGACTAGCTTCCATACTTGGGTGCTTTGTCTTATTGGGATGTTTCCACTCAACAGTTTCTCCTTGGAACCTTTCAGATATTTATTTATGAGGGCTTTTTTCCACCAGCTCTCTTCCCCTGTTATGAGTCTCCAAACAATTTTCATTCCCAGGGCTGCATTCATGAGCCCAGGCAACTGAATGGACAGGCCTCCTTATTTGTATGGTAGCACTACATGTTCCCACCTTACCAAACTGAACTTTTTGTTTTCCTGCTTTCCACCCTGCCAGAGAAAACTTCTTAGAATTAATTCCATCTGCTTATGGGCACTTGTTGGTGCCATGATTAGAGCATATTGATATATTGGTAATGCAGCAAGGAGAGCCTTAATTAATATCACCCTTCCAGCCATATTTAACCACAACATTCCCCAATTCTTTATATTGTCTTGCATTTTCCCAATTTATTTGTCCATATTTCTGCCTTCATGCTCTCTTTTGATATTGGTAATTCCAGATAGAGGAAGTGATTCCAATTTTCCTGTGCTAGGATTTCCATGATTTGGGAAATTCTTTGCATAGTTCTTGGTGGAATGTTCCACCCATAGATCCTACATTTTGTATTATTCAAAAGTCCACCTGACACCTGTAGAAATGCATCCATTATTTTTTTGAATCTTCTTGCAATTATTGTTGATGCTCCTCCCATCAACAATGTATCATCTGCAAACAAGGAATGATTTATGGTTTTTATTCCTTTTGCTATTCTCAGTCCTGTAATAGTTCTTTCTTTCCTCTGAGTTTCCAATGCTCTTCTAAGAGTTTCTGCCATTATTATATAGGGAAATGGTGATAGAGGGTAGCCTTGCCTGAGGCCTCTTGTGCTTTGAAAAAATTCACTGGGTCTTCCATTAATGAGGGGGGCGATCCAGGGAGTGGATATGCATTCTTGTATCACTTCTATTATTTCATTTGAGAAGCCCAGTTTTTGAAGTACAACCATTAGATATGGGTGGCTGACTCTATCGAAAATGTTTGCCATATCTAGTTTGATTATCATACCTTTTTCTTGATTTAAGATACTGGAGTTGACAGCTTCCTGAACTATTATGACATTGTCAATGATTTGTCTGTCTGGGACAAACCCTCCTTGGTTTTCTGAGATAATTAGGTGCAGCCCTTTCTTTATTCTATTTGCCACTATTTTTGTTATTGTCTTGTAGGAGGAATTGCATAGAGAAATGGGTCGGAACCTATTGAAGGTGGAGGGGTTTGCTTCCTTTGGAACCAAAGCAAGATAGGAAGATCTTGTGTGGCTTCCCATTTTTTTTAAACATTCTTTGCCATTCTTAAGAAATCCTTTCTGATTGTATGCCAATGATTTCTGTAGAAAGCTATTGTGAATCCGTCTAGCCCGGGCGCTTTGTCCGGATGCAAGCTCCAAATGGCCTCCACAATTTCTTCTTCTATGAGATCCTTGCACATGTCTTTGTTTTGTTCTTTTTTTATTTTCTTCTTTGTATGCTGCAACATTTCTTCATATTCAGCCATTTCCTCCGTTGTTGATAGTAAGTTTTTGAAGTGCTTATGGGCTATTTTTTTTATTTCTTCCGCTCCTTTGCTTTCTCGATTTTCCACTTGTATCTTTTCTATCTGGTTTCTAGCTCTTCTGATTTTCATATTGTTGTGAAAAAAGACGTATTCTTGTCCCTTGCCTTGAGCCAGAGGCTTCTAGATTTCAATCTGGCCTCTTCCTCCTCTTTCCTATTTTCCCTGTATATCTCCCAGAATATTTCTTTCTCTTTTAGGTAGTCTTGCTTGCTTTCTTCTTTACATTCTTTTTCGGCCTGCATGCTATCCATTTTCTGTTGTAGCTCTTTTTTCATTTCTTTTCTTTCTTTTTATTTCATTTAACCTTGCTCATTCCTTTAGCTTGGCTCTTACATTTTTTAATTTTGTCTCCCATATGTATTGTGGTGAGCCTGATATTCTTGGTGCCCACGCAACTTTAACTATTCGCTGAATTTTGTGATGTTGTCCCAGATTGAGTTGTACCTAAATGGGAGCGAGCTTTGGTTTTCCATTTTGCCCATTGCTATTATAACTAGTCTATGAGCAGAAGCTGTGGTGTGAATGATTTTGGATTTGCTAGAGCTGTACATTGTTGCTATGTTTTCTTGGATAAGGATTTTGTCAAGTCTTTCTTTTATGTTACTTTTACCCACTCTCTTGTTATTCCAGGTATACTTTCCATTATTTGGAGGAATATCCAGAAGGCTATTATGTTCCATTATTTCTTCTAAAGAGTTCCTGGATGGATCCACTTGATAGTTTCCTCCAAACTTTTCTTCTATGCTTCTAACCAGATTTAAATCTCCTCCTAAAATTAGTTTTCCAACTTGAATTTCTTGTAATAGTTTATTTATTATTGCCCAACACTGTTCTTTCTCCTTACAGTGGTTGGGGGCATATATATTTATCACCCTGTATTTCTCTTCCGTGTTGATCCTCCTAAGATCCGTTAAAATCCAGTGCTGCCCTGTTTTTTCCCCATTAATTCCCATATTCCCTTTTCCCAGATTGTGCATATGCATCCTAATGCTCCTGTTGCCTGGATTGCTTCTCCTTCATATTGCCTGAACTTTTTTTTAAGTTTTTCCGATTCTTGGTTGTTTACTTTTGTCTCCTAGATCATAAGGATATCTGGGTCTCTTTTTTCAAAATGTCTCTTGTTGCATTTTCCTTAAAAGGTGTCCCCATTCCTCTGCAGTTCCATGAGACTATTATCATTATTTACTTGTTGGGTGGTGCATGGCTCCTTTCCCCTTATCCTGGCTTTTCTCCATATTTCTTATACTTTTCCCTAGATAAGTATCCATAGGTTGTTGTGTTCCTAGGGCCATTTCTTTTGCTGCTGCTTCATCCCTTATTTCTTTATTTGTCTTTCTTCCAACTTTTTTTTGGTTTTCTGCATTTGGGAATGCTTCTTTAGCTTGTTTTCTGGTTAATATCTTGTCTACTAAGGGAGGGGGAGAGAGGTGAGTTGAATCTCTGGGGAGAGGGGGGACCGTTGGGGGGTTGGGGAGCATGGGGTTCTAGATCTAGATTTGGATCTAGGGGATGGGGGATCTGATGGGAGCAGTGGATCAAAGGGGTTATGGCTAGCTAAGTTTACTTTTAGCTGAGCTTCAGCAGATTGTGTGGGTTGAGAGGAGTGCTGGACTGGTTGTTTGTTGGCTATCTTCTTTCGTTTGACCTGTTCCCATTTATTTTCCGGATCCTCAATCTTTTCACTTTCATTTTCTTTATTTTTTGTACATCTATTTGCAAAATGACTGTATTCATGACATACCTTGCATTTGAAGGGGATTTTCTCATAGTCCAGCTGTTGTATGTGCGTCTACTGATCCACTTTTATTTTGATAGCTTCTGGTAGACCTTTCCCTAGATCCACTTCCACACAAATTCGGGCGCATGCATGCATGTTTTCTTTAGGCTCACATATGTCTATGTATTTCCCGACTGCGTTTCCTGTAGCTTTAACTGAATCATCTCCCCAGCAGTGGAGGGGAAGATGTGACAATCTTACCCATACTGGGACAACATTTGGGACATCCATTTCTGGATCAAAGTTCGATGTCCATCTATTCAGATACAGTCCCATTGTATCCATAAAATATGAACCATTCTTGAATATCTGATCGCGGTCCTCTTTAGTTTCGAAGTGGAAGGTATAGTAACCTCTACCACAGAATCTGATTGAGATCTTCCCAGATATTGATGGAGCCCAGTTTCGTTCTAACCTCAGCAGCAAGGGCCACTGAGGCGCAGCGAATGCTGCTTCGCGTTGTAAGCTGTTGCAACAGCTAGGGCTGCACACAATCCTCAGCTTCTCTCCATGCCATCGCTGGAGTTTAAAAAAGAATTTAAATTTATGTTTTTTAAATAAATAAGAATTATTGTTTAATTTTTAAACGAAAAATGGTTGATGGGGAATTAACAATCTCTCCAAATATATGCAATAGCTCGCAAACCACATATATCATAAATTCATAGTTCAGTTTACGACTGGGTCATTCAAAGACCATCGGAAATTGGAATCGGGATCCTAGACTCCAACGAGACACCTATCCTTTCAGCCTTACTATGACGGGTCATGGTGTCCGCCCATGAGATTTGAAATCGATTGGAGAGGATAACATCCCAATTAGATAAATAATTGCATTCAAAAGCACTCTCCAGTCCAGTATGGTAGAGATTTTGTAATGCCTTGTTTAACATTTTTAGTTAGTTAAAATAATCCAAGAATTCTTCTATAGTATGAGCGATACAATGAAAATTTTTCTAGTTCTTTTAGCAATTGATCTATGTATTGGGTTTCATTCACCCCATGGTTGGGAACTGATGATCGATTCGATCTCCGAAAATTATGAATTTTCCCATAATGAATGAATCACATCTGGTATGGTAGAAATGTTGTAATGACTTGTTTAACATTTTGACTGGATCACAGTAAAATAAAAATAAATAAAAAACATAAAATTAAGGTGTTGTCTAAACATGCCACATTTTAGAGTTTTTGGCAGGAATCTGACAAAACATTTTTTTGGCCAAATCTTATTTTTTATTATTTAAAATGGCCTTTTGACTGTATATATGGATTTAGCACCCCTAAGAAACCATTGGGGCACTCAGACTGTGGAGAGTTTATAACTCAAATGTGCAATTCCAAGAAATCTATGTCAGATTCTAGACAAATTAGAAAGGAAAAATACCAAAAAACCCTCCAAAACATAGAACAAATAGACTGCGGCTAAAATTTATAATTATAATTAATAATTAAACCAATATAAATTCATCTTAACCCCATATCTACCAAGAGGTTAGAGGAATCAAATCCCTTGAGATGCAAACCTTTTATTGAAAAGAGATTTGATCCCTTGGTAAATATGGAGTTAAGATGGATATAGACTCGTAGTAATAACAATGATTTACTTTTTAAATAAATGGAAATTAATTTTAAAGTAAAATAATAAAATTGGGTTAATTTTACCATATGACAATAAATATAACAATAGTTTACTTTTGGCTATGAGTTTGTACCGAGAAAAAATATTAATCAAAAGGAAATATTACATAGAAGTTCTAAGCTTTTCTAATGCACAAAATATGAATGTAACAGAGTGCATAGCATACTTATTTATATACTCAATTCTTACAGACTCAGACTGATTTCACACAGAGATCTCTTGTTTTTTAGGCAATTTGATCGCTCAAAGTGCAATTGTAAAGCATACACAATAGCCCGACTACTCCAAACTCGAATGGGAGTGGAGAGGCTCCTCTCTATTTATAGAACCTCAAGGGAGAAAAGAGCATCTTCTCAAGTAAATGGCTGATTGACAAGAGACGTAAGAATCGTCCTAACTATAGACCATACATCTAATATTTTCAATAGATTATTTGAAATGTGGGTCAAACAACACCAAAAGTCAAAGAAGTGCTCTAAGTTTCAAAGATTTGTCCAGAAAAGGTAAAAGGTAAATCTAATTAGAGATTCTATTTTGGAGGACAAGCCCCTTCACTTAGTCATTTAGAGTGAAGGATAAACCCCTCCACTTAGTAAAAATCCATTTATGTGCCAAATCTTCTTGGATGCCTCCCAGTGTCCCACATTTTTGAAAATATTTTTTGAACAAGTGGTTGACTTTGCAGTACTTGAACTGTGGTTTTTGTCTTGATGAGCCATTGATGATGATTCGTGATGAATAAGCATATGTTTTTCATCCATTACTTCGCATTCATGTAAATCGTGAATATTGTACAAAGGTACCCTATGGGCTTCATGTGCTTGTGTCAGTATGCCAGGGTCCATTGTGCTTTTGTTGATGCCAAAGGTACTCCACCAATACAAAATCCATTTGGGTTGAATCCTTGAAGGGAGGTAACAACTCCACTGAATTTAAGTAGGGTGAAATAAGTCTGGTTCTTATTTTATTTTTGTAAGAAATCCCATAATAGTTACTTGTACTACTTGTAGTCATAATCAGTACCAGGAAATTTTAAAGTAGGATTCCTTCCCGACCAAAGTATACGTGACCTTGGGTGATTGATGTAATAATATTGGTGCTCTAGTCCTTGTCTTGAGCTAATTTGTTGCTAAATCAAATTGACATAATGGAAGATATATGTAAGGTCATGGCTTGCCTAGTAAGCTTTTCTCAGAGATCGCTCATAGACCATATCAAGAATGGCTACAGTAGATGTTCGTCGTGACCGAATTTCTAGGACTAATCTGACAAGTGTAGAGGTTGTTGGAGATTAGTATCAAGGACCTGTCTGCTATGAAGCTACCAAGAGAGTCTCCATTTTTCTCGGTATTGTTGCCAACTTATGTTATCTAGAATTTCCCTTAGCCGCTCTTGGTTGTTCCTCCATTCTGTCACAATTATCATACTGTTGAAATCTTCGGTGGTTTTGGCACATGCAATCCACATTTACTTTGTAAATATTCCCTTGTTAGGAAATTTATGATATAATTTTCATCTCCTTTCATATGCATGATGTCAAAATCATAAGAACTGAAAATTGCTTGCCATCTAGCAAGTTTACAATGGGAAATGGAATTTCTTATAGGGTTTTTTAACACAGAAGCTAAAGATTAAAATCGATCTTGATCAGGAATTTCCTATTCATGAGATGCAGTTGAAACTTCTTGATGCAATTTAAGCAGGATTTGATTTCCTTATCAATGATGTGATAATTTTTTTCAACACTATTCCATAATCCTAATGCAAACCAGACTATTTCTTCATCTACCTTATCACATCCTTTCATACATTGTTTGAGGATTCCACCCCAACCTTCATCAAAAGCATCAGTTTCAATGACTTTGGGTAATTCTTCATCCATGAGGTGCAAGATTGAGAGAGATTTTACCTTGGCCTTGATTCTTTTTATTGCATGGGTGTGTCCGGGAGTCCAACGAGGAGGATTATTTCCCAATCTTGCTTAGGTGCTCCATGTCTTATGCACAATGTTCATAAAAGGCATATACATACTTCAACCACCCTGGGAATCGCTGCAGTTTTTTTATCTGTAATAACATCCAGAATCTTATCTACAAATTTTATTGTGTGGTGTTGTAATTATGTTTTCTCACCTTTGATGGATTGGCCTAGGATGATCCGGACTTATGCAGGAATGCAACAGAATACAGATATAAACATAAACACAAAGATGCAGTAGAAATAAATCTACATTTCGTTAATAACAAAGAATTGAAATATGCTTACAAACATAATTGAAATAAATTAGTTTGGGCGATGGTAGCTTATATTCGAGAAGAGATGTGGCGGCTACATGCCTCTCAACTGCATTAAAATGAGGCTCAAGGGCCTTTTTATTATTGAACAACAAGGGGAAACCCTAAACAACCAAAAACCTAACCCTAAGAGATGGAACACCAAGAGTTTGCAGGCCCCGTTGGGCTTAGTTGAGGCACCAACTTCCCAGGGTCGTAACTTGGTCATATGATCTCTGTTCTCACTGATCCAGATCTTGGGGGGAGGCCCCCCAAGATCTAAAAAATTGAAATGCCAGAAAAGGATGAGAACACTTAGTAAACAAAAACACCAAGAAAATTTTTATTAAAATTGAGAATAATTGTAAAAGATACATTGTGGTGGACAATCTATCCTTTTACAAAATGTGACTTGTTACTTATATACTTTTTTAGTTACAATACCATGGGTAAATTCCATGGGTGGATAAATACCATGGGTGGATGAATATCATGGATGGATGTCACTTACAATACCATGGGTGAATGCCACTTACAATACCATGGGTGAATGAATACCATGGGTGCATACCACTTACAATACCATGGGTAAATCCCATGGGTGGATGTCAATTTCCATTTAGATCATGCCTCTCTCCTTAAGAAGTAATGGTACCCATTACGTGAAGTTCTCTCTTGAGAAACCTTTGTTGAAATATGAAGAGCCACTGTAGAGAAGGTTTTGTGTGGTTAACCCATAACCATGATGAACGAAGATTCGAGGATAGAGATACCAAGTAATGCTTGTGACCAACTGTGATACTAACAATGTGCGGCCTAGCAAATGGACTTCGATGAAGCGTGGGTTTGTGGATGACCCATAACCATGGAAAATGAATATATGAGGATAGAGATATCGTGTAATGCTTGTGACCAACTTTGATACTAACAGTGTCTGACCTAGAAAATGGACTTCGATAACAAGGGTTTTGTGCAGTTGACCCATAACCTTGGGTTTGTGGGTGATCCATAACCATGATGCTTGTCAGTCTACTTGGTAAAAGTATGGTGTCTTGTCTAGTATATTCTCCTATCCAATGAGATGTTGTAAAGGTTTCTTTCACATTATTATTTTTTCTAGCAATAGACCTCTTGTTGCAACTTTGATGATAACTTCTGCTACAGGTGATGAAACCAAATTTCATCAAAAAACCATTTGAGGTATTAAAGAGATATTTCTGTTGATATAAGACACTTGAACTTTGATGACTTGTGGAGTGAGAAAATGATTCATGAAACTCGTGGTACGCGCGGTCGTGCAATGGTCCAGACATATGTAACTCCAATTGCTCATATCTCTTAAACCAGGAAACGAAATCAAATCTCGTAAAAAACCCATTTGAGCTAATAGAAAATACTTTCAAATGAGCTATTTTGAACCTTTTGAAATGCTCTAGGGAGGTCGTGGCACTTGCATGAATTTTGTTGAACATTGTCTCTCTGTGTTTCATCCATCGTTGTGCTTCAAACCCTCATTCCCATGGAGTCGTAACCTGCTTTGATACCACTGATCCGAATCTTGGGGGGAGACCCCTAAGATCTAAAATATTGAAATTCTAGAAAAAGATGAGAACACATAGTAAACAAAACCACCAAGAAACTTTTTATTGTGGTGGACAATCTATCCTTTTACAAAATGCGACTTGTTACTTATATCTTTTTTTAGTTACAATACCATGACTAAATTTCATGGGTGGATAAATACCATGGTTGGATGCCACTTACAATATCATGGGGGAACGAATACCATGGATAGATGCCACTTACAATACCATGGGTAAATTTCATGGGTGGATGAATACCATGGGTGGATGTCACTTTCCATTCAGATCATAATAACTTAGTTTCAGTCTGGAATAGTTTCATCCTTTAAGTAGATAATACAAATCCATTATCATGGATTGCTTTCAAGAAAACCCTGAGATGCTTCAAATGTTCATCCAAAGGCTTGGAATATATCAAGATATCATCAATGTAGACCATGAGCCAATCCATGAAGGGCTCAAGGACAAATTCCATTATTCTCTAAAACTCGCTACGGGCATTTTTTAATTCGAAAGGCATTACATTCCATTCATAATGGTCATGAGTAACATCAAAGGTTGTCTTGAACTAGTCTTCTGGTTTGATTCTATTTGCAAAAACCTTGACTTAAGATCAAACTTTGAAAATACCTTAGCACCTGCAATTCGCTTTATCAAATCTGATTTGTTAGGGATGGGATATCTCCTCCATTCTAGTGCATCATTAAGTGGTTTATAATTGATAACTAATCTAGGGTTACCCCTTATTTTCTCAAAATGTTTATTAACGTAGAATCCAAAGCAGGACTAGGGACTCATAGATTTCTTGATAAGATCTCTCTTTAAGAGATCTTCCATTTCTTTATTGCAAAACCTTTTAAGTTCTATAGGCATGGGAATGCTTCGGCTTCTACTTTGAATTCCTTTAAATTCAATTTTATATGGAAGGCTAACATGAAATTTCTTCCTATGCCAAAAGGTATTAGGGAGTTCATGGCATAATTTGGCCTAGAATTCTTTTGTAATCTTAGCAACTTATTATTGTTATTTATGTGTCTCCAATTATCTTTCTATCTTTAGAGACTGTTATGTTATTTTTATTCTTTTCATTTGCATCATTTTTTCTTTTATCTGCTTAATCAAAGGGAGCGTTGGATTTTTTCAGACTTCAGGACTCCACACATAGAGGGATGTTTATGGAATTGAGACAAAGGGGAGAAAATAGGTCTTAGCTTTAATAGTCACAATGTAACCCTCTTGTCCTTGATAATATAAAATACCATGGGGTTTCAGAGTAGAGAGAAATGTTGTTCCTAGGATGCAATCAAAAGGAAGGTCAAAGAGTAGTAGTAGAACAAATACAATACTTATCAATGCATACCCTTCCTACTGTGAGCTTATACTCAATCTGGATCTTTTTCTTACCCATGGTCTTAACCAAGGCATTGAAGGGCTTCCAATAGAGGATTGTCATGTTTAATATCCACGAAGCAAGAATCAACTCCTGTATCAACAAGAGCAGTTGATATTTTTCTTTCATCGTGGATTAATATAATGATGCTTACTATAACTTTCTAGTGTTGAACAACAAACATCCTCATATTGCCCATTCCTGCAATGGGCGTTGTAGGAACTTCTTGTAATGAAAGCTTAGTCTCTGGATTATATGAGAGAGGATTTGTATAATCTTTATCTTCATAGTTAGGAGCATCTCATTCAAGATTTATTTTGATATGTCTAGCTTGTAGTTCTTTAACTTGCTATTACTTCTAGCAATTGTTGATATGCTCGATGAAGACTCTCCTAGTCAATTTTTTGTTTGGCTTTAGATTTTCTTCTTCCTTTAAGTAAGGGGAAGACATTCCTTTCTAGAGACAATTGTTCTTGACTGAGAAAAGCCCATTTCTTTTTTCTAGGAATGTTTGAACTAAATTAATCAAAACCATATTTGTCCTCTTGAATTTTTTCTTTAACATTTACCTTATTCAAGATATAATTTGTTTAACATTTGAACCATCTGGTCTTTTTGTTCTCCAACTTCCATCCTTTGTATAGCCTTAAGCAATAAAGTTTGGGCAAATCCCTAGTATGTGACATGAAGCAGGCACTACCAGCACATTGGTGCCCCTTTAGGGTTGCTTGGTGAGTTTTCCATGACCAATATAATTGTTGGTGTTGGTCTTCGACACTATCTAGACTCTAGTCATTTGAATATGTATCAACTTGTGCACAATTGCAGTCTTCAGAGTCAATGCATTCGCATTGATTCTCATAAAGGTTCATAACTTGCTCAAAGTACTTGCTACTAATTGATGAATGGGTAAACAAAGTTGATTCATCTTCTTGTATTACAACCTCCTCTTTAGGCTTTTCAGATAAATAAAAAACTTGTTTTATTGATTAATTCATGGATTCTTAATAACTACTAATAAGAAAAGTAATAAATATTTATGAGTTGCTAATGTAATTCTGTACATGGGCGATATCCCGTGTCGCTGGGACAACGTGCTATTTGCCTCCCCACCCAGGTTCAACCCACGGATACATGATGCGCTGCCGTTGCATTCTATTGTAATCATCAGACTTTGTATATATTGTAAATTGGGTTCTGGGGTTAATATAATGCTTAAGAGGGACTTACCCCTCACTTAAAAAAAATGTAATTCGGAAAAAAAAATTATTATGTTCATAATAAATTACATATTAAAATAAGTATATATATAAACAAATATGTTTTAAATCTTATACTAACATCAAATTTCTTAAAATGTATTTTTATAATTTAATTAATTCATTTAATATTTAATAAGTCTAATATTAGAATAAATTTATACTATTTTATAAAAAATTACCTAATGTATTAATAAGCTATTTAATTAGAAAATTATATAAAAATATAGATGAATTATTTATTTATTTATTTTTAATCAATAAAATAATATATAAAATTTTAATAATATTAATACAAAATATTTTATTTTTATAATACAAAATATCCTTTCTTCCTTATCGATAGAACATAGAACAAAGCACGGTATAATTTTTAATAATGTTAATATATTTTAATTTTATAGTATTTAGTACTGAAAATTCTCCGCTTGATATGAATGTATGAATATATTAGTTATTAAAATCATTATATGATGTAATTTATTTAATATATTTATTTTTTAATAAATATGTGAGTAATATAGGAAGTATTATAAAATGTTTTAATAAATGACGATATGATAATATTATTTTCATTCTTAAGTTTGGATGTCATATCTTAAAACTTGCGAATATTTTTAAGTTATTGTTGTTTGAAATATGATATGGGTAATAATTGAGAGTATTATCTTTCACTCTCAAATTTCAGTAGAGATAATTTTAGAATTATATGAGTTGGTGTTTTTTATTTATTATAAAGAATTTCAAAGTTGTGGATGTGGATTTTTTATTATAAATAATTAAGTATAATATATGTAAGTTGTTTTTAGTTATTGTTTGGTGTTTTATATTTTAATATAGGTTTGAATAATTAAGTATAATATATGTAAGTTGTTTTTAGTTATTGTTTGGTGTTTTATATTTTAATATAGGTTTATTGTAAATTTGAATAAAATTTTCTTAAGAAATTAATATATGATGTAGAATTAGATGATAAAAAAAATCATATTTTAAAAATTTTGGGTTTTTTTATTTTTATTTTTTATAAGACTTTTAAAGTGTAATGTTTTAATTATTTAATATATGATACAGAATTAGATAATGAAAAAAATCATATTTTAAAAAATTGATTTTTCTGGATCTTTGATAGATTTGGATTTGTGGTTTGTTTTTCTTCGATGTATGTTATTTAATTTTTGTTTAATTAATTTTTTTAGTTATGAGTATGGAAGAGATGTTGTAACTCTTCAGTGTAGTATGGAAGAGATGTTGTAATGTCATGTCTTGTAAATATTTTGACTCGGTCGAATTATATAGAAAATCAAAATTAAATAAAAAATAATTAATAACCTGAAAACATTTTTATTATGCCAAAATAAAATGAAAATAATAAAAAAATAACATTAAAGTAAAATTAACTTCATGATATTTGCCCATAGTATTGATCCATGGTACGAAATCTATGGTATTGACCCATGGTATTCATGTGGAATATAGCCTATTTAAAAGGAGGAATTAAACCAATCTAAATTCATCTCAATTCCCGATCTACCAAATGCCAAGAGAGATCAAATCTTTTGATATGCAAACCTCTTTTAGAATGAAAAGAAATTTCGAAATTAAGATGAATCTAAGCTAATATAATATATATAACCATTTTTTTTTCTAATTACAGTAATAAAACATAAACATAAATAAATAATCATTTATTTTTTATTACAAATTAATTAAATAACATTTTTTCCTATTCCCAAACCAACTTATAAACAAAACTAAATCTTATTATTATTATAATTGATAGTAAAACTAACCAAATTATATTTTAATAGTTTGTTTGTTTGTCTGTCTTTCTTGTTTGTTTTTGTTTTTGTTTTTTTGTTGTTGTTTAACTTCATATTCAAATAACCATTTTTTAAAATGAATATTTATTGTTATATAACCATTTTTTAAAATGAATATTTATTGTTATTATTATTTATATATGGTAAAATTAATATGTTTTTCTATTTATTAAAAACATAAATTTAAATTTATTTTAAATTAAATTTTATTTACCTAGATTTTATTTTATTATCACATTTTTAATTAAATAAACATTATAAATATTATTCCCTCAATCGGGGTGATGGAAGTGGAGAGTACGACCAAAATGACAGCGCAGGGGAGAGGTTGGCCAGGCCAGCCACCAACTGCCCTCATCATAATTCAAATGGACGCGGTGGCATCCTGCATGCCTGAGGGAGTTTCGAGGCAACGAGGTGACAGGAGAGTGGGAGAAGAGGAAGGAAGAAACAACGGCGAGAGTGGGATGGGACGCAGGACAGATGGGAAAGGGTTAATGAGGGTGGCTAAGAGAGGAAGAGAGCTCAGTGTGCAGCGAAGGAAGGTGGAGAACGGAGCTGAGCGGGCGTCGGATTCTTCAGCGGTCGAGCGAAAGTCTGGGTATGTTTCCTTAGCCTCAACTCCTGCATCTCTTTCTGCCATACATAGTATGTTGGAGGAGGGGGGAGAGCTGGGAATTGTTGGGGGAGGGCCGCGTCTGAGCGGGTCCGCAATTCACCCTGTTACACACAGTAAGGTGGAGGAGGGGGGCAAGCTGGGAAATGCAGAGGAAGGGCTGGATCTGAACGGGTCAGAGGTTTGTATGGTGAGGAAGCGTGAGGATCAGAATAAAGGTATGCCGGGGGACTGTAGGAGCAGGGCAAAGGGGCAGCCTGAGAAAGTTAAGCATGCAATCTGGGTGGGGGATAGGACAACCGAGGGCCCAACCATGTCTAGCCCAGGGGGAGAGAGATCAGGGAGTATCCAGAACAATGGGAGAAACTGGAGTGGGGAAGGCAGGCCCAGTGACAAGGATATGCAGGCGTTTGGGATAAGTGTAATTCCTGGCAAACTAACTTTTGATGTTGATAATTGTAAACAGGAGGCTGCAGAGGGAAAGATGGCTCGCTTGGGCAGTGGTAGGGGTCGTGGAGGTAGAGGGCGTCAGAGCCAGCCAGACAGAAATGACCCAACGACCTCGACACCAGTAAATCAGAGGTGTGGCAGGAAAACCATGAGGAAATGGAAATGGAAGATAGTTTCATGGAAGGGAACTCTGAACCCGAGATGGAGGAATGGGGGGATATCATCCCTGACCCAGGGCACACCAGAGGAAGGATGACACTCTACAGGCAAGCCCTACACATGTACTGGGTGTTGAAGCGCTTACTTGCCAGGGCGCTGGAGCAGGTGGCGGGTGAAATGGCAGAAATCGCCCAAGGTATGCCAAATATCAAGAAGGATATGAAAAACCTGCAAATCATCATGATTATGCAAGACAACAAGCTGGATGAAATCCAGCAACAACTGAAGAAGCTATCTCTAGCACCGGGTGACTCGGCGGCAGCACCTGCAAATGTGGATTCTGACAAAGAAGACCGAAAGGAATAGTTCATGTAGTTTATAGTCTGCTTCATTTTGCGGATAGCATTTTCTTTTCAATAGTTTTATGTTAGGTTGGAACATGATTAGTGTTTTTAGTTGTGAGGTTTACTTAGCGTGGATTGAAAGACTTATTAAATTTTGTTACTGGATGGCCTATAATAGACTCAGGTGGCCAACAGACTTGGTTTCCCATATGGGCAAGTTGAGGCCACCAAATTGTTGTATATGGATCAACTTGATTTTATAAATAGATAAAGAAAGGCACTACCGCAGCTTACAAAAAAAAACATTATAAATATTATTATTATTTTTTTTCTCATGTCTTCTTTATACTAAATTATAAAATTATAAAGTGTGTCTCAACCCAATAATACTAAATTATAAAATGTATCTCAACCCAATAATATTAAGTAAATAGTTTTTAACTTATTGTTGTTGATATATGTAATAATAATATGTTCACTGGTAGGCACATCCAACAATGGGGTTAGCTACACTTAGGTTCAACTTATTTTGAAAAAAAATGATAAATTATTATATTATTATATCAATAATATTTTTATATAATATAGTTTTAAAGAAGAAATAAAATGAAAAATATCTTACACTTTTTTTTTGAGAATTTATTATATTAAATTATTATCATTTATTTATAACCTATTGTGTAAAACATCTTATTTACCACATTTTATTAATATTTTCATTAATTTGGTGTGAGACTTGATTGTATCAAGTGGTCCCACTCTCAATCTTTCTTTATAAGATTTAGAAGTGGGGCTCACTTTCAATATTTCTTTCTAAAATTTAAAAGTAGGTCTCACCCTCAACTCCTCCTTATAAGATTCACAAATAACTCTCACCAATAATTTAATAAAAACAAAACCTCACTCAAATCAATTAACCTACCCTTCATAAATAATATTACAATTATCATAAAACATAATAATGATAAACTTAAATAGTTAAAAAAAATCATTTATATTTTATTCTTAAATCATAATCATTATAACATAAATGATTTGAATCAAATAGTGATTATAACATAAATGACTTGAATTGCTCTCAAAAAAAAACATAAATGATATAATGTTTTTAGAGTGGTGTTGTTTATTTAAATGTTAAATTTGTTGACCGTAAAAAATAGTTAGAATCTGGATAATTTTTTTCCAAAAATATGACGGTAGGAGTGCTGAATCTGTTTTATGCTGAAAATAGATTCAGTGTAATCCAAAAAAAACCCTAAAACATCCAAAATTTTGTTGTTTTCCAAACAAATTTGAACCCTCATTAAACCAGCGCGCGCTTCCTAAATTGTAAAACATTTGTAAAAATTTAAATTAATTAAGTCGTGCGTCTCTTATCGTCAAAGGACATCATTCAAATAATGGCTGAAGCGAACCAAGTCGTCTGTTTTCTTCGTTTGTTGTTTACTATCATTTTCATTCTTTAGATCCTTTTTGCATGGTTTTTGTTTTGTTTTCGAGTTTTCGTTATATATATATAAAGGTTTTGTTATTTATACATAAAGTAGATGAGAGTTTATAAGGTTAAATTTGATGGGATTTAATTGTAATTTTTTATTAAAGTGTTAAATAATGATTATATATATGTGTGAGATGACGAAAATTTAATTTTTCAAATGATAAATTTAATAAGTGATTTATAAGCAATTCCAGATAAAATTGTAGAAAATAAAAGAAGTCAAAGATTTTGTCGAGTGAGATTCCAAGATAACCATCTCATTATGTTGCACTTACAATACTTCAAAATGAGACTCCAAGACAAACATGTAATACCCCAATAGTGCAAAAACTTCAAGATAAGTATAGACTCACCTAATATTTCAAGATGAGACTCCAAGAGAAGTATATAATGCCCTAATAGTGTTCAAACTTCAAGATAAGCATAAAATCCCCTGTAGTGGGTCGTTAACTTATTAAAAAAGTTTGTATCAATATTCACTCACATCATGATATCACGCATGGTACACAATTAAGCCTAAATCTCGAACACTAAAGCTTGAAATTTAAAGGTTAAGACTCACACAACATGTCTACAACCATGGGCCATTGATATTCTATATAAAATACTAATTGACTTTTCTTTCTTGTGTGAGTAAAATAGTGGTTCTCTATTTAATTTTGAGAGTTTCATGCAATTTCTTTAGTGTTGTGCACTATTGATAGAGATTCTTTGTTTTTATAAAATGAATTTATTTATTAGTTTGGTTATAAAACAAATATATTTTGTGGTTGGTGATGAAAATCTCAAATGTGTGGTTATCAAGGCTATGATGTGTTAGATATGTTCATACTAGAATCTAAACACAACTGGGTTGGGTCTTTTAGGTGTTAGCCTGAGAGCAGAGAGATCTATTCTTATTACTTGTCCAAAGATTATGAATTTATTCAAAATGCATGCTTTCTATATTATTATTGCTTGACATATTAGAATCCTCCTGAATTCTTATTTAAAAGTCGGTTCATACTTGATTTATTATTTATAAGGTTCTCCTTAATTCCAACTCATCAATTTGAAAGTTGAGATTTATTGTTCCTCTTAAAAATACATTAGCATTTGCACCAGAAGGTGTAAGGGCATGTTGATATTGCTTCAGTTTTTTTTTGGAATAACGATAGAATTTTGGGAATTTTGGAACTTTTGAATATCAAGAACCAAGTTTGTTCTTGGATACAAAGTAGAACTCAAATAAGGTAGGAAATGGTAAAATTTGCATGACTAGCATACACAAGGAGGATTATGAATATAACTTCTTGTTGTGAAAAGAATTGCAGTAAGGATACTAAAAGAAATGTAAATGGGAATAAAAGCATGTAGAAATTCTCACTGTAGATCACCTGATAATGCAATATACTAAAGCAAAATACTTGATCTACTTCTACAAACAAACTTGTGGAAGCTTAATCGATTTTGAGCAAGATCAAATAGAACACATATAACAGAGAAGAAAAAATCATACACATGAAACACAGAAGAATACTCTGGGGAAAGCCTCAGCTAAAAACCCCTCTATCTGTATTATCATACAAGTGGAAATATCTTAGGATTACACAAAGTTTTAGCTTACAAGCTATCTAGCTCTCAGTACAATCCCTCACTGCTGCTCATAGACAAAATAGACAACACATGTGCCTTCCTTCAGTCCTATAAGCCTCCTATTTCCTTGCACAGTTTCTCCTGGGTCCTCTGACTGCGACCTGTGTGAATTCTCCTCTCACACACAACATTGTCCTTAGACTAAACTTTAATCCTCAAGGAATGAATTCCTTCTGCATGCAAGAGATATCCTCATGGGAATATTCCTGCAACTGATAGTACATTGTCCCTTCCTCTGATCTCAACTGGGTCTCTGACTGAACTGACATGCATGAGTTATTTATGAGAGAATATTCAGTTATCTGAAGTACACTAGTTACATGCATGCATGCATTAACTAACTGAACTCACAATCAGTTCCACAAACTGTTGGAACTAATCTAACTGGACTTAACTCAGTTAACTGAGCTAACTAATTACAACTCAAAGTACAACTCATCCTGATCTCCTTAATTAAGGGATAACTTCCTCAATCAAAGGGATAATTGTTGCATGTCTTCACATAGACTTCATGTTTGATTTTCTCTAACTAATTAACTCAATATGAATTAATTAATTATTTTTCAAACAATTTCTAAGATCGAATTCGAATTTTAATTCTCAATTTTTAGTTCAGGGACTAACTAAAATTGGAATGTATCCCGAAATGCTATTTTTAGCATTTCTATATTTAGCATTTCTTATTGCTATTTTCAACACTCTCTCTCAACAAGAAAGGGATTATCTGTCACCCCGATCCTATCTCTGCGGAACTCGAATTTGCATTTTGACAATGCCTTAGTAAAAATATCTGCATCCTGCTCCTCGGTCGAAACATACTGCAACACACATGATCCTCTTCACCACACAGTCTCGAAGATGATGATACCAGATATCGATGTGCTTGGACCTGTCATGAAATACTAGATTCTCAGAGAGTTTGATACAACTCTGATTATTGCAATAGATCACAGTTGGATCCATCTTCTGATCAAACAATCCAACTAGAATTTTCCTGATCCAGGTGGATATTGGTGGCCACCTGCCAAGTCCACCTGAACCCCCACCATTGTCTTTCTCAGCATTTTCAGTTTCCTTAATTGTAGCACAGCTTACTATTTTTAGCAGTTTTTCGGGTCCTGAACTTCCGGAGCCGTTTTGAGGCCCTAAACGACGTTTTTTGGGGAATCCGGGGGCAACATGGGTCCATTCCGGGGGCAACTTGGGTCAATGGAATGGACCGATGTTGCCCGTTCCAACAATGATAGTGCTCGGATAGATCTTTCTA
Organism: Pinus tabuliformis; assembly: GCA_031772625.1. NCBI lineage: Eukaryota > Viridiplantae > Streptophyta > Pinopsida > Pinales > Pinaceae > Pinus > Pinus tabuliformis. The sequence continues at coordinate 702,062,189 of CM062811.1, forward strand.
ATGAGCTATTGTACGCATCAAACGGAGATCATATGCCAAAGTTACGACCCCGGGAAGTTGATGTACCAACTTACCCCCAAACGGGGCCCACAGTTTGGCGTTTCATCTCCTAGGGTTAGGTTTTGGAATGTTAAGGGTTTTCCATTGTTTCTCAACAATAAATAGGCCTTCGAGCCTCATTGTGACAGAGTTCAGAGGCATGTAGCCATCACATCTCTTCTCAGAGATAAGCTACCATCGCCCTAGCTAGTTTGTTTCCATTTCTGGTTGTAAGCATTTTTCAGTATTTTCCATTAATGAAATGAAGTATTATTTCCGCTGCATCTTTGTGTATATGGTTATCTCTGTAAATTGTTGCGTTCCTGTTTAAATCCGAATCAGTGGTATCAGAGCGGTCTGCTTTTTCTCTGTTTTTCTTTGCATGTCCCCAACAAGGTCGGGATATAAGGAGTTAGGGCTTGAACTGGTTGAACCTTTGCAAGACCAGCCTCGCAAATCCCGACGGCCTCCCATGGAGGACGAGAAGAAAGACGAGGGGGCAGGAGATCCCATCAAAATCTTGCTCGAAGAAGCCCTCGAGCGACAACGGAACGCGATGATGGACAGCTTTGCCCAGATCCTTCAGCGGCTACCCAGAAGCAACGCATCGGCTTCCAGCAGCTACTTTGGAAACGCCACACCCTTTAAGGTACAAGTTAATTTTGAAATCCCCATATTCGAGGGTCAGATAGACGCAGATGCCGTAGATAAATGGTTAAATCTGCTAGAGGGTTATTTTTCTGTTCATGAATTTTCGAGTCGGGAAAAGATTGTTTTTTCTCTCCTCAAAGCAGCCCCCCACGTCAAGGACTGGTGGGAAACCTACTGCGAGCAGAAGGATGAAAGTACTGGCTCACTCTTTTCAGTCGCACCCACCTGGGATTCGTTCCGGGATGCCATCAAGGAGCGATACTACCCTGTCGGGAGCTATGAGGATGAATACATAAAGTGGACCACGCTGCGGCAGGGAAGGGACCAAGACGTGCCGGAGTTCACCAATCTTTTCCATACCCTTCGCACAAAGTTGGGTATCAAGGACTCAGAGCAACATTTGATACTCAAATACCGTGGCTGCCTGCACAAGTACATCCAGGAAGAAATACAATTCCTAAACATCCCCTCGCTCGGCGCAGCATACCGGTATGCCGTCAAGGTCGAGCAGAAGTTTAAACAAAAGAAGCGAGACTTTGGATCTGCGAATCCAAAGCAGGGGAAAGGTGCCCCTAAACCACAGAACAAAGGACAAAGCCAAGGCGGGACAACCCAAGACAACCAGCTGAAGCTGCAAGCAAAGAACAGCGTCGCGAAGCCGAGAAAGGACACTGGAAAATGGTGCGAGTTCCATAAGAGCTCCACTCACAACACAAGTGAGTGTCGGGCCAAGCAGTCACTGGTGGCTGAGCTGAAGGTTTCAGACTCAGATGCATGTTCCGACTCTGAGTCAGAACCCGATAAGGGGTATGAAAAAGGGAAGCAGATCATTGATGCGGACCCCAACACCACTGTTGCTACCGCAAAGATCCAGAAAAATGAACCCGAAGATCCAGAGGAGGAGCAACGTCTCTTCCACTCCCAGATGTGGGTAAATGGCTCCCCGATATAGTTCATTGTTGATAGCGGGAGTCAAAGAACCTCATTTCGGCAGAGGTCGTGAAGCGGTTGGGCTTACCGACCACAGCACATCCACAACCATACACCATTGGGTGGCTTCACCAAGGACGAGATCTTCGCGTGAGCCAGTAGTGTCGCCTTCCATACAACATCAAGCCCTTCATGGATGAGGTATTGTGTGACATTGCTCCCCTTGAAGTTTGTGATGTATTACTAGGACAACCATACTTGTGGAAGCGACATGCTGTGTATGAATCAAGGCCCCGTGCTGTTATTATTACATTGGGGAATAAGTTGTTCAGGATACCAGAGGTAGCACCACCTGCCGCCCTCTCTTTGATTACTGCAAAACAATGCAGTAAGATCATTTCCAAAACCAGGAAATTTATTTTCCTGATGATACGCCCTCAAGGAAAGAAGAAGACAGTGGCTGCGACCTCCAAACGGGGCCCCTCTGCACGACAACTACAGATGGACAAGATTGTGGAGGAGTACGAGGACATCTTCACCTCCCCGGCAGGGGTTCCTCTGCACTGTCAAGTCAAGCACTCCATCGATCTGACCCCAGGTGCGCTGCTACCCAATGGAACAATTTATCGGCGCTACGTTCTGGAGAATGATGAAATCAAGAGGCAGATTCAGGAGCTCCTGTAGAAAGGTCACATCCGTCCGAGTTCATCGCCCTGTGGGAGCCCGATCGTGTTGGTACAGAAGAAGGATGGGACGTGGAGACTCTGTATTGACTATCGGGCGCTGAACAAGATCACTGTCCGTAATAGGTACCCGATCCCGCGAATTGATGACCTCCTAGACCAACTAAAGGGGGCGAAATATTTTAGCAAGATCGACCTGAAGTCGGGATATCACCAGGTACCAATCGAACCCTCCGATGTGTGGAAGACTGCCTTCAAGTCCAAGGAGGGCCTCTTCGAATGGTTGGTCATGCCTTTCGGATTGACGAATGCTCCTGCAACCTTTATGAGGCTAATGGATGACATCTTGCGGCCATTCACCAACTCCTATGTAGTAGTATACTTGGATGACATTCTGATCTTCAGCCAGAGTTGGGAAGAGCACCTCCACCACATCCGATAGGTTCTCCAAACACTGCGGCAACACCAGCTATGTGCCAATTTGGAGAAATGCACTTTTTGCATGACCCAGGTTCAATATATGGGATACATCATTGATGAACAGGGGGTGCATGTCGATCCAGCCAAGATCCAAGTCATTCAGGATTGGCCCTCTCCAACCACTCTAACAGAGCTCCACAGCTTTCTAGGTCTTGCCAACTTCTACCGCAGGTTTGTGTTGGGGTTTTCTCATATTTCTTGGCCCTTGAGTCAAGTCACCAAGGGCGAGGTGAAAGCAAAATTCTTTTGGTCTGAATCTCAACAGAAGGCATTCAGGGAGTTGAAGGATCGCCTCTGCACGGCACCAGTGCTCGCGTCACCAGATTTGCAACAACCATTTGAGGTCGAGACAGATGCCCCTGACTATGCTATTGGGGCAGTCCTTACTCAACATGGACATCCAGTGGCATATCACAGTGAAACACTTTCAGACACAGTCCGGAAGTACCCCACTTATGATAAAGAGATGTATTCCATTGTACATGCCTGCCGACAATGGAAGCATTACATTTTGGGGAAGGAAAAGGTCATCCACACAGACCACCGACCTCTGCAGTTCATACAGACCCAAGGGAAATTGCAGAATGATCGCCATCAGAAGTGGTCTACATACCTGCAACAGTTTCACTTGAATATCAAGTATAAAAAGGGCAGCACCAATAATGTTGCAGATTGCCTCAGTCGACCACCGATCATGGCGCTAACCACCGTGCTCAACTCTTGTGGGCACGAGACTTCTGAATGGCCACTTCTCTATAAAAGTGACCCAGAATTCGGCCACACATACCAGACACTCTTGGAGGGTCGGCAGGTTGCAGATTTTCACCTCCAGGATGCCCTATTATGCCACCTCGGACACCTTTGTGTTCCTTCAAGCGAGCGTGCCAAGATGATTTGGGAAGCACACTACAGTCGGGCTGTTGGGCATTTCGGGGTTGAGAAAACAGTGGCAGTACTGCAAAATTATTTCTATTGGCCGAATCTTCGACAAGATGTTGGGAAGTACATCCGATCATGTACTGCCTGTGCCATTGCCAAACCGACCATTAAGAAGCACGGCCTCTATACCCCGTTGCCTACTGCTAGTCGACCTTGGGAATCCATCTCCATGGATTACATGTCAGGCCTTCCTTCCACTAAGCATGGAAATGACTGTGTTTTTGTGGTCATCGACAGGTTCTCGAAGATGGCCATTATGGTGGTCTGCAAGAAGAATATCACAGCAGAAGCCACTGCTAAACTCTTCTTTGAACGATTGTGGGTGCACTTTGGGATCCCACAGTCTATCATCTCAGATCGGGACAGTCGGTTTCTCAGCACATTTTGGTCCAGTCTCTGGTCAATGCTGGACACCAAACTCACGAAGTCCACAACCTTCCATCCTCAAACTGATGGCCAGACAGAGGTTGTCAATAGGATGATTGTGCACATTCTGCGCATGTATAACTCAAAGCATCCACGCACATGGGACGAGAGCCTCCCCTATGTTCAGCACAGCTACAACCGAGCTCTTCACAGCTCCACTGGCCATAGCCCTTTTCAAGTGGGTTTGGGATTCCAGCCACTATGCCCCATTGATGTGGCCATGCCACTTGCAGCTACTCACATGAATTCAGCTCATGTCCAGTCCGAAACAGATAAGGCCACCAGCTTCATTGAGCGCATCCAACATATTCGCCAGCAGGTCCATGACATTCTTGAGAAATCAAATGCCAAGTACAAGCAGCGACATGATCAATATCGGGTGCCACACAAGTTTCAGGTGGGAGACAAAGTCTGGTTGCATTTGCAAAAGGAACGCCTTACTGGAGCCTATCGGAAATTGAGACCACTCCGATATGGTCCTTACACCATTACTAAGGCTATGGGAGACAATGAATTTGAGCTCAACATTCCCCCATTCCTTGGCCTGCAGCCAGTGTTCAATGTGGACCGCCTTCGGCCATACTTTCCACCATTGCTAGACACATCCGACATTGCAGAACAGCTCAAACCCACAGAATTAAATCCAGATTGCATGGAACAAGCTGCAACTGATCGGATCATGGACACACAGGTCAAGAACACTCGCCAACAAAATATCCAACTGTATCGAGTTGTCAAAGCAGGCCAACTCCTCAGCAGGGCAAGTGGCTCACCAGGGAACAAGTTCAGCAGAAGTTTCCTCATCTCATGGAGGAGCTCAACGCAATGGGGACCATTGCTTCCTAAGGGAGGAGGAATGATCCAGGTGGATATTGGTGGCCACCTTCCAAGTCCACCTGGACCCCCACCATTGTCTTTCTCAGCATTTTCAGTTTCCTTATTGTAGCACAACTGACTATTTTTAGCAGTTTTTCGGGTCCTGAACTTCCGGAGCCGTTTTCAGGCCCTAAACGACGTTTTTTGGGGAATCCGGGGGCAACATGGTTCCAACAATGACAGTGCTCGGATAGATCTTTCTAATGAGCTATTGTACGCGTCAAACGGAGATCATATGCCAAAGTTACGACCCTGGGAAGTTGATGTACCAACTTACCCCCAAACGGGGCCCACAGTTTGGCGTTTCATCTCCTAGGGTTAGGTTTTGGAATGTTAAGGGTTTTCCATTGTTTCTCAACAATAAATAGGCCTTCGAGCCTCATTGTGACAGAGTTCAGAGGCATGTAGCCATCACATCTTTTCTCAGAGATAAGCTACCATCGCCCTAGCTAGTTTGTTTCCATTTCTGGTTGTAAGCATTTTTCAGTATTTTCCATTAATGAAATGAAGTATTATTTCCGCTGCATCTTTGTGTATATGGTTATCTCTGTAATTTGTAGCGTTCCTATTTAAATCCGGATCATTTCCGCATCGAAATGGCCTCACATGCTGCTTGACTGGCAGCCATGTATTCAGCCTTTACTGAGCTAAGTGCAACTGACCTTTGTTTCCTACTGTACCAAGAAACTGCAGCTGAACCAAGGTTGAAAATTCCTCCTGAAGTGCTTTTCCGATTTGATGGACTCCCTGTCGAATCTGCATCTATGAAGCCCTGAAGCTTCACTCCCTCTGTCCATCTGTACCATAATCCATACTGAGATGTGCCTCTGAGGTATCTCAACACATGCTTCGCTGCCTTCCAAAATAGTTTGGTAGGCTGAACCATAGCTTGACTCAGCTGGTTCACTGCAAAGCACAAATCTAGTCATGTGTTCACTAAATACATCAATGAACCCACAAGCTACCGATACACAGTGGCAACTACTACCTCACCTAAAGTAGCATCCTCCTTCCTCCAGTTACCTGCTAGAGGAGTCTGCATGGGCTTGCACTTCTCCATGTGGAATCTCACGAGTATCTCATTGGCATACTTTCCTTAAGACACAAACACTTCCCCATCATACCGCCACACTTCCATGCTTAGAAAGTAGTGCATGAGACCCATGTCTTTCATCTCGAACTCTCTTGCAAGGTCCTCCTTGCAAGACTTGATCAATTGATCATCACCTATCAATATCAGATCATCAACATAAAGAACAGTGTTCAATGGCTTACCTTCTAACATGATGTGGTATAGGTACGCACCTGCTTCACTCCTTGTGAAGACCAACCCGGTGAAATAGTTGTCGATCCTGGTGTACCAAGCACGAGGTGCTTGCTTCAGCCCGTAAAAAGCTCTCTTGAGTTGGCACACATGCGACTCACAATTGAAGGTCTCAAATCCTTCCGTATGCTCTATGTACACCTCTTCCTCAATCTTGCCATTGAGGAATGTAGTCTTCACATCCATCTGATGAATCTTCCAACCCATCTGTGCTGATAGTGCCAACATCGATCTGATAGATGAGTACCTTGCTACAGGAGCAAAAGTCTCATCATAGTCGATCCCCTCGACCTGTGAGAAACCACGGGCAACAAACCTTGCCTTATGTTTCTCCACACTACCCATTAGCTGCTTGCTTTACCTTGTAAAACCATCGGGAACTCACGATTGACTTATTCTCCGGTCTTGGAACAACATCCCAAACACTATTCCGAACTATGGAGTCATACTCCTCCACCATAGCATCAACCCAAACTCGGTGCTGCACTACTTCCTCGAAGGAATATGGTTCGGTCTCTACACACTCCCCAACCAGGGCCATGTAACTAGTGTACTGCTCAGGTGACCTCCTCTGTCTGCGCTGAGAAGATGATTGTCCCACATTCTCTCTCGCATCCATCAACAAAAGGTCAACTTCCCTTGGGCGTTTCCGCCCATCTCTGGAAGACTTTGCATGAGTGGATGTCTCCACTTCTGAATCCTCTACATGCGGCTGCTCCACAGCAGTTTGAGGCTCCTCCTCCTTAGGAACCAAAAGTTCCTCCTCTACATGTAACTTGAGCTCCTCTCAAGGGAAACTCACATGGCCTTCTGCTCGTCAAACTTTAGATCTCTACGTACCACTATCCTCTGACTAGTAGGCAAGAACACCCGATAGTTGTGGGGTGTATCAGTGTACCCCACAAGTATCCCCAACTCAGTTGTTGGCTCTAACTTCTTCTAGGCATCTTTGGTCACATGGAAAAACACTGATGAGCCAAAGATCCTGAAGTGACTCACATTTGGTCTCTTCCTGGAGAAAGCCTCCTCTGGTGTCTTCATCCCCAGTATACGATACAGGCTTCTATTCTACAAGTATACTGATGTATTGCATGCCTCAGCCCACAAATGAAGTGGCAGGCCTTGGTCATGCAACATCGCCCAAGTTGCTCCCACAATCGTTATGTTCTTCCTTTCAGCCACCCCATTCTGTTGTGGGTTATGGGGTGTCGTCAACTCCCATTTAATTCCTTCTGCTGCACAAAAGTCCTTAAACTGTTGAGAGACATACTCTCCACCATTGTCGGTTCGCAAGGCCCTTATCTTCTTTCCTGATTCTTTCTCAACCAAGGCTTTGAACTCACAAAACCTTAAGAAGGTTTGATCCTTCTTCTGCGTGAAGTAGATCCAACATCTACGAGAAAAACCATCAATGAAAATAACATAGTACCTTTGTTTAGTGGTGGAGGTTGTCGAGAATGGTCCACACACATCTGTGTGGACTCGCTCCAAGATTGCTCCAGCTCGACTGTCTCGATCCTAAAAGGAAGATTTTTCATACTTACCCAAGGTACAACCTTTGCATGTATCCACTTGCTCAAGTTTACCCTTGGGAAGTCCGGTAGAAATCTATTACATGATCTTCAGTGCCCCATGGTGTAAGTGGCCCAATCTTCTATGCCATAGCTCGCCAATACCTTGGCTTTGCACCAACTCTGCTTTGGAACTCAATGCAGCACAATCATCTACCTCCAGCTTGTAGAGATTCTTCACTCGAATCCCAATCCTCTTGGTCTGTCTCGTGCCGATGTGTCTCAAGAATGCCTTTCCTTTACTAAAGACTACATCATAGCCTTTGTCTTCCAACATAGCGACAGATACCAAGTTCTTCTTCGGTCCAAGCACATATTTTACATCAGTCAGGGTGAGAGGAGCTCCATGCTCCCTTTGAAACACAACTGTGCCTTCACCTAAAACACGGTACTTTCCATCATCGCCCATCTCTATGCGCATCTGGAGGTCCTTCTCCTCCAAGGTACTAAATAAACTCTTGTCACCGGTCATGTGGAATGAGGCTCCACTATCCAGGTACCAAACACAACCCACCATCGATGAAACCATGCATGCAATGAGGGTGAAATACAATTCGAACTGTGAGGTCAATGCCTCACCATCTGATCCTTTCGAGGATGCCTTCTTGGATTTCTTCTGTGGACAATTTGTAGCATAATGGCCCACCTCATGACAATTAAAGCATCACACTTTAGATTTTTCAATCTTCTTCCCACCATGGGAAGAACTCGATTTGGAATGGGAAGCTTTCCCTTTCCCTTTCCTCGCCTTACTCGCTAAGGCTAGATTTTCTTCATCATCATGTTTTGATGAAGAACCATCTTTGGTGCTTCTCCTTATCTCCTCCTGCATCAAATCCGACCACAGTCATTCCCAATCTTGTAGTTTCTCTCCTCCATTTACTGAGTCTTGGTAGCTATGCCAGCTCTTAGGAAGACCGAGGAGAGCAAGACTCACCATGTCATCATCAGTTGTCGTGATTCCTACACTTCCAAGCTCATCCCTGCAAGTGGTGAGCTTGTTCAGATATGTAGAGATCGTGTCGCCCTTTTCACACTTGATTTTCCGAAGCTTTTCTTTTAGCGCCAATTTCCTCTGATCGTTGTTGTTCTGATATATATCCTTCAATGTTTTCCACATTGAAAACGATGTCTCCTTCCCATGGAGACTCGAGACAATGTGGTCTCGAATTCCCTCCAAAAGAATCCTCCTCGCTCTAGCCACACATTTCTTCCATTTTGCCAATACTTTGGCATTAGCAGCTGCTAGCTTGGAGACTTCTTGACCAATGAAGTCCTTCAAACCGTTCTCCTCTAATACCGCTTCCATGCGATCCTTCCAGGCTATATAATTCGAGCTACCATCCAAGGCATACTCGAGTCTCAAACCATTGAATTCCATTGGTGAAATTTGAGATCTGATAAGAAATTGATTTCTATAATCAAGAACTTCAAACTTCAAACTTCTCCCTTCTTTGTATATTGTTCTCCGTTTTGATCACCTTTGCTCCGATACCATGTATAAATTCTCACTGTAGATCACGTGATAATGCAATATACTAAAGCAAAATACTTGATCTACTTCTACAAACAAACTTGTAAAGCTTAATTGATTTTGGGCAAGATCAAATAGAACACATATAACAGAGAAGAAGAAATCATACACATGAAACACAGAAGAATAATGTGGGATATCGCAGCTAAAAACCCCGCTATCTGTATTATCATACGAGTGGAAATATCTTAGGATTACACAAAGCTTTAACTCACAAGCTATCGAGCTCTCAATACAATCCCTCACTGTTGCTCATAGACAGAATAGACAACACATGTGCCTTCCTTCAGTCCTCCAAGCCTCCTATTTCCTTGCACAGTTTCTCTTGGGTCCTCTGGCTGCGACTTGTGTGAATTCTCCTCTCACACACAACACTGTCCCTAGACTAAACTGCGCAATCCTCAAGGAATGAATTCCTTATACCTACAAGAGATATCCTCATGGGAATATTCCTGCAATTGATAGTACACTATCCCTTCCTCTGATCTCAACTGGATCTCTGACTGAACTGAAATGCATGAGTTATTTATGAGAGAATATTCAGTTATCTGAAGTACACTAGTTACATGCATGCATGCATTAACTAACTGAACTCACAATCAGTTCCACAAATTGTTGGAACTAATTGAATTGAACTTAACTCAGTTAACTAAGCTAAGTAATTACAACTCAAAGTACAACTCATCCTGATCTCCTTAATTAAGGGATAACTTCCTCAATCAAAGGGATAACTGTTGCATGTCTTCACATAGACTTCATGTTTGATTTTATCTAACTAATTAACTCAAGATGAATTAATTATTATTTTTTTCAAACAACTGCTAAGATCAAATTCGAATTTTAATTTCTAATTTTTAGTTCAGGGACTAACTAAAATTGGAATGTATCCCGAAATGCTATTTTTAGCATTTCTTGTTGCTATTTTCAACAAAGCATGGAACATTTGAGATATTCCAGTACCATGTTAGTACTTGTACACAAAGTAGCAACCAAATAAGCAAAGAAATGGTAAAATTTGTGTAGTTAATTTTCACAATGAGGATTAAGAAAATAACTAGAAAAGAATAATAGTAAGGACACATTGTGAAATGTAAATGGGAAGAAAAGCATGCAATATATGAGAAAGTTGAAGGTACTAACCTTCATTAATGTCAGTTTTGTTTTAGAAACATTGAATTGCAATTTCCAATTGCAAAAACTCAGACATTGGCAATGTTATGAGATAAGCTCTTATTATGATGAACATTTAATATTTAGAAGCACAATGTATAAACTCTGCTCCATGTCGTTTTTACACAATAAATGCATTTAATTATAAATTTGTCTTGCATATAGAAGTAAATTTTTTATCTATTTGACTCAAACACACAAATGGGTTATATCCAATTTATAACACCATGAGAAGATGGCATTAAATTGATGTTTAAATGAAGTCTTTTGTAAACTATAAAAAAGAAATATCTTTTGGAAATGAAAAGGTCCTTATAGGACATGGACTTTATGTATTTTAAACAAGGGAACATATTTTGTCCATCCCAGAGAAGTTTCCCATACTAGTGTTGTAATGGTGAGGACAAACACAGGCTTGGAATGTGGCATTCTTACCAAGTTTATTTCTGAATTCAGTAACTAAGAAGCCTCTAGGAGGAAATAAGAAGTCGAGTTGGTCTAGTTGTAATTGTCATTGACTGATATTTGATGGGAATTCTATTTATGAAAATTTTCCCTAATTTAGTTTAGAACTATAAATGAACAATATATGCATTGGGAGAATGCATAACAACATTTTTCTATGGAAATAAACTTACAAAAAAAAAACGTATTAAGCACAATATAGGATTTTGTGAAAAGGAGAGAATTGAATATGAAAATGGAAGTGGAGAAAAAAAATAAGCAGGTAAAAGCAAAAATATTTTGCAGCTATTGACAGACAAATAATGCGCTCAATTCAAAAGTTTTAATCTTACAACTTGTAGTACAGATTGGATTGAATTCACAACCAAGTGGAAGAGACTCTAATCATTATGGTTGACAAACTGAACTTACATTTTACTAGTAGTGAAAGTGGCACATATTCTATTTATGAAAATTTTCCCTAATTTGGTTTAGAACTTTAAATGAACAATATATGCATTGGGAGAATGCATAACAACATTTTTCTATGGAAATAAACTTACAAAAAAAAAACAAACAAACATATTAAGCACAATATAGGATTTTGTGAAAAGGAGAGAATTGAATATGAAAATGGAAGTGGAGAAAAAAAAATAGCAGGTAAAAGCAAAAATATTTTGCAGCTATTGACAGACAAATAATATGCTCAATTCAAAAGTTTATTCTTACAACTTGTAGTACAGATTGGATTAAATTCACAACCAAGTGGAAGAGACTCTAATCATTATGATTGACAAACTGAACTTACATTTTACTAGTAGTGAAAGTGGCACATCAAACTCTTTCATCCCCATACCAATTGTCTTTGGCTTTGGGTCTTGTGGGTCCTTGCTCACCTGAAAGCTCCTTAGGCAAATTGTTTAGGAGACTCTCTATAGGTGACCTCAGTTTAGAAGGAAGCAATTTGATTACCCTATTAAGCTTTGTTCACAAATTATAGACAATTTTTGGTCCCCACTCCCTCATGTACTGCAACCATGGAGGCTTTACTACTATGTCCTTTGACCCAAGAGCTTCCAAGTGCTCTACAACAATAATTTGGTATTTTCTGCTAGTGTCCAGAAAATATTTGCTTTAGTTGGCATCATTCCAGATACCAACACCAAGCTTCCTGTCACCCTCAAGAAATTTCCCTACATGAGGAAATGTTGCATGCCCACTCTTTGTTGCATTTACTGCTATCATATTCCCTTCAATATGCAAATATGAGGCATTAACGCATTGACCACCGTTGTGCTATGAGAAATAAACTTCCATAGTTCACCAATGAAATTGCTCACTCTAAGAGTGAAATGTTCGCAATCACCAATATGCTCTCCATATTTGAGAGGCATATTAAGGGCACCAACCTTGATAGTGATGGGACCATTCAGAGGATAAAACAACCATATTGCAACATCAGTGTATGTTCCTCCAAAATTCATTTTAAAATGTACATATGCCATTGTGCTCTACAAATCACCTTGTCTCAGTCTTTTTACAACCTCATCCTCTTTAGGGAAGTCAAGCCCATATTATTTATCATTGGAGCCACCTTGAGGTAAATTTGAGCCATTAATTGTAATTTATTGAGGTGTTTCCACACCTTGTCTATAAATCAATTGTCCATTTTCAAATAGCCAAGAAACTGACGATGGGAAGAAAGTCTCCTTTGGATGGAAAAAGGCAGCATGCCAATCTTTCTTAACTAATTGATGCATTTGATTGAGCTTGGGCATTGCAGTAAGGTCAAAACTAACATTCTTCAAACATACAATAGGAAGAACGTTTTCAGGTGTAAGGTACTTATTACAATAGAATGCTCCTTTACTTACACCTTGGGATTTTGACTCTTGCGATTTTGGTCTTATGTTCAAAACACTAAAGGGAAATCTTGGAGGATTCATGTTTCCTATTGTCCAAATCAAGCCATTTGTTTCACATATATAAATGAGATGTGATCTTACACACCTCACCTCGTCTAAAAAGGGTTCAAGTGGTTTAGTTGTAACCACAAACCCATAGGGATTGTAATTCTCTAGAGCTTGAGGCATCTAGAAGTAACCAACGATATCTTGAGTTCCTTTCCACCATTAACTACTTAATACCAATGTATAATTCATTGGTTTTCGCTAATGGAGGAAGGCTTCTCTTACAAAATTCTCACTTTTTCACAGATAAATAAATGGAGATAACCATATCTAATTGAATAGTAAACAAATAGGTGGTCAACTTGCCATTAGAGACTTGGTAGGAATGAAGTATGTAAACAAACAGGTGGTCAACTTGCTATCAAAGACTTCGTAGGAATGAAGTATGGATAAGCTTCACAAGTATTATAGGTGTGATAGTAGTACCTGAATAAGGAAATTTGATTAAATTGAGTAGAAGTTAGATGATAAAAAGCATCTGGTGTTTCATTGTTCAGTAGAGTGTTTCATTCTTTAGTATATGAAGTTATAATTATTCAATAAAGTGGATAAAATCTAGAACCTTTCGGGTACAAGGCCACTTAACAATAACCAAAGTCATTACAACAATATATTCATTGTGAACTTAAAATGTCATTTGTAAAAAATGAACCTACATGGGGAGGATAGTAGTCATTCCTCCCAACTACCCAATATACACCCAATTAACAAATAAATCTTTAATATATGTGCAGACTGGTTATTTAATTTTGTAAGTTTTTTTTTTATATAATGACAATAAGTAATATAGAAAAATATAGTCTAACTCTTATTATTCAAATCCATATGAAATATGCATCACAGTTCTATGTTATGAAGAGAGTGAAGTTTAAACAAAACATGGCTTATGACAATAAATGAAAAGAAATTTGGTCTCGAAGTCCAAATGAGAAAAAAACAAGGTTTCTATTTGCATAGAGAAAAGCAAAAAGAAGGTGTTATAAATTAGAGTGGAGAAAATGCAAGGTGCTATACACCAGAAGGCGGGAGTGAGAAAATTCAAGGTGCTATATCACCTAAGGTGGGGAATATGTTTGTGAATTAGATTCCAAATGGCATAAAATGTTATATATATATATATATATATAGATATAATTTTGTTTTAGAAAAGTTGAGAAATAATTTAAGAAACTATTTGTAAGTATGGGTTTTTAATCAAAATGCCAAGCTAGAGCTTTCAAATTTAAGTAGTGTTAGGACAACCTTGAACACGAGTGACTAGTCAAAAAAATATACAAAATTTTAACTAAGATAAGCAATTAATAACTAGTTACTTTAAATGATAAAGGAGCTTTGAAAATGTTGCAACATCCATCTTGGCAACAACTTACAATTTGTTGTTGTACAAAGAATTTTCTAATAGGAATAGCTCTCAAGCCATGTTATATTGACGCAATCACTTATGTTTTCTGTAAAATTATGGCATGCTTACAAATTATATCTAATTTTTGATAAACCACACTTAAGGCAGTGAGAATAAATGCATTGTTGCACTTAAGTTTTCCTGTCAACAAATTAACAATATTTAGAATAAACACACTTAACTAGTTGTTATGTATCTTATACTAACAAGATATGTATCAGTGTAATGGGCCTCACTCTCACACCAAGGGGATCGGTACAAGAACATCGCAAGGTTCTAATAAAATAATGCCATTGGAGATGACAATCAAATCCAAAATAGGTACATGCCTAATCTAGAGCACGGGTCCCAAGCTTGTATAAAGGAGAATACATTTTGGGTCTTAATTCCTCCAATTTTCTAACAACTATCTTAATATATGGCCTCACAACAGGTGAAGGTGCACAACAACCAATTCTAAGCTGAAGAGCACGAAGCAATCCATCATCTATGGGGGTCCTAATTTCCCTCAAAATTTCAATGTCAAAAATCTAAATGGTGCGTTCTTCAAGCACTATAGCCTTCACAATACTAGGCAAATCCACAATCTCGTTTGAAGCATTCTTACCTGGCCTCTTTCCCATCAACATCTCCAAAAGAAAAATACCAAAGTTGTAGATATCAGTCTTGTAGTAGCCTTCTTCATTTTTTGAAGCTCAAGAGCCTTGTAGCCTTCTAAACTTGACATTGTCATCATATCTGTCACAACATTATGACTCATCATCCTATCCAACCCAAAATCTATGAGATGGGATACATAGAATTCATCAACCAAAATTTTCTTGTATTTAAGTTTTCCATGAATTATGGGTGTTTTAAGCCTTGTATGCAATGGGAGAGCCCTCGAGCTACTCCAAGAGCAATTTTTTACCTACGATCCCAACTTAGATATTATCTTCCTAAACCATGAAGAAGATTGACCAAGCTACCTTTGGGTATATAATCATAGGCCAACAAATTTTCTCCTCTTTCACCCTCATAAAATTCCCTCATATGAATTAAATTATTATGTTGGAGATGCCCCTATTAAGTAACTGTAGGCAAGAATAATTCCCTGCTGCATATAGTGCCTTCTGTAAGCAACATAAGCACAATAGTACCTCCTTGAACCAAATTTTCCTTATACATAGTACCATACATTTTTTCCCCAATACTTGTCAAATTGCTTTCATAACATCACCCTGCCTTCAAACAAGACCAACCTTCCCTCCCATGATTCTTCTTCGTCAAACACATTCCTAAACTCCCCCCTTATCTTTCTATCATGAGAGCTACAAAATGAAACCAAAGAAAACAACACAACAACCGAAAAATCCATTAGACTAATCATAATTCCAAGCATCTGATGCAGGTCAAATAACCACAGGTCTGCAACTTAATCATAAACACACACCATAATACCAAAAATGAACTGAGATTCACCCAATAGCAAAATACACACAAAATCTCAAAATAAATAATTAAAGAAAATATTTACAAGAGAAAGCATGGCTCAATGATTGGCCTTTCATTCCTTACACTCACACACACACTTCTACCTCTTTCATGCATCATGGCTCACCTCAATTTATACAAATGGATTAGAACCAAAGGTAGGTTCTAGATCCCTAAACTAACTCCCAAAATATCTCTCATGATCCCTAACATTTCTCATCTAATCTCTTATCCCTAGATAAGAGCTAACTAATCCATAATCCTCTCAAACCTTCCACAATACTCTCGAATCTTCTCCTATTTACAATAATCATCATTCTCTCTTAAAACTATTAGAAAAATACATTAATTAATTAAATCCTAACTTTACAAACTAACTCCTCTAGTAAAAAATTGACCTAGGTTAGATGCACCTACATCAGATTCCCCAGGTAAAAGAAAATCATGGTCTCCTGGCCATCAGTCTTCATAAGATGATAAAAATCTTCCTAGATCCCAAACTTTAGTTTGTCGCTGATCATATACTTTGTTATGTTGTTGATCTTCTGTGCCTATCCTTTCTTGTCTTCCATGATTCCAAACTTTATGTTGAAATTCTCCCTTCTCCTCACTGATGTATGCTTGTTCTGTTGTCATCAACAAGATTTTGCCATCTTCTTTCCTTCCTGCAATATGTCTCTTTTGGGACACTTTCACCATTAATCTTCTAATATCTTCAATTGCCATGTCCAACTTGTCTTCTTGCTAGTAAAAATCACCCATTATTTGTTGAAAATGACTCTTTCCCTCCATGAATTCACTAGGATACCACTTATCTTCTATCATTCTCTACTTCTTCTCCTCAAAGTCGTCCGCATTACTGCCACTTTGCTGCTACATTTTCTTCATTGAAACTTTGTCCTCATCCTCTATGAAATTGTTGCATTCCATCATCATTTCATTTGCTTCGCAATTGTTCTTTGGATTGTCCAACCAGTCCTCTGAAAAATCCATTTTTGCAGCAACAACCTCCATATATATGCCTTTGCAGACTTGCATGGGTTCCTCCAATGGTTCTTGAGCTTCCTTAATTTCTAGTTTACTCTCGTTTTCTTGTGATTCTCCACTACCTGCAAACATAAAATAAGTAGTTTCAAAATTATGAGACCTGGAGGTTTCTCTTATGGCTTCTTGCATCCCTTATTTATGTAGCATACAATCCTTCAAGTTGTCCACTGACTCTTCCTCATCTTCTTCAATTTGCTTATTGGTGTCCATGTCCACACATTCATCATCCTCAGGTTGTTCTGGCCACTTTTCAATCTACACAATAGTCTTCAATGACTGCCCCAAGTTCACATCATAATCATCATCACCAAAAAATGGTCCTTGTTCTGGTTCACAAATGTATATATTTGTCTGGAGTTTCTCTACTTCTAAACCTTTCAGTTTATGCTTCTGTCTTCTTTCCATCAATTGTTTAATTCGTCATTTAACTGTTCGCTTTATTACCCATATGTGTCTCTATCTTTTAATAGCTCTAGCAACACGTCAAGTTGTACCTTTAATTTAGAAATCCATTTCTTGTCATCACCAATGCAAATTTCTATGGCATCATCGTGTCCTTTCTCTAGAATCTGCATCTTCTGTTGTGAACTTCACGTTGTTCACTGTAACCTGCAACTGAATCACCTTACCAAGTTATCTCCTCTGAACTTGCCCAATGGTTCACTTCACTTGAACCTTCTTGATGAGCACTCTTTTGCTCATCTACTTCCTTCTGCTGCAAATAACTGTAGTTTCTCTTCAAATTGTCTTTACAATGCCAGACTTTGGGTGTCAGGCTCCACCAATCATGCACCCATTACAATCACCTTTGAATTGACTTCAAATTATTTTGACTCCACACTTTTACATTAATTCTGCATTAGTGGACCTTGGGTGTCGGGTACAACCGAAAATGCACCCTTTTTATACAATATATAGATGACTTCTCGAACTTTAATTGGACCACCACCATTTGACTTGACTGGCTCCTTTGACCAATTCATTCCATTTAATTCGAAATTTTCTTAAATTTTTTACCTTTACCTTGCTCCAAATTAATTTCTTTTACATAACCTCCTTTGGTTTCTTTATAACTTGACAAAACTTATTGACTTCAATGAAGATAACTAGAGGTGGACTGGATATGAAGTGTATCGTCCTAGTCACATTTTTTTTTTAATTGGATCATTCAAAACTGAAAATATTAAACATTTTCCTCTACATTATGGACATTATTAAGAGATAATGACCAATAAAGTTCCTAGACACTTCTTGATAATTTCTCACAAATTTCTCCAATAACTTTGAAGTTTCACTACTTGCAAATGATGTGATAAAAGACTCATATTCCAAGACTTACGGGAAAAGAAAAAACGTGTCACATTTGAACATTGTCTCGTTAGTAGATCTAGAAGATCTCCATAAATTTTCCTCTGGCAGTCACCCTTTTCTTCAGCGAATGGAAGCTTATCACATCACCTCTCCTTCTCACATTATCAAGAGAGTGTTCACCATTAACACAGTAACGTTCACCAGATCAGTACTCAACACTTTGATGCCATATTAGATTACTCCCGATGAGAGAAAAAGGACGACAACGTTCACCTCTGCAACAGATCTCAATGCACCACAATATATTACATAATTCGCTCAGTGCTTTCCCGCGCTCTGATACCAAAAATATGATGCAGGTCAAATAACCATAGGTCTGCAACTTAATCATAAACACACACCATAATACCAAAAATGAGCTGAGATTCAACCAATAGAAAAATACACATAAACTCTCAAAATAAATAATTAAAGAAAATATTTACAAGAGAAATCACGGCCCAATGATTGGCCTCTCATTCCTCACACTCACTCACACACTTCTACCTCTTTCATGCCTCATGGCTCACCTCAATTTATACAAATGTATTAGAACCCAAGGTAGGTTCTAGATCCCTAAACTAACAGCCAAAATATCTCTCATGATCCCTAACATCTCTCATCTAATCTCTTATACCTAGATAAGAGCTAACTAATCCATAATCCTCTAAAACCTTCCACAATACTCTCGAATCTTCCCCTATTTACAATAATCATCATTCTCTCTTAAAACTATTAAGAAAATGCATTAATCAATTAAATCCTAACTTTACAAACTAACTTCTCTAGTAAACAATTGACCTAGGTTAGATGCACCTACATCAGCATGACACTGGGGCTCAATCCAAATGTATGCCCAATCTGTTGTGCTTTTTTGCAGGCTTGCAAAGGAGCACCACACAAGGTTGGACTATTGCCCACAAAATCATCTTGGCTAAAATTTTGAGTAAAGTTGGGTTTCACAAAGATTATTGCGTGTGAGATTCAAAACAAAGAGATTCAGATTATCAAGGGCTTATGGGATTGTTATAGAGAATGAATTACTATTGAGATCAAGATCATGGAGGTTTATGAAACTGGGCAGAAAACTAGGTATTGATCCCTCACGATGGTTATCACTAAATCCAGTTTTTTGAAGACTTGGGCATGTTACGTTTGGAAGGGTAGGGTCTAGTATGACACCAACAAGTTCATTCTTATCAAGATCGAGCTTGACCAGGTGACCACATAGATTCCATAGTGAAGGTGGTATGATATTATTAAGCCTGTTCTCGCTCAATAACAAGATTGCAAGGCTCAAGTTATTGAAGAGCTCTAAGGGTATATGTCCTATCATCATGTTCATATTTAGATAAATACATTGCAAGCTAGATAACCTTGCTAGTTCTTTGGGTATTATTCCTATGAGCCTAGTTGTAGGAAGTTCAACAGTGTAAGCAAAAATTGATGAGTCTCTGTATAGAGTAAGATTTTTGCTTACTAGTGAAGTGTCATAGTTGAGATGTGTGGCATTTGCCTTTATTGATTGGATACCCCTCCATTTACAGAGTGGTACTGAAGCCTTCCATGTTGAAAGCAACATGTTATCACCACTGCCTTGACCCCAAAGAGTTCCCTTTATCTCCAAAAATAAAGTTGCATCAATGGTGAGTCGAGCAATCGTTAGCATCAAGGGCATCTAGCATAAGATGTTGAATACCAAAGGGAGCTTGATGACCATTGTTGGCTTTCAAACTCTCAGACCCACTTGATTAATCAGCTTAGGGAAGTAGTTTTGATAGTTTTTTCATTGAGAACATAGGCTTTCACATACATTTGAGTGCATGGTAAGGTTCTACAATCCTCATTTATAAAAAAATTCTATAAAATTATTAAATTATTAGTCATGGCATCCATAAAATGTAGGTTGTGTCTAAAAAATTCAATTGAAGTGGAGGATATAGACATTTCGTAGAGGTGGGCACTGGCAATAAATTGATAATGTGATGTGTTTTTTTACTTGAACACTGTAAAATAACAAAGATTCATCAACATTTATGGAAAATATTATAATTTTCCATTTTTCTAATCCTCTCTACACTTTAGCTCCAGGGTAAGATGGATTTGCAAATTATAAATCCAGGGTAATGACCCCAATGCTATTAATGGAAGTTATTGTAAGCATATAATCTTTTGTTGCGTGGTTCAATTGGTAAGCAATCCTATGTTCTAAATCCATCCTGAAGGCCTCCTTGCTGTCTAAATAGATAACATAATGCAACAAACTGCAAAGAAATGATATAAACATGGTGTTTTTCTCACTGGGTAGTAGATTGATAATGGTCTCTAGTAGAATACTCTGCTCCTCCTTCGCGAATTCAAAGGCATTACTTGTTTTATCTTGGCTTCTCCTCCCCACTAATACTTGCAGAGATTTTTGGGCATAAAGTTTACAAAGAATACCTTAAGACTGAATACGACAACCTTTATCTTTCATGGCCATTAGGACCCTCTGATAAAAATCTATTCTCATCACTGTCAACGCTTCGAACCACCAATATCATGTCAACATAGGCTTGGAATTGCAGTAAAACTCGGTTGTAGACATGGATGTTGAGGCCTCTATGCACCTGCTCACTATGTTGACCTCTTCTGCCATGGGAAACAGATTTGCATAGGCTTCAGGACTATTACAGAGGCCAAGAAGTTGTTGAATACATATTTGTGCAAGTATTTCTTAGTCCCACAAAGGAGATTGCAAGGAGAGTATTCCTCTATCATCTTTAGGTATTCTGTTGCATGACAGAAACTCAAAATAGACACCTGAAGGCACAATAATCCCCTATCAGAATATTAGGAACAACCAAACCCTAGCACAACAGAAACTCGGAATAGACAACTGGAAGACATAAATGATAACATTTGTTGAGAACTGTTGAGGACAACAAATCTTGTAAAGTAACTCGAGGAAGAACCTCATAATAGAACGCCTATCAACATAATTATAGTTAATTGGTTTGACCAAGATAAATCTTCAAAAATGGTTTAGCATGTTTTTTAAAATCTTTGAAATTACATAAACAATGGCTATACATAATTGCACTAAATCATTGGCTAGCTTGGCAATAGGAACACGTAGAGTTAAACATATATAATCTTTTTAAAGTAATATAAAACATATGCATCTATGATATTAATTGATTGAAGTGTATTTTATGTTCAAAACCAAATTAAAAAGATATATTCAAACATAATACAAAATTTGTATTAATAAAAAATATTTTTATATTTATTTAAAAACAAAATATATATAATATTTAAATAATTTATTTAAAAAAATGAAAATTACACTTAAAAAAACACCATATATTAAATTTTTTTACTCAAATGATAGAATCACCCATTAAATTTATACCTGATAAAAGGTTTATCCAAAAATAGATACTTTGATAAAAGGTAAATTTACTCAATCGAGAGAATCGCCCATCAAATTTATGCCCTGATAAAAGGTTTATCCAAAAATAGATACCTTGATAAAAGGTTTATCAAAAATAGAGGAAGCGTGCATTGGAATTTCTTACTTTTAACACTAAATGTTCTATCAAGCTTCATTTAGCCATAGCCACCCATTAAAGGTACCCATTAATGTCTATCACATATGTAGGGAGATTGGGGCTTTCATCTCGATTGTAAATTTGTGGAGAGGATATTTAGATGGTTGGGTTCTTGAAAATTTTTATCAGTTGTGTGAAAGAATACTTGAAAAATAGGTTGCCATTGGGTTTGGTGCGGTGAATTTCCAATTTGTGTTTGAGTGAAAGCGTTTTGAAGCTTTATAAAAGCATTGTTGTGGGAACGCAATTTATGATGTTGTGAATAGGAATACACTTGGATTTCTCTAGAATACAACTCAAGTTCTGATTTCTGGTTTTGGATTGCCTGAAACTTTTCTTTTTCAGGGGCGAGTTTTGAACCCATGTTCCGTTACTAAATGGAAACGGTGTTGTGGGTACTCATATTGATGATATGTGAATTTTTTTATGTGGGTACAAAGCATGAGAGGCACAAGAAGCAAGAAGGTGAAGAAAATATTTCTCCATTTTGATAACAAGGGGGGCTTTAACAAAGGTGAGATGTGTGAGTTTGAGGTTTCCAATACTTCTTAGAAGGCCTCACAATAGAGGAGGGCCCAATATTTTTAAAATTGTTATTCATCATGATTTAAATTTTTGGAATGGAATGCAACCAATAGATGTATAGAACACTGTCATAATATTTATGGGATAAAACACCATTCAGGCTCCTAATCATAAGGAAGAAGAAATATTTGATCTTTTGGTTGCGCCTCTTTAATGTTGAAAATTTGTTTTTAAATAGTGAAAAATTTATGTATTTGTATTTATAAGTTGTATTTAGTATTTATCTTAGTCTAATGGCAAGAGAGAGGTCGGTGGTACTAGGCTAACCCTCAGTATAGACTCGCATAAGAGTGCAACAAAGTTACTATATTCCAAAGCCTCAACATGTCAACTTACCAAACTTGAAACTCAATGGGGAGGATAACAACTATTTTGCCCAATTACCCAAGCTAAACTCAATTGGTAATTTATAAAGTAACTCATGTGCACTTCGTTAAATTTTAATAATGAAATTGTTATGTGCAAGTGGATTTTTTGTCTCAT
The DNA here is from genome assembly GCA_031772625.1 of Pinus tabuliformis. NCBI lineage: Eukaryota > Viridiplantae > Streptophyta > Pinopsida > Pinales > Pinaceae > Pinus > Pinus tabuliformis. The sequence goes on from CM062811.1 coordinate 702,085,159, forward strand.
AAATAATGATATTTATACACTAATTTAGTGTTTGTTTTTTTCTTTAACAAAGGAATGTCATACATTAATTTAATATTTAGTTTGATCACTAATCTTAGAGTTAAATTATTATTCACTGCCTCGCGAGAGACTATAGCATTCACTTTGCAGTCAAAGTGCATTGAATCTGCATTAGTTTGCTTTTTTTTTGTTGCAATTTTAACCAAAATTTAGGGAAAATGTTGGATAGTTCTATTTTTCGTAAATTCAAAAATAATTTTCTAGAAATCTTATTTCTAATTTTCGATTGGCTTAGTGAGATCTTATGGGACATAATTCCCCTAGTGAAGGGCATTTTATTTTTGGTATTTGTCAGTGCATGATAAGTCATTAAACAAAAAAAAAAGAAGAAATTTGTGAGTGGTCATTTTGTCGATGAGTGCTTTGACACTGGCACTATTATGTTGTTGCTTTGCCTAATGATCCCAGAACTAACACAGTTGCAAGTCCTTTACATAGGCGAGGTGGTGGTTGAACAAATCTCCAATTAATATTATTATGTTTCATTGTGCGGAGATTTAACTGTGCAAAGGAAGCTTCCTCCGCACAGTGAAAGCTCCGCACAACACTGAGATCTGAGGTTGTGGAATAACAGACAAAATATTGTTAGCGCGATGATGCCTCCAACCCCGATGTAATCATTAATGTATTTGTTGAGAGGCTATTCACTAATTTTTCAGTTCAAACGACATCTGAATCTAAATTAGATACTTCTAGAATGATTACAAACTCCTTGTCTCGAAGAATTTACGATCAGGTGCAGTGATTGAGAGATATATCAAGTATCCCATGTAAAACTTGTCTCCTGTGTGCAATAAATTTTATTTTATTAAGAATTTCTATAAGGACAAGGGCTATGGTTTTGAGCAAAGTTGCATTGTTCATTATGAAACATATCATTTCTTTAACTCTATTTTTCCTCCATCTTTATCCACAACAAACATGCCAACTATTCGATTGATAGCTCATACACCAACGAAGCAAAACAAAGAGTCACCAACTATTACAATGGCTTCTTATGCACCAGGAAGTAGATGACAAAGTCAATTAACAATAACACAGATTAACCTGTTAACAATAGCACATAGTGAACTAGTTTTCCGCTTGATCTCATTGTTTTTAAACTTGGTTTGTTGAGAACTTGACTAATTTAAAAGCAATGAACGAGATTAATGAGAATCTCTTCGCCTTCGCTCAACCCCAGGTTCATGCCCCCAATTTTCATTCTTTTAGAGGACTACTTCGCATGTCAGGTATGTGCTATTAAATAATAGTGCATGCTTGTTAGAAATAGAGAGAGAACATTATGACACACACAAATCACTTGATATTTTTATTGATCACAAAGGTTACATATATATAGGATACAAATTACTGACTTCGACAAATCTAGATCCTAAGAAAGTGGATCTATGACTGGGACATGACACAACAACAACTCATACACATGGGAAACAACCACATCTAGAATAACACCTCAGAATACTCACTGACAACTTGTAATACACATGGAACACATGACATGGAAGTATTCCTTGCAACACCCTCCCTTAATTCTTACATGGAAAACATTGAAAACACATATTACAACAACAAGTATAATTCATGTCCTATTGGTCTTCATCGGCACTCACATCCACTTTGGAATCTCGCAAACACCACTCTTTCACCACCACATCTTTGAGTTGTCACTTGAACTCCATTTAAAACGTAACCGCCTCTGACCATCGTTGATGAACATTGCAAGATCAACAATATTGACACCTCGGCTCATCGGGGCTTCTGCGATAAGAGTCGTCAAGTAATGAACCATCCTATGGACCAACCACCATCTGTCAGATATTTTGCTTTCGGCTATCCGTCAGTTGCTAGGATGGGGGTCTGGATACTGAATGTGTTCAAAAGTTGATCAAACAACTTGACCTTACTAACACACAAGAATTGATGTTTCAAACACTGGGGCTTCCAGTTTAAGAACCACCAACCCTTTTTATAACCAGAATTGAAACATTTCACAACTACAAACTCAATAATCATCAAACTATCAACTGTCGTCCAAGCATATACAAGTCACCATGTCCTTCCTTAGCATAGGTCAAAAGTTGTTCATCTGGTTCAATATTTATCTTGGAGTATTCTCATCTTTGTTGTAGCATCCATCGTCGTTTGAATTTCATTTTCAATATTATCACAAAAAAAATCAAATATTATGTTTAAAAATCAAAAGAGAGTTTGAAAGTTCGAAAGTAGTGATTTAATTTATATTATTGATGACATTCAAATCCGATATAAGGTGGGGCTCCGACCCATATACTAAATTTCGATCGGTATCACGATATATAAGCAAGCGAGGGCTCAAGAGGTGGGTAAAGTGCTATGCGGGGGAACAACGAGCACGAGTTATAACTCAAGCTCAACCCCCGTAGTTGACCGTGACGTCGTGGTATTTGACTAGGATCTATGGCCTAAGATCGCTGCGGGGGTTCAATCCTGATGAAACTCCTGTACACTCCCTACCCCTGCAACGGGCCACCCCCATCGCTTCACTCCATCTCATCCGCCACCCTCATTCATTACCGTCCACCTCACCCACCGTACCTCGTCACCTCATCTGCCACTCCATTCATTAGTTACATTAATTACAGGATTTCCCTCCGTTTTGCTTATCATATATATAAAAGAAAAGTAAAACCTTGTTGCATTAGTCTTTTGTTTTTAGTACTAAGCAACCTCGCATCCAGTTCAGTAGTCTGAGTCAGCAATTGTCCCGGCAACTATCATCTACAGACACCATGGCCAAACAAGTAAGTTCTTCCTCAGTCATCCATACCCCATTAATGGATGTCAAACGTGATATTTCTGATACCCTCTGCACAATTAAGCATCTTTCACTGTATCAAGAAGTCATTCTGAACCATAAAAAGTCTCCTATATTCATGGCAATGGTTAGGTCAGGTGTTTTAGTTGCTTTTATCCCCAAGACTCATTTATTCCCTGAATTTATTCAATGGCTAGCCTCAGCAATGTACCCAAAGAAGTGTTTTGTAATGAATTAGTGAGGGAAGAGTGTTTTTCAAGTAACCTCACAATTAATACACCAAGCTTTGAATTACCCTGTATCTGGAACTTACACCACCTTTACTGAAGAGTCTCTAGTTTCATATTATGATAACATGTCTCCTCAGGAACTTTCTCATGTTACCTCTTTCTTGGCTCCTAAATCTGGTCAATTCTCCCTAGATGGGAATCTCTTCTCTTTAGAAATATTTGCAGTTGATATAAGATCTGTTTTGCAAGTAATTTATAAGATTCTAGGAAAAGAAGACTCCAAGCAGGTTGATAAAGTAGTGTTGGGATTTTTCTCTTTAATGATGAAGCTAGAGATAGTACTAGAAATTCCAGCATTTTGGGTAGATACTATCAATACCCAATTTATGACTTTACTTCTCACTGGGTCCTTCAAATTTCCTTCAGTTATTACTTATTTATTTCTGTACCAAAATGCTAAACATTTTTCAGTTTTGGGACTAAATGTTGTGGACATCAATAAAAAGAAGTAGTCAATGGTATTTTGGACAGACTTGATAAGGGGTGATCCAGGAGATAGTGGTTTATTTCATTTCACTTCTTTATTCCTTCTAGTGGCTTATAAAATCTTGAATGGAACCTTGCCCCCAACTTTTCTTCCTAAAGCTCAAGAATTTCTTCAATTGAGTAAAGATGTGAGATGTGGAGATTGGTTCATCTTTGAAGAGCATGCAGAGATTAGGCTTTATGGAGCCTCTGTCAAGCCTTACAGGTTACCAAAATTTCTGCCAATGAGACCTTTTTCCCTTAAATTTATCAAGCAAAGATTGAATGTAGATCAAGTTCATTTTGTTCCTATGAAGAAAGGATATTTCTTTATGTTGCCTAAAGCCGCGGGACCCTTCATTGTGAACACCAGACAGGTTGCCAAAGAGGTCGAGAGATTATTGAATGATATGTGTCTTTTACAGGTGGTTGAGTGGGCTTATGACCCTCATCAAATTATTTCAAAGAGAAGGTTGGAGAATGGATATTCAGCCTTTGTACACGAAAGTAGGCCTGAAACAGAGAAATTGGCAAATGGAGGTTTGAAAAACACTCAGGGGACAAATATTGAAACCCATAGTATCACAAAAAAAGGTGTCAAGAGGGTTAGAGAAGAAGTCATTGGTTTAGATGAGGAAGAATCTGAAGTAGCAAAAAGGACTAAGCTTATGGATGCAATGGCTTCATGACAACTTGGTTTGGTGATTCAGTTAGGAGAAACAGAAGGTGCCTGTTGGGCCCTAGTATTGCAGCAATAACGCTGCAACTCCTGGAACTCCCTTCTTTAATTTTATCAACCCGGTAGTTCGTAACAAACTTGGAAGCGACGGTGTTGTATGCACAAGTACTAGCTCTTGCCGCGACTGTCACTTGGTCAGCTGGCACAAGTCCGCTAGGAGCTTAAGCCAACTTCTATGAGTTCTTAGAAGAATCTTTTTAACTGATGGATGAAAGCTAACTCAAATAAGGCTAATCTACTTGCAGAAAGAATCTAGAAAGCTGAAAGGAAATGTAAACCCTAACAAACCCTAATTTTACCAGCTAGCCCTACTGATGCAAGAAAGAGGATGAAATCTATTGAAAGAGATGCCATTGACTTCTAGGAAGGTAAAATGCATGTGTCTAAGCTACTTCTACATTAACATCTGAAAAAACATCTTTTTGTATTTTTGAATAAGTTGTTAGAATTATCATGCATGTGCTTTTAACTGGTTTTGACTGTGCAGAGGTGGATTGGTGAGAGGAAATGCTTGCAGAGGGTTGGGAAGGTTCAAAGAAGGCCTAAGGGGTCCCTAGCACCCTTCCAGAGAGTTTCACAAAGTTTGGCTATCAAGAAACCGCGTTCCTGAGCTTCTACAGGAAGTCTGCAGGGGTTCTACAGGATGTTCTGTAATTCCTACAGGATGTTCCGAAAAGAGGATTTTGGCGGATGGAGCTGAGGAGAGATGAGGATGGTTGGATTTGTTCAAGGAGAAGTGGAGCAATGTTGCACAAAAATATGGAAACTAGGTCAAGGTGTAGCAAATATGAGGCAAGAATCAGAGGTAGGGGATGGAGCAGCTGAGATTGATGGAGTACAGGTAGATGGAGAGGTGTTATAGGTGCTCTGCAAGTTGCTTCTCTAATTTAACAAACAATGACTTGGAAAAACCGATGACCTAGCTACTCTATTCTAATATGGCTTAAGTAACAACCAAAGGAAATGAACAGAAGTTTATTTGCAATGAAATCACATGAAATAGTTATGAAAACTGAGCAATCATGAATCTGAACGCTTTACCACAACTGGTATCAACTTCTGCAAATGAGAATCTAACACTAATGATTGCATGGTGAGGCAATGACAATGTTTTTGTTGGCAGCAAGGTCACCTTTGTCCCAGCTCATGATCCCACTGAGGGAGAGGTGAGATCAAAGGTCCTTGATGGCATTTTTCTGAAGATCTTCCCTGTTAATAACCTATCAACTCAATATGAACATAAAAAGCCTTTTTAATTATCAAAAGCAACCTAAATAACATATTTTATTCTAAGAATGCACCAAAAACACATAAAAGTAAACAAAGGAGGTACTGGGCACTTGGGTTGGGCCCAACCCCAAGAGCTATAGCCTCCTAAGAGAGATTAGAGCTGGATTCATATTTATTGAGCAAGAAATAATAGTTACATCAAAAACTGTCCACAAGGAAAAGCTTGAAAGTGTGCTGAAATGCAGAGGTAATCTACTGCCTAAAAAATGACTAAAATCGAACTACAAACTAGCTAACTTCTGCCTACAAAGTGACTAATTGAAATGAGGCCCTAAGCCTTCCTATTTATACAAATTGAGGACCCCAACAGTCCTCCTAAACTTTAGGAACTTGGCTGCCAAAACTTGTAGTTAACAACAACTTTACTAGCCCTTGCTCGGCTGCCCTTGTGATAATCGATTTGGTGGCCCTTGAACTCCGAGCTGATGGCGGAGAATTCGAGGTAAGGGCCCATAAATGAAGGGTACACCTTCCTACAAATCCTCTCCCTTGTTCTTCCACGAATTTGGCTGCCAAGTGCTCATTAAAACCTTTGATTTTGTCTCAAAATTGACCAAAAAACTACACAAAGCACCCATTAGACTTGTTGGCATAATGACTAACCCAATTCACTCTATTAGCATAAATATAATAAAAAACATGCAATAAACTAATGAGAATGGTGGATTAAGTTGAATTAGGAGGCTGAATGAGCCCATATAATTATCCATTTTTGGGGCTCATCAGTGCCCCAACTTCCCCATCTTCCAGAGAACCTGTTCATGATTAGGTCCCTTTAATTCAAAGTATGTTTGCTCAAATCGCTGAGAGAAACCAGAAGGTGAAGCTAAATATGGAGGCTCAAGTTGAGTCTCAAGTTGCTCCTGAACAAACTAGATTGCTATCTGCTATGGATTTGGAGAGGAGCCAACTTAAAATTTCTTTTCTCATCCTACTGAAATATCAGTGGGGTCCACTAGTAATTTCAAGACTGTGAATTTAACTGTTGACACTCACAAGCTTCCAATGCTTGACAAGATCAATTTGCACATGCAAACTGGGCAATTGATCGTAAATGATTTACATAAAACAAATACATCAACTATCAAGGCCTAAAAAATGCTAAATAAGGTAATTCAACAATTAAAGTTGGAGAAAGCTAACTCCAGAGCTTTGAGTGCTCAGGTGGATGAGCTAAAGAAAATTATCATTAAAATAGGTGTCAATCCTGATGACCAACCTGCAATTTAGAAATTATTGCAATCTGCTAAGTCAGATATTGGGGTTTTGAAAAAAGAAGTTGAACATGTGAGCACGCCATTGCTGCAGGGATAGCTGAAGTGGAAAACGAAAACGAAAAGCTCCTACAGTATGTGTTGCAGAAACCTGAAGAAGTTTATTTACTTAAATAATCTTTGGACAGGCTGCAACAACTGGTAGACGCTCATGTTTGTACAATAGTAATGCCATTCAACACAGATGATCCAACAACACAGGTTTTACAGTTGGGAACAAAGCTTAAAATGGCTGAACATGATGTAAAGAAAGCCCAAAGAGAATTGGAAACAACTTGCAAGCTATTGAATTTGAGTGAAGAAGAAGAAAGAAGGGAGAAAGACAGAACATTATGCGCAATAGATTTCAATAAGATGATTTCTAGAAATATTTATAGGAATACTATTGAGAAGAAGATAAATGAGATGAAGGAAGCAGTGTCCAAGTTTAACATCCTGTTTGATAAAAGAGTCAGGGCCGGACTTCCCTCTTGTTGGGATCTACAAGGACACTTTCTGCCATGGAAGACATATGAGACTTTGCTAGTTGAGGCAAAGAGAAAAGTTGATAATACTCATGAAAAGACAACAATATTAAAGGGAGCCACCATTGTGAACTACCTTAACAAAGATTTTAAGCTTCTCTGGATGGTGAAGACTTTGTTTACAGATAAGCCTACTTATAGTAGGATTACAACTTGCAGAATAACACTTGACAAGTTAGAGGAAGCACCAAATTCAAATGTGACATTATGGAGGAAATGTGAAGAATGGATGATAAAGCAGACCAAAGATGCATCAACAGGACCATCTACTCAAGCCACAGATTCAAAGAGCGAGTAATAATCCCCAATCATACTTTAATTTCTGTTACTTCATGTTATCTTATTTCTTGAGAAAAATGAGGTTTCTTTTACCCTAAAATGTAATATTCTGTAATGACTTTTACTTTAGACAGTTAGAAGGTAGTTAAGTAGTTTGACAATTTTGGTAGTTACAAATTGTCCCATGATGTATAAAAAGATGCAAAATTATAGAAAAAAGCTCTAAATTTTGAAGAACCTGAAGACTATTCTGTTGTATACTTGATAAAGTGATGATTAATGAAAGAATGAGGAGTTTTCCACACAGTGTTGGGTATGATTTGTTATTTCTCTGTTATGTGTCATTATGTTTCTTCCTTTCTTTAAATATGGTAATGAAGCTGTAGGCCTTTTAATGTGAATAAAGTTAAAATTCCTTAAAAGAGTGCTCCCATATTTAAAGCACCTACCTCTGTATTTCTTCTAAGTTACAGATAATAGTTCTTGTCAAATACAACATATTACCTTTAATTCCTCAAGACATTCTTCACACAACATTTATATCCAGCATCACATGTCATTTTGAGATTTTCATATCAGCTAAATATTAAGGATTAAAACCAGGTTATTCAGGTCCTTCACATGAAGATACATTATACAAATAAGTGACAATCATAATAGAATTTAATATCTTAAGCACAATTTCTCCACAACCAAGAAATTGGTTTCTTAAGGGACAACATTAATTGGCGCCGTTTCCGGGGATGAAAGCAAGAATATTTTTCCCTTGGTTTTTAATATTTTCCTTTGGTTGTTTAGTGAGGAGGAAATATTTGGCCGTATTAAACAAAAAATAACAACTTTGGCTTCAAAAAGGCCTCATACGAGGTCAAATACCTCGCAACAGAAAGCTCAATCCCTTTCGGACCCTGAGAGATTAGTTTCCAAGAGGGTTGGAAAGCTAAAAACTCTATTTACACCAAGTCCTACACTGTCTACACCTGGTAGTAGTTCAACACATCTTTCATCCAAACATTCACCTTGTATTGATCAAGGACTATCTTTTACATCCACTTCATTTCAAGAATCCAACTATCAAGAACAATCTTTAGAGTCTGTTTCATTCTTAGTATTCAAAACTATATCTGCTATAGTTTTTCAACCTGAACCTATCTCTACATTGCCACCTTTTCATACTCCATCTACCCCTTAGGCAAGTTCTACATCTACTAGTACTCAAGGTTCAGGAAGTTCAGGTGCAAACATGACAGCACCTGCATTCTTGTTGAATAGGTATGCACCTATTCAGTTGCCACAACAATTGAATCCAATGCCTCAAGAATACCTAAAAATTATTCCTCGCTTCTCAAGGGAAGATGAAAAAACAACAGAGAAGCATATAGCAATGTTTTGTAATTTTGTAGAAAATCTCAATGTTGAACACCTGGAAGTTGTTTTAAGACTTTTTGTGCAATCCTTAGATGGTGAAGCAAGAAAGTGGTTTAAAGGGCTTCCTAATAACTCTATTCCTACATGAGAAGAAATGGAGCGCCGGTTCTCCCAGAGATGGGGAGAGAAACAAGATCATGGGTATTCACTTATAGAGTTCAATTCTATTAAAAATAAATCTGATGAAAGTGTTGTTGAGTTCATCAGAAGGTTTAATAAAATTTACAACAATCTTCTTGTGGAGATCAAGCCCCCTCCTACTGGTGAAAAAATAACTTTTGCAGGGCCATTTGAATCATATTTTGGGTTTACATTAAGGGAAAGAAGATCCACAACCATTGATCAAATGCAAACTGATCCTTTAGAAATAGAAGCAAATCTGGTGGCTGCAGGTAAAGCACTAGAGGCACAACCTACCCAAGATAAGGGAAAGGCCAAAGTGGAATCTTCTCAAAGTCAAACATTATAGGATATGAATCATGTGATTAAAAATTTGTCTAGCAAGTTGATCAAATTGGAGTTGGAGAGTACGAATTCTCAAAGACAAGTACAACAAAACAAAAACTTTAATCCCCAATATAGAAGACAACCTTTGCAGATTTTGCAAAAGGAAAGAAAAGACCAAGATCAAGTTCAGGCACCACTTTACTTAGAGGCAGATCCTGATGAAGTACTAGAAGAGCATTCCAAGGATCACGATGATCATATTTCCACATTATATGCAGGAGATGAAGATGAACTAGGTGTAGAGGGAGAAGAATATGCTGAAATAGATGCCATTTATGATTAAAATGAAATTGATGAATATTGGAAGCAATTTACTGATTTTATGCAGGTAGAATTACATAAGAAATATGACTTGAGATCAAGGAAAAGATATAGAATTCAAGAAAATGAAGGTGAGAAGCAAGTTCCTGCTCCCCTAAAAAAGGCGACTCCACAAGAACCACAGCCTGCAAAACAATCAAATAAAGGAATGCAACAACAAAATACAAATAACAAAACTCAGATACTTCAAGGTGAGTCTTCCCAGGATAAAACTAATAAAAGTCCTTTAGAAAAAATTGTTTCCATTCCACAAGAGATTTTAGTGATGAATAAAAGTGAATAAGAGACAAAAAAGAATACAAAACAGGTATATGCATTTAGTCTCACTAAAGAATTGGAAAAAATAAGAATTCAGGTGCCTCTCACAGAGTTGGTCAAAACACCAGTTTATAAAAGAGAGATTGCTAAGTTTATCAACTTGTCTCAGAATGTGAATATAAATGACATTGTGAATCTATAAGAAGATAAACCAGTAGTTGTTTTTGGTCCACATGTGGAGGAGGTAGATTCTTCAACACCTCCTTTCTACATTTCTTTATTGATTCATGATTTCCTCTTGCATAATTGTATGTTTGATTCAAGAGCTTCACACAACCTTATGCCACTATCAATAATGAAACAGTTAAACCTACAAGTTACTAAACCTTATAGAGACTTGTATTCTTTTGATTCAAATAAAGTCAAGTGTCTCAGGGTCATTAAGGATATGGTGGTGCCATTAACCCAGATCCCAGTTAGAAGCTTGGTAATGGATGTGGTGGTAGCAGATATCCCTACTAGGTTTGGAATGTTTCTATCTAGGTCACGGGGGGCTAAATTGGGGGGAGTTCTGAAGTTGGATTTTACTTATGCTATCAAACCAATTTTTGGTAGAGAGGAGAGAAGGCTATACAGAGAAACAAGATTTGTTAAAATAATCTCAAAGAATGGAGTGAGTAATTCCCCCGTGTACAGACAAGAAAAAGATGACTTTTCTTGTTTCATGTTGCATGACAATGTAGAGTTGGCTGAAGATAATCAGAGGCAACTTACTTCAACCTGTGTAAATACAGAGCTGCAAATAGAAGGGGTGTGGAAGTGCTTCTTTGATGGAGCCTATTCTAAAGAAGGAACATGTGTTGGTTTCCTATTAATTACACCTGGAGGTAACATGATCCCATTTTATTTTAAATTAGAGTTTGAAGCAACTAACAATGTGGTAGAATATGAATCCTTAATCATTTCTCTCCAAACAACAAAACAAATGGGAGTTCAGTCTATTTTTGTTTTTGTAGATTCAGAGTTGATTATAAATCAAGTTAAAAATCATTGTCAAACAAAACACCCTAGGCTTAGGGCATATAGAAATGAAGTGTGGGATTTAGTTGAAAATTTCATTGAGGCTTTCAAAATATAGTTCATTCCAAGAGATGGAAACAGACTAGCAAATTCCTTGGCTGTGGCTGCCAGTACCTTTAGGCCTCCTATAAATCCAAGGCTGAGAAATGAGGTTGAAATGAGGCACATGCCATCTGTTCCAGATAACATAAAACACTGGCAGGTTTTTGAGGATGATCAACAGATTCATAAATTCTTGACTACGATTGAAGATTTTCAAGGCACTGAAATTAATCAAGATGGAGATGAAACAACAAAAGGTGCAAAAGTAAGTGGTTTTAAAAATTCTATAGTTAATCAAAAAATTATTCAATTGAAAGATAATATTTTGCCAAGAGGACTTGTCCCTCTTGAAAGACTTTTTAACTCTAATGATGTAGCTGTTAGTTCAGAGAAAGTTTCACATGATGAGAAGATTCAAGATCACAATATTGGAAACGAGAAGGAGCCCAAGTTAGTCAAATTGTTCAAGGGAGTTCCATTCAATTATAAAGAAAGATATATTGAACTTTTCTAGAAGTACACTGATGTTTTTGCTTGGTCCTATGAGGATCTCGAGACATATGATGTGAGCATCATTCAACACAAGATTCCACTGAAAGAAGGTGATGAGCCTAGGTATTGCAACAATAATGCTGCAACTCCCAGGGCTACCGACTTTACTTATCAACCTAGAGTTCGTACAAATTTGGAGGTGACAGTGTTATATGCACAAGTAAAAGCGAAGATACTTCTTTTTGTCACTGCTCATCTGGAAAGAGACCCCAGGGGTTCCAAGCCAAACTTCTATAGGGTCAGAAGAAGCATAATTATTAGACGGAAGGAGAGCAAATCTATTCTAAGATAGCTACTCTACTACAGTAATGAAGAAAACAACATGAAATGCTTAAACCATATCATAACCTAACTAACCAATCAAACAACTATGCAAAGAAGAATTGCTAAATTAACACTAATATAATGCTAATTATCTAAGTTGGGAATTAAAGAGCATCAAACATAGATTAAGTTGTAAGCAAAAAACTAAACTAACTCGGCTTTCAAGCGGAATAGCAGTCGAAGGATGAAATTAGTGAAAGGAGGACATGAGGGAGAAACAGTGCATAAGAACGGTTGGATCAGTCGGGTGAAAGGAAAATGAACGATGAAGATTGGATCACAGGAGGTTAGGTAGATAGATGGGCGAACAGGGTTAACTAACAGGATGAATGATGGAGAACTTATCGCGAAGGCTTAAGTGAATGGATGGACGAACAAGGGAACAAGAGTAATGAATGGCTGAGATCTTATCACGTGGGTGAAGTCAAGAGATGGACGACGGAGATCATATCACGAGGAAAATAAACGTGCGGAAATGAGGGAATAGGTTTCTAAGGTGGTAAGTAGTTTCTCATGCACCCTTTAGGCTGTAAGTAGTATTTCAAAATTTCACGCGATTAGCCTTACTGCGCGACACATAGCATGAGAAAAGCACTTTTCTCGCATGCTCTCGGGCGGATAATGTTTGTGCACTAATCCGCGCGAGATTGTGTGATGGTTGTTAGATCAGGCAGGGCTGATCAATGGTGGAGATCGGTCAAGCTAGTTGGTTATCAGATGAAGCGACAGCCGTTGGATTAGTCAAGGCAGATCGACGGTGGGGACTTAAAGTGCATAAAGTGATCGGGTGATGGGCTAGCTATCGGGTCAAGGGATAGATTGATGGTGGAGATTAAATCTCATAAAGTGAGTGGAAGAATCCACGCGAGGCATCAATTGGAGAAAATAGTTAATTAGACGGTGATTGTGAAGGTTTGTTGGTGATCAGATGACGATGAAGCATTGCATGAGGAAAGTGCTGGAGGCGGTTTCAAATGAAAATGACAGAGAAAACTAGTGCGGGTGAACAAATAAATGCATTAAACAGTGGACTCCATAGCCCATGCGAGAACCAGAGACCTGTGTTTTTGGGGTTGCTGAAGGGTCCCTTCCTCAATTCATGGTCCCAGAGGGAGGAGATGAGACCGAGACATCTGCACACAACCTAATAGTGATATTTTTCCTCTAACTAGCCCGTGAACTGAAAGAAGGCATAAATGAAAGTAAACTACAGTAAATGCAGCTACTGAAGCAGATGAACATGAAAACCATGTATGATCTACGCTATATTGATGTAATGAAAGTGAAACTACTTAAGCAAATAAACAGTGAAAACCATAAGGCTACTTAAGCAAATGAACAGAAAACCATGAAACCACTTAAGCAAATGAACAAAACAGAACTCTATGCTAGCATACATGTACAGTAAAGAGGATTTGTGGCTCCATGGGTCGGGCCCTAACCCAAGAGCTTCAGCCCTAGGAGTTAACTCAGAGTTGGCTTAGACATAACTCATTCTTATTATAAAAAGCATGGATTACAGAGCAAACTATCACAAGTCTTTGCAGCACAGAAATAAAACAGAGTTTTACAAATGAAGTCTGAATCCTTCTGAGGTCCTAAGCCTCTCTATTTATACATCTGAAGTCTCTAACGACTTCCTTCCCACTAGGGAGGCTTGGCCTTCGACTCAAGAAAAACTAGTTTTTTGTCCTTTTCCTTTGCTTGGCTGTCTTCTAGTCCTCAAAGTGATGGTTGTTTACATTTCGAGCTGATGGAGGAGTATTTGAATGGAGGAGTAGTAAATGAGGAGGTTTGACCTCCTACAATTACTCTCCCTTGTCCCATTCGAGTCTTTAACAAGGTCTTTGGCATAGTTCTTTGCTTTTATCCTTTATACCTACATTTTTCCTTGCGTTTTTCCTTTATTGTTGTATTACATGCACATTAGACTGCAAAGCCAAATATCCAACTCTAACTCATTTCATAAACAAAATATAATCAAAAGTATGCAATAAGTTGTCAGAATTGTTGGTTTTACTAAGATAGGAGGTGAATTAAGGCCAATTAAGACCCATATAATCACTCAATGATGAGGCTCATCATCACCCCCTTTTGGAAGTGTTGCTCATCCTCTGAGAAACTTAATCAATGTCCATGTCCTTCATGGCTCTGGTAGCCTCTCTGACATCCAATGCTTCTACTGTGGTCTCTTCTTTTTGTTCATAGAAGGCTTCTTTCCTTTCTACTTCCTCCCACTGCCTCTTTTCGTCTTCTTATTTTCTCCCTTCTAGCACCCTAGGAGTAGTTGTGGACTGCGTTTTAGGCATATCCAATTGCTTCAACCTTTGCATTGATTGCTCATACATAGGTGTCCTATTGAGTGCTTTTCTCAATCTTTGAGGGGAGTGATATTATTTGATCTTCAAGCTGTGTGGCAGTGTGTTCCATCTCATAGCAACCTAAATATATCTTCAAAATGTGAAATTGCTTGCTCTTGGGCAACAAGCTATCTAAGTGCTAGCTGAGGATTATTTGCAATTAGATTATTGGTGGTGATTAGGGCCATGGGATTTGATTTTTCAGCTCTAATGAAAAGAGGTTCATTTTGCTCTCTAGCCAATACTCTTTTCATCTCTGCAACCCTTGACTCATCATGGTTCATCCATGATGCCAAAGTGTTATAGACAATTTTGTGCCTTGCAGCATCAGGCATGAATTGTCAATAATCCAAGGGATCCAAAGTCCCTAAACATGATGTTCCTACCCCTAGAGGAACAAGATCAGCAAACCAACAGCTCTCAGATCAGTTCTCCACTTGAAAACACTAAAAAACAAGCAATCCTGAAATCAAAGCAGGTGCTCCACTAGGCTTCTGCGCTGAAACTCAACTCCTCCATGGTGTACCTGCGTTGCAAAGCAGGTAGAACAAAGACCACCTGCGCTGAGCGAGATGGGACAAGTGGCACACTGAGTCATTGCTCTGGAATCTTCCAAAAATGACACTTGGATCAGGGATTTCGCCTTGTGATGAGTCAGAGGCTCTGTTTCTCCAAGTGGAAGCAAGGTTCTCCAAGTGGACTCAAGAACTAAAGATCAATTGAAGAGAGAGAGGACACAAGGCAGCTACACATCAGTTGCAAGCTGACTCATCCTTTCTCAATTCATCTATATATTGAGCTCTCTCCTATGAGCTCAGGAGGCTGGAATTTTGTGCAAAGTAATGATATGCTGTTGGTTTCACTATAGAGCTATTGGGTGATTGCTTGAAGGAGGTGAAGAGGAGAAATTCTTTCTGCTGGGAGATGTTGCTGGATTGGGGCCTTCAATGGTTGTAACCTTCTCAGAACTTTACTTCTTCATTAATAAAAGCTATTGGTGCGCCTCATATGGCCACATTGTCACTTCCAGGATTGACAATTGGCCTACCTGTATGGCTCTTTTCAACTAATGTAGTTCAGATCACCACTAATCCTGAGCAGTCGAATCAACAGTCAGACCAGTCTAGAACTACCCACCAGCCTTCCACTTCTTACAATTCTTCCTCTGATCCTTCATCTTCGCAAGGTAGAGCCGGCAAAAGTCAGCCTCCCATGGAGAAGAAGGAGAAGAAGAAGAAAGAAAAGAAGCAGAAGGAGCCTAAGGCGAAGGCGACTGGGGGCAAGTAAAAGACATCTGACAAAAATCCACACACTGCACCGACCGGGCCTAAATCGCCATGTGTCATTTGCAAAGGGACCCACTTCCACCGTGACTGTCCTTGTATTCCCCGGATACTAAGGGACTGGTCCCCCAGGTTGCACAATCCGGTAGCATCAACCTCTGATAGACATGTTGATTGCATTCCGTCAACTAGCGAGAGTGAAGGACAAAGAGGGAGACCAAGATCACCCTGCAGACTGTGTGAAGGCGATCACGCCATCCACCGTTGTCAATTCTTAGATGAGGCGAAGAGAGTTTTGGAAGATCGTCCGGTTTCACCGTTACGACTTCCTCCTGGATACCAAAAACTCGTGCCAAGTCCCTCGATAGTTGAAAATCCAGCTGGCCCGATCAAGTGGTCAGCTGAAGTGTCGGTCGTTGAGAATGAACCTACTGAATCCAGACCAGACGAAAGTCTAAAGGTCGAAACGGCAGTTGACCCGGTTCTTCCTTCAGAGGTTTCATCCTCAAATGACACCGTCGTTGAAGATTCATCTTCAAATGACACCCTCACTGAAGAGAACAAGGATGACACCATCCAGATTCTTTTCATCAACACAGACTCTGATGAGCATCAGGGCAACGCGCCCATTCCTTTATCGCAGGAAGGAACATCGTCAGGGTCGTATCCGGCCGTGTATTCGGTCCCACCACCAAGCAACCTGGTTGTGTCTTTTGATTGGAATCAACTAGGCAGACCCCGGTTACCAGCCAGTATCCCATTCAGAATCATCGTCCAAATCTACAGAATGGTGATGGCTGGAACTATCATTGATGAAGGGGCATCTGTGAGTATCCTTTCCTCTATTGCTTGGAAAGCACTGGGTTCCCCGGCGCTTTTACCTGAGATGAGAAATCTATCAGGTTTTGATAAAGGAACCAGTCGCCCGTTAGGGATTCTCCCCAATGTTCCCGTTACATTGAAGGGGAAGACAGTTCATATGAACGTCATGGTCGTCCAGGGACCCTTGGTGTATAACTTACTCCTTGGACAAGACTATATATATTGCATGGAGGCGATAGTGTCCTCACTCTTTAGAGTTATGCGTTTTCTGCACGAAGGAAGAATGGTCAAGCTCGTAGACCAACTTTCATTTCCAGGATCACGCATCGCAAATAGTCAAATACCATCCCTTAACGGTTTATTCACTCAAGGAATGCCTCCACCCCCGGTTCTACTTCCCGATGAATGCGAGTGATTCGGAAGAAAGAACTGGGACCCAGGGGGCATGCACCCTGGCCTGCCTTGGGCAGAGAAAACCTTGGGTATAAAGTTAATTTCCGCAGAAGAATATGACTAGTCCGTACCCCGTCCGGCATGGAAGAGAGGGTTGTTCTAGGATAAAGTTCTTTTGTCAAAGTTATGTGAGTGAGATAATCAGCTTCTCGCTCCCCTTGTCTAGGTAAGTAGGATGCCGAGGGAGGAGATCCATTTGTGGCGGCAAGTAGCCACCATCTTTGAAGGCAAGCCTCACCCATTAAAACATATGTTTTGAAGGATAAGTAGGGGCAGCCTCCAAAGAAAGAGATGAAATTGCTGCAACAAGTGGTCACCATCTTTAGTAACCTAGTAATAGACATCGCCGGAAAAAAAGAGTTTAGTTTGCGGCAGCGAACAAAACTATTTTTCGGATAATAAGTAAGAGGCAAACCTCCCTCCGTAACGCAAATGTTTTATCTGTTGCGATCTTGCAAAAATCAAAAAGTGAACTGATGGGAAGACAAGTACCGTCGGCACCGAAAAATAACGAGAAGACAAGTATCGTTAAAAATATAGCAAGACGACAAGTAGAAAAACAGAGGTGGGACAGAGGAGGGGTAGCCTTGAAATTATACGTTATACCTGGGGGCATGCGAACCTTTTGGAGTGCAAGCATGGGACGACTATTTATTTTTTTAAATTTTTAGGTCCTCCCTTTAAACCTGTAGGTCTAACCCGTTAAACTCGTAGGATTAGCCGTTTCCAGCTTGCATAAAGAAAGGATGTGGGGCAAAAGTTAAAACTTGCCAAATTGGAGTAACTAGTGAGGTATAGCTCCTTAAATATGACTACCTCACCTGAGGCATTCCTTGTATTAAGACTGGTATAATCGAGCAGTTTTAGCAATGTTCATGCTCGTTAAAAAATAAACGCAAGATTCGAGCAGTTTTAGCACACAGTTCATGCTCGTTAAAAAATAAACGCAAGATCCGAGCAGTTTTAGCACATAGTTCATGCTCGTTAAAAAATAAACATAAGTTGTGAGCAATCTTCCCCTAGAGTTCAAGCTCACCCAGAAAAAATGAACCGGTAAATAACCTTGGTAAATGTAACCTTTGACAGCCATATTAAAGCCCTTGGTCGTGTTCTTGCAGTCTCACCTCCATCCGTTCATTTGGCCAATCGTTCATCTCCATATGTTTGTTTACCCATTTTGAGGAACAACTGCGAAGAGTGATTTCACTTAGCCATCCTTGTGACACTGCCGTGATTGGAAAATTCCAACCTGTACCTGGAATCTGCTGCTATCCCTATTTATCACTCATTCCTCAAAAGGCGAGCCTTCTTTGAGCTCTTTTCTCCTGACTCGTAAAATATGAAAAGTTTGCCGAGTTTTGGCCTTCCAGCTCGTTAAACGACCGGAAGAGCTATCCCTCCTCTAGATTTTAATCTTTTTGGACCTGAGGGATTAGTGCACAAAAAGATCGAGCGCTTGTTTTGTTCGGCTCGTTAAAGCAATCGAAAATTCATCCCTTCTGTATTGTTTTATACTTTTTCGGACTTAAGGGATTAGATGACGAAAAAGGAATTCTGGAGTTGACTTTATGTACCTTTTCAGACTCTCTAAAAATGAAAAGGACCGAGTTATCCTTGTCGTTAGACTCGTTAAATTCATTAAATAGCGACAAACTTGTCTTTAGACGAGAACGAGTTTCCCTATCGCTAGGCTCGTTAAAACATAGCGATGGGCTTGCCCGAAGGGCAAGTTATAGAACAAGCATATGTTATCCTCCTCAAGCTTGATAAAAATAAAGAGGTACTGGTCAGCAATGACTGGGGAAAAATTGGGAGAACCTCACAGCTTTAATGGTAGCAAGTCACTCTTGAACATGACACTTTGTCCTCCGTATCACATCGGGTTGGGTTGTTTCATTCACCGGTCTCATCACCATGGTCCTCGCCACACCATCCACATTTGGGGTAATGCTACCAATCCATCACATCAGTGTCGTTATATGTTCAAGAGATGTTGTTCTGCAAAGAGTCAACCGTGTCCCATCCACTGCCATACATTGTCCTTCATCCATTTCATGACCGCCACCCTGAATCATACATCACAATTTGTTTTCACCTCATCACAATCACTAGCTCCGTTCCGTGTCACTGATGTGGGATTCATTAAGGCCCTCCTTTGACGGATCGCTCCTTGTCGACATCAGCTCATTATCCAAGGAGTTGATCTAGGAACAACCCCTTCAGTACTTTGAAGCTTGCATGCCTCAATGGCAAGTTTCTCACTTCCGGCGACAGGTATACATCAATGACCTTCGACCAGGAGATTTTGCATGGTGGTCGACGCCAAGTCCTTTATTCCCACCATGTGAATTGTACTGCCGTACCTTGAGGGTCATCATCCTTATCGGTGATTCCTCTCGCGCTTGTTAACGGTTTACATCATTGACCGGTAATCAAGCGATGTCTTTCCATGTTCGACTTCAAGAAATTCTCACATGGATCGACTTGTACATCGAGTGAAGATCGGAAGAGATTGAAGACCCCGGATCTAGTTTCATCCATCCGGGCTGCGATATATATTCAGGATATAAAGACATTTGATATGTACATCATTGCAGCAGATGATCATCCTTCTCAAAGGATGATAATTTCAGCAGAGAATTATCAGTCTATCATCAGACGATCGTCTGTGCTATGTACCAAAATGAATTTATAAAGCTGAGCATGGGAATGCTCGCCTCAGCTAGATCATGAAAAAGTATGAAAAATAATGTATTGTGTTGTATCTTATTACAGGACACTTCTCAGCAGATTGAATGAACTTCGGATCCTCCTAATAAAGCATTTCACCCGATAAACGACCTCATACTTTAGGGGGCATCTGTTATAGACAATTTTGTGCCTTGCAACATCAGGCATGAATTGTCAATAATCCAAGGGATCCAAAGTCCCTAAACATGATGTTCCTACCCCTAGAGGAACAAGATCAGCAAACCAACAGCTCTCAAATCAGTTCTCCACCTGAAAACACTCAAAAACAAGCAATCCTGAAATCAAAGCAGGTGCTCCACTAGGCTTCTGCGCTGAAACTCAACTCCTCCATGGTGTACCTGCGTTGCAAAGCAGGTAGAACAAAGACCACCTGCGCTGAGCGAGATGGGACAAGTGGCACACTGAGTCATTGCTCTGGAATCTTCCAAAAATGACACTTGGATCAGGGATTTCGCCTTGTGATGAGTCAGAGGCTCTGTTTCTCCAAGTGGAAGCAAGGTTCTCCAAGTGGACTCAAGAACTGAAGATCAACTGAAGAGAGAGAGGACACAAGGCAGCTACACATCAGTTGCAAGCTGACTCATCCTTTCTCAATTCATCTATATATTGAGCTCTCTCCTATGAGCTCAGGAGGCTGGAATTTTGTGCAAAGTAATGATATGCTGTTGGTTTCACTATAGAACTATTGGGTGATTGCTTGAAGGAGGTGAAGAGGAGAAATTCTTTCTGCTGGGAGGTGTTGCTGGATTGGGGCCTTCAATGGTTGTAACACTCTCAGAACTTTACTTCTTCCATTAATAAAAGCTATTGAGGTTCTTCTATATGCACTTGTTTCAATGATGTATTGTGATAATTGTATATTTGATTTACGCTAATCCTTGAATTAGTTATGATTGCATGCTTCTTGTAGTTTCCTTCTTTGTTATTTTGCAGGATCTCATTGTAGCTGGGCCAGCAAAAGAGCAAAGAGCTAGGAGCAAGCAGCGAAGAGAAGAGATTGGAGAAAATATTAAGCGCAAGGCAACGATTAATGCATTTCTTCATTCTCTCTTGCTTTCATAAAGAAGTAAACCTTAAGTAGTTTTATTTACAGTTGTTGCTGAGGTACTATCACCCTTAGAGTGGGATAGGGTCATCCGAATTGGATACTTTTCCCTACAACACAAAGCCATTAATTGTAGATCTCTTAGCTCTGCATTAGGATCCCAAATATTCATGTCTGTGAGGGCCATGTTGTGCAAGTAAAGCTCAACCATTTTGGCCCTATCTTCTAGTGCACTTTGATCACAAAGATCAATAAATTGTCTACAGTCCTAAATGGCATGGTGCTCCTTTGTGCTAGTGTTTTAATCTGAAATTGCAGCCATTGTTCTCTGAGGTAAGAAGTATAGGATTTAGCTAGCATCCTACACTGGATGGCCTCCAAGGAGAGGCTAGCCATACATGCTAGCTGGTTTTTCTTTTCCTGCAGCTGTCCTCTCTATTTTTCTTATCTTCTTCCTTTTTCCGTTCTTTCTCATCTCCATCAGTTTCTTCCTCTGTTTTAGCTTCATCCTCCTTGTGTTTCAGCATGTTCCTATGTATTAGTTTCTTCTTCATCCATCTCATCCCATCTAGCTCTGTATCTTCTTCTTGCTTTGCCTCCTCCTCACTGACAAAAGGACTAACATCATATATGAGGGTTTTGATGTCATCCTTTGCTGGTAAGTCTCTGAAGACTGACCATTTTATAGGGATCCAGAGGATTTGGAGGACATCCTTAATGAGGATTCTGATCAAACCATGGTGAGCCAACTGTTAGGAATTCCATTCCTTTACTTTGTTGCTGGAGTCTATGAGTGATTGCATCAAGAAACAGGGTATGCTGAGTCTTTGGTGAACTGGTGTTTCTACCCCAAGTCTTAATTCTTAAAGAATTCTCAAATGGTTTCCATAACAATTCTATATCTATGGACTCTTGCATTCCCTTTTGACTTCTTGAAGAATTTCCCTTTTTCCACCTTTTCACTTATAAACCAACTACCTCTTGAACTTTACAACTTTTGATCAAATGATGCATATGAGTGAGTGAGTGGGATACTTACCTATGGTCTTGATGCCATGTTGTAGTTGTCAAAGATCAGAGGTGCTGCTGATGGTCATTCTTCTTCCTCCTTTGTTGTATGTTGATGGTTTATTAGCTTTTGCAGGTGTCTGTGATTGAAGATTTAATGCTGCTGCTGTTGCTGTGGAGCTCCTAGATTACCAGTTGGCAACATTTGGTGTCTCCCTTAGAATTCCTTGATAATGTTATTGGACAATGCTATGAGGATGTTGTAATGAATGGACAGAGGGAGCAGGAGTGCGTGTGGATGCAGGGATGATAGTAATGGATGAGGTGATTGGTTAGATCATGTCTAGTATGAATTTTGAGGATCTAACCAATCTACCATTCATGGGATCCTGTAGAAAACACAATCTTCACCTGAATTGAAGCAATGAAGTGAAAAGAAATGGAATTGATGGAGGGATGCATGGTAAGGAGTGGAGGAGATGAATATATGTGAGGCAGGGTTCCCTTTGGATCTACTCTTTGCTCCTTGATCGTGTTTCTCACCCACCTACAAATAACAATTATGTTTTTTTTTTTTTTTTTAATTATATTTTTTTGAAAAACACCTAGGCTACCTCAGAGAGGTTTTCACTATAGATATCTGCCCTGGGCGCCTCAAGGAAGGTTTTCACCTAGGGATCTTCTTACTCTTTTTCATTTTTTCCTCATCCTTGGGCCGCGTCACGAGGTTTTCAACCCAAAGATGGGACTCAAGCGCCTCATGGAGGTTTTCACCTGAATCCTTATTCTGTTTTTTTCCTTTTTAGTGCCCTGATGAGGGAGGAGCTAGAACTTGCTCCACCATCATGACTGTCTTATTGATATTGTCAATGAACTCTTGTTTTGATAAAGGCCTCTTGTACATTTTCAATCAATGTCCATTAACTAGCAATGCAATGGCTTCTTCATCTATAGTTCTGATTTGCACTGAACCATTGTCATGACATCTTTCCAACACATAAGGTCCGAGCCATCTTGTCCTTAGCTTGCCCTTGAAGTCTTTATACCTAGAATCATATAACAATGCCCATTCTCCTTGTTGAAATTGCTTCTCCTTGATGTGCTTGTCATGCCAGATCTTCCTCTGAAGCTGAACTGTCTCTGTATGTAGGATGGCCTGCATTATGAATTCATCCAAGCCATTCAAATGTAACAACCTTTCTTTCTATGCATGACTGAGATCCAAATCTAGTTGGGTTGCCATCCTCAATGTGTTATATTCAAATTCAATTGACATCAAAGCCTTTTTCCCATAGACCAACTCATAGGGTGTAAATCTAGTGGTGGTCTTCCATGTTGTATTATAGGCCCAAGTGGCCTCAACTAGTCTCTCTGCCTAATCCTTGCTGTTGTTGCTCACTACCTTGGTTAAGATGTTCTCCAGTGCCATGTTGGTCACCTCCACTTGCCCATTAGCTTGTGGATGATAAGGAGTGGAGGTCCTATGCTTGATTTTGTGATGGTTGAGCAGTTCTTCAATCATGCTGGAGGTAAACTGGCTACCTTAGTCTGTGACTAGCTCTCTAGGGTATCCAAATTTGTAGAATATATTCTCCCTCAAGAACTCAACCACCTTCTCTTCTGTTGCTGCCTTAATTGCTTTGGTTTCAGCCCACTTAGTCAAATAATCAGTCCACATAATGATGTGTTGTTTTTCTTTGAAGGAGGGTTGATAGGCCTAGTGAAGTCCATGCCCCACTTGTCAAATGGCTCGAGAGTCACTTGAGGTTGTAGGGGCATTTCATCTCTTGGAGTAGGCTTTCCCATCCTCTGGCACCAATCACACTGAATAATATATTTTTTCACATCTTGATGAAGAGTAGACCAATAATAGACTGCTTACAACACTTTGAATGTTGTCCTCTTTGCTGCAAAGTGACCTCCACAAGGCCCATCATGACAGGTCATAACGATGTCAAAGACCTCCTCTTCCCTTACACACCTTCTTAAGATTTGATTTGGGCCAAGTTTGAACAGATTGCCTGATCTGAATTTGAAACTACTTGTAAATGGTTTGCAAGGTATTCAAGTCAGATATATACATATTTAAAAGATGTCCATGTCTTGCAGAAAGAAAACAAAGGAAATTTTCAGCTGTTCATGACCCATTTAAGCATAGCAGATTTATTTCCTTTTACTGTTTAACACACTAAAACGAATTTTTTCTGCAAAATAAATCAACCACAGATGCAAAATAAGTTGATAAAGCAGTTCACCCCTCCTGGGCTACGTCTGCTGGGTCCAAAGCTCCCAAATGGGCTTGTCCTTGTTTTAATTAAATGCTCAAATTGAATATACAGCTGAATAGAAGCATCTACAGGTGGAATAGATGGTAAAAACAGATTCAGAACACTTGAATCCTTAAGGATTGACTACTGGTTCACCTCTAATGGATACCTGCAACCCTACAATACTGGGCCCTAGTGGCTCCTAGAACTTTCATGGCTCCAAAACCTCTGCAAATGACCTCAGATGGCTATAAGACCTCCACCAATGGCTTCAGAAGGTCGAAAATACCCAAAATAAAAAAAAAAAATTCATCCAAAACCGCCTTTCCTAGCCAAAGTTATGGCCAATTAAAGTTTTCCTCTAGTTATGCCTAGAAACACTCCAACTAACTTTAGTTGGAGGCCAGATAAGCCCGCCAATTTTGGAGCGGCCGCCAAATTTGGCGCGCTTCGCCAAATATTCCGCCATGATAACTGCAGTTAATAAATACATGTGAACGAATTTGCCTCGGATTGCGCACTGGTGGTTAGTGTGATGGCGGTTGGGGCTTAAGCCCTAGGTTCCGGCCCGAGGTCGCATGGTATGGGGGCTGGCCCCCTTCGGGCCCCGCCCAAACTCATTTTAAACTTCATATAACATTTTTTGTGCCCATCTAACAAGAAATGCGCCCATGGCCTAACGGTAAGGTGTGGGAGTGTTGTTACATAGGTCGTGGGTTTAAACCACGTTCGACCCAAGTTTTGATTATATGCACCCACATATGCTGACGTCACCCCAGCCACGTGGTGGCCTTCGGGCTTGCCACGTGGAAGCCATTGATTCGCTGTCCAAAAGGAATATTCCGTGGAATATTCTTTTTTAATTTCTTTTTTAAAATTCAAAAATTAAGGGTTATTGGGCGATTTTGTTTTTGGCATAACTTTCTCATACGGCGACAGTTTTTCGAACCGTTTGCGGCGCCGGAATCAGGAAGACGAGCACTTTCCAGTCGTTCAACTTTGAACCAGTTTTGAGAATTTAAATTTTGAGCATTTTACGACACTTAGGACATGAGCACCTGATCACGCCTCCCCATTGGGAAGCTTTTGGACCCCAAAAGCCTTCAACTACCTGTTAAAGAGGTGAGGGTACAACTCCTTCACTTTGTCCACCTCCATCCAATTTTCCTTGTTCGGTTTGCTGCCTTTGAGACCAACCCGAACATAATCTACACTGCCCCTCCTTGAAGTGCGTGTCCTTCTGTCAAGGATTGTATCTTCTTTCAGCTCATCTAAGAATTCTGGCGAGAAATCTTCTATAGATGCCAGCTGAACAACACTTTCATGATCAACAATCAAAGGAAGTTCATACAAACATAAGTTCTCCACATTGACAACAGAATACATTTGCATGTAGGAAGGCAAATCTAAATGAAAAGCATTATTTCCAACCTTCTTGAGGATTTTGAATGGACCATAACGAATAGGCTTCAACTTTTTACCTTCTCCTTGCATCCTTTCCTTACTAATGTACAACCATACCTCATCCCCTTCTTGAAACTTGTGATTGACTCTATGCTTGTCGTGTCTTTCCTTGTACTTGCCTTGACTCTTCTCAAGCTGTTCTTGAATTTGCTGATGTATTTGCTGAATTCTTTCAATGAATGAACGAGCTTTGTCAATATCACTATGTCCCTCAATGGCAACATCTTTCTCAAGAATGAAATCAAGAGGTGATTTTGGCAAGTAACCAAAACAAGCTTCAAACGGTGAGGTGTTTGTGGAAGAGTGCTTGGCACGGTTGTAAGCATGCTGTATGTAGTGCAAATGTTCATCCCAAAGCTTGGGATGCTTGCTGCAATAACCTCTCAAGAGGTGCACAATGGTTCTGTTCACAACTTCTGTTTGCCCATCTGTTTGCGGATGGAAAGCAATACTTTTCCTCAACTTTGTGTCCATCATCTCCCATAGGTTGGACCAAAAATTCCCCACAAATCTGGAATCCCTGTCACTAATAATGGAAGTAGGAAAACCAAAGTGAATCCATACATGATGAAAAAATAATTCAGTAGTTTGTTCAGCAGTTATAGTTTTTTTACAAGGCATAAGCATACACATTTTGCTGAAACGATCAACTACTACATATAAATAATCATGCTGCTTTCTAGATTTTGGCAAACCTCCTACAAAATCCATAGAGATGGTCTCCCATGGTCTAGAAGGTACCGGCAAAGGAGTATACAAACCAAGCTTCCTATTACTAGGCTTGCTTGTAGCACATAATGAACATCCTCTTATGAACCTTGAAACAGAATCTACCATGCGAGGCCAATAGCAATACCTCTGTAGATGTGCAATTGTTTTGCTTACCCCAAAATGGCCAGCAATAAGAGAAGAATGAGCTTCTCTTATGACATTTATTCTCTCCCCCTGTGGTATACACAACTTGCCCAAATGAAATAGCAAATTGTTATGCATGTGATAGTCATTTTCCTCTACATGATTCCCTTTACTCAAGTTAGCATACACATCTTTAAAGTCATCATCAGATGCATATTGTTCTATGTAACTATCATGTACAATGGAATCATTCTTGAGTAAAGTAACAAGACCAATGATAGGCCTTGAAAGCATATCAACAACTTTATTCAGAGTACCTTTCTTGTACCTTATTACCAAATGGAACTGTTACAAGAAGCCTATCCATCTGAAGTGTCGTGACTGTTGTAACTTGCTTTGTGATTGCAAGTACTGTAAGGGCTGATGGTCGGTATGTATAACAATTTCTTTGCCCATCAAATAGTGTTTCCACTTTTTTACGCTTTGCACCAATGCATACATCTCCTTATCATATGTAGGATAATTTAAAACATCACCATTAAAAGTTTCAGAATGAAAAGCAATAGGCTCACCATGCTGTAGAAGAACTGCACCCATGGCATAATCACTAGCATCGGTTTGTATCTCAAATGGCTGTCTCAAATCCAGTAATGCAAGGACTGGAGCTGAACTAATCTTCTCTTTCAAATATTCGAAAGCTTTTTGCTGCTTGCCTCCCCATTGGAAAGCATGCTTCACACTTGTCACTGCATGCATAGGAGCTGCTATAGAAGAGAAGTTAGAGATGAAATTCCTCCAATATTGAGCTGCACCCAAAAAACTTCTTACCTCTGTTATGGATTTGGGAGTAGGCCAATTCACAATAGGCTCTATTTTAGCAGGATCTATTCTCAAAGCACCTCCTCCTACTATGTGTCCCAAATAAACCAAAGAAGTCTTTCCAAATTCACACTTTGACATTTTAAGAAATAACTGATTCTTCTTCAAAACATCAAGTACTTTCCTAACATGCATGACATGATCTTCTCTAGACTTGCTGAAAATTAAGATGTCATCTAAGTAGACAATAACGAAATCATCAAGAAAAGGACGCAAGACATCATCCATTACCCGCATAAAAGTTGCAGGTGCATTGCACAAACCAAACGACATCACAAGCCACTCAAAGAGTCCTTGTTTGGTTTTAAAGGCTGTCTTCCAAATGTCACTTTCTTCAATTCTTACTTGATGATATCCATTGCGCAAGTCTAGCTTAGTGAAATATCGAGCATATTTCAGCTGGTCTAACAAATCATCTATCCCTATGTGTCCCAAATAAACCAAAGAAGTCTTTCCAAATTCACACTTTGACATTTTAAGAAATAACTGATTCTTCTTCAAAACATCAAGTACTTTCCTAACATGCATGACATGATCTTCTCTATACTTGCTGAAAATTAAGATGTCATCTAAGTAGACAGTAACGAAATCATCAAGAAAAGGACGCAAGACATCATCCATTACCCGCATGAAAGTTGCAGGTGCATTGCACAAACCAAACGACATCACAAGCCACTCAAAGAGTCCTTGTTTGGTTTTAAAGGCTGTCTTCCAAATGTCACTTTCTTCAATTCTTACTTGATGAAATCCATTGCGCAAGTCTAGCTTAGTGAAATATCGAGCATCTTTCAGCTGGTCTAACAAATCATCTATCCTTGGGAGTGGGTAACGATTCTTTACCATTATCTTGTTCAAGGCCCTGAAATCAACACACATACGCCAAGTGCCATCTTTCTTTGGAATCGATACAATCGGTGACCCACATGGCGAAGTACTTGGCCTTATGAAACCCTTGTCCAACAAGTCCTTGATTTGCTTCTTTATTTCAGCATTCTCCATAATAGACATGCGGTACATGCCTATGTTTGGAAGAGGACAATCTGGATGCAAATGGATTTCATGCTGAATCTCCCTCTTAGGAGGCAAACCTGTTGGCTCCTGAAACATCTCATGATATGCATCAACTACATCATACAGTTCTGACTTAAGTTTTGGATCACAATTGTCAAATGACTCATGATTCACATCAACCTTGGGCTTAATCATAAGAAGAACAAAATTCTTACTTGAATTGACCAGCCTTTTTACTTGTCCTGCATTCACCATCGCTATATTTGTCTTTTTGCAACGAGCTCTAACAATGAACTCCTTGCCATCTTTGAAAAGATGATTTTCATGGCAATGAAAGATAGCTTTCCTGTCAAACAAGTAAGGACTTCCCAAAATAATTCCTGCTATATCAAAAGGTACCACATCAAGTTCAACTGTGTCAATAAAATGTGCAGTAATTGCAAAGCGCAATGCGCACTTTCTTGAAACTTGTAAATTTGCATCCTTGCAAATCCATCCAAGTGGATATGGCTTCGGATGTGGAACGGTCTCAAGTTTCAGCTGCTTGACCAAGTCCTCTGATATAAGGTTTGCTTGTGACCCACTATCAAAAAGTGTGTCAATTTTAGTATGTTTTGAAATCACCCTCACATGAAACAGTTCAATTCTTTCTTCCTCATTAGGAGCTTGTACATGGCAGTTTGAGGTACTAGTGCTGGCTTGGGTTTCAATTTCTTTTCCCTTCAAGTTTTTCAAACCCATGGCTGCAATTTTGGTTTCATCACCTGAATCATCCCCTAAATTCTGTGGTGTAGATGTAGTAGCAACAATTTTCTATTTCCCTTTGGATTTGTTAGATTGAGGTCTTTTTTCAGGATGTAATTTCCAACAGTTTTTCTCCTCATGGCCTGGTTTAGAACAGTGTTTACAGATCACTTTCTCACTCTCCTGTTTGACAGATGCATTCTTTTTTCCCTTTCCCTTGGAGGTTTTCTCTTTGTTTTTCCCCTTGGGGGGCTTGTTTCTACCCTCTTCAAATGTGTTTTTTCCCCTTACCTCTAAATGGGTAGCTTGGACACAAACCTCGTCCAGGCTAGTAGGGTTAAACATCAAGATGGTGTGTCTAAGGTAGCTATGCAAGCCACCAATGTATTTCAGTAAGGTTTCTTGGGTCTGTAAATCTACCCCTAACAAGAGAGCTCTTCTCCTGAATTCTTGGGTGTAGTCTTGGACACTCTGACCCTTAAGTTGTCTGAAATTTTGCCAATTCATAATGGCTTTCTGCATGTGAACAAGAGGATAAAACTGTTTTTTAATGGCTAACAGAAATTCAGGCCATGTTAAGGTAACCTTACCAAATTTCTTGATCTCCTCTTTAGTCTTGGCCTCCCACCAGACCAATGCTGCTCCATCCATTCTCAAAGAAGCCAATTGAATCTTTGTGGCATCATCATGCATATTCTGGATCCTCAAGTAAACTTCCAACTACCTAATCCAGTTGTCAAGCTTTTCTGCATTCACTTCACCATTAAACATAGGTAATTCGAATTTTACATCAAGCTTCAAAAAAGGACTTTTTCCAGAGGATGCATGCTTATGCACAGAAGAAGAAGAAGAGGATGAAGAGGAAGAAGGTGACGATGGGGGTGGTGGATCACCATTTCCTCCATGTCCTTTCTTGGAATGATCATCATCCTTCTTACCTCCTGAAGAGCCCTCTCCTTCATGTGGATGTTTGGACCCTTCTCCAGCCAATTTTTCATTTCTTTCTTGGTACAATATCCTCACCATTTCAGTGAGGTCCAAGAAAGCCTTTCTGAAGACTCTTTCTTCTTCTTTTGGATACATGTCTGCAGGAATTTCTCCTTCATGTGCAGACATTCTTGAAGCTTCTGCTGAGACTCTTGAGGGTGAAATTGAAGGTGGAGGTGATAGCTCTCCGTCCTTCCTTGACTGAGGATTCTCTCGTTCTTTAGTCAACTGTCCTTCCCCTCTTTTAAGTTTCAACCTGGTAAGCATCAATACTTGCAAGACAGTTAGAGGATCTTTGCACAAAACCCTGCTCTGATACCAACTTGATCTGAATTTGAAACTACTTGTAAATGGTTTGCAAGGTATTCAAGTCAGATATATACATATTTAAAAGATGTCCATGTCTTGCAGAAAGAAAACAAAGGAAATTTTCAGCTGTTCATGACCCATTTAAGCATAGCAGATTTATTTCCTTTTACTGTTTAACACACTAAAACGAATTTGTTCTGCAAAATAAATCAACCACAGATGCAAAAGAAGTTGATAAAGCAGTTCACCCCTCCTGGGCTACGTCTGCTGGGTCCAAAGCTCCCAAATGGGATTGTCCTTGTTTTAATTAAATGCTCAAATTGAATATACAGCTGAATAGAAGCATCTAAAGGTGGAATAGATGGTAAAAATAGATTCAAAACACTTGAATCCTTCAGGATTGACTACTGGTTCACCTCCAATGGATACCTGCAACCCTATACAGTCTTCACAATACTGGGCCCTAGTGGCTCCTAGAACTTTCACGGCTCCAAAACATCTGCAAATGACCTCAGATGGCTATAAGACCTCCATCAATGGCTTCAGAAGGTCGAAAATATCCAAAAAAAAAAAAAAATCGTCCAAAACCACCTTTCCTAGCCAAAGTTATGGCCAATTAAAGTTTTCCTCTAGTTATGCCTAGAAACACTCCAGCTAACTTTAGTTGGAGGCCAGATAAGCCCGCCAATTTTGGAGCGGCCGCCAAATTTGGCGCTCTCCGCCAAATATTCCGCCATGCTAACTGCAGTTAATAAATACATGTGAACGAATTTGCCTCGGATTGCGCGCTGGTGGTTAGTGTGCTGGCGGTTGGGGCTTAAGCCCTAGGTTCCGGCCCGAGGTCGCATGGTATGGGGGCTGGCCCCCTTCGGGCCCCGCCAAAACTCATTTTAAACTTCATATAACATTTTTTGCGCCCATCTAACAAGAAATGTGCCCATGGCCTAACGGTAAGGCGTGGGAGTGTTGTTACATAGGTCATGGGTTCAAGCCACGTTTGACCCAACTTTTGATTATATGCGCCCACATATGCTGACATCACCCCAGCCACGTGGCAGCCTCCGGGTTTGCCACATGGCAGCCGTTGATTCTCTTTCCAAAAGGAATATTCCTCAGAATATTCTCAGGAATATTCCGTGGAATATTCTTTTTTAAATTTTTTTTAAAAAATTCAAAAATTAAGGGTTATTGGGCGATTTTGTTTTTGGCATAACTTTCTCATACGGCGACCGTTTTTCGAACCGTTTGCGGCAAAATCAAGAAGACGAGCAATTTCCAGTCGTTCAACTTTGAACCAGTTCTGATCATTTTAAAATTTGAGAATTTTACGACACTTAGGACATGAGCACCTGATCATTGCCCCCAATCTAGGTGAAGGGGGTGCTCTTTCTGACTATCTTGCTCTTTTCTTTGGAGGGCAAGTTTGGTGGGAACTTTGCTGATACCAGATAATTTGCTATATTAGCAAACCATGGGGAGAGAACTAAAATATAAAACAAATGCTCATCTGGTAACTGGTCATCCAACATTCCTTCTTCATCTACAGGCAGATTCATTCTAGATAGAAAGTCAGCAACAACATTTTCCTTACCAGGCTTATAAAAAATAGTTAGATCAAACTTTTGTAATAGAAGAAACCATCTTATGGTTCTAGCATTCACATCTGGTTTGTTTATTAAATATTTGATTGCAGCATAATCAATATTCACAAATGTTTGATGCTTATAATGTAATGCCTAAATTTTTTTAATGAATGCACAACAACCAGGAGTTCCTTTTCGGTCACAGTATAGTTTAGCTCAACCTTTGATAGCTTCTTACTGATAAAATAGATGGCATAGGGAAATTTCTCCTCTTCCTAACCTAAGGCTACTCCTATGGCTTTGTGTGTGGCATCAACATGAATATGAAAAGGGAGGGCCCAGTTTGGGCCTCTAAGGATTGGTGCAATGGTTAACTTACCCTTTAGGATGTTTAAGGCCTCTTGACAACTCTTTGGCCATATAAACTCAGAATCTTTGGCCAACAACCCAAACAAAGGAGAGGCCAACTTGTTAAAGTCCTTTATGAACCTCCGGTAGTATCCAGCTAACCCTAAGAAACTCCTGACATCTCTTTGCTTTTGTGGAGGTGGGACCCTTTGGATGATTGCTATTTTGTTTGGGTCCACCTACAGTCCTTGCTGAGATATTGAATGACCTAGCACAGTCATTAAGAATTCACATTTTTCTGGACTGAGAGATAGATTCATTTGAATGCATTTGTGTAATACTTTTCCTAGGTTAGTCAGTGCTTCTTGGAAATCACAACCATAAGGTGTAAAATCATCCATATAGATTTCCACAGCATCATGTACTAATTCAACAAAAATACTCAAGACTGCTCTCTGGAAGGTGGTAGGAGCATTGCATAGGCCAAAAGGAAGGACCCTATAGGCAAAAGTACCCCAAGGACAGGTGAATGTGGTCTTATCCTGGTTTTCTGGGCAGATTTGGATTTGGTTATACCCATTGAATCCATCTAGGAAAGAAAATAATTTCTTCCCTACCAGGCCATCTAGCACTTGGTCAATGGAGGGTAGGGGAAAAATGATCCTTCTTTGTGGCTTTGCTCAACTCCCTATAATCCACACAAATCCTCCACTTACCATTTTTCTCGGGAACTAGCACTAAAGGAGAGACCCACTCATTGTCTAAGATAGGATAAATGAATCCTACATCTAGCATTTTTTGCAGTTCTTCTTTGACTCTGTCTTTAAGAACTAGATTCATCCTCCTTTGTGGTTTCTTGACTTGCTTGCAACCTTCTTTGATGTATATGTGGTGAGTACACACTGAGGGGTGTACTCCCTTCATTTCCTTATAACTCCAAGCGAAGGCTTCTAGGTTCTCTCTCAACATGTTGCATAGCTTTTCCTCTTCTAAAGAAGAAAGAGATGGATTAATGTTCAGAGTTTTCTCTGGGCCAAATTCTATGGTTTTGACATGGAGTGGGTTGGAATTGGCCAAGCATAAGTCAATTGGATGATTGTTCTGGGTTTCCCTTACTTCTTCTAATGACAATGAACTAGGATTTTGACTTTGGAGCAGGTGTTCAATTAAATCATCCTCATCTTGCTGTCCTCCTCCTATTGTTGCTTCCAAAGCATAAAGTTGGGCAGAATAAACCTCATCTTCTTCCTCCTCCTCCAACCATAAAGGTAAAACATGCTCTAGGGTAGGTTGAGCAGGAGGGTATAGGACTAACTGTTTGGACATATGCCCATTCTTGATGTTCATATTCCTAGCTTTGCAGCTAATGTAAGCATCAACTGTGGCCAACCATGAGCTCCAAAGGATGAGAGGGTAACCAGTAAGCTTAGCATTAGGCTAGAGAACTAGGAAATTTGCAGGATAATCCTAGGAATCAATGGAGACCATCACATCCTCCACAATTCCCTCAGGGGTGACTGTGGAACGGTCTACAAGTTGCAGAACTGTTGTGGTCTTCCTTAATGACCCTTGGAGGTTGAGCTTGAGCATGGTGTCCTTTTTCATCACATTAATGGCAGCCCCAAGATCAATTAGAGTGTGTGGGACAATGGTGCCATTGATGTGCACATCTACTACAGGGCTTCCAAGGTCCAAATATTTTAGACATATTACCTGCCCTAGCATTAAGTTAGACAACTGCCCAATGAAATTAATGGTAGGGGCATCCCTTTTTATTCTTCCTGGATGCTTGAAGCACTTCTCCTTAATCAGCTTATTGTAAATGGGAACATCTTTGATTTCCTGAAGAAGGGGGATCTTTATACATAGATTTTTTAATTCTCCCAGAAGTTCAATTTCTTATGGGGTAGGCTGGAGTGGTTGGGCTAATCTTTCAGGAAAGGGTGGATTTACTTTAAGGTTGCTTTCCTCTCTTTATTCCTCAACCTCCATATGTGGAGAGGGAGGTTGGTTATTAGGGAGATTTCTCCCAGATATTAGGTTGATCTCCTGAATTTCTACAACATAAGTTGGGTATGATGTCTCTCCACTGTATACTTGTTGAGCCTGCCTATTGTTCGGGTTCGGTTTTGGATGAGCAGGAATATGTGGTTGCTTAGGTGGAGCAGAGTTTAGGAGTTGTGGTTGGGTAGGTGGTGGAGGTAATAGGGCTGGAACATTGTTGAATTGGGGCCTCCATCCCTAGAGTGGGGTATTCCGCTGATGTTGTGGCTGAACATAAGGTTGAAATGACTAGCTGGCTGGGAATGATACTGAGATGTATAGGACCAAGGAGGGGGTGTAGACTAGGAAGGATGAGCAGGGAAGGTATAGTTGTGGTTTGGTTGGGGTTGTAATATGCATGGGATGACCCTTGCATACCTTGTTGGTATGTTCTAGGCCTAGGAGGTCTCCTTTGGTTGATGTAGCAAAGCTTCTCAGTGACCCTTTGAGCTCCTTGATATACAACTTTGAGTCTAGGTAAAGAAGGGCACTTGTCTGTGGAGTGGTTTTCTTCACAGACTGAGAAAATCTTAATACAATTTAATGGACATTCATTCCTAGGATGCCTCCTAGTGCACCTAGGAAAAAAGATGGACAAGCTCTCTCTACTTCCTCTTGCTTTATTTTGATGTTCATGGTGTCCAATTGTAAGGCAAGGGTTTGCAACATATTACTTTTGAAATCTTCCAGCATATTTCCAATTTCACCCTTGATGGATAATTTGGAGGATGATGTACTTGCCATAGGTTGACTACCCATACCCTTTTCCCTGGCTGACCTAGAATGGTTTCTAAAGTCAATCTTGATATCCTCATTGGCTAATTGGTAGACATCTCCTCTTGCTGTCATATGTAAGGTATCTAGAAGATCCTCCCTTACTCCTCTAAGCAGGACCAATTTTAGTGACTTAGGGTCAAGTGTGCACTTGGCCCTTTTGTAACTGAGCTAGAATCTTTCTTCATAGTCTTCTAAGGATTCATCCTGGCCTATTGTCATCCTAAAAATGTCTTCTTTAGTGTCCTTTGACCTACAGTAGTCACTATATTTGTTGTTAAAAGTCTGCTGCATCTGAGCCCAAGTTGTGATGCTATCTCTAGGTAAACCCATGAACTAATGCAATGCTTCATCCTTGAGGGTGGAAGGAAATAGTTTTAACTTTTGCTCATCATATGTATAGTCATAGGTTCGACATATAACATCAAAATCAAATAGGAAAGTGTCAGGGTCTTCTGTGGTCATGCCATGGAAATGAGGTAGAGCAGAGGGGCTTATATTCTTCATCTTAGTGTCCCTGTTGGTTTCCCTGACAGGGAAGGCACTCTCAATTCTCTCTCTATCTACCATGTCATTTTGGTTTCCAGGCATTAGTTTAGTAGGAATGGCTTCTTCCTTTTCTTCTTCCCTTGTAGGTTCTTCAAATGTGTAAGGTTTCTCACCTAAAGGTTCTTCCACTTCAAAGTCACCGAAGAAGAGAGAAGGTTGACTGTTGGATGAAGTGGGGGTATTTGTCAAGGATTTACCTGAATTGTCCCTATTCCTACAAGGCATGAAAGGAAATTTTTTTGGGTTGGTTTTTGTAAGATTTTGTTAAAACTAGAAAGTACTTACAGAACAGAAAGGAAAGAAAATAATGACAACTGAAAGAAAGAAAGAAACTAGATTACTTTTGTAGAAATAAACTAATGGAAGAAAACTGAAGACTAAAAGTAGAAGAAAAGAAAGTTGGAGACTAGAAAATAGATGAAAGCAGTAATTACTTCTACTTAGACACCTCCCTGGAAACGATGCCAAAAGTGATGAACCTAGGTATTGCAACAATAATGCTGCAACTCCCAGGGCTACCAACTTTACTTATCAACCCGAGGTTCGTACACACTTGGAGGTGACAGTGCTATATGCACAAGTAAAAGTGAAGACACTGCTTCTTGTCACTGCTCATCTGGCAAGAGACCCCAGGGGTTCCAAGCTAGACTACTATAGGGTCAGAAGAAGCTTAATTCTTTGATGGAAGGAGAGCAAACCTATTTTAAGAGAGAGCTACTCTACTGTAGTAATGAAGAAAAAAATATGAAATGCTTAAACCATACCATAACCTAACTAACCAATCAAACAACTATGCTAAACGTAATTTCTAAATTAACGTTAATCTAATGCTAATTATCTAAGTTGTAGAAGTAAAGAGCATCAAAACTAGACTAAGGTGTAAGCAAAGAACTAAACTAACTCGGATTTCAAGCAGAAGAGCAGTCGGAGGTCGAAATTAGTGAAAGGAGGATGTGAGGGAGCAACAATGCATAAGAACTGTTGGATCAGTCGGGTGAAAGGAAAATGAACGATAGAGATTGGATTGCAGGAGGTTACATAGATAGATGGGCGAACAGGGTTAACTAATAGGATGAACGATGGAGATCTTATCATGAAGGCTTAAGTGAATGGATGGACGAACAAGAGAACGAGAGCGATGAACAACTGAGTTCTTATCGTGCGAGTGAAGTTAAGAGATGAATAGCGGAGATCATATCGCGGGGAAAAGAAATGTGCAAAAATGAGGGAGTGCGTTTCTAAGGCGGTAAGTAGTTTCTCGCGTGCCCTTCAGGGTGTAAGCAATATTTCGAAATTTCATGTGATTAGCTTTACTGCACGATACGTAGCATGAGAAAACCACTTTTCTCGCGTGCTCTTGGGCGGATAACATTCGTGCACTAATCCGCGCGAGATTGCGTGATGGCCATTAGATCAGGTGAGGCTGATCAACAATGGAGATCGGCCAAGCTAGTTGGCGATCGGGTGAAGTGACAGCTGTCGGATTAGTCAAGGTAGATCGACGGTGGGGACTTAAAGTGCATAAAGTGATTGGGTGATGCGCTAGCCATCGGATCAAGGGACAGATCGACGATGGAGATTAAAGCTCATAAAGTGAGTGGAAGAAACCACGCGAGGCAACAATTGGAGAAAATAGTGAATCAGACGGTGATTGTGAAGGTTTGTTGGTGATCGGACGACGAGGAAGCGATGCATGAGGAAAGTGCTGGAGGTGGTTTCAAATGAAAATGACAAAGAAAACCAGTGCGGGTGAATAAATAACTGCATTAAGTAGCGAAATCCATAGCCATGAAAGAAATAGAGACTTGTGTTTTTGGAGCTGCTGAAGGGTCCCTTCCTCAATTCATGGTCCTAGAGGGAGGAGATGAGGCCAAGACACCTACGCACAACCTGATAGTGATCTTTTTCCTCTAACTAACCTGTGAACTGAAAGAAGGCATAAATGAAAGTAAACTACAACAAATGCAGCTATTGAAGCAAATGAATAGGAAAACCATGCATGATCTACGCTATATTGCTGTAATGAAAGTGCAACTACTTAAGAAAATAAACAGTGAAAACCATAAGGCTACTTAAGAAAATGAACAGAAAACCATGAAACTACTTAAGCAAATAAACATAATAGAACTCTATGCTAGCATACATGTACAGTAAAGAGGAGTTGTGGCTGCTTGGGTCAGGCCCTAACCCAAGAGCTTCAACCCTCAGAGTTAACTCAGAGCTGGCTTAAACATAACTCATTCTTATTATAAAAACCATGGATTACAGAGCAAACTGTCACAAGTATTTGCAACTCAGAAATAAAATAGAGTTTTACAAATGAAGTTTGAATCCTACTGAGGTCCTAAGCCTCTCTATTTATACATCTGAAGTCTCTAACGACTTCCTTCCCACTAGGGAGGCTTGGCCTCCAACTCAAGAAAAACTGGTTTTCTGTCCTTTTCCTTTGCTTGGCTGTCTTCTAGTCCTCAAAGTGATGGTTGTTTGCACTTCGAGCTGATGGAGGAATATTCAAATGGAGGGGTAGTAAATGAGGAGGATTGATCTCCTATAATTACTCTCCCTTGTCCCATTCGAGCCTTTACAAAGGTCTTTACCATAGTTCTTTTCTTTTATCCTTTATACCTTCATTTTTCCTTGCTTTTATCCTTTATTCCTGTATTACATGCACATTAGACCACAAAGGAAAATGTTGAAGAAGGAAAATGAAGTACATTGGACCAAGGAAGCCAGAGAATCATTTTCCAGGATCAAAGAAGCATTACAAGTAGCTCCAGTTTTCATTAGCCCTAATTATCAAAATCCTTTTCAAATATTTTCATTTGCATCACTCAATTCAATAGCTGTTGTTTTGTTACAGAAGAATGATGATGGAAAAGAGCAACCAGTTGCTTTCTTTAGGAAAATCCTCAGAGATGTTGAACTCAAATATAATATTATTAAAAACAGGTATATGCCCTAGTAAAGGTCATAAATGCCTTCAGGACTTATGTGTTACAGTCACAGATCATTGCTTATGTGACAAATCTTGCAATGAAGGATATCCTAGTCTAGAGTGATGTGGAAGGTAAAAGAGGAAAATGGATAGCTACGATCCAAGAATACGACCTCGACATAAAGCCCACAAAGATGGTGAAAGGGCATGGATTGGAAAAGATTTTGACAGAGTCAAATTTTTAAGCATTAGGAATCAACTTGCTAGCACCTATAAATGAGAAAATAATTGAAGAGGGTGAAGAAAAATTAAGTCCAGGTATGAAGATCCGATATAAATCTGTATGTTCAGAATGATACAAGCACATAGTTCATTATTATGTTTTCTTTCTTGTCCCCATTCATTGGATAGAACAAGATATAGAGCATTAAAAATCAAGGCACAACCATATGTGATTGTAGAGGGCAGATTGTATTGGAAGGATCACGTGGGAATTTTATTGTTATGTTTGACAGAAGATGAATCTACAGAGACAATTAAAGATTATCATGAGAAGTTATGTGGTGGACATTACAGTTGGAAGGCTACTGCACACAAAATCCTCCAGGCAGGCTTTTATTGGCCCACCTTATTTGGTGATATATATAAGTTTGTCAGAAGCTGTCAGAAGTGTCAGCTTTTTGCTGAGAAAAAGAGGTTAGCTCCCCTTCCATTGATCCCGGTCTTCATAGAAGAACCATTTAGACAATGGGGGCTAGAATTCATTCGAGAAATTAACCCACCTTCAAGTGGACAACATAAATGGGTTCTTACAGCTACTGATTATTTCACCAAGTGGGTAGAAGCTATACCTACTAAAAAGGCAAATGGCCAAGTGGTGATGAAGTTTCTAGAGGAAAACATTTTCAGCAGATTTGGGTGCCCTGTCAAAATCATAACTGACAATGCTCAAGTGTTCAGTTCAATTAAGTTTGTTGCTTTTTTTCAAAAGTATAATGTCATTTTATCTCATTCAACAACTTATCATCCTCAGGGAAATGGATTGGCTGAACCCACTAACAAAACATTGATGAAAATTCTTAAGAAAACTATTGCAAAGAATCAGAAAGACTGGGATTCAAAATTAAATTTTTCTCTTTGGGTTGTCTGAGTCACTACGAAAAGGTTCTACAGGCAAATCACCTTTTGAGTTAGTGTATGGAACTCAAGCTCTATTTCCTAGTCAGCTTGTGAAGCCTGTTATTGCAATGATTCAGGAGGCAAATGAAGAACCCAATGCTCTAATAAGAAGGATGCATAAGGTAGTGGAGTTTAGTGAAAGAAGAGATAAGGTAAGAGATAATTTGATTATGTATCAATAAAAAATGAAGGGTATTTTTGATAGAAAATCCAAAGAAATTGGTTTTAAAGATGGAGACCTAGTGTTAAGGTGGGACACTAGAAGAGAAGATAAGGGCAAACATGGAAAGTTTGATCCTCTCTGGTATGGCCCATTAAGGATTATAGAACTAAGGGAAAATAATACATTCTTCCTGGAGAATCTTGATGGTGAAACTTTACAGCTCCCTGTCAATGGGCAGTACCTCAAATATTATTTCCAATTCTGAAGCACAAACATCCTATCATTGTAGATAGCAAAGTGAGTGAATTCATTGTACAATTTCCATAGAATTAAATTTGGCAAAACAATATATGAATCCATGCCCGAGGAGAAGGCACTAATCTATGGTTCTTAGTGCTTCTACGAAAGAAGCACTATCCCCAGGTGGAGCCAGATGTTGTAGCATCCATCGTTGTTTGAATTTCATTATCACAAAAAAAATTAAAAAAAAATCAAATATTATGTTTAAAAATAAAAAAAGAGTTTGAAAGTCCGAGATCAGTGATTTAATTTATATTATTAATGGCATTCAATTCCGATATAAGGTGGAGCCCCAACCCATATACTAAAGTTCAAGCGGTATCACAAGATATAAGCAAGTGAGGGCTCAAGAGGTGGGTAAAGTGCTCTACGGGGGAACAACGAGCACGAGTTATAACTCAGGCTCAACCCCCGCAGTTGAGCGTGACATCGTGGTATTTGACTAAGATCTACAGCCTGAGATCACTGTGGGGGTTCAAGTCTGATGAACCTCTCGTACACTCCCTACCCCCGCAACGGGCCACCCCCATCACTTCACTCCATATCATCTCCTCCACGTCATCCGCCACCCTCATTCATTATCGTCCACCTCACCCACCATACCCCGTCACCTCATCTGCCACTCCATTAATTAGTTACATTAATTACAGGATTTCCCTCCATTTTCTTATCATATATACAAAAGAAAAGTAAAACCCCGTTGCATTAGTCTTTTGTTTTTAGTACAAAGAAGCCTTGCGTCTAGTTCAACGGTCTAAGTCAGCAACCGTCCCGACAACTGTCATCAACCACTGTCACCAGCAACTGTCATCTATAGACACCATGGCCAAACAAGTAAGTTCTTCCTCAGTCATCCATACCCCATTAATGGATGTCGACCGTGATATTTCTGATACCCTTTGCACAATTAAGCATCTTTCACTGTATTAAGAAGTCATTATGAACCATAAAATGTTTCCTATATTCATGGCAATGGTTAGGTTAGGTGTTTTAGCTGCTTTTGTCCCCATGACTCAATTATTCCCTAAATTTATTCAATGTCTAGCCTCAACAATGTACCCCAAGAAGTTTTTTGTAATGAATCAGAGAGGGGAGAGTGTTTCAAATAACCTCACAATTAGTACACCAAGCTTTGAATTACCCTGTATCCGGAACTTACACCACCTTTACTGAAGAGTCTCTGGTTTCATATTATGATAACATGTCTCCTCAAGAACTTTCTCATGTTACCTCTTTCCTGGCTCCTAAATCTGGTCAATTCTCCCTAGATGGGACTTTGTTCTCTTTAGAAATATTTGTAGTTGATATAAGACCTGTTTTGCAAGTAATTTCTAAGATTCTAGGAAAATAAGACTCCAAGCAGGTTGATAAAGTAGTGTTGGGATTTCTCTCTTTAATGATGAAGCTAGAGATAGTACTAGACATTCCAACATTCTAGGTAAATACTATCAATACCAAATTTATGACTTTGCCTCTCACTGGGTCCTTCAAGTTTCCTTTAGTTATTACTTATTTATTTCTGTACCAGAATGCTGAACATTTTTCAGATTTGGGACTAAATGTTGTGGACATCAATAAAAAGAAGCAGTTAGTGGTATTTTGGACAGAACTTATAAGGGGTGATCCAGGAGATAGTGGCTTATTTGAGTTCACTTCTTTATTCCTTCTAGTGGCTTATAAAATCTTGAATGGAACCTTGGTCCCAACTTTTCTTCATAAAGCTCAAGAATTTCTTCAACTGAGTAAAGATGCGAGATGTGGAGATTGGTTCATCTTTGAAGAGCATGCAGAGATTAGGATTTATGGAGCCTCTGTCAAACCTTACATGTTACCAAAATTTGTGCCAGTGAGACTTTTTGCCCTTGAATTTATAAGGCAGAGCTTGAATGTAGATCAAGTTCATTTTGTTCCTGTGAAGAAAGGATATTTCTTTAAGTTGCCTAAAGTGGTGGGACGCTTCATTGTGAACACTAGACAGGCTGCCAAAGAGGTCGATAGATTATTGAATGATATGTGTCTTTTACAGGTGGTTGAGTGGGCTTATGACCCTCATTAAATTATTTGAAAGAGAAGGCTGGAGAATAGATATTCAACCTTTGTACATGAAAGTAGGCCTGAAACAAAGAAATTGGTAAATGGAGGTTTGCAAAACACTCAGGGGGCAAAGATTGAAATCCCTAGTATCACAGAAAAAAGGTGTCAAGAGGGTTAGAGAAGAAGTCATTGATTTTGATGAAGATGAATATAAAGCATCAAAAAGGACTAACCTTATGGATGCAATGTCTTCATCACAACTTGGTTTGGTGATTCAGTTAGGAGAAACAGAAGGTGCCCTAGCTTCCCCATCTTCTAGAGAACATGTTCATGCTCAGGTTCCCTTAATTCAAAGTATGTTTGCTCAAATAGCTGAGAGAAACTAGAAGGTGAAGCTAAATATGGAGGCTCAAGCTGAGTCTCAAGTTGCTCTTGAACAAACTAGATTGCTATCTGCTATGGATTTGGAGAGGAGCCAACTTAAAATTTCTTTTTTCTCATCCTACTAAAATATCAGTGAGGTCCACTAGTAATTTCAAGACTGTGAATCTAACTGTTGACAATCACAAGCTTCCAATGCTTGAAAAGATCAATTTGCACGTGCAAACTGGGCAATTGATCGTAAATAATTTACATAAAACAAATATAGCAGTTGTTAAGGAAAAAAAATGCTAAATAAGGTAATTTAGCAATTCAAGTTGGAGAAAGCCAACTCCAGAGCTTTGAATGCTTAGGTGGATGAGCTAAAGAAAAGTATCATTAAAATAGGTGTCAATCCTTATGACCAACCTGCCATTCAGAAATTATTGCAATTTTCTAAGTCAGAGATTGGGGTTTTGAAAAAGAAGTTGAATCTACCTATAGGTGAGCATGCCATTCTTGCAGGGATAACTGAAGTGGAAAACGAAAACGAAAAGCTCCTACAGGATGTGTTGCAGAAAATTGAAGAAGTTTCTTTACTTAAAGAATCTTTGGACAAGCTGCAACGATAGGTAGACACTCATGTTTGTACAATAGTAATGTCAGGAAACACAGATGAACCAACAACACAGGTTTTACAGTTGGGAATAGAGCTTAAAATGGTTGAACATGATGTAAAGAAAGCCCAAATAGAATTGGAAACAACTTGCGAGCTATTGAATTTGAGTGAAGAAGAAGAAATAAGGGAGAAAGAAAATGCAAAGAAGTACAGGGAAGATCTTCTAAAGGCTGAAGATGAAATCAAAAGGCTAAAGGAAAAAATGAAGGGAAATATGTCCTTAATTCAAACTAGGGAAATCCTATGGGATGAAGTCATTGAGGTTATCAAAGGCATTTGGGAATTTCTTGTTATCATATCTAAAGAGAAAACACTAGTCCGAGACATGGAAGAGGTGGTCATGAAAAATAAACAGATAGATTTAGATAGATCAAAGTTTGCAAAGAGGATGATAGATTTCATTAATTCGAAATCTACTACAGAATTGAAGGAGCATGACATGCCAGAAAAAACATTATGTGCAATAGATTTCAATAAATATTTATAGGAATACTGCTGATAAGAAGATAAATGAGATGAAGGACGCAATGTCCAAGTTTAACATCCTGTTTGATAAAAGAGTCAGAGCTAGACTTCCCTCTTGCTGGGATCTACAAGGAAACTTGCTGCCATAGAAGACATATGAGACTTTGCTAGTTGAGGCAAAGAGAAAAGTCCATAATACTCATGAAAAGACAACAATACTAAAGGAAGCCTTCATTGTGAACTACCTTAACAAAGATTTTAAGCTTCTCTATATGGTGAAGACTTTGTTTACAGATAAGCCTACTTATAGTAG
Organism: Pinus tabuliformis; assembly: GCA_031772625.1. Taxonomy (NCBI): domain Eukaryota; kingdom Viridiplantae; phylum Streptophyta; class Pinopsida; order Pinales; family Pinaceae; genus Pinus; species Pinus tabuliformis. The sequence goes on from CM062811.1 coordinate 702,129,352, forward strand.
GATTACAGCTTGCAGAATAACACTTGACAAGTTAGAGGAAGCACCAAAGTCAAATGTACAATTATGGAGGAAATGCAAAGAATGGATGATAGAGAAGACCAAAGATGCATCAACAATACCATCTAATCAAGCCATAGATTCAAACAATGAGCGATAATCACCAATCGTACTTTAATTTATGTTACATCATGTTATCTTATTTCTTGAGAAAAATGAGGTGTCTTTTACCCTCTAATGTAATATTCTGTAATGGCTCTTACTTTAGACAGTTAGAAGGTAGTTAAGTAGTTTGACAGTTTTGGTAGTTACTAAATGTCCCATGATGTATAAAAAGAGGCAAAATTATAGAAAAAAGGTCTGAATTTTGAAGAACCTGAAGACTATGCTGTTGTATACTTGATAAATTGATGATTAATGAAAGAATTAGGAGTTTTCCACACAATGTTGGGTATGATTTTGTTATTTCTTTGTTATGTGTCATTATGTTTCTTCCTTTCTTTAAATATGGTAATGAAGTTTTAGGTCTTTGTTCACTAATGTGAATAAAGTTAACATTCCTTAAAAGAGCGCTCCCATATTTAAAGCTCCTACCTCTGTATTTCTTCTAAGTTATAGATAATAGTTCATGTCAAATACAACATATTATCTTTAATTCCTCAAGGCATTCTTCACACAACATTTATATCCAGCATCACATGGCATTTTGAGATTTTCATATCAGCTAAATATTAAGGATTAAAATCAGGTTATTCAGGTCCTTCACATGAAGATACATTATACAAATAAGCGACATACATAATAGAATTTAATGTCTTAAGCACAATTTCTCCACAGCCAAGGAAATGGTTTCTTAAGGGACAACAGTCTTCACAGAGCATTTGTTAGAGTGGTAAATTCCAATAAACTTACACTCACATATTGAGTTGACCGGACTTAATATATTTAAAATGCAAACTCCAAAATTTGAGATCGGAACAAGATTGCAACAAAAACATCTGACACAAAGATATCTTCCCCACAAAAGCAAAAAATTGAGATCTGCCTCCAATTTTAACACTTGACATGTATCATTGGCCACTTGAAACTCCTCCACCCAAGATCTCAGATCTAGATCTCAAATCTACATCGGTGCAACAACATGTATAGTTCATGGGCATCATTTTGCATATTTATAATATGATAGTGCACACAACTTTGACAAAACCATCCAGGCATGAATTTAACTCCTTTGTAGGTTCTGAGCAAATAAGCACAAATAAAACTTTACATATAACAAGATGATGAAAGGATCCAACGATGCTTGAAGAAGCCGCAAACAATAAACATATCTACACACACATAATCACAAACTATTTCACACACTAAAAATAAAATCCCACACATCTATACTAATATGTACAAAAATAATCATGCTCAAGATCCCTCACATTTTCCTGGCCCTCCCTTGAGGGAGTCAAGCAAGTACCAACTCTGATACTATATTAGAAAAATAGAGAGAGAACATTATGACACACACAAATCACTTTATATTTTTATTGATCATGAATGTTACATATATATAGGATAAAAATTACCAACTTCGACAAATCTAGATCCTAAGAAAGTGGATCTATGACCGAAACATGACACAACAACAACTCATACACCTCGGAAACAACCACATCTAGAATAACACCTCAGAATACTCACTAACAACTTGTAATACACATGGAACACATGGCATGGAAGAATTACTTCCAACAATGCCTTGACTAGAAGAGAATTTAATTCTCTTCTTCCAAGTGCTTGTTGGCTAATGCCATTTGTAAGAGAGTGGTTTTCTTAGCAATTTCATGGGGCATAATTCATAATTCGTATTTTAACTATATATAAGGGCTTGTTGCGTTTGTCTTAATACCCATGTCAACAACTAGAACTCCCATGTCGTTTTCTAAAGAAGCCTATCGGGAGAGTAGTAATTGTGAAAATTTATCTATAGTAGCATATCAACCTTACACTAAACATCATTTTTCTCTATAATGTTAAATAATTTTAGATTGTTTACGATATTACTTTCATTAAATAAGTTTAGCTCGTTTACGATATTACTTTAAAACACTAGCCTTTCATATATGGTTTTGGCTCATGAGGAAACGTGAATCTTGCAGTGTTAGCATTTGAGAAATATTAAGTGCATCCATCCAAGTTTTCGTGAAATCATGATATTGAGCTATACCTAGATAATTTGCATCAAAATTAGAAAAACTGAGCCAATTGATGCACCATGTGTAGTTTTGGTTGAGAGGAAGAATGTTAAAATATAAAAAGGCAATTTCTGCTAGTTGGTATCATTACCTAAACAACTTTGTAGTCATGCTTTGTTGGACATTAGAGAGCTAATTTTCATGTAAAAAATGATAATAAAGTAGTCGGGAGACCTACTCATGTTTTCTGATGTGGAGGGCCATGTTGTAAAAGGAGTCGATTGAACCTTCAACATGGGAAATGTTCTCGGCTTCAATAGATCAAAACAAGACATAGTATTATTCATATCATGATGATGTGTTAAATGATTCCTTAATGAATTAAAATGAACCAAGAAGTTGAACTGTATCCACAATAATACTCCATCAATTCCATGTGTTCATTGTTTTGTTAGAGTTGAATGACTAGACTTGTGCAGAGATTTCACTGTGCGGAAATCTACGCACAAGCAAATCTCTGAACATTGCTTGTCCTTCATCCAAGAAATGATGGTATTTATTTTCATATTTTATGGTTTGGCACCATTGTAACCCTGTCAAGTACATTCTTTATGTCAGATTAAGCAATTAAATCATGGTAGACACATTGTGGACGGTGACTTGGAAACTTCCATCACCAAGCAATAACGAGATAACATCCACTCCATCAAGTCCATGTGTTCATTCTTCCGTAACTAGACTTGCGTGAAGCTTTCATTGTGCCGAAATCTCTACACAAGCAAATCTTTGCATGCTACTCGTTTTCACAATCAAAGCTCCACACATTATAAAACAACTAACCTACATGGAGTGTTCCCACATGTACATGTTTTGACCATGGCTTCCTTCATACAACGTTCATGCTCTAATACTTCAATGCTTAGCTTATGTTACTCAACACACCTATCACGGCTCCATGACTTATTTAACACCTACACACCCCAATTTTGTACGACTTTCAACAGTGGTTCGCATCAATTTTTTTTAAACAGTCTCGTAATTTTGCACTTTAAGCTATTTACAGGTGTAATTTATGCTATTTTCTCAAGAAACTCCCTTAATGTTGGACTTGTGACTTCCCTCCTCACATTACTATCTCATTCATGCATCACACTAACTTAATCAATTGGCCAAAAACATAGATCCCAAATTGAATTTGACTCAGACACTCTCTTAATTTTGCATGTTGCTTCGCAATTGGGGTTGCAATCCATGAAACATCCCTTAACACTAAAACTGAACATTGGTAGAATTCAGTGGTAGGTGATAGATCAAAGACTGTTGTGGTTTCTTTAAAGAAGGAATATGGCTACTTTCATGATTCATTTATTCTCAATATATGTCTCCATGTTGCATAAAATTTCTATCTTCCACTTACAGTGTATATATAAATCCACGCGTAGGACGTGGCTCAAAAACAAGAAGTCAACACTTTGGGTTTTATATACAACATTGTTCAAGGATTGCAAAGACTTGTTCAAGAATTGCAATCGCCTTTTTTTTGTTTAAATATTTTAAACGAAGCTTTGATCTGAGCTTTAATGTTTTGATTACTAATGACAAGTTTCTTCAATGATTGCATGATTCTGCATAAGCTCAAAATTTCACGCTATTGGGTAACATCGAAGTATCACAGGCAAAAAATATGCGCATATTAATATATCTAAGTTTGATACAATTTATAGTGCCTACATCTATCCAAGATATATCTTTTTTTTTGTCAATTTGTTTGTGATCCTCTTGGCTTGACTTGTGGCTTGAGGAGCCGTGACCCAGGGGAATCTAAGCCATCAAAGTGACCCGGGGATTGCACCCGACTTGAGCCACACTAGCCCTTAGCTAAATGGATTTTTCAGCATGTCGCCTCCCCCTAGCATAGGGAATAACCAGCCCCGGTAAGGTTTGATCCTGGGTCGCCTTGATGACAAGGCCCATCCTAAACTAGTTGCGCTAGAAAAACTTGACCAGATATATCTTATTTTCAAATTATCCTACATTTAGAAAAAAACAAAGTTCTTAAATGTGAAAAGGTTACCCAGATTTGAAATGCTCAAAGGTTTCCGAAGTTTTTGTTGGACACCTAATCCTCAATGGGTTAGTGTGGAAGCCGAATGGACAAAAGGAGTCCAAGAGACCTTGGGATGTGGAACCCAATGATCAAACAATGTACTATAAATGTATATTAGTTGTTAATAAAATTGTATTGTCATGTTTTATCCTTTCATATTTCTCTTGCTGACCATGTGTGTTTAACATGGTATCAGAGCGGGCGATCTCCTGCCTTGCTCAAGTATGAGCGACTTGTTTATGAGAATATTTTTCATTGTGGCCTTTATATAGATGTCAGTCTTGTACCTCTGTCCATTGTCCTAATATAGAAAAAAAATTAACATTTTTCCCTCATACGCAAGGTCGCAAGTCTGAGATCTTTTCCTCTGTAACTTTTCTGGCATTATATGTCACTTACTGTTGTGCAATCATTCTCCTTTGTAAAGTATAGCTCGACATTCAAATGCTACCTCTTTTGAAATGTATACCTCGACTTTGATGATCCGGACATCTACACACTAGCCTAAATTATCACCATCTGTACCTCGCTTATGCCTCTACCGGTTCACTCTACTATTCTTAGCCGTCAGTTATGACATTTAGAACTAATCGTTCTCTCTAAACGGGTCAGAAACGGTTCACAACTCGGAAACGTCCTCTCTACATTCATATAACTGTCGGTTCTGCGATTCTGAGTGTAACGCACATTCCAACTATCTGAAAATATAGGCTTGGGTATTTTTAAAACCTGTCAACTCTGCAGAACCTGTTTGCCATTGATTTCTCTGTTGAACCTGTCAGTTATAGACATAACATTTTTTTGCTTCACTAGGCAGTTGTGGATTTGTCCGTTGTCTGACGAATTTGTTTTCTCAGGCTTGGCCGCAGCTTTAGAGGATGCCTTCAACTCATCTGAGAGCTTGTATGAACCCTTAACCTTTGTAATATTGTCGCTTTTAGATAACTTGCGGAGTTAAACCAACTGTAATTTCTCTTCATTTCCAGGGAGAACAACTTTATATTTTGCACCAATAAATTTAGAAAGCTTGAACTGACTAGAACCCGTCCTCTCCTTCAAAGTTGAAATTTCTTATATGATCATCAATAAATACATAGGGTGAGAAGGAGCCTGTTTTGAGCCCTTGGCAGCTCGGGGCTTCTTGTCCTTGGGTGCCTTTGCCTTGGCATTGACAGCAGGAGCAGGAGCAACTTCCGCCACACATACTCCTTCACTTTCTCGATCCGTGGAAAAGAATAGTCAAGTTCAATAGTGACTGTAACCATTCATGATAACATGTGGAACAACTACTATTGTGGGATTACAGATTCCTAGATAAAGAATTGTACATAATCTCATAATCTTATGTGGAACAATGCACATATATAAACCAAGTCAATATTGCAATTTACAAGGGTTTCATAGTATAAATTCACCAACCGCTGATATGACTACCAACTAAAGACACTTGACTCACTACTCAATGCACATAGCAGAAAATAAACTCGTCTTGTGGCAATGATATTAAAAGTTGTCGATCGCTTTGCCTTCAGAGTAAGATGAGAAAAGCCACTAAAAGTTAACACACTCACTGCCCTTAGTCGAGGTGCGGAAATGAGGCCCCTAACAACCTCAAATAGAACATGAAAACCTCAAACAGAATATGACAACGAGCTATTGAAGTCGTTGGAAGAATAACTCAGCTTCTAAGTGCCTGGATTGTGTATACCTCTTTGTTGGTGATGAATTATCTTGGAGCACAGTAAAATGGCTGCAATATGAGATTCGTTGATGAACAATTCTCAAGATTTCTTTTGCGGCTTCACAACAAAGACCATATGCTTAATTCCAACACTCATATTTTCCATCACTTCATTTACAGCCTTTCAAAGGCTTTTCAACGCACCAAAAAACATATACCATGACTTTCAACGTTCATGGTTTATCAACGCACCGAACAACATGTTTCCCGGAGTAATACATTGTCATATGCCACACCATACGCTGTCATATGCCACAATTCAATGACTATAATATAATATGTATACCTACAGCCCAATACATATGTACACCACTGCTCTTTTACAACGACCAATTTCAAAGAATAGATACTAGAGATGGAGTGCAGAAATAATGATAATGGCTCATGGGTCTCGATGGAGCTTCTCAATTGCATTTAATACTAAGCCATGTATGTCCACCATCCACAAAATCCAATATCAATCCATCGTTTTAATTTCTGACATGAGTCTTATACACGCAACAAGATCTTCCAAGGAAAACTACCATGCATTCAAGCACCAAACCATCGCACGCAACATTTAGCATACAACAAAATTTGACATTAATTCGCATAACAATGCAACACAAATACCGATTTCGACACATCAAATTTCTCTTCTTCATTTGTCAAAATACCCACTCAACGGTCGTGGTGAATAACATTCTACCAAAACAATGATGGCATGTCAAAATATTCAACGCAAATGATTTGTTGCTCAAACTCACATATCAGATTGTAGGCTCCTCTCTGTGGTGATGATTCAGAATTCTGATGAATTAATAAATGCTACCATGCATCTCTATTGTGAGTTCATTGGACTATATTGAAATTTGGACAGATTTTTGATAGAGGTAATGGACAAATTTCAGCGTTAGTTCAGGCGCATAGAGATAATAGGGAAAAATTGGCAGGAGTTACAGCGAAAAAATTATTCCAAATTTGGACATGTGAACCTTAGTATGAGGGAGCGTGCACAGTGGAGGGAAGTACCAAAAATGGTCCAGGGTCACCGCAAGTTGTATCAATCACATCAAATTCACCCTTGCGTTTACTTCGTTAACGCAATTTAGCTTCAACGAAATTCAGTAGTGCAGGTCAGTGGAACAATAATGAGTCGCAGGGGAATAATGAGTCAGAGCTGCCAGGATTCTCTATTGGTTAGTGGGCGTAGAGAACGCAACTAAAATATGGCTGATAGGATTTCAGAATAGAGAATTTAAGTCGTAGATTATTATGACTGAGTAGATTCAGAATGGCAGAGAGAGGCCAAAAATGGCGCTGGAGAAATGACAGGTTGCAGTTGAAATTTAGCTGAGAAAATATTCCTGAAATAATCTGCACATAAGGGCCATAAAAAAAATGGCTCAAAATAATTATGCAGGGCAGGAATACGCCTGTAAACTTGTAACAGAGGCTTTGTATACGTTATAAAATAGAGGAGGCAGTTTGGACATGTGGTATGCGGAGGAGTATGTGTGGTTTGATGATGATACAAGGACTGTGGTGAAGAGGGAATCTATTCTTCCATTTCCTGGGCAGCGTACATCATAAACAAATGTTGAGGTGCCATTTTGGGGACTGATAATTGCATATCTACTAATTTGTCTTAGCTGACATTTAATTATCAGGTTCTATCTTCCAATTTGCTCGTTGTTTAGTTATTTTTTTGTTCGAGTTGTCCTTTGTGGGCAGATTTTATCACTGTCAAAGAGTCAAATCTCCTTAATAATTAGCTGCATATACATCTGAAGCAGGGTTGAGTATTCTCTAATCTCTTAGAGGTTTTCCTGAAACTTTGCATAGTTGGAAGGCTCTTGAAGTTTAGAAGTTTACCTTTTTTCCAGTGATATGAAAGAATGCATAAAATAACTAAATACCTTAACATGTTCATAACAAAATTATCTTTGATTCACCAGAAATTGATTCCCTTAATGCTCATCACACATGATGTGAGGACTGCAGTTTTATTGTTTCCAAAGAAACATTGTTGCTTTTTTCAAATCACTTCACTAACTAAGGAAGCCAATCCAATCATTCATGCATTGTATTTCAGGGGTAGTACGAAACGAATTTGCCAACATATTGAAGAGAAAATGTCGGTGTCCATTAATTTTCTCTTCGTGTTATGAGAAAATGTCAGTGTCCATTAATTTCTTCTTCGTGTTATGACTATTAGGAATACCTAAATGATAATGAATTTTGCTAACGAGGATAACCACTTGAACTTCCTTTGTCTTATGTAAAAAATTCAAAATTCACCATGCAAAATGTAGAGGAAGTTTGAGTGCGGAGGGACATCTTCATTCCGCATAATGAAATTTCTCCATACTTTGCACAGTTGGAGTTGCAATGTGGATGTGGGGGAAAAATTTGCAAAGCAACTTAGTGAACTTAAATAATTGGGCTCAAGAACAACATTGGCATTTTTCATCAATTAAAAAAATTTATGTTGCATAAGGAATCTGCACAATAGAGCTTGTTGATAAGTGACAACAATGTAAATGATTAGTTATTTGGGTAAATCTGTTTTTACTAACAGTCAGTTTTATAACCAAAGGAAGTTATGTAACGAAGTAGCCCATGTAAATTGGTGATTTCTCGAGAGGCTAGTAATGTGGAGAATCAGTCTTGATTAATAAGATTTCCAATCCCTTGCCCCATGGAGGTTTCCTTGACATAATGTCAAGGTTTTACCACGTAAATTTTGTGTTAGTTTATATGTAATTTTTTAATTTCTTTCTTTTTTTGTATATTAACAACTCCAAAACCAACAATTAGTAGTAGAGCATGTGTAAAGGTCGAAAGAAAGAGTGTGTGTTGAGTCTGGAAAGTTCGTCGAGCGTCAACCTGTGGTGTTTTTTTTGATGTGTGGAAATAGAGTCGTAACCTTGGCTATTTTGTGCAACCCATAATCCTTAATTGGTATCAACTCGCAATTTGAGGAGTCTATTTTCAGAAGAAACTATTGTCATAAGCCACCATTGATTTTTAGTATTTATGTTCAGGTTCTTTACAAGAATGGATAAGAGGGTTCAGTTGGAAAAGATAAGTTTTTTGAAGTATTGACGTTGTTTGAAGTCCGTTGAAATTCATGAAGAGACTATAGCTCTAACTGAAGAATGATGCTGAGAAAGGAAAAGTCGCGTCTCTGCAGAGGGAAAGGGTAGTGATTGAACATTGTCGAAGCAATAAAGGATCCTGCCAGACGTTTAATGTTCAGCGTGGTCGTTGAAGAGGTAGCCATCTTATTGAATAGATAGTCGTGTGAAATTATAGAGCCGCTAGAAGAGAGACAAAAGGTTGATTAAGGGATCAGAGCCTCCAGAAAGACAAAGTCATGACCACTTGGGTAATTTTTATTTTATTTTTTAACAGCAAAACTTTGGAATTCTATTGGGCATTGGTGAATTTGTTGAAAGAAAAACGGAATAGGGTTTGAAGTTTTGTGAAAATTTAGGATTTTTTTTTGGGAAATCTCACGAATTATTTTTAAATTTGTTGAATGAAAAATGGAGTAGGGTTTAAAGAATTGTATGAAGAAGCTTGAATAGGATTGAAAGAAAAAAAGAAGAAGAAGGGAAACCATAATTTTTTTTAAAGAAACCCTAGTCGAAAGAAGGAAACCCTAGTAGAAGGATTTGTAGGAAGAAATGAAAAAAATGATGAATGCTAAGTTTGAGGTGGAGAAGTTTACCTGCAAGAACAATTTTTCTTTATGGAAACTGAAAGTTAGGGATTTGCTGGTGCAACAAGCGTCGCACACAACGTTAAATGGGGTGAAGAAGAAACCTGCTGGCATGAAAAATTTGGATTGGGAGGGCTTGGATGTCCTAGCTCTCAGTACGATTAGGTTATGCTTGGCAGATGAAGTTCTCTTCAATATTGTTGAAGAAACCTTAGTAGCAGGTTTATGGGGAAAATTGGAAATGTTGTATATGACCAAATCTTTAACCAACATAATTTATCTAAAAAGGAAATTGTACAGTGTTCGGATGAAGGAGGGTACAAAAATTGCAGAACATTTAGATGTTTTTAATACACTTATTTGTCAATTGTCAGATATGGAAGTTAAATTTCAGGAAGAAGACAAAGCTATCACCTTGTTGTGTTCTCTAACTTGATTCATGGGACCACTTTGTAACTTCTATCAGTTTGAGCACAACTGAATATTTGGAATTTGATTTAGTTGTGGGAGCTTTGTTATTTGAATAAGTTGGGAGGAAGTCCAATATTGAAACCTCTACACCAGAAGCCATGGTAGTCAAAGTCTGATCAAAGGAAAGAGGGGAGAAAGCAAGGAGTTCTTCTAGATCAAAATCAAAGGGAAATAAGTGTAAAGCCAAATGATTATACTGCAACAAAATTGGACACCTCAAGAAATACTGTTGGAAATGAAAGGAGTTTGAAAACCAAAAGAAAGACGCAAATAAATTTGATTCAAGTATGATTGATGAAGTTTTATTTGCTGAGTTAGGTATGGTAGATAAATATTTACCTATTTGCAATGTCTCTCAGAACTATGAAAATTGGTTGTTAGACTCTAGTGCTTCTCATCACGAGTTCGCACAGAAATTGATTTACTACATATGAAACTGTGAATGGTAGTTCTGTGTTTATGAAAAATAATGTATCTTGTCAAACTATTGGGATGGGAAATATTAGAATTAAAATGTATGATGATACAACTAGAACATTAATTGATGTTAGACATGTACCTAAATTGAGAAAAAAATTGATTTCTTTGGGAGTGTTGGACTCAGAAGGTTATAATTTTTTAGGTCATAATGGAGTGATGAAATTTTCAAAAGGAACTCTGGTTGTTATGAAAGTTGAGAAGATCAAAAACCTTTACAGACTCAAAGGAAGTACTAAGGTAAGTGAGGAAACGATTGTATTTGAGAAAGCAGAAGAAGGTACTCGCCTATGGAATCAACGACTAGGTCATATGAGCGAGAAGGGTCTTCAGGTACCGATGAATCGCAAGTTTCTCCCTGAGTTGAAATCCTTGAGGTTGGATTTTGGTAAAAATTGTGTGTATGGAAAACAATGTAAACAAAAATTTAAAACTTGAAGTCATAATAGTAAAGAAATTTTGGACTATATTCAATCTGATCTTTGGGGACCATCTCCTACTATAGCTTATGGAGGTGAATTATACTTCTTAAAATTTATTGATGATTTCTCCAAGAAAGTATGGGTCTGTATGTTGAAAAGAAAAGCTGATGTATTTAATGTTTTTAAGCAATTTAACATTATGGTGGAAAAGAAAACAAGCAAATCAATTAAATGTTTAAGAATTGACAATGTCGTTGAATTTACTTCCCTAGAATTTGAATAATACTGTAAGGATGAAGGGATTGTTAGACATAAAACTATTGCTTATACTCCTGTTGAGGCTTCGAAAATAGTTGCAACAACATTGGGGATAACCACCCCGTACGGACCTTAAAACATCTCCTTTTTCGTTTGGGACAGTGGCTCCAACTGGTTCAATTAGGTCCAGTTACCTTCTCCCAACCACTATTAGCTTTAAATATGTCTTTAATTGCTAATAGCTAGGGCCATCAGGTCAATTCTTCAAGATGATCAATCAATAAGAATGATCCTTAATTTGTTTTTGTGGAACAACCAAACTAATCTAAAGTTTTGCCTCAAAAGAGGACTTCTAGGAATGTAGAATTAATCTAAATGAAAACTAATTCTAAAATTTAAGAAAAAGGAACTAAATCCTAATCCTATATGAATTAGGCAGATAAAGATCTAACCCAACTCAGAGAAAGATATTTAAATAATTGGGATTTAAATATGTTTGGCTTATAATGAATGTCAAGCTAACAAAGTAGTTCAATTAACTGACAATATGAATAGCAAAACACATTCTATTCAGAGGCCTCTTAACTGAAATATTCAACCAATAACATTTAGGAAGTGGTTCACAAAATGATATTGATTTTTAAATCAATAGTTCAAATAATTAAACAAGAATATGAGGAAATAGTTAAGACCATATCAGTGTTTGTTAAATAGGTATTAAAAGACAAATTCCTAAGTAAATAGTTACTCAGAAATTAGAATTCAACACATAAGGCCAAAGATAAATAATAACATTGATTGAGACAAATTACTCATACTGCCAATAGTGCACAAATATGAATAAAATGACACATTCCCGCCATTATAAAATGAAACTAGTATTTAAAACAATAGTATTAAAAATACCAATTTATTGTATGCATTTCTCTGACTCTCGTCTCCAACAATATTTTACAATGCTTGAAATTCTACTTTTAAAACTAGAGTTGCAATAGTACAAACTCTGCCCATCAAAGCATAATTCAGAGTGCAAAAGAAAAATCCTAAATAATCCTTCAGATCCAAATTTTCTCCTCTAACCTAAAACTCTAAATCCTCTATATAATAGTGCCTTCAAGAATTCGTGAATCGCAGAGAAGAGGATCCTACCCAGTGTTCCTATTAAGTTAGACCTCGAGAGTACAATAGCGCGAGCTCCCTTGGATTTCTCTCTAATATTTACGGTCATTTTTCAATGCCAACAACCTGTTTAAATAACCGCTATTGAAAACAACTTTTTCTTCAAGTGTTAAGGGACTTGAACAATTCATTTCAATCACATATCTGAAAAACAGATTTTTCATCATAATCTCTTGATCTTGTTGTTTTGTTAAATCGGCCTTATTGCTTGATTGAATTCTCTGGGTATTTGTCAGTTTATCTAAACTGAACTGCCACTTATCAACATATTTGTTCTCCTCTGTCATGAATCTGAACACGAAAAACAGGAATTGATAAGCTAAAAATAAATGAGACTGATAAGCGAGTTTCAATTGAAACAAATGACATTTGCAGAAAATAAGGCTTAAAACTTGGAGCATAACTATCGCAATCGTAAACACCATGGAGGAGAAACATGAATAAGCCTTTAATTTTATTTAAAATATTGAAATTACAACAGAGCATATGGAAGAGGGATATAGTAAGGCCTGTGGCTGTTTAATTAAATCGCAATCGCAACAACATATAAAAGCGTAATAATTGCAATCGCAATCAAATCATAATTTTCTATGTAACGTTATGAACCATGCCTTTTTATTTTTTGCGATTGCGATATGTGGGGTGACATCATGTTGATTTCATGATATGTCATGGTGGGTGACATGGCAGATGAAGTGGCGATTATGTGGCAGATGACGTGGAGTATGACGTCATGGATGACGCGGCAAAGATGGCTCTTAATTGCAAATCGCAAATCACTTTTAGCAAAGGGTTATGGTATGGCGAATGTTATGGAACTTGCAATTACAATGGACGTGGGGAGGCTTTATGAAATGATATTAAATATGCAGTTGGTCCAGATTATATCGCAATCCGCAATTCTGTGAAGGCAAAAGAACGGACGCAGGACTTATGGAATTGCAATTGCTGAAAATGCGAAATGTTATTCATATGTGTTTAAATGCTGCGTCGGGTCCGAAACATTTTCGCAACACAAAACTTATGGAACTTGCAATGTGATGGACATGGGACGAATTATGTAATGGAGTTAATAATCCTATCGGGTCCGGGTTTCATCGCTAATCACAATTCGACATTTCAGAGTGGGGTCAGATTTATCGCAATTAGCATTGGAGGGATTGTGGAAGCGATATCGCAATTGGTGTTTTTAGCGGAGGGATGATGAAGTTGAAAACCTTTGCAATTTGCGAGGGGTGATTAATGATATGCGATATATCGCAATCAGATAGTGAAGCAGGGTAGTAAAGGGGTGATTCTGTGATATGTGTGATTGCGCAAATTGCAATTGCAAATGAGCTGTGCAGCGAGGTATGAGCTGATTCTTTTTGCAGTTTGCGATGCGATATAGTGACATTACCTTGTGGGACCCGACAACCTTGGATTCATGTGTTTTATGCATCATTTATTTGTTAAAAATATTTAGGACTTCGACCCATTTCCTTTGTATTTATGTGCTTTGACGTTAAAATTTAACTTCTGGTTGCAAAGGTTGGGTTTTGGCTTCAGGGGTGATTCTTTTTCATGGATTTTGCAATTTTGGCCTAAAAAGGGGCGATTCTTGGTATGAAAGGGGCTATCTAAAAAAATGTTTTATTGAAGACAATTAAAATATTTTTAATTTTTTTATGTTTTAAAATTTATTAAGGGTCTCCATTTTCATAAAATTAATTTCATAGGAAATTTATAAAATAGAAAAATGGGGGTTGTTGAATAGCACAATAATTCGCGATTCACTGGAAGAGCCAGGTATCTGTGATGAATGAAAATGAATTTTAAAAAATTAAGTAAAAATAATTTAGGAAGGGGAAACTACTTTTTGAAACATTAGATAAAGAAAATTACTCTGATCATAAAAACTCATTACATTGCAATTTGTTAAAAACCTCTCATGAATGAAAATACATATTTATCCATATCAGTCATTAATCAGTTATAAAGGTAAAGTAGGGGGACTTTTACAACTTAGCTTTTTGATGTACTCATTTGTCACAGGTAGAGCCTTTTAACCATTAATGATTCAGTATCCCATCCAATTATGAGCGGAAAAGTTAGAGGTAATTTCATTATCTCTCTCTCTCTCTCTATACACACACACACACACACACACACACACACACACACACACACATATATATATATAAACAATAAAGGCTAGTGTCCTGGTTTGGTGGCTAAATAATGACAATGCCGTTCACTGGTAGTAATGAAACTGAACAAGTTGGCTCATGATGACATGCCTTGTCTTACAATTGAAACAATCATAAGTCATTAACCTGATTTGGTGTTCAGTATCGGTAATGTCAGTTTTATTATTTCCTTATGATCATGGTAAGCAGGTTCATGATGAAACCTATTATCTTTTAGATTTATGATATTTTTTTGAATTACGCTCTAAAAATTACATTTAATGGATGGGGAGAATCATTGTTTTGGATGAAAAATTAGAGTTAAAGTTGCTTAGTTGTAAGACAATGTTTACTTTTTAAAGATAATCTTTCTTAACTGATATTAGAGTAAAAAATATCTTATAATTTTGAGGTTTAGAAGATTTTACAGTTTAATAGAAAAGATTTTCAGAGTTCTTTAATTTTTTTATTATCTAATTTTCAATTTTCATAACCACTTCTTGAAAAATTCCTACTTTCAAATTGAAAAATCATAAAATGGTTTTCAAGATATGTTGATGAAAGGCCAAGAGTATGTCATTTAATATTATTATCTAAAAGAAAAAATAAATGTCAAATGATAACCAAATTCTCAAGATATAGACATTCACAAGTATGATGATAAAACCACTCAAAACCAAATCTAAAAGGAAAACTTTACAAAATTATTTATATGAATTTCTTAACAATAGAGGAAAAAGATAATGAAGAAAACATTCCTTCTTATGTCGAAATCTAGATAAATTGAATTTTCAAAGTTAAAATCATTTAGTAATAATTTAGTTTGAATGAGAAAATTTGTTATTTATTTATCTTTTTCAAAAGTAGAACTTGTAAAAAGCGTTTTAACCATTTTTTAATCAGAGTAATGCTTTTGAAAGAAAAAGATTAAGGTTTAAAACTTCCCTATTTTAGCTGATTCGATGAAAATCATTACTGCTTCTTTGAGCTCGTAATTTGATTTGGTGAAGGTGTGAAAATGCTTGTGAAGAGATGCAAAAGAGAGTTACATATCAACAAAAAATAAGAAAACAAAACTAAATCTAAAAGGTAAAGAAATGAATGAAAGTGAGTATATGAGACTTACCATTGAAGAATTTCATTTAATCTTACTGGAAAGATATGACTTTCTCCAATGCAAGGCAATTAACTCAAAATCATTATTTATTAAATCTTATCTAAACTAATCTACTCCTAATTATAACATAATGAAGGACACATGACTATGTATAATCATACTTGTAATGCAATCATTCTCTCATTTTATTACCTACTTGGATGTACAAGTCAAACGCTAGTAACTAGATAATGAACATAATCAAAATGAAACAAAATCTATTTTTTACATCTAATGTAAAATTATGTACAAAAATAAGTTTATTTACAATTAACTTGTTAGTAAACCATTTTTTTGGAAAGCTTGCTCTAAACAAATATCAATGAGATCATCAAAGAATGGATGTATATTTGTTAGAGAATGAAAACTTTCCAAATGAGATGATCGAAAAACATGTTGTGAAGGAAGAACACTTTCAAGATTTAAATTTGATTGATGATGAAATGATTGGAATGAATTTCTGAATGTCAAATTAAATTGGAAATGAAATAGTTTTTTGAAATTCAGGATTATGAGAAACGAATTCATCATTTTCATTTAATAAATGTCAATGATATTCAATATTGAGAGATTTAACATGCTTGCAAAAATAAAATAAAATAAAAAGATGGAAAAACAATTAAATTGTTATGAAAGCTAAAATTATAAAATATTTTTACAAGACAATTCTAGAACCTATCATGGATTTCAGTCAATGAATTGCCACTAAAAGGATATTCCCTGAAAAATTAAAAAATGTGGATATCTAAAAGAGGATCAAAATGAAATACATTAGAAAATCACAAAATTATCTCATCAAAATTTTCAAAACTAAGATTGTGTTCAGGAGACAAAATTAAAGCATGTGAATCCTCACGAAATAAATCAATTTTCAAAATTGGCGCAGTTTGTACAAGATGTGATTCTTTGTCATCATCGTCATGATAATCGTCATAAATTATCTTCTTCTTATGAAAAGAAAATCACTAATCTGAAATAACAAAATCAGAAAATACAAAAGAAGAGGATTTTGCAATTAAAGGATTATCATTCAAATGATTGTTAGATGTAGAATTTTCAGAACAAGAACTAGGAAAATTATCAACTAAAAGATTAGTGTGATCATCATTAACTATACTATGATTTGAAAAGACATCAGGATAAAGAAAATAATGTATGTCAGAATATAATGACGGCTGAAACGATTCATCTATACAACTTGTTGTATAATAATCCTGTTTTAACGACATTCTTTCAATTGCAGTTACATGTTCTGAATTTTTTAAAGTCACCTTCAAAGAAGATAAACTGATGTGTTCATTATTCTAGTATTGTTGTAGATTGGATTTTATTGGATCTATTGATTGATCACATGTGTTAATAAAATTTGTTTCATTTGCATCTTCAAAGAGAAAATGAGAATTGATTTTTTCTAAAGAAGAACATTGTAATTCAATTACAGTTTCTAGTTCGGGTTCCATAAAACCGTTTAGTGATTCAAGACTAGTTAATGAATTAGATGTGTCTTGTTCTTCATTAATTGTTTCATTATTTTCAATATGGGAAGAAACAAGAGAAGTGAAACGTTCAATTAAATCTTCAACTGAAGGGATATCATCTAAATAAAATGTATAATAAAACG
The DNA here is from genome assembly GCA_031772625.1 of Pinus tabuliformis. Classification (NCBI taxonomy): domain Eukaryota; kingdom Viridiplantae; phylum Streptophyta; class Pinopsida; order Pinales; family Pinaceae; genus Pinus; species Pinus tabuliformis. The sequence continues at coordinate 702,146,841 of CM062811.1, forward strand.
ACCAAAATATATTATAAAAATAATCTAAAGATTCATTATCATACATGTAAAGATTTTCTAATTCTAAACACAAACTATTGTAACTGTAATTTTGATGTGCTTTGAGAAATACCTGGCAAAAATGTTTCCATGAAGGAATCGACTTCTCGGGAAGCACCAAGAACCATTTGTAGATCCGTCCTCTGAATGTGAGTGAAAAGCCTGCAGATTTCATTATCAGCGATTATATTAAAATATTTACATCTATTAACAAAACCAACAATATGATTTAATGCAAAAATATTGCTTTCGCCATCGAAATTTAACTGTGACAAGGACTCGATCTGCTTCTCGGGCATGCCTCGTGTAGGCTTAGGCGAACTGAATGCATGACCAAGTGTAGGAATGCATATGGGAGCCATTCTTAGTTGAAAAATTATATAAAAAAATTTAAACAAATAACTAATTCAAGGCCCTTTTTCTAGTGCCAAAAGTGTTGAGGCCTCGAAAATCGTTGCAACAACATTGGGGATAACCACCCGGTCCATACATTAAAACAAATCCTTTTTCGTTTGGGATAGCGGCTCCAACTGGTTCAATTAGGTCCAGTTACCTTCTCCCAACCACTATTAGCTTTAAATATGTCTTTAATCGCTAATAGCTAGGGCCATCAGATCAATTCTTTGAGCTGATCAAGCAAGAAGAATGATCCTTAAGTTTTTTTTGTGGAACAACGAAACCAATCTAAAGGTTTGCCTCAAAAGAGGACTTCTAGGAATGTAGAATTAATCTAAATGCAAACTAATTCTAAAATGTAAGAAAAATGAACTAAATCCTAATCCCATCTCAATTAGGCAGATAAATATCTAACCCAACTAAGAGAAAGATATTTAAATAATTGGGATTTAAATATGTTTGGCTTATAATGAATATCAAGCTAACAAAGTAGTTCAATTAACTGACATTATGAATACCAAAACACATTCTATTTAGAGGCCTCTTAACTGAAATGATCAACCAATAACATTGAGGAAGTAGTTCACAAAATGATATTGATTGTTAAATCAATAATTTGAATAATTAAACAAGAATATGAGGAAATAGTTCACAACATATCATTATTTGTTAAATCGGTATTAAAAGACAGATTCTTGAGTAAATAGTTACTCAGAAATCAGAATTCAACACATAAGAGCAGACATAAATAATAACATATGATTGAGACCAATTACTCATACCAATAATAGTGCACAAATATGAATAAAATGACACATTCCTGCCATTATAAAATTAAACTAGTATTTAAAACAATAGTATTAAAAATACCAAGTTGTTGAATGCATTTCTTTGACTCTGGTCTCCAACAGTCTTTTACAATGCTTGAACTTCTTCTTTTAAAACTAGAGCTACAATAGTACAAACTCTGCCCATTAAAACATAATTCAGGGTGCAAAATAAAAAATCCTCAATAATCTTTCAACTACTCTATACAATAGTGCCTTCAAGAATTCATGAATTGCAGAGGAGAGGAGCTTTTCTAGTCTTCCTATTAAGTTAGACCTCGAGAGTACAATAGTGTGAGCTCCCCTCGCTTTCTCTTTAATATTTCCAGTCATTTTTCAATGCCAACAACTGTTTAAATAGCCGCTACTGAAAACAACTTCTTTGCTTCTAGTGTTAAGGGAGTTGAACAATTCATTTCAATCACGTATCTGAAAAATAGAATTTCATCATAATCTCTTGATCTTTCTGTTTTGTCAAATCATCCTTATTGCTTGATCAAATTCTCTGGGTGTTTGTCGGTTTATCTAAATTGAACTGTCACTTATCAACATAGTTGTCCTCCTCTGTTATGAATCTAAACACGGAAAATAGGAATTGATAAGCTAAAAATAAATGAGACTGATAAGCGAGTTTCATTTGAAACAAATGACATTTGCAGAAAATAAGGCTTAAAATTTGGAGCATAACAATTGCAATCGTAAACACTGTGGAGGAGAAACAGGTATAAGCCTTTAAGTTTATTTGAAATATTGCAATTGTAGCAAAGCAGATGGAAGAGGGATGTGGTGGAGTTATATCGCAATCCGTTATCGAAGTAGAGACAAAGGAACGAGTGTGAAGTGGAAAGTGGCATAAGGCATGTGGTTGTTTAATTAAATCACAATCGCAACAAGATATAGAAGTGTAATAATCACAATCACAATCAAATCATAATTTTCTATGTAGCGCTATGAAACATGCCTTTTGAATTTTTGCGATTGCGATATGCGGGGTGATGTCATAATGTATCGTGGCAGGTGACGTGGCATGTGACATGGAAGATGAAGTGGCGATTATGTGGCAGATGACGTGGAAGCTGACATGGAGTATGATGTCACGGATGATATCAAGGATGATGTGGCAGAGATGGCTCTTAATTGCAAATCGCAAATTGCTTTTAGCAAAGGGTTATGGTATGAAGGATGTTGTGGAACTTGCGATTGTGATAGATGTGGGGAGGATTTATGAAATGGTATTAAATATGCGGTCGGGTCCGAGTTCTATCGCAATGCGCAATTTAGCGAAGGAAAAAAAACAGGCGCAAGACTTATGGAACTATGATTGTCGCGGACGTGAAATGTTATTCATATGTGTTTAAATGTGGCATCGGGTCTGGAACCTTTTCGTAGATAGGAATTGGAGAATGGCATATGGCACATAACTTATGGAACTTGCGATACGATGGAAGCGTGACAGATTATGTAATGGAGTTAATAATCCCGTCAGGTTCGGGTTTCATCGCTAATCGCAATTCAGCATTTTGGAGCGGGGTCAGATTTATAGCGATCAGCATTGGAGGGATCGTGGAAGCTATATCACAATATCGCAATTAGTGTTTTTGGCAGAGGGATGACACAGTTGAAAACTTTTGCAATTGCGGGGGGTGATCATTGATATGCGATATATCGCAATCACATAGTGAAGTGGGGTAGTGAAAGGGGCGATTCTATGATATGTGGGATTGCGCAAATTGCAATTGTAAAAGAGTTGTGTGGCAGGGTATGAGATGGTCCTTTTTGCGGTTTGTGATGCGATATAGTGATGTAACCTTATGGGTCCCGATAGCCTTGGATTCATGTGTTTTACACATCATTCCTTTGTTAAAAATATTTAGGACTACGACCCATCTCCTTTGTGTTTCTGCGGTTTGGCCTTAAAATTTAACTTTCGATTGCAGAGGTTGGGTTTGGCTTCAGGGGTGATTCTTTTTCATGGATTTTACAATTTTGGCCTAAAAAGGGTGGTTCTTGGTATGAAAGGGGCTATATTTTTTTTTATTTTTTATTTTTTTTTTTTTTTTTTTTTATTTTATTATTATTCAAGGCAAAGAAATTTATTTATTTATTTTTAAGATATTATTATTTATTTTTAATTTTTTTTATTTTTTTATTTATTTTTTAAGGGTCCCTATTTTAATAAAATAAATATCATAGGAAATTTATAAAATAGAAAAATGGGGGTTGTTGAATAGCACAACAACTAAGAAAAATGGCATTGATGAACGTATGAATTAGACTCTTATGGAAAGAGCTAGGAGCATGATCAACAATGCTAACCTGCAAAAGAAGTTGTGGGTAGAAGCAATAGCTATTGCCTATTATTTAGTTAACAAATCACCTTTAGTTGCCATTAATTGTAAATTTCCTGAAGAAGTTTGGTCGGGTTAGTCTTGTTATTATTCACATTTAAGGATTTTTTGTTGTGATGCCTATGCTCTTATTCCAAAGTATTAGCGTTCAAAAAAGAAAAATGTTATGTCTTTGTTGGGTATGACTATGCGGTGAAATAATATAGGTTGTGGGATCCTTCTTTGTGGAAGATAGTAAGTAATAGAGATGTAACATTTGATGAATCTTCTCTTCTAAAATAAAATGTTGAAAAATTTGAATAGGAATAGGTATCGCCGAATCAACAAATTCAGTTGGAGGCTAAACCTTTTTCCAAAAGTCGAAAGGAAGGAGAGACTTCTGAAGAAAAAGGTGAAGAAGATGCAAAGGAAACTGCTAAAGTTCCATAACCAGTTCAACAACCATTCACTCTAAGAAGGTATATAAGGGAAAGAAAAACACCCAAAAGGTATGAAGATTCTACTTCATCTATTGCATTGATTACTAAGATGGGGAGCCTTCTTGTTATCATGAAGCAGTGGATGATGCAAATAGCGAAAAGTGGAAAAGGGCTATGGAAGAAGAAATGGATTTCTTAGCTAAGAACAAAACCTGGGATCTTGTAGAACTTCCTGAAGGGAGAAGTGTTGTTGGATGCAAGTAGATCTTTAAATTGAAGTGAAATTTTGATGGAAGTATCAAGAGGTATAAGGTGAGACTGGTAGCAAAAGGGTATTCTCAGGTTGAAGGTATTGATTTTCGTGATATTTTTTCGCCAGTTGTACAACTTATTTCTCTTCATATTGTATTGGCACTAACTACATTACTTGACCTCGAGTTAGAACAGTTAGATATTAAAACAACTTTTCTACATGGTGATTTGAATGAAGAGATTTATATGGAACAACCAGAAGGTTTTATACAAGGTCAAAATAGAAGATTAGTTTGCAAGCTCAAGAAATTATTGTATGGCTTGAAGTAGTCTCCCAGGCATTGGTACAAGAAGTTTGACTCCTTCATGGCGAGCCAAAACTTTACTAGAAGTCAGCATGATCATTGTGTATACTTCAAGAGTTTCAATGGAATATTCATTATCTTGGTTTTGTATGTTGACGATATGCTTATTGCAAGAATAAGCATGGAAGAAATCATTAGGTTAAAGGCTCAACTCTCTAAGAAATTTGATATGAAGGATCTTGGAGTGATAAAACATATCTTGGGCATGGAGATACACAAAGACAGGAAAAAAGGAAAGCTATGGTTATCACAACAGAAGTATGTGGAAAGAATATTTGAAAAGTTCAGTATGAACAATGTGAAACTTGTTAATGTTCCATTAGCTTCCTATTTTAAGCTTTCTTTGGTTTTGAGTCCTAGAATTGATGAAGAAAAGAAGTATATGTCTCCTGTACTATATGAAAATTCGATAGGAAACTTAATGTATGTGATGGTCAATACAAGGCCTAACGTTTCACATGCAGCTGGAGTTGTCAGCAGGTCCATGGCAAACCCAGGAGAAGAACATTTGTGAGCAATGAAATGGGTGCTTCGATATTTGAGAGGCACAAGTAACCATTGCACCATCTTTAATGGTAGTGAAGGTTCAATTTGCGAATATGTAGATGTTTATTATGCAAGTGATTTGGACAAGAGGAGATCTACTACAGGACATGTCTTTACTCTTGCAGGTGGAGCAATTAGTTGGATATCAAAGCTTCAAGAAATTGTTGCTTTTTCCACTACCGAAGCAGAGTATATAGCTGCTTCAGATGCAAATAAAGAAGAAATATGGTTAATAGGTCTACTTGATGAGATTGAAAGGATGCAGGAGAAAGTGAATGTGTTCTGTGACAGTTAGAGTGCTATTCATTTGGCTACAAATCCAGCTTATCACAACAAGACCAAGCACATTGATGTCAAGTACCATTTTGTGAGACATGTGATCGATGGCGGAAAAGTAGCTCTCAAGAAGGTCCACATGTAGGAGAATTGTGCAAACATATTCACGAAGCTAGTTTTAGTAAAAAAAAACTGCGATGGTGTTTGGCTTCTCTTGGCTTGCAGAAGAGATGATGAATGGGCATGGACAAGGGATTATGAAATTTTTTGTCAAGGTGGAGATTGTTGAAAAGTGACAACAATGTAAATGATTATTTATTTGGGTAAATCTATTTTTACTATTAGTCAATTTTATAACCAAATGAATTTATGTAACGAAGTAGTCCATATAAATTGGTGATTGTCGGAGAAGCTTGTATTGTGGAGAATCATTCTTGATTAATAAAATTTCCAATCCCTTGCCCTGTGGAGGTTTCCTTGACACACTGTCAAAGTTTTACCAAGTAAATTTTGTATTAATTTGTATGTCATTTTTCAATTTCCTATATTTCTACATTTCTTTCTGTTTGTATGTTAACCAGTGTGAAACCAACAAAGCTTCGCTAATTGTAGAAATTTATAACTCATCTCCATCTTCTGCTCATGATCGGAAAATATTGTATATGAATTCACTATATTCCCCAAATTGCCATTAATCATATAATTTGCAAAATTCTCTTAAATCTCCTTCGTTAACACTTCGCAATCCAAATGCTTGGAAACATAGTCCATAGGCGGAAATACTCATGGTAATTGTCATGATCATAGGCGGAAATACTCATGGTAATTGTGCACTTATACATTCTGTTTTCAATATTTTCTTTTGTTCCAATCATTCAAGTGTGCACTTATACCATTCTATATCATTTGAGAAAAAATGCCTTGTCATAAAAGCAAGATGCATTAGACGTTGAAGATAATCTTTTAACAAAAGAAACTTTGTAATAGCATAATAATAAAAAATAGTCATAACATTGATGTGACCTCCTTGGTGAAATAATGAAGAGAAATTTTCCAAGGCCTAGTGTTCCTCAATTGACCTTTAGTATGTAATGCAATTGATGGCTACATATATCGAAAAGATGCATCATTCTATAATACCTTGTCCAAAAGGACCTCATAACAACCTATACAAATAATGCGAGCTAAGAATGAAAATATCTTTCGTTTGTGTATCTGATCAGTGCCACCATTATAACGAGTTTTATAGTCTTCTAATGATCCATCCGCAACATCAACACCAATGTATTACTTGATCCTTGCTTTATCGCACTTGAATTTGTGCTTTCATCAATCCCTACCAATCAGTCCCATCTCAAATTGTGCATTTGGTTGTTGCTTTATCCACTATTTTTCTCGTGACCTCAAAATCTGTATTAGATAGGAAAATCATCTTGTAGGAAACTTGGAGAATACCAAAGAGATAAGACGAGGAGGAAGTTTATTGTGTGGAGGGACTCCTGATTTTGCATAATAAAGTTCCTCCATATTCCACAAAGTTGGAGCTACAATGCAGATGCGAGGGAAAGACTGGCCAAGAAATTCAGCAAACGAATGGTAAATAGTGCCACCTAGTTTGTACAATATCTTAAGATTTCTTGATGCATCCAATGAATTTTTTATGCAAGAAAATCATCCCTTCATCTATTATGGGCATTTTGTTTGGAAATTGCCATCTAGCATCATTGAATGAAATATGAATGTGTGGGCAATACATGGAAACCAAGGTATAAAGAAAACAACAACATCATCATTGTAATAACAATATGAGTGCAAAATGCATAATTATAAACATTTCTCATCTATTTTTAAACATTCATACAATGTAACGTTAAAACCTCTTGTTTATCATGACACATAACCGAGGAGCAACAACATACAGCTTTCGAAAGTCTGTCAAGGGACTATCCCATTTATGAATTTTTGTATTTCTGTAACCCATGTGATCTTGCCAAATTAGCATCAAAAGGCACTTTGTTTTATTACATATATGATTCAACTCATGTGCTGAGGAAGCTGCAACGTGGGAAATCTGCATTGTTCATGGTTCATAGTAATTCGAAGTTGCAAATTCAACCAGTGGGTAGTTGACATATGTGGTCATGGGTCCTTGAGCTTATCTTGATTCACTGAACAGTCAACAATTAGATAGGGGTAGTTTAAATATTCAACAAATCAGCATTCGAGATAAGGCAAAATCAACAATCAAGATAAGAAAAATAAATGCAAGTTCCATGACCATCTCTCGACCTCTGGATTTTTGGTGTTTGGAATCGATTTGCAGCAGTCCCACCCGTGTTCAAATCTCTGGAGGCATCACCCATACACCTATAGCGTAGGAGGAAACAAGAAAAGTAAATGAAAATCCCATCACCATCTCCGGCCTCTGGGGTTTTGGTGTTTGGAATCGATTTGCAGTAGTCCCACCAGTGTTCTGGATAGATTCAAACATATGATAGAATCAGTAATTGAGATAAGCTCTGGACAGATTCAAACAAATGTACTTCAAAAGTCTACACCCTCTTCTCTCCAGAAATAATAGCAATCACAAGCATTTGAAATCCAAGGGTGCTTCATCATTTGAGAAGAAAAAGTGAAGCAAGGACGAGGTATATTTTCCCTCTCGCTATTTTGCATCGATCACTACTAGAGATTTTTATTTTTTGTTCAGTACGAAACAAGCATAATTTTATATTGATATCAGAATAATAAGATGTACATATGCCATCCAATGTTCATAACATAAGCCTAACTGGCACTGTCGGAATATACAAATCACCCTTGTGATGATAACAATACAAGGGGAGAGGTCCATATATAGCAAGATGAACCTGATAGAAAAAAACAAAATATTCAAGAAAAAATATTTGAATTGGAAGAGATAAAAGGAAACTGTAGATTAAAAGTGCCCCACATCAAAAAATAAAAATATGGTGCAGATATGCACTGATATGTTCTATGGAAAAGAAACTGATAAGAGAACAGATAGAACCGATGCCACATCCGACAGTAAAGCATGCCAACATGAGGATTCTGTAATGATCAAAATGACAACACCATCTACGAGGAGGAAGAGACAGATTTTAGCATGGAATGGTCGAGTCCATCCTCGTAGAGGACACTATTTATGCTGAGTGGTCAAGCATCCATGTACAATACTTGAACAACAGTCTTTCATTAATTCCACAAAAAGCTATATTTCACATTTAATAACCTGCAAAAAACATCAAAAAAAAATTAGAATGCTTGGGGGGGGGGGAATGTATTTAACTGGGCAGGGGAAAATCTTCAATATTTATGTTCTTCTGGTCCATAGTAATAGTTAAGTGCATCTTGCCTAAAGAACCTGTTAAGCCCATATTTGATAGTTCATCTGTTGTCATATTCAGCTCCCTGCGGATATGGTTTATAGTGGAGTTGTTTAGTAAAGCCCATAACTGTTCAATTCTCATCAACCATCCAAGCACTAAGGGATTGGAGATATTAGCAAACCCATTTAAATGTTGTATTATTACGTTAGAGTCACCATGGATGTAGATAAGGGGAATATATAGAAAGTGTATGAACCATAGAAGGCCCCAAAGTGCCATTACCTTAGCTTTAGTGTTTGTGCCCCTACCGCCATCCCAGAAAATGCTATATCTTTGTTCCTTAGAGGTGGCCAACCAGAAGCCACAACCACATACTTGCTGTTGAGAAACACCATCAAAAAACGCCATCAGGAATATATGTTTTACTTTAGTCTTGTTATGGCAAGAAACCATATTACTTGTCTTTTTAGAAGAATATAGAGTTAGAGAGGTGAGAATATTATCCATGACCTTGTGAAAACTCTTAGAATGGTTTTGAAAAATGTAATTATTTCTCAACTTCCATATTTCCCAGAAAAGGATAGGCAGAAGGATTCTCTAGTCATCCTTTTGGCTTCTCCACCAAAGTAGACAGTCTTTAATGAAATCATACACATGAAATAGGAAACCAAGTAGAGAAGAGAGACGTTTCTAGATATGAGTAGTGAGTGGACAAGTGAGAAAAATGTGGTTATTATTTTCATAATCCATCTTACAAATAGGGCAAATGCTAGGCCCATGCCATAACCACTTTTGCAAGTTTTCCCAGGTTATATTTTTGTTATGAAAGACTAGCCAAGTAAAAAGTAAAATTTTGTTGGGAATGTTGGTTTTCTAGAATGCATAAAGAGTATGTTACTCAGTCAGGTTAGAGGCCCTGGAGCAAAGAAAAAAGTATGCATCTGCCACATTAATATTGCCATTTTGCATCTTCCTTGTCCAGATTAACTTGTCCTAGTTTCCATCATGGAATATCCCCAACTGATTCATCCCCACCACAATGCGCAATCATTCTAGATCCCACAGACGAGGCAGACCCAATTCCAAAGCAGACCGCCATATAGGATGTGGACCCCTCCATGAAGCAATTGCTTGACCCCAGAAAAAGATGCCTCTGCTATTAAGGGAAGCGATAAGTTGTTCTGAGATATTGTCCACATCACCATAACCCAGGATACGGTCAGTTCCAATGAGAATGTTGTGTCCCAAGCCAAATTTCCAAGAAAGATGTTGTAGAAGGATCTTGGAAATTTTTTGGAAGCTGAGCTAGATGGTAGATCCATTTTTGGCACCAAGGGATCCTTTATGGAACTAGTAAGTGAAGTCATGGTTCTTGAGATATTTTTTTCTAATGACCAGACTCCAGGTACTGGTATGAAAGATGCCTCTCCAAAGGGATTTTATAAGTAAAGCCTATCCCAAATGGCAAAGGTCTAAAATTCCCCATTCCCCCCAAGACTTTCGGCAGGGTATTCAAATAAATTTTGGCTAGGTGATATTTTTTTTTAATATCACTGCCTCCCCAGATGAAATTAGCCATGACTCAATTTAGGGAGAGGATGGTAGCAACAGGAATATGAAAGAGGTGGGCCTAGTATACCAATAATTGGTTTAGGACAAATTGGGAGAGGATAACGTGCCCACCCAGGGAAAGGTTTCTGTATTCCCATCCAGATTTTTTTTTTTTAAGAATCTATCAACAAACCAGATCTAGTCAACATTTCTGTAATTGCAGGCTTTAATTTAGAAAACTAAATATTTTATGCCTTGATCCATCAATTTGGCCTCTATACCAAATAAATTCTTGATATAGACAATATTTTGCAAGTCACAATTAACATGATACAAGATAGATTTATGTGCATTCATACAAAGACTAGTTGCATTGGCGAATACCGAAGCAAGTGACAATGTGTATTATAATTAAACTCAAGAACATATTTAATTAGTATTATAGGCAAAACAATGTTGAACAACAATCAATTCTCTTACAATTGATTGCAGGCGTCGCCAGATAAACGTACTCTCAGCTGGGATGTTCCTGCTGGATGAAGCGATGGGATTATTTCATTGGCTTCAGAAGTGTGAGGGACGAGTCTATTAGAAATTGTGTTGTCAATTCTAAATAATGATTTTATTTTGAGATCTATTAATTCTTCTGGACATTTGAGATTATATTAAATGCTCCACACCTTAGTACAAAATAGTTCTTTAAAATGGGGATTTTTATGTTGACTGCTAATTTGTCGAATATTAGACAATCATATATAGCCCATATCCATTTAATTATAGAATATTTTATAACTCACCAATGGAAATAAGCTCAGGGTTTTAAAATAGTGTTGAGCTCTGTTGAGCTCCCCACTCCCGACACAATGCTCTTAATATAATGGCTTAATATGGCAAGACAGTGAAATAATCCTTTGCTTTCGATAGCTATGCTAGTTGAATACATTCTTACCCCTATTACTATAACCTCTACTATGTCTCTTTTGCAAACAAGAGCTAATAAAAAAAATTTAAACTTTAAATCATATATTCTACCAACACTTTATAATACAACAATCCCAATTAAATTGCCCCAAAAATATATGCAACATATATTTCTCTCCATAAGTCCATTAATACTTTCCTACCCCTATTAATATAACCTCTAGAAAGTCCCCGTTCCTTTCACAAACAAGAGCTACTAAAAAAATGTAAACTTTAAATCATACATTTTACCTAACACTTTATAATACAACAATCCCAATTAAATTGCCCCAAAATTATATGCAACATATATTGCTCTCCCTAAGTCCATAAGCCCTATTTAAGTCCATAAGCCCTATTTATATTTATAGAGCAAACATAAATGTATGTAACATATATTGGTCTCCATGAACCTCGATTATATTTATGGAACAAACATATATATATATATATATATATATATATATATATATATATATATATATATATATATATATATATATATATATATATGCAACATATTTACTCTCCACGAGCCTTGGTTAGTTGGGAGACATTTTTGGTTAAAGTCCTCACACACTTCTTTATAGACACATTTGGTTTGGAATGGAACACATGTCCATGAAATATTTTGATGGTATTTCATTATCCAAATGGTCAAGAATAAACAATTTGGTCTACAAAATTTATAGCTAATCTTATTTTTAAACTTAAAAGAATTAATTTTACTTTTAATCTTAACATTTTTTTAATTTAATATTAAAAACATATTTTATTATTTTTGTTAAATTAAAGAGCTTATATTACTTTAAAAAGTCAGATTACATTGTTGACAACTAGGCGGCTAGAGGGAAGAAACACATCTCAACCTTTGCCACCAAAAAACTGTTGAAACTAGACCAATACATATAGACTTAGACTTCATACTCTCTACATAAACAACCAAGACATAACACAAAAAAGGCCTCAAGAGAGGCCGAGACCCCCAACCTCAAGCTATAATTCATTGTCACCCAAACAACTAGAGAAGATTGATCAAACTCCAATTTGAAAGTGTCCACAATCCACACAAAACAGTCACTAAAACTACACACTAGGAGATGACCTCCTTTGCCCCAATCTTTGAACCAGTTGTTGCATTCCATTTGTGACCAAAATCCTGAATGACCTTACTACGTCATTGTTATCCACGAATGAGGGAATTGCAAAAAAACTTGATATAGTCAACTAGGAAGACCCAGAGGAATCACACCACCTTTTCTCCTTGCTAATCATCCTCAGAGGAGGAGATGGTGGCCAGAGCCTGAGCACCAGAGCTTGGGGGATCAATTTTTTCTCCACCCTCATAATCATAGGGAATGTGATTTTCCACATGCATCAAGTGGGTAGCTATATTGTCCACACATAAACTTACATTTCTCAACGTTCTTTTCACATCTTCAATGGAGGCAAAAATATTGTATTTTTCAACCTATTTGTCTCTTAACATCAACCCCAAAATTGTCTTAATTTTCCAGTGCAACATAATTGAATTCAGGTACTACTTTCACCTTCCCCTTGTATTACCAGGGTCAGGCACCCATTTATACATGTCCTCTAATAACTTTGAGTCCAAGAGGGAATTCCTCTCTTCCCTAGTTTTGATTTCCAACTCACGAATCTCCTGGCGCATCTCTGGAGGAGTGGCGATGAAATACACCGCCATTGAGTCGTGAGCGAACAACTTGGAACTTTGCTCCCTAGTTGACCTCTTGCTTCTCCCTCTCTGCCTTGGCGACATTGTAGGAACCTAAGAAGGTTCCTCTACTTCTTTATAAGGATTACCTCTACCTGCAAAGGGACAAAGACATTGACATGATTCAACCCTAGCATAACCCAGGAACCACCAAAGAACATCGTCATAGAAACACCACCTGTAGGTATTAACGTCTGACAAAGAATCACCGACTAAAGAGATGGGAAGCTTTGTGTCAATCAAAGACCTAGGCCCCTTAAACATTGAGCGCCCAAAATGAGAGCCTGGAACCCAAATTCTATAATACTCAATAGCCCGAGGAGTAATAATCACACCCCACCTCCAACACATGACAAACCTTGTTCCCCAAAATTCCCTAACCACTCCTAAAATCAAAATATCTAATTCAGCTATACCAACCAAACTCAGACTCAAGGAACACAGCCCCCACAGGGCTACAAGGTTCAAAGAGACCCCTGCCCTTAGAAAACATGAACCATCCTGTAATTGAGACCCAAGGCCCCAATATATTATAACCACATAAGAGTCATACGAACTCGACTACACAAAGGCAACAAGACCAAAAGAAAGACACAAGGCTTACCAATTCCATACGCAGGCTGTAAGACACCAAAGGAAGTCGTCATCTCCCCTCCTATATGAAATTATGCTCGCAAAATACTATTCGATGACCAAGAATTGGAAACACGGGACTCCAGAGCTTCGCTCTAGAACAAGAACTTACTCACTACAAGGTTGATGGAATCCCACAACCACAAAATTCGAGGATTCACCTCCCTCACCAAAGAATTGCCACCAACAAATACTAGTCCATTCCTAAACTGGAAGCACTAATTAACTCCAACTCCACCATCCCTACCTTCACAAATGCCTTCAAATATCATCTCTATCACCTCATAAACACTGCACTAACTAGAGGGTTGCATGCTCTTGCATGTGAAGCGCCAAGTGTATACGCCCTCCATTAAATGCTTCGTTAATACACAAAGAGTGGTGGGAACGATGACCCAAGCCCCTCGTCGCCCATCATAACACCCCCATTAGGGAAACAAATATATTTTATTATTATTATTAATATTATATATATAGTGTTATTTTAAACTTAAAAACACAAATATATTAAAAAATTAAAATATTTACAAACCTCAAACATATTATGTTCTTGAAACTCTTAAATTGTAATATTAAGCAATTTAAATTTTTTAATATTAATATTAAATTTAATATAATATAATATTAAAAAAATTAATATATATTATATTACATTAGATTTAAATATTACTTAAGGTTATGTGAACATCGTGCATTAAAAACCTAATCAATTTAACTAACCAAAACAAACTTAAAATATTAATTTCAATAGCTAGCAAATATATACAAACATACATATGAAGCAAGATATGTACAAAGTTAGCCTTGAGGGTTAGCTCAGTTGGTCAAGTCCCCGTCATTAAAACACCTTTGATATTGAGAAGTCATGGGTTCAATTCTCTTGACACCCTTAGGGCTAGGCTTCGTGGTTGATCTGACATGAGCTGATTCACTTGGGTAGTACAAATATTTCATGGATGTAGCGGTCAACAATCTCTGGGGTCCCTAAAACACATAGGAAAAAAGAGAGGTACAAAATTTTTATTCATGAAATCATGAGGGGAAAAATATATTAATTAAATATTTTTCATCTGTGTTTTTATTGTACAATTGGTTTCTTAATATGACAATGTATTTTTATTGTACAATTGGTTTTTATATAACCATAGGCGACCATAACAATCATGTATAATTAGATGTTTAGTTTAAACCAAATGCATAACTATCTCCATAATAATATCTCCATGAATCCTTCGAGTGATGTGTATCTTTAAGTTCGCTCTTTACTTCTCGTCTTTAATTTTTCAGTAGAGTTTTATGATTGGTTTTAATTTAACAAAATCATCATATTTTTCATGATTCACAAGTAGAAGTTAATTCTTGATACTTCCCCTTAAAGAGTACTTGCAATCTCAATATTCAATCTTCAACTCTCTTTTGAACTGGTCCCATTTTCATCGTTGATGCTCTTTGTCTTCATCTTCTATCTTTTGTAATCTTTGGTCTTCTTCATTCTTCATCCTCAATTTTCTTTTTCAAATTTTCATCTTCTATGTACTAAGCATAAAAATCATGTTTGTTGAAGTCCATATAAAAATGTGACCATCCACTTGAATACATCGGTCATTAGCCATTGTATCTATCAATGCTCTAGGAAACTTTTTCTTTTACATGGTTCATCAACAATTCTCCAATCACAACATTATCACTCCCCTTGTAGCATCATCAATCATTATCATAGGTTTTCTTTGGCTTACCTATAACAACATTCTAAATTTTTATGAATTAAACTCAACCATTACATCCTCAAGTGGTTTTCAGGTTACCACAAACCATCATTTGATTTGCAGTTGACCTTGAACCGTACATTGCATCAAGTGGTTTTGGTTGAACACAAGCCATACATTACAGTGGTTTCAATTGGCCATGGACCTTGTAGCATTTAAATTTCGGGGGTATACTAGTCTCATTAAGACTCACATCAACATTTCACTTCGTTGCTTACAATTTCAAAATTCCATTTTAGGCTAATCTAGTCCTTATACAAACATTGGACCAAAAAACCATTTATTTTCATCATTAAAATACATTATTCGAGAAGGACTAAAAAAATTCTTAAGGATGTTATTTTTCATAGATTCACTACTTTTGCATCTCAATTTTTTCAAACATGAAGTATTATTTATTAGTATTGCTTATTATTTTCTAAATTTCCATTGCATTTCTTTCTTCTTTCACTTTTAGTTATTTCTTCATCTTTGTTTTCATGTGCTTCTCTTCTACTGCATTTTTTTTAATTAATTAATTAATTTTTTTTCTCTCTCTCTCTATTGTTTTCTTCAATATGTCCTCGCCTTTTGCTTCTTTTGTTCATGCCTAGGAATGTATCTTCTTCTTCCTTCTTCCTACATCATCTTTCGTTTATGTTGCTTATCTTCCTTTGTCACTTAGATTTGCTATCACTTCAAAATTTATTACTAATTAAAGTCACTTCTATCTCCAAAAAATTCTTAAATTACCATCGTGATCACATTGACACCCCAAGCCCCTTTTTTATCATCCTGTCTTGTAGGTATTTTCGTCTTGATTCCAATGAGTTATTACACTAAGGTGTTTCTCCAAATATTCAACTTGAAACAACACCTTAAGCATAATTAATTAAAATATGCCCATTAATAACTTTGTTTTACACAAATCATCAAAATGCGGTGGAAAACAGATTGAATTATGTGAAACTGATACTGATGATGAAAAATGGAAAGCAATCCCTATCGCTCCCCCATAAAACTTCTCAAAACCCTATGAGCCCACTAATAATGTGATCCTACTCTTGTGACCTGGATGACATAAGCTCTAGAAATCACATCACGATATAATCTAAAAATTAGGGACATTATAGTCTCTCCTCCCCAAAACTTGTCCTTGAGCAATGCCATCACACGCTTCTACTCCACAAGCTAATCCAAACTAATACAAGGGTCCCAAATGTGCCACTAAGATACTCCATATCATTGTACCATCCCAACATGAACGAATCCCATGATACTGGGGTCCCACACCATTCTGAACAATTTCAAGCGTTCCTCACTCCACTCACTTTCCAACAAGGCATAGACACCAAAGGCCCTATGCATACTGCTAGTAAGTATAACATCACGATAATGCAAATTCCCAATCAACTCCTTCAGAAGATGCCCTATTGGTAAATCTATCCCGTGCCTCAAGAATAAACTCTTGAAGGTACAATCTAACTCTTGCTATTGAGGGTCCTCATCCACATGAATTAACCACAACCTCCTCTTGATGATCACATTGCCATGATAGTGAGGCACTCCATGATATCAATGGATCACTGAGAAGTGAAACGCTCTTTGCAAAACTGAAGTCCAATGGAAGATATGAGTGGTCTCCCCTAGCAAAATCCAGCTCATCCCTAAGGGTAGTTGAATTCACAAGTCCTGTAATGCCATGGTTCCATGCTAATCTCAAAAATAAATTACCATGCTGACAATGCACCATTGGTCATAGCTAACTACCCATCGTGCTCATACTGAATCCTCCTCTCTTATAAATCTCAGACACAATATTGATAATGATCAAAGTTATTCCCATCTTTCAAAGGAAACTCAACAGTGCTAGAATCTACCAATCCATGGGTAGTCTCAATCCCGAGAAAAAATAGGGAAAATTTGCCTCACAATATGGTGAAGGCCTTAGTGATCCTCCACGTGTTAACCCCAAAATCAATTATATCACCCATTGTCATAACATAGCTCATCGAGAAGTTTAGTGATCTATTAACTGACTAGATCTCTAGATTCCATAACTAAATCAAAATTTCACAACACCCCATCTTGATTGATTATTGCAGCATTATATTGATAGTTATGGAACACATCGATGCCTCTCCTCTAATTACTCTATGCAATCAATAGATGGAAACCACATATCAATAATCATCCTGGTGCATGCTAACCCACCCTACTCCTACCAAATCACACATATAAATACGTTGTCTCGTCTCCTGATGAAGCAACCTAATACTACCTGTAGTCTAAACACCTTCATGTGAGATAGTTTATTGTATGTTGTACCTCATGATCTTGTTGAAAGTGTATCATGCAGCTCCATCAAGATCATCTCCCTAAGTGTGAACTCAGGGGTAGAACATATGCTAACTTTGTAGTAGAAGGGATAATCTCAGCCCCAAAAGTAGAAGGAAATTCAACCTCTTCACACTAATAAATTTGGCCACAACAATACTCCAATAAATGCAATATTATTTCGATTTCCGGAGATAAATATCATAGATGAAGAAACTTGTCCCATAAGGAAATAATCTCCAACAGATGCAATAGGAACTCGACCTCTAAAATAGACAAGTTAAACCTATCAAATAACTTAACTCGATCTCCAAAAATAATCTTCAACTTTTGAAAATGACTTCATCAACGATCCAATCTCCATCTCTGGAAATAATAACCAATTTTTCCCATTTAAGAATATCCTCCAATAACCTGCAATTGAAGAAAAAATGGAAAACTTGTATGATTTTCCCACAAGCCAACTAGGGTGGCACTCAAAGTCCACCAAAATCATCTAAGAACCAACTAGGATGGCAATGGATGTCCACTGAAACTAGTTAGAGAGCTTCGTCTGAAACCCTCAATCTAGACTCACTTAAGCCCCAATCAACCATCAAGAAATAATTATAAACCACAATGATTGAGAATTTTCCTCTATCATTTTATAATATTTTTTTGGATCTTCTAAAATCTTTTGGAAAGCTCTTTTATTATTTTATTAATAAGCCACTTAGTGCATTTTTCCTCTTTTTTTCCAAGTGACATTTGCCCCATTTTATTTACCCATTAGATAAAACTATTCTTCTCCTTTTATTTAATAAGTGACTTTTTATTACTAATTAAAGTCACTTCTATCTCCAGGAAATGCTTAAACTGCCACCATGATCACACCGAACTCCCCAAGCCCCTTTTAAGCATCCTTTCTTGTATATCTTTTCATTCTAATTCCAACGAGCTATTGTAATAAGGTGTTTCTCCAAATAATCAACTTGAAACAACACCTTAAGTGTAATTAATTAAAATATGCCTATTAATAACTTTACTTTACGAAATTCATCGAAATGTAGCAAAGCCAATATTGAACTGATCACGATGATGAAAAATGGCAAGCGATCCCAGTCAGGCCCCATAAAACTCATCAAAACCATCTGGGCCCACCAATAATGTGATCCTGCTCATGTGACTTGGCTAACATAAGCTCTGGAAATCACATCACAATATAAGTAAAAAATTGGGGACATTACAGTGGTGTTGCAGATACACTCAACTATTTCTTGGTGGAGCCATGACAGGTTCATTGGGTTACAACGAAGCATGTGCTGAGATAACTGTGAGGGACAATAGACTTTGGACTAAGATATGTCAAAGTTGGAGGAGTGGAGTTGCAGGGGTACACAAATTCTAATTGGGTAGGGAGTGTGGTGGAAATAAATTCCACATCTGGATGTTGTTTCAGTGTGGGATTAGCCATGATCTCATGGTTCAGTGGGAACCAACAACCAATGGCACTCAATTCAACAAAGAAAGAGTACATGACAGGAGCGAGACATGAGGCAGTTTGGGCTTCGCAAGATTCTTGCAAGATTATTTGATCTGTAGAAGGGGCCAATAGTGATACACTGTGATAATTCGAGTTACATTAAACTCTCTGAGAATATTGTGTTTCATGATTGGTCCAAGCATATCGGTATTAGATATCATTTCATTAGATATAGGGTTGAGAGGTGTGTTGTGAGATTGCAATACATTTCTACAAGAGGAGCAGGTGGCAGATGTTCTCACAAAGTCTCTAGTGAAGGGAAAGTTTGTGATATACAGGGATAAGCTGTGGGTGGTAGAGAATCCCTTCCTCGATAAGAGGGAGTGTTTATGTGAGTAGCATCGAAAGGTATTCTACAATTGATTGGTATCTTAGCATGTGGACGACATTATTTGCCTCTTTTAGTGATTTATGTCTTCTTTCCTAAGTTTAACTTAGGAAAAGTACAAGAATGAAATTCAATTAATTATTGTGGACTATTGGGTTATTTTCTAAGGAAAAATAATTTAATTATTTAAGTGACTTATAAATAATCTCAACCATTGATCTTCAAGATGTTTCTATAAGTGGAATATTCAAGATGTTTCTAGAAGGAAGATTCAAGATGTTTCTAGAGGGGAGATTGTGGTTAAAGATTTGGAATCAATGAAGATTATAAATGGAGGCTACAAATAGAGGTAAATACACAATGAAGAGCACAAGTGTGTGAGTGAGTCATCATGAGAGAGAGCGATTATCTCTACAATGTGAGTGGCTCAGTAACCAATGCACAAAGGAGGAGAAGTGCAAGTGGGTTTGAGTGAATCCGGGAGGTCCGAGTTAGAGAAGATTACAGGGTCGACTTGTCACAGGGAGATTAAGTTTATCTGAAGGAGGCTAGTTTGCTAGAGTGATGGGGTTTTTCCAGTGTGCATTAGTGACAAGGTGCAGATCGAGTGGTTGGAGGGTGCATATCTAATTGCTAGAGGTCAATTTCTTTAGAGTGATTTCATCTGGGGATAAATTTCCATGAGGTTGATTTATGTAAGAAGACTTCATTCTGAGGGAGTCGAGTTGCAAGTTCCATATTGTATTTTTCCATGCAACTTTGTGGATCGAAAAACCTATATTTTCCAGATGATGAAATGACAGAGAATTATTTGTGGTTAATTAATTTTTTCCATGTGTAATTGATCTCTAGTTTTTTTTTTCCACTGCATATTTTTAATTCTAAAAGTTAAAAATACCAGTGATTTTATTTTTTGGTGATTTAATTATTATTTGGGTAAATAAATAACAAACTGGGGATAAATTAAATTGTCGTGAAAAAATAAATCTAGCTGGTATTAGAACTTTAACACATCCCACTCTAAATGAAAAGTATGCTTTAACCATTATGATACATAAACTATAGCATGTTCTCAACTAGTGTATAATATTCATTTACCATTGTAACTAGATGGCAATTTTTAGATTTTCAAGCTAATTTCAAGGAAGATGACAAGTTGATCGTGATGTGGAGTTGAAACATTCAAATTATGAGCATGTAGACCCATTTTTCAACATGTAGTTAGACCTACTCTACATCATCACATCCATAAAATGATCATTTATGAGATAATTTTTTGTTCACAATTATCCTTTTTGTTTAAAGCATGACACATCATGACTTTAGTCTTTCAGATTTATAAGTTAATCTAATGATTTCAATCCTAATGTTTTAATGCTTGAATGGTTTTGATTTTTTACTATGAATATGTTTTTTTAAATAAAAAAAATATTAATTTATTTTTTTGTACATAGTGTTTCCCCATCGTATCTGGATCCTAGCTTTTCAAACTTCTAGTGGATCCATATCCGAATTCAAATCTAGATCTATATGTGTTTCCATTTCCTGGTAACTTAGCACGTCATAGTTGTTATTTAGCTTAGTTTCTGAAACAATACCTCATTGAGTTTCCAATTTTTGGTGCCAATCAACTGCAGAATACTTTGGATCAAATTCACCGACAACATTCAAACTAAGGAAATGTATGTTTCCCCCTAAATCCAAAACATTGTGGACATTGAAAGCACCGTGAGCCTGTCATGTGTTCCCTTGTGATCCGAGCCAATGAATAGATTCATAATCTTCGTCATCAATGCTAGATATCACTCTTTTTTCCTGGTCAATTTTTTTGGGTTTTCTCATAAAATTTAGCAGTCGAAATGAAGTCAACCATTTTGAAATAAATGCCCAACGAAATAAAATAGAGCCTTTTTAAACTATAACAACAACTATCATTTCCACGAAACATATTATTTGCCAATATGGCAAGGATTTTGGGGAAAATTGATCTACTAAAGAAGATAAATGTTTTATTTCCCATTTTAATTATTGACATTTGGAGTTCTAGTGATCCCATGTACTTTGTTGTTGACATTGTTGAAGGGAAAACTTGTACATATTTCATCCTTTTTTTGCAAGATTTAACAAACGGTTTGGATTATACTATTTTGACATAGTTTATCTACAAGATCTTTGATAAAACAACTTTAGATCATGAGGAAGTAAGAGGAGTGCAAGGATGCACTATCTCATCTCCATTGTCGACATAGTGCTGGATAGAAAGGAGAGCATACAGAATGGTAAAAAAACAAACATACCCTCATTTTCAATAGTTTATGAAAAGGATTCTATGAAGGAGAGGATGATAATGCACCCACCAATCCCACCTTACAAAAGGAGCTAGGCATTTGGGAAAACAAAGATAGAAAAGCATGTGCCCTTATTGTTGCTTTTGTAAGTGCAGAAGGGGTATTCATATAGTTTCAATCACATATTCTTATGGTTCATTGAAGAAGTTGAAATATCTATATGATTGACACTCAAAATTGGAGGTTGTTAGTTGATGGTCAAACTCTTCAACCTTGAGTTGAAAGACGATGACCCCCTATCCCTAGCCTATGAAAATAGAGCCATTATGTATGATGTAGATTACATTAGAGTTAAGATGGAAATTCATCTCAAAACCTTCATCAAGGCCCTCTACCTTAGATACTTTCATTATCTTGAATCCTTGCATGCTAGTGTACAAATAAAGTACAATACCTTTGACATCCTTGTGGAAAAGTTTAGAAAATGAGAGAAAGATTTCAAGGAGAGGAAGAAAAAAACTCAATCCCGTGAAGAAGCAATATTTCTTGCTCAGAAAGGGAATAATCAATCACATTATTTGATTCGGATTTAAACAATAACACAACAAATTATAGAGATAACCATAAACACAGATGCAACGGAAATAATACTTCATTTCATTACTGTAAAATACTGCAATATGCTTACAAACAGAAATGGAAATAAACCAGCTAGTGCGATGGTAGCTTATCTCTTAGAAGAGATGTGGCGCATACATGCCCCTGAACTGTGTTACAATGAGGCTCGAAGGCCTTTCTATTTCTGAGAAACAATAGAAAACACTAAACATCCAAAAACCTAATCCTAGAAGATGAAACACCAAACTGTGGGCCTCATTTGGGTAAATTGGTACATCAACTTCTCGAGGTCGTAACTTTGGCATACGATCTCCGTTTAACGCGCAAAATATTTCTATTCGAGGAATACAACTTCGGGAAGAGAAACATGTTGGACCCATTTTGCTCCCAACTTTCCCAAAAAAACGTTGTTTAGGGCCTCAAAACGGCTCCAGAAGTTCAAGACTCGAAAAACTGCTAAAAATAGTAAATTGTGTTACAATTAAGGAAACTGAAAAGCTGAAAGGAACAATGGTGGGGGTCCAAGTGAACTTGGCTGGTGGCCACCAATATCCACCTGGATCATTCTTCCCCCTTTAGGAAGCAATGGTCCCCATTGCATTGAGTTCCTCCATGAGATGAGGAATCTTCTATTGAACTTGGTCCCTGGTGAGCCACTTGCCTTGGTGAAGGAGTTGGCCTGCTTTGACAACTCGATAAAGTTGGTTATTCTGTTGGCGAGTGTGCTTGATCTGTGTGTCCATGATCCGATTAGTTGTCGCTTTTTCCATGCAATTTGGATTTAACTCTGTGGGTGTGAGTTGTTCTGCAATGTCGGAGGTGTCTAGTAATGGTGGAAAGTATGGTCGAAGGTAGTCCACATTGAACACTGGGTGTAGGCCAAGGAATGGGGGAATGTTGAGCTCAAATGCATTGTCTCCCACAACCTTGGTAATGGTGTAAATACCATATCGGAGTGGTCTGAGTTTCCGATAGGCTTCGGTAAGTCATTCCTTTTGCAAATGAAACCAAACTTTGTCGCCACCTGAAACTTATGTGGCACCCGATGTTGATCATGTCGCTGCTTGTACTTGGCATTTAATTTCTCCAGAATGTCATGGACCTGCTAGTGAATATGTTGGATGTGCTCAATGAAGTTGTTTGCCTTACCTATTTTGGACTGGACATGAGCTGAATCTGCGTGAGTAGTTGCAAATGGTATGGCCACATTAATGGGACATAGTGGCTGGAATCTGAAGCCCACTTGAAAAGGGATGTGGCTAGTTGAGTTGTGGAGAGCTCGGTTGTAGCTATGATGAACATAGGGGAGGCTCTCGTCCCATGTGCGTGGATTCTTTGAGTTTTACATGCACAAAATGTGTATAATCATCCTGTTGACAACCTATGTCTGGCCATCAGTTTGAGGATGAAAGGCTGTGGACTTAGTGAGTTTGGTGTCCAACATCGACCAGAGATTGGACCAAAATGTACTGAGGAACCTGATGTCCCGATCTGAGATGATAGACTGTGGGATCCCAAAGTGTACCCACACTCATTCAAAGAAGAGTTTAGTAGTGGCTTATACTGTGATATTATTCTTGCAGGCCGCCATAATGGCCGTCTTTGAGAACCTGTCGACGACCACAAAAACATAGTCATTTCCATGCTTAGTGGAAAGAAGGCCTAACATGTAATCCATGGAGATGAATTCCCAAGGTTGACTAGGGGTAGATGGCGAGGTATAGAGGCCTTGCTTCTTGATGGTTGGTTTGGCAATGGCACAAGCAGTGCAGGATCTGGTGTACTTCCCGACATCCTGTCGAAGATTCAACCAATAGAAATACTTCTGCAGTACTACCACCGTTTTCTCGACCCCGAAATGCCCAACAACCCGATTGTAGTGTGCTTCCAAAATCGTCTTGGCACGCTTTCTTGAAGGAACACAAAGGTGACCCAGGTGGCATAACAGGGCATCCTGGAGGTGAAAATCTGGAACATGCTGACCCTCCAAGAGTGTTTGGTATGTGTGGCCGAATTCTGGGTTTCTTTTGTAGAGAAGTGGCCAATCAGAAATCTCATGCCCACAAGAGTTGAGCACCATGGTTAATGCCATGATCGGTGGTCGACTGAGGCAATCTGAAACATTATTGGTGCTTCCCTTCTTATACTTGATATTCAAATGGAATTGCTGCAGGTATGTGGACCACTTTTGATGGCCATCATTCTGCAATTTCCCTTGGGTCTGTATGAATTGCAAGGGTTGGTGGTATGTGTGGATCACTATTTCCTTCCCCAAAATGTAATGCTTCCATTTTCAGCAGGCCTGCACAATGGAATACATCTCTTTGTCATAAGTGGGATACTTCCGGACTGTGTCTAAAAGTGTCTCACTGTGATATGCCACTAGATGCCCGTGTTGAGTAAGGACTACCCCAATAACATAGTTAGAGGCATCTGTCTTGACCTCAAATGGTTGTTGCAAGTCTGGTAATGCGAGCACTGATGCCGAGCAGAGGCAATATTTCAACTCTGTGAATGCATTCTGTTGAGATTCAGACCAAAAGAATTTTTCTTTCTCTCCTCGCTTGGTGACTTGACTCAAGGGCTAAGTGATATGAGAAAATCCCAACACGAACCTGCGGTAGAAGTTGGCAAGACCTAGAAAGATGCGGAGCTCTATCAGAGTGGTTGGAGATGGCCAATCCTGAATGACTTGGATCTTGGCTAGATCCACATGCACCCCCTGTTCATCAATAATGTATCCTAGATACTGAACCCGGGTCATGCCAAAAGTGCATTTCTCCAAATTGGCACATAACTTGTGTTGTCGCAGTGTTTGGAGAACCTGTCGGATGTGGTGGAGGTGCTCTTCCAAACTCTGGCTGAAGATCAGGATGTCATCCAAGTATACCACTAAAAATGAGTTGGTGAATGGCTGCAAGATGTCATCCATTAGCCTCATGAAGGTTGCAGGAGCATTTGTCAATCCGAAAGGCATAACCAACCATTCGAAAAGGCCCTCCTTGGCTTTGAAGGCAGTCTTCCACACATCGAAGGGTTTGATTGGTACCTAGTGATATCCTGACTTCAAATCGATCTTGCTGAAATATTTCCCCCCCTTCAGTTGGTCCAAGAGTTCATTAATCCGTGGGATCAGGTACCTATTACGGAAAATGATCTTGTTCAGCGCCCGATAGTCAATACAGAGTCTCCAAGTCCCATCCTTCTTCTGTACCAACATGATCGGGCTCCCACAGGGTGATGAAATCGGATGGATGTGACCTTTCTGTAGCAGCTCCTAAATCTACCTCTTGATTTCACCGTTCTCTAGAATGGAGCACCGATAGATTGGTCCGTTGGGAAGCGACGCAGCTGGGGTCAGATCGATGGAGTGCTTGACCTGACAGTGTAGAGGAATCCTTGCGGGGGGGCTGAAGATGTCCTCATACTCCTCCACGACCTTTTCCATCTATAGTTGTCATATGGAGGGGCCCTGTCTGGAGGTTGTGGCCACCATCTTCTTCTTTCCTTGAGGGGGTATCATGAAGAAAATAAATTTCCTGGTTTTAGAAATGAGCTTACTGCATTGTTTTGCAGTAACCAAAGAGATGGAAGTAGGTGGCACTACCTCCTATATCCTGTACAACTTATTTCCAAAATTAACAATCATAGCACGGGGCCTTAATTCATACACAGTATGTCACTTCCACAAGTATGGTTTTCCTAATAATACATCACAAACTTCAAGAGGAGAAATGTCACACAATACCTCATCTGTGAAGGGATTGATGTTGTATGGAAGGTGACACTGCTGGCTCACACGAAGATCCCGTCCTTGGTGAAGCCACCCAATGGTGTAGGGTTGTGGATGTGCTGTGGTCGGTAAGCCCAACCACTTCACGACCTCTGCCGAAATGCGGTTCTTTTGGTTCTCGCTGTTGACAATGAACTATAGCGGGGAGCCCTTTACCCACATCTAGGAGTGTAAGAGATGCTCCTCCTCCTCCGGATCTTCGAGTTCCTCCTTCTAGATCTTTGTGGTGGCAACAATGGCATTGGGCTCTGCATCGATAATCTGCTTCCCTTTGTCATTCCCCTTGTTGGGTTCTGACTCAGAGTTAGAACAT
The DNA here is from genome assembly GCA_031772625.1 of Pinus tabuliformis. Classification (NCBI taxonomy): domain Eukaryota; kingdom Viridiplantae; phylum Streptophyta; class Pinopsida; order Pinales; family Pinaceae; genus Pinus; species Pinus tabuliformis. Next base: position 702,173,482 of record CM062811.1, read on the forward strand.
GCATATGATTCTGAAACCTTTAGCTCAACCACTAATGATTGCTTGGCTTGACACTCACTTGTGTTGTGAGTGGAGCTCTTGTGAAACTCACACCACTTTCCTGTGTCCTTTTTTGGCTTCGCGGTGCTGTTCTTTGCTTGCAGCTTTGGCGGGTTGTCTTGGGCCACCCCGCCTTGGCTTCGTCCTTTGTTCTGCGGTTTGGGGTCACCTTTCCCTTGCTTCGGATTCACAGATCCAAAGTCTCGCTTCTTTTGTTTAAAATTTTGCTCGACCTTGATAGCATATTGGTATGCCATGTTGAGCGAGGAGATGTTCAGGAATTCTATTTCTTCCTAGATTTACTCGTGGAGGAAATCACAGTATTTGAGTACCAAATGCTACTCTAAATCCTTAATACCTAAATTTGTGCAAAGGGTATGGAAAATATTGGTAAACTTTGGCACATCTTGATCCCCTCCCTGCCACAACATGGCCCACTTTATGTATTGATCCTCGTAGCTTCCAATAGGGTAGTACTGCTCCTTGATGGCATCCTGGAATGAATTCCAAGTGGGTGCAGCTGAAAATATTGAGCATGTACTTTCATCCTTCTGCTCGCAGTACGTTTCCCACCAGCCATTGACGTGGGGGGTTTCTTTGAGAAGAGCGAAAACAATCTTTCCCTCACTGGAAAAATCATGAACAGAAAAATAACCCTCTAGTAAATTTAACCATTTATCGACGACATCTGCATCTATTTGACCCTCGAATATGGGGATTTCAAAATTAACTTGTACCTTAAACGGTGTGGTGTTTCCAGAGTAGCTGTTGGAAGTCCATGCGTTGCCCTTGGATAACCACTGAAGGATATGGGAAAATTTGTCCATCATCACGTTCCTTTGTCGCTCAAGCGCTTCTTTGAGCAAGATTTTGACAGGATCTCCTGTCCCCTCGTCTTTCTTTTCATCCGCCATGGGAGGCTATCGGGATTTGCGAGGCTTGTCTTGTAAAGGTTCGACCAGTTCAAGCCCTAACTCCTTATATCCCGACCTCATTGGGGACATGCAAAGAAAAATAGAGAAAAAGCAGACCGCTCTGATACCACTGATCCGGATTTAAACAAGAACGCAACAAATTATAGCGATAACCATAAACACAGAGATGCAGTGGAAATAATACTTCATTCCATTACTGTAAAATACTAAAATATGCTTAAAAACAGAAATGGAAATAAACCAGCTAGGACGATGGTAGCTTATCTCTGAGAAGAGATGTGGTGGCTACATGCCCTTTAACTATGTTACAATGAGGCTCGAAGGCCTTTTTTATTGTTGAGAAACAATGGAAAACCCTAAACATCCAAAAACCCAACCCTAGAAGATGAAATGCAAAACTATGGGCCCCGTTTGGGTAAATTGGTACATCAACTTCCCGGGGTCGTAACTTTGGCATACGATCTCCGTTTGACATGCACAATATCTTGCTAGAAATATCTGTCTGAGCCCTAAACAACGTTTTTTGGGAAAACTACTAAAAATAGTAAATTTTGCTACAATTAAGGAATCTAAAAAGCTGAAAGGAACAATGGTGTGGTTCTAAGTGGACTTGGCGGGTGGCCACCAATATCCACCTGGATCATTATTATCCTAAAATAAGTGGCAATAGAAGAGGTTGTGGAAGAAATAATTTCAGAGGTAGGGGGTAAACACCATTAAGGAGAAAGAGCTAATATTCATTGCATTCATTGCGACAGAGATGGACATAATGTGGCAACATGTACAATCCCTAGGGAGAGAATCAAAGACAGCCGATACCAGAAAGAAGAAAAAGGTAAAACATCAGATTCAACTAAAGGTAAAGCACATGAATCTGCTCATTATATTGTTACTCATTGCAATGTTGGAGCAACTAAAAATATGTTTCACACTTCATTTGCTTCTTGGAGAGATGCATGGCTACTTGATATAGGTGCAACCTGCCATGTGACCTTTCAAAAATATTATTTTTAAGATTTCAGTGATAATGTATATGGCACAATGTATTTTGCAGACAAATCAAGTCTCAATCCCTCATGACTTGGCAACATTAGGCTTAAAATTCTTGGACTTCCTAATTTTCTTCTGCATGATGTACTCTACCTTCCAAAGTTGTGGAGAGATTTGTTGTCCCTTGTTCACATCTACTAGAAAGGCCACTTTATTCATATGTTTGATGGAAAATAAAAATAAGAAAAGCATCTGACAAGATGGTTGTCATGATTGGAGTTGTTAGTGCTTGAATTTTGCCTCATGCTGAAAAAGACAAAATCCAAGGCAACATCAAACCACTTAGCCTCGTAGCTAGCCCTACGGGGCAGGAGAGGGCTCTCTCCGGGTCTATCTCGGCAAAAGGTCTTCAAAGGGCGGAGATGAAAAATAAAGAACACTAATTTTAGGCTAGTAAACTGATTGAGAAGGTTTGATTTCAGATTTTTAGGGTTTTGGTGGAAAACAGGGGGAGAGCAATTTTGGGTGCGGGAATGGGACACAGCTTTTGCAGAGGTCTTTTTGGGGCAAGGTAGGAGATTGTCTTGATGCCTTTGATTTAAGTGAATGGATAGGAATGATCGGTGAGGAGCTAAAGAGAGCAAGAAACTTTCGAGAGTTCTCTTTAGACAGAGGAAAACATAGATATTAAGCAAACTTAAAGGCAGGGCATATAAATTATGAATCCTACCTTAACACTTCATTTACTTAATGTGCAGAAAGAAAAGTGGGAAAATGATACACATAACACACTTACAAGTACATGAGAGAAACACACCATCAACACAAATAACCACAGGAATCCCAAATAGTGCTGCAAAACCCTGGTCTTTCCTTTGCCAAAATTGCAGAGATACAAAGTGTAATACAAAAGAAGCTTATCCCTCAAGAGTCCAACCATGAAAATGACTAAGAAAATACATAATATAGGAAAGCTAACACCTTTCCTTGCCTCTAGGGGTCGAGCTCATCATCCTAAGAGCTGTTTCAACCAATTCCAAACTGAGCACTACAATCTAGGCAATCAAAACAACTTGCCTCTATAAGCTAGGAAACCAATTCATTCATTAAATTTTTGACTTTTTTATGAATGAATCTTCTAGAAGAGATAAATAAGTGCCATGAAATCATAAAATTACATCAATTACATCAAGGAGGATGAAAAATCACTCCAAAAAGTCAAAACTAGTCAAATCTGCATTTTGCTGAGCTGTAGGTGAAAAATTGAGAAAATGTCCTGATGCGTAGCGCCCCAATTCTCAACGCGTAGCGCGCCTTTGAGCCAACTTTTGAGGCACTTCCTGGCATCCAAATGAGGCAAAAGTAGGCTTGTTGGAAATATCTGGATGTCTAATTTCCAACCCAAGTGGAATTTCTCAATTTGGTGTCCATTTGCCCTCCAAAATTGTAATCTCCCAAGACTGCTTCCTGTGTGTCCAAAAAGTGGCAGAAAGTCATTTTTTGCATGTTTTTTGACCTTCTGAGGGCTCAAAACCTGATGAAATGTCTTGGAAATTGCTGAGCAAGTGTAATTTTTCATGAAAAATTCAAAAATGCTGAGTTTTTGAGAAATGGACTTGCCCATCTTCATGGTAGCGCGCGGCGCGCTACGCGTTGAGAGCAAAAACCTGTGTGTGGCACAAAAAAGTCAAAATTGACCAAAATTGCTCAAAATTTCCTGAAATTTGAGCTGGAAGTGCATCATTGAGCACCATGCTCCTTCAAGGTAGCTTCAGCCAAAATATGAAGGGGATCAGACCTTTTCCTCCGTTTTAGTACCTTGGCCAAGCGTGCTTTAAGTACCTTCATTTTTTCTTTGCATACATGCATTCGATCCCAATAGTGGTTCTTCATGTGTCGGAGCATGTCTTTGTCCCTATTTGCCTTTGCTATCAACCTCTCTAGATGTGTGTTCACCTGAATGAGCATAGAGCTTTGCTCCTTAGGTGTCAAATCACCTTGTCTCTTGCGAGCCAAGTTCCGGTCTTCTCGGATCCTGCGCAACTCATCAAGAGAGTGTTCATCCTCTAATTGCTTGTTGCGTTGCTCTAAATAAGTAATTGTCCAATTTTCCATCTCCAATCTTTGTTGCAACAAGTCATTTTCAGCCCTTAGCTGCTGGATGATCTCCTTTGACTCTAGGTTAGGAGAAATGATATCAAGGTCAACAACATCTATGTCTGGAACACCTGATGGCCCCTCATCAATCTTGGGTTGCTTGCCTCTCTCTGGTACCTGTGCTGCTGTCGAAAGCGAGTCCCCTTCCACCTGATGTGGAGATAACACTCGCTGTGCTGATGAAGAAGGCGAGACCCCTTCCACCTGATGTGGAGATAATACTCGCCGTGCAGATGCAAATAAGGCCCTGTGGCCTCTCTGATATGTGACAAATGGAGGGGAGCTGACATGCTCGGGCTCTGGAATGTCAAACTGATGTAAAGGCCCTCCCTCATCACGGACAACCTCAGGAGGTGGCTGTGACACTGTGAACAAGTCACGAGAAATGAAATCCTCCCATGGAATAGCCTGTTGTGCCAACTGATGCATGACCACAATCTTGATCAGTGCATAATGATAAATGCTCTTGTGTTGCTGTGCTGGGTTCTTTCTTTGCACCAAGGGCACCATCCTCTCTATATTTCGGCACATGAAAAATGGAATGTTCATCATTCGTACCCGTGTGAAATGCATCAACAAACGGATATGGTACGAATACAAACGTGAAAATCTGCCCTCATAAGTGAAATAGCGAATGATGATCCTCATCAAAGGTGCATACTCGTCTCTTAAGAATCTGAAGGGAAAAACACCAGTTAGGTGCCTCATATATACAGGTTTGATATATGGATCATAATGAAATCGGTCCAACTGCTGGCGCTTGTTCCACTCTTCTCCAATATTGGGTATCCCTGTTGCTTGAGCAACAATCTCGGGTGACAATGTGAAGTCCACTCCTGCAAGATTCACATGCCCATTGTGCAAATGTAGGACAAACAAGCGGGTCAATTCCTTGTGGTGTTGAATTTGGGAGATTCTTTCACAATATTCATAGCATGATAAATATCGAAAACATGACACTGCAAGTGGACAAGCTCGTAGATAAGCCAAAGAGGTGGGCTCCTCCCTGACATGCTGACCACCTTTACCTTCCCTGTGATGCCTCCTTGGCACCTCTATGGCGGTGTTGTTTCACAGTCATCACTTTGCTCATAATCTGTTTCGGTTTCTGACATGGTTTTGGAGGCAAGTGACTGAAAAATAATGCTGACTGTGCACCCAATGAACTGCTGTTTTGACTTGTTTAAATGCTGTTACCAAGGGGACAAACACACATGGGAAATGTTAGGGAAAAGGGAAAATTGAGGGGATTAGAGAAAACAAATGTGAAAGGAAATTTTAGGAAAGGAATATGGAACAATTGCAATCATAATTTGTGGGATTTTAATGGGAAGTAGGGGTTTAGAAAATTTACATAAGGTTTTAGGAATTAGTAGGGTTTAGGGATTTTAATGATTTTTAATAGGGAAATTATATGATTTGCATGGAAAAATGTCAAGGAAAATGGTGAGGAAAATATGGGGAAATAGGAATGGGAAAATGAGTAACCTTGGGCAGCAAATTTCAATGAAACCCTAGCACATTTGCATTTTTAAATTTGATACAGCAAGGTAGGGTTTTACTCCATATTAGCATGGAATTTTTGTATGTTCATTGCTCATTCATCTTAGCCAAACCAAAACCACCATGGATTAGAGGCCTACCTGAAAAGATTTGGAGAGAGAAGCAGTTTTGGTGGCTTGCTGGCGATTTCCTGAGCAAGAGACCCAACGTGTAGCGCGCCCAGCCTGATGCGTAGAGTGCCTCCAACGCGTAGAGCCTGAGCTAATTAACACTGGAAAATGCGCACTGATGCGTAGCGCGCCCCCAACTTGTAGTGCGCCTCCTCTGATGCGTAGCGCGCTGCTGCAACTGCTCAATTCGCCCAATGAACCTTGAAATTGACTTGACAAGTATTCTCTTGAAGTGTTGAGAGGCAAATGAGTTACCAATGAGGAATGGTATGCTTTTATAGGCTTCCTTTTAATTTTTACTTGCCCAAAACCAACTTTGTAATGTTTTGAATGTTGACACTTTTTGCTTTAATTGGCTCTGACCTTTAATTTCATTTCTTTGAAAAATTGGTTGAAATGATGATTTCTTCTGAAAATTTTTGCAGGGATAGCTTCTGGGATGCTTTGGCAAAGGAGACCAAGACTGCACTTCGACATTTGAAGAATTTGAAATTTTGAGAATTTTTACAAAAATGAGATAACGACCTTGTTTTCAAAAACATAGTTTTTGAGAACAAGGCAAAAATTTAGTTGTACAATGATAAGAAATGTTTAATGAAGGACATCCCTCTGGCCTGCTGGTCCTTGATGACCTCTCAAAACAAAATTAGACTCAACCCTAGACCTAAGACCTTAAAACTTAAAGCAAAATGAATGACCCTTTGAGGACTTTATTTATTTGAACAAACCTGAACCAGCAGTGCCAAACAAGAGGGGAATAACGACATAAACTCCTTCCACCAAGATTATGGCATGCCTAACGGAATGCAACATGATCACACTGATGAGACACCTAACTATGAAATGCAAAGAGATTTGATCTCTGGTGGAGGGCTACTAGATCGACTCTAACAGGAGTAAAGGAGGAAAGATTGTTGAGGCTAGAAGAAACATTTGGTCATGCACAAAACTCTACATACCTCTCTCAACACAATGAAGGTAAATTACCATCCAATCATCTATGTCATGCAATATTTGGACATCTTAATTATGACAGTATTTGTTTACTGAAAAAAATTGTTTTTTTTAATGGTTTTCCAACTAGTCCTAGGAAACTAAGGCAATGTGACGCTTATCTCCTAAGAAAACATATCAAACAACCATTTCATGATTTTACTTCTAGAGTACATAGAAACTAGCACTTATTCATTCTTATTGGTGTGGCCCTACACAAATGGAAATAAATATATGATGAATTTTATTGATAATTACACCAGAATGTGTTACGTATATTTGTTGAAAGGTAAATCACTAGCTTTGAAGCTCTTAGATATTTTCATGTATGAATTGAAAATGATGCCTAATCACATATTGGCTCCCTTCATACTAATAATGGAAAAGAATATACTTCCGATGAATTTAAAAACCACTTTCACCAACATGGGATTCATTATCAATTTATTCATTAGAGCAATTTTGAGGTCTAAAATGGGCCTCCTAAGGAAATTATAAAATAATAGTGGAAATAATAAAATAAGATTAGATTACATCATCAAATTTTAGAGGGAAAAAGAAAAAACTACTTTTTCAACTCGTATTTTCAACTTATCTCCCTATGGGTTTACTTAAATTTCGATGCGAACACTCGTTGGATGCAAAATTTGATTGCTCATCCAAGGAGTGCCCATGTTGCATACTTTCGATGGACCCGACCACACGAAAAATGAGAAATACATGAAAAAATGTGCAATCACGTTTTTTCATGTATTTCTCATTTTTCGTGTGGCAGGGTCCATCGAAAGTATGCAACATGGGCACTCCTTGGATGAGGAATCAAATTTTGCATCCAAAAAGTACTCTTGCTAGAAATTTGAGTAAAACCTTAGGGAGATAAGTTGAAAATATGGGTTGAAAAAGTAGTTTTATTATTTTATTATCTTTTAATCTTTTTACTTTTTTACTCCAAAAATGGTGAATCATCCCCATTGTTGAAATCATCATCTTGAATTCTATTGGTTCTTATAAATTTTATTTTTGTTGTACATTTTTCTTAGGAGGCCCATTTTAGACCTCCAAATTTCTCTAATGATTCCATACAATATCAACAAACTGGTGTAGCTAAAAGAATGAACAAGACTGTCTTGAATATGGTTCACTCAATGATGTTTTTCGAAAATGTGAAGATGATGCTTTGGTCTAATGCAATTTTATGTGCAACATATGTGAAAAACAAATGTCCATCTCATCCTCTAGGAAATAAGACTCCTTATGAAAGGCAGTATGGCCACATTCCTTCGGTAAGACATCTCAAGGTCTTTGTTCCACATGCTATGCGTTGATTCCTAAGGAAAAAAGTAGCAAGTTTGATGCAAGAAGTCACAAGTGCATATTCTTAAAGTATTCTATAATGTCCCCATTTTTAGTTTCCCATATGACGCGGCTAAGATGGATTTCCAGGGTTGGTGATAGGTTGGTCACAAGAGTGAGATTTTGTTATCAGGGGGGCCAGAGGGTTTTGGAGGAGTTTTATGGGGTTTGATGGAGTTCACTTGGCATATTTCATCATCAAAGTCAATTCTTCATAGTTCATTCTTAGTTCTGCCACGCTCCAATGATTCTTGTAAAATAGGTTTATAATCAACATATGTTATATAAAAACACTAAAAGTGTTGTGGGGAGTAGATTATTTTGAGGAACACCTTAGTGTAATAGCTCATTGGAACCAGAACACAGAAATCTATAGGATGTGATGATAGAAAGTGACTTTCAGTGGTTGGAGAAATCGTAGAGGTGGATTTACCATTTTCCCTAGATTATAAATTACTTTAATTAGTCACTTATTTAAATAAAAAGGGGAAATGCTTAATTGAAGAAAAAGTCCAAAAATGGGAAAAAATGATAAAATATGGAGGAGAATATTCTAGAATGGAAATTAAAATAATAATATGAAGTGCTTCTAGAAGGTTAAAGAGAGGTCTATCCAATCTTTAAAGGAGGGAAGACCAAGTATTTGGGACATCTTGGATTGGTTGTATTTTCTGTTGGTGAGGTATGGGCAACTTAGTTCTCAGCTTCAGTAATCCCTAGGATGAAAACCCTTGGGTAATTTGGTGAGAGTGGATGAAAACCCATCACATCCCTTGGTGAATTCATTCAGAATTCACAGGTGCATTCATAAGTTCAATTAACATTTCAAAGTAATACAAGACAATGTTATAGGTAAAACAATTGTGCATGGAATTGCTTGTCGATAGGAAGGTGTAGAGTTTGTAGAATTTGGAAAATTTTGGTTACAACGAAGTATTAGTTGGTTTTTCAATGCCATGATTAGGAGGTAGTGTGGATAATGTTGAAAAATGTGTAACTAGGTTTGGTCTTCATAAATGTGAAATGTACTTTTGACTCTTGTAAATTGTAAAATGAAAGAAAAAATATTATTATTGATTTTGGAGCATGGGCATGCTCAAGGTCTTGTATTTTATAGGTCAAGCACCCGTTGAGTTCTTCTAGGGTTTTTATTAGGTCAAGAAGTCAAAAAATTCATTGTCATAAGTTGAAGACCCCTTCGGGCACATTTTATCTTGTAAAGAAAATAATTTTTTCTTTTAAAGAGTCAAAATACCCTCCAAGACCAATTCGGCCTGGCAGTTGACAAGTCGGTCTAAAAGGAAGAGCCACGTCCAACTTGAAGAGCCTATATATAGGAGGAAAGTCGACCTCGTTGATAGATATTCATCCATCACTAATTCTAGTGAAGAAGGAGGAAGGAGAAGGAAACAAAGAAGGAAGAGGACAAAGGAAACTTTTGTTTAGGATATTTCTCTCTCACACATGCTAAAGAGGACTAGGGTTTTTGCAGCAGATCTAGGGTTTCTATCTACAAGTTCAATCTTGGAGAAAAGAAGGCAAGTAGGTCAAACGAAAGTCATCAAGGGTCATCCTCAAGATCCATAAGTGATGGAAAGTAAAGCGAAGGTCAAAGGAAGGTTCAACAAGTAGATCAAAGCTCACATGTGTGGCAACAACAACTGTTGCGGGGAGGCGAAATTTCAGATATGTAGTGGAGGCTGAAATTCTGTTGCTGGAGGTCAAAGAAGTGTTACTGGAAGAGATTTGAATAGGTTTGACTCGATCAAGGTTAGAACAACATTCAGAGAGGTTGGTATTGGTCTTGGAGGGTACTAGGGTTAGTCTTAAATTCTTGTAATTCATCAATTGAAGAATATATAAGGAAGAGAAGAGATTTGCGAGGTTTCCTCTCAAGTGGAGAGGTTTTGGTCATAGCTTGGAACCTATATTTTGTGTTCTTGTTCTTCTTGTTTTTGGTAGTTGTTTGATGATACACACATGTAATGTTAGCCTCTCTCATAAAACAATAATAAATCCAAAAATAAATAAATAAATTAAATATTCCAAGTTAGGAATTTGTGCCTAACTCTTGGGTTGTTCCTCTAAGATAGGAGTTAGTTTAGGTAACTCCTATATTGGTGTGTGTCTGGTGAGAAATTATCTCAACCAAAGGAGAAATTATCTCAACCAAAGGTGTCTAAGATATCACACACTATCTTGAGAACACTGTCTCTCATCTATTTATTTGTAACACTATATTAAATTATTTTAATGAAAATGAGAGAATACCTGAGGAAGCCAGGAGGCTGAAGCCTTTTCCGCCAATATTTTGTGTCTAGTTTATTATGTGTTGTTTATATATTTGTCTGAGTTAATTTCATTTTTCAATATGTGGTATCAGAGCTATGTTAGACTTGTGTGAGGCTGCATCCAAAGCCGTGAGATTGCAAGTTATTTGTAAGGCGGTTGTTGTAGCGTGAGCGTGAAACTATAACAAAAAGGCCAAAACCGTCAAGGGGCGAGAAGACGGATGCATCTGAGACGATCTCAGCAGATCTATGTCATCGGGTCGTGTTGGTAACGTGGATTACATATTTGATTTGTTTTCATATTACAGTTTTGGTTTATCGAAGAGCAATGTAACCTGCATTTGTATTGTGGGCAATCGAAATTTGCAAGGAGCGCAGAGCTCTATGGAGGACTTGTGCATAGAACAATATTCAGCTTATGCATAAGACCTGTAGCATGACTTATGGAGGTAATTGACAGCTACCAGAGCGTTGAAGAAGAGTTGCCATGGAAATTGCAGTCTTGAGATCCAGAGGGTCGTCATTGCCAAAGCTTTCGAAGAGGATGACATGATTTATGCTTGAAGACAAATAAATTCCACATAGCCTGTGTCTGCACCAGTTGGTGATGAAGCTCCAGTTGAGGTCATTGATACCAAATTTATTGGGCCCGACCCGAATGAATGCATTCTAACCGATTAGATTCTAAGTTTGAAATGGCCTGGCAATGTGACTGGTGGATTTTGACTGCGACAGTTCAAGCTCCGAGGATCTATTGTTTAAGATTGTCAATCGATCGAAGAAGGGATTTTGCCCCAAGGCCCGTAGAGATTGGTCGATCGATGGAATAAATAAGTGGTGCTTTGGCTCATTGCAATTTTGTGTTTAATTTTCAATTGCTTCCATGTTTTTTCTGTGCAATTTCATCACTGTGGCCCTCGGCTGCATCACTTAGTATTAGACTAGCTTGCTCCATGTGAGAGCAGATAACTTTAATTGTTCCGCAGAGTTTTTGAATGAGAAGAGTTGACTGATTAATGGAGAGCTATTGCTAATGGAGGATTTGTGCTGCAATCGAATAGATTTTATGTAAGAGACATAAAGCTAACTGGTGATAAGTTTGGGTTTCTGCCTTTTCTGCAGTTCATCTCCATTCTAATTTTGTCCTCCATTTGGTTCTCTTCCTTGCCAAGGATTCTAGCAGTCATGTCATAGCCGAAGCATTCACAGTGAAGGCACCTGCGTTCATAAACAAGCGTAAAGCCACCTCTGGAAGCAACTTGCGTAAGGAAGGCCTGCGCTAGACTTCCAACGTACAAGAAATTGGAGGACTAGCATACAACAACATATACGTTGTGTTTCTTTCACAATACAACAATGTGACCAGCTGCGTGACAAGCTACCTGACCAGAACCTTCGTGGAGAACTTGCTTGAAATCGCTGCTATTGAGTTTTGAGCCTGCGTTGGTTGCCTATTATGCCGGCGTCCCAAGAGTTACTTCTTCGTGGCTGCGTTACTTCCAAAGGTACAACACATGTCACTGAAGGAAAGCGTGGAGTTGTTTTAATTATCCGCATAGCACCTGCAAGTAACGTTGAGTTTCATTAAAGCGTTAATGGATTGATTCAAACCATGCCATTGAAGTGAATGCCCTCCAACTATTCTAGCTTTCACATCCATCAGGTAGATCAAATTTTCAAAGTCAAAACATTTTAAAGCACTCTTAATGGAGTAATATTTTTAAAGGTTTTATGCTTGGGAAAATGTGCATTTCCAAAACGTGAGTTTATAACTTTTTACTTGTGTTTTTCTTAAGATTTATGCATAAAAAAAAGAATGAGTGGTGTAATGTGAAGCCGAGATTTTATTATGCTTGAGTTTTAAGTGGGCATAAGTTAGCTAAAGTGTTTTTTTGGAGAGATAAAGAGTGAATAATATTTTTTTAATTTTTGTAATGAGGTATGCCGTTTAAGGTGTAAATTTTTTTTTTGGAGTGCTTTTGGGAGATATAAGAAGTGACATAAGAAAGAAGATGAGTGGATAAGGTGTATATTTTTTAATTTTGGAGCGATAAGTGAAGTTTTTAAAAAAATGAAGTTCATCATTGTATTTTTGAAGAAAGCTTTTTAGCTGAGTATACTTTTATTTTTGAAGACAAGGGGTTGTGTGAAGGTGAAAGTTGATGTAATTCACTATTTAATAAAGACATTTTTTTGTGGTGATTGTGTCCTAGATCCGCCCGAAATTGAATAAGGGGATCTTAGATACACAAAGTGTGTGTTGATGATGGTGCATGCTTCATGTTGTTGTTTTTTGATTTGTGTCTAGTTTTGACACAAATGATCTCTTTTAACACACATCAAGTTCAATGCAAGCAAGCACAACACTTGTAACGAAATTGCTGCAATGAAGGATAATTAAACTCAACACATGCATTTGCGTCACTACAACAAATAATCATTGTTTTCAACATCGGCATTCTACCTCAACAAACAAATACACTCAATACAATCAAGTTCATGAATCTGCAAACTCTCGCATTTGAAAGCAAAGTCTACATCACTACAATCAAGTTAATGAATCTGTAAACTTCAACGTTTTAGAGCACAGTCTACATCAACATTATTGAACTTGTAATCGAACTCAAATCACATTGAATTGTAAGGGTGCATTCTCGGTTGAAACGACACCCAAGTCTTGAATTGAGTCTAATTGAATTCATTGTAGTGAGTCATTAAATCATTAAGTGTTTTTTGGGTGCATTTTTGACAGTGTTGGACACCCTTCCTTTAAGGGAATCAAGTGAGTCCATGAGTTTTAACTCTAAATGAAACAAACAACAAGTTCACATCTCCTACAAGCGAGCGTGAGTATTCATTCAAGCAATTTGCGTCAAAACAGTACAAAGTTCAAACCTTCAAGCGAGCCAAAGTGAGGTTCATTGCAACAACCATCAAAGCAACCAAACAAGTTCAACTCTAACACCAATCAAGCAAGTTGAGATCGACATCAAGCGAGCGTGGCTATTCATTCAAGTGAGCGTGAAGTCATTCAAGCAAATACGATCATCATCAAGCGAGCATGAATTCTAGAGTTTAAGCAAAAAAGTTCTACAACTCTACCAAGTGTTCCCAGCAAGTGCAATAAGCAACAAATCAAGCGAGCGTGCCATTCAAGTCCCATAGCAAGCGAACCTATTATTCAAGTAACAAAATCAAGTGAAACAGTTCAAAGCACGACATCTACGACAAGAGAGCTTGATTTCAAGTGAGCAAGTTCAGATGGCGCAACATATTCAGTGGTTACACATTCTTCACAGTTTGATCATCTCTTGTGATGAAGACATGGTGCACATCAACAAAGAAACTCTTGCCGATCTTTCACGACATCTACAACAAACACATGAAACCATTGAGTTTCTTCAACTAGAGTCGCAACTACAAAGAGATGAGCTGCAACAAAAGAGTGCTTCTTCCAAGTCATTCAACCATACAGATGAAGATAAAGATGTTGATTCCAAATCACTCATCCAAACAACTTCAAGTGTCGAAGTTGTTCATGATCAAATTCAAATTTCTTCCAAACCCATCATCAAGCCCTTGGAAGAGATTCAAAATAACAAGAATCGACGAGGCTTAGGATATGTCACTGATGGCACCAACTTACATATCCCAGATTATTCCAAGCCAATTAAGTTCATCAATACAGGATTTCTTGCACAACACACCTTAGCAGGTTATGAGAAAGTTGCAGACAAACAGAATTGCACGCAACCTGAAGTTAATGTCCAATTGAAATGTTCTCATTGTCAAACAACCGGTCATATGGAAGATCAATGTTTTGATCTCCATCCTTGTCGCCATTGTGGCAAGCCCAATCATTCCTTAGAAAAATGTCGCAACCAACAAAAATCAGCCAGATTGAAGATACATTATGAATGGATCGATCCTTGGGAATGCTCATCCACAGTCAAAAGATTGTATCAGTTCTACAACCGAATACAATCACACATAGTGCAGCCAGCAGTGAACTGATGATGGTACTCTCATGCAGTTGAACGAGGGAGTACAACAGTGAAACTCTCCTACACTTGAAGGGGGGAGTTCAAATATATTTTGGAGAAGATTGTCTCTCCTTTCAGCTGAAAAAGGGGGAAAATGTCAATGAAATTGACAAGTGGTTTTCAGACCGAAAGTCTTGACAACATCAACGAAGTAGCTAATGGGCATCTTCATCAGCTAGTGGGAATTTATCATCATCAGTGAGCATCAACAAATTCGCCAGTGGGCGATCGACAACCAAAGCAGCAGTGAGTAGCTTTCATCATAGCAAAATCAACATTGAGTTGTTTTTCGACATCTTCAGCCAGTGGGCGATCATCATCAGCAAATATGCCAGTGGGTGTTCATCAAATTGTGTCAGTGGACACCATATGCTGTTTTCAAGCAAAGGATAGTTGGATCCTTTTGCGGCTTGGCACATGATGGAGTTGTCAAGCGTCCTTTCGAGATGAATCAGTCATGAAGTTGACTTAGTCTCTTCATATTGTAGTTTCTTCAGCATCCAGATTTGGCGGTTTTTTCAGGCAATGTTTTTGAAGATCAACATGAGAACTTGGAAGATGGTTCCTCATTCTTATTTTGGATTTATCATTGAAGGGGGGAATGTTAGCCTCTCTCATAAAACAATAATAAATCCAAAAATAAATAAATAACTTAAATATTCCAAGTTAGGAATTTGTGCCTAACTCTTGGGTTGTTCCTCTAAGATAGGAGTTAGTTTAGGTAACTCCTATATTGGTGTGTGTCTGGTGAGAAATTATCTCAACCAAAGGAAAAATTATCTCAACCAAAGGTGTCTAAGATAGCACACACTATCTTGAGAACACTGTCTCTCATCTATTTATTTGTAACACTATATTCAATTATTTTAATGAAAATGAGAGAATACCTGAGGAAGCCAGGAGGCTGAAGCCTTTTTTGCCAATATTTTGTGTCTGGTTTATTATGTGTTGTTGATATATTTGTCTGAGTTAATTTCATTTTTCAATATATAATAATAAGTAACAAATATAATATTAAGTAAAAAGACATCACAAGCAGTTATGAAGTAAAGAGAAATCACTATAATCATTTCCCTGTAGATTTCTCAACAGATAATATAGATGGATTTCGGGAATGGTCACATTGGAGTAATAGTGTTAGGGTGGTGTAATGGAAATGACGTTGTGCATGCGAATTTTAATCAACCATCGTGAAAAATCAGAGTGTTGATGTTGTATCATACAAAAGTACATTATGAATAGACCGCCCCCCCATCCCCAACTTGAAATGAAGGTCATCCTTATCCATTGCAACAAGATGGTCAAATCACCCTTGATTTGTAGAATTGAGAGTAAATAATAAGGGTTTACATGTCACAAGCTTACCAATAATGTTGACACAATAATTGGTAGGACAATGCTAACTCAATTGGAAGCACTTGCTAGAAAAGTTCATGGAAATTGTTTGTGTTGGGTCCCCTCCATGTGATCATAGTGGCAACAACAATGATATAGTCATTAGCGAAGTCCATTGTAACAACAAGAAAATGTTTTCAGCAAAAAAGACTTGCTAATGATAGCTTGCAGCATGAGGATCGACAATTTGTTCTTTTAATCATTTAGCAACAACATATGATGATCAACAACAACATTAGGTAGTTAGAAACAACATCTGGTGGTTAGAAAGTACATCCGGTTTGTGTCAGCAATGACACTTAAGCCTTAATATCAACAAAAATATTTGATTTTCAACATTAGCAAGTATATATGGTTTCAATGTCAACAACAATATTCAATCTTTAGTATCAACAAACCAATCATAGGTGAAATAGAAGAAAAAGAACATGAAGAAGCTATTGCAAAAAAATAATGTGTTGACTGCCAACAAGATGGCTTTTAGTAATCTCTTTGTCTAACTGTGTCCCAAAGGGGTTTTCATCATTAAATATTTTTATTAAATTTTCTCGCCTTTTTTTGAAAAATAAAGAGAAATAAATTAAATAGATGGTATCACAGGAAAAATATCCTTTTCCCCAATAACTTCAAGATCTAAATATGATACAATGTCAACAAATGAATCCTTAGAAGTTGGCTTGTGATACAACTAAAGATGTTGTCCATTGACAAGCAAATATGTTTGTGACCCATCAATGCTTGTTAGTTTTATAGTCCAATTGTCGAAGATTGTATCCACTTTATAAGGAACTAGTCCCCTAGTACAAAGATTTCCCTTAAATTCCTTAAATCTAGAGTCATATAATAGAGCTTAGTCACCCATCTGAAACACTTAATTTTTTATGAACCTGTCGTGCCACTTGGCACACTAATTTTGGATCATATTGGTACATTTCACATCATCCAAGCACATATCTCCTAATTCATTCCACTGATCTAAGGTGATGTTTATATGTTGTAGTTAAGTCCAAATTCACCTCCAAAGTAGTTCTGAGTGTCTTTATTTCAAACTCAATAAGAAAGACATGATTATTACCATACACGAGCTCATATGGAGAAAATCCTATGGTATTCCTCCAAGTGATTCTGTAAACCCAAAGCACCTCCGGAAGTCTTTTAGCCCAAACTTGACGGTGAATTTCCACTATCTTTGTAAGAATTGCTTCGGTCACTTTATTAATACTCGCTACTTATCCATTAGCCCGTGGATGATAAGGTGAATTAACTTGGGATGGATCTTATATTTCTTTACAAGTTTCTCAATCTGCTAGGAAATGAACTATGACCCTCCATCTTTAACTATATTGTTTGGAACTCCATACCAAACAAAGATGTCTTTAAAAAGGGAGTATGCAATAACCCTTTCAATAGCCTTAGTAAGTGCCTTGGCTTCAACCCACTTGGTGACGTAATCTATGCATACCAAACTATAATACTTCTGCTAAGATGGGGGAATAATTGGTCAAACAAAGTCTAAGGCCCATCTCTCAAAAGGCTTTATCACCAGTGAAGTTGTAAATAAATTTCATCTAATTGGATAGGTGGCCCATCCTCTAGTAGTTGTCACAACCTTGAAAATAATTTCTTTCATCTTGGAATATGGTAGGCTAGAAATAGCCTATTTGAAGCACCTTATGACCTATTCTCCTGTCAACAAAGTGTCCACGACAAGGCTCATCAAGAAAATATTGTAAAATGTCATAGGTTTTATCATCTACTACACACCATATGATTTTATGGTCTAGGCTAGTATGAAAGAGGTGAACATTCAACCAAAAATATCAAGCACTTTGTTGAATGATTTTTCATTTCTCCTTAGGAGAAAGGTGCTGCAGAAGTTTCCTGCAACAAGATAATTAACAATATATGCATACCAAGGTGAGTAAGTGGAAACCACAAAAGATATTCATTTGGGAAAGAATCCTCAACATGAAAATTATCATCACTGTTAGGCAGTCTAGAGAGGAAATCAACAAAAACATTATCCTTTATAGGCTTGTCTACAATGGTGATATCAAATTCTTGCAATAATAATAACCATCTAGTAACTCTACCATTGGTAACTAGTCTGTTCATGAAAAATCGAATAATAGAATGATCAATATGCACAAAACTTGATAGCCTATAATATAATGCCTAAATTTATTGATGGCATGTACAACAACAAGAAATTCCTTCTTAGTTATCATATAATTTAATTATGTAGGAGTCAAGTTCTTGCTAACATAGTAGATGGCATAAGGTTTACTTCATTCTTGTTGTCCCAACATAGTCTGAATGGTTGTATCAGAGACATATATGGAGATGTGGAGCGAAAAATCCCAATTTGGCCCTCATAAGATAGGAGCTACTGTTACACACCACTTAAGACCTACAAAAGCATTTTTACACTTGTCAATCCATATAAATTCTTTATCTTTTGAAAGTAGGGTAGACAATGGAGATGCACTTTTAGCAAAAAAATATATAAAGTGCCTATAATATCCTACATGCCCTAAAAACATATGTACTTATTTTTGTGTCTTAGGAGTAGGAATCTTCAAAATTACCTCAATATTTGTTGGATCGACTTATATACCCGTAGTAGAGTGATAATTTCACAACACAATCCCTTTGTTCATATCATATGGCACTTTTCAGTGCTCAGAGAAATATGAGTTTATATGCAACGTTATAGCACCTTCTCTATTGAAAGCTTCATTAAACTTATCACCATGTGATGTGAAATCATCCTTGAAAATTTCCAAGCAGTCATTAACCAGATTAGAAAAATTCCTAACATAACTCGATGGAAGTTTTTTGGTGCATTACAGAGTCCAAAAGGGAGGTATTTATAGGCAAATGTACCCCAAGGGATGGTGAAGGTGGTATTGTCGTAATATTTAGGGGCAAGCTGGATCTGATTATAACCACTAAACATGTCAAGAAATGATTTTTTTTTTTTTTTTTTTTTTTTTTTTTACCAAAAATGGTGGCAAGGACTTAATCAATAGAAGGCAATGTGAAATATTCCTTTTGAGTGGCTTTATTAAGATCGCTGTAGTCAACACAAATTCTCCAATTTCCATTTTTCTTAAGAACAAAAACAAGTGGAGATACCCATTGATTGTCGAAGCTGAGGTTGTCAGACAGGATGTGATCCCTCTTTTAAATAAATATGGTGAGTGCATAAACTAGGGTGAATACACTTCATGTCCTTATAGTCCCATGCCAAAACTTCTTTATGCTTTCTCAGTAGCTATACTAGATTCTTCGTTTTCACAAGAGAGAGATTAGAATTAATATTCAAGGTCTTCCTAGGATCAATCTCAACTAGAATACTCTTAATACTCAGGGAAATTTGTATTTCTTTTTGTAATAAGATCATCAATACCATCATCCTTACTAGGTTTGTCTATTATAAAGCTCAATAGTTGGGACAATGGTTGTGTAACAACAGAGGGGTCATTAATAAGATTGTTGATGGTACCATTCGATATTTCATTTTTGAAATATAAGTCCTTGCCAATAGTAAATATTAGTCATGTGTCATCCCCTTTTGGATCAAATTTAGGCTATAGAGGGCTCTCATAATCAACACTTGGCTTGGTTGGAGGAAAAATAACAATGTTCTTGGTAGCATTCCCATTGGATATGGTCATGAATCCTGATCTACACCTGGTAAATGCATATATAGTGGCTAAACAAGGTCCTCCCAAACATGTCTTAGGATGTAACACCACAAAATAAACTAGGTACTCCTAAGATTCAACTGAAATACATATATCCTATGGTATTACCTCATGCCAAATTTTATACCTATCATCTAGTTCCAACACAGTGGGGGTTGGTATTAGATTGGTGAATCCAAAAAGCTCAAAGGTTTTCCTAGTCATTATATTGATTGCAACACTCAGGTCAACCAAAGTATTTGGAATGATTATTCCTCCAATGTGAATAGTCGTTGTTGAATTCCTAGGGTCCTCATTCTTGGTAGGTGGGAGTTCCACCAACATTGATTCTAACAGTTTTCTCACTACATGCACAGTAGGTGGATCTTGGGGTTTCCTACCAGGTTTCTTGACACAAAGATCCCTTATTATTTTTGTGTAAATCAGGACATCTCTAATTTCTTAAAGTGGTGGAATTCAGACATGTAAATTCTTTAGTTCTTTTAGAAAACCAAACTAAGGTTAAGGGGTAGCCTTAGCTACAGTTAAATTTTTCTAGATATGGTGGATTTAAAAGAGTCTTAGTGTTGATAGTAGCTTTGATTATTACATTCCATGCAGTAGCAGTGACATCAACCGTCACAAGAGATTTAGTTGTATCAACAACATCATTTGTTACAGTGGTATCGATTGTCATAGTGGTCTTGGTAGTAATAATATCGTTGGTTGTTACAAAGGGTTCAACTTGTTTCTTGTCCAATGATCCCTATTTTGGAGTTTCCTCCCTAGGTGAACTATATTATTCATTTTCTATGATGACAAAGGAAACTCTCGAGTTTACTATTCTCCCTTATCGTAATTGTAATTCATTACACCCAACAAGTGACGTACAGTAAGTGGGGAAAATTGGCACTTCAATTTGTTCCGTTGCTTTATTTTTTGGATTAGGGTTAGGATATATAGGTAACTAAGGTCATAAAGGAGGGTTTCATACCTATACATTAGAATGTTGTAGTTGTTTTTGTTGTATTGGTAACTCCACAGGAAACTGACATGGAAAATAGGTTCAACACAATCCTTGAGAGGCCATGGAAGTGATTGGTTTGTGGGAGAAGGCCACTGGGGCCAAGGAATTGGATATTGGGCCAAAGGAGGGTTAGAAAACTACCAAGAAGCTATAGAATATTGCATTTTCTAAGAAACTTGTTGAGGATTGTACATATTGAACCAAGCATTAAAACAAGAGACATGATCTTGGACCATACCAAGTGGCCGAGGCTGCCATGGTTTCTTGGAACTGATGAAGTACATTGTTTCAACCTCCTCTCCTTATTCCTTGAAAATTTCCTTCAGTCCCAAAAATGATGGGAAAATTCCTGTAGAATGACGTTGTTCACAAATGTTACAGAGTTTTATGATGTTAAGTGGGCATTCCCGAAGAGGATTCTTATTTCTGCATTTGGGGTAGAATATGGACAAAGATTTCTCATCCTCAATCTTCCTCTTTTTCATCTATAACATATTAAATTGAGAGGACAAGGAGCTCATGATATTAATTGTGAAGTTTACAAACAAATTTCCAATCTTTGTTCTTTTCATCCCACAATTAGATGACTTTTGTATTCTGGCAAAGGCTCTCGTGCCGAGGCTTTATTTCTTATTGATACTCTAGACCTTCTTAAGTAAAGTGCAAAAATATCATTATAGGGTTCCTTATATATATCCCATTTTCCAATGAGATTTAACATATCCTACAAGTCTTCCTTCATTCCTCTGATCAAATTTTTCTTCAAAAATTCTTCGTCCAAATTACTATGCTCAGATCTCTACAAGTTATATTGAATCTTCTCTATATAATCCTCCAAGATTCCTCCTCTCTTTAAGACATCCTGAATAATTCCTCCCCTTGATCCCTAGTTTGACGGTAATCCTGGTACTTCTACAGAATAAATTTCTTCATATATTCCCATGAGGGTATATATGCACCTCCTAGCCCCATAAACCATCTTAAAGTCGCTACCTTCAAAGTAGCATGGAACAATTTTAACTTTTGGGAGTCCATGGTGTAATCATAACTCCTGTGTAGGACATAAAACTCAAAAAGGAAAGTGTTTGATCTTCACTGGTGGTGCCCTAGGAAAGTGGAAGGGTTGACAAAGGAATATTCTTCATTAGATGTTTCCCATAGAAATATCTAATACAAAACTCAAGGGTGGTGATTGTTTCTTCTACCATATTTTTATGATTCAAAGTTTTAGGATCATTCAAACAAACCTAGGTATCCATTGTTCCTTTATTTGAGAGAAGTCTTCGAGTGGCTACTTAGGTTGTTTCACAACACTCCCTAAATCTGTAACATGATTTTCAGGGGTTGTTTCATAGCACTCCCTAAATTTGGAAAATAATTGTTGGGTGTATGTTATATTATTTCCACGACTACCCCATGCATGGGGGGGAGATAGCCCCCCCTGTACGTTGTGCCGAGCGCAGCAGGGGAGGTGGATACCCACCCTGTTGTGGTGTGTGCAGGTGGCGGTAGCCCCTTGCATGGGGTTTGGGGCAGCACCCCGAGAATATTTTTTTTGGACGCTATATTAGGTGGGCGGACCTACCTATGGTTTTGTGCATGGATTTCGTACATGGTTTTGGGCATGATGGTTTTCTGTCCATCATATTTTTAGATCTGGTTAAGGGAACTACGATTATGTTCTAATCTAGGGCTAATGGATTGGGGTTTATGGATGCTTTGGCATATATATGTATATGTGTGTGTGTGTGTGTGTGTATTGTAACATTGAAAGGAATATAATAAAAAAATCAATCTGGTAGTCTCGATTTTTGGATCCAAGGGAAAATCTCTATGTATATCTGTTTTATATTTTATGCTCTCACCATTGTTTATTTCCTGTTTTTTAGAATTCGTATGAAGGTAATTTTTGTACGGGGTTAAAACCTACAATAATGATTAGGAATTTGTTTCATGGTACTTCCTGACTCTAGAATAGAATGATCAAGAGGATGTTTCACTAGACTTAATTCATTATATTCCAAATTATGCTCATATGTATCTCCTTGCCCTTCCAGCAAGTCTCGATACTCTTCCTTTGTTGATATATATGAAAAAAAAATCCGTAGGATTGCTTATGAAGTTAAAGGCTAATAACATTCTACCTCCCTGATATGTGCTGCCAACACAAATGATCCTAGTGACTATGACCTATGAGGAACAATTTTGTGGGAGCTTATCTTCCTGAAAATTGTTCTTGGGGTAGACGATTATGCCTCAACTTTTTAAATCAACTCCTAAATGAATGTTACTCTTCCTAAGTCTTGATTCTTCTTTCTTACATGTCCTCTTTTACTTGCACGATTAGTATTTTTGGGGGCACCACTTTTTTCTTCTTCTTTGTTCTTGTAATCCTATGTCAAAGAGATGCATAGGTTCTTACCTCTCATCTTACTGCCCTTTCACCTCAAAGCCAGGAACACATATAACACACTTATGAAT
The DNA here is from genome assembly GCA_031772625.1 of Pinus tabuliformis. Classification (NCBI taxonomy): domain Eukaryota; kingdom Viridiplantae; phylum Streptophyta; class Pinopsida; order Pinales; family Pinaceae; genus Pinus; species Pinus tabuliformis. The sequence continues at coordinate 702,196,548 of CM062811.1, forward strand.
AATGCATCAAAATAAAAATTCTATTCACACTTATGCACTTCTAATAACCTCTCTGATAGCGACGCTAAATTTTTGGGTGAATTAATTGTCTTTTAATTAGAACCAATTAATTACACATACATAAATTATCAACCAAGGTAAGTATTTTATTTCAAGGTTATTACACAAAGTATATGCAGGTAGCAATGCTAACTAACATTTTTAAATGTAGAAGCTCAATCAGGTCTGCGTTCAATGGTTTTTGTTTCTCCGTGGCTCGAAGGTGCTCAATTCCCTCCTGTTTTATCGCCATGATATGCTAAACAATTCTCATGCTCAGTCCTTTGTTCCAAAGTCAAATAGTTGGTTTCCCCTGTATGGGCGGCATTTTTCTGGCTATGTGTTTTGGTCTCAATTTCAGTCACAGTTGTTTTTGAGGTCTGACTTCAGTTTTGATTTGGGCAGCGCTTCTCTGTTTTCTTGCTTGAGCCCAGCCATCTTGTTTTGGTTGCTGAATTACCTCTGGTCAGTCTTCAGTTTTAGTTACGATAATGGTGTTTTAGTTAAATGTAAAACTCTCTAACAACATGACACACTATCAAAATTTAGTCATTGTAACTCTCACTCTCAGCATACCCAAATCATCATTGTAACACTCCAAATATCCAAGGCACTATGCACACAATTTTGAAATTAAAATCACTCTTGCAGAGTAAAATCACTCAACCACTTGGAATCAAAATTGAAGAAAAGGAAATAGCACTCTTGGAAACAATTGTAGAAACCATTCAATTAAAACCTCACATAATCAGTAAACTCGTTGCAATCATTACCTCATCAATCTGTGCAACACACTGTAACATATATGCAACAGTTTATCTAATGTTATACTCTATAAAACCTAGAAACTAACGCAACAATAATAAATAACACACACTGAGAAATGGATTAATCGAGGATCTATGTTATTATACAAGTGATTAGGATCAACTATTCTACAAACCAACTAATCAGTAACTGCAACACATTAATGAAAATTTGTAATAGTAACAATTAATTAACGTAAAATATAACTGAGACGAAATTAAACACACTGCTATGGTACCTTACTTATACAGTGATCCCTGCTAAAGAGGAGGGTCCTTCCTTCTTAGTGGGGAGTTGGTAATGTACATCTTACAAACTAAGCGAGTGAAGTATTTATTGAAGAATGTAACTAGTGCTGGTCTTCATAATTGTACTTGAGTCATGATGTAATATATTTGTCAAAAGGAAATATTTATTTACTTATTAAAGCATGGGTTTCATGCTTGGTTCAATGATCGATAGGTCATAACACCAATTATGTGCTCTAGGATTTTTTGTTGAGTCAAAATCAAAGTTATTATTGTAAGTAACCCTTCTTGGGTTCTTTTAGATTAAGAAAGAAAAATTATTTTGTATCTATCCTCCACCATGTCAGCTTCCTCTCAAGTCGGCCTCAAACTCATCATGACGCTATCTTCAATAGTGTACAAGTTGGCCTATTATTGGATGCTCCAACTACTATATAAAGGATTGAATGTGTCCTTTTAAGTGATACGATACATACACACATTTGCAATTTGACCTAGTAAAGAAGTATGCAAAAGTTTGAAGAAGGAAAGTCTAGGCAAGTGAAGTTGTCATGAGAAACCAAATTTGTGATACTCATATGACCTCGAGACTGGAAAAAGGGAGCTGAAATAAAGAAGAGTAAGTTGCAAGAATTGAAGAGAAGAAGAAGACAAATAACTACTTGTGTTGAGGGCTAACTTTGTGGAAGGAGTAAGTTTATGTCTCTAGTCAAATTTCAGGTATTACTCATCTTGAATTGAATCTACAGTAGGAAAATTTTGTGACTAGGTTTTCCCCTTATAGGGGTTTTTCCCTAGATGTGCACCTGTATCTTGTGTTCTCTTGTGTTTGGAAATTATTTTGATGATACTAATAATAATAAATAAGTATAAGAAATAATTAATCACAAGTAATTGTAAAGTAATGGAGAAATCAAATTAGATAAGAATCCCTAATAATGTTGCCCTAGATTTCTCAACATGGTATCAAACAAGGTTACTTGGGAGCAGGAGCAAAAATGGGGAGTGGGAGTGACATTTTCAGAATCTTCGAGTTTGGGAGTGAATCCTGGAGTGTATATATATATATATATATATATATATATATATGTATATTCGATGCATATATGTCAACAAAAACATGTAGAATGATGAATTAATATATGTCAACAAAAACATGTAGAATGATGAATTATATATATATATATATATATATATATATATATATATATATATATATATATATATATATATATATAAACATAAAAAACATAGATTGAACCATATAACAAAAATAATATAGAAGTTATAATCTTCATCAACCACGTCCTCAAGTTAGTAACATACAACATATTGAGTCTCATGAATCATGATTCATCAATCTTAAAGTTTCAAGCTTTCAAAATTCAATATATAACACTTATTATCATTGATCACCAAAGTTGTACTTGTAAGCTAAGTCTAACCATTACAACAAATAATATCTAACATGAAATGAAATGTTATAAAATGAAATGAAATGAAACAACTTTGAACTTTCACGAAGCATCCTATTCATAATTCATTACCAATGAGTTATAATTTCCAACTTCAAACTTCATACTTTAATTGTCATATATTGTTTACAAAAAATATCATAATAACTATGAAAGAGTCAATAGTTATAAAAACTACTAGAAACTAGAAAAGACAAGTTTATCTATCATCTACATCTTCCACTTGCCACCATGAATAATGTCTAATTTCTGAGCTCTGAGCAGGTCGTGGTGGTCTTCTAGGAGTCTCCTCATAAGCTTGATCACAGTAATGACTCAACAACCTCAAATTGTAGTGCACACAAACCAAGATTTCTACCCAGTTTTCATTGAGTTTTTTTCTTCTCACATTATGTATGAAGTTGTAGGTGCTCCAACACCTCTCTGCAGAAGAAGTATTTACAACCCATGAGAGAACTTTTTTTGCCAATTTTGGCAAAAGTCCCTGGCTTCCATATGCTTCCCAACATGTGAAGGTATCAAATCTATTTCTATCTTCCATTTCATGGAAAGAAACAAACAAACCAGTGCAACTGAAGTATATGCCTAATTCAAGACGCAGATTAGCACATTCCTCCCTGTCATGTATCAACTTGTCTAATGCTTGCAAATATCCTGTAGATACCTCTTGATATATATGGGGTTTGACCCTAACCCCACCCCTAGGTGCAGGTTGGCCCAACCAAGATGGAGAGTAGTATTTTGGCGTAAGGATATATGCCAAGGCATGTAGTGGAACATTAAGTTTATTCCACTGTGTACACACAGAATTGCGAATCAGTGTATACAAGTTGGGATCATATTTCTTGACAATATCTTTTATTTGAACCAACATGGTATCCATCTGCTCATACACCTCCCCAATCACTGGTTTATATGTATCTACAAAACGAATCATGTGATAAATGGGCTTGGTGAATTCTAATACTTGCCTCACACATGCCCAAAACTGACCATCAAGAGCTGTCTCCTCCACCTGTTCAAAACCTTGTTTGTTGGCTGCATTTGTAGCTCTTTCCTTTAATACATGAAAGTGTGGACTTGATACCATTCTAGCCAATGACTCTCTTATCTTCAAAAGGTTCCTAAAGGTGAGGCAATAGCTAGAAAATCTAGTCTTCACAATCTTCAACAACTCCAATCTTGAGTGACTGCGGAAAAGACCATGGGTATTACTATGATTTGTAATAATTTTTATCATTTTTGCCTCTCTTGAACAAATCACCAATCAATTTGTATTGTTAGTTTTTGTTCTTAATAATATCATGCATCAAAGGGTTGATTGTGTGAACCAAACACCCAAACCAAAATATGTTGGGGTATTTATCCTCAATAATTTCTTCGGCTGCCTTACAATTAGTAGCATTATCAGTGACGACTTGGATGACATTGTATGGCCCAATATGTTCAATTGTTTCAAGTAATGGTTCTAGAATGTTGATGTTGGTCTTGAACTTGTATGAGTAATCATATGCTGAAATAAAGATGGCACCACTAACAGACACAAAAAGAACACTTATCAATGGCTTTCCTTTTACATTTGTCCATCCATCAGATACAATGGACACCCCATGCTCAGTCCAAGAATTTGTCATTCTACTCAAAGAATGTGATATTTTTGCTTTTTCATGACCAAGTCCAACGGTTCTAGCCTTGTCATACCCAAGGCTCTTGTATCCTTTAGGGGCATAAGTTATGGTAGAAACCATTTCATGCCAATAAGGTCAGCAAAGAACATTGAATGGTATCCCACATGCATAGAGAAACTAATAAACTTTTGAATCCACATCATTCCTACACCCTTCATCAAGGAAATATGATATGGTTCTACGCCTTAAAGAGATGTTTGGTGACCTTGTGCCTCCATATCCATTTCCATGGGAGGATGTTGAAGGAGTTCTTTGTGCATGTGATTGTGAGCTTGGTTCAAAGAAACCCTTTGATCTTTTACATTTTTATTGGGCTTCCTCCTCTTCCCTTATGTATTTGGCTCTCGCAGTTGTCTATAAAGCGACTTTTTGAAAGCTTTTCCGGTGGGTTTTTCCGGTCAAAATCCGGCAGGGATTTATTGGAATCGCAAGTTCGATAGCTAGTTTCTGCACAATGAAAGCGTCCCAGGGGTTTTCGAGGGTGCTGAATCCAAATATGCAGTTAAAAAACCATTTTAACTGCAACAAATCAAGATTTAACCTCAATTTCTTCGGCCGGATTCCGTCACCGGAATCTCCAAAAAGTCGCATTATAGACAACTCCTTTGGCTCTCTTTGCTACTGACACACCTGTACAATCCTCAAGACAAGGTGAAGAATCAATCGATCTTAAGGAATAAATAGCATGGATGCATCATTGCCCAAAGCCAACTCTTGAAAATTTACTGTTGGTAGATTAATTAAATTAGTTAAATAGGTAGGTAAAATATTATTGATAATAAGAGTTGTTTATTAAAATAATAATACATATTGGTTAGAAAACTAGTTGTTAGGAGTCCAAATAAATAAAATGTATTGAAATATTATCTATTTAAAAACTACATGTTAGGAATAAATTAATATTATATATATTTTAATAATAATTGACATTTTTATATATTAAATTAATTATTTAAAAATTTTAGCGGTTATAAAATATTCTAAAGAAATATTAAAGTCCAAAATCTATTTTTGAAGTAAGTATTTTATCTTAATGTTATAATAACTAATAAGAAAGGTTCATTAAATTAAAATAACAAGTGAGGAAAAGGGGGTCCATTATTAATAAAAAGGTTATATACATAAATTATAAATTAAATAACACTTAAAGATAGCCTAGAAATAAAAATAACTAGGGAAAAAAGCAAACTTGCGGTGCTGCGATGGGTTCCCCTCTCTCCCCTATTGTCGCCAACCTGTTTATGGAAGATTTTGAAACCAAGGCTCTTTCCACAGCTCAATTTCACCCTAAAATGTGGAAGAGGTTTGTTGATGATACCTGTGTCGTCTAGCCTCATGGTCACGAGAAATTGGATTTATTTCTGAACCACCTTAATTCTCAATTGGACTCTATCAAGTTCACGATTTAGGTGGAAGAGAATGGGTACCTTCCCTTCCTTGAAATTATCCTTTCCAGGTTGGATGATGGTTCTGTTTGTCACCAGGGGTTTCAAAAGAAAACTCACATGGAGCAATATCTCCATGCTAGCTCTCATCACTTTCTGGCTCACAAATTCAGGGTCTAAGCACTCTTGCTACCCATGCTCTAAGAATCTTTGATGATAGCCACATCGATCAAGAGAAATCTCATCTTCTTGAGGTATTTAGAAAGAATGGGTATAACATGTCTCAAATCCTCAAGGATTTTCACAAAGCAGGCAAAGCCCCCAAAGTTAACCCTGCTCGCGTTGATCCTGTCTCTAAGGTTTGTAGAAATTTTGAATAATTTAACACATATTCAACAAAGATTATCCTGATCATGTACTATTGCGGAATACATACACAATACATAATCTCCTCTACGTTGATCATCAATATAGCAGCATCAATAACAATAAAACATCAAGAGCATTCACACATTAACACAATATGTATCCCGGGGAAAGCATCTCGCTAAAAACCCCAACTATCTGTATATTAATGATTGAGACCATGTAACATTACAAAGTACAATGCTTATCACAAGAAATCCAGTATCAACTCCACCTGTTACACACAATACAGTTCAGATCTGATCTCCAAATCTATTCCACTGCTTGCCTGCCTCCACTGCTCAATACCTACTCAAGAACTGATGAGAATGGCTTACCAAACTCGTATTTCACCTCAAAATAATCACTCACACTTTGTTGGACGTGAGAAAAGGCTACAATACTGGGCAAATACGTGAGAAAACTCATTGGCATACACAATCCCTTGATTGTGCAAGATCTGGTGCACAACTATAGTCACAACTGATAGCAATCTGATTCTCTACCACCTGTCCCTGTTGAACTGAACATGCATTGACATGCAGCTGAGTTAACTAATGTATTCTATAGTTGTATTATGAGTTAATAATTAGTTTAACAACTCATCATTAGTCTATTTGCAGTTAGACTAACTACAACTAGTTTAACCAAGTCAAACTGAACACAACTCCATCAACTCCACAATCAACTCCAAGTCATGCATGCAAAAACTCAACTGACTCATAAGAAAAACGTATTTCCTTCTGACAGCTGCATGTGCCACCTCTGTAGCTCAAACTGAAGTGCTCCAAGAGAATAAGATCAAGTTTATAGTCCAAATATTATTATGAGACAATAATATTTGACTTTTCTATTTTTGACAGCTAATAGACTTTGATCACGCACACTGTGATCACTCACACTTTGATAAAAAATAGAAGTCCATATATTTTTACCAACTTGACCAATCATCCATAAACAACAACCTGCAATCCATAGACATGATCCATATGTCTAAAAATAGACATAGTCTAAAAATAGACTTGCGCCAAAAATAACCTGCGGGCCCACTTAGTGAAGGCGACTCTTTTCACTAAGCTCCATTATCTTGTTGCAATCTCAACACTCCCTCTCGACAAGATATGGATTATCAACAACCCCTATCCTGCCTCGGTGGTACTCGAATTTGCTCCTGGTGAGAGCCTTCGTCAGAATATCAGCATCCTGATCCTCCGTTGGAATGTATGAAAGCAACATGATCCTCTGCTGCACGCAATCTCTGATGTGATGGTACCTGATGTCAATATGTTTAGATCTATCATGAAATACAGGATTAGCCGAGAGTTTAATGCAACTCTGGTTATCACAGTAAATCACAGTAGGATCCAAATGAGAACCGAACAAACCAACCAGGATCTTCCTCATCCATATAGCCTCGCATGCAGCCAAACTTGCTGCCATATACTCGGCCTCTGCTGAACTGAGTGCCACGGATCTCTACTTCCTGCTGTACCAAGAAACTGCTGTCGATCCAATACTGAAGACCCCTCCTGATGTGCTCTTTCTGTCCGTTGGGCTCCCTGCCCAATCTGCATCCGTGAAGCCACATAGCCTCACCTCATCCTCCTGTCTGTACCACAAACCATAACCCGATGTGCCTCTCAAGTAGCGCAATACATGCTTGCCTGCCTTCAAGAAGAGCTTGGTAGGCTTAACCATAGCTTGTGAAAGCTGGTTAACTGCATAGCATATATCGGGTCGTGTATTGACCAAATACATCAGCGACCCCACCAACTGTCGATAAACAGTGGCATCCACTTCTTCTCCCGAAGTGGCATCCTCCTTCCTCCAACCTCCAGGAAGAGGAGTATCAATAGGCTTGCAGCCATGCATGTTGAACTTCTCCAGTATCTCCTGAGCATACTTGCCCTGAGAAATAAATAGTCCACCACTGCGCTGCCATATTTCCAATCCTAGGAAATAGTGAAGGAGGCCCAAGTCCTTCTTCTCAAACTCTGTAGCAAGATCCTTCTTGCATGACAGTATCAACAGCTCATCACCCGTTAGAATCAAATCATCAACATACTGTACAATGATAAGCAACTTACTCTCCACCACAATCTGGTATAGGTTAGGATCCGCCTCACTCTTGGAGAATCCAAGTCCTGTGAAATAGTTGTCTATCTGTGTGTACCAAGCACATGGTGCTTGCTTCAACCCATACAACGCTCTCTTGAGCCTGCACACATGCGACTTGCTGCTGAAGACCTCAAAGCCTTTGGGTTGCTCAATGTACACCTCCTCCTCAATGACTCCGTTGAGGAACGCAGCCTTTACATCCATCTGATGAATGTGCCATCCCATCTGCGCTGAGAGAGCAAGAATCGTCCGTATGGAAGAATACCTTGCGACAGGTGCAAAGGTCTCCTCATAATCGATCCCCTCAATCTGTGAAAATCCTTGGGCAACAAATCTTGCCTTGTACTTCTCCACACTCCTGTCAGCTGCCTGCTTGACCTTGTAGATCCATCTCGAACCCACCACTGATTTCCCTTCCGGTCTAGGAACAATCTCCCATGCACTGTTTCTGACAATAGAATCATACTCTTCCACCATGGCATCTACCCATGCGGGATCCTCCACAGCTTCCTCGAAAGAGGATGGCTTAGTCACAACACACTTGCTCATAAGAGCCATGTATCCAGTGTACCGATCAGGTGACTCTCTCTGCTTGCGTTGGGCTGTAGGTGGTCCTACAACTTTCTCTGCATCTTGAGCCAGTCGCTCAGCTTCTGTCAAGCGCTTTCGCCCTCTGATGGTTGGCGCTGCATGAGTGGACTCGTCCACTCCATGAAACTCATCCTGTGGCTGATCCACATCCTGAAGTTCATCCTTAGGAACTAATAGCTCCTCATCTGTATGCAAGTGTAGCTCCCTCTCAAGCGAACACTTCATGGCTTTCTCCTCCTGAAATTTTATATCTCGTCGCACAACAGTTTTACCACTGTCTGGCAAATACACACGATAGTTGTGGGGCGTATCAGTGTACCCCACAAATATCCCAACCTCTGCGGTCGGCTCCAACTTATTCCTGGCATCCTTCGTCACATGCATGTAAAGGTTAGCACCAAAAATCCTCAAATGAGAAAGATCAGGCTTCTTACCAGAATAAGCCTCCTCGGGTGTACTCATGCCAAGTATCCTATGAGGACAACGGTTCTGCACATAAACTGCTGTATTGCATGCTTCCGCCCACAAGTGAAGGGGTAGGCCTTGATCATGCAACATTTCCCGTGCAGCACCCACGATCGTTCTGTTCTTCCGCTCAGCTACCCCGTTTTGCTGTGGGTTATGGGGAGCTATGAGCTCTCTACGAATCCCTTCTGCCTTGCAGAAATCCTTGAACTCATCCGAGATGTATTCACCACCATTATCGCTCCTAAGAGCCTTCACCTTCTTCCCCGACTCCTTCTCGACCAGTGCTTTGAATTCACAGAACTTTGAATATGTCTCGCTCTTCTTTTGCATGAAGAAGATCCAGCACTTACGAGAGAAATCATCAACAAAAATCACATAATACCTGTGTTTGGCTGTCTAAGCAACTGAGAAAGGTCCACACATGTCTGTGTGAATTCTCTCAAGGATCGTCGTGGCGCGACTATCCTTCTCGTGAAAGGTGGCTTTCACAAACTTCCCCAAAGTACACCCCTTTCACTGATCTGACTGTGCAAGTGTGCCTTTAGGAAGCCCTGTAGTGATCTGCTGCAGTATCTTCAAGGCTCCATGGTGAAGGTGACCCAATCTCCTGTGCCACAACTCGCCATCATCCTGACTCACCAATCCTTCTGCCTTGCTCGCCATTGCTGTGCATCCATCTACATGCAACTGATAAAGGTTCCTCACTCGAACCCCTATCTTCCGGGTCTCACCAGTTGTCTTGCTGCGCAGGAAAGCCTTTCCCTCGCTGAAAACAACATCATACCCCTTGTCTTCTAACATCGCCACTGAGATGAGATTCTTCGTCAATCCTGGAACATGCATGACTTCCTTCAATACAAAGGGTTTACCAGACTCCCTCTCAAAGGAAATGGTACCGATACTGGTCGCACTGTATCTACCATCATCGCCCATCTCGATGTGCACTCCAAGATCTTTGTCCTCCAGATCAGAGAACAAATCTCTATCTCCCGTCATGTGAAAAGACGCACCATTGTCCAAGAACCACACTGATCCCATCAAACTTGAAACCAAGCATGCGATCAATGAAAAATCAAGCTCAAACTGTGAGGCTACAGCCTCTCCTGCTGAAGATCCAACAGCCTGCTTGTTCTTCTTCTTCTGCGGACAATTAGTGGCATAGTGTCCGTGCTGGTGACAGTGAAAACACTTCACCTTGGACATATCCTGCTTCTTTCCTTTCGCACCAGACTGAGAAGCTTTCTTGCTCTTCCCTTTCTTTTCTTTGGCAGCCAAAGCAAAATTCTCTTCATCAGCTCCCTTTGACGAAGATCCGTCCCTGGTACTCCGCCTGATCTCCTCCTGCACAAGATCTGACCATAGTCTTTCCCATCCTGGCAATTTCTCCCGACCATTGACAGAGTCCTGATAGGAATGCCAACTCTTCGGAAGACCAAGGAGAGCCAAGCTCACCAAGTCCTCATCATCGACAGTAACCCCCACACTTCCCAGCTCATCTCGACACTGAGTGAACTTCATGAGATACATGGGAATACTGTCACCCTTCTCGCATTTGATGTTTCTGAGTTTATATTTGAGTGCCAGCTTCCTCTGATCGCTCTTGCTTTGGAATAATTCTGTTAATGATTTCCACATCAAATATGGAGTAGCCTTTCCATGGAGGCTGGACACAATGTGATCCTTCACGCCCTCCAACAGAATCCTTCGACATTTTGCGATCTTCTTTTGCCAAGCATCAGCTTGAGTAGCATCAATAGGCTTTGGGATATCCGTATCTATGAACTCCTTCAGCCCGTTATCATCCAATATTGCCTCCATCCTGTCCTTCCATGCAATATAGTTTGAGCTGCCCTCAAGAGCATACTCCAATCGCAATCCGTTGAAAGACATTGCTGCGTTGTCACCAAGAAAAAATACTGCTGCAAATTCGAATTCCACCAACAACCAACTCAACCGCCTCGGATCTAGGATTCGTGAGAACACAATATTTCTCGTACAGAGATTGACTATATGGGAATTCACCGGATATCTCACCTTCCAAAGGAAGGATGAATCCAGAGGCTACCTGGCCCGATTACAGACTCTGCCTGAAGAAATAGAATGTAAACACTTCCTGAATAGTAGATCTGATGATCAACAGCTCTGATACCATGTAGAAATTTTGAATAATTTAACACATATTCAACAGAGATTATCCTGATCATGTACTATTGCAGAATACATACACAATACATAAGCTCCTCTACGTTGATCATCAATATAGCAGCATCAATAACAATAAAACATCAAGAGCATTCACACATTAACACATGTATCCCAGGGAAAGCATCTCGCTAAAAACCCCAACTATCTGTATATTAATGATTGAGACCATGTAACATTACAAAGTCCAATTCTTATCACAAGCAATCCAGTACCAGCTCCACCTGTTACACACAATACAGTTCAGATCTGATCTCCAAATCTATTCCACTGCTTTCCTGCCTCCACTGCTCAATACCTGCTTAAGAACTGATGAGAATGGCTTACCAAAATCGTATTTCACCTCAAAATAATCACTCACACTTTGTTGGACGTGAGCAAAGGCTACAATACTGGGCAAATATGTGAGCAAACTCATTGGCATACTCAATCCCTTGATTGTACAAGATCTGGTGCACAACTATAGTCACAATTGATAGCAATCTGATTCTCTACCACCTGTCCCTGTTGAACTGAACATGCACCGACATGCAACTGAGTTAACTAATGTATTCTATAGTTGTATTATGAGTTAATAATTAGTTTAACAACTCATCATTAGTCTATTTGCAGTTAGACTAACTACAACTAGTTTAACCAAGTCAAACTGAACACAACTCCATCAACTCCACAATCAACTCCACCAAACTCAACTAATTGAGTTCTAACTGAAGTCATGCATGCAACAACTCAACTGACTCATAAGAAAATCGTATTTCCTTCTGGCAGCTGCATGTGCCACCTCTGTAGCTCAAACTGAAGTACTCCAAGAGAATAAGATCAAGTTTATAGTCCAAATATTATTATGAGACAATAATATTTGACTTTTCTATTTTTGACAGCCAGTCTAAAAATAGACTTTGATCACTCACACTTTGATAAAAAATAGAAGTCCATCTATTTTTCCCAACTTGACCAATCGTCCATAAATAGCAACCTGCAATCCATAGACATGATCCATATGTCTAAAAATAGACATAGTCTAAAAATAGACTTGCGCCAAAAATAGCCTGCGGGCCCACTTAGTGAAGGCGACTCTTTTCACTAAGCTCCATTATCTTGTTGCAATCTTAACAAGGTTCACCTCCCGTATATCCAAGGAACCACAGATAGGATTGCCCATATCCTTAGGAAGATTAATGTCTCTTCCTCATTTATGCCTCTCAATACCATTAAAAATTCTTTGGGATCAGTTAAAGACTTTATTGACCCTAAGGACATGAAGGGTGTCTACCTTATTCCATGCTCCTGTGGTATTCCCTATATTGGGGAGATAGGCAGGTCGATCAAACTAAGAATCCACGAGCATGTTGTAGATATTAGGCACAGTCGGTCCCACTCTTCAGCCCTAGATGAGCATGCAGAGAAAACATCTCACCATGTTTGCATTGAAGAAGCCAAATTTATTGGCATGGAGGATCACTTCCACCATAGGAAGCTTAGGGAAGCCATTGAGATTGAAAGGCATGCCAAAAATATTAATAGGGATGACAATTGGAAATTAAGTAAGAGATGGATTCCAGCTCTCACCTCTTGATTCCTCTCTTTTCCCTGGTTATTTTTATTTCTAGGTTATTTTTCAGTGTTATTTTATTTATAATTTATGTATATAACCCTTTTATTAATAAGGGACCTCCTTTTCCTCACTTGTTATTTTAATTAATGAACCTTTCTTATTAGTTATTATAACATTAAGATAAAATACTTCCTTCAAAAATAGATTTTGGACTTTAATATTTCTTTAGAATATTTTATAACAACTAAAATTTTTAAATAATTTTTTTTAATATTTAAACAATATATATATATATATATATATATATATATATATATATATATATATATTCCTAACAACTAGTTTTTAAATAGATAATATTTCAATACATTTTATTTATTTGGACTCCTAACAACTATTTTTTTAACCAATATATATTATTATTTTAATAAACAACTCTTATTATCAATAATATTTTACCTACCTAATTAAGTAATTTAACTAATCTACCAATAGCTAGTTTTCAAGAGCCGACTATGGGAAATGATGCATCCATGTTATTTATTCCTTAAGATAGATTGATTCTTCACCTTGTCCTGAGGATGGACCACATTAGTTGGTTCGAAACATCGACCAAATCCTGATAATGTGATTAATTTGAAAGACATCTATCTACATTATGGATAAAAAATTATGAGATCTAACACCTATACAAGTTTTGATTCCTATTTGTTTATCTCCATCCCATGCCCTTTTCCCATAGATGTGATTTCTGGCACGGGTGTATGAACCTGTGTAATTATTGTTGCAATGGGGGTAGTGAAATTTAGTGGTTCCACCCCCTTTCCCTGCTTTAGGCCTAGAAACATATTTCCATAATGGGGTTTGGTCTTGTTTAGTTTTTTGAGCTGAATCATGTTCACTCTCCTCCAGCTCCTCGTCACCAAGGTACTACTCTCTAGGGTTTTCATCAAATCCAGTATAACCCAATTCGTCATCCCCTTCTTCATGTTCAACCCACTTTTTTCTACTCTCCAACACCATAATAACCAAAAACGGAACCAAGAAGAAGAAAATTCCAAGAAATATAACCATGATATTTGAAATTTGAAGTTTTGAATCTGGAAAAAAATGGAATGGGAATGGGAAATAGAGAAAATTATTTATTTATTTATTTAGCAATGAACATAATTTTTTTTTCTAGTTTAGGGTGTATATCCTACCTCTTTGGCCTCCAATCCCAAGCTCCAATCTTCCCTTGCATCTCTTCAAACTCCTCCAAGATCCTCTCTCACTGAGATCCTCTCCTTGCTTCAAACTCTCTCCAAACTCTCTTGCTCTCTCTCCAAATTCTCTTGTTCTCTCTTAATGGGATGAAGTGAATAATGGGAGGGGAGAAGATTTATTTATTTACCCCCCTCCCCTTCCCTCTCTCCCTTTTTTCCTCCCTTTCCCTCTCTCCTACACCTCTCTCTCGGTCGCGTGGGCATAAATTTTCGCCAGTCGAGAGCGATCACTCCATCGCTCCCCGGTTGGAAAAGTAGCACTTGGAGCAACATGAGTGATCCTCCCAACCTCGATGCCAAAAAACCAGGGAGCGACGCTCCCGGCCCGCTCTGAGTCACTCTCGATTGGAGCATGGATTGGGAGCGAGAACGAGGGGTGTAGGGCACTACCCCACATCGCTGGTATCAGAGCTTGGTTCATTAGCATAAAGGTGGTTATAAAATCATGACAAGAAATAAAAGGCTTCAAGACTAGAAAACATAAGCAAGTTACAAAGGCTGAACTCCTTCAGGTAAAACGTTTTGAAATCTGGGCATGATCTCATAAAACCTCAGTCTTGTAATCATATAAAAGACTTGGCCATGTAGTCATATAAATTCTAGTTTTTGTAGTTAACTTAAGCTACAGTCCTATAACCTTCTATAGTCTCGGTCCTAGATAAGGTCTCGTTCCAGTATTTAGATATGAGTCTCGGTCATCATAAAAGCACATTTCTCATTATGTACATTCTGAAGTCACTATCACCTATATTAGAATCCTTGTTCAGAAGGACCGAGAAGCTAGTTGAGTGTCTCTCTCATGTCTGAGCATCCTAATAAGAAGAGAAAAGTTCTAAAGAAAATATTTAAGGCTTGTTTAGGAAGTCTAGATCTGTATAAAATCTGAAATGATCACTTTTTGAAAAGTGACCGAATTACAAAAGTATCTTTCGTAAAGAATAGTCCATGTAATCGAAAATGGCTCAAAAATTAAAAGTCCCAGGAAATATAAACCTCGAAGATTTCATTTATTTACATAATAAGAATCATTAACCTTGAAACTTTGGAAAGGATCGAGCCCTTCATCCCTTATATATGTCTAACCATATAGAAAAATATAACTCTTCATTTTTGACAATACAAATTTACATAAAATCTATAATTTCCTATTTAAAGTGAACTGCATAGTAAGGTCTATACCTATAAGCGACAAATAATCCACTCTCTACTATACAAAACTTTGTAGAAAAGGAAAAATATTTAATCTTGTTCATCTTAGGCTAGCTTGAGGAAGTAAAGGATCTCATCAATAATCAAATAAGTACTGCTTATTTTATCTCTTTATTTATTTAACATTTTGACTACAATAATAAGTAAGGTATTAAGCCTAGTTTCCTTGTTTCAAAGGAAGAAAGCAATCTACAACAATTCAATTATCTTGCTCCAACATGTGAAGTCTTCACCAAAGGTCAAGTACGTATTGTTTTTGTTCTTTAATCTAACAATGTATCTTCAAATTGCAAGGAGAATAGTAAATTCAATAAAATGCAAATATGACTATTCACTTGAGTCTAGCATAAAATTCTTAGGGTTTAGTTATGAAATTCTAGATCCTTTTTACTATTTCTCTTGTTTTTTTTAAACAATCCCTAATTTCATGATACCTAGGATTATGACAATCCTCTGCAATTATATATATATATATATATATATATATATATATATATATTACTCGTCAAGACTTGTACTCAAAAGAATCCTAGGAATTCATTATACTCTTGAATATTTTTCAAGAAAATCTTACAGATGATCTTGTACAAAAGGAAACCCTTCCCACAAGAAGATAAGTAATCTATTTTGATTTCCTCAACTTTGTTGCATAGAAATTCTCAATTAACAAATTGAAACCATTATATATTTTTGCTTGGTTATATTTGTCAATAAAGATTGCAGATATAAATATCATAGCTAATTTCAAGAAAACCCTACAAGGTTTGTAAAGAAGTAAAGCAAGGTATGTAAGAAGTCTTCTTTATTAAAAGTATTATTATTTTAAAATTTATTTTTGCTTGGTATTACTAACTCTCTCATGTCTAGGTTTCGAATCATAAAGATTCTTGTTAGGGCGATTAATAATTTGGTTGAATCTACCCTCATTATATTTTGTATTATTCTTATGAAACCCTAATCCACTTAGGGTTTATACAATGAGATTCTATCCTAGGATACATTAATAATAATATTGAAACCGTAATCCTCTTAGGGTTGCTAATAAATGACCACTGATGAAAAGTCTATTCTTGTGATATCTAGGGTTTAGATATTGTTATGAAAAAATCCTAACCTTCAGGGTTTGCTGGTATTGTTCTAGTAATACAGAAACCCTATATCTTTTGATAAGTTTTGCTACTATTATTGAAACCTTAGATTCTTAGGTTTTGGAGACTTAAGGTTTATAAATAGCTAAAGGAATGAAACCCTAGGTGTGTATTCTTCTGGAACCCTAACTTGGTTAAAAGTGTTGTATATCTAACTTTGATGTATTAATGTTTGTGTCTAGGGTATACCGAAATAAGTTTTGATAAACACTATATATGCATATCGTTGATCTAACGTATAAAACCATAGTAGAAATTGTTATTCTAGAACATGATGATATGATTTAACTATGATATTTACAATAAACGTTAGTAAAATATATATTTAAGTCCTAGATTCATAGTCTTATGATTAAATTATTTGATTGACTTACTGAAGGCTTTATTTTTTGGAAATAAAGTCTAGGGTTTATGATAAAACGTTAGCAATTTGTTAAAGTCTATAGTATAAAGGGATGTAAACTTTGTTGATTATGAACCTAACTAGGTTTAGGTATCCAATGTCTTAATTTTAAATGTTTTGATGATTCCTTTATTATATTGATATAGTTGATTTTATGATTGTACTCGATTATACTTGTTATTGAAGTTTTGCAGGTACACGATGTTCAATGATAATAATAATGAGCATGGTAAATAAATATGCAAGGGTGGTGATGATTAAGATAACCCTAATAAGAAAGAAATAAAGCCCTGAAACATTTTCAAAGAAGGAAGTTTTTGTTTTGAGATGGAGCTTGAATAAAAGAAATGGCATGTATCCTCAATTGAGAAGGAGGGAACATAATGTCAGTCCTCATAATTATACTTGAGTCATGATGTAATATTTTGTCAAAAGGAAATTTTTAGTGACTTATTAAAGCATGGATTTCATGCTTGGGTCAATGATTGATAGGTCATAGCACCCATTGCGTGCTATAGGATTTTTGGTTGAGTCAAAATCAAAGTCATTATTTTAAGAAACCCTTCTTGGGATCTTTTAGATAAAGAAAGAAAATTTGTTTTTGTATATATCCTCCACTAAGTCATCTTCCTCTCAAGTCGGCCTCAGACTCATCATGACAGTCATCTTCAACATTGTACAATTCGTCCTATTATTGGATGGCTCCAAATACTATATAAAGGATTGAATGCGACCTTTTAAAGGATACGATACATACACACATATGCAATTTGACCTAGTAAAGAAGTATGCTAAAGTTTGAAGAAGGAAAGTTTGGGAAAGAGAAGTTTGGCATGGGATCTTGAAACTGGATAAAGGGAGCTGAAATAAAGAAGAGTGAGTTGCAGGAATTACAGAGAAGGAGAAGACAAATAACTACATGTGTTGAGGGCTGACTTAGTGGAAGGATTTAGTCTATGTCTCTGGTCAAAGGTCAGGTATGTCTCATCTTGAATTGGATCTACATTAGGAAGAGTTTGTGACTGGTTTTTCCCCTTATAGGGGTTTTTCCCTAGTTGTGTGCCTATATCTTGTGTTCTCGTGTGTTTGGAAATTATTTTGATGATAATAATAACAGTAAATAAGTAGAAGAAACAATTAATCACAAGTAATTTTCAAGTAATGGAGAAATCAAATTAGACAAGAAACCCTAATAATGCTTCCCTATATTTCTCAACAATATTATCAAGCCACGAACCATAAGAGTTCGCATTAATCTTAGAAAATGGTTATAGATGCACAGTCTTCCCAAAAGTCAATAGTGTCATCCCCACACGAGCTAGAGGGATTCCACTCTTATAGATTTACATTATGTCTATTCTTTAAAACCACAACAGCTATGAGAATACTTAAATTCTCATGCTATCCAAATCAAGAGTCTTATATAAAATATTACAACCAATTTACTTAGAATAAAAACATTGTTGTAAGAATGTCTCTAAGTATAAGGAGGTCAACAATAGAAAGTCATAACTGCCACAACCAAGTTGGTTTTGTTATCAAAAAGGTAGTTCGCCTCACTAGCACAGTGGTCTATATTTGTATGACCAAGTAATATCTTGTGTTGACTCCTGATGATAGTACCAAGGAAACATAGTATTGCGAGATAGAGTATTGGAATCATGGCAGAAATATCAACATAATTTGTTCAATAACACAAAACCTAGAGAAACAACATTACATGCAAACAATAGTACTCCAGTGAGCTAGGTTATCCTAAAACAACTCATTTATTAATTATATCAATAAAGTAACTCAAAACAATCAACCTTGAACCATCATAATACAAGAAAAATTGATTGAACTAAGGTGACATAAAATAGTAACATGAATTATTAAAAAAGGCAATTAATGGAGTAATAGAGTATGATTATAAGGGTAAAGATGGTGGAAAATATAGGCAAATGTGTTAGAAAATAAAAAAGGTAGAAATATTATCTTATATTGATAATTACTTGTGTTATTATTGTAGCCTTATTAACTTCTCGTTATATTCTTCACTTATCTTCTTTTTATTAATAAATCATAAAATAAAAACATGAAGATCAACAACACCAAATATAGGCACTCAAACAAGGATAAAACCCCTCTTTAGGGGAAAACCCATTCAAACTCTTACACTAGCAAATTAAAATTGAGATAGACTGAGACCTTAGACTAAATGATCTTCCTCCTCCACCAAGTCAACCCTTAAAAAATCCTTCCAAAATTCAAAGATCAACTACAACAACACTCCATCAATATTGCATCAAGGAAAAAATTTCGGCCCTACTGCTTCAAAATTCAGCCCAACTTCAAGGCTTCAACTTTGACCCTCCTGCAACTTCAACTCCTTCACACGTGTGAGACAAAGAGAGAAAATTCGATGTATTTTTCTTGACAAAGACTCCTTTATCCTTGGCTAGGTTTTCCTCCTCCTTCCTTGAATTTCACACCCTTCTGCTGCTTCCAACTACCTCAAATCAAACTTCTTAGTTGATGCTCCAAATGAGGTTGAATCGCTGCCAATATATAGTGAATCTATGAGGTCAAATTCCCTTGATGAAGCCGACTTGGTGGAGAAAGCCTAGAATACCTAATATACATAAAAATAATTTTATTTCTTGACTCAAGAAGGGTCTATTACACTATGAAAAGGACAAGGACTCTCAACATAAACCCTAGAAGCCTACAATGGAGGCTTTGACCTAAAAACCATTGACCCAAGCATGAAAACCATGCTTTAATAAGTCAAATCCTTTTACAATAAAATTTATTTTTCTTTATTTTGACAAATACATTACATCATGACTCAAATATAATTATGAAGATGACACTAGTTACATTTTTCAACACTCCCTCTTAACTAGGGAGGTATTTATAGTTACATACTACAAAGGTACATGGAAGGTCTCAAAATGATATACTCTATGAAGAGACACAACGCATGTAGTGCTACAGATTAGATACCTGACTAGGGTACTCTAATCAAGTTGGACTAATGTTTCCTCAATCTTTAGCCACTCTAGGTACCATCATGATTTTAAGCTCTAACACCAACCCAGGGATCTAGGTGCATATACAAGGTCGGAGCTCCATGACCAACGCCACCTCCCTACTTCAAGATCTAGACGTCAACACATAGGCCAGCAAAATGTCCTCCCAAGCATCTTGTCACCACAAGATGCTTCATCTCTCCTTATCAACTAAACCAGATATATATCCACCAATCCAAGCATGCTTCAAATGTTTAACCCACTTAACGAAGAGATCTTGCACAATCACAACCCCAATCAGTTATAAACCTTTAAATATATATAAGTAAACACAAACATTCTAGGTCCTCAATAATTTTTATGCTACTTATATCATCAAGTTATCCAAATACAACTTGTTGGAAGATTTCTTCTTCCTTCACTTCTTCAGTAGCACCAGATACAACCTCAATACTTCTCAAGTCTTTTGTTTGCATTCATTCTTTCTTCAACATCTTTACTATGACTGTCATGTTAAGCTCTCCCTAGTTAGGTTCATAATCAACAAGGGTTACATCATTTTACATACTAGACTTCAACTTCTTTCTAGGGTTTTGTCATAAACGCTAGACTCCATCTTCGAGACATCAAGCCTTATATATCAACAAATCAATCAAAATAATAATCCAATCATAGTATTACATATCTAATGTTTCAACAATATGATTTTATAATTACATGTCAAACTCTACTAGGGTTTTTTGCAAACCCTAGATCATATCAATAATTGGAAACAATATACTTCTAAGGTTTCATCATCATTCCCTAGAATATCAATCTCTACCCCAGATTTCATCAACAATAAAGATAGCATACTTGCATATACATATCTAGGATTTCATTGTCGTGCATTGTCATCTCATATCAATATCTATTATGTAAACCCAAGATAAAAACATCAATATATCAAAGTTAGATATACAACAATTTTTTACAAAGGCTAGGGTTTCTATCATATAGATGAATATACACCTAGGGTTTCATTGTATAACAACAAACCCTAAAGAACTAGGGTTTTATAACGACATTATCAAAACCCTAAACTTAAAAAAGAATAGGATTTATAGAATTTATCAAAAAACCCTGGAAAGGACTATGGTTTCATAATCAATAATGACATACCCTTAGCATTAAGAGGCTTGGGTTTTACAATGAAATCTAAAGGTTAGGGTTTCACAAGAATGATCGAATGACAAGAGATAGTATAATAAGGGTAGATTTAGTCTAATGATTAATCACCTTAACAATAATCTCTATGATTCAAAAACCTAGAATTAAAGATGTTAGTAATGTAAATCAAATTTCAAAACAAGGATGATCATTTCGTTTGTTTGAAGAAAGCCTTGCAACAGACTTTGTAATTTATGACATACCTTGAGTTTTTCTTTAACAAACCTTGTAGGAAATCAATCTTTGAAGGGATTCCTTTGCAACGTAACTTATTTCATGATTCAAGTATTTCCTTTGAGGTCTCCTCCATAACCTTTGTGCATTCTGCAAACTTTTATACCAACGAAAATATAAAGAAAAGGTTCTTAGTATACAATACAAACAAATCTCGATGTGAGGAGGAAACCAAACATGAAATATGAACCAAATAACAATATACTTATCTTTTGGTAAAATGGAGAAGGCTTCCTCTTAATATAGTCTTTCTCAAGGATTCCAACAATTTAAACAATCCAAAAGTTCTAACAAGATATATTAGACCTACAAACTCTAGAAATCAAAACTTAAAAAAATAAACATCACAAAACTTGAAATAGTAGACTTATAAGGATATGTGAGAGGAGACTTAACAATATAATTCTTTGACTTCAGATTCTTCAATATTATTCTTCTTAAGTGGAGCTTCATCGACAACGTTTCCATGTTCTCTTTCTCTCTTATTATTCCTTGGATTCTTAGGACATTGACTTTTGTAATGTCCCATCTTATGACAAATATTGCATTCAATCTTTGATATATCGACCTTCTTCTTTGGTCCTTTGAAATTCTTGTATAATCCCTTCTTCTTGTGATGAGCAGAGTAGGCATTTGAAATGTTATTTTATTCCTCCTCCTTTTTGTCACTTACTAATGAGGTGTGGAATTCTTCTTGACTACATGCATTCCACATTTTTCAAAGGTTGGAGTATCTTTCCAACTAATAGTTCCTTATGCAAAAGAGCTCCAAGATTCTGGTAGACCTAGTAGTGAAATAATCACGAGTTCTTTCTCTAGTACAAATTCATCTATAGCTTGGAGTTCATCTCTTATTCTATATATCCTTATAAAATATAATGAAATAGTATCATATTTTTTCATCTTTAGTGTTCTTATTTCATTCTTGAGACTAGCTATTTGATCAATGTTCTTGATGGTAAATAGTTTGGAGAGGGCTTCATACATTTCTTGAGCAGAATATATGTTGAATATGTATGGTATTAGATTGTCCTTCACTCCATCTGGCCAAGATGTCGGTTTCCTTGAATTTCTCTTTTCCTGCATCATCTATGGGTTTCCTAGCTTTTCCTTGAAGAATATTCAAAACTTTATGTTTAGCGAGAATAAATCTATCATATTCTTCCATGCCCTATAATTAGAGGCTCCTTCTAGCTTGGTTTCAGACTTCATTGTCATGTCTTATTTTCTTAATATAGATAGTAAACCTTCCTCTTATATGATCCTTATCCTTTTGTTGTTTCAGTAGATATTCAAGTTGCCTTTTCTTTCCTCATTCACCTTAGCTCTGATACCATGTTAGAAAATCATAAAGAAAGAAAGAGTCTCTTATATTGATAATTACTCTTGTTACTCTTATATTGTTATTAAATTCTCTTTATTTTCTTCTCTTATCTTCTTTTCATTAATCAATCATCGAATCAAAACATGAAGATCAATGACACCATATATAGGAACTCAGCCAGGGATAAAACCCCTCTATAGGGGAAAACCCAGTCAAACTCTTCCACTAGAAAATTCAAATTGAGATAGACCAAGACCTTAGACAAAATGACCGTCCTCCTCCACCAAGTCAGCCCTCAAACAATCATCCCAAAATTCAAATTTCAACTACCAACAATGTGTTGTGCTATTCAACAACCCCCATTTTTATATTTTATAAATTTCTTATGAAATTTATTTTATTAAAATGGGGACCCTTAAAAAAAATTGTTAATAAAATCCCATAACCAAAGTTTAATACGTAGGCATTTTAATTAAAACCCAGGTATTAAACCTTGATTATTAAAAACAATTTTTAAATAGCCCCCAAGACCAAGATCACACAATCTTTAAAAGCTTTAAGTATTAAAACATGGGTTATTTAATTAAAAAAACATAATAATCGAAGTTGTTTCTTTATAACTCCGCCATAACCCCCGCATCACAAAACAACATAATGAAAAAAAAATCCATGGTAATACCTGCAGCCCTTCTCGATTGCAATATGTGATTTTAAGCCTGGACATGATGGGAGAGTTAATCCAGTTCATAAATCCTTGCATCCACATATCAAAATAACCACAAAACTTAACTCTTTACCCCTCTCCACACCACCAATTGCAACATGCGATATAGCCTAGACTCGACGGGATTATACATGCCAATCCATAAATCTCCCGCATCCGTGGCTATCGCAGTTACTAAAGGGTCATGCCTCCTACCTCATGCCGAATGTGATTTCGATTTGTGATATGGCCTGGACTTGACAGGATGCTCAATTGTGATTCATAAAAATCTCGCGTTTGCGGCTATCACAGTTCTATTAGCCATGCCGCCTGTTCTAAAGACTCCTTCCAAATGCGATTGTGATTTACGATAAAACCCTTTCCATTGCCATATCATCTGCCACATCATCTTTCCACATGGATCTTCCATGTCATAGTGACATCACCATCATGTTATCCTGCATATCGCAAATCACAAGTCTTTCGGCCACTTCTTATAGTCTGCCACTCCATAATTGTGATTGCGATATTCCTGAGTATTGTGAATGGGATATCTTTGTGTATAGAGATTGCGATCAAGATGTAAAGTACGATTGTGATTATTCTTAGTTCTACCCCCAGTCTAAAAGCGATTGCAATTTGATTGCGATTATTACGCTTCTATATGTTGTTGCGATTGTGATTTAATTAAAAATCCATAGGCCTTACGCCGCTTTCCACTTCACGCTTGTTCCTTTGTCTCCGCTCTGATAGCCGATTGAGATATAACTCCACCATATCCCTCTTCCATTTGCTCTGTCGCAATTGTGATATTTCAAATAAAATTAAAGGCTTACTTATATTTCTACTCCACGGTGTTTACGATTGCGATTATTATGCTCCAAGTTTTAAGCCTGATTTTCTACAAATATCATTTGTTTCAAATGAAACTCACTTATCAACCTCATTTATTTTTAGCTTATCAATTTCTATTTTTGGGTTTTTATGGAACACAACAGAAGAGGACAATGTTGCAGATAAGTGGTTGTTCAATTTAGAAAAAGAAGGCCAAAATGATAGAACAACAAGATAAGAGGACAGTGTTGCAGATAAGTGACTGTTCAATTCAGAAAAAGACGATCGATTTGACAAAACAGAGAAATTAGACATTTGTATGAAATTTTGTTTTTTAGATGTGTGATTGAAAGGAATTGTTCAACTTCCTTAACACTTGAAGCAAAAGAAGTTGTTTTCAATAGTGGATATTTAAACATGTTGTTGGCGTTAAAAAAAAGGCCTAGAATTCAAAAGAGAAAGTTAGGGAGGCTTGAACTATTGTGCCTCTTAGTATTTTTAATAGAATGATAGGTCTCGATCCTTGGGAGAGAAGCTTGTAATACTGTAACTGTGGATTATATCTGTTGGTGGAGAAGCTCTTGTTTATCATGCACTACTACTGAAAGGAGGAGACATTTTCTGCAAGAAAAGATCGATTATAGATTCCAAAGGATTGTGCACTACTATCGTTCTGTGAGGATCTGTAATTTGATTTCATTTATTAATAAAGAATCATTTCAATTAATGATGTTTAACACTATTGTTTACATGATTTAACTGAAATAAATTCTTATTTCGGTCTTTCAATTTATATTTTGAATGTATGAGTTACTAATTGGATTCATGCACTATTGTTGAATCTTGAATGTTAATTCATTTAAAAGTTTGCTTAGACTATTCTATAGGCTTAACTTTAGATATAATATGAGAGATTAATTTTACATAGGAATATATAGTTATAATCTTAGATCGGTAAGCTATCTTCCGATTTAGGATAATAATTATTTGCTTGCATACATTATGTCCTATTTGAACTAATATAGTAATTCATCATGATTCTTTGTAGTTCTTATGCATAAATAAGGAATTGGATATATTTTCAATAGGCACTTATGTAACTATTTACTAAGTGCTTAATTGTAGGTATTTATGAAAATAAGGAATTAGATCTTGTGAGTTATCTCCTTGATCTAATTCCTACATCTTAATTCTAAATCTTTAAAGCTTTTTTCCCATTAAGGTAAGTTGGCTTTCGATTGAGAGAAGGATTACCCTTTCCTTCAATTGACATAGGTTAGATTAATTGCATTGTAGACTTAGTCTTGCATGTGTTATCATAGATATTACATTTTAGATGTCCTCTTTTGCGGCAAAACTTTAGATTGGTTTGGTTGTTCCACAAAAACAACTTAACGATCATTCTTCTTGCATGATTAGCTCAAAGAATTGATCTGATGGCCCTAGCTATTAGTAATTAAAGACATATTTAAAGCTGAAAACGGTTGGGAGAAGGTAATTGGACCTAATTGAACCAGTTGGAGCCACTATCCAAAATGGAAAAGGAGTTGTTTTAAGGTTTGGATTGGGTGGTTATCCTCAATGTTGTTGCAGTGAATTTTGAGGCATCAACATTTTTGGCGCTAGAAGGATGGCTTGAGTTATTTATTTGTTTAAATTTGTATATCATTTTTAACTAATCATGGCTCCCATATGCATTCCTAAGCTCGGTCATGCATTCCTACACTTGGTCATGCATTCAATTCACCTAAGCCTACATGAGACATGCCCAAGAAGTAGATCGATTCCTTGTCACAGTTAAAGTTCAATCATGAGAGTAATATTTCTGCATTAATTCATATTGTTGTTTTTGTTAATAGATGTAAATGTTTTAATGTAATCAGTGATAATGAGATCTGCAGGATTTTCACTCTCACATTCAGAGGAAGGATCCGCAAATGGTTTTTGGTGCTTCCTGAGAAGACGATTCATTCATGAAAACATTTTTTCCAGGTATTTTTCAAATTACATCAAAATTATAGCTACAATAGTTTGTATTTAGAATTAGATAATATTTACATGTATGATAATGAATCTTTAGATGATTTTTATAATAGATTTTGGCCGTTTTGTTATAGATTTCATTTAGATGATTTTCTTTGAACTGAAGATTTAATTGAACGTTTCACTTCTCTTGTTTCTTCCCATCTTGAAAATAATGAATCAATTAATGAAGAACAAGACACATCTAATTCATTAACTAGTCTTGAATCACTAAACGGTTTTATGGAACCCGAACCTAAAACTGTAATTGAATCACAAAATTCTTCTTTAGAAAATTTGAATTATCATTTTCTCTTTGAAGATGCAATTGAATTTTTTTTTAATAATGCATGCAATCAATCAGTAGGTCTAATAAAATCCAATCTACAAAAAGACTTGAATAATGAACACATCAGTTTATCTTCTTTGAAGGAAACTTTAAAAAATTCAGAACATGTAACTGCAATTGAAAGAGTGTCCTTAAACCAGGGTTATAATAAGGCAAGTTGTATAGATGAATCATTTCAGCCGTCATTATATTTTGACATACATAATTTTCTTTATCCTGATGTCTTTTCAAATCAGAGTATAGTTAATGATGATCACGCTAATCTTTCAGTTGATAATTTTCCTAGTTCTTGTTCTAAAAATGCTACATCTAGCAATCATTTGAATGGTAATCCTTTAATTACAAAATCTTCTTCTTTTTTATTTTTTGATTTTGTTATTTCAGATCAGTCATTTGGTTCTCATAAGAAGGATGTAATTTATGACAATTATCATGATGATGATGATAAAGAATCACATCTTGTACAAACTACGCCAATTTTGAAAATTGATTTATTTCATGAAGATTCACATGATTTAATTTTGTCTCCTGAACACAAACTTAGTTTTGAGAATTTTGATGAGTTTCTAATATATTCCATTTTGATTCTTTTTAAGAAATTCACATTTAATTTTTTTTAGGGAATTTCCTTTTAGTGCCAATTCATTGACTGAAATCCATGATAGGTTCCAGAATTGCCTTGTAAAATTATTTTTCAGTTTTAGCTTTCATAACAATTTAATTGTTTTTCCATCATTTTATTTTATTTTCTTTTATTTTTGCAAGCATGTTAATTCTTTCCATATTGAATATCCTCAAGATTTATTATATGAAAATGATGAAATGGTTACTCATAATCGTGAATATAAAAAATCTTTTCATTTCCAATATTCGATATTCAGAAATTCATTCCAATCATTTCACAATCAGTCTAATTTAAATCTTGAGAGTGTTCCTTCACAACATGTCTTGCCATCATCTCCTTTGGGAACTTTTCATTGTCTAACAAATATTCATCCATTGTTTGATGATCCCATTGATATTTGTTTAGAGCATGCTTTCCAAAAAATATGGTTTACTAACAGGTTAATTGTAAATAACCATGTTTTTGTACATAATTTTACATTAGATGTAAATAATAAATTTTGTTTCATTTTGATAGTTTTCGTTATCTGGTTACTAACGTTTGACTTGTACATACAAGAAGGTAATAAAACGAGAGAATGGTTACATTGGAAGTATGATTATACATAGTCATGTTTCCTTCATTAAGTTAGAATTAGAAGTAAATTAGTCTAGATAAGATTTAATAAATAATGATTTTGAGTTAATTGCCTTGCATTCGAGAAAGACATATATTTATAGTAAGATTAAATGAAATTGTTCAATGGTAAGTCTCATATACTCACTTTCATTTATTTCTTTACTTTTTAGATTTAGTTTTGTTTTCTTATTTTTTTCTAATATGAAACTCTCTTTTGCAGCTCTTCACAAGCATTTTCACACCTTCACTAGATCAAATTGTGAGCTCAAAGAAGCAATTATGATTTTCATCGAATCAACCAAAATGGGGAAGTTATAAACCTTAATCTTTTTCTTCAAAAGTATTACTCTGATTAGAGAATGGTTAAAACACATTTTTCAAGTTCTGCTTCTGAAAAAGATAAATAAATAGTAATTTTCCTCATTCAAACTAAATTATTACTAAATGCTTTTAACTTTGTAAATACGATTTATCTAGATTTATACATAAGGAATGTTTTCTTCATTATCTTTTTCCTCTTTTGTTAAGAAATTTGTATAAACAATTTTGTAAATTTTCCTTTTAGATTTGATTTTGAGTTGTTTTATAATCATAGTTGTGAATGGTCATATCTTGAGAATTCAGTTATCATATCACATTTACTTTTTCTTTTAGATAATAATGTTAAATGACATACTCTTGGCCTTTCATCAATATCTCTTAAAATCAATTTGAGATTTTTCAATTTGAAAGTAGGTATTTTTCAGGAAGTGGTTATGAAAGTTGAAAATTAGATAAAAAATTATAGAACTCCGAAAATCTTTTCTATTTAATTGTAAAATCTTCTAAACCTCAAAATTATAAGTTCCTTTTTACTCTAATATCAGTTAAGAAAGATTATCTTTAAAAAGTAAACATTGTCTTACAACCTACCAACTTCAACTCTAATTTGTCATCAAGAACAATGATTCTCCCCATCCATTAAAACGTAATTTTTAAAGCGTAATTCAAAAAATATAATAAAACTAAAAGATAAGAGGTCTCATCATGAGCCTGCTTACCATGATCATAGGGAAATACTAAAACTGACATTACCAATATTGAACACCAAATCAGGGTAAGGGCTTATGATTGTTTCAATCGTAAGACAAGGGGTCTCATCACGAGCCAGCTTGTTCAGTTTAATTATTACCAGTGAATGGCATTGTCATTATCTAGCCACCAAACCAGGACAATGACTTTATTGTTCCTATAAAATTTTTTATGAATTTACCTCTAACTTTTGTGCTCTTAAAAAAAACATAATAATCAAAGTTGTTTCTTTATAACTCCGCCATACCCCCCATCGAAAAACAACATAATAATAAAAAAAATCCATGGTAATACCCACAACCCCTTCCCAATTTCCATATGCGATTTTGAGCCCGGACCCGACGGGAAATTTAATCTAGTTCATAAATCCTTGCGTCCGTAGATCACAATAACCACAAAACTTAAGTCTTTAACCCGCTTCGCACCATTGATTGCAATATGCGATATAGCCCGGATTCAACAGGATTATACATGCCAATCCATAAATCCCCTATGTCCGCGGCTATTGCAATTACCAAAGGGTCATGCCAACTGCCTCATGCCGATTACGATTGTGATTTGCGATATGGACTAGACCCGACAGGATGCTCAACTGTGATTCATAAAAATCTCTCATCCGTGGTTATCGTAGTTCTATTAGCCATACCGCATGTTCCAAAGACTCCTATCAAATGCAATTGTGATCTGCGATAAGACTCTTTCCACTGCCATATCATCCGCCACACCATCTTTCCACAGGGATCTGCCACATCATAGTGACGTCACCATCACGTTATCTCTTACATTATCCTGCATATCGCAAATTGCAAGTCTTTCGGCCATTTCTTATAGTCTGCTACTCCATATCTGCGATTGCGATATTCCCGAGTATTGTGATTGAGATACTGTGTATTGCGATTGTGATCAAGACGTAAAGTACGATTGCAATTATTTTGAGTTCTACCCCCGGTCTAAAAGAGATTGCAATTTGATTGCCATTACTACGCTTCTATGTGTTGTTGTGATTGCGATTTAATTAAACAAACACAAGCCTTATGCCACTTTCCACTTCACGCTCGTTCCTTTGTCTCCACTCCAATAGACGATTGCGATATAACTCCACCATATCCATCTTCCATCTTCTCTACTGCAATTTCCATATTTCAAATAAAATTAAAGGTTTACTCCTATTTGTCCTCCACGATGTTTACAATTGCGATTGTTATGCTCCAAGTTTTAAGCCTAATTTTATAGAAATGTCATTTGTTTCAAATGAAACTCGCTTATCAGTCTCATTTATTTTTAGCTTATCAGTTTCTGTTTTTCGGTTTTCAAGGAACACAATAGAAGAGGACAATGTTGCAGATAAGTGGTTGTTCAGTTCAAAAAAAGAAGGCCAAAATGACAGAACAACAAGATAAGAGGACATCGTTGCAGGTAAGTGACTGTTCAATTCAGAAAAATAAGGTTGATTTGTAAGAACAGAGCAATCAGACATTTGTATGGAATTTTGTTTTTCATATGCGTGATTGCAATGAATTGTTCAACTCCCTTAATGCTTGAAGCAAAAGAAGTTGTTTTCAGTAGCAACTATTTAAATAAGTTGTTGGCATTAAAAAAAAGGCTCGGAATTCAAAAGAGAAAGTCAAGAAGGCTTGCACTATTGTACCTCTTATCTTTTTAATAGAACGGTAGGTCCTGAACCTTGGGAGAGAAGCTTGTAATACTATAACTGTGGGCCCAGAATTCGAAAGAGAAAGTCAGGGAGGCTTGCACTATTGTACCTCAGTTTTTTTAATAGAATGATAGGTCCCGAACCTTGGGAGATAAGCTTGTAATACTGTAACTGTGGATTATATCTGTTGGTGGAGAAGCTCTTGTTTATCATGCACTACTGTTGAAAGGATGAGACATTGTTTACAAGCAGAGATCGATTACAGACTCCAAAGGATTGTGTGCTATTGTCATTCTATGAGGATCTGTAATTTGATTTCATCTATTAATAAAGGATCATTTTGGTTAATTATGTTTAACACTATTGTTTACAGGATTTAACTGAAATAAATTCTTATTTCAGTCTTTCATTTTATGTTTTGAATGTATGAGTTAATAATTGGATTCATGCACTTTTGTTGAATCTTGAGTGTTAATTCATTTAAAGTCTGCTTAGACTATTCTACAGGCTTAATTTTAGATATAATATGAGAGCTGAAGTTTGCATAGGAATAGATAGTTATAATATTATATCGGTAAGATATCTTTCGATTTAGGATAATAATTGTTTTCTTGCATACATGATGTCTTTTTTTTTTCCACTAGAAAAATCGTAATCTTTCATTATCTTTGAAAAATTACATATTGTAGATGCATTTTGCATATGCTGTAAGTTCTTCTGCCACATCTGGGTATAGCTATATATCTATTCTGTTCAAAAAGCAAAAATCATCACGCAGGATGTTCATTGTTGATCTGTTATATATATACATATTGCCACGCAGGGCTGCAAGTAGGTAGTATTATCAGCTATGTACAATAAGTTCCAAAAAGTATCATTTTCAGATCTGCATCTCATGGGTTGGCTGCCCTGTGATAGTGTGTATCTATATACGGACGATGGTAGTATTGGTATGCATTTGGTCCATGCTACTCCTAGATCATCCACTCTCCTCTGGGTAGTGTCGTGGCCTCCTTGGATAGTTGGTCGGCACTGCTATTGTATTCCCTGTAGATATGTTGGCAAGAGATATCAATGAATTGTGCCTTTAGAATGTTTATATCATCCAATATGTAGCTGAGAGTGTGTGTGTGGCATACAGTAGTATTGTTGAACCAATCAATGACTATCTTCGAATCTCCAAATATATGTATATGCATGCAGTTGTGTCCTAATGCAAAATGCAGGAGGTGTCGGAGTGTGATCAATTCAGCAAAATTATTAGTGCCAGATCCCAAACCCAGTTTCGCTTTGTAAAAGTGTTGTTCATTGATGTATAATAGAAAGCCTCCCCCACAACCCTGCTGTTGGGCTTTGTCGTCAAAGTAAGCCCATGGAGTGTTGTGATCAATTCTCAGAGGGTTGTGCAGAATTCGAGCTCTAGGCTGAGGCGGCTCAGGCAACTCGTTATAGGCCGAAGTGATGAGGGCAGTAAGATGCGGCCAGTTTACAGGTTTATCATCGAAAATCGATCGATTTCGGGCAAGCCATAGATACCAGCAAATGACGACAGGCAAACTTTGAAGCTTGGAGTTTTTGTGGTTGTAGTACCAAGTTTCCCAAGTTCGAATTATGTCATCTCCCTCCCATTTTCCAGAGTGTTGTATAGAGGTTGATAGAGCTTGCCATAATGTCTTTAATGAAGAGCAGTTTATAAACAGATGAGCACTCGATTCTGAGGTGAGTTTGCATAGGGTGCACCAGGTCGGTCCGTGGACTGCACGACGCATGAGATATTCCCCAGTGGGGACAACACCTTTTAATATGCACCAGAAGAAAAGTTTTTGCCTGGGGGGAGCTGTGAGTTTCCAAACAGATTTCCACCAAAATGAGATAGTGTCTGGAACCTTGTGTGATATCAAAGTGAGGTAGCCAGACTTTGGAGTGTAGATGTCATTTTCCGAGTGATACCATATGAGCTCATCCTGCCCTTGTTTGATCCTGATATGCGAATCTGATAATGCATTGATATATGCAGACCAGTCCTGGTGCCAGAGGGGAGGGATATTGATCTGGACTGCTGATTTCCAGCGCTGGTCGAATATGGAAGAGTTTTGTGGATCTGCAATGTCAGCCAAAACTTTAATGTTCTGTGAGTGAAGATGACGGATGAGAGCTTCGGGTAGAATATGCCTACCGCCACTACCATTCCATGGGTCCAAACCAATACGAGCCAGAGTTCCGTCATTGATTTTCCATACCAAATTATCCCTGATAATTGGCATAGAGTTGAGAAGAGCTTTCCATACTGATGATATGCCAGATTTTGGCCAGGTTGGGAGGCGAATCCAATCCAAGATATGGAGAGGCCAAATATATTTGTGATATGTAATGACGGTCCATAGATTGTTACCAGTGAGCAAGGTCCATCCCATTTTTGCCGCGAGTGCTTGAGCGAATGTAGGAAGATCTTTTAGGCCCCATCCTCCCCATTTTTTTGGTGTTGTGATCTTTTTCCATCCGACCCAAGCATATATGCGCTTATCCTGATTTCCGTTCCACAGATATCTATTGCAAGTTTGTTGTAACCTGGTCAGTATGCTTCGCGGGATCCAGGCAAGAGCCATCCAGAAGACCGGGGTCGCTTCCAAGACAGCTTTTACCAGTACAAGTCTGCCAGCTCGGGAGAGATATCGATGGCTCCAGATATTGAGGCGCTTCTCCAATTTTGCGACTAGCCAAACCCAGTCCATGATCTTTGAGCTGACAGGCTTGATCCTGAAACCCAGATATTTGAGGCCATTGTCTAAGGGATGGATGCTATAAGGAAATAGATGATGGGCCAGTTGTGATTCATGGATAGAAGTTCTGGAGAGAATAATGGAGGATTTTGAGTGGTTGGCAAGCATCCCTGTGGCGGATGAGAAAAGGGAGATAATGTT
Source organism: Pinus tabuliformis (assembly GCA_031772625.1). NCBI lineage: Eukaryota > Viridiplantae > Streptophyta > Pinopsida > Pinales > Pinaceae > Pinus > Pinus tabuliformis. The sequence continues at coordinate 702,230,132 of CM062811.1, forward strand.
AGAGAAGGAGCGAGAATCTCGAATGCTGCCATCAAGGAAGATCATGACATCGTCTACAAAAAGAAGGTGAGTGAGGAAGCAATCATCTGTAATTTTGAGGCCACAAAGATCCCCATTTCTCTTAGCCGATTCAATAAGGCGACTCAAGCCATCCATGATGATCAGGAAAAGGAGGGGAGACAAAGGACAGCCCTGTCTAAGACCACGTTCAGAGTGGAAGAACTGGGATGCAGATCCATTTATCAGAACACTGCAGGTGGGAGTGGTGATACAGGCCATGATCTAAGTGATGAAATTATTAGGGAACCCCAGATGTATGAGAAGCATCTTGAGATAGAGCCAACTGACCCGGTCAAAAGCCTTGGCTAGATCAATCTTTAAGATGATGGCTTTGTGATGCTTGGTCCAGATAGTATGAAGGGCTTCTTGAGCCACTCCAATGGCTTCATGGATCTGACGGTGTTCGAGGAAAGCAAATTGTTGAGGAGCGATATGGCGAGACAAGATGGGACGGATGCGATTTGCTATGATTTTGGAGATGATCTTGTAGAGCACGTTGCAGAGGGAGATGGGACGATAATCATCAAAAGAGGAAGGGGAATCAGATTTGGGGATCAGAGCTATGAAAGTTGAATTGATAGCATTGTATAGCGACCCAGATACTCTACATTCCTCTACCACCCTCAGTAAATCATTGCTAATTAGCTCATAGAAGGCGATCTAAAACTCGATGGTCCATCCATCTAGCCCCAGGCTTCGATCCTTCTTGAACCACTTAATGGTGCCTTCAAGTTCTGCAAGTGTCACTGGATCAAAGACGTTCTCCGCTTCTTCATCATTTACAAATCTGGGGAAGTGACCAGCAATGTTGATGATATCTGCAATAGTTGCACCTGGTGGCTGTTTGTAGAGGTTCCTGAAGTGGGATGATCCCAGCTGTGAGAGCTTGGGGAAAGTGTCTGCTACACCACCATCTGGCATAGGGAGGCTCCAAATGGTGTTCTTTACCTTTTTGCCTTTTGCATAATTATGAAAAAAGCGTGTATTGTCATCTCCGGCTTTTAGCCAAGTTGCTCTGCTACGAAGTCTGGCAGATTCTTCTCACTCCCTTAAGATTTTTAGCTTCTGGTTTTCAAGTTCCACCAGGTGGGCTTTGTCTTCAGCTGTGGTAAAGCCCAATCCTCTGTCATCTGTGAGGGTGGATAGTTCTGATTCTATGAGCTTTAGTGCAGAATTCTCCTTATGGTTTTTTTCTCTGGCCCATTCGATAGTAAGATGTTTGAGCTGCGATAGATTCATGCAGAAGCCCTTTGCCAGTGAGTCTGTTCTGTCAATCGGATGTTGTATCTAGAAGTCCTTAACCAACTTAGTGTAGGATGGGTCCTATAACCAGCTATGGTTGAATTTGAAGGGGGCTTTTTGTTAGGGTCCCACCCTAACCCCCTTATTTATGTCATGGGATCACGTCATAGTCAAGACTCAATAAAGCCCATATTAATATTTGTAAGTGGTTAACCCGCAATTAATGACAGGAACACAGTTAGTTGCAAATGGGCGGTAGTATTAGATAGATGGTATTAATAAAACCCACAGTATTGGCCCGTGGTATTGCATGTATGAGTCATATATAAAGGATAGAGACTCCCTGCGAGGAGTATCGTGTCTTGTTTTTGTAATCGAGCTCTGCACTAATGGAGGTTGCCCCCTCGAAGAGGCCTGTGAACATTTCTCTCTGAATAATAAAATCATTGCTATTCTGTGTTCTGGGTATCTTTTCTTCGCATATTCTGTGTTCTGGGTATCTTGTCTTCGCATATTCTGTGTTTGGGTATTACTTTGCAGGTTAAGAGCATAACAAGTGGTATCAGATCACTTTCCAGGGCTCGGTGGGATCTCCAATTTTTAGCAAAATTTTTTTTTGGCTAGAGACATGTTCCGGCGTCTTTAAACCACGTGATCTGTCACTAAGCGCATAAACCTGCGGATTTGGGGAGGCATGCACGCAGGAAATACAAGAGGTGGTCACATCTGTTGGACTCCCTTGTAACCCCTGTGGGTACCCCTTCGAGTAGTAGCACATTAGACAGAACCGCGCACGGACTATCTTACACGTACCCTCTGGGTATATAGGAAGCCCCCTAGCTCCCTTGAAACCTCGCCATAGATAAACCTTCGGCCGTCTTGTGGCTATATTACACTGAGAACAGTACTCGGAGAGATTACTTGCCCGTACGATAGGGTAGTCGGGTTGTACGGCTAAGGGTACGGTCGATCCTCCTTAGTTAGAGCCCTGAAACATTGGGCCGAGTACTACTGTCATACCCTTATGTATATTGCGACCTGTAGCACCTGACACTCCTCAAGACCATAGTTCCCTTTCTATCGGGGGATCACACATCATCTATTCCAGATCAGCAAGTGCAGCAGCAGTAGACATCAGTCCCGCAGCTCCATCAGATCAGCAGCAGCAGTTGTTCCACCATTCAGATCTCTCAAATCCACCAGATCGGAGTAGTTGTGAAGGGTTCCTGTACCTGGATATAATTTTCGCAGGACTTTTGGCGACATTGACATTTTGAGGATTTGGTGACTGCAATATTGATCAAGAAGGAGTAAAACTCCGTTAGGAGTTTTCCAAAAAAAAAAAAAAAAAAAACCAGAATATTTGTGATCTAGCCCATCAGCATCAGGACGACGAGCTGAGCACGGTGGTACCATTCAATTTATTAGAAAAAAAATTTTGGCGGTCCCAATTTTTCATCAAGTTGGTGTATGGTAGAAACTAGAGCTCAAGCAATGGCGAATGAAAGGCTAGACAAACTTGAAACAGATATGAACGAGCTCAAAACTATGATTAGCAGACTAACTAGCCAGGTACGGCAAGCACTCGATAAGGGCAAGGAGCCAGCTCTCGAGGAACCGTATAATGACCATGAACACCATGAGGGTGAGTCTAGCCACTCTCCTCACGTTTGGCACACCCATTCACCACCCATTCAACGACCTCCCAAGTTGGATATGCAGAAATTTGACGGTTCTCACCCGTCCGCATGGCTAGCACAAATGGACCAGTATTTCAAATTGAATCGTCTCCAAGATGATTGGACTAAGCTTGGAGTGGGGACCATGTACTTGGACAATGAACGTTGGCAATGGGAAGAATGGCATCAACGTTGCAATGGACGTTTTCCGAGTTGGGCCCAATTTGCCAAAGCTTTTTGAGATCACTTTGAACAGGGAGACTCCTTTTTGGGCCGTCTCACTAAGCTCCGACAGACGGGTACAGTGGATGAATATATCACCGCTTTTGAATCCTTAGCCTTCCGCACTCAGCATCTCTCAGATGAGTTCTACACGGAATGTTTTATCAGTGGTCTTAAAGAAGCTATCAAAGCTCAAGTTCTACTCCACCACCCTCCCACATGGACGGAGGCTTGCCAGGTAGCCCGTAAGGTGGAACGTGCCATAACAGCCCAATACAGTCGCACCAATTTCCCCACTAAAGGTCGTCCCCCACAAGCTCACAACACAACTCAGACACTTAAGGTCCAAAAGGTGTCACCTCAGGAAATGGCCGAAAGAAGGAAGCAAGGACTATGTTACTACTGTGATGAAAAATATTCCCCTGGTCATAAATGCAATGAGCCCAAGTTTTTTCAAATAGATGCCACTGACTACAGCTCCACCGAGGAAGATCCACCTCTTGAGGAACCGGAGGCGATCGAAGAAGACAACCAAAAGGAGATTATATCTGAAGAACCAGTTATTTCGCTCAATGCGTTGGTAGGAATCTCTTCCCCTCAAACTCTCAAAATCAGGGGTTTTCTTAAACATCGCCCAGTAATAGTATTGATTTATAGTGGAAGTACCCATAATTTCATCCATCAAAAAATCGCCGAAGCAGCGCATTGTTTTGTACGGGCAGTTTCTAACTTCCAAGTCCAAATTGCAAATGGGGGAACAATGAAATGTGAAGGCCGCTGTGAAAATGTCAAACTTCAAATGGGGGATTATCAGTTGAAAACCCACATGTTTTCCATACACATGGGGGGATGCGACATTGTCCTAGGCGCTGAATGGCTCCGCACCCTTGGGCCAATCACAATGGATTTCCAGGAGTTATATATGAGTTTTAAGCAGAAAAACTCCACACATACCCTCCGTGGCCTCCAGGCGGGAGCCCCCTCTGTCATCAGCTCGCATCGGATGGAAAAATTGTTAAAAAAGGGCCATCATGGAGTGGTAGCTCAATTTAATGCCATCCAGGTAGTCGAAACTAGGTCTCTGCCAATTCATCCTGAGATGCAACAGATTTTAAATAACCATCGGACGGTCTTTGACAAGCCTCATGAACTTCCCCCCTCGCGAGGGGAACATGATCATAGCATCACCTTGTTCCAGGGGCCCAACCCCCAAATGTGCGGCCATACAGATATCCGTTCACTCAAAAGAATGAAATAAAAAAAATTTATCAAGGAATTGTTGGAAGTAGGTGTCATTCGTCCCAGCATTAGTCCTTATTCATCCCCAGTGGTCATGGTCCTCAAGAAAGATGGGGAGTGGCGGATGTGTCCCGACTTCAGGGCCCTCAACAAGTTGACAATCAAAGATAAATTTCCCATTCCGGTGGTTGACGATTTGCTGGACGAACTCAATGGGGCTCAATTCTTCACTAAGTTGGATCTTCGCTCCGGCTACCACCAAATTCGCATGAAGGAAGTCGACATTCCCAAGACGGTTTTCAGAACTCATGAAGGCCATTATGAGTTCTTGGTCATGCCATTTGGTCTCTGTAATGCCCCTTCTACTTTTCAGAGTCTTATGAATCACATCCTCAAACAATATCTCAGAAAATTTGTCCTTGTCTTCTTCGATGACATTCTCATCTATAGTGGCACTTGGGTGGCACATCTTCAGCATGTAGATCTACTCTTGCAACTGCTCCGCAAGCACAAATTGTTTGTCAAGATGTCTAAGTGTTCGTTTGGCATGGAAGAAGTTGAGTATTTGGGCCACATTGTGGGGCGTGAAGGTGTCAGGGTGGACCCCAAAAATATCTAGGCAATGCAAGAATGGCCTCAACCTAAGACTTTGAAGAGCTTGAGAGGATTTTTGGGTCTCACAGGATATTATCGTAAATTTGTCCGCAACTATGGCCACATAGCGAAGCCCCTCACTCAACTCCTAAAGAAAAATTCCTTCTTCTGGACCGAGGAAGCACAACAGGCATTTACCACTCTCAAAAACGCCATGTGTACCACTCCAGTCTTAGCACTACCTGACTTCACCAAATCCTTTGTCATTGAATGTGATGCATCGGGTACAGGTATTGGGGCGGTCTTAATGCAGGAAGGGCGACCATTGGCCTTCACAAGCCAACAACTCAGTGGGAGGAATCTGGGCCAATCTACCTACGAGAAGGAGATGATGGCCATCTTACATGCAGTCGAGACCTGGCGACCTTACTTATTGGGGCGACGTTTCCAAATCTGCATAGATCATCACAGTCTTAAATATTTTTTGGAGCAACGCCTATCCTCCCCACAAAAAAATAAATGGTTAGCCAAAATGCTAGGATATGATTATGAGATCATTTACAAGAAAGGGAAAGGCAATAGTGTAGCAGATGCATTATCGCGCCAATTTGAGGAGGAAAGTACTCTGCTCGAAATTTCCCTTCCCATTCCAGACTGGATTGAAGAGGCTCGCAGGGAATGGTTTTCACACCCAGGGCTCTCCCAACTCATTTCTCAATTGCAGGTAGATCCTAATTCCAGCAAGGGCTACTCGTGGCAGAATGATATTCTTCGCTACAAGGACAGAGTCGTAATATCACCAAAATCTACCCTCAAAAGTCACCTTTTGGCAGAATTGCACTCATCTCCCAATGCAGGACATTCGGGCTTTCAGAAGACGTATGCTCGCACCAGAAGATCATTCTTTTGGGTAGGCATGAAAAAGGACGTCCTTACTTTCGTAGCCACAAAGGGGAAATTGTCAACACACCAGGCACCTTACAACCATTGCCCATTCCGGCCTCAATTTGGACGGAGGTTTCTATGGATTTCATTACAGGTCTTCCAAAGTCAGGGAACAAGTCAGTCATCATGGTGGTTGTGGACCGACTGTCGAAGTATGCTCATTTCTGTGCCCTACCCCACCCGTTTACACCAACCTTGGTTGCTCAAACTTTCATGGATCAGATCTTCAAATTACATGGCATGCCCACTTCTATAGTGTCCGACCGCGACCCGATCTTCACCAGCAATTTTTGGCAGGAACTCTTCAGAATACAAGACACTCAACTCAAACTCAGTACTTCATATCATCCGCAAACAGATGGTCAAACCGAAGCCGTCAACAAATGTCTAGAAACCTACCTTAGGTGTTTCACTTCAGAAAAGCAACACCTTTGGGCACAGTGGTTACGTCTGGCTGAATGGTGGTATAACACCAACTATCATGCCACCACCAAAATGACTCCCTATGAAGCAGTCTATGGTCAACTTCCGCCTTCCCCTACTTCTTATCTCAAGGGATGCTCCAAAGTACAAGCAGTGGATCAACTCCTACAATACCGCGCAACCATGCTCGCCCATCTTCGCGAGAATCTTCATCAAGCTTAAAACTGCATGAAGCAACAGGCCGACCAACATCGCTCAGAGCGCCAATTTCAAGAAGGGGATCAGGACTTTTTGAGGCTGCAACCATATAAGCAAACATCACTCAAAGATAAGGGTTGTCAAAAGCTCTCTCCAAAATTCTACGGACCATACCAAGTACTTCAGCGCATTGGAGAAGTGGCTTACAAGTTGGCTTTGCCACCTATGGCAAAAATCCATCCAGTTTTCCATGTATCGTGCCTCAAGAAAGTGATTGGGAACAATTTCCAAGTTCAAACCAGTCTACCTGAATTAGACGAAGAAGGGTCAATCTGGCTTCAACCCGAACAGGTTCTAGCCACACGAGACAAGCACCTGCGCGGCCGCATGATTAAGGAGGTCCTCGTCAAATGGAAAGACACCTCTCCGGAAGATGCAACTTGGGAACCAGCCACTATTCTTCAGCAGTTTCCGCAGCTTCAGCCTTGAGGACAAGGCTAGTCTTAAGGGGGAGGGCATGTTAGGGTCCCACCCTAACCCCCTTATTTATGTCATGGGATCACGTCATAGTCAAGAGTCAATAAAGCCCATATTAATATTTGTAAGTGGTTAACCCGCAATTAATGACGAGACCACAGTTAGTTGCAAATGGGCGGTAGTATTAGATAGATGGTATTAATAAAACCCACGGTATTGGCCAGTGGTATTGCATGTATGAGTCATATATAAAGGATAGAGACTCCCTGCGAGGAGTATCATGTCTTGTTTTTGTAATCGAGCTCTGCTCTATTGGAGGTTGCCCCCTCGAAGAGGCCTGTGAACATTTCTCTCTGAATAATAAAATCATTGCTATTCTGTGTTCTGGGCATCTTTTCTTCGCATATTCTGTGTTCTGGGTATCTTTTCTTCACATATTCTGTGTTTGGGTATTACTTTGCAGGTTAAGAGCATAACACTTTTGGTTTTTGGTTAGGACCCGCAATCTCCAGGTAGATAGGATGGTGATCAGATATTCCTCCAGAACCGACCCATTGTTTGTAATGATGAAGCTGCTGAAACAGAGTACCTTTCATCATGAATCTATCTAGCCTGCGCGCCAGGGCAGCTTCTCCAATTCTTCTGTTCCTCCAGGTGGGGAGAGGTTTATTCATGGGAACATCAAGCAGGTCATGGCGATCCAGGAGGTCGGTCATATATTCGGTTATCGAGTCTATCTGTGCCATAGAACCCCAGGATTCGCTATAGCCCAGTGAAAAGTTTAAGTCACCCCCCAGGATGATATTCTCAACTGTGAAGATGGATAAACTCAGGAGGTGATTCTAGAAGGATTCTCTATGATGGCAAGGTCCATAAATGTTAATAACGCGAAGGCTTTTACCCAGATCAGACGAGAAGAGGCCGAGTCCCATGAATCCAGGTCCCCCCCATGTACCATGAGCCCTTATAGTAGCTGGATTGAAACCAATCGCAAGACCCCCCGAACGACCCGTGGAGTCCATCGCCGTGTATTGCCATCCCGGGGTGATGGAGGAGAGAGAAGCAGATATGGAGTCGGCAGGGCCAAGGGTTTCCTGGAGAAGGATTATATCAACAGGAGAAGATCCAAACAGTCTTTTCAGGGCTAGCTTCTTGGAGGCGCTAGCCAGGCCTCTGCAGTTGAAGGAAAGGCACTTCATGGAGGAAGGTTCCCAGGGGTATTCATCGCTCTAAGAACCCCAACGATAGTGGATTGTCGCCCAGTGGCAACTTCGGCTTCCGCTCTCCTGATAGCTTTAGTAATATGAGATTTTCTCCCCCGAGCAGATAAAGGGTTCGACCCTGGTGATGAGATGCCCAATCCAGCAATTTTCAGATGTGAGCCTAGGGTGTGGGTACGAGGGCGAAGATTATAGTTATGCTTTGATCCCCGGGAGGATGAGGGAGAGGATGATGGCGAGGGGAGCTTATGAGATGAGGGCGCAGAAGGTGCAATGGCCGGGGAGGTGGGCAATGTACAAAATGCAACAGACAATGAGGGAGAGTGCAAAGAGGGAACATTTGAGTAAAAAGACAAAGGAGAGAGATGAGAAGTACCTGGAGCAGTAGTAGCTGCTGAGGCTGCCCGAGATCTGGTGACCGACGCTGATACAGTGCATTGAGCTGCACCATGTGCCTGTTGAGCTATGCTGGTGGGGGTGCTCGCAGCCGGAGAGCGCTGTGCGGCCGGAGATATGGTCCTCGAGGGAATGGTAGATGTCAAAGGAGCATCTTCTTGTTTTTTGTTGAGAGGGCAATCCTTGAATATATGACCCACTCTGTGACATCGACGACATCTGAATGGCACCCCTTCATAGTCCAGAATCTGAACCCGCGTGAATCTTCCCCAGTGAAGAGTAATCTTTTCCTCCAAGCCTTCGCGGGTGTCCAGGTGAACGAGGATGTGAGCAAGCATTCTGTTCCTGGACTCCACAAAAGTGCGGTCATGGTCGAGGTATGATCCCAGTGCGTTCCCGATGCGAATGAAGACTTCTTCGCTCCAGTACTATAGGGGGAGCCCAGGCAGACGAACCCATAAAGGCCCAGCCCCTATCTGTTCTCGTTCAGGGTCGAAGAGGGGGCTCCATCTCTTTAACAGCACCGGCGCCATCTCGATGTGCCAGTACCTGGCTAGAACCATGTCAGTGTAATTTTCCTTGGCGAAATGCAGGGCGAACCAGCCTCGGGGCAGAACTTGCACCTCAGGGAGTTCCTTAAGAACCCCTCCCCAGATCTCCTTCACCCAGAGGGTGAGCCGGGCCGCCGAATATGCACGCCCTCGAACATGCCCAACTAGGATGGTGTTCGCCATTTTGGCAGCCTCCCCAATAGCCGAAGTCTCTCCAAACCGAATAGAAATGTCCCTGGAAGTAGCTTTGACGCACCTGGTTCTTTTCTTTCCCGAACGCGGAGCTGAAGGGTGGTCCGCCAATGGGTCCGGGGAGCATTCCAGAGGGGTCGCCTTCGATGAGCTGACCCTAACGGCGGGGGTTTCAAAACAACCCGAGGGTGAGTGGATGGGGGCAGAGGGCCCGACCGTCGACGAGGGGGGTAGTCCAGAAGAAGATGCGGCCAGGAATGAGGTGGACGGAGGGTGAGGATCAAAAGAAGGCGACGGGGGTATGACAGTCGACAGGAAGCGGAGGGTCCCTGGAGACAGAGGGGGGAGTTCCAGGCCCGGGGGCGCGTGAGGAGAAGAACCTTCAGGCAGGTGAGGAGGGTGGGGATCCGGGAGAGTGACCACAGGAGAGAGATGCGGCGATGGATGCGGCGAAAGGCTAGGGCCTGCAGAAGACGAGCTGAAATTTGGTCGACCAAAAATAACCTGTGAGGGGAGCGGATCCTCAGAATAGTCAACCTCCTCCTCCGTTTCCATAACATCACCGACAGTATTCGAGGTCATATTGAAAACGACAGATGGTGCCAGAAAATCCGGGCCAGGTAACAGGCGGTTCAGGTGCACGGGTAGCTTCAGGCGGTTGCGGGAGGGCTTACAGTAACCCTAACCGAAACCCTCGCGGGCAGCTGCAGAGCGCGCCATCCTTCCTCTGCATACATGATGTCTTATTTTAACTAATTCAATAATTCATCATGAATATGTGTAGTTCTTATTCATATGATAAATGAAGAATTGTAAGAATTGGATATAGGCACTTATGTAACTATTTACTAAGTGTTTATTTGTAGTATTTATGTTAATGAGGAATTAGATCTTATGAGCTATCTCCTTGATCTAATTCCTCCATGCTAATTCTAATTCTTTAAAGCTTCTTTTCCCATTAAGTTAAGTTGGCTCTCAATTGAGAGAAGGGTTACCATTTCCTTTAATCGAGATAGGTTAGATTAACTGCATTGTAGACTTAGTATTGCATGTGTTATCATAGATCTTACATTTTAGAAGTCCTCTTTTGAGGCAAAACTTTATATTGGTTTGGTTGTTCCACAAAAACAACTTAAGGATCATTCTTCTTGCCTGATCAACTCGAATAATTTATCTGATGGCCCTATCTATTAGCAATTAAAGACATATTTTAAGTTGATAACAGTTGGGAGACTGTAACTAGACCTAATTGAACTAGTTGGAGCCACTATCCCAAACAGAAAAGGAGTTATTTTAAGATCTCGATCGGGTGGTTATCCCAAATGTTGTTGTAGTGAATTTCGAGGCATCAACACAAAATTGCATCAATACTACATCAAGGACAAAATTTTGGCCCTACTGCTTCAGAATATTGGTCGAGCTTCAAGTCTACAACTTCGGCCCTCCTGCAACTTTAGCTCCTTTGCACGTGCGAGACAAAAAGAGAGAAAAAATGATTTATTTTGCTTGACAAGGACTCCTATCTTCTTCTCTAGGTTTTCCTTCTTCTTCCTTGAATTTCATACCCTTTTGTTGCTTCCATATACAACAAATCGAACTTCTTGGTTGATGCTCCAAATGAGGTTGAATTCACTTGATGAGGCCAACTTGGTGGACGAGGCCTAGAAGACCTAATATACATAAAAACAATTTTATTTCTTGACTCAAGAAGCCCAACAAGGTTCTATTACATTATGACAAGGACAAGGACTCTTAACATAAATCCCAAAAGGCTACAATGGAGGCTTTGACCTATAAATCATTGACTAAAGCATGAAATCCATGCTTTAATAAGTCAATTTCTTTTACAGTGAAATTTATTTTTCTTTCTTTTGACAAATACATTACATCATGACTCAAATACAATTATGAATATCGACACTAGTTTCATTTTTCAGCAAAATGTGGGTGAAAAGGATGCTAATTCCACGTCCCGGCACATTCTACATCGATGCTTACTTGGAGGATCTCGAAAAAAAGAGACAAGCAAGGCATTGTTATTTCCCTTGCCCCCTAACCTCTAATATCCTCCATAGACTTCTACGAATATTTCTTGCGCCTTAGCCGAGCTTAAAAAAAATCCATCCAGACAGACTCAATGCCCATACGCTTTCCAGATATGGTTAAGCATTCAACCTACAATTAATATTAGGAATAGATAGTTTAGGTCTGAATCCAATATTTTTGTGCAAATTTTTAAATTCCTTATAATTATTGGTTTGGTGCCGACTAGTTTTACAGGTAAAGGTGAGGGAAACGAGCTCTCTTCTAAAAGAGTGTCTCACCCCTACCTCAAGGCTACTAGATTGTTCTTTGTGGCTACTTTTATTTGAAATGGCTCTCCCTAGGATCATATTTTTAAAAGGTTCATCATTTTCTCAAGAGTTTACCCAAATCCTTGGGGAATCCTTGTCTTTCATTGGGCTTGAATATCATTCAAGATAGCTACTATTTCATGTCATATAGATTGGGTTCATCATAGGGTAGCATATTAGCGAAAATGGGTCACACTCAAGCATAATTGAGGGCTAAAATATTTGCAACATGGTTTACAGAGCTCGCTAATCAACATATCCAAGAGAAAATTTATTAGGTTGAACAAGAATTAGTAGACCAGATACATACCTGAGGTACACTAAAGTATTAGCAAAAGTAGTAAAATTAGTTCTTGATGTCGACCACACTTGTGGTCATTACAATCAATACATGTATATAACGGAAATATATTGGCACCTCAAGTTACTACTTGGTAATGTCTTGGTGGATAGAAAGGAAGCATAGATGGAATTATCCTCTCTTTGGATCACATCCAACAACAAATGATAGCTCTAGATCACAGGTTGGGATGTATCGAGAAACACATGGGCATCCCTCCTAAATGAAGCTACTCCACAGGAAGCAATAAGGAGCCCATACCTATTGAAGCCACAAATTTAGATAGTTCCTCTTAATTCCCCCTATTTGTGTTTCTATGTTTCAATTATGTGATTCTCAATTTAAATTTACCTAGGAGTTTGTACTTCTAGCATATGCCATTTTGGTTTTTAAGACTGTTAAAGTCGGTCTGGTCAGCCCTCCGTCAGATATCAAAACTATTTGTGCATTTCAATTTTAGGTGTCCCGCTCCATTCACTCAGCTGAATTTCGCTAGGGACATGCCATGATCTGACAGAGAAAGTCATGCTAATCATTTTCCCTCATGTCTGGCTCCTGCTGGCTCAGGTCTTTGTCCATAATCACCAAAAGTTCATGACATTCAGGGTCTGATCCTTACAGGACAAAGTCATTTTTATGTTTGGGTCTAGGAATTCATCAATTTGGTCTTTGAAAACATGTCCAGAACAAGCCATGCAAGCCAGAGGGAGGCCTTACACAGCTATGGTTCAGAAAGCTTCATCATCACCTGGAGAGACATCGACTCTTCTTCAAAACTCTGTTTTGAAGAAAAGTCAAACAAGGTCATTTATGACAAAATTTTCCAAAAAATCACCAGTTGACTTTTCAGATGCAGTTATGATTTACATGGCCGAATGCTCTGTCATACAGTCCCTGCAAAGAGGTGCTGAAAATTTCATCATTTGAGCCAAAATGTCAAAGGGAAAGTGAAAATCAGTGTGTTTAAAGGTCACTGAAAAAGTGCAAAACTCAACATTAGAAAAGGGGTTTTCAAAGAGGCAAAAATCAAGCCCACCTCCTCCAAGGCTATAAATACATGTTTTGACCCAAATCAAAAGCATTGTGCTCTTGCAAGACTTGGAGAAAGCATTTCAAAGGTGTGAGGATGAGATTGGAAAGTTTGAGTGATTGGAGGTAGGTTTTGGGAGCGCGCGACGCATATAACCAGGGGCGCTGCGCACTCACTAGGCACGACGCACACACAGCCACCCTGCCATTGAAATATTACACGGGCGCGGCACATACAAGGCGCGCGGTGCACTGGGAATTGCGCACGGCGCACACAGTCCAGCGGCCAAGAAACGGTGCCAAACCACTTCAAACTTTGGGGAAGGCTATCAAATTGAGAGGTAAGCCTTATGACATCGCCTGCTCATCAAGTTTTGTGAAGGATATGGTGTTTGTGAAGAGGTTTAATGTCACCCATGAGAAAACCAACAAAAAAATGAAGGCTGGGTTATAAATTTGTGTTGATATTGCCAATGTTTCACTCCACCCACTTATTCCCCTCACCTATCATTTTTCCCCATCCTCCCTTGTCATTTTTCCTAAACCCCTGCCCTAAGTCACTACCAAACCCTCTCTGTTTTCCTCCACTGTTTGGTTAATGCAAAATCACCATAGGACCAGCTCATTGGGCAAACAAAGCTGTTGGAAGAGGGGTGTATGGCCGAAGAATCAGAGAAGAAAAATATTAGGAGTGGCTTAAGGTGTTTTCATAGTGCGCGACGCACACACCAAAGAGCGTGGCGCACTCATGGTGTGTGGCGCACACAGGGCCCGCCCACTGTGTAAACATAACATTGTCGCGGCGCATACCCGGCGCGCGGCGCACTGGGCAGAGCGCGCGGTGCACAGAAATACAAGGCCCAGAAACTATCCAATCTGCCTAAAAACTTTTGGATGCTCACCAATTTTGAAGGGTAGGCCACCTACATCCATCCTTGCACCAAAATTGAAAGGGATAGCATGATTGTAGGGGTAGAAATCAAATGCAAATTTTTTTTGTAAAGAAAACAAAAGGGAAACAAAGAAATCATTGATCCTAGAGTTTATGCTACTCCCAAATCCATGATAAATCTCTCCCTTTAAACCCCTATCCCTATTTCATCATTCCCCTCCTAATAATCCCTGTTTATTGTCCCCTTGGTGGCAGATTTTCAGGGCAACTACCAGCTTCATTGGAATTCAAGGGCAACATAAAACTCAGGGTAAAAACAACAATAATGGCATCGGAAGTTTCATCAGAGTATGAGGAGGAGACCCACAGTGACACAACTTCAGGAGAAAGGGCCCAAAGGAGACATCACTGGAGTGGCAGACATATCAGAGATGAACCAAACACCCTCACCAAGTTGCAGGCATGCCCTCTTGCTATGTCTTGCTTCCAGCACTTAGCATGTTTCGAATTTTGTCAGAGGGTGGCAAATGTCAGAGTTCATCATGAGTTGGCCCGACTCTTTGCACTTCACCTACATGGAGGACAGTCCATCTTGGCTGGGGTCACTTTCACATTGACACCCGAGAGCATATCAGTGGCAACAGGCATACCAAACACTGGAGAGCAGTGGCATAAGAAAAAGAAGGTAGAGAGGCATCATTATGAGCCTTACATCAAAGAAAACTGTTTGAGCCACCTCACGAGAGTTTTTCCATTTAGATTTCTGAAAGATGAGTATGCCCCGCTCATGAAATTGATCAAGAAGTACTTCCATTGCGAGGGGAGGTTTTCTCGCCTTTATGCCTATCACATCAGATTGCTCATGCACTTTACCATGGTGTGGATGATGAACCTCCCATCTTCATCTATGGGAACATAGAGAGGATGAGAAATTTCATGCAGCACAAGACCCCTCGACAGCAGCTCAACAGTGTGTATCACTTTTCCCTTATCCAGATTTTGGTAGACCATTAGTTGGGATTGCAGGGTATTGCTTGGGAGGACTTCATCTCTCGTGACTTCTTCAGCGCTCCACAGGTGGTTTCAGAGGCAGAGCATGAGGTAGGGGGCCCATCTCATCAGTATGAGCGACATGAGACTGCCACTATGCCAGTGTACATCACCTATCAGAAAGGCAGTAAACCCTTATTTGCAGCAACAAAGCGAGTGTTATCTCCACCCGGGGTGGAAGGGGCCTCGTTTCCGACATCAACACCACAGGAGCAGGGTAAGGGTAAGGAGCCAGTGTAGAAGGAAGGACCGTCAGGTGAGAGAGAGACCAAGTTTTTTCTCCTCCAGGATGATGAGACAGATGCAAAACCAACAAATGAGGAGCTCACAGAGATCATCCAGGAGTAGCAGTCAGTGATTCACTCCTTTTCCCTTGACTTGGAGAGGGCCAAATGGAACATGAACTACCTGGAGTGGAGAAACAAACAGCTTGAGGACCAAAAGACGATCATGGAGCTGTAGAACATCCGTGAACATTGCCAAGCTGCTCAAAAAAGAAGGGTTGCGCTCACATATTTGGAGCAAGCAATCAATGAGGATTGGGAGGCCAACCTTGAGAGGGTCAACATGCATTTGGAGAGGCTGCTGGACAAAGCTGACCAGGACCTTGCTCTATTGAGACATATGGCTTTCCGTTACAGGGTGCGAAACATGAGTGCACAAGCCCGGATAAGGAGTTTAAAAGCAAAATTGAGGAAATCAACAAGAAGGGAAAAATGGGAAAAAGAGCAAGATAGGCTTAGAATCTTGGCTGAGGCTTCCTTGGCTCAGGATGGCACCCCATAGAGAACTTCCAACCCAAATCTCAAAAAATTTGGGCAATTTTTGGTCATAGGGAAATTTTTTGGGCAAAAAACAGGGATTTTCTCCCCGTGCGTCGTGCCACTGGCGCGACGCTAAAATCCTAGGGCTAAAATTGAGAAATGTCTTGCAGATTTGGATTCAGCATCGAAAATTACGACTACTCGTGTCCGAGCAAGAGATTTGGGCAAGGTCTGGGTCTCCTAAAGGTCAAAAAACACCCAAAAATGGCCTCTCCGCCACTTTTTTGACACACAGAAAGAAGTCTTGGGAGAATGAAGATTTGGAGGGGAAAATGAGCACCAAATTCAAAAATTCTAGTGGAGTTAGAAAGTAGACAGGACAGGCTTTCCAACAAGCCCACTTGGGCACATTTTGGACACCTGCAAGTGCCCCAAAACAGGCCCCAAAGTAGCGCGACGCACAGAGAAAATGGCGTGGCGCACAGAGGAAAAAATTGCCAATTTGCTTCCGTTTCGCGAAATTTCGGTTCGCGACTTCTCCAAGTGGGCCCGCTCATATACAATTTGGTTTTTTGGCACCAAAGGTGGCATTTAAATAGTTTTTTCTCCAGATTGGCTTCTATCCAAGTGGCGAGGGAAGGCAAACGGTCACCCAAATGCCAAATGTCATGTTTGCAGAGCTGCACCTATAGCTGATGGTTGGCTCTCCATCTCCATTTTGTAATGATTCGAGTAACTCCCCAACCCTTGGGCATTATATCTCTTCCTTGCAAATTCTATATATTGTATGTAAGCTATTTGCAAAGGGTTGGTTGGCTTGTAACTTCTGGGAGACTGTGGGAAAGAAACTTTGTTTCTTCACTGTGTATTTTTGACAGAGAATTAATGAAAGGCAACGGCTCTATTTCATGAGATTCTTGTGGTTGTGAGTGTAGCAAATGTGTCTCTTATATTTTCATATGTATTTCGTTATGTTTCATTATTCATTTCATGTTCATTTCTAGTGAAATTTTCTGAGTGAGATTAGGTAGAATTCAATTTTATTGCTCTGCCTGTGGGAAAATTTCATGTTCAATGTTATTCTTCTGTTGAAAAGGATTCATGTCAGTATGCCCTTTTCACTTTCTTCAGTAATATATTCATGTTGCGGTACCTCAAACTAACTTGTTACATTTTCTGCCTACCTTGCCTCATGGAATAATCTGTGCCTTTGTATTAAATTCTCTATTCTTTGGTGAGCGCCAGTCCCATAACATCCTAGAAGCTCGGTCATTCATAAAATTGTTTCCAGAATCATTATTCATTTACTAGCCTAAGGTAAATATTGCATTGTAAGTAATCTCAGACCGTTTTCGATCATCTATTCACTGAGAGTGACTCGGAGAGAGCCCTCTCCTGCTCTGTTAGGGATAACTACCAGATTGAGTGTGGTTTGTGGTTACACTAATTTTTTCCTTCCTTCAACCTAAGGCAGATTTAGGTGCTAACAAAGACTATGGGCGTAATCTTAAATTCTGCACTTTTGACAAGGCTAAAGTTATGGGTTTGGTCAGGCCTTCCCAATAATTGACCAGGTAAGAACTCAGTGACTCATAATGTAATCCTATTTTTTCAGGCAATAAAAATCATTTCCTTCACAAAAAAAAACTATAAAGAGATTTTTAGGGTATTTACATGGCACTACAAATATGTAATATGCTACAAAGGAAGACCTAGACTAAATAAAATGACATATGTATAGGGATTTGTTGATGCAACTGAACTAGAGATATTGATCACAAAATATCTACAAGTGGTTATGTGTTTAACCTATTTAGAGGAGGAACCAATTGGATGCATAAGAGGTGAGATGTCATTGCTATTTCAACTATATAATATGAATACATGGTAACCACCCATGCAAGTAACGAAGTTGTATGGTTGCAAAAAATGAGTTCAAGTGTTAGTTTGTACAATAGTTATAATATTATATTGTGACAATCAAAATGAAATATTATGTCAAAGAACCATGCTTATCATGCTCAAATAAGGCATATTGATGTGGAGTTTCACTTTATGAGAGACATGGTTGAAGGAAAGACAGTTTTACTGGAGAAGTTTTACACATTAAGAAAGTTACAAACTCATTGCCAAAGTTTGTTAGTGATCTAGGCGGATCTTCATAAAAGTACCAGTGGCATGGTGAAAGGCTCAAAACTCAAAGTGGCAGAATCTGGATAAACTTAGCATTAGATCAAAGTGCTCATCATCCTGATTCCAACGGTGTGATTGTCACTCAAATCCGAGTCCAGATGACGAAGTTAAAACAAGTCAAAGTTTGAGTTTTGACTTGTCCAGGTAGCAGGGAGAATGTTGCACAACAAATTGTCACCTTGACATTCTACAATCTGTGTGAGTCCATTACCACTCATACTTTCCTCCTTTGCAAGTCTTAAGCCTCAGTTCTTCATATCAAGCCTTGAAAATAAGAGAAATCCCTCAAAAGTCTCTAAAACTCTCGTTCCACACTTTCTCTTAGCATTACTTGAGGTCCCGCACATAATGGTCATGTCCCCTGCGTACTTGACTGCTCTGTCTTTGTGTTATGGGTGCGGACCCCTGTAAAATTCAAAAATGCGCAAGTATATTCCTAAAAACTCACTTTGAGTCATTTCTAGAAGCTTATGGAAGGAATCTTGAGGTGGCAAGTTCGCTCCTTTAAGGTTCATGCATCCCATACCTTAAGGAGCTAACCCCTTGATGTGAGGAGCTTATCCCTTTGAAGGAGGACTCTATTCCTTCATAGGTGGACCTGTAACCTCCTTCCTTTGCACTATAAAATGAAGCATTGGGTTGGTTACTTGGGAGGTTGAAAGCTGAATATTTTTGAGGTGAAATGTTGCTGGAACTTAGTCTTCCTAATTGAGCTTTTGTGAGGAAAGATTACATACCTCTTTGATCTCATTTAGAAGAGTGTGAGGCTTGTCAAAGTAGAGGAGATTCCTGTTTCAGACCCTTGGAAGAGCTTGTACAACATCAAGGCACCAAAGGTTGTAAAGTTCTTCTATTTCAAAGTTAATACAAATAAGTTTATTTTTCTCGATAAGTTGTCTTTGATGGTTTATTTTATGGATTCCTTGATCACCATAATGAACATGACTTATGATATTAGCTATGCAGGTGTTATTTGATGTGTGCTTGTTTGTGATTGTAGGTTCTCAAAGGGAAACTCTTTCGGACGATTGAAGGATGGCTGCTACAAACTAGCGTTGGACTTAAGGTAGGGTCTAAACACCTCTATAGTTTTTATTAATGAATTGCAATATGTTTAGAGAAAGGTAGATTTGCTTGTCCTGCTTGTTGCTAGATATCATTTGATACTAGGGAGATTGGCCTTGTCTGCAAGATCGATTTATCCGGCCAACAAATTGGCGACTCCATCTATTGATAGCATTCAACACGTCGGTAAAAAAACTATCCCTTACAAGGATGTTGGGGTAGGTTTGATTAAAGATTCTGGTTTACTAGGAACTTTTTCCTTCCCTCCTCCTAATGTATCGCCTTCTATTGCAACTATTCATATGATTTCATCGAACACTATTTCTTTTGATGATCCTTGGATGGCACCTTCCGATTCTAAGGTGGATTCATTTGATGGCGCGATGCCTTTGAATCCCTTTGAAATTGCATATCAGGCGGTACAGTCGTTTTCTTATTCCTGACATATCGCGAGGATAGTTTCTTCCTGTCTCAACCTCGTTAAAAAATGAAACCGGATGTCTCGAGCATAGTTCCTTGTCTTGTGTCAAGCTCGTTAAAAAATGAAACAAGAAGTCAACGAGGATAGTTTGTTCTAGTCTCAAGCTCGTTAAAAAATGAAACTGGATGTCATGAGCATAGTTCCTTGTCTTGTGTCAAGCTCGTTAAAAATGAAACAAGGAGTCATCGAGTATAGTTTACTCCTATCTCAACCTCATTAAAAAATGAAAGTGGATGTCATGAGCATAGTTCCTTGTCTTGTGTCAAGCTCGTTAAAAAATGAAACAAGGAGTCATGAGCATAGTTCCTTGTCTTGTGTCAAGCTCGTTAAAAAATGAAACAAGGGTTTTGAGGATAGTTTTTTTCCTGTGTCAACCTCATTAAAAAATGAAACAACTCCCTTTCCAAGTCGAGTCTTTCCAAGATCTCGAAACTAAACCTTCATTCCATCCACCTGGTTGAATGCAATGAAGATTGGGGGGCATGTACCTCGATTTGAGTCATTATGCTAGGGGCATGCGAACTTATAACAAGCATAGTTTTTTGTTTCAAGCTTGCGTAAACATGAAACCGAATCCAAGCAGAGTTCTCTATGGTTCAAGCTTGTATAAAAATGAACCTATACTTTTACATCTCGTGATTGCCGTCCTTATCTGCTAAATTCTGTTAGATGAGCCTTGGTTGTTTTCATTCCATTGCCACCATCTCTTTGGCTGATCATATGTTTTCACTTGGTTGTTTACCCTTCCTGAGGGACTGCAGCGATGAGTGGTTTTATTAGCCAGCCTATTAACCATTACATGTTTTGAGCAGTTCCTCCATTGCCGGAACCAGTTGCTACCCTTTACACCACTCGTTCCTCTAGGACGAGTCCTCTTTAAGCTCTTTCTGACTCGTAAAATATGAAAAGATTGCCAAGTTTTTCCCTTTTTAACTCGTTAAAAAAAATTAAAAGGACGGTCCACTTACAACTCTTTTATGACCATATAAACATGAAAATATCGCTAGACTTTTGTCATTTCAAGTTCGATATTGGTTATAAAACGACGTGTCTTTGATCGCTTTTTTACTTTTTCGGATCAAGGCCACTAATTATGAAAATTACTCCTTGATCGTAATGGTCAAGTGGTTCTCTCAAGTATTATTTTATACTTTTTCGGGCTTGGGAGACATAAATTTACGAAAAAGGACATCCATGGAGTTTTCTTAAGTTTTTCTTCTAACTCCCTCAAATTGAAAAACACCGAGTTTTTCCTATACTGGATTCGTTAAAATTTAGCAGTAAAGGACCTGTTCAATTTTAAACAGGAATGAACCACTCCTTCTTAGGGTTCGAATTTTAAACTAAGTTGGACTCATCTGAAGGATGAGCTTATAACCAAGCAAATGTTATCCTACTCAAGCTTGTCAAAAATAAAGAGATACTTGCCAGAAATGGTGGGGGAAAAGAGAGAAAAATGAACCTATTTGTTACACTTTGTGTTTTAAAATAGCAGTTAAACACTCTTGAACATGACACTTTTTGTTTACCTAGGTTGGGAAATCCTTTTCCTAATAGTTAATTAAACCATATTTAAGGTCTTCAGCCGGTTTCTGAGTATTAGCTTTGGGTCAATTGTCACCAAACCATCTGCAGTGTCGTTATGTGTTCAAGTGGTCAATTCAAATAAATCATTCATTTGCAAAATATTTGTCATCCATTTTGACCATCCTTGAGTTAGTCCTTGCCAAATATATTCCTTCAAACTTGATCTATGATTTTGTGTTGTGGGCTTGCCTACGACAGATCGCTTTCTATCGAATTCAGCTCATTATCTAGAAATATGATCTATAAATCATCAATACCTTGGAATCTACATGCCCTAATGGCAGGTTTCTCGCCTTCGAAGACAGGTTGCATCATTGACCTTCGATCAAAGGATTCTATGACATGTTCGACATCAGCTCATTTATTCACATTTCATGGATTATACTGAGTACTTTGACAACCATTGGCATTACTGGTGGCTTCTCTCACACTTGTTAACAATTCACATCATTGACTGGTAATCAAGTGGTTTCTACCATGTTCGACTTCGACACATTCATTCGCATGGATAGAATCGTACTAGTTCGAGAAGCAGAAATCAAGACCCTAGATCTAGTTTCCACTATCCAGGCTGCGAGGAATTTTGTTATTCATTATACAATGGACTATTCATAAACAGATGGCTGCATCCATACTGTGTCTACATATGTCTATACTCATGATGTATTACAAAATCATTCCTGTATCAGAGCAGTTTAGTTAGTTTTCTAGTTGGTATCTGAGTATGGGAATGCCTACCTCAGCGATGATATGTTCACATATATATATATTTTGCATTGAATTTTCTTACATGTTCCGACTGGGGTGTCCACAGGATGATCCCTGAAATGATAAAGTACTTCACTCTTCATACATGAAAGACTTAATTTTCATCTATTATAGACTTCACACTTTAGGGGGCAATCTGTTGCACAAAAAATGTCACCTTCACATTCTGCAATCTGTGTGAGTCCATTACCACTCATACATTCCTCCTTTGCAAGTCTTAAGCCTTAGTTCTTCATATCAAGCCTTGAAAATAAGAGAAAGCCCTCAAAAGTCTCTAAATATCTGGTTCTACACTTTCTCTTAGCATTACCTGCGGTCCTGCATCTAATGGTCATGTCCCCTGCGCACCTGACCATTCTGTCTCTGTGTTATGGGTGTAGACCCCTGTAAAAGTAAAAAAGGTGTAAGTATATTCCTAAAAACTCACTTTGAGTCATTTCTAGAAGCTTCTGGGAGGAATCTTGAGGTGGCAAGTTCGCTCCTTTAAGGTTCATGCATCCCATACCTTAAGGAGCTAACCCCTTGATGTGAGGAGCTTATCCCTTTGAAGGAGGACTCTATCCCTTCATAGGTGGACCTGTAAGCTCCTTCCTTTGCTCTATAAAATGAAGCATTGGGTTGGTTACTTGGGAGGTTGAAAGCTGAATATTTTTGAGGTGAAATGTTGCTGGAACTTAGTCTTCCTAATTGAGCTTTTGTGAGGAAAGATTACATACCTCTTTGATCTCATTTGGAAGAGTGTGAGGCTTGTCAAAGTAGAGGAGATTCCTGTTTCGGACCCTTGGAAGAGCTTGTACAACATCAAGGCACCAAAGGTTTTAAAGTTATTCTATTTCAAAGTTAATACAAATAAGTTTATTTTTCTCAATAAGCTGTGTTTGATGGTTTATTTTATGGATTCCTTGATCACCATAATGAACATGATTTATGATATTAGCTATGCAGGTGTTATTTGATGTGTGCTTTTTTGTGATTGTAGGTTCTCAAAGGGAAAATCTTTCGGACGATTGAAGGATGGATGATACAAACTAGCATTGGACTTAAGGTAGGGTCTAAACACCTCTATACTTTTTATTAATGAATCGGAATATGTTTAGAGAAAGGTAGATTTGCTTGTCCTGCTTGTTGCTTATCTTTTGATAATAGGGAGATCGGCCTTGTCCGCAAGATCGATTTATCCAACCAACAAAGAAGATGACATGGAAAAGTTTCAGTGAATGAGGGAGTGTCACGTGGCAGGTTTCCATTGGGCCCCACATATTGGCGAAAAGGAGGAGCGACTTAAGGAGAATCGGTCCCTGGTGTGGCTGGTTGCGATCACAATATCTCATATCGCAGGTTGGAGGAGGAACAAAAAGGTTAAGAATCGGCCCTCGTGAAGACCCGGTTGCGATACAATATTATCGCATATCGCAATCAGACAATATGGATGGTGTTACAAAAGGCCCCTATGGAAAGCGTCGATTGCAATTTCATGATAGGCACCAATTGTGATATTGCGATGGGGGGCCAGACCCAAAATGTTATATATTGTGATTTATAAATCTTGGTGGGTCTGCCATATCGTAGAGAATTGGAGTTGGGTTGATACGTCGATGGGTTCCACGCTGAAAGTGATTTGTAGGGAGGATTCGAACGCGATATTTTGTACGGTGTGTTCTATAAATCCGATGGGTCTGTATATTGCATGATGCTTGTGTCTTGGCTTGGACTGTCCACCGATAAGTTGGAAACACTGAAAAACATGCCATTGAGACTCATGCATAGTTGAGATGGGTTTTCCTTTTTCGAAAGGGGATTCACTATTGCGGTAAGGTTGTTGTCGTGAATCCTTCCAGCCTAATTCCGCCTGCTAACTTGGGTTCTTATGTTAGAACTGCCTCGATTTTGAGGGATGTTTCCATGCTTATATATACGACTGTTTGTGTCAGGAAAAAGCGGAGAGGACTGGCCGAATACTTAGAATATATTGCTCACAACATACCCTGACCCTAGCAGTAGGCTAGAACCTTGCCTTGAGTAGCAGGGATGTTCCGAGAAGGTTGCAGAAGGCCTGATTATCCAAATTGGGAGTTTGGATAGGCTCTTTTGCACTATTTTTTGCGAGGAGTTCAGTGGTACTATCTGTTTCTAAAGCTGGGCTCTCCATTCTTTGCCCATCTTTTAGCTTCGAGGTATCAGGGTTGTCATTCCTTATTGCTTGTACTTTTTATCTCTTTTATGCCACTAATAGAAAGAAGGCCTCCCCACTATTGAGCAGGGCCGATAGACATAGTCTGAATTGGACGAACTACATAGTCAAATCATTGTGTCATGGTTTTTTTGTTCTTCTGATTATTTCTGCATTGTTTATGTACTTTTAAGTTCCATGGTTAATTACCTATGTTATATGTAATTCCAAATGCATCTGTAAGTAAAAGATCTTGGATCAATTTTGGTATCGGAGCAGGTCTTTGTAGATGTGAATTGCATGAGTTTATGTTAACCCAGAGCAAGTTGTGAAGAGGAGAAGGAACACTTAATTCCTTTGACCTTGAAGTAGGACGTGCACAACGAAGAAGAAACATGGCCAATGAAGAAGCTCGTTGGGAAGAGGAACAAAAATTTCTGAAAGGTATTCTACAATATGGAATGAAAAGTGGACTTGTTGTTCGGAGAGTATGAGAAGGCACTTGCGCATGAGAAGAAGGATGTCGATGATCATGGATTAGGAAATCAAGAAGGTGGTGGAGAATATCCTCCTTCCTCTCCTTCTTCCAGTGATAGTTTTCATCACTCTCAGCGAAATTCCAAGAAGATCTCTAAGAAATCATTCTTCAATTTAGACGTAAAGTTAGACCTGCCCATGTACAATGGACAATGTAGTGCAGAAAAGCTCAATAATTGGATCAGATAAATAGAGGTTTACTACCAAATCCAGCAGATCAAAGAAGATGAGGTGAAATTCCAGTTAGCATCTCTTTGGCTCAGTGGCACTGCTTTCATTTGGTGGGAGAGCAAGTTATAGAAGGCTAGCACAATGTAAGGTAAGCTTTTGTCCTCTTGGTCTAGTTTCATTTCTGCATTAAAGGACCAATTCTACCCTCTGGGTTATAAGCAAAAGGAACTTATGGACTGGCAATGTTTAAGGAAAGGTAAGGGCGAGAATGTACAAAGCTTCACGGAAGAATTTCAGAAACAAGCACTGAATCTGGGCATCTCATTAGATGTAGTTGAAAGTGTAACTAGGTATATAGGTGCGCTACATAGTTACATTAGACACTCGTTATTATTGTTCGAGCCTACTACAATTGATATGACCCATGTTAAATCTATTCATCTTGAAAGCTGAGGAAAGAATGATTGAGATGACCAAACCAAGAAGATGCCATTCAAACCTCAACATGGAAAATTCTAGAAGAAAGGAAAAGGGGACGAAGCAACATCGTCTTGCACTCATTGCAAGAAATATGTTCATGACGAGGACCACTGTTGGAAGTTACATCCGGACTTGAGACCGAATAAATTTGGTGGAAAGGGGAAGCAGAAGACAATGGCAACAGTGCAGGACCTTGGATCTGATTTTGGCGATGAGACATTGATCACAGCTGTGGGTGCAACAGGTACTCTTTCTATTAATTATAGTTCTGATTCGGTTGCAAGAACTAGTTATTTGAATGAGCCTGTAAGTCGTGAGTGAAAGAGAATTGAGTTATTCCACATTCAAGTTGTCATAAAGCATAAAAAGGTGGAAACTATGTTTGATTCAGGTTCCCAAGAAAACTTAATCTCAGAGTCCATATTGAAAACGTTAGGCCTTGAAACTAAACCTCGTCTAAGTCCATACCTGCTTTGTTGGGTAAGTGATAAAGCCAAATTGCAGGTCACCAAGAAATGTAGGGCTGAATTTGTAATTTCTTCTAAATTAGTTGACAAGGTAGAGTTAGATGTAGTACCTTTGGACATCTATGGAATCATCTTGGAAACCCTGCATCTATATGACAGAAAGGTCGTTTTCTTTTGGCATGAAAACAAATTCCACCTCACAAAGGATGGGGTAGAGTATATAGTCAGAGCTCATCATACAAAATTTAGTGCTAGCCTTGTTAGTGTGGGACAGATTAAAAGATTGGTTAATTCCAATAAAGGGTGCATGCTCATGGTAGTGAGGGCGAAAGAAGCCAAGATGGATAACACTTTCAAAGGTTGTGATCCTGACCATAAGAAGGAATTATTTGAAATTATTTCTAACTATGATGAATTGTTTCAGAAATTGAGAGGATTGCCCCCTAAGCGGGAAAGCTAACATGAGATCCATTTGCAATAGGATGTTCCTTTACCAAATGTTGGCATGTACAGGATAGCTTCTATCAAGATGGAGTAGATCAAGAAACAGGTGTAGGAACTATTAAATTAGGGAGTCATCAGACCGAGTTCTATTCCTTGTGGCTCATCGATCGTGTTGGTGCCCAAGAAAGACGACACATGGAGAATTTGTGTAGATTACAAGGCGCTGAACAAGATCACAATGAATAATCAATATCTTCTCCCTCGCATTGATGAATTGTTAGATCAATTGAAAAATGTTGTTTATTTTACAAAGTTGGATTTTCATAGTGGTTATCACCAGGTTAGAATTGCAGAGCAGGACATCTGGAAAATTGCATTGAAAACCAAGCAGGGGTTGTTCGAATGGATGGTGATGCCATTCATACTATGCAATGCTCTAGCCATGTTTGTCAGGGTAATGAATGATTTATTTAGGCCTTTTCTTGATCATTTTGTTCTTGTGTATCTAAACAATATTATTGTGTACAATAGGACATGGGAGGAACATATGTGTCACATAAAGAAAGTGCTTGATGTTCTGAAGAATGAGAAACTATATTTGAAGTTGTCAAAGTGTGAGTTTGGGAAGATTGCTTTGATTTATTTAGGACATATTGTCGGTAATGGAAAATTAAGGATAGATCCCTCTAAAGTGGGTGCAATAATGAATTATCCTAAACCCACAAATGTTACAGAAGTCCGAAGTTTTTTTGGCGTGATGCAATATTGGAGAAGGTTCATTGCAAACTTATTTGTTATCACAGCTCCCTTGCACGCCTTGACTAGTGTGAAGCAAGCCTTTTAGTGGGGAGGAAAAAAACATAAATCCTTCTACACACTTAAAGAGAATATCAACACAACACCATTTCTAGCCTTACCAAACCTTCAGTAGACTTTTGAAATTGAAACAAATACCAGTGGATATGCCATGGGCGTTGTATTGATGCAGTAAAGAAAGCTTGTATGTTACCATTCAGAGACTTTATCCCAAGCTATTGTGAATTATCCTACGTATGACAGGGAGTTGTACACCTTGGTCCAGAGTGTAAAGAAGTGGAAACACTATTTGATCGGCAAGGAGACCATCATCCACACAGATCATCAGCCCTTGCAGTATCGTCAGTCACAGACCAAGCTTCAGCAAGCTCGTCACTTCAGATGGATGGGATTCCTCCAGTAGTTCCATTTCGTAATAAGATATAAGAAGGGTGCTAGCAACAAAGTAGTAGATATGCTTTCCCACCCTCCTATTTCTGCATCTATATTTTTGCAAAATGATTCTTTGTCGTAAGAAAGTTACGCTAAACAATATGCTAACGATTTTAAAGAAATCTATGTAAAATTGACCCATGTATCGTAGGTGGACAATTATTACTTGCAGAGAAATCTATTGTACCACCTTAGAAAACTATGTATACTCGATGATGAAAGATTCCATGTAATCCGAGAGGTTCATACCTCTTTGGTGTCTGGTCATTTTGGAATTGAGAAAACTTTATGTCATTTGTAGATGTTTTGTTTTTGGCCTCATATGAAAAACATTGTGACTCGATTTGTAGAGGGTTGTGTGTTGTGTTCTATTTCAAAGCCCTCTAATAGAAAACCTGGGATCTACACACCATTCCTTATTCCGAGTCGACCATGGGAAATTGTGTCCATAGACTTTGTAGGAGGCTTTCCTATGTCTAGGAAAGGTCAAAACTATTTGTATGTCGTTGTGGATAAGTTTAGTAAAATGTGTATTTTAATGCCTTGTAAAAAGTAGGTCACTGCTGACCAGACTGCTTTTCTTTTCTTTCAGCATGTTTGGGTCCATTTTAGGTTACGTGCATCTATTTTGTTAGATCAAGACTCTCGCTTTCT
This sequence comes from Pinus tabuliformis, assembly GCA_031772625.1. Taxonomy (NCBI): domain Eukaryota; kingdom Viridiplantae; phylum Streptophyta; class Pinopsida; order Pinales; family Pinaceae; genus Pinus; species Pinus tabuliformis. Next base: position 702,258,264 of record CM062811.1, read on the forward strand.
TGGGGAGTTTTGGACCATCTTGTGAAGAATGATGGGCACCAAGCTGAAAAGAAGTAAGAAATTTCATCCACAGACCGATGGACAGATAGAGGTTGTCAACCACACTGTGGTACACTTGTTGTGAGGCTATTGTGGGAAACATCCCAAGTTGTTGCATGAATAGTTGCCTTATGTGCAACATACATACTATCGAGAAACACATTCATCTACAAAGAGCTCACTGTTTGAGACAAGTTTTGGCTATCCACCTAGAGATCCCTTGGATGTGGTCTTTGGGAAAGAGGAGGATAGCAATGGATGAGATGATAGGGAAAAAGCATGAAATTTCATTCAACGGATACAGGTGTTTCATCAGGCAGTGCAGGAGCAGTTGGAGAAGTGTCAAGCTCGGTATAAAGCTCGCATTGATAAGCACCGATTTGACCATCAATTTCAAGTTGGGGACAAGGTATGGCTCCATATCAGCAAAGATAGAATGAAGGGAGAAGGGAAGAAACTAAAACCCATTAGATATGGTCCCTTCACCATATTGGCAAAGATTGGAGATAATGCTTTTCATCTTGACTTACCTCCTTATATGCAAATGTACTCCATGGTAACTATGGAAAACCTGAATCTTTATGAACCTCCATTGATTATGGATACCGAGTAGGTTGCACAGATTCCTACAATGGATGATTTTGCAGCAGAGTATCTATATAACTTGCCTGAAGATATAATACTCAACTAGAGGACCAGAACTTCACAACGGGGAGATGTGAAGTATATTTGTGTTGGCTTCAAAGGAATGCTTCCAAGCAAAGCTCGATGGATGGAGAAGGAAAAGTGAGGGAGAAATTTCCTCACTTGTCAATTGACTGAAAAGTCTTTTGGTGGTACAAAACCTCTTAGTGGGGAGGATTGATCTAGGTGGATCTTCAGAAAAGTACCAGTGGCATGGTGAAAGGCTCAAAACTCAAAGTGGTATAATCTAGATAAACTTAACATCGGATCAAAGGCTTGCCATCCTGATTCTAATGGTGTGAATGGCACTCAAATCCAAGTCCAGATGACAAAGTTAGAACAAGTCAAACTTTGAGTTTTGACTTGTCCAGGTAGCAAGGAGAAGATGACATGGAAAAGTTTTAGTGAATGAGGGAGCGCCATGTGGCAGGTTGCCACTGGGCCCCGCATATCGCATATCAGCGAAAAGGAGGAGTGGCTTAAGGAGAATCAGCCCTTGGCATTGCCAGCTGTGATTGCGATATCTCATATCGCAAGTTGGAGGAGGAATAAAAAGGTTAAGAATCAGCCCCGACGAAGACCCGGTTGCAATGTGATATTATTGCAAAATAGGGATGGTGTTACAAAAGGCCCCAACGGAAAGCGCTTATTGCGATTTCATGATAGGCATCGATTATAATATTGCGATGAGGGGTTGGACCCGAAATTTAATATATTGTGATTTATAAACCTCGGTAGGTCCGCCATATCGTAGAGCACTAGAGCTAGGTTGATACGCCAATGAGTTCCACGCCAATTACGATTTGCGGGGAGGATCCAGACATGATACTTTATATGTTGTGTTCTATAAATCCAACGGGTCCGTATACCACAGGATGCTTGTGTCTTGGCTTGGACCTTCTGTCGATAAGTTGGAAACACCGAAAACCATGTCGAAAATAGAAACAAGAAATGCTAAAAATAGAAGTGCTAAAAATAACACTGCTATAAATATCATTTTGGGATACCTTCCTATTTTAGTTAGTCCCTAAACTAAAATAGAGAAGTAAAATTCGAATTCAATCTTAGCAGCTGTTTGTAAAATAATTAATTAATTCACCATGAGTTAATTAGTTGTAGGAAATCAAACATGAAGTCTATGTGAAGACACGCAACACTTTCTCCATTGATTGAGGAAGTTATCCCTTGATTAAAGGAGATCAGGATGAGTTGTACTTTGAGTTGTAAATAGTTAGCTCATTTATCTGAGTTAAGTCCAGTTAGATTAGTTCAAATAGTTTTTTGAACTAATTGTGAGTTCAGTTAGTTAATGCATGCATGCATGTAACTGCTGCACTTTAGATAACTGAATATTCTCTCATAAATAACTCATGCATGTCAGTTCAGTCAAAGACCCAGTTGAGATCAGGTGATGGGACATTGTACTATCAGTTGCAGGAATATTCCTTAGAGGATATCTCTTGCATGCAGAAGGAATTCATTCCTTAGAGATTGCGCAGTTACTTCTTCAGTTTAGTGAGTGTGTGATGAGGCCAATTCACACAGGTGGCATCACTGGACCCCAAGGAAAACTGTGCAAGTAAATAGGAGGCTTGGAGGGATGAAGGAAGACATATGTTGTGTTTATTCAGTCTGTGAGCTGTATTGTTCTATTGCAGAGAGAGCATGATAATTTGTGAGATGATTCTTTATGTAATCTGAACATATTTCCACTTGTATGCTATTACAGAGATCGGGGTTTTAGGCTGAGGCTTTCCCTAGAGCATTCTTCTATGTTCATGTGTAATTGTTTTCTCATTCTCAGTTATATGTGTTCTTATTGATCTTGATCATATTCGATTAAGCTTCTGCAAAGTTTGTTGTAGAAATAGATCTTGTATTTTGCTTTTGTATATTGTGTAATCTGTTGATCTACAGTGGGGAATTTCTACATGGTATCAGAGCAAAGGTGATCAAAGGAGAGAACTGTATACAAGAAGGGATAATTTTGAAGTTTGAGGTTCCTGAATATAGAAATCGAGTTCTTATCACATCTCAATTTCACCAATGGCATTCAACGGTTTAAGACTCAAATACGATTGTGATGGCAGTTCGAATTATATGGCCTGGAAGGATCTCATGGAAGCAAAATTAGAGGATAACGGTCTAAAGGACTTCATTAATCAAGAAGCCCCCAAGCCGACAACGGCTAATGCTACAGAATTGGCAGAATGGAAGAAATGTGTGGATAGAGCAAGGAGAATCCTTTTGGAGGGAGTTGGAGACCACATAGTCTCGAGTCTCCATGGGAAGAAGACACCGTTTTCGATGTGGAAAACATTGAAAGATCTATATCAGAACAACAACAATCAAAGGAAGTTGGCGTTGAAAGACAAGCTTCGGAAAATCAAGTGTGAAAAGGGCGACACGATTTCTATGTATCTGAACAAGCTCACCACCTACAGGGATGAGCTTGGAAGCATAGTGATCACGATAGCCAATGATGACATAGTGAGTCTTGCGCTCCTTGGTCTTCCTAAGAGCTGGCATAGCTACCAGGACTCGGTTAATGGAAGAGAAAAACTGCTAGATTTGGAACAACTTTGGTCGGATCTAATGCAGGAGGAGATAAGAAGAAGCACCATAGATGGATCCTCATCGAAGCAAGATGATGAGGAAAATCTAGCCTTAGCGAGTAAGGCGAGGAAGGGGAAAGGGAAGGCATCCCATTCCAAATCCAGTTCTTCCAAACGTGGGAAGAAGTTTGACAAATTGAAAGTGCGATGCTTTTATTGTCATGAAGTGGGCCATTATGTTGTGAATCGTCCAAGAAATCCAAGAAGGGTTCCTCGAATGGATCTGATGGTGAGGCACTGGCCTCAAAGTTTGAGCTGGATTTCTCTCTTATCGCATGTATGGTTTTATCCATTGTGGAATGTGCTTGGTACCTGGACAGTGGAGCTTCATTCCACATGTCAGGTGACAAGAATCTTTTCAGTACCTTGGAGGAGAAGGATCTCTAGATGCAGATTGAGATGGGCGATGATGGAAAGTATCGTGTTTCAGGTGAAGGTACGGTTGTGTTTCAGAGAGGGCATGGAGCTCCCCTCACCTTGATTGATGTAAAGTATGTACCAGGTCTAAAGAAGAATCTTGTGTCCATTGCTTTGCTAGAAGATAAAGGCTATGATGTAGTCTTTAGTAAAGGAAAAGTGTTTCTGAGGCATATCGGCACTGGACAGACCAAGCGGATAGGGATTCGAGTTAAGAATCTCTACAAGCTCGAGGTAGATGACTGTGTTGCATTTAGTTCCAAAGCTGATATGATGTAGAGCCAAGATGTTGGCGAGCTATGACATAGAAGATTGGGCCACTTCCACCATGGGGCCCTGAAGATCATGCAGCAGATTTCTACAGAACTTCGCAATGGAAAACTGGAGCAGAAGAATACATGCAAAGGTTGTACCTTGGGTAAGTATGCAAAATATTTCTTTCTGGATCAAGACAGTAGAGCTGGAGCAATCCTAGAGCAAGTTCACTTAGATGTTTTTGGACCATTCTCTATAGCCTCTACCGCTAAACAAAGGTACTATGTTATTTTTATTGATGATTTTTCTTGTAGATGTTGGACCTACTTTATGCAAAAGAAGGATTAGACCTTCTTGAGGTTTTGTGAGATTAAAGCCTTGGTAGAGAAAGAATCTAGAAATAAAATAAAAGCCTTGCATAGTGACAATGATGGAGAGTATGTCTCCCAGTAGTTTAAGGACTTTTGTGCTGTAGAAGGAATTAAACAGGAGTTGACGGCACCCCATAACCCACAACAGAACGGGGTGGCCGAAAGGAAGAATAGATTAATTGTGGGAGTATCTTGAGCGATGTTGCATGACCAAATCCTACCACTACATTTGTGGGATGAGACATGCAATACAAAAGTATACTTGTATAATAGAAGCCTGCACTGTATACTAGGAATGAAGACACCTATGGAGGCCTTTTCTGGGAATTGACCAGATGTGAGCCACTTTTGAATCTTTGGGTCATCAGTTTACTGTCATATGACCAAAGATGCCCGGAAGAAGCTAGATCCTATAGCTAAGTTGGGAATACTTCTGGGGTACACGGATACACCCCACAAATATTGGGTGTTCCTGCCTACCAGCCAGAGGACAGTGGTATGCAGGGATCTGAAGTTCGACAAGCAGAAATTCATGCAAGTATCACTTGAGAGGGAGCTCAAGTTGCATGAAGATGAGGAACTTTTATTTCCTAAGGAGGATGAGCCTAAAATTGATGCAGAGCATCCGCATGTAGAGGATTCAAAGTGGGGACATCCACTCATGCTGAGACTTCTAAAGATGGGCGAAAATGCTCAAGGGAAGTTGACAGGTTGATGCTAGATGCACGGGAGAATGTGGGACAACTATCTTCTTAGTGCAGACAAAGGAGGTTGCCCGAGAGGTACATTGGCTACATGGCCCTGGTTGGGGAGTGTGTAGATTCCGAGCCTTCTTAATTCGAGGAGGTAGTGCAGCAACCATTTTGGGTTGATGCAATGGTGGAGGAGTATGAATCCATCGTGCGAGACTGTGTTTGGGATGTTGTCCCAAGACTTTAGGACAAGTTAGTGGTGAGTTCCAGATGGCTTTACAAGGTAAAGCAGGCAGCTGATGGCAGTTTCGAGAAACATAAGGTAAGGTTTGTTGCCCGTGGTTTCTCACAGGTGGAGGGGATCGACTATGATGAGACCTTTGCTCCTGTAGTAAAGTACTCATCTATCAGATCGATGTTGGCACTATCAGCTCAGATGGGTTGGAGTATCCATCAGATGGACGTGAAGAAAACATTCCTCAATGGTAAGATTGAGGAGGAGGTGTACATTGCGCAGCTAGAAGGTTTTGAGACCTTTGATCGTGAGTCGCATGTGTGCTGACTCAAGAGGGCTCTGTATGGACTGAAGAAAGAACCCCATGCTTGGTACACCAGGATCGACAACTATTTCATCGGGTTGGGCTTCACCAAGAGTGAAGCAGATGCGAACCTTTACCACATCATGGTAGAAGGTAAGCCATTGATCATTGTTCTTTATGTCGATGATTTGATTTTGACAGGTGATGATCGGCTGATCCAGTCTTGCAAGGAGGACCTTGCAAGAGAGTCGAAATGAAAGACATGGGTCTTATGCACTACTTTCTAGGTACGGAAGTGTGGAAGAGAGAAGGATAAGTTTTTGTGTCTCAAGGCAAGTATGCCAATGAGATCCTCAAGCGATTCCATATAGAGGTGCAAACCCATGCAGACTCCTCTAGCTTGGAACTGGAGGAAGCAGGATGCTACTTCAGGTGAGGTAGTAATTGCTACTGTTTATCAACAGCTGGTGGGTTCACTTATGTATCTGGTGAACACATGACCGAACTTATTCTTTACGGTGAACCAACAGAGTCAAGCTATGGTCCAACCTACCAAGTTGTTTTGGAAGGCAACGAAGCATGTGCTGAGATACCTCAAAGGCACGTCTCAGTCTGGATTGCGGTAAAGACAGACAGAGGGAGTGAAGCTTCAGGGCTTCACAAATGCGGATTGGGTAGGGAGTCCATCAGATCGGAAGAGCACTTCTGGAGGAATCTTCAATCTTGGTTCAACTACAGTTTCCTGGTACAGCAGGAAACAGAGATCAGTTGCATTTAGCTCAGTAGAGGCTGAATACATCGCTGCTAGTTAGGCTGCATGTGAGGCCATTTGGATTTGGAAGATTCTAGTGGGATTGTTTGGTTAGAGGATGGATCCTACAGTGATCTACTGCGATAATCAGAGTTCTATCAAACTCTCTGAGAATCCAGTTTTTCATGATAGGTCCAAGCACATAGATATCCAGTATCACCATCTTCGAGACTGTGTGGTCAAGGGGATCATGTTGTCACTGTATGTTTCGACTAAGGAACATGATGTAGATATTTTGACGAAGGCATTGTCAAAATGTAATTTCGAGTTCCACAGAGACAAGATTTGGGTTACTGATAATCCCTTTCTTGTTGAGAGGGAGTGTTGGAAATAGCAACAAGAAATGCTAAAAATAGAAGTGCTAAAAATGGCACTGCTATAAATAGCATTTCGGGATACCTTCCTATTTTAGTTAGTCCCTACACTAAAATAGAGAAGTAAAATTCAAATTTGATCTTAGCAATTATTTGTAAAATAATTAATTAATTTACCATGAGTTAATTATTTGTAGGAAATCAAACATGAAGTCTATGTGAAGACATGCAATAGTTTCTCCATTGATTGAGGAAGTTATCCCTTGATTAAAGGAGATTAGGATGAGTTGTACTTTGAGTTGTAATTAATCAAGTCCAGTTAGATTAGTTCAAATAGTTTGTTGAACTAATTGTGAGTTCAGTTAGTTAATGCATGCATGCATGTAACTGATGCACTTCAGATAACTGAATATTCTCTCATAAATAACTCATGCATGTCAGTTCAGTTAGAGACCCAGTTGAGATCAGGTGATGGGACAGTGTACTATCAGTTGCAGGAATATTCCTTGGAGGATATCTCTTGCATGCAGAAGGAATTCATTCCTTAGAGATTGTGCAGTTACTTCTTCAGTTTAGTGAGTGTGTGATGAGGCCAATTCACACAGGTGGCATCACCAGACCCCAAGGAAAACTGCACAAGGAAATAGGAGGCTTGGAGGGCTGGAGGAAGATACATATTGTGTCTATTTAGTCTGTGAGATTTATTGTTCTATTGCAGAGAGATCAGGATAGCTTGTGAGCTGATTCTTCTTGTAATCTGAACATATTTCCACTTTTATGATATGACAGAGATCTGGGTTTTAGGTTGAGGCTTTCCCCATAATATTCTTCTGTGTTCATGTATGATTGCTTTCTCATTCTCAGTTATATGTGTTCTTATTGATCTTTCTCATATTCGATTAAGCTTCCGCAAAGTTTGTTGTAGGAGTATATCTTGTATTTTGCTTTAGTATATTGCATAATCTGTTGATCTACAATGGGAAATTTCTACAAAACACGCCACGGAGACTCATGCACAGTTGATATGGGTTTGCCTTGTTGGAAAGGGGCTTCACTATTGTAGTAAGCATGTTACCATCATCCTTATGCATCTCCCCATAAAACAAATCAGCTAATGGATGCACATTTTTCAAGATATGGTCAAAACAATTTCTGCCCTGTGTTTTTTTGCAATTATGGAATATCCTATTGCAACACAAAACTTTCCTGTAGCAACTATAGGACAACAAGGAAAATGAATGGGAAAGGCTTTGGAATGATGGTTGAATGTTGGAAATGGATGAGAGTGATGTATTGACATGGCCTTATTCTTGTTGGAGCATCTTAGCAAAGGAAGTGAAAGCTCAAGTTTGACTTCCCTTGAATAGATTTCTGATCAACTTATTCTTATGGTGCTAACTTCTTGTTGATGTTTTCATTGTTTGGAGAGAACCTACATGGAGCAAAGAATACTTTTTCTTGTTTCATTTTTTCATTTTTTTCTCTCTTTTTCCTAGGCCTGCTGGCTACCTCAATGATGTTTTCAACCATTAGGTCTGCCTAGGTACCCCAGAAGAGGTTTTCACCTAGGATCTTATTTCTTTTATTTTTTCTCCTTTTTCCAACCCATTGACTGCCTCATTGAGGTTTTCAATTAGTGAGCCAATATTAAGCGCCTCAAAGGAGGTTTTTAATTGAGATTTTTTTTTTAGTTGGTGTTGATATGGTTGAAAAGAAGGAATGGAATAAGACCCTTGATATGGTTGAAAATGTTGGTGAGGATAAGAACCTTGTTGATATGGGTTGACAAAGTAGAGTTTCTCCATGCCTCCTTCTATCTTCTCTGCCACATATTCTTCTTCTACTTGAAAAAGTGCATGGTGATTTTGTTCTTAAGTGCACCACATGAAAAAGTGGGGGGGTTTAAGGTATCAGAGCATTAATTGGCTATAAATTTATTTCTACCATGAATTTGGAGTGAATAAGAGCTCAAAAACAAATTTCTACAAGTTGCTACAGGATTGCTACATGATGCATGTTTCTCAAGTTAACTAGCCAAATGTCCAAACTAATGGAGAGATCTTGCACAATCACAACCCCAATCAGTTATAAACCTTCAAATATATATAAGTAAACACAAACATTCTAGTCTTCAATAATTTTTATGCTACTTATATCATCAAGTTATCCAAATACAACTTGTTGGAAGATTTCTTCGTCCTTCACTTCTTCAGTAGCACCAGATACAACCTCAATACTTCTCAAGTATTTTGTTTGCATTCATTCTTTCTTCAACATATTTACTATGACTGTCATGTTAAGCTCTCCCTAGTTAGTTTCATAATCAATAAGGGTTACATCATTTTACATACTAGACTTCAACTTCTTTCTAGGGTTTTGTCATAAACGCTAGACTCCATCTTCCAGACATCAAGCCTTAGATATCAACAACTCAATCAAAATAATAATCCAATCATAGTATTACATATCTAATGTTTCAACAATATGATTTTATAATTACATGTCAAACTCTACTAGGGCTTGTTGCAAACCCTAGATCATATCAATAATTGAAAACAATATACTTCTAAGGTTTCATCATCATTCCTAGAATATCAATCTCTACCCTAGATTTCATCAATAATCAAGATAGCATAGTTGCATATACATATCTAGGATTTCATTTTCATGCATTGTCATCTAATATAAATATCTATTAGGTAAACCCAAGATACAAACATCAATATATCAAAGTTAGATATACAACAATTTTTTACAAAGGCTAAGGTTTCTATCATACAGATGAATATACACCTAGGGTTTCATTGTGTAACAACAAACCCTAAAGAACTAGGGTTTTATCATGACATTATCAAAACCCTAAACTTAAAAAAGAATAGGATTTATAGAATTTATCAACAAACCCTAGAAAGGACTATGGTTTCATAATCAATAATGGCATACCCTTAGCATTAAGAGGCTTGGGTTTTACAATGAAATCTAAAGGTTAGGGTTTCACAAGAATGATCAAATGACAAGAGATAGTATAACAAGGGTAGATTCAATCTAATGATTAATCACCCTAACAATAATCTCTATGATTCAAAAACCTAGAATTAAAGATGTTAGTAATGTAAATCAAATTTCAAAACAAGGATGATCATTTCATTTGTATGAAAAAAACCTTGTAACAGACTTTGTAATTTATGACATACCTTGAGTTTTTCTTTAACAAACCTTGTAGGACATCAATCTTTGAAGGGATTCCTTTGCAACATAACTTATTTCATGATTCAAGTATTTCCTTTGAGATCTCCTCCATAACCTTTGTGCATTCTGCAAGCTTTCGTACCAAGGAAAATATAAAGAAAAGGTTCTTAGTATATAGTACAAACAAATCTCGATGTGAGGAGGAAACCAAACATGAAATATAAACCAAATAACAATATAATTATCTTTTGGTAAAATGGATAAGGATCCCTTTTAATATAGTCTTTCTCAGGGATACCAACAATTTAAACAATCCAAAAGTTCTAACAAGATATATTAGACCTACAAACTCTAGAAATCAAAACTTAAAAAAATAAACATCACAAAACTTGAAATAGTAGACTTATAAGGATATGTGAGAGGAGACTTAATAGTATAATTATTTGACTTCAGATTCTTCAGTATTGTTCTTCTTAAGTTGAGCTTCATCAACAACGTTTGCATGTTCTCTTTCTCTCTTCTTATTCCTTGGATTCTTAGGATATTGACTTTTGTAATGTCCCATCTTATGACAATTGTTGCATTCAATCTTTGATAGATCAACCTTCTTCTTTGGTCCTCTGAACTTCTTGTATAATTCCTTCTTCTTGTGATGAGTAGAGTATGCATTTGAAATGCTATTTTATTCCTCCTCCTTTTTGTCACTTACTAATGAGGTGTGAGATTCTTCTTGACCACATGCATTCCACATTTTTTCAAAGGTTGGAGTATCTTTCCAACTAATAATTCCTTATGCAAAAGAGCTCCAAGATTCTGGTAGACCTAGTAGTGAAATAATCATGAGTTCTTTCTCTAGTACAAATTCATCTATAGCTTGGAGTTCATCAAAAATATAATGAAACAATGTCATATTTTTTCATCTTTAGTGTTCTTATTTCATTCTTGAGACTAGCTATTTGATCAATGTTCTTGATGGTAAATAGTTTGGAGAGGGCTTCATACATTTCTTGAGCAGAATATATGTTGAATATGTATGGGATTAGATTTTCCTTCACTCCATTTGGCCAAGATGTCGGTTTCCCTAAATTTCTCTTTTCGTGCATCATCTATGGGTTTCTTAACTTTTCCTTGAAGAATATCCAAAACTTTATGTTTAGCGAGAATAAATCTATCATATTCTTCCATGCCCTATAATTAGAGGCTCCTTCTAGCTCGGTTCAGACTTCATTGACATGTCTTCTTTTCTTAATATAGATATTAAACCTTCCTCTTATATGATCCTTATCCTTTGGTTGTTTCAGTAGATATTCAAGTTGCCTTTTTCTTTCCTCATTCACCTTAGCTCTGATACCATGTTAGAAAATCATAAAGAAAGAAAGAGTCTTTTATATTGATATGAACTCTTGTTACTCTTGTACTGTTATTAAATTCTCTTTATTTTCTTCTCTTATCTTCTTTTCATTAATCAATCATCGAATCAAAACATGATGATCAATGACACCATATATAGGAACTCATCTAGGGATAAAACCCCTCTACAGGGGAAAAACCAGTCAAACTCTTCCACTAGAAAATTCAAATTGAGATAGACCAAGACCTTAGACAAAATGACCTTCCTCCTCCACCAAGTCAGCTCTCAAATAGTCATTCCAAAATTCAAATTTCAACTACCAACAATGTGTTGTGCTATTCAACAACCCCCATTTTTCTATTTTATAAATTTATTATGAAATTTATTTTATTAAAATGGGGACCCTTAAAAAAAAAATTGTTAATAAAATCGCATAACCAAAGTTTAATACTTAGGCATTTTAATTGAAACCCAGACATTAAACCTTGATTATTAAAAACAATTTTTAAATAGCCCCCAAGACCAAGATCACACTTAATTTTTAAAAGTCTTAAGTATTAAAACATGGGCTATTTAATTTAAAAAAAAAAAAACATAATAATCAAAGTTGTTTCTTTATAACTCCACCATAACCCCCACATCACAAAACAACACAATGAAAAAAAATCCATGGTAATACCTGCGGCCCCTTCCCGATTGCGATATGTGATTTTAATCCTGGAACCGGTGGGAAAGTTAATCGAGTTCATAAATCCTTGTGCCCGCATATCAAAATAACCACAAAACTTAACTATTTACCCCTCTCTGCACCACCAATTGCAATATGCGATATAGCCTAGACTTGATGGGATTATACATGCCAATCCATAAATCTCCCGCGTTTGTGGCTATCACAGTTACCAAAGGGTCATGCCTCCTACCTCATGTCGGTTGTGATTTCGATTTGTGATATGGCCCGGACCCGACGGGATGCTCAATTGTGATTCATAAAAATCTCACATTTGCGGCTATCGCAGTTCTATTAGCCATGCCACCTGTTCTAAGGACTCCTTCCAAATGCGATTGTGATCTAGGATAGACCCTTTCCATTGCCATATCATTTGCCACATCATATTTCCACATGGATCTTCCACGTCATAGTGACATCACCATCATTTCATCCTTCATATCACAAATCGCAAGTCTTTCGGCCACTTCTTATAGTCTGCCACTCCATAATTGCGATTGTGATATTCCCGTTTATTGTGATTGGGATATCTTTGTGTATAGCGATTGCGATCAAGATGTAAAGTGCGACTGCGATTATTCTGAGTTCTACCCCCGATATAAAAGTGATTGCGATTTGATTGCGATTATTACGCTTCTATATGTTGTTGCGATTGCGATTTAATTAAATAACCACAGGCCTTACACCTCTTTCCACTTCACGCTCGTTCCTTTGTCTCCGCTCTAATAGCTGATTGCGATATAACTCCACCATATCCCTCTTCCATCTGCTCTGCTGCAATTGTGATATTTCAAATAAAATTAAAGGCTTACTCATACTTATCCTCCACAGTGTTTACGATTGCGATCATTATGCTCCAAGTTTTAAGCCTAATTTTCTACAAATGTCATTTGTTTCAAATGAAACTCGCTTATCAACCTCATTTATTTTTAGCTTATCAATTTCTATTTTTGGGTTTTTATGGAACACAATAGAAGAGGACAGTGTTGTAGATAAGTGGTTGTTCAGTTTAGAAAAAGAAGGCCAAAATGACTGAACAACAAGATAAGAGAACAATGTTGCAGATAAGTGACTGTTCAATTCAGAAAAAGAAGGTCGATTTGACAAAACAGAGAAATTAGACATTTGTATGAAATTTTGTTTTTCAGATGTGTGATTGAAAGGAATTTTTCAACTCCCTTAACACTTTAAGCAAAAGAAGTTGTTTTCAGTAGTGGATATTTAAACATGTTGTTGGCATTAAAAAAAAGGCCTAGAATTCAAAAGAGAAAGCTAGGGAGGCTTGAACTATTGTACCTCTTAGTATTTTTAATAGAATGATAGGTCTCAAACCTTGGGAGAGAAGCTTGTAATATTGTAACTATGGATTATATCTATTAGTGGAGAAGCTCTTGTTTATCATGCACTACTACTGAAAGGAGGAGACATTTTCTGCAAGAAAAGATCGATTACAGATTCCAAAGGATTGTGCACTACTGTCGTTCTGTGAGGATCTGTAATTTGATTTCATTTATTAATAAAGGATCATTTCAGTTAATGATGTTTAACACTATTGTTTACAGGATTTAACTGAAATAAATTCTTTTTTCGGTCTTTCAATTTATATTTTGAATGTATGAGTTACTATTTGGATTCATGCACTATTGTTGAATCTTGAATGTTAATTCATTTAAAAGTTTGCTTAGACTATTCTATAGGCTTAACTTTAGATATAATATGAGAGCTTAATTTTGCATAGGAATATATAGTTATAATCTTAGATCGGTAACCTATCTTCCGATTTAGGATAATAATTATTTTCTTGCATACATTATGTCTTATTTGAACTAATTTAGTAATTCATCATGAATCTTTGTAGTTCTTATGCATAAATAAGGAATTGGATATATTTTCAATAGGCACTTATGTAACTATTTACTAAGTGTTTAATTGTAGGTATTTATGAAAATAAGTAATTATATCTTGTGAGTTATCTCCTTGATCTAATTCCTACATCTTAATTCTAAATCTTTAAAGCTTTTTTTACCATTAAGGTAAGTTGGCTCTCGATTGAGAGAAGGATTACCCTTTCCTTCAATCGACATAAGTTAGATTAATTGCATTGTAGACTTAGTCTTGCATGTGTTATCATAGATCTTACATTTTAGAAGTCCTCTTTTGAGGCAAAACTTTAGATTGGTTTGGTTGTTCCACAAAAACAACTTAAGGATCATTCTTCTTGCCTGATCAGCTCGAAGAATTGATCTGATGGCCCTATCTATTAGCAATTAAATACATATTTAAAGCTGATAGTGGTTGGGAGAAGGTAACTGGACCTAATTGAACCAGTTGGAGCCACTATCCCAAATGGAAAAGGAGTTGTTTTAAGGTTTGGACTGGGTGGTTATCCCCAATGTTGTTGCAATGAATTTCGAGGCATCAACATTTTTGGCGCTAGAAGGATGGCTTGAGTTATTTATTTGTTTAAATTTGTATATCATTTTTAACTAATCATGGCTCCCATATGCATTCCTAAACTTGGTCATGCATTCCTACACTTGGTCATGCATTCAATTCACCTAAGCCTACACGAGACATGCCCGAGAAGCAGATCGATTCCTTGTCACAGTTAAAGTTTGATCGTAAGAGTAATATTTCTGCATTAATTCATATTGTTGTTTTTGTTAATAGATGTAAATATTTTAATATAATTGGTGATATTGAGATCTGCAGGATTTTCACTCTCACATTCAGAGGAAGGATCTGCAAATGGTTCTTGGTGCTTCCCGAGAAGTCGATTCATTCATGAAAACATTTTTTCCAGGTATTTTTCAAATTACATCAAAATTACAGGTACAATAGTTTGTGTTTAGAATTAGATAATATTTACATGTATGATAATGAATCTTTAGATGATTTTTATAATAGATTTTGGTCGTTTTGTTATAGATTTCATTTAGATGATTTTCTTTCAACTGAAGATTTAATTGAATGTTTCACTTCTCTTGTTTCTTCCAATCTTGAAAATAATGAAGAACAAGACACGTCTAATTCATTAACTAGTCTTGAATCACTAAATGGTTTTATGGAACCCGAACCTGAAACTGTAATTGAATCACAACATTCTTCTTTATAAAATTTCAATTATCATTTTCTCTTTGAAGATGCAATTGAATTTTTTTTTAATAATGCATGTGATCAATCAGTAGGTCCAATAAAATCCAATCTACAACAAGACTTGAATAATTAACACATCAGTTTATCTTCAAGGCAACTTTAAAAAATTTAGAACATGTAATTGCAATTGAAAGAATGTCCTTAAACTGTAGACAGCCTATGGAATTGGATGGAAACCATTCTTAAGAGGATGGATAGGGTAAGGAATTCAATTCATGAAACCATAGAGAATTGGAGAGGTAATTTCTCCAATACCCAATTTGTTAATACAATCTGGAAACTTATCCCAGGGTTTATAGCATGGACGATTTGGAAAGAAAGAAACAGGCGAGTATTCCTAAATGAAAAAAGAGGCATAAACTTTACAAAAGATAAAATTCTTCAAAATATCAAACAAACAGTGCTCTGCAAAGGGAAAGCGGAACATGACAAGAACATCTCAATCTCGGACTTACAGATTCTGAAAGCTTTTGATATTAACATGGGAACCATCACGTTGTCATCGAATCATCAACAACAACAAAGTACCAACGTGAATACTTGGATTCCTCCACCGACAGGCTTCCTCAAACTCAACTTTGACGGAGCCTCCAGGGGAAATATGGGACCTGCAGGCATTGGATGTGTTCTCAGGGACAACAAAGGTGAAATTCAACATATTTATAGTTAATCGTTGGGTGAAGGGACTAATAACAAAATGGAATTTGCAGCGCTTGAGCAAGGATTGAGAATTCTCAAATGACTAAAAGTTGGAGCCACTGTGGTGGAAGGGGATTCTCAACTTGCGATCATGGCAGCAAGAAGAATGTATACATGAGATAAACCAAGTAAGGTCACGAAGCATTGGAGGCTTCCAAGGTAACAGAACTCATCGTTGATCACCTATCATGCCTGGATGGGTTAATCCTTCATGCAATGAGAAGAAAAGTGAATGTAGTGGCAGATCATTTGGAAAATTATGAAATTGATAATCCCTCAGCCTACCTAGACACCTGTTGGTATGAGGTCACATGCACTGAACTACAGAACAGATGCACTTTTCTTTCGAGGCAAGACATAATTTAACGAAAGAAGTGGCGCAGGGGTATGAAGAATTTCCCCTTATTAGGTGAATGAAATCAACCAATCGAAGGGACAACAGGAGAAGTGGGTGGCAGACCCAGGAAGTACAAGAGAAGAAGTGGGAATTAATTCACAAGAACATAGTGCTAGTACCAAGAAGCACTTCGAAAAAAAATATGGGCAACACCGGCATCAAATCACAAAGGGATACACTTGGCAATCCACAAATTGGCTCAAGCGTGGCAGAGTTAATAATAAGGATTCGCATCATGAACAGAAATGTGGGAATTGGAGCAGCAGTTTTTATGACTAGACAGGCGCTCATCAGACAGCGAAGTGGGAAGCCTTAGGCAAAACAAGATTACCATCTACTATAACTAAGGCCTCCCACCAAAAGTGTGACACTTTGCTTTCCCATGGCATGCAACATAGTTTCAATTGTGATTTCAGAAGTCTCAAAGTTTCTGTGCTCCGCCATAGAAGTACGGCTCATGAGGGTATCCGAAATGCCTCGGCTAAAAGAGACCTTTAGAATGCTTGAGACTCCTATGAAACATGGACCTCCCTAAAATAAAATCCCAAGATAGAGGAGCTTGAAGCTAATGTCGTAGAGGAGGAAGAGCATCTAGAGGAGCAGGATTTGGAGAAGGAGGTGGAGTGGATTCATTATTTGGGAATTGCAACCACTCGAGCCACCCAACTTATGCACACTCAGGCTAAGATGTGGAGGATGAAGACTATGTTAGCCAAGGCGATTAGTATGCAAGGGGAATACATCAATCAAGCTCATCAAGCTATCTCCCACATTTCTACAGAGCACACGACAAAACTGGATGCCCTATATTTCAAGCTTAGTGCCCTGGTTCAGCAAGTAGACAATCTCTCACAAAAAATGAGTGTTTTAATCAGTCTTCTTAGGCACACTATTCGTCAGGATCCCTCAGTTGCGAGGGAGGTCGCGGAGGAAGCTATAGGTACTAGCCAGGGGAAACAAATCACTTAGCGCACTCCTTAGCCTAGAAATTCGACTGCTTCAGCCAACCCAGGTGCTCCTACCAAAGATTATGTCATCCTTAAGCTATAATGGCTTGTCAACTTCAGTTTTCTATTTCTGTTATAACTTGTTTTGTCTCTGATCTCAAGGTTACTGGTCAATTTTATGTTTTGACTTGTTTTGTCTCTTATCTCAAGGTTACTGGTCAATTTTTTGTTTTGACTTGTTTCTGTCTCTGATTTCCCTCTGGTTTTTTTCTATCTTTCTATCTAGTCGCCGGAAAGGGCACATGTTTTGCAGTCTCCAACCCTTCTATGTGCTACCCTGCATGGTATGCCTTGGGGTCGATAGATAGAGTTTTAGCGGCTCATAAGCATTGTAAACGGGAAAGGATGTTGCTCTTTAGGTTGTGCAAGCAGACCATTTTGTACCTTATGTATTCTATGAATTAATATAAAAATTCTTATTTACACAAAAAAAGAAAGAATGTCCTTAAACCAGGATTATAATATGGCAAGTTGTATAGATGAATCATTTCAGCTGTCATTATATTTTGGCATACATAAGTTTCTTTATCCTGATGTCTTTTCAAATCAGAGTATAGTTAATGATGATCACACCAATCTTTCAGTGGATAATTTTCCTAGTTCTTGTTTTGAAAATTCTATATCTAGCAATCATTTGAATGGTAATCCTTTCATTGCAAAATCTTCTTCTTTTTTTATTTTTTCTGATTTTGTTACTTCAAATCAGTCATTTGGTTTTCATACAAAGAAGGTAATTTATGACAATTATCATGATGATGATGATAAAGAACCACATCTTGTACAAACTACGCCAATTTTGAAAATTGATTTATTTCGTGAAGATTCACATGCTTTAATTTTGTCTCCTGAACACAAACTTATTTTTGAGAATTTTGATGAGTTAATTTTGTGAGTTTCTAATATATTCCATTCTGATTCTTTTTTAGAAATTCACATTTTTAAAAAAAATCAGGGAATTTCCTTTTAGTGGCAATTCATTGACTGAAATCCATGATAGGTTCCAGAATTGCCTTGTAAAATTGTTTTTCAGTTTTAGCTTTCATAACAATTTAATTGTTTTTCCATCATTTTATTTTCTTTTCTTTTATTTTTGCATGCATGTTAAATCTTTCCATATTGAATATCCTCAAGATTTATTATATGAAAATGATGAAATGGTTACTCATAATCGTGAATATAAAAAATCTTTTCATTTCCAATATTCGATATTCAGAAATTAATTCCAATCATTTCACAATCATTCTAATCTAAATCTTGAGAGTGTTCCTTCACAACATGTCTTCCCATCATCTCTTTTGGAAAATTTTCATTCTCTAACAAATATTCATCCATTGTTTGATGATCCCATTGATATTTGTTTAGAACATCCTTTCCAAAAAATATGGTTTACTAACAGGTTAATTGTAAATAACCTTGTTTTTGTACATAATTTTACATTAGATGTAAATAATAAAATTTGTTTCATTTTGATTGTTTTCGTTATATGGTTACTAAGTTTGACTTGTACATACTGGTAGGTAATAAAACGAGAGAATGGTTACATTGGAAGTATGATTATACATAGTCATGTTTCCTTCATCAAGTTAGAATTAGAAGTAAATTAGTTTAGATAAGATTCAATAAATAATGATTTTGAGTTAATTACTTTGCATTGGAGAAAGACATATTTCTAGCAAGATTAAATGAAATTGTTCAATGGTAAGTCTCATATACTCACTTTCATTTATTTCTTTACTTTTTAGATTTAGTTTTGTTTTCTTATTTTTTCTGATATGAAACTCTCTTTTGCAGCTCTTCACAAGCATTTTCACACCTTCACTAGATCAAATTGTGAACTCAAAGAAGCAATTAGGATTTTCTTTGAATCAACCAAAATGGGAAAGTTCTAAACCTTAATATTTTTCTTCAAAGGTATTACTCTGATTAGAAAATGGTTAAAATGCTTTTTACAAGTTCAACTTTTGAAAAAGATAAATAAATAGTAATTTTCCTCATTCAAACTGAATTATTACTAAATGCTTTTAACTTTGTAAATACAATTTATCTAGATTTCTACATAAGGAATGTTTTCTTCATTATATTTTTCCTCTTTTGTTAAGAAAGTTGTATAAACAATTTTGTAAAGTTTTCCTTTTAGATTTTATTTTGAGTGGTTTTATAATCATAGTTGTGAATGGTCATATCTTGAGAATTCAGTTATCATATCACATTTACTTTTTCTTTTAGATAATAATGTTAAATGGCATACTCTTGGCCTTTCATCAATATCTCTTAAAATCAATTTGAGATTTTTCAATTTGAAAGTAGGTATTTTTCAGGAAGTGGTTATGAAAGTTGAAAATTAGATAAAAAATTATAGAACTCTGAAAATCTTTTATATTAAATTGTAAAGTCTTCTAAACCTCAAAATTATAAGATCCTTTTTACTCTAATATTAGTTAATAAAGATTATTTTTAAAAAGTAAACATTGTCTTACAACCTACCAACTTCAACTCTAATTTGTCATCCAGAACAATGATTCTCCCCACCCATTAAAACGTAATTTTTAGAGCGTAATTCAAAAAATATAATAAATCTAAAAGATAAGAGGTCTCATCATGAGCCTTCTTACCATGATCATAGGGAAATACTAAAAACTGACATTACCAATACTGAACACCAAATCAAGGTAAGGGTTTATGATTGTTTCAATTGTAAGACAAGGGGTCTCATCACGAGCCAGCTTGTTCAATTTAATTACTACCAGTGAATGGCATTGTCATTATCTGGCCACCAAACCAGGACATATATATATATATATATGAATTTACCTCTAACTTTTGTGCTCTTAATTGGATGGGATATTGAATCATTAATGGTTAAAAGGCTCTACCTATGACAAATGAGTACATCAAAAAGCTATGTTGTAAAACACCCCCTACTTTATCTTTATAACTGATTAATGATTGATATGGATAAATAGGTATTTTCATTCATGAGAGGGTTTTAAGAAATTGCAATTTAATGAGTTTTTATGATCAGAGTAATTTTATTTATCTAATGTTACCAAAAAAATAGTTTCCCCTTCCTGAATTATCTTTACTTAATCTTTGAAACTTCATTTTCATTGATCAGAGATAATTGGTTCTTCTAGTGAATCACCAATTGTTGTGCTATTCAACAACCCCCATTTTTCGATTTTATAAATTTCCTATGAAATGTATTTTATTAAAATGGGGACCCTTAAATATAAACAAACAAATAAATAAAATAAAATAAAATTGTTAGTAAAATATCATAACCAAAGTTTAATACTTAGGCTTTTAAATTAAAACCCAAGTATTGAACCTTGATTATTAAAAAACAAATTTTAAATAGCCCCCGAGACCAAGATCACACTTAAGCTTTAAAAGCCTTAAGTATTAAAACATGGGTTATTTAATTAAAAAAAAACATAATAATCAAAGTTGTTTCTTTATAACTCTGCCATAACCCCCCCGTCGAAAAACAACATAATAATAAAAAAAATCCATGGTATACCCATGTTACACAGTAATTTGTCACTGTCTCCCTGTCAGTCACCCTACTGTGTCAGGAGTTCACAATAATCAAGTTCATGCCCTCTGAACTGGCCAAAAACCCACTTTTCCAAAGTTTTCCTCATCAGCGCGACTGTTTTTAAAATATCCGCGCTGACTGGCGCTTCATAACAGACCGCATGCGCTGCCAGCGCGGAAGCACACGACTTTTCCGCGCTGGTCGAATTTCATGGCCAGCGCAGCCTCTGTTCATATTAAGTCGCGCTGACATGGCCCTGTCTATTATTGCTTTGCGATGTCAGCGCGCCAGACCAGTTTTGCACCCGCGCTGATCCAGTTTGGGCGAATTTGTTCCAACAGCCAGCCTTCCAGATAACTACAGGCTTGGTTGTTGGCCTTGTGAGTATTGCCTCCCTTCTATGGCATGTATGTTCGACCTTTGAAACCACTTTCCCTTGAAGATAAGCTCATCCTTCCACCATTCAAGGTGACTCCTTCTCCTATTTAAACCTCTACCATTACCATGAGCAGCTAGTTTTGGATTGTGTGGAGTTTATAGTGCTCAGATTGCTGCTACTATAGGTAGTTGGTGTGGTAAGTGTGGAATTGCTAGATAGCTTAAGGAAGGTTGTGTTACTTGTGTGAGAGAGAGAGAGCTCTTGTCTTGGGAGATCTACCTCTAAGGGTGAATGCTTAAGAGACTTGCTAACTGGACCCTCTTGAGAAGGATATCGACGTCAGAACATTTGGTTGTACTCTTCTCTGTTATTGATTAATAATAGATGACTACTATTATGGTTCCATTCTCATTTGTCTCTGTAATGGTTAATGTGAATTACATCCTTTCTGACTGATGTATAGTTGCTTTTATTAGATTTCACGCTTGTGTTTGTCTTTCTCTTCATGTGTGCAGGTATCTGTTCGCGGAGATCGCGGAGGATAGTGACCGGCCAGAGCAAAGGAGCGAGAGCAGCATCTCTTCATCAAACAATAGCGTTGGAATCCAAGTAGGTGTTCTTTGCCTACCTTTTAATTGCAATTAGGAACTTGCATAGTAGCATTGGTTGATTGTTGCTAGACCCATTCTGGGCTAGTAGGGATCGCCTCTATCCGTAGAGGGGATTTACCTCTCCAACAATTTGGCGACTCCGCTGGGGAGCTGGCCTCTGTCCCTTTTCATTCATTCTTGTTTTGAGCTTGCTTGAGTGCTCTCTCTTTGAAGATTAGGGGTTAGTCTTTTACTTTTGGATTTCCTGGGTCAATCTGGGAAGTGCTTGAATTGTTTGAAAAACCTTTGCCTGGGTTTGGGAGCTTTTTCTTTGATTTTGCTTGTTTTTTAGCCTCAGCGCGTTTTTAATTGAAACAGTCACGCTGACATCGCTTCCCTGTTTCTTGAGTTTTACGGTCATTGCGCTTTCTCATCGAACAGTCGCGACGGCTCTGAAATCGAACCAGCGCGGATAACCTGTGTCCTTCCGCGCTAACAGCGCATTGTTGCTACGCGTGAACTCTGGTCAGCGCATTGTTTCTGAGTTCTACCCGCGCTGATCCTGTAGAATTCATTTTGATTCAAATTTGCCTCCTGATCCTGTTGGGTTGATTGTCCCTTACTCTTTCCACTTGGTTTATGGCTTGTTTTTCATTGTTTGAACTGTGAGACACTTGCTTGCGAAGTCTTGTCAGACGGATTTTGTTTTGTGCCCGGTGACCTAGTCTTGTCATCCTGTTTTCGTTGGATTGATTTCGTTTATCACTTGTTCATGGAGATCCGTTGCTACTTGCCTTTGCTTTTGCGAGAACCTTCCTTCTTTTTGCTTTCTTTGCTTGGTTGTTTAGGTGATTTTCCTCGAACCAGTCCTTCGGTTGTTTCGATTACTCCTCGCCACCCAGACATAGATTACAATTGCTTGGGTTCAACCAGCTTTTTTCACGCTTGTGGTGTGTTTCATTGAGTGATTTTGTTTCCTTTACTCGGTGTTGTTGTCTCTCAAAATTCATTGTAAGTGCATTGTGCCATTGAAAAGGAAATCGAACTAATATCTTTTACATTCGATAGTTAATGAAAGGAAGAGCATTTTATTGATTTGCATTCTCAAAAGAAAAGTCTCATTTCTTTGTCATTAGCTGCATTAGATTGCTTGGTTGTTTGAGTTCGTTTTGTTTGATTGAAAACCCTTAACCTTCTCGTAGTTAGAATTCATCGAACGAAACGGTGTTCTTTGGCATATATCTTGCATCTAGGTAATTGTGAGAGATCACACGATAAGGCCTGAAATCGAAACTAAATTCAAGATCAACCATAAAATGAACTGAATAAACCTAAAAACGCATTGGAACTTAACGCAAACATCTAGAGGTCTAGGTTAGAGATGTGTTCCGGCGTCTTTAAACATAGTCACTATTGTTTCACATTACGGTTGGGTGATTCCTCCTTCTGTGACTCGATAGTGGTCTAACACGGGCTGCGCTCCCATGTACCGTCGCCTATATAGGGAGACCCCACTAGGCTTTTATCCTTGATCCATAGGAAGCCGAGTCTGCCGCCTTGTGAACCGTAACGCACCGAACACAGCATTCGGGAAGATTGACTGCAGTACGAAAAGTCCTTGGTTCTCATACGATTGCCAAGGTGTATAATCAGTTTTACGGATTGCTTGGTAAACCCTTTACCTAGAGTCTCCAGAGCAGTCACTTTTGATCCTTTTCGGACTCCCTAAAAGAAAAGGTGCCTGTGAGCGTCTTGTCACTTCGTGCTCATTAAACATTCGAAGGAGACTGGAGTCATCTTTTCGTCCTTTTCTCGACTCTTGAAACATGAAAAGGTCAAGTTTGGTTCCTGTGTCTTAAAAATTTGTTCGGCCACAATAACATTACCTGGTTAAATCTTGTGTGCGTTAGCTTGAGTAGGGTCTTTATCGTTAGTTTTCTTTAGGTTTTCTAAGGGGTTTTGTCATCCTGGCTGACCCGTCAACTCCCAGTCCGAGTGGTCAAGGTTCTCCATCTTCTGTTGCTCCTGAAGTACCTGTTGTAAGCGATACTCTTCCTGTTATCCCGAGTATCCAGCCTATCAACGTACGTGCCCCGGGCGACGAGGATTACGAAGAAGATTGGAATCCTATCTGGGAGCCTGACAAAGACGATACCCCTCGTACTCCTCCCGGTATGTCATCTTCGATGTCCACTTCCCACATGGATGAGACATCTCCCAGCATAGGTGAGACACCCGTGGTGTCAAATATTGAAACTCCCATCCCAGCTACTTCTCCACTCCCTCCACGATATCAGTTGATGAGGGATAGAATAGCCGCCAGAACTACTTCTACGACTATATGGGATCCTAGTCTTATTGCCACCATGGGGCCCTTTGTGTCACGACCTCTTAATACGCCTGTTACCTCAGTTCCTACCAATCCAACCGTTTGTGTAGCGCACTCGACTCCGGTCGTTAGTGCCGTGTCAGCGTCTTCATCTACGAATGATGGTGCTAGTCCTTCCCATATTCAGGGCCAGCCGGAAGTTTCATCTGGAGTCGTTGATCCTGCACAGAGTGCTCAACCCTCTTCTGGTGCTGTTCCAGGAGGGGGGCCCTATGATAGTCAGGGGCAGCCCATAGTGGATCCGAATTACCAAGGTCCCCTCTTTTATTATGACTCTACTGGTCAGTACCTTCAGTTCGCTCAATCCGCGCCTCTTCAACCTTTCGTTGAAGTCTCGGTACCATTGTCCATCTCTTACGACGGTAGTACTCATACTTTTTGAGGGCGCTAGGTGATCCCTGGGCAGCCTCAAGGACCGCCAAATCAAGGCCAGCCGCCTTATGTGCAAACCCCTCAAGGGCAACCACTTTATGGCCCGCCTTACCCAGGACAATCTAGGGGCCCGCAGGGACAACCCTCGGCCGTTGGTGGTCCGTCGTTTTCCTATCAGAGTCAACCTTCTGGTTACCCAGGGCAACCTGGTACCCAGCAAGGTTACCCAACTGGACAACCAGGGCAGCCTTACATCCAACAAGGCCAACCTGGTTTCCAGCAGGGGTACCCATCTGGACAAGCTGGGCAAGCTTACACTCCTCAGGGCCAACCAGCAGTCCAGCAGGGGTATCCTCTTGGGCAGGGGGGGCAACCCTACATGCAGCAGGGCCAACCTACTGCCCAGTCTGGTCATCTTTCTGGGCAAGGGGGGCAACCCTACGTACAGCAGGGCCAACCCACTGCTCAATCCATGCATCCTCCTGGGCAAGGGGGGCAGCCTTCTATACAGCAAGGCCAACCCACTGCTCAGCCTGTGCACCCCGGGGGGCAGACGGGCCAACCTTCTATACAGCAAGGTCAACCCGCTGTCCACCCTAATCATCCATCTGGACAGGCTGGCCAACCTCAGGGTCAACCAGCAGTCCAGCCAGCTCAGCCATCTGTCCCGCAAGGACAACCCTTGGTGGTTCACGGACAACCTGGCACCCAGCAAATTCGTCCTTCTGGGCAGGCAGGTCCATCCCAAACCCAACCAAGTCAACCTTCGGGCCAGATGATCCAAGCCCAACCAGTTCAAGGACATTATTCTGGGCCCCAAACTCAAATGGGTTATCAAATGCAAGGTGGGCCACAGCCTCAACCTTCTTACCAAACGCAGCCTCCTTATCAGGCTCAGTATGGAGCCCAGCAAATGTATGGCTACCAGCAACCCCAGGGGCAAACTCAGTTTACTCCTTATCAAAATTATCAACAGCCGCAGGTCACTCCTTACCAAAATTATCAGTATGCTGCACCTACAGGGCAAGTTGCTAATACATGGGGAGCTGGGGGGCAGACACAGGGACAACTGTCCGCATATGGCCAGAATCTGTATGGACAGAACTCCTATGGGCAAGGTCCCTATGCACCAGGCCCTTTTGGGCCGGGTCCATCTGGACAAAGCCCGTGGGGGCAACCACCACCTGGTTGGAACCCTAATATTGCCTCGAATCCGCAGCCGCAAATTTCCTTTAACCCTCAGTTTCCATTCTTAGCGACGTTGGAACTCCCTGATGTGTCCAAGTTGACAAATGATCCTATTTTGCATAATCCGTATTGGCCACCAGTTCCAACTAAAATACCAAGTGATTGTCCAAAATTTGATGGTAAAGCTGGTGAAGATCCTCAGGCCCATGTCATGACCTATCACCTTTGGTGTTCATCGAACTCATGGCTTGATGACTCTATCCGGCTCCGTCTCTTTCAGAGAACTCTCACTGGTTCAGCCGCTAAGTGGTATATTGAGCTGAATCGCAGCATGTTTCAAGATTTCAACTCGTTGGCTATGGCCTTCTTGACTCATTTTCAGTTACCCATTCGGTACGAGACTGGGACACATCTCCTCACGTCTCTCAAACAGGATACGGCTACGCACATATCTGATCATATACATGAATGGAGAAGGCGTCGTCGCTTGATCAAATTTTGGATTCCTGATCAACTCCTGACCGATTGGTTCACGACTTCCTTTGTCCCTAAAATTGCAAAAGACATCGCAATGGGAGCGTGTGTAACTGAAGAGCAAGCGATCGCGCGAGCTCAGTACCTCGACTTAGTGTACTCTCAGTCGGGTACTTTATATGAGTATTTTCCAGATGCCCCGAGGCCTGGACAGTCCAAGGCTCCGCTGAAACCATCTTTTGATGGAGTCATTGGCTCTGTAAATTCGTCATCGAAGAAATCGGCCGCGAACCCTGGGAAGCAGAAACAGAACGCTTCTAACGAGAATGCTTCCCAGGGCCAATCAAATCCTGGGAGTACCTCCGAGGTAAACGTCGTTCAGTCCACCGCGACAGATAAATCCTCGAAAGGGAAAAAGAAAGGGAAAGCTAAAGATAAATCTGGACAGCCCAAGCAGGATCCCCCTAAGCCTCTCTTCGAGAAAGGAGCTAAATGAAAACCTAAGTATCCTTGTCTCATCTGTGATGAGGAACACTACACTAAGGACTGCCCGAGGTGGTCCGAAGTTAGTCGACTTTTGAAAGGTGCTCCTGGGCCTCCTGTTGTGCTTAAAGAGCCTTTCCCTTCCCAGCAGACTCAGATGGTGGCAGATCCGTCTCAATCCTCTTCCTCGTTTGGTTCTCAAGTGTTCATGGCTGGAACGATTCCCATCCACGTTTCAACTCGAGCGAAAGATTATCCATCTCAAGCCAGGAAAGAGCCAGAGGTTCCCTCCAGCGCTCCTCCGTCCAGTTCTGGTCCCCTTCACATCGAACAGCCCAGCACTGAGACGATCCCCCGACCCCCTCTGAAAGGTGTACTCAGGAAGTCATCTTACAACCCTAATGCTCGTTCTGCCCAACATTATAGCATTGTTGAGGACTTAGCTCATGCTCCATCTGCTATGTCCGCGTTAGAAGTCCTCCAGAGCTGCCCCTCCCAGAGGAATTCCTTGCTATCAGCTATTGGTGGCATCGACCCGGCAGATTCGGATTTGATTTCTTTTGATATCGAGGGTTTTACACAGAGACTGCCTCACAAAGTGGCTTTCCTTATACAGGTCATCATCAATGGCAAAACGATTCATCGTACAGTTATTGATGAGGGTGCCTCAACCTGCATCATGTCTGTTGCTTGCTGGAAAGCCATTGGTTCTCCTACTTTGAGCCAGTCTCCTACGACCCTGGAAGCCTTCGATGGAAGAGAATCTCGTCCATATGGTATCCTCCAACGATTGCCTATCTCTTTAGAAGGGAAGACCATAGAGGTGGAGGTCGAAGTTGTTGACGCTAATCTCACTTACAACCTCCTCCTTGGACGGAGCTGGACATACGCCATGCAAGCCGTGGCTTCCTCCTTGTTCCGTGTCGTTCGCTTCCCTCATCAGGGGAAGATTGTCACGGTGGACCAGCTCTCCTTTTTTTCTTCTTCTTCTGAAGGTAATGTGCCGTTCGTGGAGCATACCTCCAAGTCATTAGTGAGTGTGGGTGCAGGACTGTTCAAAGATCCCGCTTTAATGAGAGTCTTTCCCCTCCCACCTCCGAATCTCACCCCAGTCAACATGATCTCAGTACGTTCTGATCCATGGGTTCTTCCCCCCATGAATCAGGAAGCCTCTTGGGGTGATATGATGTCGTTGAGTCCTGCCGAGCTCAACTACATCGAGATTGTCGCTGCATCGGCTCCCCCTCCTGAACCTGCTTTTCCAAGCAGTGTTCCCGATTCATATGATCATTTCCCTTGGCTGGGTGATGAGGCCACTTCGGATCCACTGAAGGAAATATTTCCCTCCGATGAGGCCATCATAGAGACCATGTCTCTCGAAGAGCTCCCCTGGTCAGATCACCACCATCGCTCTTCGTTCCTCCCTCCGCATTCGGAAATGGTCGCATGTCTCGAGCGGTTTGCTTCATGTGTCCCATCCCCGCCCCTCCAAACACCTGTTCAGCTGTATCAAGTGTCTTCTGAGGGCAATATGGGCAACATCACGCAAACCTAGCCTATCGACATCTCTGTCAAACCAGGGGTTGTCGAGAACATTTTCATTGGAGTCATGTGCACTCCTGAGGAAGTTCAACTCTATACTGCTCTATTTCGCGAATTCTGTGATGTATTCGCATGGTCCTACGAGGAAATTCCCGGCATCGACCCTAGTATCGTGGTGCACGAAATACCTACATATCCAGATGCTAAGCCTGTTCGTCAGCACTTACGCCCAGTGCACCCTCGAAAGGCTGCAGCCATCAAGGCCGAAGTCGAAAAGCTTCTTAGAGCTGGTTTCATTTATGCCATTCCCCTTACGGATTGGGTGTCCAATATAATCCCTGTGAATAAAAAGCAGGGCACTATCCGGGTCTGTGTTGACTACCGCAATATCAATCGTGCCTGTCCAAAAGATAACTTCCCTACGCCCTTCATCGATCAGCTTATTGATGACTGCGAAGGAAGTGAGATTTATTCGTTTATGGACGGCTTCTTTGGCTATAACCAGATCAACATTGCCCCTGTAGACCAGCATAAGACAGCTTTCATTTGTCCTTGGGGCACCTTCGCCTATAAGAAGCTCCCTTTCGGTCTCAAAAATTTCGGAGCCCCCTTCCAACGTGCGATGTCATATGCTTTTCATGATATTCGACACATCGTACAGCCTTACCTGGATGACCTCCCAGCTCATTCAGCTAAGCGTCAGGACCACCCATCTCATCTACGCGAAATTTTTCTCCGCTGTCGACACTACCGTATTCGACTCAATCCGCACAAGTGTGTCTTCTGCGTAGAATCTGGCCGACTGCTCGGGTTCATCGTCTCCCGAGAAGGCATCCGTCTGGATCCCCTCAAAGTCGAGGCCATCTTGAATCTTCCTCCCCCTGCCTCTTTGCAGCAATTGCAGAGCTTGCAGGGCAAAGCTAATTTTCTTAGACGATTCATTCCGAATTATGCCGAGGTGGCTAAGGGTTTTACACGGTTATTAAAGCGAGACACACCCTTTCGTTGGGATGCTATCGCCCAGGAATCTTTCGAGCGACTTAAAGACCTCCTTGTCTCAGCTCCGCTCTTAAGACCTCCGAACTACCACCGTGATTACACTCTCTATCTAGCTGCTGCTGACACCACCATCGGCATGGTTCTAGTGCAGGATGATGATGACGGCACCGAGCACGTTATCTATTACCTTAGTCGCAACCTTCTGGATACGGAAACTCGCTACGCATATGTCGAGAAGTTGGCATTGGCAGCTGTCTGCGTCGTTCAACGATTTCGGCATTATATCCTGTTGCGCACAACGACCGTGATTTCTGACTGCAACCCAATGACCTACATTTTTTCGCGTCAACTGCTGGGGGGAAAATACTCGAAGTGGATTGTAATCCTCCAAGAGTTCGACTTGGAATTTACTGTGGCCAAGTCTAAGAAGTCTCTGGTCTTTGCTGAACTGCTCTGTTCCTTGCCATCTCATTCGGCACCATATCGTTCGGAGGAGCATATCCCGGATGAAACATTATTCCTTATCAGCACCCTCGACCCGTGGTATGGGGACATTATAGTATATTTGCAGACGTCTTCCTTCCGTCCCAATGTGTCGAAAGATGCTCGACGGCGAATTCGTCACCAATCTCAACCCTATCGCATTTTGGGCGATACCCTGTACCGCCTCGGCGTTGATTCTGTTCTCCGCCGATTTTTGACTCTCAAGGAGGCTGAGCGGGTGTTGAATGACTGCCACTCCAGTGCTTGTGGCGGCCACATGTCCGGGTATGCTACCGCCCAGAAAATTCTCCGTGCTGGTTACTTCTAGCCTTCTATCTTCAAAGATTGCATTCTTGTCGTTCGTGCATGCCATGAATGCCAGGTGTACCACCGGAAAATGCGTGCACCTCCTGCACCACTGCACCCTGTTGTTACCGTAGGTCCATTTTCCAAATGGGGCATCGATTATACGTCCTGTAACCCTCGTTCGGCCGGGGGGCATGGGTATATTATCGTTGCCGTGGATTATTTCACCAAGTGGGCCGAAGTGATGCCTACACTAAATGAAGACGGTTACACAGCAGCGCAGCTTTTGTTTAATCATGTCATTACTCGTTTCGGAGTCCCTCAGGCTATCGTCACGGATCACGGAAAACATTTCCGTAATCATATGATGACGGAACTAACGACCCAACTAGGCTTGCGTCAGGATAGTTCGACACCGTACTATCCCCAATCTAACAGTCAAGTCGAGGCTGTGAACAAAGTTTTGATCACTATGCTTCAACGCACCGTCAATACGCACAAGTCTAATTGGCATCTGATGTTGTTCCCTGCCTTGTGGGCCTACCAGACCTCTGTGAAGGACGCCACCGGTTTCACTCCTTTTCAGCTTGTTTATGGACTGGAGGCCACCCTTCCTGTCGAGTGTGAGATTCCTTCGTTGAAATTAGCTGTCGAGTTGCTTCCCAACACCACTCCGGTGGAGGAACAGCTTCTTTACCTAGAACGGTTAGACAAGACCCATCGTTTAGCTTCTCTGGCTATTGAAGCGCAAAAGAAGAGATTCAAGGCTCACTTCGACCATAATATTCAACCTCGTTCCTTCGTTGAGGGAGATCTAGTACTGCTCTATGATCAAGCTAAAGATAAGCTGGGGGCAGGAAAACTCGAATCCATGTGGCTGGGTCCCTATATCGTGAAGAGAGTTTTGCAGAAGGGCGCATATGAGCTGATTGATTACGAAGGAAACCCTCTTGACAAGCCCCGCAACAAGCTTTATTTGAAGAAATATTATGCATGATTTCGTGCACCCAGCTTGTACATACGTGTGTTTTAGCGTGTTTTGCGTGTGCATGATTTCACGTTTTGCTTTGGTGTGAAGGCGTGTTTGCCTCTTATTGTGTTTTCTGCTTCTTGTGCAGATGTCTAGTGCACCTTATGTTGGTTTCGTTGATGGCGCCTGTCGTAGTACTTGCAATTTGTCTTCTGCGGCGTGGGCAATCTATGATCCTCACGGAGAGTTGCTAGACCTTCAAGGAGTCTGCCTTGGTCGTACCACTAATAATGTTGCCGAATGCAGTGTCGTAATTGAGTTACTAGCCGAAGCAGTTGATCTCGGCATTCGTGCAATGATGGTAAACCTGGACTCTCAGCTCGTCGTCCATCAACTCAACAGGCGATATTCCGTCAGAGACCAACGCATTCTAAGGTTGTATCTACGTGTCAGATTGTTAGAAAGAAATTTTGATTATATCACATATCAACATATTCCGAGACGATTAAACACGTTGACTGATGCAATGGCAAATCGTGTGTTAGATAGGCATTTGCGAAATAGATAAACATCATACAAGAAGACATAGAAAGCATAATAAGACCATAGAGTAAAGCATATGTAAATAAAATATTTTTTCCAAGCATAGTTTGCATGCATGTCGTGTGTGCTTTTAAGCTTGCATTTAAAAAACTAAAATATGTGGGTCGCGTGTTGTGCAGCTGATACATTAGATCACATTTGTATTAAACATTTACATAACATATAAAAAAACATCATCACGTGTAACAAGATCCATCCAAAATTCGGTATGTATATATATATATATCGTGTGGCGCACTAAGGCGCTCAAAAATAAGTGTATATGTCAAAAATGAAGCTGATTTCCTCAGTACATCTGAGACACGAGTCTCTCAAAAGCAGCAGTGGAACTAAACCCTAGGTAACTACTGTGGTAGGTTATGCTCTCTATAGCATACTACCGCCCGTGCCACCCGCCTCAAAAGGCGATGCATCCTGGGCTCTACTCCCACTATGTGAATTTGGGATGCTATGGGGACCTCCTCGATCCCCTGGTAATCTGGGACTCCCTCCAGCAAGCCCTCAAGGTTCTGCAATACGATCTCGGGTGTGTTGACTCCTGGAGGAGCCAGGGCCAAGACTCCGCCACCCTGTGCCTCTCTCCTCGCCTCTGGAGCCAAACCAAGGGGTCTCACTGGTCCTACATCTGCATATCATAGCATTTATCATCAAGGCATGTACATAAAAAATCAAAAAACATTACAAAACATAAAAAATTAAAAAGAGATCAAGTGGCTTACCACCATCGTCCCACTGCTCTCCCGCAGGCAGCGGCATGTCCGGGTCACCTCTGAAATCAATCTCGGCATACGGCCAGTCCTCTACAAAGATCACCTGGCGATCCAGCCACTCTCAAAAATAATGCCCCCATGCCACTGGGCGGCCGCCACCTCCTCGCGGCATGATGTGGCCCCACCGGCTGGCCCTCGTCTCTCGGGGACCTCTGGGTGGATCAAGGGCCATGTCCTGCAGCTGTAGCGCTGGCACCCGCTCCATCATGAGTGGGACTAGAATGGACCCGTAACCAAACTGCTTCGACTCCCTGTGTCGGCAGTTGCTCAATTGTCTCTTCATGCTAGTGGTCACAGCTGCCGCCCAGTTGAATATGGTGGGCTGCAGACACTCGAGAGCCAGAAGTAGGTGGGTCTTTGAGGCCTCATGATTGGCCAAAGACCCCGCTGCCCGGGTCACCATGAACAATATGCTTCGTAGGATGATGTCGTCCACTGACGGAATGGACACCTTTCCACTCCGTGTCTTGCGTGCCCGTGGGCACACCCGAGCCATCAGCTGATCCAAGGTCTCACCGCTGGGTCGCTGCCCCTCCAGAATGGGCATCTCACCCCGGCGGGATAATCCAGTCAAGAAATATATATCCGTGGCATCGAACTCAATGTCACGGCCTCGGATCGTGAACTTGTAATCAATTGGGTTCCAGGCCCTGATCAGGAACTCCAAGAGATCAGGCTGCGCCCGTAGACGCGGAGTCAAGAAGAATTTGAGAAATCCGCATGCTCGCATGGCATTGCGGCTCCCAGCATCGGCATACGCGGAAATATCTTCATTATCGTGGGCTCTCTCTTGCCATACAAATTCCATTTTGTCCTGCATGGCCATTAAAAAGCATTAGAAGCTTGCCTGCAAAAATCTGGACGTTCAATTTTGAAAAAACAATTCTTTGCTGCGTCAGCGCGGCTGTTTTTAAAACAGTCGCGCTGACCATGGCGGACCTGTGCTTTTTCCACTGGGTCAGCTCGGAAGCACACGTGTTTTCCGCGCTAACCCAGAGGTGGCATGTGTATTAATTTATCGATCAACGTGGACCCGATAGGGATTTCCGCGTTGACCGAGAGCGCACCAACGCACCAAAAAATCGCCCAAATGGCCAAATTCCACCGTTAAATTGCTGAAAGAAGGAATCAAAATGGAGCATAGGGAGAGGAGAACCTACCTGGAACAAGTTGCAGGAAGAACGGTGCTCGAACGGGATGGAATTCGCTCCGTCAACTTTGCAGCTTCTCAACGTTCTCCACAGCTCAAATGGTAACAATGGTAAAAATAACTCATTTACCCCCTATTTATGGTAAAAAATCTATATTTGACTATGGTAACTCATAAATGTGGGTTTTTTTTTAATTTTCGCCATATATTGCATGCTTATGTCGCTGAACTATGATTTTCTACATGTTTTACTATGATTTTAACATGTTGAACAGGTTTCACGTGGGTAGTGTTCTTGTGCAGATTTCCGTCTCAGTGGACTCACAATAGCCCTGTTCACACTTGATCTCGCGACGTCGTCTTCATGCTCTTTTCCGACATAAACCAAGAAAATATTGCCGGGTTCCCTCTCGACTCGTCAAAAGGAACGAGGGGCGGTCGCTTTTAAAGCTCTTTTTTCGACCGTTTAACTTAAAAAGATTGTCGGGTGTTTGTCGTTTCGCACTCGCTATTGGCCCCAAAACGACGTGCTTTCGACCGCTTTTTTACTTTTTCGGGTCGAAGGCACTATTTACGAAAAGTACTCCTCGATCGTAATGGTCGGGCGGTTCTTTCGAGTATTGTTTTATACTTTTTCGGGCTCGAGAGACACAACTTTACGAAAAAGGACCCCCCTGGAGTTTTCTTTTCCGCTGTCTTTTCAGACTCTCTAAACAAGAAAAGACGTCGAGTTTTTCCTTTTTCAGACTCGTTAAAACTTGATGACATCGGGCGTTGTCGAAATGACACTTTCCAAGCATATGCTATCCCCGTCAAGCTTGTCATCCAAAAATAACCGGGGTACCTGCCAGAAATGGTGGGGAAAATGGAACTGTAATAATTGTCGTGTCGGCAGTATGTCGCTCTTGAACATGGCACTGGTTTGCATTCGTGTCGGGTGGGGATTTCTCATTCTGTTTCACACTGACCTCCGTGGGTGCGGGTTATCCTATTTGACCTCTCATTCGCTCGTTGCCTCGTCATCATACCCTCTGCTCATTTGATGTCAAATACTACCAAATCCACTGTCGTGCCGCCGATATGTTCAAGAGAAGTTGACCTCTGCAACAGTGCAACCTCATCTGCTATCTCACACAAATCATTTTCCCTCTGTCTAGTGTCGATGATGTGGGAAACAACATGGCCCACCTTCGATCAAGGTCACTTCCTATCGACTTCAACTCATTATCCAGGAAGGTGACTTAGAGACTCCCTTCAGGTGCCTTAGAGCCTGCATGCATCAATGGCAAGTTCTTCGCCTTCGACGCGAGGTTTTCATCATTGGCCTCCGATCGAATGATTTTGCGGGTGTTCGACACCAGCTCATTGATTCACATGCCGCGGATTGTACCTATAGTACCTTGAGGACCATTGTCATTATTGGTGGTTCCTCTCGCGTCTGTTAACAGTTTTCATCATTGACTGGTAATCAGACAATGTTCACGCATGTTCGACTTCAGCTCATGTATTTACATGTTTGGACTTGTACTTTGTTCGGGTCAGGACGGAGCGCAAGACCCTGGATCTCTGTTTGTTATGGTCCAGGCTACGATTTTGTGGATGATCATTACATGACTCATTGATGGATGGCTGCGCCCATACCTGAGTCTTCATGGATGGTTGCGACCATACCTTATCATCACTATGGTCTCTTTAGCTGGGTGGCTGCGTCCATTCCACAGACCTTCTTCGCATGTCTTTTGGATGGCTGCGCCCATGCCTAGACTGCATGTACTTGATTATCAGAGATATTCGGTCCTTCCTGGTGGTGTTCCAGTTCGGCGAGTTTTGTAAAGCATTTCACCCCTCCCACTCTCTCGGTCTTCATGCTTTAGGGGGCATCTGTTACACAGTAATTTGTCACTGTCTCCCTGTCAGTCACCCTACTGTGTCAGGGGTTCACAATAATCAAGTTCATGCCCTCTGAACTGGCAAAAAACCCACTTTTCCAAAGTTTTCCTCATCAGCGCGACTATTTTTAAAATATCTGCGCTGACTGGCGCTTCATAACAGACCGCATGCGCTACCAGCGCGGAAGCACACGACTTTTCCGCGTTGGTCAAATTTCATGGCCAGCGCAGCCTCTGTTCATATTAAGTCGCGCTGACATGGCCCTGTCTGTTATTGCTTTGCGATGTCAGCGCGCCAGACCAGTTTTGCACCCGCGCTGATCCAGTTTGGGCGAATTTGTTCTAATAGCCAGCCTTCCAGATAACTACAGGCTTGGTTGTTGGCCTTGTGAGTATCTCCTCCCTTCTATGGCATGTTTGTTCGACCTTTGAAACCACTTTCCCTTGAAGATAAGCTCATCCTTCCACCATTCAAGGAGACTCCTTCTTCTATTTAAACCTCTACCATTACCATGAGCAGCTAGTTTTGGATTGTGTGGAGTTTATAGTGCTTAGAATGCTGCTACTATAGGTAGTTGGTGTGGTAAGTGTGGAATTGCTAGATAGCTTAAGGAAGGTTGTGTTACTTGTGTGAGAGAGAGAGAGCTCTTGTCTTGGGAGATCTACCTCTAAGGGTGAATGCTTAAGAGACTTGCTAACTGGACCCTCTTGTGAAGGATATCGACGTCAAAACATTTGGTTGTACTCTTCTCTGTTATTGATTAATAATAGATGACTACTATTATGGTTCCATTCTCATTTGTCTCTGTAATGGTTAATGTGAATTACATCCTTTCTGACTGATGTATAGTTGCTTTTATTAGATTTCACGCTTGTGTTTGTCTTTCTCTTCGTGTGTGCAGGTATCTGTTCGCGGAGATCGCGGAGGATCGTGACCGGCCAGAGAAAAGGAGCGAGAGCAGCATCTCTTCATCAAACAATAGCGTTGGAATCCAAGTAGGTGTTCTTTGCCTACCTTTTAATTGCAATTAGGAACTTGCATAGTAGCATTGACTGATTGTTGCTAGACCCATTCTGGGCTAGTAGGGATCGCCTCTATCCGTAGAGGGGATTTACCTCTCCAACAACCCACAACCACTTCTCGATTACAATATGTGATTTTAAGCCCAGACCCGACGGGAAAGTTAATCCAGTTCATAAATCCTTGCGTCCGTAGATCACAATAATCACAAAACTTAAGTCTTTAACCCGCTTTGCACAATTGATTGCAATATGCGATATAGCCCGGATTCGACAGGATTATACATGCCAATCCATAAATCCCCCATGTCCGCGGCTATTGCAATTACCAAAGGTTCATGCCTCCTACCTCATGCCGATTACGATTATGATTTGCGATATGGACCAGACTCGACGGGATGCTCAACTGTGATTCATAAAAATCTCTCATTCGTGGTTATCATAGTTCTATTAGCCATATTGCATGTTCCAAAGACTCCTGCCAAATGTGATTGTGATCTGCGATAAGACTCTTTCCACTGCCATATCATCCACCACATCATCTTTCCACATGGATCTGCCACATCATAATGACATCACCATCACGTCATTTCTTACATCATCCTTCATACCACAAATCGCAAGTCTTTCGGCCACTTCTTATAGTCTGCCACTCCATAACTGCGATTGCGATATTCCCGAGTATTGTGATTAAGATACTGTGTATTGCAATTGTGATCAAGACATAAAGTACAATTGCGATTATTCTAAGTTCTACCCCCAGTCTAAAAGAGATTGCAATTTGATTACCATTATTACGCTTCTATATGTTGTTGTGATTGTGATTTAATTAAACAAACACAAGCCTTACGCCGCTTTCCACTTCACGCTCGTTCCTTTGTCTCCATTCCAATAGATGATTGAGATATAACTCCACCATATTCCTCTTTCATCTTCTCTACTGCAATTCCATATTTCAAATAAATTTAAAGGCTTACTCCTATTTGTCCTCCACAGTGTTTACGATTGCGATTGTTATGCTCCAAGTTTTAAGCCTGATTTTCTACAAATGTCATTTGTTTCAAATGAAACTCACTTATTAGTCTCATTTATTTTTCGCTTATCAGTTTCTATTATTCGGTTTTCAGGGAACACAACAGAAGAGGACAGTGTTGCAGATAAGTGGTTGTTCAGTTTAGAAAAAGAAGGCCGAAATGACAGAAAAACAAGATAAGAGGACATCGTTTCAGATAAGTAACTGTTCAATTCAGAAAAATAAGGTTGATTTGTAAGAACAGAGCAATCAGACATTTGTATGAAATTTTGTTTTTCATATGTGTGATTGAAAGGAATTGTTCAAATCCCTTAACGCTTGAAGCAAAAGAAGTTTTTTCAGTAACGACTATTTAAATTAGTTGTTGACATTAAAAAAAGGCTCAGAATTCAAAAGAGAAAGTCAAGGAGGCTTGCACTATTGTACCTCTTAAGCTTTTTAATAGAATGGTAGGTCCCGAACCTTGGGAGATAATATTGTAATACTATAACTGTGGGCCTGGAATTCGAAAGAGAAAGTCAGGGAGGCTTGCACTATTGTACCTCTTAGTTTTTTTAATAAAATGATAGGTCCCGAACCTTGGGAGATAAGCTTGTAATACTGTAACTGTGGATTATATCTATTGGTGGAGAAGCTCTTGTTTATCATGCACTACTGTTGAAAGGAGGAGACATTTTTTGCAAGAAAATATCAATTACATACTCCAAAGGATTGTACACTATTGTCATTCTGTGAGGATTTGTAATTTGATTTCATTTATTAATAAAGGATCATTTCGGTTAATGATGTTTAACACTATTGTTTACAAGATTTAATTGAAATAAATTCTTATTTCAGTCTTTCATTTTATGTTTTGAATGTATGAGTTAATAATTGGATTCATGCACTATTTTTGAATCTTGAGTGTTAATTCATTTAAAAGTTTGCTTAGACTATTCTACAGGCTTAATTTTAGATATAATATGAGAGCTGAAGTTTGCATAGGAATAGATAGTTATAATATTAGATCGGTAAGATATCTTTCTATTTAGGATAATAATTATTTGCTTGCATACATGATGTCTTCTTTGAACTAATTCAGTAATTCATCATGAATCTGTGTAGTTCTTATTCATATTATAAATAAGGAATTGGATATATTTTCAATAGGCACTTATGTAACTATTTACTAAGTGTTTATTTGTAGTATTTATGTTAATGAGGAATCAGATCTTGTGAGTTATCTCCTTGATCTAATTCCTCCATCTTAATTCTAATTCTTTAAAGCTTCTTTTCCCATTAAGTTAAGTTGGCTCTCGATTGAGAGAAGGGTTACCCTTTCCTTCAATCGAGATAGGTCAGATTAACTGCATTTTAGACTTAGTATTGCATGTGTTATCATAGATGTTGCATTTTAGAAGTCCTCTTTTGAGGCAAAAGTTTAGATTGGTTTGGTTGTTCCACAAAAACAACTTAAGGATCATTCTTCTTTCCTAATCAGCTCAAAGAATTGATCTGATGGCCCTAATTATAAGCAATTAAAGACATATTTTAAGTTGATAGCAGTTGGGAGAATGTAACTGGACCTAATTGAACTAGTTGGAGCCACTATCCCAAATAGAAAAGGAGTTTTTTTAAGATCCAGACCAGGTGGTTATCCCCAATGTTGTTATAGTCAATTTCGAGGCATCAACACAACGTTCAATCAATACTACATCAAGGACAAAATTTTGGCCCTACTGCTTCAGAATTTTTTCCGAGCTTCAAGTCTACAACTTCAGCCCTCCTGCAACTTTAGCTCCTTTGCACATGCGAGACAAAGAGAGAAAAAAATTATTTATTTTGCTTGACAAAGACTCCTATCTCCTTCTCTAGGTTTTCCTCCTTCCTTGAATTGCATACCCTTTTGTTGCTTCCATATACAAAAAATCGAACTTCTTGGTTGATGCTCCAAATGAGGTTGAATTCACTTGATGAGGCCGAATTTGTGGATGAGGCCTAAGAGACCTAATATACATAAAAAAAAAAAAAAAAAACTTTCATGACTTAAGAATCCCAAGAAAGTTCTATTACATTATGACAAGGGCAAGGACTCTTGACATAAATCCCAAAAGTCTACAATGGACGCTATGACCTATAAACCATTGACTAAAGCATGAAATCCATGCTTTAATAAGTCAATTTACTTTACAGTGAAATTTATTTTTCTTTCTTTTGACAAATACATTACATCATGACTCAAATACAATTATGAATACCGACACTAGTTACATTTTTCAGCAAAATGTGTGTGAAAAGGATGCTAATTCCACATCTCGAAACATTCTACATTGATGCCTACTTGTAGGATCTCGAAAAAAAATGAAAGCAAGGCATTGTTATTTCCCTTGGTCCCTAGCCTCTAATATCCTCCATAGACTTCTACGAATCTTTATTGCGCCTTAGCCGAGCTTAAAAAAAAATTCATCCAGACAAACTCAATGCTCATATGCTTTCCAGATATGATTAAGCACTCAACCCACAATTAATATTAGGAATAGATTGTTTAGGTCTGAATCCACTCTTTTTGTGCAAATTTTTAAATTCCTCATAATTATTGGTTTGGTGCAAGCTATTTTTACAGGTAAAGGTGAGGGAAACAAGCTCTCTTCTGAAAGAGTGTCTCACCCCTACCTCAAGGCTACTAGATTGTTGTTTCAAGTGAAGAATTTGTGGCTATTTTTAGTTGAAAAGGCTCTCCCTAGGATCATATTTCTAAAAGGTTCATCATTTTATCAAGAGTTTACCCAAATACTTAGGGAATCCTTCTCTTTCATTGGGCTTGAATCTCATTCAATATAGCTACTATTTCATGTCATATAGATTAGGTTCATCATAGGGTAGCATATTAGCAAAAATGGGTCACACTCAGGCATAATTGAGGGCTAAAATATTTGCAACATGGTTTAGAGAGCTCACTAATCAACATATGCAAGAGGAAATTTCTTAGGTTGAACAAGAATTGGTAGACCAGATACATATCTCAGGTACACTAAAGTATTAACAAAAGTAGTAAACTTGGTTCTTGATGTCGGCCACACTTGTGGTCATTACAATCAATACATGTATACAATGGAAATATATTAGCACCTCAAGTTACTACTTGGTAGTGTCTTGGTGGATAGAAAGGAAGCATAGATGGCATTCTCCTCTCTTTGGATCACATGCAACAACAAATGTTAGCTCTAGATCACAGGTTGGGACGTATTGAGAAACACATGGGCATCCCTCCTAAATGAAGCTACTCCACGGGAAGCAACAAGGAGCCCATACCTATTTAAGCCACAAATTTAGATAGTTCCTCTTAATTCCCCCTATTTGTGTTTCTATGTTTCAATTATGTGATTCTCAGTTTAAATTTACCTAGGAGGTTGTACTTCTAGCATATGTTTTTTGGTTTTTAAGACTATGGGTATAATCTTATCTTCTACACTTTTGACAAGGCTAAAGTTATGGGATTGGTCGGGCCTTCCCAATAATTGACCAGTTAAGAACTTAGTGACTCATAATGTAATACTCTTTTCTTCAGGCAATAGAAATCATTTACTTCACAAAAAAAAACTATAAAGAGATTTTTAGGGTATTTACATGGCACTACAAATATGCAATATGCTACAAAGGAAGACCTAGACTAGATAAAATGGCATAAGTATAAGGATTTGTTGATGCAACTGAGCTAGAGACATTGATCACAAAATATCTACAAGTGGTTATGTGTTTAACCTATTTAGAGGAGGAACCAATTGGATGCATAAGAGGTGATATGTCATTGCTCTTTCAACTATATAATATGAATACATGGTAACCACCCATGCAAGTAATGAAGTTGTATGGTCGCAAAAAATGAGTTCAAGTGTTAGTTTGTACAATAAGTTATAATATTATATTGTGAAAATCAAAATGAAATCTTAAGTCAAAGAACCATGCCTATCATGCTCAAATAAGGCATATTGATGTGGAGTTCCACTTTATGAGAGACATGGTTGAAGGCAAGAAGGTTTTGTTGGAGAAGTTTTACACATTAAGAAAGTTACAAACTCATTTCAAAATTTTGTTAGTGATCCAGGTGGATCTTCATAAAAGTACTAGTGGCATGGTGAAAGGATCAAAACTCAAAGTGGAAAAATCTAGATAAACTTAGCATCATAGCAAAGTGCTCGTCATCATGATTCCAACGGTGCGAATGACACTCAAATCCGAGTCCAGATGACGAAGTTAGAACAAGTCAAAGTTTGAGTTTTGACTTGTCCAGGTAGCAGGGAGAAGATGACATGGAAAAGTTTTAGGGAATGAGGGAGCGCCACGTGGCAGGTTTCCATTGGGCCCGCATATTGGTGAAAAGGAGGAGCGGCTTAAGGAGAATTGTTCCCTGGTGTTGTTGGCTGCAATCGTAATATCACATATTGCAGGCTAGAGGAAGAACAAAAAGGTTAAGAATCGGCCCCGGCGAAGACCCGGTTGCGATATGATATTATCGCATATGGAAATCATAGAATAGGGATGGTGTTACAAAAGGCCCCTATGGAAAGCGTCGATTGCGATTTCGCGATAGGCGTCGATTGTGCTATTATGATGGGAGGCCAGACTCGAAATGTTATATATTGTGATTTATAAATTTCGGTGGGTTTGCCATATCACAGAGAATTGGAGCTGGGTTGATACGCCAGTGGGTTCCACGCCGATTGTGATTTGCAGGGAGGATCCGAACGCGATATTTTGTATGGTGTGTTCTATAAATCTGACAGGTCCGTATATTGTAGGATGCTTGTGTCTTGGCTTGGGTTGTTCGCTGATAAGTTGGAAACACCGAAAAAAATTCCGTCAAGACTCATGCATAGTTGAGATGGGTTTTCCTTTTTCAAAAGGGTCTTCACTATTACGGTAAGGTTGTTGTCGTGAATCCTTTGGCCCGATTCCGCCTACTAACTTGGGTTCTTATGTTATAACTGCCTCGATTTTGAGGGATGCCACCATGCTTATATATACGACTATATGTGTTGGGAAAAAGCGGATAGGACTGGCCGAATACTTAGAATATATTGCTCACAACATACCCTGACCCTGGCAGTAGGTCAGAACCTTGCCTTGAGCAGTAGGGAGGTTCCGAGAAGGTTGCAAAAGGCCTGATTATCCAAATTGGGAGTTTGGATAGGATCTTTTGTACTATTTTTTGTGAGGAGTTCAGTGGTACTGTTTGTTTCTAAAGTTGGGCTCTCCATTCTCTGCCCATCTTTCAGCTTTGAGGTGTCAGGGTTGTCATTCCTTGTTGCTTGTACTTTTTATCTCTTTTATGCCACTAATAGAAAGAAGGCCTCCCCACTGTTGAGTAGGGCCCATAGACATAGTCTGAATTGGACGAACTCTGTAATCAAATCATTGTGTCATGGTTTTTTTGTTCTTCTTATTATTTCTGCATTGTTTATGTGCTTTTAAGTTCCATGGTTAATTACCTATGTTATATGTAATTCTGATGCATGTGTAAGTAAAAGATCTTGGATCAATTTTGGTATTGAACCAAGTCTTTGTAGATGTGAATTGCATGAGTTTATGTTAACCCAGAATAAGTTGCAAAGAGGAGAAGGAACACTTAATTCCTTTGATCCTGAAGTAGGATGTGCACAACGAAGAAGAAACATGGCCAATGAAGAAGCTCGTTGGGAAGAGAA
Source organism: Pinus tabuliformis (assembly GCA_031772625.1). Taxonomy (NCBI): domain Eukaryota; kingdom Viridiplantae; phylum Streptophyta; class Pinopsida; order Pinales; family Pinaceae; genus Pinus; species Pinus tabuliformis. Next base: position 702,301,389 of record CM062811.1, read on the forward strand.
ACAAAAATTTCTGAAAGGTATTCTACAATATGGCATGAAAAGTGGACTTGTTGTTCGGAGAGTATGAGAAGGCACTTGGGCATGAGAAGAAGGATGTCAATGATCAAGGATTATGAAATCAAGAAGGTGGTGGAGAATATCCTCCTTCCTCTCCTTCCAGTGATAGTTTTCATCACTCTCAGTGAAATTCCAAGAAGATCTCTAAGAAATCGTTCTTAAAGTTAGACGTAAAGTTCGACCTGCCCATGTACAATGGACAATGTAGTGCAGGAAAGCTCAATAATTGGATCAGACAAATAGAGGTTTACTGCCAAATCCATCAAATCGAAGAAGATGAGGTGAAATTCCAGTTAGCATCTCTTTGGCTGAGTGGCACTGCTTTAATTTGGTGGGAGAGCAAGTTACAGAAGGCCAACACGAAGTCAGGTAACCTTCTGTCCTCTTGGTGTAGTTTCATTTTTGCATTAAAGGACCAATTCTACCCTCTACGTTATAAGCAAAAGGAACTTATGGACTGGAAATATTTAAGGCAAAGTAAGGGCCAAAATGTACAAATATTCACGGAAGAATTTCATAAACAAGCACTGAATCTGGGCATCTCATTAGATGCAGCTGAAACTGTAACTAGGTATATAGGTGCGCTACATAGCTACATTAGACACTCATTATTATTGTTCGAGCCTACTACAATTGATACAACCAGCATTAAAGCTATTCATCTTGAAAGCCGAGGAAAGAATGATTGAGATGACCAAACCAAGAAGATTCCATTCAAACCTTAACATGGAAAATTCTAAAAAAAGGAAAAGGGAAGGATAAGAAGATTTTTGCAACCAAGAAAGGGGATGAAGCAACACCGTCTTGCACTCATTGCAATGGTCATGACGAGGACCACTATTGGAAGTTACATCCCGATTTGAGGCCGAATAAATTCGGTGGAAAGGGGAAGCAGAAGATAGTGGCAACAGTGCAAGACCTTGGATTGGATTCTGGCGATGAGACATTGATCACAGTCGTGGGTGCAAGAGGCACTCTTTCTATTAATGATAGTTCTGATTCGGTTGCAAGCACTAGTTATTTGAATGAGCCTGTAAGTCGTGAGCAAAAGAGAATTGAGTTATTCCACATTAGAGTTGTCATAAAGCATAAAAGGGTGGAAACTATGTTTGATTCAGGTTCTCAAGCAAACTTAATCTCAGACTCCATAGTGAAAAGGTTAGGCCTTGAAACTAAACCTCATCTGAGTCCATACCCGCTTTGTTGGGTAAGTGATAAAGCCAAATTATAGGTCACCAAGCAATGTGCGGCCAAATTTGTAATTTCTTCTAAATTAGTTGATGAGGTAGAGTTAGATGTAGTACCTTTGGACATCTGTGGAATCATCTTGGGAAGCCTGTATCTATATGACAGAAAGATCGTTTTCTTTTGGCATGAAAACAAATTCCACCTCACAAAGGATGGGGTAGAGTATATAGTCAAAGCTCATCATACAAAATTTAGTGCTAGCCTTGATAGTGTAGGACATATTAAAAGACTGGTTAATTCCAATAAAGGGTACATGCTCATGGTAGTGAGGGCAAAAGAAGCCAAGATGGCTAAAGCTTTCAAAGGTTGTGATTCTGACCATAAGAAGGAATTATTTGAAATTATTTCTGACTATGATGAATTGTTTCAGAAATCGAGAGGGTTGCCCCCTAAGCGAGAAATCTAACATGAGATCCATTTGCAATAGGATGTTCCTTTACCGAATGTTGGCATGTACAGGATAGCTTCTATCAGGATGGAGGAGATCAAGAAACAGGTGCAGGAATTATTAAATCAGGGAGTCATCAGACCGAGTTCTTTTCCTTATGGCTCACCGATCGTGTTGGTGCCCAAGAAAGACGACACATGGAGAATGTGTGTAGACTACAAGGAGCTGAACAAGATCACAATGAATAATCAATATCCTCTCCCTTGCATTGATTAAATTTTAGATCAATTGAAAAATGTTGTTTATTTTACAAAGTTGGATTTGCATAGTGGTTATCACCAGGTTAGAATTGCAGAGCAGGATGTCTGGAAAACTTCATTGAAAACCAAGCAGGGGTTGTTCGAATGGATGGTGATTCCATTCATACTATGCAATTCTCCAACCATGTTTATTAGGGTAATGAATGATTTATTTATGCCTTTTCTTGATCATTTTTTTCTTGTGTATCTAAACAATATTATTGTGTACAATAGGACATGGCAGGAACACATGTGTCACATAAAGAAGGTGCTTGATGTTCTGAAGAATGAGAAACTATATTTGAAGTTGTCAAAGTGTGAGTTTGGGAAGACTGCTCTGATTTATTTAGGACATATTGTCGGTAATGGACAATTAAGGATAGATCCCTCTAAAGTGGAGGCAAAAATGAATTTGCCTAAGCCCACAAATGTTACAGAAGTCCGAAGTTTTTTGGGCGCGATGCAATATTGGAGAAGGTTCATTGAAAACTTATTTGTTATCGCCGCCCCCTTGCACACCTTGACTAGTGTGAAGTAGGCCTTTCAGTGGGGAGGAAAACAACAGAAATCCTTTGACACACTTAAAGAAAAGAACAGCACAACACCATTGCTAGCCTTACCAGACCTTTAGTAGATTTTCGAAATTGAAACAGATGCCAGCGGATATGCCATGGGCGTTGTATTGATGCAACAAAGAAAGCCTGTATGTTACCATTCAGAGACTTTATCCCAAGAAATTGTGAATTATCCTACGTATGACAGGGAGTTTTATGCCCTGGTCCAAAGTGTAAAGAAGTGGAAACACTATTTGACCGGCAAGGAGACCATCATCCACACAGATCATCAGCCCTTGCAGTATCGTCAGTCATAGACCAAGCTTCAGCAAGCTCGTCACTTCAGATGGATGGGATTCATCCAGTAGTTCCATTTGGTAATAAGATATAAGAAGGGTGCCAGCAACAAAGTAGTAGATATGCTTTCCCACCCTCCTATTTCTGCATCTATAGTTTTGCAAAATGTTTCTTTGTCATTAGAAAGTTACGCTAAACAGTATGCTAACGATAGTGATCTTAAAGAAATCTATGTAAAACTGACCCGTGGATCGTAGGTGGACAATTACTACTTGCAGGGAAATCTATTGTACCACCTTGGAAAATTGTGTATACTCGATGATGAAAGATTTCATGTAATCCGAGAGGCTCATACCTCGATTATAATATTTTGATGAGGGGTTGGACCCGAAATGTTATATATTGTGATTTATAAACCTCGGCAAGTCCGCCATACCACAGAGCACTAGAGCTAGGTTGATACGCCGATGGGTTCCATGTCGATTGTGATTTGCGGGGAGGATCCAGACACGATATTTTGTATGTTGTGTTCTATAAATCCGGCAGGTCCATATACCACAGGATGCTTGTGTCTTGGCTTGGACTGTTCGTCGATAAGTTGGAAACACTGAAAAACATGTTGAAAATAGAAACAATAAATGCTAAAAATACAAGTTCTAAAACTAGCACTACTATAAATAGCATTTTGGGATACCTTCCTATTTTAGTTAGTTCCTAAACTAAAATAGAGAAGTAAAATTCGAATTTGATCTTAGCATTTGTTTGTAAAATAATTAATTAATTCACCATGAGTTAATTAGTTGTAGGAAATCAAACATGAAGTTTATGTGAAGACATGCAACAATTTCTCCATTGATTGAGGAAGTTATCCCTTGATTAAAGGAGATCAGGATGAGTTGTACTTTGAGTTGTAATTAGTTAACTCATTTATCTGAGTTAAGTCCAGTTAGATTAGTTCAAATAGTTTGTTGAACTAATTGTGAGTTCATTTAGTTAATGCATGCATTCATGTAACTGTTGCACTTCAGATGACTGAAAATTCTCTCATAAATAACTCATGCATGTCAGTTCAGTCAAAGACCTAGTTGAGATCAGGTGATGGGACAATGTACTATCAGTTGTAGGAACATTCCTTAGAGGATATCTCTTGCTTGGAGAAGGAATTCATTCCTTAGAGATTGCACAATTACTTCTTTAGTTTAGTGAGTGTGTGATGAGGCTAATTCACACCGGTGGCATCACTGGACCCCAAGGAAAAATGGGCAAGGAAATAGGAGGCTTGGAGGGATGGAGGAAGACATATGTTGTGTCTATTCAGTCTATGAGTTGTATTGTTCTATTGTAGAGAGAGCATGATAACTTGTGAGATGATTCTTTTTGTAATCTAAACATATTTCCACTTGTATGATATTACAGAGATTGGGGTTTTAGGCTGAGGATTTTCCCAGAGCATTCTTCTATGTTCATGTGTGATTGCTTTCTCATTCTCTATTATATGTGTTCTTATTGATCTTGCTCATATTCGATTAAGCTTCTGCAAAGTTTGTTGTATAAATAGATCTTGTATTTTTCTTTAGTATATTGCATAATCTGTTGATCTACAGTGGGAAATTTCTACATGGTATCGGAGCAAAGATGATCAAAGGAGAGAACTGTATACAAGAAGGGATAAGTTCGAAGTTTGAGGTTCCTGAATATAGAAATTGAGTTCTTATCACATCTCAATTTCACCAATGGCATTCAACGGTTTAAGACTCGAATATGATCTTGGTGGCAGTTTGAATTATATAGCCTAGAAGGATCGCATGGAAGCAGTATTAGAGGATAATGATCTAAAGGACTTCATTGATCAAGAAGCCCCCAAGCTGACAACAACTAATGCTATAGAATTGGCAGAATGTAAGAAATGTGTGGCTAGAGCAAGGAGAATCCTTCTGGAGGGAGTTTGAGACCACATAGTCTCAAGTCTCCATGGGAAGGAGACATCGTTTTTGATGTGGAAAACATTGAAAGATCTATATCATAACAACAACAAGCAGGGGAAGTTGGCACTGAAAGACAAGCTTCAGAAAATCAAGTGTGAAAATGGCGACACGATCTCTATGTATCTGAACAAGCTCACCACCTGCAAAGATGAGCTTGGAAGTGTAGGGATCACGACAGCCAATGATGACATGGTGAGTCTTGCGCTCCTCGGTCTTCCTAAGAGTTGGAATAGCTACCAAGACTCAGTTAATGGATGAGAAAAACTGCTAGATTGAGAACAACTTTGGTCAGATCTGATGCAGGAGGAGATAAGAAGAAGCACCAGAGATGGATCCTCATCGAAGCAAGATGATGAGGAAAAATTTAGCCTTAGCAAGTAAGGCGAGGAAGGGGAAAGGGAAGGTGTCCCATTCCAAATCCAGTTCTTCCAATGTTGGGAAGAAGTTTGACAAATTGAAAGTGTGATGCTTTCATTGTCATGAAGTGGGCCATTATGCTATGAATTGTCCATAGAATAAATCCAAGAAGGGTTCCTCGAAGGGATCTGATGGTGAGGCACTGGCCTCACAGTTTGAGTTGAATTTCTCTCTTATCACATGCATGGTTTCATCCATGGTGGGATGTGTTTGGTACCTGGACAGTGGAGCTTCATTCCACATGTCAGGTGACAAGAATCTTTTAAGTACCTTGGAGGAGAAGGATCTCCAGATGCAGATCGAGATGGGCGATGATGGAAAGTACCATGTTTCAGGTGAAGGTATGGTTGTGTTTCAGAGGGAGCATGGAGCTCCCCTCACCTTGACTGATGTAAAGTATGTACCAGGTTTGAAGAAGAATCTTGTGTCCATTGCTATGCTAGAAGATAAAGGCTATGATGTAGTCTTTAGTAAAGGAAAAGTGTTTCTGAGGGATATAGGCACTGGAAAGACCAAGAGGATAGGGATTCGAGTTAAGAATCTCTACAAGCTGGAGGTAGACAACTGTGTTGTATTGAGCTCCAAAGCTGATATTGTGCAGAGCCAAGATGTTGATGAGATATGGCATAGAAGATTGGGCCACTTCCACCATGGGGCCCTGAAGATCATGCAGCAGATTTCTACCAAACTTCCCAAGGGAAAAATGGAGCAGACGAATACATGCAAAGGTTGTACCTTGGGTAAGTATGTGAAATATTCCTTTCCGGATCAAAACAGTAAAGCTGAAGCAATCCTAGATCGAGTTCACTCAGATGTTTGTGGACCATTATCTACATCCTCCACCGCTAAACAAAGGTACTATGTTATTTTTATTGGTGATTTTTCTCATAGATGTTGGATCTACTTTATGCAAAAGAAGGATCAGACCTTCTTGAGTTTTTGTGAGTTTAAAACCTTGGGAGAGAAATAATCTGGAAAGAAAATAAAAGCCTTGCATAGCGACAATGGTGGAGAGTATGTCTCCCAGCAGTTTAAGGACTTTTGTGTTGCAGAAGGAATTAAACGGGAGTTGACGGCACCCCATAACCCACAACAGAATGGGGTGACCAAAAGGAAGAACAGATCGATTATGGGAGTAGCTCGAGCGATGTTGCATGACCAAAGCCTACCAGTACATTTGTGGGATGAGGCATGCAATACAACAGTATACTTGCATAACAGAAGCGTGCACCATATACTGGGAATGAAGACACCTATGGAGGCCTTTTCCAAGAAGTGACCAGATGTGAGCCACTTCTGAATCTTTGGATCATCAGTTTAATTTGATATGACCAAAGATACCCGGAAGAAGCTAGATCCCACAACTGAGTTGGGAATACTTGTGGGGTACATAGATACACCCCACAACTATTGGGTGTTCCTGCCTATCAGTCAGAGGACAGTGGTACGCAAGGATCTGAAGTTCGACAAGAAAAAAGCCACGTGAGTATCACTTGAGAGGGATCTCAAATTGCATGCAGATGAGGAACTTTTAGTTCCTAAGGAGGAGGAGCCTCAAATTGATGCAGAGCAGCCGCATGCAGAGGATCCGGAGTGGAGACATCCACTCATGCTGAGACTTCTAAAGATGGACGGAAACACTCAAGGGAAGCTAACAAGTTGATGATGGATGCGAGGGAGAATGTGGGACATCCATCTTCACAGTGCAGACAGAGGAGGTTGCCCGAGCGGTACATTGGTTACATGGCCCTGGTTAGGGAGTGTGTGGATTCTGAACCTTCTTAATTCGAGGAGGCAGTGCAGCAACCATTTTTGGTTGATGCAATAGTGGAGGAGTACGACTCCATCGTGCGAAACTGTGTTTAGGATGTTGTCCCAAGACCTTAAGACAAGTTAGTGGTGAGTTCCAGATGGCTTTACAAGGTAAAGCAGGCAGCTGATGGCAGTGTCGAGAAACATAAGGCAAGGTTTGTTGCCCGTGGTTTCTCACAGGTCGAGGGGATCGACTACGATGAGACCTTTGCTCCTGTACCAAGGTACTCATCTATCATATCGATGTTGGCACTATCAGCTCAGATGGGTTGGAGGATCCATCAAATGGATGTGATGACAACATTCCTCAATGGGAAGATTGAGGAGGAGGTGTACATTGTGCAACCATAAGGTTTCGAGACCTTCGATCGTGAGTCGCATGTGTGCTGACTCAAGAGGGATTTGTATGGGCTGAAGCAAGAACCCCATGCTTGGTACACCATGATCAAAAACTATTTCACCGGGTTGGGCTTCACCAAGAGTGAAGCAGATGCAAACCTTTACCACATCATGGTAGAAGGTAAGCCATTGATCATTATTCATTATGTCGATGATCTGATTTTGACAGGTGATGATCAGTTGATCCAGTCTTGCAAGGAGGACTTTGCAAGAGAATTCGAAATGAAATACATGGGTCTTATGCACTACTTTCTAAGCATGGAAGTGTGGCAGATAGAAGGAGAAGTCTTTGTGTCTGAAGGCAAGTATGCCAATGAGATCCTCAGGCGGTTCCATATGGAGGTGAAAACCCATGCAGACTCCTCTAGCTGGGAACTGGAGGAAGCAGGATGCTACTTCAGGTGAGGTAGTAGATACTACTATTTATCAAAAGATGGTGGGTTCACTTATGTATCTGGTGAACGCACGACCCGACTTATGGTTTACGGTGAACCAACTGAGACAAGATATGGTCCAACCTACCAAGTTGTTTTGGAAGGAAGTGAAGCATGTGCTGAGATACCTCAGAGGCACATCTCAGTTTGGATTGTGGTACAGACGGACAGAGGGAGTGAAACTTCAGGGCTTCACAAATGAGGATTGGGTAGGGAGTCCATCAGACCGAAAGAGCACTTCTGGAGGAATCTTCAACCTTAGTTTAGCTGCATTTTCCTAGTACAGCAAGAAATAGAGATCAGTTGCACTTAGCTCAGCAGAGGCTGAATACATGGCTGCTAGTCAGGCTACATGTGAGGTCATTTAGATGCGGAAGATTCTAGTGGGATTTTTTGGTTAGAGGATGGATCCTACAATGATCTACCACAATAACCAGAGTTGTATCAAACTCTGTGAGAATCCAATTTTTCATGACAGGTCCAAGCACATAGATATCCAGTATCACCATCTTCGAGATTGTGTGGTCAAGGGGATCATGTTGTCGCTGTATGTTTCGACTGAGGAACAGGATGCAGATATTTTGACAAAGGCATTGTCAAAATGTAAGTTCAATTTCCACAAAGACAAGAATGGGGTTACAGATAATCCCTTTGTTGTTGAGAGGGAGTGTTGGAGATAGCAACAAGAAATGATAAAAATAGAAGTGTTAAAAATAGCACTGCTATAAATAGCATTTCGGGAAACCTTCCTATTTTAGTTAGTCCCTAAACTAAAATAGAGAAGTAAAATTCGAATTTGATCTTAGCAGTTGTTTGTAAAATAATTAAGTAATTCACCATGAGTTAATTAGTTGTAGGAAATCAAACATGAAGTCTATGTGAAGACATGCAACAGTTTCTCCATTGATTGAGGAAGTTATCCCTTGATTAAAGGAGATCAGGATGAGTTGTACTTTGAATTGTAATTAGTTAAGTCTAGTTAGATTAGTTCAAATAGTTTGTTGAACTAATTGTGAGTTAAGTTAGTTAATGCATGCATGCATGTAACTGCTACACTTCAGATAACTGAATACTCTCTCATAAATAACTCATGCATGTCAGTTCAGTCAGAGACCCAGTTGAGATCAGGTGATGGGACAGTGTACTATCAGTTGCAAGAATATTCCTTTGAGGATATCTCTTCCATGCAGAAGGAATTCATTCCTTAGAGATTGCGCAGTTACTTCTTCAGTTTAGTGAGTGTGTGATGAGGCCAATTCACACAGGTGGCATCACCGAACCCCAAGGAAAATTGTGCAAGGAAATAGGAGGGTTGGAGGGCTAGAGGAAGACACATGTTGTGTCTATTTAGTCTATGAGATGTATTGTTCTATTGCAGAAAGAGGAGGATAGCTTGTGAGCTGATTATTTTTGTAATCTGAACATATTTCAACTTGTATGATATTACAGAGATCTGGGTTTTAGGTTGAGGCTTTCCCCGAAATGGACCCGAAATGTTATATATTGTGATTTATAAACCTCGGTAGGTCCGCCATATCGCAGAGCACTAGATCTAGGTTGATACGCCGATGGGTTCCACGCTGATTGCGATTTGCAAGGAGGATCCAGACGCGATATTTTGTATGTTGTGTTCTATAAATCTGGTGGGTCCATATACCACAGGATGCTTGTGTCTTGGCTTGGATTGCCTGTCGGTAAGTTGGAAACACTGAAAAACATGTTGAAAATAGAAACAAAAAATGCTAAAAATAGCACTGCTATAAATAGCATTTTGGGATACCTTCCTATTTTAGTTAGTCCCTAAACTAAAATAGAGAAGTAAAATTCGAATTTGATCTTAGCAGCTGTTTGTAAAATAATTAATTAATTCACCATGAGTTAATTAGTTGTAGGAAATAGCCCACGGGGCTTTGGATTGACGGTGAATGGGTGCGCTGTAAAGGCACTCCTTGTGATAGGTCACTGGTTCAATTCCCCGTGGGTACTTAGTTTAGTCTTAACCTAGAAAAAAAAAAATTAGTTGTAGGAAATCAAACATGAAGTCTATGTGAAGACATGCAACAATTTCTTAATTGATTGAGGAAGTTATCCCTTGATTAAAGGAGATCAGGATGAGTTGTACTTTGAGTTGTAATTAGTTATCTCATTTATCTGAGTTAAGTCCAGTTAGATTAGTTCAAATATTTTTTTGAACTAATTGTGAGTTCAGTTAGTTAATGCATGCATGCATGTAACTGCTGCACTTCAAATAACTGAATATTCTCTCATAAATAACTCATGCATGTCAGTTCAGTCAAAGACCCAGTTGAGATCAGGTGATGGGATAGTGTGCTATCAGTTGCAAGAATATTCCTTGGAGGATATCTCTTGCATGCATAAGGAATTCATTCCTTAGAGATTGTGCAGTTACTTCTTCAGTTTAGTGAGTGTGTGATGAGGCCAATTCACACAGGTGGCATCACTAGACCCCAAGGAAAACTGCACAAGGGAATAGGAGGCTTGGAGGGATGGAGGAAGACATATGTTGTGTCTATTCAGTCTGTGAGTTGTATTGTTATATTGCAGAGGGAGCATGATAACTTGTGAGATGATTCTTTTTGTAACCTGAATATATTTCCACTTGTATGATATTACAGAGATCGGGGTTTTAGGCTGAGGATTTCCCCAGAGCATTCTTCTATGTTCATGTGTGATTTCTTTCTAATTCTTAGTTATATGTGTTCTTATTGATCTTACTCATATTCGATTAAGATTCTGCAAAGTTTGTTGTAGAAATAGATCTTGTATTTTGCTTTAGTATATTGCATAATCTGTTGATCTACAGTGGGAAATTTCTACATGGTATCAGAGCAAAGATGATCAAAGGAGAGAACTGTATACAATAAGGGATAAAAGTTCCTGAATATAGAAATCGAGTTCTTATCACATCTCAATTTCACCAATGGCGTTCAACGGTTTAAGACTCGAATATGATCTTGGTGACAGTTCGAATTATATAGCCTGGAAGGATCATATGAAAGCAGTATTAGAGGATAACGGTCTAAAGGACTTCATTGATCAAGAAGCCCCCAAATTGACAACAACTAATGCTACAGAATTGGCAGAATGGAAGAAATGTGTGGCTAGAGAAAGGAGAATCCTTCTGGAGGGAGTTCGAGACCACATAGTCTCAAGTCTCCATGGGAAGGAGACACCGTTTTCGATATGGAAAACATTGAACGATCTATATCAGAACAACAACAATGAGAGGAAGTTGGCGCTGAAAGACAAGCTTCAGAAAATCAAGTGTGAAAAGGGAGACATTATCTCTATGTATCTGAACAAGCTCACCACCTGCAGGGATGAGCTTCGAAGTGTAGGGATCATGACAGCCAATGATGACATGGTGAGTCTTGTGCTCCTCAGTCTTTCTAAGAGCTGGCATAGCTACCAAGACTCGGTTAATGGAAGAGAAAAACTGCTAGATTGGGAACGACTTTGGTCAAATCTAATGCAGGAGGAGATAAGAAGAAGCACCAGAGATGGATCCTCATCGAAGCAAGATGATGAGGAAAATCTAGCCTTAGCGAGTAAGGCGAGGAAGGGGAAAGGGAAGGCATCCCATTCCAAATCCAATTCTTCCAATGGTGGGAAGAAGTTTGACAAATCGAAAGTGCAATTCTTTCATTTTCATGAAGTGGGCCATTATGCTATGAATTTTCCATAGAAGAAATCAAAGAAGGTTTCCTCGAAGGGATCTGATGGTGAGGCACTGGCCTCACAGTTTGAGCTACATTCCTCTCTTATCGCAAGCATGGTTTCAGCCATGGTGGGATGTGTTTGGTACCTGGACAGTGGAGCTTCATTCCACATGTCAGGTGACAAGAATCTTTTTAGTACCTTGGAGGAGAAGGATCTATAGATGCGGATCGAGATGGGCGATGATAGAAAGTACCATGTTTCAGGTGAAGGTACGATTGTGTTTCAAAGGGAGCATGGAGCTCCCCTCACCTTTACTAATGCAAAGTATGTACCAGGCCTAAAGAAGAATCTCATGTTGGTTGTTATGCTAGAAGATAAAGGCTATGATGTAGTCTTTAGTAAAGGAAAAGTGTTTATGAGGCATATCGGTACTGGACAGACCAAGCGGATAGGGATTTGAGTTAAGAATATCTACAAGCTAGAGGTAGGCGACTATGTTGCATTGAGTTCCAAAGTTGATATGGTGCAGAGCCAAGATGTTGGCGAGCTATGGCATAGAAGATTGGGCCACTTCCACCATGGGGCCCTGAAGATCATGTAGCAGATTTCTACCGAACTTCCCAAGGGAAAAGTGGAGCAGACAAATACATGCAAATGTTGTACCTTGGGTAAGTATGTGAAATCTTCCTTTCCAGATCATGACAGTAGAGCTGGAGCAATCCTAGAGCGAGTTCACTTAGATGTTTGTGGACCATTCTCTACAGCCTCCACTGCTAAACAAAGGTACTATGATTTTTCTCGTAGATGTTGGATTTACTTTATGCAAAAGAAGGATCAGACCTTCTTGAGGTTTTGTGATTTTAAAGCATTGGTAGAGAAAGAATCTGGAAAGAAAATAAAAGCCTTGCATAGTGACAATGGTGGAGAGTATGTATCCTAGTAGTTTAAGCCTCCCAACAGTTTAAGGACTTCTGCGCTGCAAAGGGAATTAAACGGGAGTTGACGGCACCCCATAACCCACAACAGAATGGGATGGCTGAAAGGAAGAACAAATCGATTATGGGAGTAGCTCAAGCGATGTTGCATGACCAAAGCCTACCACTACATTTGTGGGATGATGCATGCAATACAGTAGTATACTTGCAGAATAGAAGCCTGCACCGTATACTGGGAATGAAGACACCTATGGAGGCCTTTTCCGGGAAGTGACTGTCACACGGAATTGGTCAAAGGTGCGGACACAGCTGACCTTCCTAGAAGTCTAAGACATTCTAATGACAAACAAGACAAAATGGAGTGATCTTTCTCTAAATACACCTTTTATAACATGAAAACTACAAGTGTTTAGGCTTACCTTATTCCAAAACGCTGTTGTTGAAGTCCGTTCTTGACGATCCGGATGAGCTCCTCCTTCAAGTCAATTCCTGCAACCACAAACAATCAAACAATTACCAAGCACTTGCATTTCATATAATAAAACATATATTCAACATGCAGACCAAGGAACACATGAAATAACTCATTAACACAAGCTATTGAGAAAAATAAACCAGTTTGTATTAATAACGAAACAAAGAAACTCTTACAACCTGGCCTTGGTGTTGTGCAAGTTCCTCCCAGGGTCCATCAAGGGTTTTCCTCTACTTTGACAAAGCTCACCCTCTTCCAAGTAGAATCAAGTAAAGACAATCTCTCCTTACAAAGGCTCTAATGGAAGACCTAAATCCTGCAGCATTTACCCAAAGAAAATGTATAGCTCCAACCTCCTCTCCTTCTGGCTCAATGCCTTTATTTATAGTGCTGTAAAGAGGTTATTCAGGTCCACCATCAATGGGATCATCCCCCTCTTTGGGTGGGATAGCTCCCTTATTGATGGGATAAGTTCCCCCTTAATAGAGATACATGAACCAACTGGAGGCGCATCCATTTCATCAAACCGACCTCTAGAATGTTCTAGAAGTAACCACAAGTAACTTTTTCAAGATAAAACTCGTGCATTTTGCCTTTTACAGAGGGACGCACCTGTCCCTTAACATACAGAGCGTCCTTGGACGCAGATTTTGTGAACAAGGTCAGCGTCCCCGCAGGTAAGGCTAGAGAGAACCTGCGACCCCAGAGATGAACATAGTTTTTACAAGACTTTCTCTCTTCTTTGAGTTTGAGATGGATAACAGAGGCATAAGACTTGCCTAAGAGGGTAGCATGACTGTTGATTTGAGCCATACTAACTGTAAGTAGTCAAGGTGACATTTTTTAGTGTAACAGATTGCCCCCTAAAGTGCGAAGCCTGGAATAGAGTAGGGTTTTATAATTCTAGGAAGGGTGAAGCGCTTTATCATTTCAAGAATTGCCTTGTGGATGGCCTGGTTGGAACCTGCAATTTTCAACACAAAATACATGGATAAGATTATATCATCACTGAGGTAGGCATTCCCATACTCAGATTCAAAACTTTAACTAATGGACTAACTATTCTGATACAGGAATGATCTTGCAGTACATCATTTTTATAGACTTTTGTAGACACAGTATGGACGCAGCCATCTGTTTATGATTAGTCTACATAGATAATGAATACAAAACTCCTCGCAGCCTGGATGGTAGAAACTAGATCCAGGGTCTTCACTTCTACTTCCCGAATTGGTACGATTCTAGCCATGTGATTAAATGATTCGATGTCGAACATGTTAGAAACCACTTGATTACCAGTCGATGATGCAAACTGTTAACAAGCATGAGAGAAACCACCAGTAATGTCAATGGTCCTCAAAGTACCAAGCACAACCCGTGAAATGTGAATAGATGTTTTGATGTCGAACACTTCACGGAATCCTTTGATCGAAAGTCAATGATGTAAACTGACGTCAAAGGCGAGAAACCTGCCATTGATGCATGCAGACTTCAAGGTACTGTCGATTCCTAAGTCATCTTTCTAGATAATGTGTCGATGTCGATAGAAAGCGACCCGTTGCAGGCAAGCCCACAACACGAAATCATTGTTCAAGTTGAAGAAATTTTGCTGTAAGGACTGACTCAGGGATGGTCAAATGGATGACAAGTATTTTGCAGATGAAAGTTTTTCTTGCAGACCTCTTGAACACATAACGACACAACAGATGGCTTGGTGACGAATAACTCAAAGTTAATCCCCGGAACCCGGTTAAAGACTTTCAAAGTGGTTTGGTCAACTGTGAGGTAAAAGATTTTCCAACCCAGGTGAATGAAAAGTGTCGTGTTCAAGAGTGGTAATAAAGTTTCTTCTGAGACAAAAGGTGACAAACAGGTTCATTCTTCTCTCTTTTCCCCCACCATTTCTGGCAAGTACCTCTTTATTTTTAACAAGCTTGAGGAGGATAACAAATGCTTGATTATAAGCTCATCCTTCGGACGAGTCCAACCTAGTTTAAATTCGAACCCTAGGAAGGAGTGGTTCGTTCCTGTTTGTAATTGAACAGGTCCTCTACTGTAAAAGTTTAACGAGCCCAGTATAGGAGAAACTCGGCGTTTTTCAATTTTAGAGAGTCTGAAAAAACTAAAGGAGACTCCACGTTGAACTTTTTCGTATATTTGTGTCCCTCAAGCCCGAAAAAGTATAAAATAATACCTGGGGGAACCGCTTGATCTTGCGACCAAGGAGTACTTTCATAATAGTGTCGTTGACCTGAAAAGTAAAAAGCGATCAAGGACACGTCGTTTTATTTCCTTATCGAGTTTGAAACGACAAAAACCCGGCAATCTTTTCCTGATTTTGCGGTCAGAAAAGAGCTAAAAGGGGACCGTCTTTTAATTCCGTTTTAACGTGTAAAAGAAACGCTCGGCAATCTTTTCATGTTTTAAGAGTCTGAAAAGGGCTTAAAAGAGAACTCCAAGGTTTCACTTTTTCGTAAGTTTTAACGAGTTCGAAAAAGGGATAAAAATGTACTCATGGTTTTCACTTTTTCGTAAATTTTAATGAGTTCGAAAAAGGGATAAAAATGTACTCATATGACCGACTTTCAATTTAATTTACGAGCAGGAAAAGACGGAAAGAACTGGGCATTTTCATTTGTTTTACGAGAATGAAAAATAGCAAAATAATCTCGGGATTTTCATGAGTTTAACGAGTCTTGAAAATAACTGAAATTGACTCGAGATAGGTTTCATTTTTACAAAAGCTTGAAACAGATAAAAACTATGCTTCAAATTAGTTTCATTTTTACACAAGCTTGAAACAGAGATAAAACTGTGCTTGATGCCCCCTAAGCGTAACTGCTAGAGCGCATGCCCCCCTAGCTTCATTGCATTCAACTAAGTACAAGCTGGATGGAATGAATATTCATGAACGAGATCGTTTGAAAGACTCGACCTAAAACTGAAAAAACTAACCTAAATATACAACTTAACATCTATGAGATCTAGTCAATCTCTCGACTCAAGTAGAGGAGGATTTGTTTCATTTTTTAACGAGCTTGACACAGGGAAAGAATTATGCTCGGATTCGGTTTCATGTTTACGCAAGCTTGAAACGAAAAACTATGCTTGTTATAAGTTCACATGCCCTCAGCATAATGACGCAAATCAAGGTACATGCCCCCCAAGCTTCATTACATTCAATGAGGTGGATGGAATGAAGCTTTACTTTCAAGATCTTGGAAAGACTTGTGGGAGTTGTTTCATTTTTTAACGAGCTTGACACAAGACAAGGAACTTTGCTCATAAATACTCTCTACAATCTACCTAACAAAAACTTAACTCTAAAAACCTTGATTCATTTTTTAACGAGCTTGACACAAGACAAGGAACTATGCTCTAAAATCCTTGATTCATTTTTTAATGAGCTTGACACAAGACAAGGAACTATGCTCATGACTACTATCTAGAATCTACCTACTTAACCTACCCTTGTTTCATTTTTTAGCGAGCTTGACACAAGACAAGGAACTATGCTCAAAAATTTCGCATGCCCCCAGCATAATGATGCAAAGCGAGGTACATGCCCCCCAGGCTTCATTGCATTCAACCGGCTGGATGAAATGAAGGTTTACTTTCAATATTTAACTTGAAAAGGGAGTTGTTTCATTTTTAAGGAGGTTGACACAAGAAAAGAACTATCCTCATACCTGATTCATTTTTTAATGAGGTTGACTCAATAAAAGAACTGTCCTCATGCTAGCCTATTTCATTTTTTAACGAGGTTGATACAGGAAAAAACTATCCTCGTACTCACTGATTCATTTTTTAACGAGGTCGACACAGTAAAAGGAACTTTCCTCGAACACACTGATTCATTTTTTAACGAGGTTGACACAGTAAAAGGAACTTTCCTCACAACTAGCCTGTTTCATTTTTTAATGAGGTTGAGACTAGAAGAAACTATCCTCACAACATTGATCATGGCTTTCAACTGGAGGAAAGACATGTCAATGGACACACCTTGATCATGGCTTCCAAGAGGTCTTCATCCGAAGGAAGAATACTTCTTGGGAAGGAACACATGTCAAGGGACTCAAAAGGGATAAGAACATCGTGTTCAAGTAATCCCATAGAGTTTTCCATGTCAATTACCGGAGCTAAATCAAAGGAAGATGAGCAAACAGTGAGAGGCTCACTTACATCGGTAACTGAAATCATGGGACCGGTTGCCACATAATTAACCCGTGGCAGGGTAGATACCACTTTAGAATCAGGAACATTTAGGGGTGTCATATTATTGGTAGTTGAAAAAAGACTAGGGAACGAAAGCTGGTCTACAGTCACAATACTGCCATTGTGAGGGAAAGACATCACGCGAAAGAGTGTCGATACGACAGCTTTCATTGCATAAACATAGTCTCGCCCAAGGAGTAAATTGAAATCCAAGGGACCTCGAACTACCATAAGATCAACACAAACAGTTTTACCTTCCAAGGTAATAGAAAACTTAGGAAGGATCCCTAAAGGTTCACTAATTGTTCTGTTAAAAGCTTTCAGATTCTGCGTAATAGGCGCAAGCTGAGGGGAACCCAAAGCTTTCCAAACAGCTGAGGATAAAATACTGACAGAAGCACCTTCATCTACCTGAGTACGATGTATGTCCCTACTACCAGCCTTAACAATGATTTGGAAAGGGATGGAGGAAGGAAGACGAGGTTCTGTCAGTCTATTCCAATCAAAGGAAAAGACCTCAGTACTTGGAGGGGGTTCTGTAGAAACAGGTGAAATGCCCCGCAGCATAGAAGAATCCGATGTAACAAGAAGAACATCAGCGGTATGAAATTTACTCTCGAAAAGGAGAGTGTGATCGACCGAATGTGAAATTGAATCGACCACTTGATCAACTAATAGATCATCAACCTGAGTGACATGAGTTTCACTCTCCAATGGAAGAGTGTGATCGATTGTATTTGAATTTTGATCAATCACTCCGTCAGTTGACGGTAGGTTGGGAGAAAGTTTACGGTAACCAGTTGGAAATTCTTGTTGTGGAACAGTAAGTTTTTCCAACAATGTTGAGGCTTCATCCATGTGAGGGCAAATGTGAGTTTGATGACTCCCTTTGCATAACTTACAAGGAAACCTAACTTTACCCTTTTTCCCAGGAACCTGACTATCACTGGTTGATGGATCAATAGAAAGTTGATGAGATTTTTCTGACCATACTTCCAAGACCTTTGGAATACCAGGACAATTGACAAGGAAGTGGTCACCCTTACAAAGCCTGCAAGGGTATTTGGGTTTACGCTGCATGTCGGAGTTTTCCTCAACACAACTGACACTTACAGCCATGGTTGGTTGGTTGACTTCTTTCTTATCTTGCTTCTTCTTCTTCTTCTTCTTCTTCCCTTTCTTCTTCTTCTTAGCCTCCTGGTTACTAGCATCAAGGCTTTTACCAGGCGAAGAGGAAGAAATGGAGGAAGAAAAATTAGGCGAAGAAGGTAAAGGGTCAACAGAAGGTTGGTGATGTTGAGATGGTGAACGCTGTTGAAGTGAAGCATCCGGTTGAGATGGAACAATTGGAGTATTTTGGGCCAACGAAGTTGAAAATAACCATATCGGTAATCCTATTGTAAATCCAGGTAATGACAAAGTAGCCATATAAGGAGGACCAACATTCCCAAAGTAAGGAAAAGTACTAGGATTCTCATTGGGAGGGGTTCCTAGGTTGATAAATTCCGGAACATTTGCCATTATATTCAACTTCAGTGAATTTTATTAACAATTTTAAACTAAAATTAACAATTCACAATTTACACCTAACAATTAAAATTCACAATTCACACCTATGGTCTCTAAAAGTAAAAACAAACAAATTAACACGCGCTATCAAATCTAGGAGTCAAACCACACACAAACAGTAAGCTCTCCGGACCGAAAACACTAGTTGGTGATGAAGCCCAACCTCGCAGAATTCAGTACAGAAATGGCGGGTGGAACAGTTACCCCGGCAACCTGCTTAATGAATAGAACGGCACAAGTTCCTCCACTTTAACCGTCTCGAAGTGAAGTGAACCCCCCGGAAAATCCAAGTGAGTATAACCGACGTCTGCTCCAGGTACAGTGGGACCTTCCCTCCACCGTCACCTCGGTAGAACCCTAAAGATTATGGTCACTAAGGTCACCAACAGTAACAAATACACCTGGGGGAACAGTCTAAACTCTGACAGCACGCAAGGGCAGAGTAGCAAGCTCAATCCCCTTACCGGCTCCTTGACAACAATCCAAGGTTTACCGATAAGTGACCCCTGGCTCCTCGACAATGGTTAATCCGAGGTTTACCGTTTGTAATACGTACTGTCTGGCGTCGTTCCCAACGAGGGGGGAATGATCCCCTCACTGGTTCGGACACGAGCTCGTGCTTCTCCTTTAAGAGGAGCTTTCCCAGAGTGCAATTGAAACAATTGGATTTATTCTACTCAAGATAAACTATCTGTTTGGTTTTGTAGTCTTGGAGAGTTAAGTACTCACCTACTCCAAGACCCTAGCCTAAGCTATGTTGGTGTTTCAGAGCCCTAGAAATGTAAAAATTACTAGATGAATTTTAATTAAGCGCTGTGTTATTAAGGCTGTTATTACTCAAATGGGTAAATGGAGATGAAACCAATGGTGTTATGACCCGACTCAACTGAATGCAATCGAATATGATAATGCAATCCTTTCAATTCGATGAATCCTAACTAAAGTAAGGAGAGAGTTTCCATTCACTTCCAACAATGCAAAAATTGATCACTAAGAGAAAATATAACAAATTCTCTAATGCACTAATTTCATCAAGAAAAACTAATGCAAATCAATTCCAAACCATTTTTATTTTTATATTTTGTGTAAATTCAAATCAAAGAAAACTGATCTAAATCTACGACTGATTTTTCAGAATGTAAACTATGCAATGGTAATCTATGCACAATTCACATGAAAAGTATGCAAATGTAATCTATGCACATTTTTCATTCATATTCTGAAACTGAGAACTCTAATTATGCAAATGTGATCTATGCAAGAGAATTCTCAAACACAAGATGATTCTAATGTAATCTAAGAACCAATCAAGTGCAAGTCGAGAAAATTGGGTGAGAGTTCCAAAGATCAAAACATAAAAACACTCAAAGGCGACTAACACTCATACACAATTTAGCCCCCCCCGGCGAATGAGGGGGAAATTTTTTTGGAAAAACAAAAGCAAAAAGATGCAAAATTGTGAAAAGACTGAGAGAAACCTCCAAGTAATGACCAAAGGAAATCAAATTAAGAATTTCTCAAAAAAGAGACTCAAAACACCCAATTGATGAAAGCTAAAAGCAGGAATGCTAATGAAACAAGTTCAGGTGAAAATTTTTGACAGGGTACTAAAGGATCTGGGCAGAAAACACTAAGAAAAACCAAAATCTAAAAGCAATTAAAGCAAAAATGGAGTTTTCCTAAATTTTTACAGGAAGACGCAGGCAACCCGTTAGGACAGGCGCGGGCCCGCTCTGTGCAAACGGCAACAGCGCGTCCAAAGACGCACTGTGCAGTACTCAGAGGGTGCGTCCTTCTGGAAAAGTTAAGAAAAACCAAATCTAACTAAATCTAAAGCTAAGCCACCCAAATACTAATTCTCACAGTCAAAAACCAGAAAATAAAAGTGATTTTCTCAAAGCAAAGTTCATATAAAGGAAAAGACTTTCTCATTAATGGATTCCCCAGCGGAGTCGCCAATTTGTCACACGGAATTGGTCAAAGGTGCGGACACAGCTGACCTTCCTAGAAGTCTAAGACATTCTAATGACAAACAAGACAAAATGGAGTGATCTTTCTCTAAATACACCTTTTATAACATGAAAACTACAAGTGTTTAGGCTTACCTTATTCCAAAACGCTGTTGTTGAAGTCCGTTCTTGACGATCCGGATGAGCTCCTCCTTCAAGTCAATTCCTGCAACCACAAACAATCAAACAATTACCAAGCACTTGCATTTCATATAATAAAACATATATTCAACATGCAGACCAAGGAACACATGAAATAACTCATTAACACAAGCTATTGAGAAAAATAAACCAGTTTGTATTAATAACGAAACAAAGAAACTCTTACAACCTGGCCTTGGTGTTGTGCAAGTTCCTCCCAGGGTCCATCAAGGGTTTTCCTCTACTTTGACAAAGCTCACCCTCTTCCAAGTAGAATCAAGTAAAGACAATCTCTCCTTACAAAGGCTCTAATGGAAGACCTAAATCCTGCAGCATTTACCCAAAGAAAATGTATAGCTCCAACCTCCTCTCCTTCTGGCTCAATGCCTTTATTTATAGTGCTGTAAAGAGGTTATTCAGGTCCACCATCAATGGGATCATCCCCCTCTTTGGGTGGGATAGCTCCCTTATTGATGGGATAAGTTCCCCCTTAATAGAGATACATGAACCAACTGGAGGCGCATCCATTTCATCAAACCGACCTCTAGAATGTTCTAGAAGTAACCACAAGTAACTTTTTCAAGATAAAACTCGTGCATTTTGCCTTTTACAGAGGGACGCACCTGTCCCTTAACATACAGAGCGTCCTTGGACGCAGATTTTGTGAACAAGGTCAGCGTCCCCGCAGGTAAGGCTAGAGAGAACCTGCGACCCCAGAGATGAACATAGTTTTTACAAGACTTTCTCTCTTCTTTGAGTTTGAGATGGATAACAGAGGCATAAGACTTGCCTAAGAGGGTAGCATGACTGTTGATTTGAGCCATACTAACTGTAAGTAGTCAAGGTGACATTTTTTAGTGTAACAGTGACCAGATGTGAGCCACTTCCGAATCTTTGGATCATCATTTTACAGTCATATGACCAGAGATGCCCGGAAGAAGCTAGATCCCACAACTGAGTTGGGAATACTTGTGGGGTACACGGATACACCCCATAACTATCGGGTTTTCCTGCCTGCCAATCAGAGGACAGTGGTACACAGGGATCTAAAGTTCGACAAGTAGAAACCCACATGAGTGTCACTTGAGAGGGAGCTCAAGTTGCATGCAGATGAGGAAATTTCAGTTCCTAAGGAGGAGGAGCCTCAGATTGATGCAGAGCAACCGCATGCAGAGAATCCGGAGTGGAGACATCCACTCATGCTGAGACTTCTAAAGATGGGTGGAAACACTCAAGCGAAGCTGACAGGTTGATGCTGGATGCACAGGAGAGTGTGGGACAGCCATCTTCTAAGCGCAGACAGAGGAGGTCGCTCGAACGGTACATTGGTTACATGGTCGTGGTTGGGGAGTGTGTAGATTCTGAGCCTTCTTAATTCAAGGAGGTAGTGCAGAAACAATTCTGGGTTGATGCAATGATGGAGAAATACAACCCCATCGTGCAGAACTGTGTTTGGGATGTTGTCCCAAGACCTTAAGAAAAGTTAGTGGTGAGTTCCAAATGGCTTTACAAGGTAAAGCAGGCAGTTGATGGCAGTGTCGAGAAACATAAGGCAAGGTTTGTTGGCCATGGTTTCTCACAGGTCAAGGGGATCGACTACGATGAGACCTTTGCTCCTATAGCAAGGTACTCATCTATCATATCGATGTTGGCACTATCAGCTCAGATGGGTTGGAGGATCCATCAGATGGACGTGAAGACAACATTCCTCAATGGGAAGATTGAGGAGGAGGTGTACATTACACAGCCAGAAGGTTTCGAGACCTTCGATCATGAGTCGCATGTGTGCTGACTCAAGAGGGCTCTATATGGGTTGAAGCAAGAACCCCATGCTTGGTACACCAGGATCGACAACTATTTCACCAGGTTTGGCTTCACCAAGAGTGAATCAGATGCGAACCTTTACCACATCATGGTAGAAGGTAAGCCATTGATCATTTTCTTTATGTCGATGATCTGATTTTGATAGGTGATGATCAGCGAATCCAGTCTTGCAAGGAGGACCTTGCAAGAGAGTTCGAAATGAAAGACATGGGTCTTATGCACTACTTTCTAGGCATGGAAGTGTGGCAGAGAGAAGGAGAAGTTTTTGTGTCTCAAGGCAAGTATGTGAATGAGATCCTCAGGCGGTTCCATATGGAGGTGCAAACCCATGTAGACTCCTCTAGCTAGGAACTGGAGGAAGGAGGATGCTACTTCAGGTGAGGTAGTAGATGCTATTGTTTATCAACAGCTGGTGGGTTCACTTATGTATCTGGTGAACACATGACTTGACTTATGCTCTGCGGTGAACCAGCTGAGTCAGGCTATGGTCCAACCTACCAAGTTGTTTTGGAAGGTAGCGAAGCATGTGCTGAGATACCTCAAAGGCACATCTCAGTTTGGATTGTGGTACATACGAACAGAGGGAGTGAAGCTTCAGGGCTTCACAAATGTGGATTGGGTAGAGAGTCCATCAAACCGGAAGAGCACTTCTGGAGGAATCTTCAACCTTGGTTCAGCTACAGCTTCCTGGAACAGCAAGAAATAGAGATCAGTTGCACTTAGCTCAGCAGAGGTTGAATACATGGCTGCTAGTCAGGCTGCATGTGAGGCCATTTGGATGTGGAAGATTCTAGTGGGATTGTTTTTTTAGAGGATGGATCCTATAGTGATCTACTGCGATAATCAGAGTTGTATCAAACTCTCTGAGAATCTAGTTTTTCATGACAGGTCCAAGCACATAGATATCTAGTATCACCATCTTCAAGACTATGTGATCAAGGGGATCATGTTTTCGCTGTATGTTTCGACCGAGGAACAAGATGCAGATATTTTGACGAATGCATTGTCAAAATGTAAGTTTCGAGTTCCACAGAGACAAGATTGGGGTTACTGATAATCCCTTTCTTGTTGAGAGGGAGTGTTGGAAATAGCAACAAGAAATGCTAACAATAGCACTGCTATAAATAGAATTTCAGGATACCTTCCTATTTTAGTTAGTCCCTAAACTAAAACAGAGAAGTAAAATTTGAATTTGATCTTAGCAATTGTTTGTAAAATAATTAATTAATTCACCATGAGTTAATTAGTTGTAGGAAATCAAACATGAATTCTATGTGAAGACATGCAACAGTTTCTCCATTGATTGAAGAAGTTATCCCTTGATTAAAGGAGATCAAGATGAGTTGTACTTTGAGTTGCAATTAGTTAAGTCCAGTTAGATTAGCTCAAACAGTTTGTTGAACTAATTGTGAGTTCAGTTAGTTAATGCATGCATGCATGTAACTGTTGCACTTCAGATAACTGAATATTCTCTCATAAATAACTCATGCATGTCAGTTCAGTCAGAGACCCAGTTGAGATCAGGGGATGGGATAGTGTACTATCAGTTGTAGGAATATTCCTTGGAGGATATCTCTTGCATGCAGAAGGAATTCATTCCTTAGAGATTGCGCAGTTACTTCTTCAGTTTAGTGAGTGTGTGATGAGGCCAATTCACACAAGTGGCATCACAGGACCCCAAGGAAAACTACACAAGGAAATAGGTAGCTTGGAGGGCTAGTGGAAGACACATGTTGTTTCTATTCAGTCTGTGAGTTGTATTGTTCTATTGCAGAGAGAGCAGGATAGCTTGTGAGATGATTCTTTTTGTAATCTGAACATATTTCCACTTGTATGATATTACAGAGATCTGGGTTTTAGGCTGAGGCTTTCCCCATAGTATTCTTCTATGTTGATGTATGATTGCTTTCTCATTCTTAGTTATATGTGTTCTTATTGATCTTTCTCATATTCGATTAAGCTTCTGCAAAGTTTGTTGTAGAAGTAGATCTTGTATTTTGCTTTAGTATATTGCATAATCTGTTGATCTACAGTGGGAAATTTCTACAAAACACGCCATGGAGACTCATGCACAGTTGAAATGGGTTTGCCTTGTTGGAAAGGGGCTTCACTATTGCCATAAGGTTGTTTTCATGAATCCTTCCGACCTTATTATGCCTGCTAACTTGGGTTCTTATGTTAGAAATACCCCGATTTTGAGGGATGCCACCATGGTTATATATATGACTATTTGTGTTAGGAGAAAGTGGAGAGGAGTGGCCGAATACTTATAATCTATTGCACACAGCTGACCCTGACCCTCGCAGCAGGTCGGAACGTCGCCTTGAGTAGCATGGAGGTTCTGAGAAGGTTGCAGAAGGCCCAATTATCCAAATTGGGAGTTTGGATAGGCATTTTTGCACTATTTTTCACCAGGAGTTCAGTAGTATTGTTTGTTTCTGAAGTTGGTCTCTCCATTATCTGCCCATCATTCATCTTGGAGGTATCAGGGTTGTCATTGCTCGTTGCTTATACTTTTTATCTCTTTTATGCCACTAATAGAAAGAAGGACTCCCCACTATTGAGCAGGGCCAAGAGAAGTAGCCTGAATTGGACGAACTCCGTAATCAAATCATTGTGTCATGGTTTTTGTGTTTTTCTGATTATTTCCGCATTGTTTATGTGCTTTTAAGTTCCATGGTTAATTAACTATGTTATATGTAATTCTGATGCATTTGTAAGTAAAATATCTTGGATCAGTTAGTATTGAAAAATTCTCATGATGCAGAGAATAGTTGGGCATCACTACTTTGAGTATGCAGCCTTATAAATCTTCGGCCCCATTTTTTTGTAAAGAAAACAACAAGTGGGTGAATGGTACAGATGCGGTATATTATTTGAATGTAGATCGTGCATTCATGCACAATATATTATTTTTAACATGTGGACTTTGAACTGATCGAGGAGTGTTAGCTAGGGTTCAGGTTAAGATTGTTGGACACCTAATCCTCTATGGGCTAGTGTGGAAGCGGAATAGACTAAGGAAGTCCAAGAGACCTTGGAATGTGGAACCCAACGGTCAAACCATGTACTATAAATGTATATGTTTTGTTAATAAAAAATGTACTCTCATGTTTTATCTTTCATATTATGTTGCTGCTATGTGTGTTTAACATGGTATCAGAGCGGGCGATATCCTGCCCTACTCATATTTGAGCCACTTGTTTTGTGGCCTCTATATGCATATTTGGAAGAGTGTTTCTGAGCCAGCGAGCATCTTGAACTGAGTTTTTTGATTTCTCTAGTTGACTGTTGAATAACATAATTCTCCCATTGTGTGCATACCATGCTGAACATTTCACTATTTGAATGCTACATTGTCCTATTGATCTAACTGTTTAGTCAATTTAGTGTTAGCTAAATTGCTAGTATTTATTGTCAACCCGGGGCTCGTAAGCTGATGAAGTGAAGGTGTACTATATGTACTTAAGTATCCTCTTAGAGTTTTTCTTATCGTTGGGTTGTTGTTGTGGTTAATTATGTTCCTAGATGGAATGAGAATTTATACACAAGTGAGTGATGGTGTGTGTGTAGAGTGAATTCTAAATGAGTGGAAGTGTGTGTTGAGTGATTTCTAACTATTTGCTTGAAAGGAAATGCTTGGAATGAATTAATGAAATTGAAATGACTTGAAATAAACTTTGAAAATAAATGACCACTACCAATGGTACTAGACACCGTTCAAGTTGTTGCCAAATAAAGGAAAAAGAATCACTTTTAGAACCCAAGAATGAAAGATGATCTCTTTCTAACTCAATGCCTCAAAGCACATGTACTGTGTAAAGCACGGAAAGAAAGTAGCTTAAGTGGAATTATAAACGTGAGAAAAATATGCTTGAAAGACTAATGATAATAATATGCTATTCCTAATACTCTACTTCAGCCATATGTACTATGGGAAGCATGATTAGAAAGTAGTGAGGAAATAGTCTAGGAAACACTTTAAAATCAAAACTTCTACTTTAAAGACTAGTGGTAATGATTTACTCTTTCTAACTCAATACTTCAAAGCACATGTACTGTGTAAAGTAAGGAAAGAAAGTAGTTTAAAAACAGTCCAAAAAGTACCCAAACAAGCTGCAAGTTAGTAATATTTTGATCTTGAAAGATGTTAGCTTATGATGAAGATCATGCATATATGTAAACAGCTCTTTGAGAAATAAATTTAAAAACTAGCTATAAAGGCAAAAACAACACTTGAATTGTCAACTTAAAATACCATCAGCTGCAAAGCAAACACAACACATATAAAAATAAATCCCGGGCAAAAAGGAACCTGCAAAAGATAACACTGATCAGCTGAAAATAAAAGAAGACAAGTAAACAAAACTATACATTTTCAAGAAAGCAAATAAGGAAATGATAAAATGCTGCACAAGAAATACTCTACAAAAGGCTGAGATGGGCAGGGGCCCTCTGTCCATTCAACCATAAAAGACTTCAAATAGCTGGAAACTTCAAAACAGTGCTTGTATTTATTACTCCATTTGCAACAGGTCACAAAATAGAGTGCTGGAAAAAAACAGAGTTTACAACCGCTCCTTAATTCAACACAGTACAGCAAAATATTACCAATCAAAAAGTCTTTTGAGCGTACGCAGACGCATCAATTTATAGGCTTTTCTAACCTATCTACGTGTACAACTAGTTAACAGAAAAACGAAAGACAGTCATGCGTATTAAAGGTCTGTTTTGACACATCACGGTTGCATAACGAGTTTGATGGTTCCTGTCATCATGGATCATAAATCCTGGTTGGATTGCTTTCCCTATCGCCTTCAGAACTTGGACAAATCGCTATTGGAGATGCCGTGACCGAACAGCCTTCAAACACCGTTGAACCACTTTGAGTTGACCGTGGTTAAACCTGCTTTGACCATGGCTGAAGGTGACGTGTATGGTTGAAACAATAGGATAGGAACCTCGACCATGATGATATCTAGGTGCCCATGTGGCCCGTCTAGCAATCTGACACGTGGATCATAGTGTTTAACAAAATGGCTGCAGGATCTCCAGATAGCTGCGGGATCATCAGATAGCTGCGGGATCCTGTAAGTATGTCAAAAAAACTAAACAAATAATCATCCATTAGCAAACTTGCTTGATCATGCTTATTGACACTGAATGTAATGATCTGAGAGGTTTTATGGTGGAAATGAGGCAAAAGTGAAGGAAAGATAAGGAAAAGTGAAGGAAAATGGTAGACAAATGGGTGTAAAATAGAGGTTCTACATACCCCCACTCCGAGGGTATTGCATGTCCTCATGCAATGAAAACACAATTCAGTCCATCTGCTGGGATGCCTCAACCAGGACATCCAACCTCCTTCTCTTCCTCTGTGTAGAAAAATTAACCTTTGGCTTCTTGAACATACATTTGAATTTCAAGTTAATTAGGGCTCTGTTCAACCTTTGGCATCTTTTCTTCAACCTGCTGTGTTTCTTCTGCCACATGCTCATATGAAGGTAGGTATTATCTTGAATTGCCTTAGCAATGTCCGCTTGTTGCTTCATTTCCTCATTCCTTTGTTTAATGTGACGGTTCAACACTTCAAGCTCATAGATTTCCTGTTTAAGTGAATCTATTTGCTTCTCATAAGACAGAACATTACTTGGCCCAGCAGTTCTTTGCTCCAATGTCTCATAATAATTGTATACCTCCTGTTGCATTGGATCAATACTTGGTGATTTTCTTGGGCTACATTCTTGTTCAATTTCAGTTTCCATCTCTGGCTGGAATAGGCTGTCTTCTCTTGGAGGAGTGGCTGCCTCACGTGATGATGGACTATCCTCAAGATTTACTTGTGTAGCACTCTTCTCAGGTGTGCTAAGGTCAACAAAGAGTGTCCTCATGGCTTTTGTTTTACCTTGCAACCTACTACTCCTTCTCAGAATGACATCACTTTGCATTTCTTTTTGTGCTTTCTCCTTTGGTTCTTGAACTTTTACTTCTTTGGAGTGGGCAGTTTTCTCAAGAAGTTTGGTTATCCTCTGTGCTAAAGGCTGGTTATCCTCTTCTTCACCACTAGAATGCTCTGTGGTCTGGTAAGTTTCTTGCATTATGGATTTCCCCTTATCTTGTTTTTGTTTCTTTTTGTCCTCTCTTTTCTTTTTGGCAGTTTCCTTAGCAAGTTCAGCGAGGGTTTCCGAGATGACCTCTTGAGCACTGTCTTCAGTGGGTTCAATCTCAGGTTCAGGATGATGGACTTCTATTTCTTCTACAGTTTGTCTTTCAAAGACATCAGTCTCAGAGATACTTTCCCTTCTCTTCTTTCTGCTTTTTCTAGGTATAGAAGACTCTCCAGGCTCTGCAAAATGATTCCTTACAAGGAATTTTTCCCATGTGTCTCGTTTTTTTAACTGTTCTTCTATCAATAACTTTACAAGACCATGGTGACAGAGGTAAGCTTCTACATTTCGTGGATTTCGTTGAGCCATGGAACACATTTTCCTAAGGCTTTGAAATAGGAAATAAGGAAGGTTTATATCATGCTCTCCTTGGAACTGAATCATAATTTTACCATGGTAGACATACATCACTCCAAATCTTCCTTCACAGGTGAAAAACTTTTGTACTAACAGCAATAAAGTTTTCCATTCATCTTTAACATGTGAAATTGGAATGCCTTTGGTAAAAACACTTGTGTCCATACCTGGATTTTTGAGAATCCTCTTCCATTGCTGATCTTGGACTGCCCGGTTTTTGAACCATCGTTCACCGGTCTGGGGTAGAGAAGTAGCCTTTGCTACACTTCCTTCGCTGACTGTGATTGTTACATCTCCCACCTCTGCCTGGCTTTCCTTATCCTTAAACGATCTAGCAAAAGCTTTGGTTACTTCCTTATGATAGCCCTTAAATTTTCTGATACATTGTAACCAATTAGCTCTTTGTAGTGCCTCCTCGACCTGAGGATATGCCTCCAAAAAATTCTCACCTTCCGGTTCAGCCCTCAGAAGCTTTCCCATTGACCCCTCGGTTCTGTTTATATACAAATCTGATGGTGACCCTACACAGTAACTTCGGGACTTCACACAGTAACTTTTTGTGAAACAGAGGATATACGGTGCGAAAACGGCTTTAGATACCGGGAATTTACGGATGGAATTGAGAGTTGAGCGGTGGAGTTAGCGTGGATATGGTAGAAATAGTGACTGACAGTCGCAATACGACTGTATCTCAGGTTTACGGCTGTATGGCAGAGGAGAAAAAAAACAGAGGATGGTAACCGTAGATAATGAAACACGGTAGATGATGGTAAGGAATGATAAACATGGAGGGTTTTGAAATTATGGACGGAGCGGCTACCTTCTTCGTTTTCTGATTATGGAGTGACACATGGCTTATGAAACGAGAGCAGAGAGACGTAGTGCGTTAGGTTACGTCATTAGGGTACAGGCCCTTAATGACGCACCACCGTAACAGCCATATGTAATTTGAAAACCTGTAGTGATTATGAACTGGTAGACGTGGAGGATTCGGAGATTTGTAGTTGCATGGGAGAAAGGAGAGTGGGTCATCATTACATTAAGTGGCCAATAAAACATAATCCAAGAAAAGTCGCATAATGAAATAACCATAAGTCTAGGTTTTTGAGCATACCTTGAATCATATTTTATTTGGCTTCTGATGATTTATTAACCTTTGTAAACATTTATTGCTAGCATATGATCTTTCTCCTGGTCTTTGATACTTCTGAGCTGTAAACGTTTTCTTCAGACACACTGTGTTTTTTTTGTGCAGGTACAGAAGGCTGCAGGAAAGCTAATCAGCTGCAGGATCGTCAAACAGCTGCAGAATTGTAGTGAAGTCTTCTTAGCTGCAGAAAAACACTTTAGTTGCCAAAAAAAACTTTATTATTGAAGTGAAATGGAGTGAAGAAATGAATGGATGAATGGATGAGTGAAAAACAGTGAGGTGGAGTGAAGAAATGAATGTATGAATGGATGAACGAAATAAATGGAATGGAAATGAAAAAGGGAAAGGGAGTTTTTTTTTTTGGGAAAACATGAGGTGTCAGGTGACCCTGATTTTCACCTTATGTTTTCTGTATGAGACTGCCAATCAGAGATTGGTTTTCAGGCTCATACACTTATTTTTTCTTTTCCCTTTTTTTTTCTTTTTTTTTTTTCTTTTTTTTTTTTTTTTTTTTTTTTTTTTTTTTTTTTTTTTTTCAAATTGAAAGAAACAGAGATTTAGGCTGATGGAGGAGAAGAATTCTTCTCCACCAGCCTCATTCCAGAATCGTCTTGAAATAACTTAACAAACTCTTCTTTTGAGAGTGGCTTGTGGTAGACTTTTAACCGGTGGCCATTCACAATAAAGGGAGTTTGAAGTTCATCGATAGTCTTCACTCTAACTGCTCCGTTATTAAAGACTTCATCAATCTCATATGGGCCAAGCCAATGAGTTTGAAATTTCCCTTTGAAGTCTTTAAATTTCGAATCAAACAAGAGTTTCCAATCACCCTTTTGAAACTTCTTTTCCTTGATATGTCGATCATGCCATTTACTTCTTTGGTGCTGAACTAGATCGGTTCTTAGAATTGCATCTTGTCTCATTTCATCTAGTTCATTTAACTGGTCCATTCTGTGCTTTTGGGCTTCTGATAAGCTCATCCCCAATTGAACTGCTGTCTTGAAGGTCTTGATTTGGAACTCAATGGGGAACAGGACTTCCTTCCCATAAACAAGTTCATAGGGAGAATGTCCTGTAGTGTTCCTCCATGTAGTTCTGTAGGCCCATAAGGCTTCAGGAAGCCTTTCTGCCCAATCTCTTCTATGAAGATGAACAGTCTTTGTGATGATGCTTTCAAGAACTTTATTTGTAGATTCTACTTGACCATTCGCTTGCGGATGGTATGGAGTAGATGTTCTATGCTTAATCTTATATTCCTCCATCAGCTTTTCCACCATCCTTGATGTAAACTGGCTTCCCTGATCTGTTACAATCTCTCTTGGGACACCAAAACGAGTGAAAATATCCTTGAAAAGAAATTGAACAACTGAATTTTCAGTAGCAGAAGTTAATGCTATAGCTTCTACCCACTTGGTAACATAATCAGTACAAACCAGTATATATCTATTTTGCTTGGATGGCGGATTAATTGGTCCAACAAAATCTAGAGCCCATTTCTCGAAAGGTTCGATGCATACCTGTGGCTGTAGTGGCATTTCATTTGAAAGAGTTGGTCTCCCAGTTCTCTGACAACTGTCACACCTTTTAACATATTGCTTTGCATCCTTAAAGAGAGAAGGCCAATAATATCCTGATGAAAGGATTTTATAGGCAGTCCTCTTATCAGAAAAATGTCCGCCACAAGGTTCGTCATGACATGCTTTAAGGATGTCAGGCATCTCATCCTCTCGTACACATCTTCTGATCATCAAATCTGGCCCTGTTCTGAACAATTCATTAGAGATCCAAGAATAAAGTGAACTATCCTGAATGATTTTCCTTTTCTCATTAGGAAATAAATGTAAAGGTAATTTTCCAGTAACTAAATAATTAGCAATATCAGCATACCAAGGGGTTTTGGTAGTTACTGCAAACAAATACTCATCTGGAAATTTGTCCTCTACCGGAGAGTCCTCATTAGTGTTTTGGATTCTAGACAAGAAGTCAGCTACTGTGTTCTGCTTACCTGGTCGATCTAACACAGTTATGTTGAATTCTTGTAAAAGCAAAAGCCATCTTGTAACTCTACCATTAGTGACTGGTTTGTTCATAAGGTATCTAATGGCAGAGTGATCAGTGTGGACAAAGGTTTCATAGCCGGTTATATAGTGTCTAAACTTGTTTATAGCATGAACAACGGCTAGAAACTCCTTTTCAGTAACAGTATAATTTAACTCAGTAGGAGTCAAATTCTTACTCGTGTAATAAATGGCATAAGGGATCAAATCCTTTTGTCCCAAAACAGCTCCTAAAGCTGTATCTGAAGCATCAGTAGAAATGTGGAAAGGGAGTTTCCAATTTGGACCCCTTAAAATGGGTGCTTCAGATATTCTAGATTTTAAAGCTTCAAAGGCAGATTGACATTCAGGATCCCACTTAAATTCACAATCTTTGGTAAGTAATTTGAAAAGAGGGGATGCTATCTTTGTGAAGTTTTCAATAAATCTTCTGTAGTAACCAGTAAACCCAAGAAAACTTCTAACATCTCTTTGGCAATTTGGAACAGGTAACTTAGAGATGACTTCTACTTTAGATCTATCAACTTTGATTCCATCTCCTGAAATATGATGTCCTAAAACAATCCCTTCAGTAAACATCATAAAACACTTTTCATGACTTAAAGAAAGATTTGTTTCCTTACATCTTACCAGTACTTTTTCCAAATTTGCCAAAGCTTCTTCAAATGTATTACCATAGACTGTGAAATCGTCCATGTAAACCTCTACACAATCATGAATCAGATCTGAGAAAATTCCTAGTACAGCCCTTTGGAATGTGGCTGGTGCATTGCATAAACCAAAAGGGAGTACTCGATAGGCAAATGTCCCCCAAGGACAAGTAAAGGTGGTTTTGTCTTGATCTTCAGGTGCTACCTGAATCTGATTGTAACCACTAAAACCATCCAAGAATGAGAAATACTTTTTACCTGCTAAAGTGTCTAATACCTGATCAATAAAAGGTAGAGGAAAATGATCCTTTAAGGTTGCCTTGTTCAATTCTCGATAGTCAATGCAAACTCTCCATTTACCATTCTTTTTGGGTACTATAACCAAGGGAGAAACCCATTGGCTATCTGAAATGGGGTAAATGAAGTTTACCTTGAGCAATTTCTGAAGTTCTTCTTTCACAATTTCCCTAAGATTTGGATTCATCCGTCTTTGTGGCTGCCTAATAGGTCTGCTGTTTTCTTCAATGTAAATATGATGAATACAAGTCTTAGGGTTGATTCCTTTCATGTCGGTATATTCCCATGCAAAGGCAGTGGAATGTTTTTGCAACAGTTTAGTTAATTCTTCTTGTTGTAGTCTTTCCAAGTTTTTGTTAATGTTTAATGTTTTTCCTGGAAAGATTTCAACTGAAGAACTACCAAACTCTTCCATTGAGAAGAGAGACATTTGTCTAGAGGAGAGATATTCAATATCTGCATCTAACTGGAATTGTGAAGAGTCATATTCTAAAGGTGCCTCAAAATTTTCTAATGTATTTAGAATTTGACTGTCCTCACTGATTTCAGAGATGGTTAGAACAGGTTGAAGAGTTTCCTCATCATTAATCCACTCATCTTCTCCTATTTCTGTTATTGCCTTTGCGGGAGGATACAAGTTGAATTTCTTGGTAGAATTACCATCTGATATATACATGTCTCCCGACCTACAACTTATGAAAGCATCAGCTGTGGCCAGCCAAGGTCTTCCTAAAATAAGAGGATGTCCTCCTAGATTGTTCTTGGGAGTTAAAATCATAAAATCAACTGGATACTCCCAAGAGTCTAGTGAGACTGGAATGTCTTCCAATACACCATCAGGTTTAATGATTGATCTGTCTGCAAGTTACAGCAAAGTAGGTGTAAAGAGAAGATTAGGAAGTTTTAACTGATCCATGGTCTGTCTACTCATAATGTTGATAGCGGCTCCTAAGTCAATCAAAGTATTTGGGATTTCAACCCCATTAATATGAGTTTTAACAATAGGGCTACCGGGATCTACATATTTTTGCATGGTAATTTTACCCATCATAATGTCTGCAATCTTTCCAACTAGATGTATCCTTTTTGTGTCTCTGGTTCTTTTTATTGTTTTTTTCAAACTCATCTCCTTTATTGTCTTTGCTAGAATGGGAATCTCTTTAATGGCTGTTAACAAGGGGATCTTGATACAGACATTTTTTAATTCATCTAGAAAGCTATAGTCAGGCAACCAAATCTGCTTCTCCACTCCTTTATCAATTTGCAATCTTTCAGGAAAAGGAGGAATAGTTGAAGATGTAGGTTGCTCTACTAAGGGAGTTGATTCTTTTTCTTTTTCTTTAATGCTTGGGTTTTGAAGGGATACTTCAGAACCTTTATTGGCTTTGAGAGATTCTTCCTCAGAAATGCTTGGTTGTTGAGTACTTGTAGAAGGTTGGTCTAAGATTCTACCTGATCTGAGTTGGACCTCATTGAGAGGGACAACCATATAGGTAGGGAATGGTTGACCTTCCATAAGTGGTTGACCTTCCATCACATAAGCATTTTGAGGATTCCTATTATTGGGGTTTGGTTGAGGTTGAGAGGGAAGTTGATTTGGCCTCTGCTGAGATTGTAACAAGAGTTGAGAATTTTGATTTTGTGGAGGAGATTGTTGTTGAGGGAATGGTAATGACAATTGTTGACCTTGATTTGGAAGTTGGGGAGCTTGCTGATTCTGAAAGGATTGAGGATATTGATAGAATTGGGCAAATCTCCCATAAGGATTTTGCATTTGCATGCTTTGCAACCATGCTTGGAAAGGATTTTGTGGTTGTGACCAAGGTTGTTGCCAAGGATTCCAATTTGGTGGGGGCTGGAAATTCATAGAGTTGTTAGACCCTTGATTTTGCTGCCCCTGCCAAGGTTTCCTTGCAACAAAACAAAGAGATTCAAGCGTACTTGGATCTTCTTGAAAGACTGCTTTGAGGCCAGGGATTGAAGGACATTCCTTGGTCTCATGGGTTTCTGAGCAAATTACACAGGTTTCCACAACTTGTGCTTCCAAGGGACATTCCCTTAAAGCATGCTTCTTTCTACACTTCGGGCAAAAAATGGTCATAGCCTCGGCTTCTGCCTTTTGTTTATTCTGAATCTTAAGGGTATCAATTTGTTCACTAAGACTCCCTAAGATGTCAGTTTTAAATTCATCTAGCATATTACCAATTTCAGCCCTACTCACTGATCCTGTTGCAGATTTATTTGCCCTAAGGAGAGAAGGATCTCTAGGCCCTTTTTGAGTTTTTGATTTGCCTCTTGAGAGATGGGTACATAGTTCTGCTATCTCACTGAGAGGAAGTTGAGAAATATCCCCTTTCCCCATCATGTTTAAGATATCTATCCACTCATCCCTAATGGCTTTTAATAAGAGGGCTTTTAAGGTCTCTTCATCCAAGGTGCTCATTTTTGCTCTTTTTAGATTATATTGAAATCTCTCAAGTAAATCTTCTAAGCTCTCATCTTCTTTTTGCATCATTTTAAAAACTTCTCCCTTATGATCAGTAGGCATACAATAGTCCAAATACCTATCCAAAAAGGTTTGTTTCATTTCATCCCAGGTCCTAATGGACTGAGTAACTAATCCCATGAACCATTTCAAAGCTTGATCTTTTAATGTTGATGGGAACAGTTTGAGTTTCTGAGTATCATCCAGATAGTCATAAGTTCGACACACAACTTCAAATTCAAACAAGAATGTTTCAGGGTCCTCAGTTCTTAATCCATGAAAATTTGGGAGGACGGATGGTGATATGTTTTTCATGGTGGCTCGGGAGTCCTCATCAACAATGGGAAACCCAAATGTGTTATCCCCATCTCTATTTCCTCCAATGGGACCTCTACCTCCTCCATTGTTATTGTTATTTCCTCCTCCTTCTCTACCTCTACCTCTACCGCCTCCTTCTTCTTCTGCCATGATGATTCTCCTAGGGATTTCAAAATCTTCTGGTTCTTCTACAAAGGGTGAATGAGAAGAGATTTCTCCTTCCTCTTCAGGTGAGTCTATTTCCTCAATTACAATTGGTTGTCTGGTAGGGGAAAGAGAAGAGTCTCTTCCTAGTTCAAACTCAATAGAAGGTATAGGAGAGTCAACTCTTGATTCTTGAATTTCAGGACTAGGAGTTTCGGTTGGAGATAAGGGAGGTATCTCTTGTCTATCTCTTGAAGCAGATGGACTTGTAAAAATTGAACTTCGAGCTCTAGCTAAAAACCTTCCCCTAGAATCTCTAGCTCTATGCATGTCATTTTTATTTTATCCTCAAGTCAAGTTAAATAGTTCCTTTTCTGATCTTCCAGTTCACTCTAGGTGCAAGAAGAGAGCATACTTAAGAAACTATTAGATTAATAACTTTCTCCTTTCTGATCCTCCAGATCACTTCAAAGTGCAAGAGGAGAGCATACTTAGATAGGTTATTAATTGCTTTCCTTGAAGTTGTTGTTTTTTTTTATATTTTTTCTTCTAAGAATATGGCTACTTAATTTCACTTCCCCGGCAACGGCGCCAAAATGTTTAGTCAATTTAGTGTTAGCTAAATTGCTAGTATTTATTGTCAACCCGGGGCTCGTAAGCTGATGAAGTGAAGGTGTACTATATGTACTTAAGTATCCTCTTAGAGTTTTTCTTATCGTTGGGTTGTTGTTGTGGTTAATTATGTTCCTAGATGGAATGAGAATTTATACACAAGTGAGTGATGGTGTGTGTGTAGAGTGAATTCTAAATGAGTGGAAGTGTGTGTTGAGTGATTTCTAACTATTTGCTTGAAAGGAAATGCTTGGAATGAATTAATGAAATTGAAATGACTTGAAATAAACTTTGAAAATAAATGACCACTACCAATGGTACTAGACACCGTTCAAGTTGTTGCCAAATAAAGGAAAAAGAATCACTTTTAGAACCCAAGAATGAAAGATGATCTCTTTCTAACTCAATGCCTCAAAGCACATGTACTGTGTAAAGCACGGAAAGAAAGTAGCTTAAGTGGAATTATAAACGTGAGAAAAATATGCTTGAAAGACTAATGATAATAATATGCTATTCCTAATACTCTACTTCAGCCATATGTACTATGGGAAGCATGATTAGAAAGTAGTGAGGAAATAGTCTAGGAAACACTTTAAAATCAAAACTTCTACTTTAAAGACTAGTGGTAATGATTTACTCTTTCTAACTCAATACTTCAAAGCACATGTACTGTGTAAAGTAAGGAAAGAAAGTAGTTTAAAAACAGTCCAAAAAGTACCCAAACAAGCTGCAAGTTAGTAATATTTTGATCTTGAAAGATGTTAGCTTATGATGAAGATCATGCATATATGTAAACAGCTCTTTGAGAAATAAATTTAAAAACTAGCTATAAAGGCAAAAACAACACTTGAATTGTCAACTTAAAATACCATCAGCTGCAAAGCAAACACAACACATATAAAAATAAATCCCGGGCAAAAAGGAACCTGCAAAAGATAACACTGATCAGCTGAAAATAAAAGAAGACAAGTAAACAAAACTATACATTTTCAAGAAAGCAAATAAGGAAATGATAAAATGTTGCACAAGAAATACTCTACAAAAGGCTGAGATGGGCAGGGGCCCTCTGTCCATTCAACCATAAAAGACTTCAAATAGCTGGAAACTTCAAAACAGTGCTTGTATTTATTACTCCATTTGCAACAGGTCACAAAATAGAGTGCTGGAAAAAAACAGAGTTTACAACCGCTCCTTAATTCAACACAGTACAGCAAAATATTACCAA
This sequence comes from Pinus tabuliformis, assembly GCA_031772625.1. NCBI lineage: Eukaryota > Viridiplantae > Streptophyta > Pinopsida > Pinales > Pinaceae > Pinus > Pinus tabuliformis. Next base: position 702,339,590 of record CM062811.1, read on the forward strand.
TCAAAAAGTCTTTTGAGCGTACGCAGACGCATCAATTTATAGGCTTTTCTAACCTATCTACGTGTACAACTAGTTAACAGAAAAACGAAAGACAGTCATGCGTATTAAAGGTCTGTTTTGACACATCACGGTTGCATAACGAGTTTGATGGTTCCTGTCATCATGGATCATAAATCCTGGTTGGATTGCGTTCCCTATCGCCTTCAGAACTTGGACAAATCGCTATTGGAGATGTCGTGACCGAACAGCCTTCAAACACCGTTGAACCACTTTGAGTTGACCGTGGTTAAACCTGCTTTGACCATGGCTGAAGGTGACGTGTATGGTTGAAACAATAGGATAGGAACCTCGACCATGATGATATCTAGGTGCCCATGTGGCCCGTCTAGCAATCTGACACGTGGATCATAGTGTTTAACAAAATGGCTGCAGGATCTCCAGATAGCTGCGGGATCATCAGATAGCTGCGGGATCCTGTAAGTATGTCAAAAAAACTAAACAAATAATCATCCATTAGCAAACTTGCTTGATCATGCTTATTGACACTGAATGTAATGATCTGAGAGGTTTTATGGTGGAAATGAGGCAAAAGTGAAGGAAAGATAAGGAAAAGTGAAGGAAAATGGTAGACAAATGGGTGTAAAATAGAGGTTCTACACTAACATTATGTATGCTTTGTCATCTATTTTTGAGTTGGGCTCTCTCCAATACAATCTGCCTGCAAAAGCGTTGTGAGCTCAGTTATCTTTGGGTACCCTTTGTTGGTTTCCCTTGCAGCATCAAAGCGAGAAAAAAAATGCTCCTTCCTGCTCAAACCTCCCATCAAATCTGTCACCACTGCCCCTTGAAGGAACCGTTACAGCCTTTCTGCTTACTAGTGTCACTGGTATATTCCTTGTTATAACATTCAGTTTTGTCATCTATGCCAGGCCAGTGCTATAGTGTAAGGCACAAGAAAATCACATTATTAAGGGTTGTCCTAGACCGAACGTTACTTCTTTTGTTGCGACTGGACTGCTCTGGCAATGTCAGTTTCCGGTTCTGTATATAATCTTCGCATCATATGCATTTTATATTCCCTACCTGAACGTTGGCCCAAACGTTTTTGGGTAAATGACTCATCTCCACCCATATTTGATGAACAGTCGGTCTCCATACTCATATCCGCTGCATACGTTGTGTATCACTAGCGTGGAATGTTGTGTATCATTGGCATGAATATTGTGGTGTTGAATGTCGTGGAATGTTGTGCTGAATGCTAATTAAATGCACAGCGGAATCACACGCCACTCCTCTTCATTTCTCTGTCCCCAAATCTAGTGTGCTCATAACCATTTTACCACTTACCATGACTCCTTCTAGATAGCAATTTTCAAGAATTCGTTTTCCATCAAAATTCATGCAAATATCTCTGTTGGGTTCTGTGATGAAATCCAAATATCTAGTACTCTCTTCGAACGTTTCATCGCATGATTGAACTCTCTAGGGGACCTTTACGTTTTCTACCTCCTGCCTCAATTCTGATCGCACAATATATTTTATGGGGGTCATCTTCACTCTTTTCGGAGGCTGGCTAGCAGAGTTGTTGGTTGCTGCGCCAGATGTTTTTGCTATTTTTTGCAGAGGAAGATTCTTTTATCTTATTTCTCGTGTGTCTTTCCTGAGCTGCGAGAATTGCAACAATATCAGTACCTCTAAAGATCATCTCCGAGAGAACAACAACCATATCACTGTCGTTGTGCTTCTCAGTCCCCTGCAGTGACAACAACACACCAATGAAGTCAAAATCCCCTTTGTCTATGTTCGTAGGAGTAGCTATGTGCTCTTCAATGATATGGGTATATATTATGGTCATATTTGTGGTTCTGCGTTAACCCTTGATTCAACCTATAATTCCTTGTGCTCTCCCATGGAACGATGTCTAATTGGATAATTTATTCCATAATTAAAATTTCAGTGGGTCATATTATTGTAATAAGTTGTAGCAAACTCATCAAAGTCTTTATCCATCTCCTATCTTTGTCTATAAGAAAAGGATTGTATCATTGAAGAGAGTCAAATAGTATTTCTTTTATTGACCAAGAGGAGACCAAATTCAAAGGAGTCATTGGTTGTTTGTGATACAGATCTGAAGTTCCTCTTGGAACCATTTTTTCCTGTAGCAGCTTAATTTTGGAGAAGTCGAGTTGGTTTCAATAACACCTCCATATCAATCAATTCAATCTTATTATCAGTGGGAGCTCATTGCAAGTGTTTTATTTCTAGTGGCAACCGGAGCTGGTGGATGGAGTCTAAGCGTTTCTCTCACCACAGCTTGTAAATAAGGGAGGCGACAAAGATCAGATTCACGCAACTAGTGTGTGAAAATTGTGCCACATGATTCTTACATCTGAACTGTGCATTTGAACTGTATATGCAGTGTTTAATGGTGGAATGGAAATGGTTGTTCCATTGCAATGTTTGCTTGGACTGTGCTCCACTCTACGTGAAGGTTGACTAGATTTTATTACCACTCGTCCAACGTTAAACTTTTCACTTGAACCAGAGGTACCTGAGTGTTGGATAGTGATGTTGTCGTGTTCAACTGTGTAAAATTCCAATGCAAAAATTGAATGCGTTGAATGGTTAAGGTATGTTGACTTTTGAAGACCGAAATATGTTAAGGAACATGTTTTTTAAAGAGATCTGTGCTTGGTTTGGTGGTATGAACTTTTAATAAGGTTGATACATATATTAAATGGTGAAAGAATATGCGCTGGTCATTTTTGTTAAAGAGGATGTGTTGGTTATGTGAAACCCATGAGGTCGTGGTGTATATATGAGTATTGTTTTGTTGCTTGCTACTAAACTGAAGATCAATAGTTTCATTTCGTGGAGAAAAGATGATTATTTCCTGTAAGGGCTGACAGAGATGTCCTCCTAAATGTGCTAAGTTTTTTAGTGTTTTTTGAGTGCTGCCATTCACTACAGTCTTGCTTATTTTATATGAAGAAATTGATGATATTGTAAGCAATTGTTTTGGAAAAAATTGTAACAAAGTTTCACCCTAGGGTTTCAAGGGTGAGCACTTCATCATCTGCCATTTCAAAATTAGCAAATGTAAGGCACTTCTTATGTGCTTTCATCTTTGCAGTTTATGAGATTATGTACAGCTCTTTCTCTGGTGATCTGTTATCCCACAATTGCAGTTCTTCCACATGCTATCATCAATGGTTACAAGAATGTATTAGCAGTCTCTATTGAACTTGACTATTTTTTCCATTGGCCGAGAAAGTGAAGGAGTATTTGAAGGATCCAAGCAAGTTTGCAGTTATTGCTACCCCACTTGTGGCATTGTATTTAAAACTCATTATAGTTTTTGTGTTCAGTGTTGAAGTTCCCGTAGAGTATTAAAGTATATAGAAGTTATCCCCTTATTCCAAAAGTTGTCTAATTTTACCATTCAGCCTAAACCTGGTGCAAATTGAAATTGGAGCAACTTCTAAGATCTTTGAAATAAGTGTATTTAACAGAGTTTGATTTGTTGATAAAATGGGAAGACTTTATGGAGCATTAGAGTTATTGAATACACTAATACATTCTAGTGTCGAAAACATAGTCGAAATCAACAAACACTGTCTCTTTGAAATTCATACATGTCTACAATATGCACAAGAACAGATTGATTTTTTGCAGCTTGAATCTCAACTACAGCGGGAAGAATTACAGCAGTGGAGTCACCATTCTGAACCTATTTCTGTTCAAAATATTAAAACAAACTCCCATAAATAGCAAGACAATAATGTTACAGCTCATTCAGATTTAGTACCTAATAAAGCAGCAAGGTTACATGCAGATGCAGAAGTTCAGCTTGCACCTCCCAAGCCCATCATCAGACCTTAGGAAGAGCTTTTCCATAACAAGCATGGAAATGGTCTTAGATATGACAAGGACTTGTCCTTTCATATTCCAGACTACTCCAAACCAATCCAATTTCAAAGTGCTGGATTTCTTCAGGATACTTCATCTTCACCTGCTCCTCATGATAGTTCACCTCCTACTATTCCAGATTCTGCCCCTCTTCCATAACAACAACCACAACAGATTGTGAAATTCCAACACTGTGTCCGAGTTGGCCATCTGAAAGATCACTATTTTGATCTTCATCCGTGTAAGCACTGTCATAAAACCAGTCGTTCTTAAAACAGATGCTTCAAAAACAAACCTCCTGCAAGAACAAAGATTCATCTTGGATGGATCACTTCTTGGCAATAGGCATCAATAGCCAAGAAGATATTTTAGTCACATGTCAGAACTTGCTCAAGAGTATTGAACAGTCTTGCAGTTGAGTTTTCTCCATCATCTCACCTTGTATCTGACGGGGGGGGAAATGATGGTCATCTACAAGCTTCAAAGTCACATCAAATGAGCTTGAGCCACAACCTGCCACACCAGTTTTAGAGTTGTAGCTAGAGACAAAGATTCCCCTAAGCATGCCTTCATTTAGTAATACCTCTTCAAAGAAGTTGGGACACTTCCTCTAGCAGAAGACTTCAGCTTCTTGCCAGTTTCGGAAGAATTCCAGGAGAAAAATTGGGGACACTCCTCTAGCAGAAGACTTCAACTTCTTGCCAGTTTTGGAATAGTTCTAGGAATTGCATTAAGCATTCCAGAGTTGTTGGTCATCCTTAAACCATCACAGGTTGAGACCTCCCTTTTCAAGTTAAATTTCTCCCTTTTATGTGGGGTGAGTCCTCCTTTATTGGTTGAAGGTTTTCCTCTTCAAAACATCAGGAGCACTTCCTCTAGTAGAAGACATGAGCTTCATGCCAGAATTGGAAGAGTTTCGGGAACTGCACTAAGTGTTCCAGTGTTGGTGGTCATCCTTAAACCACCACCCTTTATACCAACATTTCAAAAAGCACATTCAACCTAGTGCTGCCATGCATGTTTGCACATTTTGTATTACAGCTCTCTTCTTGGACTCATACATAACCCTTCGGATTAAGGGGGGGAATGTTGGACACCTAATCCTCTATGGGTTAGTGTGGAAGCAGAATAGACTACGGAAGTCCAAGAGACCTTGGGATGTGGAACCCAACGGTCAAACCATGTACTATAAATGTATATATTTTGTTATTAAAAAATGTACTCTCATGTTTTATCTTTCATATTATGTTGCTATTGTGTGTGTTTAACAAAGACCTTGAAAAAAAATTAAGGTCACTTTTTGGATTTTTGTAATCTAATCTTATTTGAGGAAATAGTGTTATACTCTAGTCTAGATTAGCATATTAGGATTTTTGTAATGGAATATATAAATTTTGTTTTTTCTTTTAAGAAAAATCAAGGTGTGGCTCTAAGCTAAGTTGGTTTTTTCAATTAAGGATTTTCGAGGTAAACCTATATGTACTATGTGTGTGTCATTATTTTTTTCTTTCTTAAGAACCAATATGTGTTGCTTCAATTTCAAAAATATGAAACTTGCAATATCATTAAATTAGGACTAATAATTTCTTGTAACATTTACTTAGCTTTCTATATAACAGTCTTGTCTCAATTGGAAAGTATGGATTCATCTTAAATGCTTTCCATGATAGTGACCCCCTTTAAGATACAATTAATATCCATAATTGATAGTGACCCCCTTTAAGATACAATTAATATCCATAATTGTTTTAATTTGTTTGGAAAACAATGTCAATGCTAACATGTCTTCAAAAAAACTTTCCCTCTTAATAAAAGTTTTTTTCCATATTAAGAGCAGTCAATAAAGAATATATCATTTTTTACATAACCTAAATTACATTTGAGGATTAATTGCAGTTTTCTAACGAATTAGAACTAATTTTCAAATTGAATGACTTCAATAAATTTATTTGGTATTGATTTGAAAGAATTGTACACATTTGAAATTCCCCACCCTACCTTACTATACAATGCACCTCCTATAATGTTGCCTATAAGAGTAGATTTTAGTATTCATACTCAATGCTAGTTTTAGATTTGGATTTAGCGAAAGAGATTATCCTTTTAATTTAAGATTATTTAGTTTGTTAAGCATGAAAAATCCCTTCCACTCCAACTTTATCAAAGTTATAATTTTATTTTATTTTTAGCATAATGCATTTTGTGGGAAAAAAAATTATGTTGTTTATGAGAGTAGATTTATTATTCATGGTCAATGATAATTCTAGCATTGGATTTAGTAAAATAACCTTTCCACTCTAACTTTATCAAATTTCTAAGCTTTTTAATGGTGTCCAATGTAAATTAGATTATATAAAATCTCAAAGTTGAAATTTTGTCAAAGTTGAAATTTTGTCATGTCATTTGTAAGAATAGAAACTAGGTGGTAATAATAACACCTCATTGCACAACTATTCAAACTAGATTTAATTGAGATAAAAAGGAAAAAAATCAACTTTGAATTGTACTTAAAAAATAAATTATCTTCTTAAAAATAAGATTTGATCATTGGTTACCCTAACATGCAAGCACTCTCTCTTATATTCATTAATCATGAAACAATTTACCAAATATAACACAGCATGTGTAAAAATGAGAAATTATTATAGAAAGACCTTTGGCTATTATAATTAATCAAACTTTGACAAAATTAAAATATGCTAACAATATAACAATATGTTGTAAGTCCAAAATAATTTCATTAATTCATTTATAATCTTAATATAGTTTAAAAATAAAAGATCACTTGGTCATGATATTAAATTCCGAGAAATGCCATAGTGAATAAATAGTTAAAAGATACTACCCATGTCTAGACAACAAAAAATATTTATAATCACCTCGACTTGAACTATGTTGAACAAGAGCACTGGAGAGTAATGAATATCATTTCTCAATTTTCTTTGTCTTCAACCTTCTATACCACATACCCATTGATTTGTACCTTAATATGTATTAGTTAAATATCTAATGGTCATCATTATATGTCCATACATCTAAGCTATGTTGAGTTTAGTCTTGGTTTTTCTATCTCAACTATGATCATAGTTTTCATTTGGAAACTATATTAAATGTTTAATATGTTATGTTCAAACTGAAGGTTTTAACCCCGTATAGAAATTACGTGCATACGAATTATAAAAACAGAAAATAAACAATGGCGAGAGCATAAAACATAAAACAAATATACACAGAGATTTTCCCCTGAATCACAAAACCATGACTACCAGATTGATTTTTCATTATATTCCTTTCAATGTTACAATACATATATATATATACATGTTGAAGCATCCATAAACCCCAATCCATTAACCCTGGAATAGAACATAATCGTAGTTCCCTTGACTAGATCTACAAAATACCAAGGACATAAAACCATCATGCCGAAAACCATGTGCGAAATCCATGCACAAAACCATAGGTACGTCCGCCCACCTAATATAGGGCCCTACAACACCCATTGTTTCTATACACCAAGAGAAATTCTCAGTGCTCACAAACTTTATTAATGCATCTACAATTTTCTTCAAAGTGTCCACCTATACTAGCAAGACTTTTTTATCTTCAACCATATCCCTCACAAAGTGATACTAAAAATCAATGTGCTTTGTCTTTGAATGATAAGCAAGGTCCTTTGCCAAGAAAATTGCATTTGGGCTGTCACAGTCTATCCTTAAAGCTCGTTGTAATAACCCCATACTTGAACACAATCCCTGCAACCAAACTGCTCCCTTGCTTGCATGAGTGGCTGCCATGTATTCTACCTCTGTAGTCGAAAGTGCCATTACAGATTGTCTCTTACTCATCCAACTGACTGCACCTCCAAATAGGTTAAACACATACCCACTTGTAGATCTTCTTTGATCCAAATCTCCAGCCCAATCTGCATCAACAAAGCCACAGATGTCCAATCTTGGTCTTCCTTGGTAGCACAAACCATAATCACTAGTGCCACGCAAATACCTGAAAACCCGCTTCACTGTTGTCCAATTCTCCTTCCCTGGTTTTGACATAAACATGTTCAATACTCCCACTACATGTGCAATGTCTGGTCTAGTATAGACCATTGCATACATTAGGCTACCGATTGCACTTGTATATGGAACACGGGATATGTCCTCTTCCTCTTCTTGTGTCTTGGGACATTGTTCAACAGATAACTTTACACCTACGGGTATAGGAACCTTCACCAGTTTACTATCCTGCATATTAAACTCTGCAGTATTGTCTCGACATACTTCCTCTGGTTTAACCAGAGCTTCCTCTTTTCCCGATCTCATTTAATTTCCATGCCCACAATATAGTTTGCAGCACCAAGATCTTTCATGTCGAATTTGGAGGACAATTGGGTCTCCAATTCCTAGATAATTTCTTTGTCATTTCCAACTAGCAGCATATCATCCACATACAAGACCAAATAAATAACATGATCACCAATTAATTTAAAATACACACAGTGATCTTCTTTGCTTCTAGTGAAGCCAAGTCCCCATATAAATGTATCAAATTTATGATACCACATCCTTGGTGACTGTTTTAACCCATACATAGACTTTTTTAACTTGCATACCAGTTCTTTCTTACCCTTCACCGCAAAGCCTTCAGGTTGCTTCATGTAGATCTCTTCTTCAATATCCTTGTGAGTAAATGTTGTCTTCACGTCCATCTCTTCTACTTCAAAATCAAAAGCAACAACAATATATAAAAGTAATCTAATAGAAGCTACCTTGGCAACAAGAGAAAAAATATCACCAAAATCAATTCCTAACACCTGGGAATAACCTTTTTCTACCAACCGAGCTTTATATTTCTCCACCTTGCCTTTTGCATTCATCTTCTTCTTAAACACCCATTTGTTGCTAATGGGTTTCCTTCCAGCCGACAACTCCACCAGATCCTAAGCCTCATTTTTGTGCAAAGATGTCATTTCATCAACCATGGCCTCTTTCCAGAGTTTTTCATGCTCTAAATATACTACTTCCCTCACAATTATGGGATCATCATCAGTAATAGATAAATAAAAATTAGAAAAGAAAGAATATGGACTATACCTTTCTGGTTGCCTTCTTTCTCGAACTGATCTTCTCACGGCTAGAGTTTGTGGCTCTTCATCTTCTGATTGCTCTTCTGTTGTAGATTTTGATTCTTCCCCCTTTAGCTCAAACTTTATCTTCTCATGTTCCTTTGGTAGGACTTCATGTTTAATAACATATTTCACCTCTCTAAACACCACATCTCGGTTGTACACAACCTTCCTTGTTTCTGGGTTCCAAAGCTTATAACCTTTTAAACCATCTGTATACCCAATAAAGATGCACCTTTCATATTTACTATCCAACTTTGTTCTGTTCTCCTTTGGAATATGTACATATGCATCACATCCAAATACCCTCAGATGTGAAAGAGAAGGTTTCTTACCAGCCCATACCTCTTTTGGAGTCTTATCCTCCAACGTTGATGAAGGTGATTTGTTGACTAGGTAACATGCAGTCTCCATCGCCTCTGCCCATAATTCTTGCCCTAACTTGACACCATTGAGCATGCTTCTTGCATTTTCCATCAACATCTTGTTCATTCTTTCTATAGCTCCATTTTGCTGAGGTGTATGGAGTAGTCTTATGTCGTGCTATGCCACACTTCTTACAAAACTCTTCAAATTCCTTCTTGCAAAACTCTCCACCGTTATCTTTCCTCGGCACCTTTATCTTCTTCTCTGTCTGGTTTTCCACCAGAGCCTTAAATTCTTTAAACCTGTCAAAGACTTTAGATTTCTTCCTGAGGAAATAGATCCATGTATTCCCTGAGAATTCATCTATAAATGATACATATTACATAGACTTACCCAGTGATGGAACCGACACAAGTCCAAACACATCACTATGCACAAGCTCTAATATTCGTTTCGCCCTCTTTGCACAAGAGGGGAAACTCACCCGATTCTGCTTCCCATATACACAACTTTCACAAAAAGAAAAATCTAGAGAAAAATTAGACATACCTTCTACCATACCATTACCATGAATTATTCAAAGGTCCTCCTCTCCAATATGTCCAAGCCTTTGATGTCATAGCATGGTCTTTTCTCCAGAGACCACTAGATTTTCTGTTCCACTTTCAGGGACCACAGAACTGTTACACCCATCAATAACAATGCTACCCTAAAGCTTGTAAAAAGTTCCAATCTGAACTCCCCGCATCAATACCAGTGATGCATGGACCATCTTGTAGGTGTCTTTCTTGAACACTGTTTTTACACCTGCATCATCTAGCTTGCTTACAGAAATCAGATTTCTGGCCAATGTAGGAATATGCAGAACACCTGGAAGTGTTATAATCCTTCCACCTTGTAACTTCAACTTGAATTTTCCACGACCAACGATTCTAACCTTCCTATCATCCCCTAAGAAAAAATCACCACCATCATATTTCTCATACTCACAGAACCACTCTCAATGGGGAGTGAAGTGAAAGGATGCACCTGAGTCAATCAACCATGCCTCATGATTTACATGTGTACTTGAAGAAGAAGCCAAGTACACATCCCCACCTTCATCTAAGGTGTTTTTCACCTCTACAGAAGGAGCATCATCGGATCCCTTTCCTTTCTTAAGAGCTTTCTATTTACAGTCCCCTTTGAAGTTCCCTTCCTTTCCACATTTCCATCACACCTTTACAGGTTTCCCTGGAGATTTATATCTCCCTCTAGATTTAGATCTCCCACTCGAGGACTTATTTCGGTTTTTGTTCTGGGACCATCCTCGTACATCAAGGCATCACGATTCTGGCCCTCCGTATTTTTCTGTCTCATCTCCTCCGACAACAAGGATGAGACTATTTCATCAAACTGCAAGGTAGTCACATTGCTACCTATTGCAACAGCTAGACTATCCCACGAATCTGGTAGAGAACACAACAAATTGATGCACTTATCTTCATATGAAATTTTTATATCAACATATAACAATTGGCTTACCATAGTATTAAAGGCGTTCATATGCTCTGTCACCAAGTCTCCATCCTTCATCCTCAATTTATACATCTTTTTCCGTAGGAATAGTTTATTCACCAGAGACTTAGATTGGTACAAGGTCCCTAACTTGTCCCACAAATCCTTCACCAAAGCTCCCCCTGATACATTCAATAATATTGAATCTGATATATACAACCGTATTGTGCTCTTTGCCTTTCAATCCAACTTTGCCCAGTCTTTAGGTGACATTGATATTGATTTAGCACCCGGATCTACCGCGATCCACTAATCTTTATCCACCAGCGGATCCTCCATCTTGAATTTCCACAACTCAAAACTCTAACCATTAAATTTCTTAATCTCTATCTTTCCACTGCTCACCATCTCCTTTCACCACAAGAATCGATCCCATAAATCTCCCATTGGACAAGGTCTACCACAGGCTCGAGCAAAACCCCTCAGCAACAAAGGCCTCCCCTGGAAGACAAAACAACTCTGATACCAAATGAATTTTTTAACCCCGTACATAAATTACATGCATACGAATTCTAAAAATAGAAAATAAATCATGGCGAGAGCATAAAACATAAAACAGATATACCCAGAGATTTTCCCCTGGATCCCAAAACTAAGACTACCAAATTGATTTTTCATTATATTCCTTTCAATGTTACAATACATATATACATAACGAAGCATCCATAAACCCCAATCATTAATCCTGGATTAGAAAATAATCATAGTTCCCTTGACCGGATCTAAAAAATACCATGGATAGAAAACCATCATGCCCAAAACCATGTGTGAAATCCATGCACAAAACCATAGTTAGGTTCGCCCACCTAATATAGGGTCCAAAAAAAAACACTGGGGCATTACCCCGGACCCCATTCAAGGGGGCTACCGCTCCCCCTATTTCCGCCCACCTTGTAACCTTCCTACACGTGAGGTAGTCATGGAAAGAATATAACACACACCCAACACAAACTTTATAAGTAATTTTTAAAATTGTATGATATAATTATGAATAATGAAAAAAGTTGATGTTGAAAATGTAGCGAAGGAAGGTATTTTGGCTTGTGCCTTAACTAGTAAAGACTTTGAATTGTCTTTCTCTAGCATGAATGTGAATTCATGAGATAGACTTCAATGTGATTAGTTGATTTTCAATTCATTGGAATGGTCATCAATAGACTTCATGCGTAGTGTTGGAGCTTTAGTTCATTGGAGTATTCTTAAGTTCGACTACAGGATTAAGTGACAGAGACAAGTCCAATTAGGACGAGTTAAGACTATAGAGAAAATTTTAGTTAGGACGAGTTAAGATTCAGAGACAAGTGAAGGGAGGATGAGTTAAGTCCTCAGTTAACTCGGTTCACAACTAGAGGAAATCAAGGAGAAACTTGAGCCGGTTAACTGAGAGCTAGTCCAAGAATAACTAAGACTTACTCCAATTAACTGGAAAAAGGAACTCATTGCACTAGTGTGAACAATTATTCGAACATGGCCTCCTTGCATGCATCGGAAGTCTATTAAGGAAAGAGAAGGATGAAGGCACAAAGATAGATGATTCTTTATTATTTCTAGAGCGCATTGGTTGAGGAACGAAGGTAAGGAATTCAAGGAGCAAGTTGAGATTAGTTTTAGTAGGAAACAATTGTGTGAGAAAGATGATATCAAAAGACAGATCCGAGAGCATCTTCTCAAGGTAAAGAGCAATGATCAAGGAGCAAGCCGAGATAAATTGTGGAGCTAAGATTAGAGAGAAGAAAGTCAAGATCTTTCTCAAACGTTATTTGTTGGTTGCAACAACAACACATTGAATTGTAAAATATTTATTTGCACAAAGAACAATCAATAAGAATACCACAACAAATAAAGCATGTTCCCCCATTTTGGTTTCCTAGGTAAAACAATGGTGTCAAATTTGTGTGTGCACGTGTTTTTATCTCAATTATTCTCCATTGTATGTTGAATGGTAAGATACTTTGTATCTTGGTGAAAGTTAAACATGGTTTCAATTTTAGTTGCCTTGATTTTCAATACATTCATCTAAGTAGTCAGAGAGTTTCAAGGAAATTAACATGGTATCAGAGTCATGCTCTGTATAAAAAAAAAAAAAAAATAGCACCAAAATTGTTCAATCAATGAAGAGAAAAGTTCAATCAGTAGGATTATGCTAGAGTTTCAAGAACAATACTTCGGATAGTAGTATGGAATTCCTAGGACTAAGGGCAGATCATTGTTTAGAGGAAGCCTCTAATTGCTTCTCATGGAGGGAGATGATTTTCGTGGTGTTGGAAGATAATTGGGTGCTAGAATTTGTGAAGAACCCACAAAATGTGCCTATTAATGCCCAATAGTTGATCCGGCACAATAAGAATGATGCCAAGGCCAAGAGGATCATTATTAAGGGGCTAAAAGACCACATTATCTCTCATCTCCAGGGGAAGAAGATAAGATATGAGATGTGGAAAACAATCTTGGATTTGTATTAGGGATCGAGTGATGCTAGGAAGCTTTCCTTGAAGGACAAGTTAAGAAATATCTAGATGAGTAAAGGAGAGCCCATCATCACATACCTTTCCAAGATAGCCCAGGTTCAGAATGAACTAGCTAGAGTGTGCGAGATTGTATAAGACAAAGACATTGTGAGTCTTGCGCTATTAGGAATTCATAATTATTTGGAGAATTTCCAAGATGCATTCATTGGCAGAGAGAATATTCCCCACTGGGAAAGGCTATGGGGATACTGCATCCAAGAAGAAATTGGAGCAAGATGAGAGTTGGAGTTTCAATGAAGATATAGGATGAGAAGAAATTTTCCTTGGTAGGCAAAGGAAGAAAGGCCAAGGGAAAGAAGAGCCAAGGCAAGGTCAAGTCTAGTCAAAAGGGAAACAAGAAGAAGAAAGATCTCAATAAGATCAAATGCTTCTCTTGCCACTAGTTCATACACTATGCCACTAAGTGTCCTAACCAAAAGAAGGGGTCTAATAAGGATCATGTGGCAACATCAGTCAAGGTAGATGATTTTACTTCTCAGTTTTGAGAAGGATTTCTCATTAATATCTTGCATGGAAATCTCAATGAGAAACGGTGTTGGGTACATGAATTATGGAGCATCATTTCACATGACCGGGAACAGTGAATATTCCAGCTAGTTGAAGGAGAAGGACATGCAGTTTCACATTAATATAGGAGATGTTGGATGTTTCTTGACCAAGGGTATGGGTACTATTAGTTTTGAGAGGGATTCTGGTAACATTCTCCATCTCAAGGATTTCCTCTATGTTTCAGGCCTTAAAATGAATCTTGTTTCTATTTCCACCCTAGAGGACAAGGGTTATGATGTCATTTTTAGCAGAGGAAAGGCCTACCTCAAGAACTTAGAATCTGGAGCCATGAAGCAGATTGGTGTGAGGGTGAAGAGCCTTTACAAGCTGCAAGTTGAGATAGACGTAACCTTGAGCAGCATGGCAAGGTGTGAGCATGGCAGATACATGGGGGAGCCTTGGCATTTGCATCATGGGGCATTGAAGATCCTTTAGTAGATAACCACAAGGCTACCATAATGCAGTATCGACCAACATGAAGTGTGCAAGGGTTGCACACTTGGAATGTATGCCAAGTCATCTTTTTAAGGTCGAGACAATAGAGCCAAAGGGATTTTGGAGTTGTTACATTTAAACATATTTGAGCCTTTCTCTTCTCCATCCCTCATGAGACACAAGTACTATGTCACTTTCTTAAATGATTATTCTCGGAATACAAGGATCTTCTTTTTGAAGAAGAAGGAGGAAGTCTTATCAAAGTTCATGGAGTTTAAGGCTTTGGTAGAAAACTAAATTGGGAAGAAGATCAAAGCATTGAGGAGTGACAATGGCGGGGAATATGTGTCCAATGCTTTCAGGGATGTGTGTGCCAATGAGGTAATTAGAAGACAAGATACAACACCCCACTAACCTCAGTAGAATGGGGTGGTTGAGAGGAAGAACCACAACATAGTTGGAGCAGCTAAGGCCATGTTGCAAGCCCAGGGGATGCCCATGTTCTTGTGGGAAAAGGCATGTAACACTATAGTATTTATGCAGAATAAGATTCCACATAGGGTGCTTGGGTGAGTTATACTAGAGGAGGTTTTTAGAGGAAAGAAGCATGATGTTTCTCACTTCTTCATTTTTGGGACAAGAGTTTACTTCCATGTGTTCAAATAGAGAAAAAATAAGCTAGAGCCCATAGTCAAAAAGGGAATTTTCATTTGATATTATGAGACACCTCAGACATACAAGGTGTACATATGACCACTTAAGAAGACAGTTATCAGGTGGGACATGAGGTTTAAGGAGGATAAAGCTCTAAGGGAGTCCTTGGAGTGAGAAGAGGTTGGAGTGCTTGAGGAGGAGTTGCTCGTTCCCAAGTAGGAACCTCATCTAGTACCATAGATTGAGTCTCAGCCAAGTGACAAGTAGTTTTCACATCAGGATGATAAGGAGTCATTGCAGGATGAGGAGGAGATACCAAGATAAGTGCAGGAAACCACTTAGTCAATAACTCCCAACACAAGGAGGAGGAGATCCAAGTGGGCCGAGAAGATGATTCAGGAGGCCCATGAGCGAGTTGAGACTCCTAGCTCTACATTTAGGCAGATCAAGCAGCCACAGAGGTACATCAGATACATGGCATTGATGACTAAGTTGTTAGAATCAAAGCCTTCTTGCTGTGAGGAGGTAACCTCTCAACAGGTTTGATGGGATGCAATGGTGGAGGAATATTCCTCCATCATGAAGAACGATGTCTGGGAGATTGTGCCATGCCCAAAGAGAAAATTAGTGGTAGGTTCATGCGTGGTGTACGTGGTAAAGCGGGGAGTAGATGGAAGTGTTGAGAACTAAAAGGCTAGGTTTGTAGCCAAGGGATTCTCATAGGTTGAGGGAAATTACAATGAGGAAACGTTTATTCCATTGGATCGTTATTCATCCATCGTGACGATTCTAGCACTTGCAGCTCATATGGGGTGGAAGATCCACTAGATGGACATGAAGAAATAATTCCTCAATGGGGTGGTTGAGGAGGATATTTATATGGAGAAGCCAAAGGGGTTTGAAATTTTCAGCAAAAACGCTCATGTTTTTTTGTTAAAGATAGCTCTTTATGGGCTCAAGCAGGCATCGAGAGCATGGTACACTTGCATTGATAGCTACCTTTATGGATTGGGCTTAACCAAGAGTGAGGTAGATGCCAACTTGTACCACATCACGGTTGGAGGGCTTCCACTCATTCTAGTGCTCTAAGTTGATCATCTTACCTTGACTGGGGTAGACATAATGATCCAAGATTGTAAGGCAGATCTTGCAAGAGAGTTTGAGATGAAGGACATAGGGATTATGCAATATTTCCTTGTCCTCAAGGCATGGCAGGGTGATGGCGAAATCTTCATGGGGTAGGGGAATTACATTATATAGATTCTTAGGAGGTTTCGTATGTAGGATTGCAATCCCATGACCACACCTCTAGTCACAAATTGGAGGAAGGTGGACACTACTAGAGCTATATGAGTAGATGTCATGTTGTACAGGAAACTCATCGGGTTTTTGATGTACTTAATCAATACACATCCTAACATATGTTTTTTAGTGAACCAAATGAGCAAGTTCATGATGGAGCCTACCAGAGTTCACTTGGTTGCTACCAAGCATGTCTTCAAGTATCTCAAATTCATGACAAATTATGGTTATGGTATAGACGGGTTGATGGAGTGAGGCTCGAGGGCTTCACAGATGCAGATTAGGTAGGGAGCTCCATAGAAGAGCACTTAAAGTTGTCTTTTCAGCATTAGGTCAGCAGTGGTTTCTTGGTTTAGCAAGAAGCATAGATCAGTTGCTCTCATCTCAACAGAGGTGGAATACATGGATGCCAAATTGGTAGCATGTGAAGCCATCTCAATGAGGAATTTGTTTGTCGGTCATTTTAGGCAGGTGTTAGAGCCCACCGTGATTTACTGTGACAAGAAAATTTGAATTAAGCTCTCTGGGAATCCAATTTTCGTGACTTCTTTAAGCAAAATGAGATCAGGTACCATCATCTTAGGGACTATGTGCAAAAAGGGATAGTAAAGCTACCGTACATTCCCACATATGAGCAGGTTGTAGATATCTTGATGAAGGCCTTAGTCAAAGGCAAGTTCGTGTTTTTCAAAGATAAGTTAGGAGTTGTATAGAATCCCTTCCTTGCTAAGAGGGAGTGTTGAAAATGTAGCGAAGGAAGGTCTTTTGGCTTGTGCCTTAGCCAGTAAAGACTTCAAATTGTCTTTCTCTAGTATGAATGTGAATTCATGAGATAGACTTTGTGTGATGAGTTGATTTTTAGTTTGTTGGAATGGTCATCACTAGATAGCATGTGTAGTGTTGTAGCTTCAATTTCTTGGAGTCTTCTTCAGTTAGACTACAGGATGAGGTGGCGAAGACAAGTTTAGTTAGGACAAGTTAAAACTGTAGAGACAAGTTCAGTTAGGAAAGGTTAATACTTCAGCGAAAAGTGAAGAGAGGATGATTTAAGTCCTCAGTTAAATCAATTCACAACTAGAGGAAATTAAGGAGCAACTCGAGCCAATTAACTGAGAGCTAGTCCAAGAGTAACTGAGACTTTCTCTAGTTAACTAGGAAAAGGAACTCATTTCACTAGTGTTAACAACCATTTGAACTTGGCCTCCTTTCATGCATCAAAAGTCTATTAAGACAAGAGAAGGACGAAGGAACAAAGATTGATGATTCTTTTTTGTTGGTAAAGCGCATTGGTTGAGCAGGAAATAATTGTGTGAGCAGGCTAAGATTAAAAAGTAGGGCCAAGAGCAGTGATCAAGGATCAGGGCAAGAGTAATTGTGGATTTGATATTAGTGAAAAAAAAGTCAAGATTAGGTTAGCAGGAAATAATTGTGTGAGCAGGCTAAGATCAAAAAGTAGGGCCAAGAGCAGTGATCAAGGATCAGGGCAAGAGTAATTGTGGATTTGATATTAGTGAAAAAAAAGTCGAGATATTTCTCAGAGGTTATTTGTTGACTGCAGTGGAAGAGCATTGAATTGTAAAAGATTTATTTGCTTAACAATCAATAAGAAGAACACAACAAAGAAAATAGGTTTTCCCATTTATGTTTCCTAGGTAAAACACTAAGGTCAAGTTTGTGTGTGCACGTTCTTTAATCTCAACTATTTTCTGTTGCGTATTCAATACTAAGGAACTTTGTATCTTAGTGAAAGTTAAACTTGGTTTCAATTACCTTGATTTTTAGTAGATATATCTAAATAATTGCAGAGTTTCAATAAAATTAACAGATATCAAATAACATATACTAAAAAACATCAATAATACATGATTATACTCTTTTTACACATAAAAAATAAAAATAAATAAATTATACCTATGAAAATTGATTAAAATTCATCTTTTGTATAATAAAAGCATTCCTTAGATTCATTATAATATCAAAATATACAAAATTTAAGAATATAACAAAGATGAACTAAATTTCCATCTTTATAAAAAAAAAAACTAAAATTGTATTATTAATTTAAAGATATAATAATAATAAAATAATAAATCATATTTAATAAATTAATAGTCATGATAAAGTTTAACAAAATATTTTTAAAGGAATGTTCATTAAAAATATATATAAATATATTTAATTTAATCTTTAATTTTTACTATAACTCTTCAATTAATAGTCATGATAATTTATTTTTATTTTTATTTTTTTCTTACTTTCTATTCATGAAAACATTTATGAAAAAACTATATGAGGGTTGAGGCGCTGACAGGTCTGGTTTAAGGTTTATTGGCAAGGCAGTCTTTAGGTAGTCGATGATTGGTTATCAATGGAGGAGGAGGTGGAACCGGACTAAACGTCGAATCCTTTTGAGTCGATAGGCATATTTTCTGCAGGGGTTGGGGCTCAATCATTGATGGTGGGTGTGGTATTGGTCCCGGGACTAACCTATTCCCGACATTTACCTAAATGTGACTACCATGGGGTCAGGCTGCCGGTGAAGTGAAAGGACTATTCGAGGGACAGGTCTACACAGGCTGATGCAGTCATCTTTGTTGGAGAGTTGGGGCATAATTGGGGGGCCACTAGGGTTACTGGGAATATTAGTTTCAGTTATTATCATTCCTCGGATTTGGGGCCTCCCTTGGAATTTTGTGACCCTTGTCAAGACAAATGGTGCTCTGCACAGTTACAAGGAATTCCTATTGATGTGAGGGCGGGGGTTTCTGGAACAAAATCATTTATAGGGCTGGTGGAAGAACCACTCTCTACATCAGGTAGTTTATTTGAGAATTTTCGGCCTTTTCTGGTTGGGGCTCTAGACTCATTTGATCTATGTGGAGGGGTGAGTATTGGGGTTTCTTCATTATTTGGGTGCCCACTAGTGGAGAGGAGAATGTTTCTTCTCCTTCTTTTTTTGAGGTTTTAAGGAATGAATTGAATGGTAAGAGTGTAGAGTGTGGTCATGTTGCGTTTACTCTTCCTAGTTTGGTGGGTTTTCAATCAATATTGAAACATAGGGTCGAAGATGCCAGAAAAAAGGGGCATAATAAAAAATAATTGTAGTGCGTATTAAATATTGTGGTGAATGATTAATTTTTGGGGGGGATGTGTCAATGTCCAAGTTGGTTGAATATTTAGATTTGGCTATTGTATATTGGGCCCATGGTAGACATTTGGGGGTCCCTTTTCTCAAGGACTAGATTAATGTGACATGGGGTTCTAAGTTTTCATATGTCCCCACGGTTCAACGGTTGGTGAAAGGATATTTCGATTTATTTATGCAAACCAAAGATGATGCTAAATGGGTGGTTGGTCTCACTGGAATGTGGCGATGATGCCTGTATGTTTTTCTAAGTGATCTGCACTATTTGATGCCAAGAGGGCTAAGGTTTTTGAGGAATTGGACTGGGTATGCCTCCCTTGTCATCCTAGTGGCTTCTGGGAGCTCGACTGTCTGAAAGAAATTGGGAATTATATTGGGAAATTCATTGAAGTGGATATATCATTTGTGGAGACTGGGGAAACGATGGTGGCTCCTAATTTGGTAAGATTGAAAATGCGAGAAGGTTTGATGGTTGAAATCCCTATTAAAATACCATAATAAACTTCAATCAAAATTTGGATTATGAAGGTATACCTTTTCGGTGCTATCGATGTCATAATTATGGTCACTCGGTTGATCAATGCATGATGCAGTTTCAGCCTAGGTTTGTGAGGGCGGATTCTGATGGTTTCAAAGAGGGAGTGTCAGGGGATGCACCGAATAAGGTGGGTGGTGGTGAATGTCGAGGTATGGAACATTTGGGGGGGGTATCAAAGAAGACATCTCCTAACTTTCACAAGGTGGTGGATCTGAAGGAGAAGGGTTCTACTAGCAGGGAAGAAGGGATGCATTTGACAGAGTCGATGGTATCTATTGTTGAAGTGGTTGGTACTCATGGTATGTCACCATTTGTTTCTATGGTTCATAATTCTCTGTCGTGCGATAAATCAGTTATTTTAGATATCATTTTGGGATTCAACTGCGTTAAGTAAGTCATCCACGTATGACCATTTCCATGAGAGGTAGTCGTAACTGACTAATTTCTCATGATTTTTGAATAGTTCACTTAGCACTCATTGCATCAGGTGATGCTCACAGGGGTGAAGAAGTGGGATTGAAACTAGTGAAATGAATCACATAGCATCAATCATCACTTCCGGGGTAGCAAGCTAAGTGGGCTTGATGCTATGTGATTCATTTCACTAGTTTCAATCCCACTTCTTCACCCCTGTGAGCATCACCCGATGCAATGAGCGCTAAGTGAACTATTCAAAAATCATGACAAATTAGTCAGTTACAACTACCTCTCATGGAAATGGTCATACGTGGATGACTTACTTAACGCAGTTGAATCCCAAAATGATATCTAATATAATGCACTGCGTAAACCCCCATACTTAAATTCAAAAAGAGTCAAGGGATCTCTACTTCAATGGTTCATGAGGCACAATACTTGCTAAGGTTTTGCAAATGGGGTAGCAAGCTAAGTGGGCTTGATTGTGGGGAAAACTCCACAGTTAAGCGCGCTTGAGCCAGAGGAGATCTGGGATGGGTGACCTCCTGGGAAGTCCTGGTTACCGGGTGCAAGCTCCGGAAGTGATGATTGATGCTATGTGATTCATTTCACTAGTTTCAATCCCACTTCTTCACCCCTGTGAGCATCACCCGATGCAATGAGTGCTAAGTGAACTATTCAAAAATCATGAGAAATTAGTCAGTTACGACTACCTCTCATGGAAATGGTCATACGTGGATGACTTACTTAACGCAGTTGAATCCCAAATTGATATCTAATATAATGCACTGCGTAAACCCCCATACTTAAATTCAAAAAGAGTCAAGGGATCTCTACTTCAATGGTTCATGAGGCACAATACTTGCTAAGGTTTTGCAAATGGGGTAGCAAGCTAAGTGGGTTTGATTGTGGGGAAAACTCCACAGTTAAGCGCGCTTGAGCCAGAGGAGATCTGGGATGGGTGACCTCCTGGGAAGTCCTGGTTACCGGGTGCAAGCCCCGAAAGTGATGATTGATGCTATGTGATTCATTTCACTAGTTTCAATCCCACTTCTTCACCCCTGTGAGCATCACCCGATGCAATGAGTGCTAAGTGAACTATTCAAAAATCATGAGAAATTAGTCAGTTATGACTACCTCTCATGGAAATGGTCATACGTGGATGACTTACTTAACGCAGTTGAATCCCAAAATGATATCTAATATAATGCATTGCGTAAACCCCCATACTTAAAATCAGTTATTGTTTCTCTTTATTTTGCTTCAACTACTTTAGTTTCCTCGTTATGGTAGATTGCATCATTCCTAGTATTGAGTAGTGCATTATGACTCCTAGAGTTATGGCTTTGTCTTTGCTCTCGAGCAATTCAAAAGAACAGTGTATTTGATATTCGTTGTGTAATCAGGTGATTTTGGATAGTGATGGTATAAGTGATTCTTCTAGCTTAGGGTTGGCTTCCACCTTACCTATGTTCTTTAGGGATAAAGGTCAGAAATCATTACTCTCGCATGCACAAGCTCATGCGAAAATGGATTTAGCATCTAGGAGACAGTCTTCTATTGAATGGGCACTCAGAGTAGCGAAACCTAGGATTGTGGTTACCTCATGAAGTTTTTGTCATTTAATTGTCGAGGGTTGGCAAGCCCGTCTAAAAAATTGTCACTTCACAGACTGGTAATGGATATTAAGCCTAATATTATTTTCCTACAAGAGACTTTGGGTATTGGTTCCTGGGTGAAGGCTACTCTGGATTCATTACTTTGGGATTGGAAATTTGAGCCTATTGATGTTTATGGTCGATCTGGTGGCTTGGCAGTGGGATGGCTAGATAGGACTTGTTGTTGTGAAAACATTTGGGGTTTTGAGTCGGGTATGGGACTCGAATTTTTCTCGACGAATCTGGATGCCTCCCCTTTAGTTGTTAATATCTATGGTCCTTATATTGATTGTATCCCCTTTTGGGAGAACCTATTTGGTAAATCACTTTTCGAAAATAGGAATGTGATTTTGAGTGGTGATTTAAATTTTACTCTGGGGGCTTCTAAGGTGTGGGGTGCTAATGCTAATCTTGATGCTCTTTCTCCTTTTTTCATCAATCTATTGGATTCTCGTGGGCTGGTTGATATTGAACATATTAAATTGAATCATACTTGGAGAAATCGTCGATTGGCTAAGAATGTTATAGCTAAGTGATTGGATCATTTCTTGGTGGTTGAGGATGTTTCTTCGTCTTTGTATTCTTTGAGGCAATGTGTGTTTTATGGTGGAGAATCATATCATAATCCAATTATGTTTGAATGCAAAGGGTGGGGGAGGAAACCTACGAGCCCATTCAAATTCAATGTTGAATGGTTGAAATATGAGCACTTTGTTGACCTGGTTTCAAATAATTGGATTCCTTATTACCAACATAGAGGTCATGCGGAGGTTCAGTTTGTGAATAATTTGAGGAAGATCAAGCAAATTACTTCGGCTTGGGCTCATGAAAAGAGATGTAAGGATGATCGGGGATTAAAAGATATTGAGGACATGCTTTTTATTTTAATAGAGGGGAATGGTATGAGTTTTCAATTGGAAGTGGATTAGTTGGAAGTTACAGGGCTTGAGCGCAGAAGGAGGGTCATGTTGGTTGAGCAGGAGGCAACTTGGTGCTTAAAAAGAAGGGCCACTTGGATGCAGAATGGAGATGAGAATACAAAATTCTTCCAAGAAGTTGCTCGAGGTAGGAAAAGGAATAATACAATATCGGAGTTAGTTGATGAGGTTGAGACTAGAAATTCCTCCTTTGAGGGTCTGTCTCAATTGGGGGTGAAACATTTCAATGATCTTTACAAGGACCCAGATGGGACTTCATGATTGAGGAAATTATTCATGTGCCTCAATTGTTCCCTAGGTTTATGGAAGCGAATGACAATGTGGAGATGATGGTCGATGTGAAAATGGAGTTGAAGATAGTTATTACATCCTTCCAGAAGGATAAGAACCCTGGACCGGATAGGTGGTCAGAAGAATTTTTTATGGGCTTTCTAGAATTGATTGGAGAGGATCTCCTTCGGGTTATTGATGAATCTCATTCAAAAGGATTTATTCACCCTCCTTTTGATGCCACATTTATTGCATTGATTCCCAAGTCAGATAAGTTGGGTTCACTTGACGAGTATCAACCTATCTCACTATGCAACTGTTTATACAAGATTATATCCAAGGTTATTGCACGCCGGCTAAAGGAGATTCTCTCTGATAGGATCTCAAGGGAACAATTTGGTTTTCTGGAAGGTAGATAGATACATGAGGCTATTGGGGTGGCACGGGAGGGCTTACACAGTTTAAAGAGTAGGGGATTAAAAGGTGTTGTTATTAAATTGGATTTTTTGAATGCCTATGATCGAGTCAATTGACTTTATCTCCGACTTATTTTGACACATTTGGGATTTGATATGAGTTCCATTCGATGGGTTATGAGCTGTGTGACCTCAGTATCCTTTGTTGTACTAATTAATGGGGTGAATTCACCCTTTTTCACTCCTGGGAGGGGTCTTCGTTAGGGGTGTCCACTATCCCCTCTATTGTTTTTGCTAGTTGTGGAGATTTTGAGCCATTTTCTGGATCAAGAGAAAATCACTGGCAGCTACAGAGGGTTCCTATATTTCAGGTTTTGTTCATCTCCCATCTTTTGTTTGTCGATGATATTTTGATATTTTGTTATGGGTCGTGTCAAGATGTGGATAAATTGTGTATTGGGTTAGATTTGTTTAAGAAAGCTACGAGAATGGTTATAAACCTGGATAAATCCTCCATTACCTGTTCCAATCTTGAGGCGGTGTGTCAGGCCAGGAGTAACTCCAGTTTGGCAGAAAACTCATAAAACTGATTCGATTTATTACATTAGGTAGCTATTGTTATATACAAGAATGTGACTGCTCAGTTCATCTTCTGATGACTGTTCACATTCCAGGTTCACCCAACCGCAGAGGATTAGGTGTCAACATTCCCCCCCTTAATCTGAAGGGATGTTGGTGAGTCCAAGCATCATTCTGAATCTTTCAAGCTTTTCTCTTCCAAGCGCTTTGGTGAAGATGTCTGCAATTTGCTCATTTGTGGAACAATGATGGAGATGGATTGTTTTGGCCTCAACATGATGTCGGATCAGATGATATTTAGTATTGATGTGCTTTGTATGATCATGGAACTTTGGATTCTTGGCCAACTTTATTGCAGAGGTGTTGTCAATCATGAGTGGAGTTGATTGTACTTGTTTTACCTGCAAATATTCAAGAATTTTCCTGAGCCACACAATTTCTTTCGTTGCTTCAGCTGCTGCCACGTATTCTGCTTCTGTTGTGGAATCTGTTGGAACTGATTGTTTGTGTGATCTCCAAGACTCATAGCATATCCTGAAGTAGATACCCCAGTTTCTTTGTCTCCATCGAAGTCTGAATCAGAGTATCCAATCAAGCTGAAGTAGTCCACCTGTGTATACTTGATTCCAAGGTCTTTAGTTCCCTTCAAGTACCTTAGAACTCTTTTTGCAGCAGACCAATGTCCCTCACAAGGCTTTTGCATAAACCTGGAGAGGATTCCAACAGCAAATGAAATGTCTGGTCTGGTAGTAGTGAGGTAGATGAGACTTCCTACAAGCTGTCTATACTTTGTTGCATCCTCAAATTCCTTTCCTTCAACAGATGTGAGCTTTAAGTTTTGTTCCATTTGAGTAGAAAGAGGATTGCACCTTTTCATGCCAAATCTGTTTAACAAATCTCCAATGTATTTCTTTTGAGAAAGAAATATGGATTTTGGATGTTGGGTTACTTCAATGCCAAGATAGTAATGAACATAGCCCAAATCAGTCATTTCAAAACTTTTCCCCAATTCCTTCTTTATGGATGCAATGTAGCTTTCATTGTTCCTTGTCATTAAAAGATCATCTACATATACCACAAGATATACAACTGTTTTTCCAATTTTCTTGACAAATATAGTTGCATCATCAAGATCAAAATGATTGAAGTTGAGTTTCAGAAGATGCTTAGTTAGTTTTTCATACCAGGCTCGCAGTGCTTGTTTGAGGCCATACAAGGACTTCACAAGTTTGCATACTTTTTGTTCATGTCCTTTCACAGCAAATCCTTCAGGCTGGGACATAAAAACATTCTCTTTTAGGTCTCCATTCAAGAAGGCAGTTTTTACATCCATTTGATGGACTTTCCAACCGTTCTGAGCTGCTAGTGCAAAGGGTGTCCTGATGGTGGCCCATTTTGCTGTGGGGGCAAAAGTTTCCTCATAATCGACCCCTTCCTTCTGTGCAAAACCTTTTTCCACAAGCCTAGCTTTGTGCTTGTCAAGTGAGCCGTCAGCTTTGTACTTGTTCTTGTAGACACACTTGCAGCCAATTGGTTTGGTTCCAAATGGAGGATCAACTAGCTTCCAAGTGCCATTCTTTATGAGGGCATCATACTCCTTTTGCATCACTTCTTTCCATTCATCATGAGAAGCTGCTTCTTTGAAGGAAGTTGGTTCAAAATCTGTACACAAGTTCAATTCACAATCATAAGAAACATCCATATCAACAGGTGAATTAGAGTCATCTACATCACCTCCATTTTGTCAGTTTGAATTTCTGGTTCCTGTTTTTCCAATTTCATCAAGATGAACACTTTCAAGTGTCTTTGTCAGCCACTTTGGGGGACCTTTCTGAGATGGTCCGGGCTGCTCTATTGATTGAGTTGGGACTGAATCAAGATTGAGTCTCTCAATTCTATCAATTACATCACTTAAAGCATCATCCATTGTTGGAATTTCATGCAGGGGAGATTGTTCTTCAGAAGAAGATTCCACATGTTGATCTAGTATAGGAATCCCCCCTTCAAGATGTGGAATCTGATTATCAAATTCTTGAAATGATTCCGTTTTTGCGAATCTATCCAAGCGATCAAGTTGCCTCTCAACAACATTGTCAGATTTGGATGATTCAAGAAAAATGACATCTCTAGATACAACAACCTTTTTATTTGCTTCATCATAGAGGCGGTATGCTTTGGAGGTGTTTGAATACCCCAGGAAGATACACTTACGACTTCTAGCACCAAGTTTTTTCTATGTACCTTTGGTATCAAAGCATAACAGGTGGAACCAAAGATCCTGAGATGTTTTACCGAAGGAACATGTCCATACCACAATTCATAAGGAGTCTTGTTTCTTATAGCATTAGATGGACATCTATTCTTTATATATGCAACACATAGAACAGCATCAGCCCAAAACATTATCTTTACATTTTTGAAGAAAGGCATGGATTGTACCATATTCAAGATTGTTCTATTCATTCTTTCAGCTACACCATTATGTTGGGGATTATAAGGCACAGTTGTTTGATTTTTGATCCCATGTTGGCGAAGATAGTTTTCAAATTCATTTGATGTATATTCTTTTCCATTATCAGTGCGAATAGACCCAATATGAGATTGTGCATCATTTTCAATCCATTTATGAAAATTCTTGAATGTTTGAAAAGCATCAGATTTGTTCTTTAATAAATAAACCCAACACATTCTGGTGTAATCATCAATATGTCATGATATATTTATTTCCATTTGTAGAAGGAACAGGCATTGGACCACATAAATCTGAATGAATGAGTTCAAGCTTCCTATGTGCTCTTGAATGTGAATCATGAAAAGATTGTTTTCTATGCTTTCCTAGAATGCAAGCATCACATTGCTTATGTTTCCTAGGAATTGTAGGCAAACCAGCAACACCATTTTTCTTCAATAAGCGGAGAATGTCATAGTTTAAATGTCCAAATCTAGCATGCCATAATAAACTTGATGGAAGTGTACCTTCTTCATGATGAGAAATATATGAGAAATGTTGTGCATGAGCAGAGGTTCCTTGCAGTTTGAGAAGCCTTTCTTCTTCTATTCCCCTCATGACAAGTGAGTGGTCAGATGCTTTTCTTACCTCAAGCTTGCCATCAAACATATGAATGGAGTGACCTTGCTGGCGGATGTGGACCAAGGACAGCAAGTTTCTCTTGAGTTGTGGGAGATATAGAACATGATCCAGAAGAAAGTTTGGAAGACCAGGCAGTTTAAGCTTGATTGTGCCAAGCCCTGATGGCTTGATTTTTGACTGATTTGCAAAGTATACTGCTCCATCAACATTGTCAGTGAAATCTTCAAAAAAATCTTTTCTATGAGTCATGTGACAGGTTGCTCTTGAATCAAGCAACCAATCATTTTTCGAAGAAGCAAGTGAAGCATTAAACAAATCTTCATTTACTCCAATGTTACATTGTGCCTCAATATAGTGAGCGGATTCAGGTGCTTTACCTTTGTCTGTATCATCAGTTTTACCTTTCTGCTGGTTTCTTTTCTGCTCAATTTTGTCCCATGGTAGCTTGCATGTAGAAGCATCATGTGATCCATTTCATTTGCAGCGAATGCAATGCAGATCTGCCTTTTCTCCTTGAGAATGTCTGCGCCCCCTGCCTCTGAAGTATCTTCCTCTTCCTCTTCGTCCACCTCTTCCTCTTGTAGAATCTTGAGCAGGATGCTTTTCTTTATGAGCAAGGCAAACAGTCTCTTTAGAAGATTCAGGGACTGTCTCCTTTCCAAAGGCTTTCTCTCTTTCAGCAAACTTTTTCACAAGAGAGTCAAAGGTTATATCTTTAAGATTTCCATTTGTTTGTAAAGACTCAAGATAATTGGAGTAGGTAGAATAGAGTGCCTTGAGAAAAACAATAAGAGGGATATCCAGCTCAACCTTAGTGGATTTAATATCATGCATTATAGACTTTACTTCAGATGCAAGAGCAAGAGGATCATTATTTTTCAGTTCAAGAGTGAAGAGTTTAATCATGAGCTGAACAACTTCAAGTGCAGAATGTAAGTCATAGAGTTCTTTCAGCTTTTGTAAAGCTTCAAAGGCAGTTGAATATGATGAAATATGGTGACTTACTTCTTCATTTACAGATGCTGCGATTAATGCATAGGCTTTGATGTTCTTGTTTTCCCAAATGATGAGCTCTTTGTCTGATGTAGGCTGCACTGGGTCATTGTATCCTTCTCCGACACACACTCCTTTCCACAACTCATTGAAGATGAGGGTGTGTTTTATCATCCGGGACCATTCAGGATAGTTCTCCTTGCCAGTGAGAACTATTCCTACCATAGAGATGATTGAATGCATTTTGTAAAAAATACTTCTGCTGATAAAAAAAAATTCTGCTGATAAATAAATTCTGCTGATAAAAAAAACTTTCTGCTAATATACAGTGAAGTTGTACTCAAAAGGGGATTCTCAAAATATTTCAAATGTCTTCCTTACGTTACAACCTTATGCACTATATTTTCTTCAAATCCCTCTAATGTTTGATAGAAGCATCAGCATTTCATTGAAATATTATGTACATATCACTTCAATGTTTTAAAATGTAATATATTTATATATTACATATCACTTTAATGCTTTAACTTTACAACGCAACATTACCATTCAAATGATTTAAATGATTTTAAAAAAAAACTGCGCAATACTACTATTCACCTCCACAAAACGGTGACTATGAGGTTGTTTTGAACGAGGTCAGTTCATAGTCGTTCACAAAATAAAACCGCAGAGACCGACAGTTACCCTTCAGCATTCAAATGTTACCCTTCAGCATTCAACAAACCAATCAACATGATGTAGCATTTCGGTCTTCATTCAACAAACCAATCAACATAATGTAGCATTCCGGTCTTCGAACGACTTTTCAAAGAATTAATGCACTGGATGAAGGAGAAGGTTCATCGCACAGAGAGGTCACAGTGCTGCCGATTCATGTCCGTAACCGAAAGGGTTTGCAGGCCGCTTATGGTGCCCCAAGCCAAACGCCCTCTGCTCTTGTTATTCTTGAACAGGTATTCGCACTATGTGAACAAATCTTAAAAACGTCTACGCTGACAAACGCAGAAGCTTCATCGATGGTGGCACCCTGGTATGAAATGCTTGTTTCATAGCTTGGAGGATGTAAACGAAATGAACGAAATTACAGAAGGGAATGGCCAGCATATTCAACATACACCACTCAGCATTCAACGCTAAGGAATCAAAGTAATGCAGATATCATTGAACGCAGAATACCATGTTCTAGCGCCATGTCAGGCATCAGGCATCAGCGCTTCTGTCTGAACATTATGGACAGATGTGCAGCGCTGGCAGAGGCAGGATATTTCAGGACAGAGTAGCGCTCAGGACAGAGTAATCAGGTGAATGCAATGCAATGGAGGCAGAGCAGCGCTCAAGACAGAGGCAGTGGCAAAAATGAAGGGAGTTACAACTATTTTTAGGACTGGCTCTGATACCATGTCAGGCCAGGAGTAACTCCAGTTTGGCAGAAAACTCATAAAACTGATTCAATTTATTACATTAGGTAGCTATTGTTATATACAAGAATGTGACTGCTCAGTTCATCTTCTGATGACTATTCACATTCCAAGTTCACCCAACCGCACAGGATTAGGTGTCAACACGGTGGAAATAGACTATTTATCCTCTAAGTTTGCTTGTCTTGTATTGGATATTGATGAGGACCTCAAGTATCTGGGTTTCTATTTAAAGCCTAATGATTATCGGAAAACTAATTGGCAGTGGTTAGTTGCAAAAATTGAGAAGCACTTGAATGTATGGACCCATCAATGGCTCTCGAGAGCTGGCAACTTAGTTTTGGTCAAGTTTGTCTTGGAGGCTATACCAACTTATTGGATGTCACTGTCTTAGATCCCAAAGGGGACTCTAGAAAAGATACATCAGTTATGTTTTTTTCTATCTGTGGAGGGGACATAAGGATAAAGGTTTGTCTTGGGTTCGTTGGGATGCAATCTCAATTCCAAAAGCTATGGGAGGTTGGGATCTGAAGAACATATTCATTTTTCAAAGGCATTGGCGGCTAAGGTTGGGTGGCGTCTAATCTCCACAAATAGTCTGTGGACTTCTATGGTGATTGAGAAATATATTAAACCGTATACTCTGACTGATTGGATGAGGCTTCCTTCATGGATTGTTGGGAATTCCTCCACGATGTGGAAGGCATTGTTGAAATCTTTTGAGATTATGAGTAGTTTGGAATGGAGGGTAGGAGATGGGAAGTCGATTTGGGTGGGTTTTGACCCATGGCCGAGAAGTGGTATAAAACATGTTCTTCCTAAGGATTTATGCACCTTTCTTGTTGAGGCTGGGATTATAACACTTCATCAGATCTAGAATCCTGATACAACCACTATTTGGCAACAAGGTTGGTTACCTGGGGTGTGCCTTAATCTGTTGGGTGAACATCTTGATTGCTATAATAGATATACAAATGCGCTCTCTGTTGCACACATTCGGATCTCTGATAGGGTGGATGTATTGGTTTGGGAGTCTGTATTGTTAGGTGTTTATACACCTAAGGCGGGATATATTAGGCTTAGTGTGTCATTATTTGTGCGGAATCCTAAATGGTGGCGGTGCAAGTTATGGAAGATTCATTGTCATGCAAAAACAAAGTTATTTGGTTGATTGTTGTTGGAGGGTAAGCTACCTACATGGGATTTTTTTACAAAAAAGGCAGTTTAATGGCTCAGGATGGTGCTTCTTGTGCAAAATTTCATTGGAAAATATTCCTCATTTATTTGTTAAGTGTCCATTTTCCTGTGTTGTTTGGAGGGAGGTTCTCGAGTACTGGGTCAACTATTTGTATAGGTGGGTAATTCCTTTTATGAGGCTTACCTGGCATGGTTTTCTGAAGGTTCCTATAAGAAATTTCAGGCTCTTCCTTTGATTATTGTCTAGGTATCTAGCTGGCGAGGAATGCTACCATTTTCCATGACAAACTCTACATTTCTTTGGTGGTCATTGTTCAAGCTATTGGTATTTTCACACATTTTTCATCCTTCTTCCAAGGGGAACACAACTATTGGAGGAGCAGGGGTTGTCCTCTTTCTCTTTGCAAATCAGTATTATTATTTCTCGGCATGCTTAGGGGAGGGGAGTAATATTTTTTCTAAATTAATGGGCCTATACATTATTCTCCAACAAGCAATCCTGAAAGGTTATCGGGTTATACAAGTCTATGGGGACTCACAGATCGTTGTGCATTGGACAAATAGGATTCAACGTTGTCATAGTATTCACCGATTGCCAATCATTAAGGATATATTTCTCTTTATACAGAAGTTTGATCTTTTTTCAATAACACAATTTTTTACGGGGAGAGAAATGTCCTAGCAGATGAGGCTGCCAAGAAGAGTTTGGTGCTTCAGGTGGGACTGATGCAGATTGAAGATTTCCTTCCAAATGGGAGGAGGGGTATATCTCATCGTCCCTTCTGTGAGAGGGGCACTATATAATTTGATGAAAATGATATAGTGTTGTAGTTTGGACTTGATTAAGGTGATAAATTTTGTATTTTGATCAGTAATATATAATATAATATTCGATATATATGGACAATATATGGATCATATGATATCTGAAATATATGCACTGCATATATCTACAAATGTAATTTCTATCTTTTTAAAAATATGTTTATTGAAAATTATAAATATATTTAATTTCTAATATATTTGTTCTTTAATTATAGTGAACTTGATCATCCATTATCTTAGAAAGAGCGTTGAATTTTAGTTCAATTTCTTTCAATTAAAATGATCCATTTATAAATATGTAATGGAGAGAATTTACATAATTTTTACAAGTGGTCATCCAATCTTTTAGGTGTTTTCCTAGATGAGATGTGTGAAGTGTGCAAGTAAGATAATATTTTTAGTTTTATTTCTTATAATTTTATTTAACTATTTTAAGATAGAATTTATTTTTCAATTTAAACTAATTTAATTATTTTTTCTTAAAAAAAGGTTATATACATTTTTAATGATTGTAATCTCCTTTCAAAAATGTTTATATATTAAGAGGAAGGATGTTTTAATAATTTAAATATTTTGGGAATAAAAATTTGATGTGATGGAGGATATGGCATCTAGGGTTTCTACTTTCTTTGGGCTTTTGTTGGGCATAATCGTCGTTCATGGTCCAGGGAGTCTTTTTGTCTTTCATTATAGGAATCTAAGGTTGGAGGAAATCTCGATCAAGCCCATCAATGGCCATGAAGGGGGGTGTTGTTGGGTCTTATTTGTGGAAAATTGACAGTGACTTTGTCTAGTTGTGTTTTTGGATCTAATAGGTCTGAAAGGGATCGACCGCGTGGATGGTTTGCTACAATGGGCGAGTTTTGGATGGGATTGTGAAGGATCTAGGGTTCTTATAATTTTCGTGGGTTTTCTACAGGGCGTCATCGTCGCTCATGAGCTAGGGAGTGAATATGTTTTCCTTTGCGGGATTCTATAGATGGGGAACATCTCGATCACACCCATTTTTGGCTATAAAAGGTCATCATGTTAGATCCTATATCTGGAAAATCAATAGATTTTTTGTAAATTTGGGTTTCTAGATTTGAACGAATCGAGATGATGTGACTCTGCGAAAGATCTAATAGGTTGGATGTGTCTTGGGTGCGAGTGCAAAGGATCAACTTTTCATTCAGCTAACATATTTGATACAGTGAAAAGGTTGTGGGGGAAGTCTTTATGTTCAATCATTGATGGAGTGGTGCCCAGTGGGTGATGTATGGGTCTTGCATGCACAATGGAGTTGCTCAATTTCTATTTTTCTTACAGCAAGCACAGATCTCTTACTTTTTTATTGTGTGGCACAGAGGCGTCAAAGGAGATACCCCTTATGTTAGATCTGGGGCTAGAAGCATTGAAGCTCGGGGTTTCACCCTCTCATGGGATACATTGCCATTTATTTCTCCTAGATCTAGCTGAGAGACTTGTAGAGAAGGAAAAAATCATATTTTCCTAAAAAACCTCAATGGGAAGACTTATGTCTATTGGATCTAGAGTTTAGATCTAGTGGAAAATCTTAAGCAAACCATTCAAAACAACCTGGGTGTACCTGTATTTTTACAAAGTTTTATATTTGAAGGGGAATTAATGCAAAGATCCTTTCAGTTGAAATATTTTGGCATTAAAAGGAACTTAGCCATAATATTAAGTCTAAGGTTGCAAGTGTGAGCTTCAGGACACAGAAACCCTAAGGGACCAGCCGCATTCAAGGATGCAATGAAAGGGAAGAGTGTTGCTCTAGTTGGTCGTATCCAAAATATGCAAGGACCTTACATAGTCGAGCAAATGGACAAGGTACTAGCTATGGATGTAAAAACTTCAAAGGTAAAATCATATTTTTTTTTTTTAACAAGATCGGTTGCTATATATTGATTGAAAAAAGTAATAAGGCATGAAGCCATACATAGGTTGCTTCGAGAGCACTACAAATCCAAGGAGAGAGCATGAGGTTCCTATCCTTGAATTGGTTTCTGTAACTTCTGACTAAAAAACAACTATTGCTACTATAAATCCGGACATACTGGTGGCACCAAAACTTGCATTTACAGCACATAGTTAATCAATGGAAATATGACTGATATTTCTCGCTGTGGAGTCCTCTGGGTGCTGATCTGCTTCCATTGGCTTTGCGCTTGAAGATGTTGATTTTTCTTTCTGCTTTGCTTCCATGATTTCCCTTAGGATTGCCAGCGATTCCTCAGCATGAATGCATCTATTGTTGAGTCCGTTGAACTGCTCCTGAAGTGAATGAACCCTATGGAGAAACAGGTTCATTTCTGTGCGGTATTTGGTGTGAAGAATTCTGAACTGCTCATCAAATTTTGCTTCCAGGCTTCGAATCTGTTCAGCGTGCCTGGCTTCCATATTTCGCACTTGATCTTCCAGAGTTCTTTGTTGAGCTCTGACCTCATCAAATTCGGCCTGAAGGTCGCGGCAGTGAAAGCATTGCTCCGAACGAGCCATCACTAATTGGGTTTGGGTGCTATGAGGGACGCTTCCAATGTAATGGTCAGCTGACTCCTCCTTGCTGCGGGAGAAGAAAAGGAGGGGCCGGATGATGATGCGCGGTGTTTCAAGAGAGCTGGAGGTTATTGATAATAAACAGAAGGGCTTCGAGCTTACAGTTCTCGCTTTCTGGGTAAGAGAAGGGAAATAAAGGGTAGTCTGATTGATAACGCACAAGATTGAAGAGGAAAAAATTGAAGATAGAGAGGATGAGCCAGAAAGGGGCGAACTTGAGGGGCAAGAAGGAAGGATGGGGGACGGCCAGCAAAGGTGCAGAGCATAGAGCAGAGACTGTTGAGAGAAAGGCGCTATAGCTCTCAGCTTCCCACTGAAGCTAATCCTGTAAAAAACCACGATATAGATTAGAGGAATGATAAATAAAGCAGGAAGATTCGATACCAGAGATGGAGATCGTCTTCGAGTCTGGACCTACAAACTACAAACTAAGGAATTAATATGCAGGTTTAATGGATTATGGTCGAGACCTAAAGAATTATATCAGTGGGTGTTTTCTTCTTGGAAAACAAATTGTGATCTCTACTTCTGCTCAAAGGGTTTCTTCATAGTTCAATTTAACTCACAACAAGAAATGGAAAAAGTTATAAAGAAGGGTTATGGTTTTGGGGTAGAGTTAGGCTAATTAAAGAAATTTTGAGGTCTAAAAAGGGTCTCAAAACAAAAGGGTACAATAAAAATCAAATTTATAAGAACCAATAGGATTCAATATGACGATGTCAACCATGGGGATGATTCACCATTTCTAGAGTAAAAAAATAAAAATAAAAACAAATAACTAACTTTTCAACTCATATTTTCAACTTCTCCTTACTGTTTTACTCAAATTTAGAGTGGGAGCACTCATTGGATGCAAAATTTAATTCCTCATCCAAGGAGTACCCATGTTTCATACTTTTAATGGTCGCTACTACATGAAAAATGAAAAATATGATTGCAATCGTGTTTTTTCATTTATTTCTCATTTTTCGTGTAGTAGGGTTCATTTAAAGTATGCAACATGGATACTCCTTGGATGAGGAATTAAATTATGCATTCAACGAGTGCTCCTAATCCAAATTTGAGTAAAACAATAGGGAGACGAGTTGAAAATATGAGTTGAAAAAGTAATTTTTCCCTCTAAAATTTGATGATGTAAGCTAATCTTATTTTATTATTTCCACCATTAATTTATAATATTCTTTAGGAGACCTATTTTAAACATCAAAATTTCTCTAATGCATTACCCCATGGTTCCCAAAATTTGATGCTACAAGCATGGTGGTAACAACAATGCCAGTACAAGTGAGATTACCAAATCTCCCGTTTCCCTTCTGCCATCATCAAGTCCTGGAGGATATTGAAAATAATCTAGGTAAATTCAAAAAAATGGACTTTGACATAACAATAAAATGTATCTTTATATTTGCCAAAATTTGTGTAGAGATAGACCTTAGCAAAGGTCTACCTAATCGTATTCATTTAACATATGAAAACTTTCATTGGAATCAAGATTTAGCATATGAGAATACAACATTTAGATGTTGAACTTGTTTTCAAACAAGACACCTGCAGAACACTTGCCCACGAAACAAAACAAAACAAAAAAAGATCCCTAAAATGAAAAGGAGGCAAGCCTCTAAGCCAAGGGGTTGGCAGTTTCCTGACATTTCTAAAGACGAAGAAGAAGAACCCTTGGAAAATACCCCAAATGGATGAGTTGGGGATGAGTCAAGAACCATGACTCATAGCCAGAAGGGCACTAAATCAACAGAGATCGTAGCATCAAAACAACAGAAAGTGGAAACACCAATTGAAAAGGAATTGGGGCCCTATAAAGAGATCATGTGTATCAGAGAGCTCGGACTCAGACAATCAAATCCCCCTGTAGTCAAATGAAAATCAACTAGAAATACTAACAACTACTCCCCACCAAGGAGTTTGGCAATAAGTACAGAAAAAGAAAGGCAAAAAGGTGAACTTAAGTGACAATCAAAAGGACATTGAATCAACAAAAAGCATAGCATCATAACAACAAAAACCGGAAACACCAATTGAAAAGAAGCCCCCTACGAGCATATGAAAATCAACTGGCAATACTAACAATTGATCCCCACCAAGGAGTTTGGCAAAAATTACAAAATAAGAAAAACAAAAGGGGAACCTAAGTGACTATTATCACACTTAATCCTGGAAAAAGTATGTAATTTTTTATAGATTTATTTTTATTGTGCATCAGCTGAAATTCTGACATGATTGAATCCTTACTAACACTTGCAGAATGTAATTTTGTTCCATGTTTTCAAGTTGAATAAAATTACGATTTTTTCCTTGTAAAAAAAACTTCAAAATACTTTTAAAAAGACACATGATCCTTTGACTTTGATATAAATATTGTTATTAAAATATCAAGTAGCAATAAAACTTACACCATGATTTAGGATATAGTCTTTTAAAAAAATTAATTTAATTTAATTAAAAAACACTTCTTTTAATTTCCTTAATTTGATAGTTTCATTTTTAACATATTAATTCATTTAAATAGAAATTTATAGTTTTAATTTCATTATTAATAACAATTTATAGTTTTAATTTCATTATTAATAACTCCAAGATCCAATATTTTTAGTATGCAAAGAATATTCAGTGTAATGGAATCCTTTTGTATTTTGTGTTATGCACATGAACTTTCAAATGAGATGGATGACCATGTAATAGTATTGGTTGAATGTAAAGTAATAGGAGGAGAAAAAGATTGGTGCAAAATTAGAATTTTTCAAAAGAAGTGTGTTTTATAATTTGATAGGCATTTCTTTTCTCAAATATATAGAGTTGAAAAGAAAGTACAAAATTCAAAAAAATTCACTAAATTAGAATTATGTGTGTTTCATAATTTGATAGTCATTTTTTTTTCTTAAATATATATAGAGTTGAAAGAAAGATACAAAATTTAAAATATTTAACTCAATTAAAATTATTAAGAACTATCGAAGGAATCACAACATTATTATATAATAATGTAACAAATAATTAAGAAACATGTCAAGATGTCAAATATAATTCTATATATCATTAAAATATAATGTGTTTAAATATGATTTTATCATAAGAGATATTATTAAAATATAATGTGACTAATGTTAAATAAATTTATTTTTAATTTTTTATGTTTTTATGTGTATAGTATAGATATGTTTGTTATAAAAATATAAACAATAGATATATGATTAATACACTATAAGTTTCGAGGGTTAGTTCAATTGGTAGAATCTCCGTGTTAAAGCATCTTTGCTATTGAGAGGTCACATATTCAATTTTCTCGACACTCTCGATTTTAGGCTTTGTGGTTGAGCCGATAGGAAGTGATCCCTTCACGTGGATTTACCTGGTATAAATATTCATGAACGTGTAGTGGTCACCAATCTTCGGGATCCATAAACCAAAAAAAATTAATACAATATAAATTTAAATTATTAAAATTGATATTTGATTCAAAAATATTAAAAAGTATATAGAGAGAATCTTGTTTTTTTAGCATCTTATTTAACATTGAAGTTTCTATGTGCTTATATTTTCTACTAAACTAAACTAAGTAACCTTTTGTTCAAGCTCAATTGATTATTTAAATTACCAATCACAAAAATACTCTCAACGCTCAGAGCTGAGTCACGAGAAAGACCCAATTCACACTAATCTCCCACTTCCCACCCCCAAACCTTCTATCTTCCCAACCCTTACGAGGCACCCCCCTTTAGCAGTAGTAGTAGCAGCCTTCTATTAGATTATAAGCTTGAAGTTTCAACCCTTCTATTAGATTATAGGGGTGAAGGGGAATATAATAGAAGGGCCCTAATGGGGAATTTGAGAACGTACGGCTGAATGAAATGAAACCTAATATAATATAAGGGGAACAGGAACGACCCTGTGCAAACTCAAAATTCAAATCACGAAAGAGAAATTGACGACGTATAGTACTTTCAATCAAGAGAAATTTAGTACTCATTTACTAAGTATCTGCCAAACTAAAACATGAGGGTCCTGTCACTTCGAGAGTGCAAGGGAGCAAGGACAGGAGTGTTGCCTGCGAGGATCTACCTATTACATCTACCAATTTGGAGTTGTCTTAGTATTATTTGGGTTTCTATTTATTTTTTGTGTAACTTCTTTATCATTCCATTTACTACATATTATGCACAAGTGTTACACAATTTATGAAAACTTTCTAAATTCATAACATATCAAAGCTTAGAAAAATTCACTTATGCGGTAGACTTTGTGAAAAAATCTACAACTTATCAATTTTTCAGGCAAAGAGCACTTCAAAAACATGATCATTAATGATCTTTCTAGTGAAGTGTATTTGTAGCTCAATGTGTTTGGTACTCAACATTGAATTAGATCTTTGGTGAGCTTGATGGCACTCTAACTGTCGCACCAAATGGTGGGTAGATGCTACTGCTAGAATCCAAACTTCGAAAGGATTTGCCAAAGCCACAAGGCTTCTTGACTTGCACTAACAATTGCTCAGTAATTTACTTCCATCAAATAAAAAGCAATAACTTCTTGTTTCTCACAAGCACAAATGATAATTCTAGAACAAAGGCTGAAAACATAACCCTTAGTAGATTTTCAATCATCGCGGTCACTAAACCAATTTGAATCAGTGAAACCAACCAACAAAGGAGTCCCCCTTGAATCGTAATGTATCCCAAACTAAATTGTACGTTGGATATAACAAAATATCATTTTTGTTGCTTTCCAATGGCTTTTGTGGGGTGTTTGCGTATATCAAGCGATAATAGCAACAAAAAGGGAAATGTTGAGATGACTATGACTTAAATATAAGAGGTTAGCAACTAATGGTACAAAGTCGCATTGACCTTGGGTCTAGTACAAGTGGTAGCACGTTTGACTCCATAGTGGAAAGGAGGAGCTAGTTTATGATCCTCCATATGAAAGTGATGAAGAAGATCACACGCATTCTTATATTGGAAGAGAATTTCTTTCTTATGTGAAGGCAGAGGAAATAATGCAAATAACCTAAGTTGTCAATTCAATTTTTTTCTCAAGGATGGATTTCACATAGGTTAAAAGTTTAGGCTCATACTAGCGAGGATAAAGCCATCAACATAAAGAACAATGATTATGAGATGGATTCGTACTTTGTTATTGTAGACGTTGGAATCAAAATGACATCTACAAACTCTAATGTCAAGAAAAAAGCTATCTATTTTAGCATACCAAGCTTGAGGAACTTGCTTAAAACCATAGAGATTTCTTCAGGTAGCAAGCAAGGCAAGTATTATTTTGAATGAAGGCAAGAGGTTGTTCCATATGGAATTCTTCTCATAGACCCTATGGAAGAAAGTAGGTTTAACATCCATCATATGGATATGCCACCCATGTGAGGCAACAAGGAATAAAACAAGGCAAATTGAATTCATTTTGACTATTGGGGAAAGAGGTTTCATTATAGTCAATGCATTCAAAATTAGAGAATCATTTGGAAACTAACTAGCCCTTGTGTCTTTCAACACTTCCGTGTAATGGATACTTAGTTCACTACGCCCATTTATAGCTAACAATTTTTCTTCCTTTCATAAGCGTTATATGTTCCCAAGTATTGTTTCCCATTAAAAAATGATATCTTCATTCATTGTCATATCCCAATATATGTAGCCAAAAGCTTCTACAAATGGATTTGGATCATGAATTTTCAAAACTTGAGCCAAAAGAGAGGCTTGCTAGAACTATGAACTTGTATGAAACTAATTTGTAGGATAATCCACAAGATCACCAATGGTTTTTTATGTTTCACAAGCCCATATAGGAAGTTGTGGTTATTGTTAAAGTTCTTTTTCAATGGACTCATTTAAAGGAAGGTGAGAAAGTAGAGGTAAATTTCCATCCCCATTATCGTCATCTTAAGAAGAAACCAAAATAAGACCAGAAGACGACACAAACATTGAAGATTGCTCACAAGCTTAAGATGGCACAAATGTTTAACACAAGTTTTTTGTACACCAAAAACCAATGCGATCGAAAATTGCTATTATGATGCAAAGTGGTTTTGTGATTAAATTTATAACGC
This sequence comes from Pinus tabuliformis, assembly GCA_031772625.1. Lineage (NCBI taxonomy): Eukaryota > Viridiplantae > Streptophyta > Pinopsida > Pinales > Pinaceae > Pinus > Pinus tabuliformis. Next base: position 702,380,132 of record CM062811.1, read on the forward strand.
ACACCCACCATAAGTAAACATGTCTGGCTTTAGAATATTTGTTGCATATTGTGTATTGTTATTAATTTTTTTAGTCAATTCATGCATACATTTTCCCATTAATTCTAGATTTGGAACTTCAAATGGATTTACTTTCAAACACTTATTACTCGAGATACTTGAGTCTAAGTGCAAATCATAATAAAAGCATCATCATGGTTCCTTGTATATGCTACTAACTCTATAAAACATTATTAGCCATTCATTACAAAGACTCATCTACAAATTTCTAATAGGATTTACTCATGCCCAATTATATTAATCTTATAGCAAACACACCTTCATTTTTTACCACAAGTATGTTAAGAATCCAATAGAAATTTTAAAAATGAGAATGTTCTAACATTCTAAAATTTGTGCATGACAAGATAATACTCTTAAAAAATTCAGATCAATTCTCAATTGATCTAACCTGTCAAAACTTTGCTACATGAATACACATTTCTATTACATACCTTATACATAAGAAATGCCGTGCATATTTCTTAAACAATTTCTACATCAACTCACTAACACACTTCAAACATCTATCTTAAAAAGTTTAGATCAATTCTCAATTGATCTAACCTGTCAAAACTTTGCTACATGAATACACATCTCTATTACATGCCTTATTCATAAGAAATGCCGTGCATATTTCTTTAACAATTTCTACATCAACTCACTATCACACCTCAAACATCTATCCATTAATAACAATTAATTAACCTGCAAACCAATTTTAATCTCTTTCTAATAAAATATCTAATAATTAAAATGAAGCAAATGACAATTAAATTGACCACCCTTTATTTATTTAGTATATAATTAATCATACTACTCTTGTGAGTTTGTACTAAAAATAACATTAAAAAATGCATCTGGTCAATTGAGAAACAAAAGGTGGCCATGAGTAGATCCAGCAGCCTCTGACACAATTTATGGGGTGGGGCTTCCTTTTCTATTCTTTATATGAAGCTCCAGCAGCAGAGTGAGTTCACCTAATATATGTGCATAATTAATGAACGAGTGCGTTTTCATTGTTTCACTCAAGCCATCGCAAGTAGAGCCCATTTTTAGGGGTTCACTTGGTGCGCGTCTCGCTCTTACTCTGAGTGGGAGGAGCGGCCATTACACTAAATTCATTTATATTATAAATACACATAATAAATTTATTCCGTTAACACCTTTACATCAACTAACATGAAATGAGCAACACTTATAAAAACACACATATATATATTCCTATTTATTTTAATTCTCATTATTTTTTATTATTTATCGCTAATTATCATTTTTATATTAAAATTTGTTTATCAACTGAAAACTTAAAATTTGATGATGTGATCCCTGAATGAATGAACAAAGATTTTTTTTTTAAAAAGGTAACGCACACAGAAAAACTAAATTAGCTATCAACCAAATAAGAATTATAAAAATAAAAACATATTTAATTAACTATCAACCAAACAAAAGACTTGAAATAATATAAAAAAATTATTTAGGAGAGTCGGTATCTAAAATACCCAACATGTTAATCAGCTTTGACTATTGCAACAGAAAAGAAAAATATACCCGTTATTTCTGTGTTGATGGACCTCAAGATCCACCTTAGAAAATGGTATAGTAACGGATACCATTCGTGTTTCCCTCTGTTTCTGCAGACAAGGACAAACTTTCCCCTCTGTTACTACAGACAAGGGCAATACATAGAAAGCTCGACACAAAAAGTGAAGAAAAAAATTATTATCATCATTGCTGCTGTCGTAATTTTTCTGATCATTAGATGAGAAATTTCCCTATTTGTTTTTGACATTGCTACTACAGCCTTTTTTTATCACCTATATGAAACACTAACAAATATTTGCAATGCATGCGCACCTTCTTCCCCTCTCACTACTACTTGAACGATGGTTCATAATTTATTCCTTTGTAGTGATTTACGTTCTGCACAAGAAATTCTGGATTCATATGAACTTTGTTGACCAAACCGCTGGCCAACCATGGACGACATAGATGTATGTCAAATGTTATTCTAAAATTAGTTTTCTGTTGAAAAATACGTACATTGCATTGTTTTACTCCAATAAGTCATTAAATGATGTGAGCTTAATAACTTTCATTGACATTTTTACGGAGACATCGAATTGTCTATATAATAATGCATCGTTGATACTGTGCACCGCTAGTACCTTCGTGGCATTTTGTTTCTAATCCACAATCTATTAACCAAAACATTATTGCATACCAGAATGCCTCATCATTCCATGTGTTTTCTCATTAAACTAATTATATTTGCATTTGAAATGCATAAACCACTGCAGCACATAAAATTCACAAGCTTATTGCTCCTCAACGTTTTCACCTTTTTTGCAAATATATCACTTACATTAATGTGCTTTTCTCATCAAAACAAGAGAATCTGAAATTTGCATTTACGCTGGATTTATCCTTTTGATCTAACAAAATTGTAACTGTGGCCAGATCTGGCACAAAGAAAAAATCTCAACATCTTCAATTGGACTTCACTTTTGAAGAAATATAAGCCAGGTGGGACAGTATACTGTGGCCCACCGCAACCAGAAAGAGTCCAAGGAAACCAAGATACTTCAACGTGGTGAAGAGATTTAACTGCAACAAGGAAACATGCATGCATATTAAATTTCATTTCAGAATTCTCGTTCTTGAGAGCCTATGGGTGAAATAACGGGTGAAATAACTATTGTTTGCACCAATATAAAAAAACAATGGAAATTAAGGGATATACCTTGACCCAGAAAAGAATATATAGGACCAGCACCGCCAGTATACCACTGTGGAATAATATGGCTGAGACCAACGGCAGGCCAGCTGTGGGAAAAAATTTTAAATTCACCCCTAAACTCCAAAGCTGGAAAGCATAAACACGAAATAATCAGACAATTAAGAAAATAGGAACCAAAAAGATTGCTACTTGTAAATAAAATGTTCCAATGTTTGACACTAATCATACATGTACAAATATCAGCAGTCTATGTACTCTTTTGATGCAGTGCACTCGAAAACGTCAATAGCAGAACCTCGGACACTTTAATTTGCATGCAACTTCTGCCTAATCCAAACTTCATTTCTTCACACGTTGTATCATTTTCCCCACACTTAGAAGATCATCAAAATTGTTTTGGGGATTCAAAACTATCTGTTTCTAATTTCTTACAGAACTCAGACTGTAAGAGTCCTCAGACGGAGTGGGGAATACTCCTAGCATTGGACAGAAAATGTTAAATTTGGACAACTAGGTCCAAACTCCATGTTCTGATGCTCAGATTAAGTGGCTAATATTTTTGTTGGATTCCTCTTTCTGAGAGGTGTAAAATCCATATAAAAATAGTCTTAATCCGATGAGCAGAACTTATATTTTGAATTTATTATTCTTAATAAATTATATGTGCAAAGGTCACCCAGTTTTGTAATGTAGGCTCACATGCCCAACAGATGTGTCACACACCCTCATTGATGGATATATATATACAGGAAAAGTTGGAGAGAATTTGATCACAACACAACTCACATCTTCCTCTCCCATCCTAAAAAGTACGAGCTACCTGGAGGACGAATTTCAGCCACACGTGGGAAGGACGAAGAGGATTTTTCTGCTGCTAGGGTTTCGCAGAAGTTTGACCAGCGTTCGATTTTTGAAGGCCATACTACCTGGCACAAAAATCGAGGTCAAAGGGTTGACCGTTTTGCTGTTGCGTTGACTTTTAGCTTGCTGCCCCTGCGTTGACTTTTCAGGACAGCGTTGACTTTTGTAGAACTGACTTGGGTTGACTCATCTACTGGTTGGAGGGTTGTTGTGACACATGCTGGGCTGGCTGACCAAAGGAGACTTTGCTGGTTGAAGCATCCTGTTGACCGTCGAAACAAACACATACATTTTTCTTGTTTCTGATTTGTCTTCTGTAAGATCTGCTTATATGTTCTATCTGCATTTTGCTTATCTACTTGTATGATTGCTGTGAGAAAAGTGAAATTGCTCTTAGCATAGAACATCTACAAAACTTTACATGGTATCAGAGCTGAGGTGAAGACAAACTCTATCTATAGCAATCATCATCGAAGGAAATGGATTCCTCTAAGCTTGAATTCAGGGAGAATGACAAGCTGACTGGAAGTGATGACTTCCATGCCTGGAAGATGTTATTAGATCTCAAATTAGAAGATCATGATCTCCTAGATCATGTGACAGGGAAGATTCAAGAACCTCCATCAAATGCCTCTGCTGCTGTTAAACACAAGTATAAGAAGGGAGAAATCAGAGCAAAATTGCTGATCAGGAAATCCATAAATAAGAGTCTGGTTGCCTACATATCTGAACTAGGCACATCCAAGGAGATGTATGACAAACTGATACTTATGTTCCGAGTAAACAATGTGAACCAAGTGCTATTCCTCAAGAACAAGTTGAAGAATATGAAGAAGGGCCGAGACGAGTCTATTCAAACTTTCTTTATGAAGTTGACCGAAACCAGGAACAATCTGCTAGCTATTGGGGAGACAATAGCTGATCGTGAGATGGTTCTCACCGCACTTGGAGGACTTCCATATGAATGGCAAGTATTCACAACTACCATTCTCAACAATAATACCATCCCTAACTTTGATGAGCTTCTGTCTAGATGTATGCAAGAAGAAACAAGGATGAAGGAATTTGATAATGAAAGAAATGCTGCCTATGTTGCTCATTCCCGAAAGAAGAACTCTGGTGGTTCCAAGGACAAAGGAAGGACTAAGACTCAAAAGAAGAAGGGTAAATGTTTCACCTGCCATAGGACTGGACACTATGCTAGAGAATGCCCCTTCCAGAAGAATTCTCCCGATAGTGACGACAACAACAACAACCGAAGGAATGGGAATCAAAGAAATGACAAATCCAAAGGAAAGAGGAAGGCTCACTTTGAAGGAAACCATCCACCTTCTAAAAGGACCAGAAATACCAGGTATGAGGAGTCTAATGTTGTTGATAAAAGAAATGAGTATATTCTAATATCTGCTCTCTCAGCTGCATCTCCGCCCGACACTATGGATGTCTGGCTAATCGATAGTGGTGCCTCAAGACACATCACCGGATTCAAGGAAGCACTTTCTGACATGGTTGAAAGGGATACTAATCTAGAAATTATCCTTGGGGATAATGCCATTTATCCTGTGAAAGGGACCGGGACTGTGACCCTCCACTTGTCTCAAGGACAAGTCCTCCATCTACAAGATGTACTCTATGTACCCAAATTGAAGAAGAACCTTGTGTCTGTATCTGCCATGGAAGACAAAGGATTCAATGTAACTTTCTCTGATGGAAAGGTACTCATGTGGAAGAAGAGCTTCAAGGAAGCTATCTCAATTGGTTTTAGAGTTGGTACACTCTACCAGGTTGGAGGGAGTCCGTTGGGAGCTATGACTTGTGATACTATCCGTCAAACCAAACTATGGCACCGAAGATTTGGACACCTTCATTACAAGGCTCTTCCCGAAGCAAGGAAGGTGGTGACAGGGATGCCTGATTTTGGAAATAATCATAAAGGTGTATGTAAGGGCTGTGCTGAAGGAAAACATACAAGGGGACCTTTCCCCTCAAGTGTCACAAAGACATCTGAGATATTGCAACTAGTCCATTCTGATCTTTCCGGTATGTTGCCTGTAACATCCCTGGGGGGATGTTCTTACTATATGACATTTACTGATGACTTCTCTCGCAAAACCTGGATATACTTCTTGAAGAAGAAGGATGAGGCTTTCATGTGGTTCCGTACCTTCAAAGCCTTGGTGGAAAATATGACCGGAAAGAAGATCAAGATTTTGAGGATTGACAATGGCACTGAATATGAGTCAAATGAGTTCAAAGACTTTTGCAGAGAAGCTGGCATTAAGAGGGAGACTACCACTGCATATACTCCTGAGCAGAATGGTGTTGCTGAACGCAAGAATAGGACTATTGTGGAAGCTGCCCGTGCCATGCTATGTGACCAGGGTCTTCCAAAGTTTCTGTGGGGAGAAGCTGCAAATACTGCTGTGTACATTCAAAACCGATGCCCTCATTCCGCTTTGGACTCCAAAACTCCCGAAGAGGTTTTCTCTGGTAAGAAACCTGATGTCTCACATTTTAGAATTTTTGGATGTCCTGTCTATTTTCATGTGCCGAAAGAAAAGAGAAGTAAGTTGGATGCTACTGGGAAGAAAGGAATGTTTGTGGGCTACAGTGAGACTTCTAAGGCATATAGAGTCTATGTACCTGGTCAAAGGGAAGTAGAGATAAGCCATGATGTCACTTTTGACGAAGATGCTTCCCTGAAGAAAGTAGTAGATCTTCCTAGATCTGAAGAAAACCATGAAGAAAGACCTGGAAATCTGGAAGAACCCCAGGATGAGACTATGCCTGATGTTGAAGGGCCAATGGACCCTATTGATCCTTCCCCTTCTCTAGGAAAGAGGCCATCATGGCTCAGGGACACCCTCGAAGATGCTGAGGGTCATGTTGCCCCAAGGGGAACATTCCGAGAAAGCAAGAAGCCGTGTAGATACCAAGGGTATCTAGCTGCCATGAGTACTATTATACAATCTGAACCTGGATCTTTTGAAGAAGCCATCAAGCATCAAGTCTGGAAGGATGCTATGCATGAAGAATATGAGGCTATTATGAAGAATGATGTCTGGGATGTGGTCCCGAGACCGAAGGACAAATCTGTTGTCACCGCTAAATGGCTCTACAAGATTAAACATGGATCTGATGGGAGTGCTGAAAAGTTTAAGGCAAGATTTGTTGCCCGTGTCTTCTCTCAAAAGGAAGGAATTGACTATGACGATATATTTGCACCTGTGGCTCGATATACCACCATCCGATCCATCATAGCCCTTGCTGCTACGCAAGGATGGAGTCTTCATCAGATGGATGTCAAGACCGCTTTTCTGCATGGTGCAATAAAGGAAGAGGTGTATGTAGAACAACCTCTGGGATTTGAAGTTCAAGATCGAGACACTTATGTCTGCAGGTTGAAGAAAGCCCTCTATGGGTTAAAGCAAGCACCCAGAGCTTGGTATGAGAGGATGGACAGTTACTTGTGGAAGCTGGGCTTCACTCGAAGCAATGCTGATCCAAACCTTTACTTTAAGGTTGAGGAAGGAAAGCCTCTCATTCTAGTGCTCTATGTGGACGACCTCTTCCTGACAGGTGATGACCCTCTCATTCATCAATGTAAGAGGGAGCTTGCTGCTGAGTTCGAGATGAAAGACCTAGGACTGATGCACTATTTCCTAGGCCTGGAGGTCTGGCAGAGACCTGGAGAGATTTTCCTTTCTCAAGGAAAGTATATTGTGAAGCTTCTGGAAAGATTTGGGATGGTGGACTGTAAGTCCGTGTCGACACCAATGGAACTCAACTTTAAGAAGTTGAGTGGCAGCGCTGCAGGGCCTATCTTGGCCAATCCTACTGAGTATCGTCAACTCATAGGAGCTTTGATGTTCTTAGTGAACACCCGTCCGGACATATGTTTTGCAGTGAATACTTTGAGTCAACAGATGGTTGAGCCTCATCATTTTCACTGGGTTGGTGCCAAGAATCTTTTGAGATATCTTCGGGGCACGATAAACCATGGGCTGAGATACACTGCCGGGAGTGTGATACTCCGGGGATATACTGATGTCGATTGGGCTGGCAGTGTGGTGGATCGTAAGAGCACATCTGGATGCTGTTTCAATCTTGGTTCTGCTTCGATCTCATGGATGAGCAGGAAGTAGAAGTCGGTGGCTTTGAGCACCGCGGAGGCCGAATACATTGCTGCTAGTATGGCCTGTTGTGAAGCAGTTTGGTTGAGGAAGCTCTTTAGTGAGCTGTTCCAACATGTGCTAGATACCACTGTAATACTCTGTGATAATCAGAGTGGGATTCGTATGATTGAGAATCCTGTGTTCCACGACCGATCCAAGCATATTGATATCAGGTACCACTTTATCCGGGATATGGTACAGCGAGGCGTCGTAAGGCTCGATCATATAGGAACTGATGAGCAGGTCGCGGATATTCTCACTAAGCCCCTGGGGAAGGTCAAGTTCCTAACCTTCCGTGAGAGTCTTGGTGTCGTGGAAAGACCCTATGATGTGGGTCCTGTTGGACGATGAGCTCTGGGAGCTCTGGTGGGGCTTTGGGGATAGCTTCTCGGAGCTATAAGCACTCATAATGCTTCTGCCCCACCCTTGTGATTATTGAGCTGGTTCGCCACTCATTTAATCTGTGCCCCGTATGCATCCTACCCATTGAGTTCAGGGCTCATGGGAAGTACCTCTCATTTGGCCAATGAGGTGTGGAAAAGCTAGAGACTATTAGCAAAGACTGATGGACGCATCAGAGATTGACGTACTCTCTATCTAGGATGGCATGGTCCAACCACTTGATCTGGGATCAAGATTTGTGAGGTCTGGGACCTCTGGACTGATTATGTCAGTCGGGGAATGATGTCTTTGTGACTGACCCACTTCTGTTCTGAAATAAAGAAGCCAGCAAAGCAAGTTTCGGCGGGATGACTCACGATGTTAATTGCACTAATAGATGGAGTTCTCCCTAGTTGAGAGGGAGTGTTAAATTTGGACAACTAGGTCCAAACTCCATGTTTTGATGCTCAGAAGTGGCTAATATTTTTGTTGGATTCCTCTTTCTGAGAGGTGTAAAATCCATATAAAAATAGTCTTAATCCGATGAGCAGAACTTATATTTTGAATTTATTATTCTTAATAAATTATATGTGCAAAGGTCACCCAGTTTTGTAATGTAGGCTCACATGCCCAACAGATGTGTCACACACCCTCATTGATGGATATATATATACAGGAAAAGTTGGAGAGAATTTGATCACAACACAACTCACATCTTCCTCTCCCATCCTAAAAAGTACGAGCTACCTGGAGGACGAATTTCAGCCACACGTGGGAAGGACGAAGAGGATTTTTCTGCTGCTAGGGTTTCGCAGAAGTTTGACCAGCGTTGACTTTGGTCAACGCTTGGTCCAAACAAGCTGAAAACTTGTGGGAGGTTCGATTTTTGAAGGCCATACTACCTGGCACAAAAATCGAGGTCAAAGGGTTGACCATTTTGCTGCTGCGTTGACTTTTATCTTGCTGCCCCTGCGTTGACTTTTCAGGACAGCGTTGACTTTTGTAGAACTGACTTGGGTTGACTCATCTACTGGTTGGAGGGTTGTTGTGACACATGCTGGGCTGGCTGACCAAAGGAGACTTTGCTGGTTGAAGCATCCTGTTGACCGCCGAAACAAACACATACATTTTTCTTGTTTCTGATTTGTCTTCTATAAGATCTGCTTATATGTTCTATCTGCATTTTGCTTATCTACTTGTATGATTGCTGTGAGAAAAGTGAAATTGCTCTTAGCATAGAACATCTACAAAACTTTACAGAAAAGCATCAAACCAACTGACCTAATCAGGTTCCTTTCCTTTGATGGGAATTCAGGGGGAATTCATGAGCTATTTGAAAAAAGTTGTCCTAAGCTCATTTATATGGCTGGAAAGAAAAATATAAAATATAACAGAGTTATCTCAGGTTTAAAATATCAGTGTTTTGAGAGGTCCCTTCGGTAGGAAAAGAGGCAAAAACGCAATATCCTTAGTCTTGGAACATTAGGAAACTTAAAAAGGAAGAAATTCTTTTAGCATAGAGAAACAATGGTAACAAGTGGCTCGGCTAATGTACAAAATTCTCTATCGATGTGACGACAACCCCTTTGGATGCATACTAGAAAGGACTAAAAACTTAATAACGCTGCAACTATATCTATCTCAAAAGCATATGAAGAAGCAAATAGCTATCTTATTATGTTCAAATCTATAAGCAATACCAAATCAATTAAGCAAAGAAAAACAAGCCAACATAATTACTCGTGCACCAAACAATTTCAAACAAGAAATGGGAATGTATATCTGGACATTTTGCTACATTCTCCAAGGACTCAAATGACAATGTTACCAATTTTGGGTGGTTGTTGACAGGTTAATAAAATTGCCAGCATTCATCACTTTGCAAGATTTGGAGTTCGCGAGAATATTTTCAGTGAGGTTTTAATCTTTTCCTAATCTAAGTTACACAAAATCATATTCAAATGGTTTTCATATCTAATTCATGTTAAATTTCTAATACCGGCCAGATTTATTTTCTCACTGCAATTTAATTTATCCCCAGCAATTTATTTATTTACCCAAATAATTACTAAATCATCGAAAAATAATATCACTGGTATTCCTAACCTCTAGAATGAAATATATGCAATGTGAATAAACCAAAGACATCAAATTGCAAAAATAAATCACCCACAACAATTCTCCATCATTTAATTATCTGGAAAATATGGGTTTTTGGACCCACAGAGATACGAGGAAAAATACAAAATCCTGGAACCTGTAACTTGGCTCCCACAAATTGAATTCGTCCCAGGGAACTCAGCCTCCAGGAAATTAGCATCCAGATGAAATTGGTATGGAGAACTCAGCCCAAATACTCAGACAGCAACTCGACCTGCCACTCATGTACACTAAGGAAAGCTTGGCCCTCAACCAACCTAGCCTCCTCCAAATAAAATCAATCTCCCTCCGGCAACTTGGTCCTGCAATCTCTTCCTGCTCGGCCATCCTTGATTCATCCCAATCCACTCTTCTCCTTCTCTATGCTCCTAGTCCACAGAGCCACTCACACTAAGAGGAAATCCCTCTCTGAAAGATGACTCACTCACACAACTTGTGTCTACACCTCCTCGCTAGGCTCCCTCTATAATCTTCATTAAGTCCAAATCCCTAAACCCAAATCTCCCTTCTAGAACCATCTTGAAGATCAATGGTTGAGATTATCTATAAGTGACTTAAATAATTAAATTATTTATCCTTAGAAAATGACTCAATAGTGCACAATAATTAATTTACTTTAATTATTGTACTTTTCCTAGAATAGACTTGTGAAAGAAGACATAAATCACTTACTCCACCAAGCAAGCACCTAGAAGAGGCAAATAATGTCTTCCACATGTTAAGACACGAAGCCTATGCAAAAGACCTTCCAAAGTTACCACTCACTTCAACACTCCATTCTAGCAAAGGGAGGGATTCTCCACAATCCCCAGTTTATCTCAATACTTCACAAACTTCCCCTTCACCAGAGGCTTAGTTAGAACGTCTGCCACCTGCTCATCTGTAAAAATGTACTGCGTGATTGGGTGATTTAATGCATTGGTTGCAGTCATCTAGCAATGAAGGATAATGCAGTTGTTTTGGGATAATCTCATGGGAGGATTTCTTCACTCTGGTTAAAGGACCATGATGATTCTTTAGAGTTTACTCTTTGATCTGAAGCAAGCTTCCTAGAAGTTTGTTGTTACAGTTAACTTGTGGAAAGTCTCATCCCTTGCATGAAAAGCTCATGATTAAAAGCTAGATGATTACATGAAGCAAGGTTTCAGAGGGAGCTATAGAATCCCTGTCAATATGACCCAATGACTCTTCTTGCTCAATGTTTACGTTTATTGATGAAGGCAAATAAAGGCAGCTAATTATGAGTATGATGACTCTGATGATGCCTTGATATATCCCTGTTACTTGAGAGGCTGCATGGAAGCTACATGATTATGATTGATGACTTCGGCACATTGACCTAAGGGCCTATAGCAGGAAAAGGGACAGGTTACAGGTGGCTCGATGGTTATGTTTTGGCAAGTTCACTTTCCCTATATTCAAAGGGAGTTATCGACGACCCTTGTTGATTAGATTGTAAAGATGCAGCTATTGATGATGTTAGATTGATGACCCTATTGCTTATCAATGTAAGAGGGAGTTGACTTTTAAAGTCAAGATGGAAGACCTAGCCTTGATGCACTATTCCCTGCACTTAACGGTCTGATGAGATGGAGAAATTGTTGGTTTGCATATGTATATCTTGTGGGATCCTTGGTGTTCTTGATAAACACCCTATCAGTGATATGCCTCACTATGAAGACTCAGAGTTGTTCTATAGATGAGCCTCATATATTGGATCACTACTTATTGAGATATCTCTGTGATTCTATTATCTATAATCTGAGATACACTGGGCAGATATCTCTCCCACACGTGTGAATTTTTGGAGGATGAATCTCCTGTGATTTTTTTTATTTCTGTGGTTGACCTTTCCAGTACACAGCAGTGTTGACTAGGCACTTTGACCAATTGTTTGACTGCATTTTTGATGGACTATTACTCTGCCAACTAGGTCGCACTTGTGGGTATAGGAACTAAGGAAAACTGAGGTGTTTGACCTATGTTGACCACAGGTCTAAGGCAGGTTTGGCACAGACTGTTGACCGAGTTTTGACCAGACTTTTGAAGGTTGCGTTAACTGCATTTTCATTGCCTACAGAGAGTGAATTTCTTTCTCCTTTGACCAAACAGATTGGGTTGATTTGACTGGGCTATTGATCATTCACTGTTGACTGTTTAGGGCAGCTTTGACTGCTGTTGATTGCTACATTGACTATTGCTGACTTCTGCATATGTGACTTTGACTTTTGGGCAGTGGATTGGGATCATCTATGGCAAGTCAATCTCTTGACTTTGACTAATGTATCATTGTACTTATGGATTTCTCTCTCTCCGAACATTTGATATTATCAAGAAGGAAAGATCTGTGGGTTTTCCCCCTTGTGGGGCTTTACGCCTAAATAATGGTGTCCTCTTGTCTTGGCTTGTCTTCTGCATTTATGGTTGTTGTTCTTTCATCAGTTACTGTCATATGATATTAATTAATGTGATTGCTAATGGAAATCTAATGGATTAATAAAGTAATTGTCATAAGAAATGAACATGTTGAGCTAAAATTAACAAGAGATTATTGTTGTGACAGAGTCCCTTATCAGAGTTCTCAGGTACTTGAAGTCTTTTAACTTTTTCATTTCAAGCTTCATTTCATTTTCAAATTTTCATTTCATTAAATTTCAAAAATTGAACTTTCAGGATGGTTGATGGTGACAAACCTGCTATGGGTTACATTTATGAGACAATGGATCTCGCAAAGGAGGCCATCAAAAGAAGATATGGGGATGAGAAGGCCAGGTATATGCCTCTTCGGGACATTATTGATGCACGTTGGAATAGGCAATTGCATTCCCCCTTACATGTTGTTGGGTACTTCTTAAACCCACAATATTTTTATGATAAGAGCAAATTTAAAGGGGAGGTTGGCAGAGGACTTATGACACGCATTGAAAGTTGCTTCCGTGATCCAGAAGTTAAAAGTCATGTCTTTGCCCAGCTACAAGATTATAGGGCACCAGCTAAATTATTTGCCTATACAAGTGTTATATGAGAAAGGACTAATATGTTGTCAGGTACACTTTGAGGCTTGAAGACTTCATCAATTCATTAATTTGTTTAAACTTTATTTTGTATGTTAAATGTTTTATTAAATTTTGTTGTCTTTTTAAGGTTTTAGTATTTACTTACTATTTATCATCTTTAATTTGTACTTGGTACTTACTACTCACAAACCCTTGCCACTTGCTAGGTCTTTGGTGGTAGAAGCGCAACCAATTGACACAAAAGTGCTTACATGACCTTGTATTTGTCCATTACAATCTACGACTTCACAACAAGCAAATACTAGGTGAGAGCCTTAATTGGGAGGTTTCATAATCTGATTTGCACTTTAAAGTTCAAACTTTAATTCACATTTCAATGTCTCGAGATAATGACAGCTTTGGATCATTCACCAATCAACCTTGAAGAGATAGATCTGCAAACTACAAATGCAGCTCCGATTGGATGAAGCTCCTCTTTTAAGCCAACATGACTTGGAGAATTTTGAGAGTCAACCAAGAAGTGAAGGAGTGGGAGGAATTGCTTCTAGTTCTCACTCTTAGACTCTTAGTTACTGTTTTTTACTGATTAGTATGCAGTGTTTTGTAAACTTTTAGAAGAAAATGCTTCTGGTTCTATGTAGTGACTGGTTAGGAGTCAAGGCTTAGTACTTTGAATCAGGTTTGGACTCATAACATATATTAGACACTTATTCATTCATGATATTTTGTACATCTATTGATATTATGCATTGTTTGGAAATGACTTTATTGAATATCAATGAAAAATGTTTTTTTTAATTCAATATATGTGTATATCTTTATTTATTGAATTCACTAATTTTTTCTCGATCCAATTAAAACTCTTTGGTCTTTTGCCTCGCCGATTTATTGTCGATTCTGAATCTGGTAACACTGGTGCAAACAGAAGCCATAGTAAATGAAATAGACATTTGTCCTAGATGGCATCACTTCACCTTAAAACCATTTTGAGAATTATGGACGTCAAGTGGGTCAACCCTTGACGTCAAGGTTTAGTACTTTGGATCAGGTTTGGACTCATAACATATATTAGATACTTATTCATTCATGATATCTTTGCCCAGATAAAATGTATGACCTTCGTATCCTGAGCTCATTTGACAAAATTATTCTGACCAAAATATAGATCAAGTTAAGGCAGAATGCTTAACTATTATTGCACTACCATCTCATCGAGGGTATATTGTACAATTCCTTAAATATTGCCTAGCCCTAAACAAGCATGTGAATTGTTTGCAAGTCCTTGAATGGGTCCTTGAAAAGGCATCAAATTCTTTCTATCATGGATAGATGTTTGTTTGATGGATAGTGCAAGTCATGCATTGGCCACTTATGTACAAAAACCAGCCCAGAAAACCACAATTGAATTTATAAGTCACGTGCTTTGAACAATACTTCTTTATTAGGAAGGATCAAAGCATATCAGGAAGTCCACTTTGATACAAGTAATCAAAACAGATTGGATGTTATCAGTGTATTCTTAGTTCTAAAATAAATCAACTAACCTTTCTATTCTCATTAGCATCATGCACCTTAAAGCTCTCATTCTATGAAACATAGAATCTTATGCATTGTGGACATATGGAAACAATGAACACATTGACCAAAAAAATGTTCCCACGTTGACAAAAAAGCCAGTTCTTATATGTTATGTTTTGTGTTGTCTATTCCATTGCTAGTCTTCTTGAGCAAAAGAAAGAATACAAATAAAAACTTACCCCAATTAGAAATCCAAGGAAAGGCAATAAAGTAAGAGTCAAAAATGCATAAGAGAGCTCAGATGGAGGAAGCTTTTCAGGTGTCCGGAAAATATGTGTTATCTCAGCTGCAGGTGCGAATCTTGAAGCAATATCAATAGCTGCTGGTCGAGGACGAGCTGCATTTTCTGGAGCCTCTGGTAAGTCCAGCTCCAGATAGCCCAACAACTTTAAAAATGAATTTTCCTGTTCAAAAAACATGGCCCTGATTCATTCTCCATGTTCGCACATGAAAATAAAATTGAATATCACAAAAATGCAGCAGAATAAGATAGTGTCAATTTTTCCCATTTTGGTTGGGAATAAAATTGAAGAATTATAACATAAAATGTGTAGGACATTTTTATGTGAAAATATACAGGCATTCTTCACATAACACCACCTAGAATAAACAGTGAACCATAATACTATTAATTCCATAGAACAGAAACCTCCAAGAAAATAAGACAATTTTCACAGGAAAATTGGCAGGCATTGTTTCAGTCACTAGTCAAAATAATTTTTCATTAACAGATCTAAGAAATCAATATTTACCAAAGATAAATTTTCAAATATAGCATCTACTAGCAAAGCAGTAGAAGACAATATACCATAGTTGAATCACCCACAGCAAGCTCAATGGTATATGCCCCAGAAAGGTAGTAAAAATTTTCAACCAGGCCGAGAAAATCCTGCAGTCAAGACAAGGATTAGCATCATTTGCATACTAATTAATAATTCCCTAGTAACTTTATTCAGAGATTTAATAATATCTCATGGTTTAAATTTGAGTTCGGTGACAATGAAATTTGAATAAAATTCAAATTGGATTTGGTTTGGGTTCGGTGACCATGAAATTTGAATGAAATTAAAATTGCCCAATGAAAATTAGGATAAAATGCAGCATTAAGTTTATCCATAAATAAATTTCAATATTTTGAATTCAAATTGACTGATGAAAATTACGACAAAATGCAGAATTGAGTTTATCCATACATAAATTTCACAATTTTCAATATATATAAAGATTTTTAAAAAATCCATTTAAAAGACGTATTTAATGATTTGAAATAGTGATTGTTTCAAGATTCCACTTGAGATGCATCTTGAAGTTCAAATTCACCTTAAGATTTGCGTTGAAATTTACTTTTAGATTTTCTTCTGAATTTAGCAAACCCCCAACAATTTTTAATTGTTTTTTGAGATTCGGCAAATTTTGAAACTCATCTGTAAAATTCGTCAAACCTTGTGACTTAGCAGCTAGCTACCATTCAAATCCCATGGCTATGATTGAGCTTCCTCTATATCCAAAATATCACAGCAACCTAACATCAAGTAAATTAAACTGCAAACCAAATCTGCACCACTTGAAAAGCTTTTACCCTCTACATTCTAAGAAAAGCTGCAACGAATAAAAGTTTTAATCACCTGACTCAAACAATAAGCTAAAAATATAATTAATGAGAAATCCTTCCTCCCTTAGAGTGAGGACATTTACTTCAATGTACAATTCTCCATTATAATATAGATTTACAAGAATATGTGGAACAGTAAACTCACCAAGTTCAAAAGAAAAGTTAAAAATAATATTTAGTTCCCACATGATCCCAAATAATTAATATGTATAAAGAGAATTTCACCTGTTTTGTTAATTTCTTCATGATCCAAACAACATCTATCAGTTTATTAGTCAATTACTAAACGTGCTTCCTTAATTCTAACACAAATACAAGGAGAAGCCTTTAATCAGCCTAACCATTGAAACAGGACATGTGCATTACCAGTTGATCCATTTTTCCTAATAACACAGTCCAAAATGCCTACGGATTCCTATAGATGGCATTTGCCTGAAACAAGGAGTTTAGATGTTATTTAATGTATAGCATAAAGCTCTCTACTTTCAATTTTCCAGCGATATAACCTAAAAATAATGTGAATACAAACTTATATACTCACAAGGATATGGCATATAGGCTCATTCTTATGGCCCAAATAGATAAGATATGGGGCACTTTGAGAAAATACGTTACATGCACAATAAGAAAAAAATTTATATTAATGTCCACAGATGATCAAAATCGGTAAATGGTACCAGGAAGCACATCATGCCATAAAGGTAATGTGGAAGTGGAAACTAACTAAGTGCAACAATAAATAAAAATACAGATAGAGTACAATGGATAAATCATTCAAGGAAAACAATTTGAAAAGATGCAGAGAGAGGTACTCCTCTATGCAAGAAGTAAGTAAAGCTAAAGATAAATAGTAAGGGTAAATTTTAAACACAAGAGATGAACCCTAAAACAGGTACTGCGGTACACAAAAAAAACACTAATCTGCACCAGAAACAGAAAAGAATCTAGGATCATCGTAGAAACAGCACTCGAAACAGAATGTATTTCAAATTATCCATAAGGTTGCAGTATAGTGGCAAGTTGGAAAAGTCATTATAACTTATAAGGATGACCCAAATACAATCCTAGCAGCCAGACCACAGCAGGAAAATTGCATCTGAACCAGTGAAAGTTTGGGCAACCTGGATGACCCATGGATGCAGACAATTGAAGTTGCAAGTGACTCTGCATGTGGACACTATTGCCCAAATGTTCCTATAAAACAAGAGAATATGTTTCAAATTTCATTAAATCATTTGCTAAAGTACATCACAGGCAAAACTAATTAGTAAGTATATCATATAACAATTGAGTTGATTTATCCATAAAAGGGACCCACTGTAACCCACTAGAGAACCCACATGCCACCCAGACCTGGGAATTGAGACCTCAAGAGCCTTTAGACAGATCATAGTGTGTGCAAAGCAAGGCATGTGGATCTAGAGAGAGGAAAGGTGATTTATTTAGTTTATAGAATAAAACTAGGATTGAGAACTCCCAATATCATGGTTCATCAATTTTCAGTGGTTCAATCTGTAGATGTTGGTAGCACCAGACAGAAACTTCCACACAGGTCTAGTGTTGGACGTGTGGAAGTCGTCCAAAAAGGTCCTTTCTATTTTGTAATTCACTTTAATTAAAGTTAATTATTAAAGTGAAGAGTCTTTTACTACTGAGTTGATTAATGTCAAATAAAATGTAGAGTATTTACATTCATAATTTAGATGTAATCTCCATCATTGATTGGGATTTAATCTCAACCATCAATTTCATTGAGAAATTAGGGTTATGAGACTTGGTCATCAACTCAATGTTATAAAAGAAAGGAAAAGACACAGAGTATTGGACAAGAGAGTGATAAAAGATCTTCGCTAAAGTGTTAGGGAGAGTAATAAAGGAACTTTACTCAGGTTTAAGTCCAAAGGTGAGCACAAGCAGCTTCAGTGGTACGAGATAATCCCAGCAGTCAGAAATCTGATTTCTGAGCTAAGTCTGGGAAGATTGCAGGCCATACAGGACATACTGTCCAGACAGCAGGGTCCACGGACCATAAAGCAGGCCATAGGCTGCAGGCAATCCAGCAGACTGCAGGCAGCCTACAGCAGGCCACAGGCAGTCCTGCAGGAGATTCGAGCGGCAAATTTGCAGGCTGTACATGTTAGAAAATCGGAAAGGCAGAAAGATTTTCTTATGTTGATAATTACTTGTGATATTGCTACGTTCTTATTAACTTCTTTATGTTATTTATCTTCTCCTCATCAAGCAATCATCAAAGCAAAAACAGAAAGATCAGGGACACCAGAAGTAGGCACTCAGCCAGGGCTAAACCCCCTATATAGAGGAAAACACAGTGAAAACTCTTCCTTCAGTAGATTCAAAATGAGGCAGACCAAGACCTTAGACCAACAGACCTTCCTCCTCCACCAAGTCGGCCTTCCAAGATGATTTAGTGGTCTCTTCTTATCCAGCAGCTTCAGCCCGGCAACAACCCAGAAATTTGTCTTCCCAGCTACAGAACTTCAACCCCCAGCTACTGAATTTCAACCCAACAACAGAATTGCAGTTTTTGGCCCCTCCAGCAGTTTAGCAGCTTCACACGTGTGAGAGAGTAAGAGACAGAATTTCAACTTCTTGTGCTTTGATAGAGACCTCCTCCTTATTCCTTGAATTTCGCACTTTTCTGGCCCCAGAAGTTGCAGATCGAACTTGATTAGTGTTGTGTCAAATGAGGTCGAGTTGCTGCCTTTACATAGGTGTTTCTGCCCCTCAGTTTAGGCCAACTTGTCCATTTTGAGGCCTAATTGACCTATTTTACATTATAATAAATTTCTTTCTTCACAAATAGAGCCCAAGAAGGGTCCTTTACAGTATAACATGGACAATAATAAACCCTAGAAGCCTTCAATAAGTCAATTTCTTTAATAATAAAATTTATTTTCCTTTATATTGACAAATACATTACATCATGACTCAAATACAATTATGAAGACCGACACTAGTTACATTCTTCAGCACTCCCTCTTAACTAGGGAAGTTTTCATAATTACATATATACAGACGTACATGGAAGATCACAAAATGAACTACAAAGAGTTCTAGCACACTCAGTGTTGCGGACTAGATACCTGACCAAGGTATTCTATCCAAGTAGGACTAAACGGGCTCAAGCTTTAGCCAATCTAGCTACCATTAGACTTTTAAGCTCTACCACCAACCCAGGGATCTAGGTGTGTATCCAAGGTCAGAGCTCCATGACCAACACCACACTCCCTCTTCAGGATCTAGACATCAACACATAGGCTGGCCAGATTTCCTCCCAAGCATTATTCCATTAGATGCTTCATCTCTCCCTAATAAACTAAATCAAATATATCCATTTGTCCAAGCATGCTTCCAAAGTGTTCAACATTCTTAAAGAGATATTTACTTGTACAAACACAACCCCAATCAATAATAAACTTTCAAATATACATGCAAGTAAACAATGGGATTCCCTTCTTATATCATCTTTTTCCTTAATGACCTTCCTTTGATCCCTTTCCTTCAATAGATCTTTAAGTTGTCTTTTTCCTCCTTCCCCTTAGCTTTGAAACCATGTTAGAAAATCAGAAAGGTAGACCAAAATGAGGTAGACCAAGACCTTACACCAACAGACCCTCCTCCTCCACCAAGTCAGCCTTCCAAGATGATTTAGTAGTCTCTTCTTGTCCAGCAGCTTCAGCGCAGCGTCAACCCAGAAATTCGACTTCCTAACTACAGAACTTCGACCCCCAACTACAGAATTTCGACCCAACAATAGAACCGCAGTTTTCAGCCCCTCCAGCAGTTTAGTAGCCTCACGTGTGTGAGAGAGAGAGAATTTCGACTTCTGGTACTTGATAGAGACTTCCTTCTTATTCCTTGAATTTTGCATTTTTCTGGCCCCAGAAGTTGCAGATCAAACTTGATGAATGTGTGTGTCAAATGAGGTTGAGTTGTTGCCTTCATATAGGTATTTATGCCCCTCCGTTTAGGCCAACTTGTCCAGTTTGAGGTCAGCTTGGTGGAGGAGGCCTAATTGACCTAATTTACATTATAATAAATTTCTTTCTTCACAAGAAGCGTCTTTTACATTATGACATGAACAAGGATAGTTGACATAAACCCTAGAAGCCTTCAATGGAGACTTTGACCTAAAAACAATTGACCCACGCAGGAAACCCATGCTTTAATAAGTCAATTGCTTTAATAATAAAATTTATTTTCTTTCTTTTGACAAATACATTACATCATGACTCGAATGCAATTATGAAGATGGACACTAGTTACATTCTTCAACAGCATAGGCTGTACGGGAAGCAGAGTTCAGGGGGTTTATTCAGCCAGCAGTTTCCCAGGTTTTGCTGTAGCTTGTATTTTTCTCAGTGGGCAATTTATTTCCCAGTTTGGGAAAGCACTTGTAAGCTTGGAAATTACTTAAATGAAGAGCTGATCTTAAAGGACAAATTGTGCTGTGTGTTTTATTGAGAAAATTGGATTCATTTGCTTCTGTTAATTTTATTTTCTAGTTAAATATTATAGCCAGTTCATTTTAATATGTAATCTGAGTAATTTAATTTTCAGCAAGAAGATTACAAGGAAATAATTATATCTAGGTGCTGGAATTAGAAAACTAACAAAATCTTGAAGGGAATTAGAGCATATTTCTTCCCAATTATTGCTAAAGGCACAGGTTGAACTCATTCTAAGGAAAGCAGGACACTTTAATCACTGATTCTGGGGTCATGACACTCTTGGGAAGGTCATGTATCTTGTTTGTCACTTGGAGAACATACTGCTCCAATTTGTTGTGCTTTGAGAAAATTTGACCCCCAAAAAGTTTTGTAGTAGCTGCAAAGGTATTGGAATGGTAGCAGAGCCCAAAGTTGTTGGGAATATTTGGAAAGGGGATGAAAGATACAAAAAGACAAATACACATAATTGACAATCTACACAGTACTTTATTGCAAACATAACTAATCAGCTAGCTATTGTTTTACCAGATTTAATAAACTGAATCTTAGAGTTTGATTCCTACCAGTAAATATGAAACAACAGTAATGGCCTAAAATCCAAGCAGATAGGAAAAAAGTTAAAATTCAGTGATACAGTCAATTGGGACTAGTTCACGCAGTTAGCAGGAAGAATGTTATCCTTCCAGTCCAGGTTAAATTCTCATTGGTGACATGTTGCGCTCTTCATGAGACAATTGTTGAGATGGCCTTTGGCCTTAAAGAATCAAGTTTACCCTGGGTACCATCCTTAGAATTAGGAAGTACCTGAGGGTTTCCCTGAGATAGGTATTCCGCAAGAAAAAAGTTATACAGTGATACAATAAAGCACTCGGAATCAATATTTGAAGTAAATATTCAATGCATATGATTTCATTCCAGGCAAGATTTTCGCTATCACAGAGATTCATAAACATGCTTATAGCAACATGAATATTTAGATAAAAAGAATAGAAATTTACCAGCAATGACTCAAACTTCTTTCCAGAAGATTTCAGTAAAAATATATGTTCCACTTTACTTTCATGTCTCAACCTGAGGAACACCTGAAGAAGAAATTTGTACAGTATAAGAAATATGACTGAAACAAAGTAAAACAATACACCCTATAGATTTGTTTATATCTACAAACCTGATGGGGTTTAAAAAAGCCACCGGGAGGTGTAGTCATCTGGAACGAGAGATGCAGCCGCTGTAAGTGATTTGCAGACAACAACACCGTTTCTTCTTTTGACAGATCAAGTCTACAAAAAATAAATACATAAACGCTGTGAATTTTGCAATTTTTAGTAGGAAAAACACAGCTTTATAGACGAAAAGTTGGCCCATAAATGAAAACTAGATGACAGGAAAATAAGGGAAAAGGCAAAACATAAAGAAAAAAAAAGTGTACACAAGAAAAGAGATTACTGCTACCTTTGAATGGAGCTATTCAAGACATGCTAAATGATTAAAATATTCTTAATATGTTTCTTTGATTTAAATACAGTCCATGCTACATTTGGATGTTAAAAAGTACTCAAATGTGTCTGGGATTTTATCTGGGCTAAATTTGTTAAAGCTCCCTAGGTCTTTGCAAGAGATGTAAAAAAGCTAAGCAAGGAAAGGGAGACAGACCCAGTAATTTATTGGATATAGTCTATAGATGATGATCTATTGAAATTGAGAAGGGGATGAATAATATGGTGGGACCTTGATGGAGGTAAACCCAAACAAACAACATGCGATATGGAGGGTCTTTGAAATATGAATATCAATTTGAATATAGTCATTGAAATATGAATATGACAATCTCAAGCATGGTGTTCTATCTCTCAACTTTTCCACTGCTGATTCGTTTAATCATGTTGTTTGTTCAAGTTCCCTTCCATCATGGTCCCACCAAGCTCTACCCTACAACCCTTCACATATGGTTATCTAAAAAGCTTGAGAAAAGGCGCCTCAAAGACAGTGGGCAAGTTGGATTCCACACAATGTATACAACTATTGATCACACCTTCATTCACATATGGTTATCTAAAAAGCCTGAGAAAAGGCACCTCAAAGACAAAGGGCAAGTTGGATTCCACACAATGTATACAACTATTGATCACGTCTTCATGCATTGTGCCATCATTGAGGAGGCCCGTCACTGCTCCATGAATATCTTTTCTTGTTGGGTGAACTTTCAGAAAGTGTTCAACTCCTTACCAAGAGAGTCCTTGTTCCAAAGATTGTTATACTCATATTTCAAAGACCCTTTTGATTGCCATCTTGAGTCTTCATGTGTCGGTTCGTCGTCATCTCCACAGCGCTCATGACTTTTCAAATTGCATCAAGAGCACTAGGGGGGGTCAATAAGGATGCCCTATCAATGTGTCAAATCATGCTCTCTCCAACTACGACTTCCACTTCTGAGAGGAGGATATCGAGATAACCACATCCTATACATTCTTGGGTGTTTTAGTACTCAAGGCATTGTTTCAATGTAAGACATGCTTTTTAACATCAGCTTAACAAATGATATTGTTACCTTGACCTAGTTGAAAAATAGTGCTTTCCGAATTGACTCCAAGATACATCTCTTGGACATGAGTATCAAATACACTCCCTTTATATTCCCCGTGCATTTCAAGACCTTGTTTGCTTTGAGTCAAGACAGATCACTACATTTTGCACTCTAGTAAGACTTGCCAGCAATGCCATTTCCAGGAGAACAAGTATGAGGAACACCTTAGTTTTCATATGTCCCATCTATTATGAGATCAAAGAGAGGTATTATTGCCTTTACTTGACTTGAAAAGATCCCTCGCCAGTCACCACATTTTGCAATTATCTAGACCAAAGATGTCTTTCAAACACAAGGCAAGGTCCCTACATGGACCTTCTTGGCCAAAACCCTTCAAGAATACCTATTGTGCAGTCTCCTCAGTGAAACAAATAACAAGTAGAGCCTCAGCCTCAAACCACTTCAAATACCAAAGCAATGAGACCTCTAATTTCCTCTTGATGTTGGCTCCCCCTCCCCCAATAGGTTGACTAACCTCCACAAGTCTTTTGAGGAGTTCCCATTCTAGACCCTGGCGTATACACCAACTTTGAACTAACCAATAGATAAACCATCTCTCACAGGTACCAGAGATGAGATCATTGTACACAAGGTACTAGTCTCCAAGTTTGTTTGAGAAACACCTCTTCCATTTAAAGCTTCTTCCCCCCTGAACTTTATGTTAGGAGTGAATGACCTCCCCAATCTTGGGCTCATCCCAAGATTGATCAGCATGGCCCCTTTGGCCCAAAATGTTCTCTAAACGAAATCATTAAACAGCGCATTAGGTCCTTTACAGTGATTGATGACTCAATTGAGAAGCTCTATTCCTCCCTCTCATCTCATTCAAAGCTTTGCAAATTATATGTCATGGTTTTTGCTTCTGAATTTATTTATTTTGTACTCACATTGACCAATTACTTTATATTTTTGAGTCCCATTAACCTACTCTTGTGGTCATTCGTTTGACATTTATAAATTATTTTTTCTTATTATCTTATTGACTCAATAATAACAACAATAACAGAATGATATGTAATTTTGAATAAAAAATGTTTTCTCGATATAAAAATATCCAATATTCCTTAGTTGCCTCTTTTCTCGTTCATATTCCCATACGATTTTTTTTCAAAGGAAAACCTTGTGGGATAACCCAAGGGATGCTTCCACATATTCATGGATGACATTCCTCGCACCTAACCCAAGGGATTTAAAATGTAGCACCTGCTTAGTACAGAACTAACCAAATGCCAGCAACATCGGCAACACTAGTCAAGCCAACCGCTTGGAATTTTTATTGCTAGAGGTGTTTTCGACCTTGGGCAATGGATCTACAGGAGGTTAGATCATATAACCACAGGCCATAGTGGTTCTCTAGTCTATTTCCCCTGTGACGAAAGCAAGGATAACTCCGAGTCATAAGTTTATTCAAAAATTACATGACAGTCCATGCTGTGGTCTTCCCAGATACCCAGAAGAGCTAATATGTCTGACCATAACTTGTCCCTTTCACGAGCCTCGTTGATCTTTTGTACAAGAGCATCTACCAATTGAGCCAACTAGTGGGACTAATATTCGCATGCCTTGTATGTAGTCAGATAGGAATGATATTATGTCAGTGCAGCATGCATGTATCCAAGAATGGCACAAGAACTATAACTACAGGAGTAACTAAACCTAACAGCAAATTATACGATGGCAGTAAAGCCCAAAATATTAACACCAAAAATAAGTAAAAATACCCAGCTTAAGTAACTAATAAAGTAGTATGCCTTTATTACATAAAAGTGGCATTTTACAAGTACTGAAATATGTAAGTATAAAGATTTAGGACTAGGACATTAAACATGAGCTTAAATACAAAACGGCTCGAGAAACAGAGACTAAGCACTGGAAAATATATTGCAGCTAGGTACCCTCATCCTTCAGGTGGATAAGTAAATTTAATTAGATTGATAACTATGGGAATGGAATCTTTTTTGACAGGTTTTGGAGCTATATTAGAACCGAATATTGTATACAGGTTTAGCATGTTTGAATCATAAATCAATGTAAAACTACCATGTGGCTCTACTATGCAAGAAGCTCAAGACATGCCAAATGCCCAATGTATGAGTAGCAACAAGTCATTACGTCCATTTCAAATAGTATTTAATAAGAATGATAAACCACATATCATTGTGATACCATTGTCTAGTGCAAGGTGTTAGTGTTTGTAGCTCAGGCAGGTGTCTACTTATGGAAATCGTCATTAAATGTATACTATGGTTTTTTTTCAGAAGTTCACTTTATTAAAGCGACTTCTAATTAATAAAGTGACTACAAAAGATCACTTAATGATTTAATTAAAAGAGTGCAATTGATTTCACAGTTAAGTCTTAATAGTTGAAGATTAGGTTTTTGGGTCATGTCAAAGTTATAAAAGACAGAGAGGGCAAACGACAAAGCGACTTCTAATTAATAAAGTGACTACAAAAGATCACTTAATGATTTAATTAAAAGAGTGCAATTGATTTCACAGTTAAGTCTTAATAGTTGAAGATTAGGTTTTTGGGTCATGTCAAAGTTATAAAAGACAGAGAGGGCAAACGACAAAGACACGCACGGAACATTCATTTCACAAGTCATATAAGTGAAGGAGAAAATCAGAGATCTGATTTTCAACCATTGGCGAGGAGTTTCAGCAGTAGTTCAGCAAGGAGAAGGCAGCCAGCCAGCATCGAGGAAAAGCAGCCATACAGCCCAACAGAGCAGGCTGTACGGATTCCGTACATCCATACAGATTGCAGAGCAGACCACACGTGTGGTGCAGATATGCCTTGATTTTTGTGCAGACTGGAATTTTGCAGGTGTGCTGTTCGTTTGTTAGTTTTTCAGAGTGTTTTTCCCTGTAAGGGAGCTCTTGTAAGTTCTTAGGATATTTTGAATGATGAACTGATCTAGAAGAGCGGAAATAATTGTGCACTGTGTGTAATTGTTTTTCTCGTTTTCCGCTCCATGTAAGAGTTAATAATTCCATCGAGTAAATAGATCTGATCTGTTTGCTTAGATGGCTGGTTTTAGGATATTTTAACACCACAAAATTATGTATCAGACTTCAGCTGCTATTTTATCATTTCACTTCAACCTTTGCTGGTGTCTATTAGATAAGCCCAGGTTTAAAATGCTTCTAATCTGTTTCAATTTCAAAAGCATTATTTTCTTTTTCCCGGTTCAATATGAATAAACAAAGAAACTTTGTCATCATGCCACTTAAACCAATTTGCCCCATCTAAAAAAGTTTTGAATTATGTACATAACATTTGGAGACTCATTCAGATGTTTAGACTCTTCAAAGATTGATAGATTTATGAATGTCTACAAGTGTGACCAAAAGCAGTTAATGGGTATAAGAAAAGTAAAAGTAATGCAAAAAGAGAAGTAATCAATTGACCAATGCAAAATACCCAAGGGACAACATACAAATTCTCTACACAGTGCACACAGTAAATTATACAGTAAATATACTCAAAGATCAAGATTACTCCATGAAACAAAGCAGTACTTTTTCAGAGTCTCTGCACTCCCAGTATCAGTATCTAGCACAGCTATTTCAGCATCGCTGATTTTGATAATGCCAGTGACAGTGATCAGCACTTTAACTTGCCCTCCAGCAGAGTAGGTTTTACCATGTTCAACATTATGAGGCAAGACCTACAAAGTTTGACAATGTCAGCTATAAAGCTAATAAGAAAGATCAAATAGATTTTAGACAACTACGAAATAGATTTTAGAACATGCAAAAAAGACTCACTTCAAAAGTCAAATAATATTTTCCCACATCAACTCCCTTGGAAAGAAAGTCCATTGTGTAAGCTGAATTCTCCAGATTGAACGGAAGTTCCTGCATAAGTTTGAAGGGACCAGTTAAAATATCAATAGGGGGCAAAAAGAATTCATACACACGGAAGACATGGAAACCAAGGTACACTGTTCACATGATGTCAATAAATGCAAGCAACTACACTCGAGTAATGAATGATATAAATTGTCCAATCACAGGTATGACAATATGCTTGAAAACCTGTGTTACTGGATCCACGGTGTTTTGATGCTAGATCCGCACATCCACGTTTCTGATATGGATATAGATACGGATCCACCAAATCCATGTAGGATCCGCCACATAAACAGATCCTTCAACTCGGAAACGGATCCTATGCCAGCTAGCCCTCACATGCCGGATCCAGGGCAAATAACATTAGAGTTTTGGTTTATTTTTTAACTTTTTAAAGGATATTTGCCCCCAGTTTGAAATATATTCTATTTAAATTTTTAGTTAGATTACTTCTTAGTAATCTGTAGGCTGTATAGTTGTATAAGTTATTAAATAGCTACAGGCTATATAGCACATGATAATGCTAGCGGGAAAGGTCTGACACATCAAAATCTTAATTTTCAATTTTTGATAAATCCTAACAGGAAAGCTGAGACAATACATCATTAATAATATATAGTGTATAAAGGATGGCTGTGCCATTAATAATTTAATTAGATCAATCTTATCCAACTCTAGGTGAAGAGTCCTCTTAGAACAGTATGACACATAGACTATAGCATGTTCTCAAACAATGTACAATATTCATTACCATTGTCATTAGATGGGAATTTTTAGATTTTAAGGCAAATTTCAAGGAAGATGACAGGTTGATCATGATATACAGTTCAATTATCCAAATAATGAACATGTAGACCCATTTTTGTACATGTAGATAGACATACTTTACAGCATCATATCAATAGAGCGATCAGTGATGAGACACTCAATTTTGTATTGACAGTTATCTGTTTTTTATAAAGCATGATGTGTCATGTTCTCAGTCTTTAAATTTATAAATTATCTAATGATTTCAGTTCTAATGTTGTGATTCATGAACAGTTTTGGTTTCTAACTTTGAATAGTTTGTAAAATTGAAAAAAAAAATGTTATTGTATTTTTTGTACTTGGTGTTTCCCCATCGTATCTGGATCCTGGTTTTTCAAAAATATGGTGGATCCGCATCCGGATCAGTATCCAATTCTGTTCTCTGGTAACTTACTTAACAACATTAAAAAATAACTTTGATTGATGAAAAGCATTTGCATATCTCAATCGAAAAATAAGTTTGCTGCATTCAATTCTGAGTGATGTTACGAGAAAATGTCGTGTTAAAAACATTAACCAGAAATCACTTCATAAAACATACCTGGTCATGAACTATAGGAGCATCTTTGGAATCTAATTTGACAGCACGAACAAGATTGACCACCATAGGAGGTGCTGCAGATCCCAGCACAGTGCTAATCATAACCTATATCAGGGAATCAGCTCAAACATTACTAATCTTGTTTCACCAACCATTGATTTCACAGTAAAAAAAAGATACTAAGTTTGACTTTAAGGTAAAAATTTGCATGTTTATGCATAGGGCAATATCCAAATTGTATTCCAATAGTAGAAATTATATGTACATAACATTATTGCAAAAGAATGTCCTGAGAAAAATGAATTGTCAAGTATAATAAAAGATACATGTTTATCTAAAAATATATCAAAACATAATTGATTCTAAGATTGAATGGATGAATAATCTTTTTCTTCAATTCGTTTGCTGATTAATAGCATATTTGCCAAAGAAGAATCATAAATTCCTGGGAGACTACCTGCACTTCAGATATAATATCATAATGTTGATTTAATAATTGTAATGATTAGCATCCAATCAAAAATTTCAGACACTATTATTAATTAACTTTTTCAATAAATGTTAGTAAATCAAATTTAACCACAAACTTGGTGGTAAGTAGAAAAAGTGTCTAAGAAATATATATGAGAGGTATGAAAACCTTGGCAGGAAGCAATGGGGATTGTGGTCCTTGGCATTACCTCCCTATAACTGCTCGCCTATTGTAATTCTGCTTACTTTTGATCAAACAATTGTCAACTTCTGTTCATGTTAAGTTCTCTTCCACATCAATAAAATGGATGTGCAAAGGCTAGAAATCTTCTTATCTTAACCTCTGACTTGACATTATATAAATTCAGATCACATGTTTAGGCTAAGCAAAAATCATCTGCATATGATTAGCACTGTCAGAGGTCAGAAGGTTTTGACCCATGGATTCTTTGAATGGGTGCAATCTTTTAGGGATAAGTTTTCAACAAACAGAGAACCACCGAGAAGTAAATAGTTTGGATCTTTTCTCTACCATTCTCTATAGATTTTTAGCATTTATGCTACTTGTGCCATCAAAGAGTATAGATTTTGTGGCATTTACGCTACATGTGCCATCAAAGAGTGTATGCCTGAGTCTTCTTTTGAGCCAACACTACAAAGGCACCACATCTATCAAGTGCGAGGAAGACATCACTTATGTGGTATCAAAATCATACCGTACAAAAATCAGCATCACTTTTTGTTCTGCCAAGCATGCCCACAAGATCATCTAGGGAGTGAAGCACGACCCGCATAAGACCCGCGAGTACCCACGGATCTGCACAGGTCTTATACTGGGCCAGGGCACCTGCATAGAACCCGTGGATAAGACCCGGACCCGACGGGTTGAGCATTAAACCTGGCTACCCATATACAACCAGCAGATAGCTTATTAGACCATCATCGGACCCATATAGGACCTGTCGAGCCTCAAAAGGCACAAATTCTTCAGAAATTTTGATTTTTTTTTACTTTTTTGGAAATGAGACGGAGGGAAAGGGAAATTGGAGGGGGAAATGCTTTATAAGCACCTCTCCCTTCCATTTCTCATTCACTTGTCATTTGAGTGTTTGGCTAATTATATGAGTGTTGAGCAGTGAAGCTAAAAGAGGCTGAAGGAGCTCTTGGAGGAGGCTAAAGGAGGCTTCACCGGATCAAACTCAACTTCAGGTAGGCTTCATGAACCTTGTTTGAATGTTTTCCATGTATTCAATTTTGTTTTTATTTTTTATTTTTTTTATGTTTGCAATATATATATATATATATATATATATATATATATATATATATATATATCTTTGGGCCTGCCTGTGGCTGAATTTCTCAGCCACACAATGGCCCTGTGTAGCTGAGAAACTCAGCCACGGGGCCAAAAAAATTGGAAAATTAAAAAAAAAAAATCAAAACCAAAAAAATTACATTTTTTTTCTTCTAGATTTTGTCACCATGCCACCAAAGGGTTCTAGACAGTCTCATGATCCGGCATCGGCACATGGTCAACGAATCATTGCCAGTAATGACTGCCATATCAAGTGAAATTATTGCAATGTCACAATCCATGCAGGCATAAATAGGCTGAAATACCACCTACCAAAAATCCCTGGGAATGGTATGGCATGTTGTCAAAGTTGCCCTGATGAAGTCACTACTGAAATGGCAGTTGCTTTGGAATCCATTAAAGAAAAAAGTTCTAAGAGGGCAAGAAGGAAGGATGAGATTGTTGGGATAGGTAGATCTTCATCTCAGAGTGAAACACAGTTTCAAAGTCCAGGTATTGGTAACTCCTCTTCAAGTGTTGTGGCAAATAGGTCTTCTTTCTTCAGTCCTCGTACAACTCCAAGATCTCAACCAACCTTGGAAAGTTTTAATGAAAAGAAGAGTAAGGAGGCAGATATGGCAGTGAGGAGGTTTTGGTACCATAACAGTCTTCAATTCAACTATGCAAAGCCTTATTTTTATCAGCCCACGGTGGATGCCATTGCAAGTGTTGACCCTGGATACAAAGCCCCATTTTATAATGCACTTAGGGGAAAAGAGCTAGATGAGGAGCTTGAGTGTGTCAAGGAGCAATTGGAAAGCATTAAAAGCTCACGGAAATTTACAAGTTTTACAATTATGTCTCATGGGTGGAAAGATCAGAGGGGTAGAACAATAATAAATTTTGTTGTAGCTTGCCCTAAAGGAACCATGTTCCTAAAATCCATTCATGCATCTGCAAATGTAAAAGATGCACATTTGATTTTTTCATTGTTGGCTGATATGGTAGAGGAAGTTGGGGTTGCAAATGTTGTCCAAGTAATCACGGACAATGCAGCAAATTATGTGGCAGCTGGAAGGTTGCTTTGTGCCAAATATCCCACCATTTTTTGGACTCCATGTGCTGCCCATTGCAAGACTTGATGCTAGAGGACATTGGGAAGTTGGAGTTATGATGGAGAGAAACCTGCAATGGGATATATTTACGAGGGCATGGATAGGGCCAAAGAGGCCATTAAGACTTTCTATAAGGGAAATGAATCTAAATATATCCCTATATGGCAAATTATTGATTCCAGGTGGGACATGCAACTACATTCACCATTGCATGCAGCAAGAGCATATCTCAATCCGAGCTTATTCTATAATGAGGGGTCTAGCATTCAAAGAGATCCCGAGGTGATGAGAGGTGTCATGATATGCATTGAGAAGATGTTCCCGGATCAAGATATTCAAGACAAAATCAACATACAACAAGATATGTACAAGGAAGCATTTGGCATGTTTGGATTCAGCTCAAGCCAACGTCTCAAGGACAAAAAAATGCCTTGTAAGTGCAAATTGTTAGAACTTAGCTTGTAATTTTATTAGTTCTCTTTTATATGTTTGGCATTGCAAACTGATAATATTTGTTGTTATTTTTTCATTGTTGGCTGATATGGTAGAGGAAGTTGGGGTTGCAAATGTTGTCCAAGTAATCACGGACAATGCAGCAAATTATGTGGCAGCTGGAAGGTTGCTTTGTGCCAAATATCCCACCATTTTTTGGACTCCATGTGCTGCCCATTGCAAGACTTGATGCTAGAGGACATTGGGAAGTTGGAGTGGGTGCAAGATGTTGTGCAAAAATGCAAGCAAATTACCAAGTATATTTATAATAATGCTTGAGTGTTGAAACTTATGAAGAAATTCACATAGGATGAGCTTAGTCACCCAGTTGTCACATGGTTTGCTACAAACTTTCTTTCCCTCCAAAGCCTTTTTTATGAGTACCATGCTTTGAGAAGAATGTTTTGTAGCCAGCCATGGGTATTTTGGAAAGATAGCACAAAACCAGAAGCATTGTTTGTGAAAGCATTTGTCTTTGGTGATAGTTTGTGGGACAAAGTCACTGAGATTGTCAGCTTCACTGAGCCCCTTGTGAAAGTCTTGAGATTGATGGATGGAGAGAAACCTGCAATGGGATATATTTACGAGGGCATGGATAGGGCCAAAGAGGCCATTAAGACTTTCTATAAGGGAAATGAATCTAAATATATCCCTATATGGCAAATTATTGATTCCAGGTGGGACATGCAACTACATTCACCATTGCATGCAGCAAGAGCATATCTCAATCCGAGCTTATTCTATAATGAGGGGTCTAGCATTCAAAGAGATCCCGAGGTGATGAGAGGTGTCATGATATGCATTGAGAAGATGTTCCCGGATCAAGATATTCAAGACAAAATCAACATACAACAAGATATGTACAAGGAAACATTTGGCATGTTTGGATTCAGCTCAAGCCAACGTCTCAAGGACAAAAAAATGCCTTGTAAGTGCAAATTGTTAGAACTTAGCTTGTAATTTTATTAGTTCTCTTTTATATGTTTGGCATTGCAAACTGATAATATTTGTTGTTATTTTTTTACAGCTCATCGATGGATAGATTGTGGCGTTGAGGCACCACAATTACAAGAATTTGCCATCAGAGTTCTGAGTCAACCCTGCAGTGCTTCTTCTTGTGAGCGCAATTGGTTAGTGTTTCAGCACATCCACAGCAAAAAGAGAAACAAGTTGGAGCATGAGAGGTTGGAGAAGTTGGGTTTCATCTACTACAACCTTAGAATGCTCACAGAACAAGTGCAACCAAAGGATACAGATCCAATTTTATTGGATACTATTGATTTAGAGTCTAAGTTGGCCCCTGATCTAAGTTGGCTTGATGAAGAGACTGAGGATCTCCCTAAATGGAGACTCCAAATAGACTTGCCTCACAGTTGCTTCAGCCTTCCGATGTTACCACTAGCTCCACGAGGGCTTATTGTAGGTGTGGTCATCCATGAGCGATGAGACTCAAGATTGTTATGAGAATCATTTATCATTTATGACATATGTATTTGAATTTTGAGCTTGCTGACATTTTTTATTTTAATTATAGAATCATGAGTCCTTTTCTTATTCAGTATCTAAATGTTTTGCCTACAAAAATCGAATATGTAATGTTGTACTTTTAAATATATGAGATAATGTTATGAATTATTGCATATATTGTGGTTTTTATAACTTATAAGGATTGGAATTGTCATTAGTTTCTTTTTTGTGCTTAAAATTTACCATATTTAAAAAAAATGTACTTGGACGAGTCTTATAGAGTCTTATAAGGGTCGTCCCCGAGTCTTACATGAGTCGACGAGTTAATGTCGTGACAAGTCTTATACAAGTACGAGTCGTGCAACATTGATCTAGGGTATCCGTAAGATTATGCTCTTGACAGTCTAACAAGAACTCAAATTTGAACAAGTTCCAGAATCTCACAACTCCCTTGGTCACTCTAAAATTTAAATATGAAACAAATATAAAATATGTTGCTCAGAGTTTACAAGCATTTTAACAAGGACATGGGATGCCTTGATTTCTGACAAGCAAACTTGCAAAATCATCAAGGGTACCAATAAACTTATGCCCCTGATTGGCTGACACAAATTCAAATGGACCAAGTTCTAGTATACCAATCTCCTGCTTTGTTCACCCTAAATATGAAATAGCTAATTACCCTGCGCAAAGTTTACAAAGAATTTGACAAGCCACAAGGAATACCACCAACATGTCAATTGCAGTGCACCATCAATTTACTACTCTACTGGCTTTTGCCTAACTGACCATTCTACTAGAAATCATTTCTAGACAACAATGAGATGTAACCACCAATTCAAAAGTTCTATCAAAAAGACCACATTCAGCCTGTATCCTCACCAAGAGTCTGTATATGTTTGTTCTACAAATGACTGGTACATGGTTCATGCCCATTGATTATCTGGAACTTGAGAACATTACAGTTAAAAAATATTATCCACTTCCCTGAATCACCAAGAGACAATCTTGATGTCAAGGTATCACCAAGTGCAAATCCTGCCCAAGCATGTGTTGAAGATGGCCTCCAAGACTAAACAAGCCACAATTTAAATTGTTGGACATGGTTCCCTGCATTTCTTCTTTGGAAACTTGTACATGTTTTGTGAAACTTAGTTAAAAATATAGCCAGCAAGAATTTCAAGCCCTATGTGCCCTCAGACAAAAAGAAAATATTAATTAGTGCAAACTTGCAATGAAGAAAACTGTCTACATGGGCTTCATTGTTGATAAGCATGGTGACCATATTAATATGACCAAGACTAATGCCCTTGAGATTGGTCCAAATCCAAGAATATCATTGTACTCTTTAGTTTCTTGCACTTTGAAAATATTATCATTGACATATACTCTGCTTCTCCCATATTAGGTGGGATTTTAACAGAGACCACAAATGAAGTACAAACAATGTAATCTACTGAAAAAACAAGCAACAATGTGCACTCAATATGCTTAAGTAGTACCTCTACCATGCACCAATGTTGCCACCAATGAATCTCCACTAACCCTTTGAATTAAACACAACTGCCTTCAAATTATCTATGGGAGTTATTCAAACACAATGTGGGCACCCATAAATACTTTTCAAACACTGTCAATTCTTCAATGCAGCACTATAGCTATGTGTGACAGACGTATACAACTACACAAGTGGTTGCACAGTAGAGATTTTGCATTCTTCACAAAGAAATAGTGACTCTCTCTAATTACATACCCTTACAAGTAATGCAACACCATGCTTCGCCAAGATTTTGAGGATGCAAAACTGAAAGGCAATGGTGATGAATTACATGGATGGGATAAGAGATACGGCATACCACTCCCCGCAAATCTTAAGGGGCTACATAGAAGATACATAAATATATAAATCCATTAAAATATTATAATAATAATAATAATAATAATCAATGATTAATATTACTCATCATAAATATACATAGTATAACACCCAATTAGACAATTTCAAATAAGTAAATCATTAATTTTTTCAGTAGTAATCAAAAAGAAAATGACATTAAAAAAACTGTTGCGCTGCCCATACAAACCCCACAAGCTCAAATTGGTTCCTAGGAAAAAGAAGACACAAGGTTGTTGAACTTCAGTCTGTAGTGACAAAGGTGATGGGTGACAGAAAGCCTAGATCCAAAAGATTGGTGTGTCAACCAACCCTTGTAGGCCTAAACAAAATCTGCATACAAGTAGGTGAGATTCAATAGAGCTTCAAGCCATCACATCTCCTCCAAGGGGGTTTTGACCATGACAAGAAGTACCAACATCCCATGTATAACTAGTAGATATAAGCATAATAAATAATCTCCAAGAATGAGATGAATCCTCTCTAATAAACTCGGGCTAAGGACCCCCATCAAATGATACCATGAAATCACCTCCATGATGCAAAGGCCAAAGACTAGCATGACTAGTCAAATGCAGCACAACAAAATAAATGGAATATATGAATGCATTCTCAATAAATCAATGAATGGCATGCTATGTATTCTTCAAAATACTTGAGACAGGCAATTAGCTAGGACCCGTGGGTTCATTTAAACTTTAATGCAAGTCCACATCCCACGTTTAGTTGGAAAATTACTATGAAATTGCTCCATAAGCCAAGCAATGAATTCAAACAATAAAAACGAGAGTTTGTAGCTTTCTATCTTCATGAAACACATGGGAAAGACCCATATGGTGTAAACTCGACTTCATGTAATGAAGGTGGCTCC
This sequence comes from Pinus tabuliformis, assembly GCA_031772625.1. Classification (NCBI taxonomy): domain Eukaryota; kingdom Viridiplantae; phylum Streptophyta; class Pinopsida; order Pinales; family Pinaceae; genus Pinus; species Pinus tabuliformis. The sequence continues at coordinate 702,416,565 of CM062811.1, forward strand.
ATTAACATACTACAGCCAACTCCATACCACGTCTTCTTATGCTATCAATCATGTAAAAAAATTGAGGAATGAATAGAATAAGGGGTGGAACCATTACATTGCACAGTCACTCAACAGCTTAAGGAATATAATGACAGCCCCCATCCATTGGTTAATCCACACAAACAAATGACCCACGGCTTCATGGAAGGAGGTGGCTAGATAACATGATGAATGTGCACATTGACCTCTATATACTAATGCGACCCCTCCAATAACTAAAACATAAGCCTAGCTCCATACAGTTTTTGAAGACTATGTGATTGACATCCCACAAATTTATGACCAAGGTCGCTCCATATAATAATTGATAAACAAGTGTGTTCAACCCACCCCCCCCCCACACATGGTATGTTCACTAAGGTGTATGGTGTGTGGGTGGCCCCATCAACATGTACTAAAATAATAATAAATGTGAACTTGTGTGCCCAATGTGATGTTATCTCCATGTGTACCCTAGTTAAGGTAGCGCTCCATCAAAAGATTGGCAAACAAGTTATTACAAGGATGTAGTAATGAAAGGAGTGACCCCATCATTGAAATAATAGTATAGTCAGCCTCCAAAAGAACATTGGATAAAAAGGGGGGATGGCCCACTAGCACATAACTCAATAATAAATTTCCTCCACGTGTGCCAATAAGGTTATACTCCATAAACATTTTGTACCATGGTAATGTTAGTGGTATCTCCTAGTACAAGTTTACAACCCACCATAAACCAAAGTCATAATAAAAAAGATTTAAGAGTGTTAGACCAAGCTAAACCATACACAACATCCAACAATGATATACCAGAGCACCATAGAGCATCTCACCGCCATCAAACAACGCATCTCTGAAACCAAAAACTTCTAACACCAAAGATCCATCAATTAAAGATATATAGACATGAAGAAAGAACCATGCCATGACAACTCATCCCAAAGGACCAATGGATCTCTTTACATCCTACCCACCAACTCAAGAAAGCAAAGCATCATCTCCAAGAAAAATTGAAGGTGTATACCGCCAATTCATCAAAACCTTCACAGGTATCATGCTGCAAATCATATCTTATAATGAAAATCACAAACATTACCCTCAATCAATACGAAGGGGTAGCACACCCTAAAGTTAATTTTTTTCAGAATTGTATTGTGCAATATTTGATCGGAACTTCTTCAATTACACTTCTCAGTATACCTTTGGAAATAAGTCAAATTAAAATTTGGATATTTTGATTCGGATGAAAACTGTATCTGGTGTTTTATTTTAGAATTCAAGGCTGTAAAGATTGATTTCTTTTAAATAATTCTAAAAAAAGACTGTTTCAATACAGCAAACAGACTGTTATGTTTTTTGAGCCCTTAAAGGCAGTCTAATCTGCATTCTGATTTCACACTTGAAATATCCAATGTAAAGGTTTTTTTTCTTGGAGAAAATGTTGATTGTTGCATGCAACGATTACTTTGATTAGGGTGACAATAAGCTAACACTTGAACTTCCTTCTGATATATTAAAATTGGAAACTTATTCTTCAATATTCCCTGATTTCTTGAGTTTATAAATGATCGATAAATTTTCACTGGTTACACTCAGGTTTACATCTTTGGTTTCATCTGTGAGAGTTCCCCCTATCTACCATGTGTACCCTGGCTTTTGCAAGAGCAATTGATACCAATGATTCAGTTGGTGTTTCTTTATCAAGTCTTGGAATAGATATGCCTTCTCTCTTTCATGCACTTTTATTTCTGATTTCCTCTTCAATTTTTGAGCTATGCAATATTCTTCCTTGCCAGAAGGTATTCCCAACCATGTCTGATTATAGCTGTGATGCCTACTGATTCTTATCTAACACCACAGGTTTTCTTTTTCAAATTTGCAGCAGATTGTTTGTTGACAATAATTCAAACAAAAAAAATAGGCCAAAACCTGGAAAATTTTGGTTCAACCACAGGTTGAAAACAGAGATGGCCATTGGCTGGGCTCAAACAAGCTCTGATACCACTGTTACAAGCAATCATGTTTGATAACTATAAAAACAACCAATCCAAATAGGAGAGAAAAAGTAATTCCATACGTACAAAATAATATATATTTGAATAACTTGAGTAATTATGATTTGCAAACCTCTCATGACAATATAAGTACCGTTGATTGGTTATACCTCTCTGGTGATTTATTATTATTATTTAATATTATTATTATTGGGTATTGGTAAATAATAATCTGTGACGGATTCATAAGGTCGGAAAAACACCTCGTGTGACAGTATAAATATCGTCAATTAGTCAATATATCATTAACGCCCTGTCGTGAGTTTATTGTTATCATTGTTGTTGATGCAATGTATCAATATATTCATGTACACTATTGTTGAAAATGTAGCGTGGAAAGTTCATGAGATAGGCTTCAGTTGTTGAACATGTAGTATTGGAGCTTCAGCTATGTGGAGTCATCTTCAGTTTGACTACAGGATGAGGTGGCAGTTGCAAGTTCAGTTAGAACAAGCTAAGTCTTCAGTGTTGATTAACAGAGAACGAGTTGAGACTTCAGTGTTGATTGAAGAGAGAACGAGTAGAACTCTCAGTTAACTCACAATCACAACTTGAACTTCTAAACTGAGCTAGCCCTTCTTGCATGCTCAAATTCTATCTGTAAAGAGAAGGACGAAGGCACAAGATCGATCCTTATTTTGAGATCATTCTTTGTGTGTGGAGTGTGTATTCTTGAGGAGCAAGTGCGCACAGATTTAGGAGCTGATTTGCACTAGGAAATAGGGCATCTTGTGCGCTAGGAAATAGGGCCACAAGTGTGCTAAGAAATAGGAGCCTTGTGCGCTAGGAAATAGGAGAAGTGCGCAAGAAAATAGGGGCTGCAGTGCACAAGAAAATAGGAGCAGGAATCAGAGATTCTCAGGGCAAGTCAAAGCAATTCAGCAGGAGAACAAGTGTGTTCTCAGAGACAGATTGCTGGCTGCAGTAAGCAGCGTGAATTGTAATAGATTCAATTGCTCAAGAACAATCAATAAAATACCACCACAAAGAAAGCAGGTTTTCCTATTTGGGTTTCCTGGGCAAACAAGCATGTTAATTTATGTGCATGTGTTTTTATCTCTAGTGTTTTTCCGCTGCTTATAAATTGTTAAGAAACTATGTATCTCGGTGAAAGTAAATTTGATTTCAGTTCTGTTTCCTTGTTTTCAGTAATTCATCTAAGTAGTTGCTGAGTTTCAAAGAAAATTAACAAATATAACTTCAGTTTAAAGATTTCCTATTTGTTTAATAGTAATAGTTATTCATCATCACTTATGTGAATAGATAAATGCATGTTTTTCTCACACAAACAATCTCACATTCTTCTATAAGTAAAATTATCTTCAAGATTTGGATGCCCCCCAACTAATCATGAGTTGAAGCACTAAACAAGTCAAAACTATATGCGACTGTACAACTACAGGATAAGACTACAAATGTTTAATTAAGCATAATGAGTGAACTCCAGACAATCTAGATGGTGTCATGCAATCAATATATGACCCAAGGTTGCTCCCAAATCTATGTTTATTCAATATAGTCTCTTCAAGGGACTTCAGTCAAACCTCTGCACCCTAAGCGTCATCAAGAAGACTATGCAAATATTGCTATACACTTTGCGCTCTCCTTGGTGGCCACAATTCATGGAAAATGGGTTGTCTTAATTTCAGTTTAAGCAACCTCCAGCTAGATGGAAGCCTATAGCCGGGGACTGATACCATTCATATGCTTAATTGAGAAGAGGAATGATCTCCATACAATCTAGATCAAATGCAATCCTCTTGTAAAGTTTAGTGGTCAAACATAGACTTTATAAGAATCACCTAGGGGTAGCTTATATTTATTATGCTTGGTCATGCAAACATCGCCATTTCACTCTAGACCTGCCCTACCACAACTCAGGAAATTAGGGTTTTCTTTATCTAGGAGGTAACTTAGAATGGGAGATGATTCATTTTTTATTATGAATGACAATCAGGAAAAAAGAGACTTGTTTTTGTTTTAGTTGAATCTGGAAATCCCAATAATATTAATGATCTACTGAAGCACTGCATAAAATTTAGGATACCTCAATATTTACCAAAACAGACATTTCAATTTTCAACTATTCTGCAAACATTTCAGCTTAGATAGTACAAATGTACCATTAAGCATGATCGGTTACAAATAGATTAAAGTCAGTTTATGGTTCTTGTTAACAGCAGTTGATAAAGCTATAAGATATCAAACTAGGTTCAATACCTCTTCCAATGATGGTTAAATGTTAACACTGTCAAAATAAACAGAAAAGACATTTAAGAATACATGTCAATAGATTGCAGAGCACAATAAGCAATTCCCAATTTCATTAATGAAACACTGTTGCTAACATGAATCTTAAAAAAACAACTAGCGTGATATAATAATTCATTAAATAAAGAGTTATGGCCATAGACTTCACCTTCAAGTGCTCCCTTGATGTCAATGAAAGTACAGTAGCAGGGATTGATAGGACCAGAGGAATAGTAATGCTGAGGAAAACAAATCAACAACAAATTTGAATTTCAACTTATTAGCATAGCAACATCACCACACAGCTACTTTATTCAAACATTAAACACAGCTGAACTTAAACATATAAATCAGAGTTTCACTCGGAAGAGTTTTATGATCCAAAAATACTAGAGTTGACCACATCCAAAACAGACAAAGAATCCAACGCACCACCAGCATTAGAAAAAATACTACAGGAGAGGGATCAAATACATAACAGAAAAGAAGATGCCACGTGAAGAAATTTACCATACTGCAAGCACAAATATTATCTAGCATACTACCAAAACTGGGAAAGGAAACCTGAAGGAATTTGCGGATGAATATATTATTAGAAGGGAGGAGTTGCAAAGAAAAATTCAGCATTGGAAACTCTTTAGTCCTTGAAAAGGAAGTCATTGTATTTGTCCTTTGGAGAGATGCTGCCCGCTTAAATGTCGTTAGTGTAAATATGAGCAAAAATTTACAACAATCCAAAGTACAAATCATAGCTTTTTCCAATGTTGAAAAAACAAACTCTTTTAATCCAAAGTAAACCCTGTATTGATACCTGGATCACAAAAGAGAACAAGAAGAGGAAGAGGGGCCTAAATTACATCTGAATGAGAAGAAGATCCCACGGCCTTGTCAGTCAAACTAAAGCCCCAAATGGAGGACCTAGTGATGTCATCTGATGTGGGATAAGAGAACCAGGCTGGACTATATGGGGAAGGCCAGATACTCCCTGTTGAAGCTCTCCTAGCATCTAAGGTTGGTGGATGCCTGTTGAAAGAGAGAAACTAATTGGTGTGATTGTGTATGTTTTACAAAACAAAACATGTGATGACAAAATGAAATATTTCCCAGGCAAAAACCGTCTTACACACCCCAAGTTATTCTTACATTAACATCTACTTCACACACTGTTCTTGAGAATTCTAGTTAAGGTTTGGGTATTTAGTAGTGGCCTCCTGATGTTTGCTAGGTTCTATTGGCACCATAGATCCCTTGGATGGCAACGAGAATTATCTAACACTGTTGACGATATCGATGTCGATAGTCCTGAAGTTTATTGGTCTTGGGCTTCCTTGTAATTCTTTCTGGTACTTCAACAGTCTCTTTCCCCTTCATAACTGAGCTTCCTCCCATTAATTATTTGTTCCTCATCTTACCTAGCCTAGCGAGTTCATGTCAGATACCTAATCTTTCAGAGTATAATACTGTAGATAGTTAATCTAGGAGAATGAAGAGTCATCTAGTTGAATAGGAACAACGATCCAACCTGTGGAAATATTAAACCAAACGTCATCACTGTGTATATATTTGACTCTATTTAATAAAAAGTGCAATGTGTGGATTTATTCATCTCTGGCCTGTTAGTTCACTCAACAAGTCCTTCATTTTCCAGCTCAACTTCAACTCAAGGCACTCCTTATCCTTTTCAATCAATGCATCTTAAAGTTCTTATTATATCATACTGTGCTCCTGAATCCATATCATCCAAAAACCCATGGTAGTAATGTGGCCCAGCTATCAAGAAAACTAGGAGAAGTTCAATGGAATCAAATCTAAGGTTTTCCTTCATTAATCAGAAATTGCCAGAATAGTCACTTGTTCCTGTCATCTATTTATATGCTTGCTTCCACGCATAAAAGTATTTGGGTTTTACCTTCTTTTTTTATTGAAAAGGAAAATAAAAAGGAGCAATTGAGGCTTGAGCTTCCAACACCTTCTCAAAAGTCAAACTGCTCCCTTCCACCATCTCAGAATGTCCATTGCCAATACAATCAAGATCCATGTAATAGCATATGGGCATCAATTTAGATTCCATCCAAGTGTTCCCCAGTACCATTGCCAATGCAATCAAGATCATTGTAATAGCATATCGGTATCTTTTGAGATTCCATCCAAGTGTTCCCCAGTATAGGACACAGGTCATCACCCCCCTATGGAGTACCTTTGTCATCCCTTTACAATTCACTAATGTGGTATACTCCATTATGTTGGAAAATATGGTAGCCATGGTTGGTATTTTCTTTTTTGAAAAAAAAATGGAAATTTGATTTTTTAATTTTGCCTTCAAAAATTAATAGGTCGGCTGGGCCCCTAAAAAGCACCCATTCAACCCCACATGAAGGCTATATAAACGAGATCATTATCCTCATTTGGACACACATTTTTAGACTATGCATCTCTGATCCAGCGAAATTACAGGAGGGTCAAACTTTTAGGAGGCCGAAATGTAATATTCCTAAATAACAGTGATAACAGTGATAAAATACCCACATGCAACCAAAAAACCAGAAACAAAACAGAAATATCAGCACAACCATGATTTACTCCAAGTTGAGCCATTTTATTATATGTAATGGTAGGAGTACAATGGGTAGGAACGAGTGCATCTGGGCTTGCCAAAGACATGCTGGACAAACCCCAAGGGAGAAAGCAAGATGCCCAAATGCTGGAAAATGACTCATCCTCTATGCTTTACGCTGCCTAGAAAATATGCACTGCTGGCCAGAATTAAGTTCCTGTTTGAGGCCCCTAGACTGCTCCAAAATTTCTGCCAAATTAATATTGGCTTCTCCTCTATAAACCCAGAAAAACACGAGAAGGGTTGGGTCTAATTCCAACATTCCGAATTTGCCCCAATTTCCTTGTGCTCCTCCAACTGCTGGGTAATTCGACCCACCTGACAATATCACCACTCAGCCCCTACAAAAATGATGATAAATGCCAGCAAACTTCCTCCGGATGCCCCAACAAATCCCAACTCCCTCCAGCTCTCCAAATATGCAACCACCCAACTCCCACATATAGCCAGAAATAGCCTCTGCGCGGACCCACGCAGTTCCTGAGATAGTAAGAAGGCTACAGCAAAAACTCCAGAGAAATGTGCCCCACCAGCACTCCAAATCTTAGGCAAAAATTGGCCCAGTTCTCTCCAGAAAGCCCAACAAATATGCTGCTCCACAACCAGCTCTCCCAGGGAGTGCATCTTCCCTTTTCTGCACCCAGTCTGATGCAATAATCCCACGAATTGCCTAAGCAAGCCACTGGAACAGGTCCACCACGTAGTCTAGATCTCCTCCTTAGGCTGGCACTCGAAGTCCACCAAAGGTAGGTTGAGATTCTCGCATGAAAATCTCGTGTGCTGAATAGCACTTGCAGACCTGGCTCAACAGCTCAAGGGTGCTAGTTGAGTGTAAATGTCAAAGGTTCAAAAGCCCCAATGTTACAAATAAAATATATATAAATAATGAAGATAATTGTAATAATGATTAGTTAATTAGTAAATACTAAATAGTACTGAAGAGGCATGTCTAAATGGGACATGACCTTCCATGAAGAGGCACTGCCTAGTATATAAGCAAGCCCCTCATTCTCATTTGTAACACCATTCTTATTCATACTTTTAATATATATATTCTTGTATCTCAATGGAGATTTAAATATTCCAAGTTTTCTAGAGTAGTTAATAGGAAGAATGAACTTTGTTCTCACTTCATTTGGTAACCAGAGCAGTTCGATCTTGTGGCTGCTTCACTGCTACATAGAGGCACGCTCTCTGATCCAAGCCCTTGGCCATCAAATTTTCATCAACATTGTTGCCATCGAGATTGAAGCATTTTTAATTCAAAGGACGTATATGATTTCGATTCACAATGTCTGAAAATATAAATGGTTTTGCTCCATGGTTTAAGGCATCATTACATAACATCGAAAAAATAGTAACTTCCTTTGACTGGGAAGACTTAACTATGTCTCTTTGTTATAGGTATGAATCTGTGATAGATTTCACCATGAGAGACGACCTGTTATACTCGGCAGTAATTACTATATTGAAAATTGTTTATGGACAAACATCTCGACACTACCAAGGACACACCTCATTCCATTATATATAGCTCCATAACTCTACAGTGGTTAGATGGTATACTTTGTGACACTTTATTTAGTGACTTGCACATGTTGATGATCCAGGTTTACAGAAGTAGAGCTTGATGCACTTGAAAATCAAAAGAATGGAAGATTAATTTAATGAAGACACAACTTGTGTACATGTATGCTGGTCACATTGGTCCGAGAGTGGAAGTCGCATATATAGCAAAGGACATACATAACATTGATTTCTTATGATATTGATCTCTAAGCTCGTGTCAAATATTTCTACATTGTTGTGGATTATGAGATCAAGACGTTGTGAAGCATGCCCTTGAAGAATGGTCCTTGCAAAAAGACATAAGGTAAAGTAAAGGCGCAGAGGTATGTACAATTTTGGTTTTTTAAGTTGTTAGGAGCTTAGTTTGCATGATATGAATCTAGGGTTTGTAGATCCTATTTTTTAAGGCTTTTGGTGTCTAGGGTTCATACACCCTTGATAGAACTTGGATTGAAAAAAAATCCTCGAATAGTGAAAACCCTAACCCTAATTAATTGTTCCCTCTCAAAAAACCCTAGCAAGGGTTGAAGTAAAAATGAAACCCAATGCTTGAAAGTCAAATCCCTAGGGCTGGATGTTTCCACTGAAATTCAAGATATTTAGGGTTTGTACCCAAAACCCTAGAAGCACACTTTTGAGAAATCATAAAAACCCTAGATTGTCAGAATTGACATCATGCTCTTGTTTTTGTATATTTTGCTTGGTTGTACTTGTCAATGAAAATTGCAGATACACTATGAAGGAAGCAAGATGATGATGAGCATGATGGAAAGAGGAAATTGTAAGGAACCTGATGTACATGATGTTGAAGCTTCCAAGTTCATTCCATAAACATATTTATTGAAAAATAAAGCAAAACCTTGTTGCAATATGGAGATAAAACATGCAAAGGAATTTAGAGGGAGTTGTCATGATCTGAAAAGATAAGTATTTTTGTGTTTTGTTTTTATTTTTAAATCGTTACTAATGATGTGGACTCTTTGATGATGTGAAAGAATGACTAGACTCAAGAGGACTAACGTTAAGGGGAGCTGAAAAGGATTTAGGTTTGTTGGTGACGTGAATTCATGATGTTGATTCATTGATGATGACAAAGATGATGAGGACTCATTAATGATAATATTAATGATGTGGATTCATGATGATGATGAGAACTCTTTGTTGATTACATGGACCTATTAATGACATGGAATTGCTGATGACATGAACTCGTTGATGATGAATTGGACTAGACTCCTTGATGATGAATTAGACTAGACTCCTTGATGATGATGATAATAACATGGACTCATTGACAACATGGACTCGTTGATTATGTTAATAATGATAATGTGGACTCATTGATGATGTAGACTTCTTGATGATGATGATGATGAAGATATGGAATCAATTGTGATGTAGATTTCTTGATGATGATGATGATGATGATGTAGACTCATTGATGACATAGAGGTGCATTCCTTTATGACATGAACTTCGTAATGATGTGGACTTTTAAATGTTGAGAACTCTTTGATAATGGTATGGACTCCTTAATGATGTAATGAAATTGACTCAGTTTGAGAAGGCTAAGATCAAGAGGTAGGTGACACAATCTCAAAAGATAAGTATTATCTTGATTGTTTCTATTGATTATTTCATTATGAGTCTCTTGGCTTGCTTGGTTGTTCTCTTTCTTCCATAACCTCCTAGTGAAGACTGCAAGTACATAATGAAGACTGCCAAGGTGTAGCAATCATTGGAAATGACATAAGAACAATGTGACAAAAGGACTCGTGATAGGTTGTGTACCTAAGCAGACAAGATCAAGCACATTCTATATAGATGACTAGAAGTTTTGAAGACCGATGTTGATCTAGATATACTAAAGATGAGCCCATGTCTTTTCTGCTATGTAGAGGACATTTGTGTAAGAGGGAGTTGATTTTGAGGCATGAACCTAATGATATCCATGGCACAATGGATTATAGGTCCATCAACATCTCCCTAATGAATGATTTGAAGAAGATCCAAGACTCTAATATTGACATGTTCGTTGATCTATCTGATGATATTTCCACTGAAGTCGCTTATTATTTGCCAGATTTTATTACAATGGTTGTTGATCCTACTTCTATGAGAAGCCATTTATTATTTGTTGGATTCGACTATAGAAACTGATATCGCTTCTATGGTTGCCAATGTTGAATCCTAATATTGTTTGTTGAATCCTAATATTGTTTGTTGATAGTTGCTGATGTTTGCTTCTGAGAGAAGCCCTAGCTAAAGTTGAATGAACAACTAAATGTTGAGATCCACCATGGATACATTTCTGATGTTGAACAGGTTGTTGGTGTGAAGAAATTGGAATGATTGAGGATCCCCTTAAGAGGGAACATTGATTGCATAGCGTCATATTATGGATCGTCTCCTATAGGTTGTGTGCCATGAGACTTTGTGGTTCAGGAGATGTATTGTTGATTCCTCCTGTAATTTGTGTGTCATGAAACCGTGTGGTCCGGGAGATGTATTGTTGATTCCTCATGTAAGTTGTTTGTCGTGAGACTGTGTGGTTCGAGAGATGTATTAATGATTCCTCCTGTAGGCAGGTTGTGTGCCGTGAGACCGTGTGGTCCGAGAGATGTATTATTGGTTCCTCCTGTAGGCTGTGAGCCATGAGACCGTGTGGACCGGGAGATGTATTGTTGATTCCTCTTGTAGGTTGTGTGTTGAGAGTCCTTGTAGTCTGAGAGATGTATTGTTGATTCCTCTTGTAGGCCGTGAGCCTTGAGACGGTGTGGTCCGGGAGATGTATTGTTGATTCCTCTCATAGGCTGTGTGCCATTAGACCATGTGGTCTGGGAGATGTATTGTTGATTCCTCCTGTAAGTTGTGTGTCGTGAGACCATGTGGTTTGGGAGTTGTATTGTTGATTCCTCCTGTAGGTTGGGAGTCATAAGACCGTGTGGCCCGGGAGATGTATTGTTGATCCCTCTTGTAGGTTGTGTGTCGTGAGACCTTGTGATCCGAGAGATGTATTCTTGGTTCCTCCCTTAGGTTGTGCATTGAGTGACCTCTTGGTCGGGGAGATGATTTGAGATGGATGTTACGTATCTTTCCTCATGATGAGACTGATGATCTCTTCCTTAGGTTGTGAGTTATGAGACATGTGATTGGTCGGGAATGTTGGAAAAATGGTAGCCATGGTCCATATTTTCATCTTGAAAAAGAAATGGAAAATTGATTTTTTTTTAATTTTGCCTCCAAAAATTAATAGGTCGGTTGGGCCCCTAAAGGCACCCATTCAACCCCACTTGAAGATTATATAAAGGAGATCATTTCTCTCATTTGGAAACACAATTTCGACCTTCTACATCTCTAATCTAGTGAAATTACAAGAGGGCCGAAATTTTATGAGGTCAAAATTTTAGGAGGTCGCCGAATATCAAGGACTTCGATTTTGACAAGGCACTTCATCATCATTTTGGTTACTTGTTTGGTTTTTATTCTGCTATTGTTATTTATGATGTATAAATGAATCTGGAAACTCTCTCTCTCTCTCTCTCTCTCTCATAAGGAAGAACATTTTTGGGTCTTCCCCTTGTGGGTTTTGCCCTAACTGTGTGCCTAATTTTTGTGCCTCTTGTCTCATTGTTTTACTACTCTTTCATTTTTTCAGTTGATGTTTTTTCTCTATATCACTGCCTAAATAATATTAAATTTAATGTTATGTGAAACTAACATTTAATTGATCATTGAAGTAGTTATCAAGTGAAGAAAAACCTATTTCTAGAAGATCCTATCAAATCAACACATTATTATCTCTTTATTTCATATGGTTGTGCTATAAAATCAACTAACTCCATCTTCAATTTCTAACTTACTCCATGAAATGCTACATGAATCTCCCATGGATCTATTATAATCTTGGATTATATAGAGCTTAGAGAACATAATCCTAAACCATGTTCCCAAACAACAAAAGCAAAAGAGGGGAGCAAGAAAAGGTAATGGGGAGTAAGGCGAGGAAATAAAGGAAGAAGTGAGCAGCAATCCTTCCCAAAAAACTCTGAGGATTCAAGCAATGCAAGAGTATTCTATAATCAAACATTAAAATATATTTTTATATATTAGAAGGCATATATTGTAAAAAATTCTCATTTCCCACCCCGGCTTTCAGTTTCACCTTATTTCTCCAAAATAGTTAAATGCCCATTCCCATATCCATACATTCAACACTGGAAAATAAATTTTAGCTGAAAACACAAATTCTGGAAATTTGACAAAATGATGAAAAATGCAGAAATATAAAAATCAACACATACAAACAACGATTTAACTCATCATTTAAACACAGTGATTTTTGGTCAAGGTGACCCTGGAAAAACCCCATACAACTCTTGAGGAAAACGAGTTCGAGAGCTCTTTCTTATTTCTGGAAAATGGTTTTTACAGTGAGAAATATTCAGCAAAAATCAGCAAGTAAACTTTTACAACTTATCTCGTTTTCCGTGCCTCATAGCCAACTGGAAAAACTTGCAAACAGCAAAATCTGAACAGCAATAAATGTTGTACGTCCTCCTCAATTTCTATGCCAATTTTCAGCCTTAAATTCTATTGTACTGCCTGCCTAGAAAATCGTGCAAGATGCCAGAAATTCTGTTGTACGATTTCCTCGATTTCTGTGTTGAAACATGTTGTACGACCTCCTTGAAAATCATGCCAACAAACTCAAATTTCTGCTCCTCAATTTCTATGCAAATTGTTGTACAACCTCCTTGAAAATCGTGCCCAAAAATCTGCCTTTCACTATATGCTAACTCCGCTGTATGGACTTGCTGGAATGTTGCCTTGGAATGTGTGCCAAGTTGTTGCCTCCTTCTCCTCCCGGTCCATAAATCTCCCTTGCTCTCTTGCTCTCCTTCTCCCAATCTGCTCATGAAAGAATGAATGACCTTTTCCTCCTTTTCCTCCTTTAATTTAACCCTAAGTGACTTTTGGGTGATCCCTAAATCCAATGGCTGAAATAGATTGAGATCAAGGGCTGAGATTAAATGTTCATTTAAATCTCACTTTCTATTTTTTAATTCACCCCACTTTAATAAAGACCCACTTAGTAATTTATTTCCAAAGTCACTTTTCCCTTCTAATTTTACATTGACTTTATTAAAGTCACTTTAAAATTATACTTTAGTAACTTTATCACTTAAAGTCACTTTTAAATTAGATTTGACTTTATAAAAATTATAAAGTCACTTTAGGAGAAAAATCCAATTCTTTTGGACACTTTTCCCTAGGCCAAAAGATCAAAGCCTGAGGAAACCACCTGTCCTCCGATACCAAATTTCAACACTCCCTCTTACCGAGGAAGGTGTTCCTCACCACACCCATGAAATACTCGATTCTCCTTGAGTTTAATGCAACTCTGATTATCACAGTAAATCACTGAAGGTCTCAACGACTGACCAAATAAGCCAGACAACATCTTGCGAAGCCAGATGGCCTCACAACTAGTTAGACTGGCTGCCATATATTGTGCTTCCGCTGAACTCAATGCTACTGACTGTTGCTTCCGGCTGAACCATGACACTACTGCTAAACCCAACCCAAAACAGCACCCTGAAGTGCTCTTCCTATCAGAAGCACAACCTGCCCAATCAAAATCAGTATAACCTATCAGTCTCACTCCATCCCCCTGCCTGTAGTCCAGACCATAATCCACTGTCCCCTACAAGTACCGCAAAATGTGTTTTGCAGCCACCCAGTGAACCTTCCTAGGCTCACACATAAACTGACTCATCGTGTTGACTACAAAACAAATATCTGATCTAGTGTTGACCAAATACATCAAGGAACCAATCAGCTACCTGTACAATGTGGGATCCACCAACTCGGAATCCGAAGCCTGAAGCTTCTTCCAGTTGGTGATCATCGGTGTCAACATGGGATTACAATCCTCCATGTGGAATCTGCCAGGGATGTCCACAATATACTTCCCCTGCCCCAGGAAGAAATGCCCCTCCTGCCACACCTCCAAACCCAAAAAGTAATGCATCAAGCCGATGTCCTTCATCTCAAACTCCACCGCAAGATCTCTCCTGCAGTACTCTATGAGTCTCTCTGCACCTGTAATGACCAAGTCATCCACATATAGCACCAGAATGAGAGGTTCCTCACCTATCACAATAAAGTAAAGGTTCGGATCTGCCTCACTCTTTGTGAAACCCATCCCCTGCAAGTATGTATCTATCCTGGAGTACCAAGCTCTAGGAACTTGCTTCAGGCCATAAAGGGTCTTCTTCAGTCTGCACACATGGGACTCCTTCCCATGCACCTCAAAGCCCTGTGGCTGCTCAATGTACACCTCCTCCTGTATGAAGCCGTTGAGAAATGCAGTCTTCACATCCATCTGGTGGATCTTCCAACCCACCTCTGTTGCTATCGATATAATGGAGCGGATCGAAGTATATCGAGCCACGGGAGCGAAGGTCTCCTCATAATCAACTCCCTCTACTTGGGAGAACCCTCTAGCCACAAACCTCGCTTTGAATTTCTCGATGCTGCCATCTGCAACATGCTTTACCTTGTAAAGCCATCTGGAAGTAACCACAGATTTGCCCTCAGGCCTCGACACTACCTCCCAAACATCATTCTTCATGATAGAAGAATACTCCTCCTACATGGCCTCTCCCCAGACTTTCTGGCTAACTGCCTCCTCATAGCTAGAAGGCTCGGGTTAAGGATGTTGGTAACCATTGCTATATAGCTACAAAACCTCTCAGGTGGTCTACTCTCTCTAACCGGCCCCTTAGGCTCAGCAATAGATGTGGCATCTCTCAAGGTGTCCTGAAGCCACTTGGGCTTCCTCTTCCCTGAGCGCACTTCTCCCATGTGGGAAGGGTCTCACGTGCACAAACCCCATCAGCAAAGTTTATCCATGAACAGGGGAGGCCATTCACTGCAAAACGCACCAACTCAGTGGGTGGAATGTCCTCTCCAACTGTTGTCAACTCATCTCTCACATTAGTAATCTTTGTGAGATATCCAGCTGCACTGTCATTACCCATCTTAATGGTCTTCAGCTTCTCCTTCAGGACCATTTCCGGTTCTCATTGGTACTCTGGTAGATATTGGACAATGTTGTCCACATCTCATGGGCATTTCTCTTTCCTCTCACATGAGGAATGCAATGGTCTTTGACTCCGTCTAGAATCAGTCTCTTACCCTTGTTGTTCTTTTTATTATACTCAGCCAACTGAGTAGCATCAGTAGGCACAACAACAGGGTTTTGTGTGGTATGCACCATGATGTCCCAGACTTCTGCCTCCTCAAAGATACTCTGTATTCTCTCCTTCCAAACGTTGTACTTTGTATGCCCATCTAGCCTATCCTCCACCCTCAATCCCAATGACATCCTGTTGTCCTAAAACTGAAAAATAGCACTGTTGTAGTAAAGAAGAAACTGTTGTTTGTGAAAAATCTGCTTGCCGTAATTTTCCACCTTGTTATCCCAAATTGCACTTCAGCACTCAAGTTGTGATACCATGTAAAAATTTCTCATTTCCCACCCCGGTTTTCAGTTTCACCTTATTTCTCCAAAATAGTTAAATGCCCATTTCCATATCCATACATTCAACACTGGAAAATAAATTTTAGCTAAAAACATAAATTCTGGAAATTTGACAGAATGCTAGAAAATGCAGAAATATAAAAATCAGCACATACAAATAGCGATTTAACTCATTTAAACACAGTGATTTTTGGTCAAGGTGACCCTGGAAAAACCCCCTACAACTCTTGGGGAAAACAGTTCGAGAGCTCTTTCATATTTCTGGAAAATGCTTTTTATAGTGAGAAATATTCAGCAAAAATCAGCAAGTAAACTTTTACAACTTATCTCGTTTTCCGTGCCTCGCAGCCAACTAGAAAAACTTGCAAACAGCAATAAATTTTGTACGTCCTCCTCGATTTCTGTGCCAATTTTCAACCTTAAATTCTGTTGTACGGCCTGCCTAGAAAATCGTGCAAGCTGCCAGAAATTCTACTGTACAATTTCCTTGATTTCTGTGCCGAAAACTGTTGTACGGCCTCCTTGAAAATCATGCCAGCAAACTCAGATTTCTACTCCTTGATTTCTGTGCAAACTGTTGTACGGCCTCTTTGAAAATCGTGCCCAAAAATTTGCCTTTCACTGTATGCTAACTCAGCTATATGGACTTGCTGGAATGCTGCCTTGGAATGCCAAGCTACTGTCTCCTCTTCCCTGTCCAGAAATCTCCCTTGCTCTCCTTCTCCCAATCTGCTCATGAAAGAATGAATGACCTTTTCCTCCGTGAAGGTGTCTCTTCACGGAGAGTCATGTCTCATTTAGACATGCCTCTTCAACCTAATTACTAATTAACTAATAATTATTTATGCTTATTATCATTTACATTATTTTACATTATTTATATATATTTTATTCGTAACATTGTCTTCTTCCTCAAAAAGCTTTGTCCTCAAAGCTTGTCGATGAAAAAGGCTTAATCTCTTTTTCGGCTTCAAATGACTCTCTCTCAAAACAATCATCTCCGTCGATACAAGCTTCTTTTAAGTGACAAACAAAATTGTCACATTGAGAAGGGATCAGACCATCCTAGATTAATTTTTTGTGGAATATTCTGATCACTAGAATTTTGTAACGACTTTGTCAGCATAAGACAGAATTGATGTTACGTCCTTATTCTCTGGAACATCATTTTGTTGTTTTTGGTCTGAATTGTCCTGATATGTAGCGTGGTTGATTTGTCTATTCTCATGATTCGAATGCCGATAGGGAGCCTTTTTGGTTTGATTTTCTCTTATTAAGTGTGTGGAAATTTTTTGATTTTCTTCTAGCGAAGATGTTGTCGAGTTGTTTATGGAACATTCACTTGGGATGTTCATTGTCTGAACTGCAACATCAAAGCGCGTCTTTTCTTCAACTTGCTTGTCTTCTTCCTGAGTTGTGACATTCACTGGATCGGTATTTGTTCCCTTATTTTCAGCTTGAACTGTTGCTACTGGAGATTTTGATACTTCTTCTTGAGTGAATTGTTCCAACTTGTCGTTTAATGCTTTCTTATCATCCTTAAGTTTCTTGATTTGAGTGAGTAGACTTTGATTATGGTTTCTCAGATGTAGAAGTTCTTTGGTTTCTGATTCATCAATATTATTTTCATTGTTTTGGATTTTAAGATTTTCATCTTTTAGATCTCTGATTTGTTCTAATAAATTTTTATTAAGGTTCTTTAAACGCAAAGTTTCCTCTTCTTGTTCTGATAAGTGCTTTTCGAGTTCTTTTTTTGTGACCTTAGTCTTCTTCACTTGCGCCAATAATTTTTCGACGTGTTTCTTAAGACGAGAAATTTCTTCGTCCTTTTCCATTATTTCTTTGTAATGCATATCCATAAGATCTTTATGTTCGTGTTCTAACACTTTCTTGTTTTGTTGAATTTTGGCTATTTTGCCATTCTCTTGATCTTTTAGCTGCACTTTCTTGGTACGCTAGATTACATCATTCTGTGGGAGTGATGATGGACGTTCAACTTGGAATAGAGATTCCATTCTCTTTCTTTGCTCAACATGTTGTTGCTTAAGTATTGTGATTAATTGTTCTATATCTCTTTTTTGTTCATTACTTAGAGATTCCATTTTTTTCACTTCTTTTATCTTTGTATAGAAATTTTTTTATCTTATAACTTTTCAATTACTAGCTTCAACAATTACTTTACTTCTAAGAACTCTTTTTCTTTTCTTCTTATATGGGCTTTGAGAATATACAAATATATTCTCTTTTTACTACCTTTATAATTATCTTCGATAACCCGCTTCTTATTTTATTTATTCCTATATTTATTTTCCCTTTTTTCCAAATTTTATATTTTATTTTTTTAAATATTATTTTTTTCCATATGTTGATTTTTCACTTTTTAATATAACTTTCTTTAGAATTCCCCAAACTTGTGATTAGCAATTTTATTTTTATAAATTGCTCTTTTTTTTTAATTTAATTACTCCCTTGATACTACTCTTTTGAACTTTTTAAATAATCGTTTTCTTATATATATATATATATATATATATTTTGTAAATTTTTTTGACTTTATCTTTCAAAACTTTTTTTATGGTTTTATTTTATTATTCTATAGTCCTTAATTTTTTATTTATTTATTTTACTATATAATAAAACTATTATATAACCTTGTATATTGAGGTATAATTTAATGAACTATAAGATATTGCCAAACAAGGTGACGCTTCATGAGGTTGACAACCGTATTGGCTAACGATTAAATGCAATGGTGGCTAGTCTGAGAAATGACGGTGAATTTATTCACAACTTGGTGGAGGCAATGGGATAATAATGTCGTACATAAAACCAGATGAATGGTATTGCAAAATTAATATGACTACAGTAAACCGGATATTGTTTCATGAAGAAGGCCGACAAGTTTGGATGGTGACTCTCGCATGCAGCGTGCAACAATGGAGGACCGGTGGTGGCTATCGTTGCGTGGTTATGGCTCTGACTAATTCAATGGATGGTTGCAGTAGCAGCCGGCTGAGACAGCTCGAGGGTGGCTTGAGGGTAGACGAGTGCTCATGTGGCCAGCTGGCAACAAATGGCATGTACAAGAATGCTAGCTACAGAGAGCACATACAGGAATGCAGATTGGAATTGCGGTTGTCAATGCACAACGGTGGCTTGCTACGCTTAATGTGAGAACAATGTTGGCGGTATGCGGCTCACACTGGCACGAACTGTAGACTGCAGTCTCAATGGCTGGCAGAGTGGTTGAAGAGCAGACCACGACTACAACATTTTTTTTTGAACCAGCAAATTTTCGCCAAAATAGATTGTGCCTACTTGTTGAGCGGCATTCACTGTAAGTGATGGTCAACAGTGTGGTCCGACTAGGGCTTGAGCTTATATATATATATATATATATGAATTCCTCCTCTCTTTTTTTTCTTTTTTTAACAACGGCCACTATTTTTTTTAACGGCCAAGGGCTTAACAGCAAGTTGGAGAAACTCCAAACGTAGTAGCGAAACGCTGGAATGACGAATGCAACACAATTGACAACAAGTTGATGGCCAAAGGCCTGGCAATTAGCCAAACGTGGCTCTGATACCAAATGAAGTGAACAAAGTTCCTTCTATAAATTAATTACTCCAGAAGACTTGGAATATAAAGATATCCATGACGATACAAATATTATATATTAAATGTGTGAATAATAATGATTACAATGAGAACGAGATGCTTGCTTATATACCAAGCAAGTGTCTCTTCACAGAGAGTCACGTCTCATTTAGACATGCCTCTTCAACCTAATTACTAATTAACTAAAAATTATTTATGCTTATTATCATTTACATTATTTATATATATTTTATTCGTAACAGTATCCTAGGGAGATCTTTGTTAGAAAATCATAAAGGCATAAAAATTTTCTTATGTTGATAATTACTTGTGATATTATTATGTTCTTATTAACTTCTTTATATTCTTCCTTTATCTTCTTCTTATCAAACAATCATCAAAGAAAAAACGTGAAGATCAGGTACACCAAAAATAGGCACTCAGCCAAAAGCTAAGACACTTTTACAGGGGAAAACCCAATCAAACTCTTCCACTAGCAAATACAAATTGAGATAGAACAAGACCTTTGATCCAAAGACCTTCTTCCTCCACCAAGATAGCCTTCCAATGAAATACAACCTTCAATAGTCTCTTCTTGTCCAGCAGATATAGCCCAACAACAATCTAGAATTTCAGCCCGACAGCAACTTAGAATTTCAGCCCAACTTCAGCACTGCAATTTCGGCCCCTCCAACAGCTCAGCAGCTTCACGTGTGTGAGAGAGAGAGAAAATTTAAACTTCTTGTGCTTGATAGAGACCTCCTTCTTCTTCACTAGCCCTTTCCTCTTCTTCCCTTGAATTTCTCACTTTTTCTAGCCCCAGAAGGTTCAGATCAAACTTGATGAGTGAGTGTATCAAATGAGGTCTAGTTGTTGCCTTTATATAGGAGTTTTTGCCCCTCAATTAGGCTGACTTGTCCAGCTTGAGGCTGACTTGGTGGAGGAGGTCTAATTGACCTATTTTACATTAAAATAAATTTCCTTCTTGATTGACAATCCTCAAGCAGGGTCTATTACATTATTACATGGACAAGAACACTTGACATAAACCCTAGAAGCCTATAATGGAGACTTTGACCTAAAAAAATTGACCCAAGCATGAAACCCATGCTTTAATATAATTATGAAGGCCAACACTCATATATTACATCATGACTCAAATATAATTATGAAGGCCAACACTAGTTACATTCTTCAACAATCTCTACACAGCTAGACACGTAGCATCTGCAGAAGTACCTACCCGAGCTACAAACATCAACAAAATTCTAGAAAATAAATAGCTTTGGTCGTAAATGTAAATTTTAAAGGTCTTTTAAACATTAAGAAATGTAATTTTCAAGCACTTTCAAGCATTAAGATAGAAGCAAAGCACATAGGCATTAATAGGAGTAATGGCAATAGAAGTGGATACTACAACAACCATTGTGTTAACAACACTCGGAGGAAAAATAGGGAGAAAAAAAAATCTTCTATACAGATATGATATAAGATAAATACGCTTAGATAAAATTACAAAATACAAAATAAAACAAAGAATCCGTAATAATTGAAAAAAAAAAACTACATTGTAAACAAACAAATGTTCATGGCAAAAATGCAGTGTTCAGATATTTAACATACCTAATTTAGTTAATACAAAGCTAGCAGACAATTTTGTAATTGATTATGTTAGTTTGGCATCCACTGCCTTTTTCAATTCCACAAATGGACCCCTGCTCAGTTATTCAAATTTCTAGGATGAGCTACTATTATAGAAAGACACCATCATCTTCTCTGTTATTAATAATTATGCTACCACGTTTGAAGATGGCATCTTTTGTCTGGATTCTGGAATCTGAACACTACAGCTCAGAAGAATTGCAAACTGCTTGCAATAGGGTTCATGCTAACTTTTCCACTATCAAATGGACCAACTAAAAAGGTGAATAATAAACAGAATTTGACAAAAATAGAATTTGATTTCAAAGTAGTATTCAGAACACTACCTGTGTGCAATTTCATCACCAGGCAATGTTTCTAATTCACGGCCTATATATTGAGTATATAATATCCCAATCTGAATCACTAAATATAAGTGAAAAAAATAAGAGGGCATAAATCTATACTTTCCTCTTGAACTTATATCATATGGTTAAAAAACTCATATGCATGTAATTGGTGGAACACATAATCAAAATGCAGGGTCTCAAGAATGAAATGGCAGCTCTTCATCAACAACTTCATGAACTACAATTTACTGCAGGCCAGCTTCAAAAGAGAACATCTTCTCCAGTTTTGAATGCTGCCCATGACGATGAGTCAGACCAGGTCAATGATGCTTGCCCCCTTCTCCTGTTTAGTCTGTACGATGTTTAAATGTGTTAAGATTTTAAGGGTATTTTGGAGGTTCTATGTTTCTAGGCTATATAGTTTTGCTCTGCATGTAACTAGCAAATTTTGGCGGGTGTTCTTGGAAAGGCCAATCTCTAACAGAAAACTCAGGAGTGAAAGACTCCATTTTTGTAATTTTTGATGTAAGGCCGTGTCCCCAAGCACAGATTTTAATATGAATATTGACAGTTCAGATTAAAAAAATTATCGTATACGTACGCATTTTACATAGATAGTAACAAATGTGGAAAACAAAGCTTGATAGTCATAATAGAAAGAAACATGACTTTGAAGTTACACATTTAATTACCAAAATAATCACCAGAAACTTGCCTGTTATCCTCCAAGTTGCCCAAGGAATCAAGTTGATGATAGATTTCAATGGAACTTCCTGGAACACCAATACTGAGGAAGAAGTTTGCAATACCTACTACTTTATCTTCTGGAATCTGCACGAAATAAAATTATTTGAAGGCATGTAATATACATGAAGCTTTCTCAGCCAGCCAACGATAAATTTATGTAGAAGACACACGATAAAAATTATATGTTCCAATTTCAGAAAACCCTCACATTTAGCTTCCCAGGAATAACTGCTGCGAAGGCTTTAACTCCACGCACAACGGAAGAGGTAGCTGAGAGTGAGCCTCCATTTCCCCTACTAGCATCGACTGGCTTCTCATCAAAGTATAATGACCCATCCTCTGAGGTAAAATGTTCATTAATAAGCCAGTTAAGACAGTAATAATCATTATTTCAATAAAATCAAGGATGCAGAAAGCCAACTGCAATCATAAAAAGCTACACAGTGACAAAGCAATAAACAAATGCATTTTATTTTACTGTATGCCTTTTGACACAAATAGTGCAATAATAATGAAGTCAAGAGGCAGTACGTCACATGCATAAAAAATTGTATATCTACAGAAAGGTCACCAGACAGATTAATAAAATAAGCATACTGCAATTGTCCCTTTCGAATCTGATTTGTAAAGCCAAAGTTATGGAAATTTTTAAAAGCAACTAGTCAATATGAACACATATGTCAATTGGGTTTATCTCATGTGGTTGGGAGGAATGATTGGGATCTTCTCCTCCCAGGTTCATAACATTGAATGCCAAACCAAGATTCTGTAATATTTTAATCTGGATAAGCACTGTCAACATATTGATGAATCAATAAAAATTACATACAAATAGAAAGCTCAAATATTACAAAAAAGTTAACTTCGTTAACTCAAAAACTGCAAATGTATAGAAGTCATGTTTAAGTACAATTACACTCTGCATTTTATGGCATCTCAAGAACACTCTGCACAGCGCAAAAGACCCACACAAAACCATCACTGCTTATAACTCTCACTACAAACTTATACCACCGTGTTCCTAATTAGAATATTAGGCCAATCATATGCCTGATTCAGCATCCTTTCTCTGCGGCAGACATACCAGCAATAGTCATAGAAATATATATTTTATTAATAATGAATTTGAATTGATGATTTACAGGATGAGATTCCCGGGCTTAAATACAGCCCTACGTGCCTCACTCTCAGCTACCGCGGAGTGAGGCCCTGTGCCCTAATTAACTAAAAATACTTAATTTTTATATAACATTGCCTTCCTCCCAAAAAGATGTTTTGTCCTCAAAGCATATGTAACGATGGATGTTGTTGACAAAACGCTTCAGTTTCCCAAGAAGCTTCTTCTTCTGGTAAGTCCTTCCACTTGATCAAGTACTCTTTGATTACTCATGATTGGAGCTTCTTTTCCTTTGTGGATATGATACCTTTTGGTTCTAAAATGTCCCTCCCTTCATCATCTAAGGATGGAAGCGTTGTTTGTGCTGATTGATGGTCACCAAGGGCCCTTTTAAGGCAAGATACATGGAAGGCATTGTCAACATGACTTTTATCTAGAAGGCTTAAACTATATGCAACTTGGTTGATCTTTTTGTTGAGCTAGTATGGTCCATAGAACTTTGGTGCCAATTTATTTTTTCCTTTTTGTTTCAAGGACAGTTGTTTGTATGGCTGGAGCTTGACAAATACCCATTCTCTAACTTCAAATTCTTTCTCGGTTTTGTTTCAGCCAGCTTGCTACTTCATACGGTTTCTTGCATTATTTAAATTTTGTTTTAAAGTTTGAACGATTTTTTGGGTTTCTTCTAGTTGGTTTTTAACCGCTGATAGATTTGTCTGGACATTAGCTAGATCCTTCCATTTCGAAGGTTCATAAGCATACAAAGCTTGGAATGGAGTCATTTTTGCTGACGTATGGTAAGTAGAATTATACCACCATTCAGCGAGATGCAACCATTGAAGCCACTTATTTTGTTTTTATGTAGCGTAACAATGTAGGTAGGCTTCCAAACATTTATTGACAACCTCCGTTTGTCCATCTGTTTGACGATGGTAAGCGGAACTCATATTTAGGTAGGTTCCTATATGGTTGAACAATTCTTTCCAGAAAGTAACCTTAAATTTGGCATCTCTATCACTCACAATAACTTTGGGAAACCCGTGTAATTTATAAATATTTTTGCAAAATATCTCAGTGATTTGTTTAGCTGAGTCTGATTTCTTCATTGCAATAAAGTGAGCATAATTGGTGAGTCTGTCGACTACTACGAAAATCTTATCCTTGCCATGGATACAGGTAACCCTTCAATAAAGTCCATAGATATTTCTTCCCATTTCCAATTTTGATTGTTTAAGGGGTGAAGCAAACAAGGTGTCATAATATTTTCACTTTTATTTCTTTGACATTTGTCACATTATGCTACATATTTCTGAATATTGCGACTCATCCCCTTCCAAAAGAAGGATTGACGTGCATTGTAGTAAGTTTTAAAGAATCCTACATGTTCGGCTAATAGTGAATCATGTGACTCCTTGAGTATTGCGTTGGATCCTTAGCATACTCACTTCGAATCTCATTAAGCCATTCAGGAACAACAACCGAGACTGCAAGTAAGGTTGGTTCTTCATCCTTCCTAGACAAGGCATCTACTACTACATCGTCTTTTCCCTTTTTATGTAATATCACCATATCAAAGGCGGCAATTTTTTCAATTCACTTTTGTTGTTCTTCGGAAAGTGTTTTTTGCTGGAGAAGGTGTTGGACATTGTTATGGTCTATTCGAATGGAGAAGTTACTTCCCAAAATATATTGTCTCCACTTGGCCAGTGTGTGCATAATAGTGAGCATTTCCTTATTGTATGTGGATTTAAGACATTCTCGTTTATTGAGCTTCCTGCTTTCAAAAGCTATTGGATGCCCCTCTTGCATTAACAATGCACCTATACTGAACCCAAAAGCATCACACTCAATGATAAATGGTTTAGAGAAATCTGGAGTTGCCAATATCGAGGCGTTAGACATAACTTCCTTCAATTCTTCAAAACACCTTCCTGCTTCCTCATTCCATTGAAATGAATTCTTCTTTAAAAGGTTTGTTAGAGGTACGGTTATATGTGCATAGTTTTTAATATATCTTCAGTAATATCCAGTCAATCCTACGAACCCTTTTAGCATGGATATAGTAACTGGTTTGGTCCATTCCTTTATAGCCTTGATTTTATTAGGGTCCACTTTTACTCCTTCCCAAAGGTGCATTTAGATTTCTTGGCATTGAACTGATGCTCTTCTAGTAGTGTAAGAACTTCATCCAAATTTTGTATGTGCTCCTTCCAAGTTTTACTGTAAATTAAAATATCATCAAACAATACTAATACAAACTTCCTAAGATATGGACGAAATAACTTGTTCATAGTGGCTTGGAATGTTGCTAGTGCATTGGTTAATCCAAAGGGCATTACTTTAAATTCGTAGTGACCTTCGTGTGTTCGGAATGCAGTTTTTGGTATGTCTACCAACCTAATTCTAATTTGGTAATAACCTGACCTTAAATCTAATTTTGAGAAGTATTTTACGCATAGTTGTTCATCCAACATTTCATCAATAAAGGGAATTGGGAATTTGTTTTTAATCGTTATTTTGTTTAATCCTCTATAATCAATGCATAGCCTGAACGATCCATCCTTCTTCCTTACCAATACAACTGGAGCAGCATATGGACTCTTACTTTTTGAGATGATCCCACATTTTAAAAGGTCTTGGATTAATCTCTCAATTTCAGTCTTTTGGTGATGCAGATATCGAAACGGTTTGATGTTGACAGGGTCTAATCCTTCTTTGACTTCTATTGTATGCTCGATTTCCCTGTTAGGCGGCATTTTCATGGGCAGGTCTTGGAATACTTTTTCGTGCTTTTGAATTAGCTCTTGTACTTCTGGTGACTCTTCGCTAATCACTTTTGCAAATAACATTTCTAATTGGCGACATTGTACTACATAGGCTGGTGCTCCTTTTCAAATCATTTTCGCCATCTGGGATAATGACACGATTTGATTTTCTGGTGCTTGGAATTTGTATACCTTGTACCTCTACCCTTCCCATTTAAAGCTTATAAATTGTTGTCGATGGTTGGCAAAGTAAGTGCCTAGGGTTTGTATCCATTGTATACCTAAGACCACATCTACTCCTCCTAATGGTACAGTGTAGAATAGAGATTCTAAATTAAAGTCTTAAATCTGCAATTTGACCATATCGCATTTCCCTACCTTTTCAATCTTCATACCATCCGCTACCATCACCTTCATGTTGGGCATGGGAAATGTGAAAATGTTGAGTCTCTTTGCCATGGTTGAAAAATTGTGGGTGCTACCAGTGTCAATTGTAACCATTACGTTGTTCTTCTTGATATGTCCTTTTAATTTTAAAGTCAAGGATTGTGTTATACCTATCATAGTCGATAATGACACTTGTGGAATGCTTTCATCATCTAGTTCTGGCGAGAATTCTGGGGCATTTTAAATTCCTTCTATGTTTGATTCATCATTGTTTGAATCATTAGTTGCTTCATAGTTATATAGGTTCTTTGTCTCTTTTCCTTTAGCACACCTATGTTTAGGGTCCCACTTTTCGCCACAGTGTTTGCACTTGCCCTCTTTCATCCTTTGCATTTCCATGTTAGATTTTTCTCCTTCACGAAGATATGGTGGAACATATTTAGTATTATCCATATTCGCAGACTAGGGAAATCTTCGTCTCGAGTATACCTTTTCGGCTTTGACCACAGTATCTTTTCAAATTTCTTTTCAACGACTTTGCTTTTTGACTTGCTACTTCTATCGACGTAATGTCATGAAGCTCAAGTTCTACTCGTAGATGGGTTTTAAATCCGTAGATGTATGATTGGATTAGAAGATATTTTGATAACCCAAGTACTCGTGTTGCTAAGGTCTCCCATTCTCGAGTGTATTCGTCCACATCTCTTTTTTGTCGCAATATGATGAGTGTTGACAAGAACTCTTCTTCCTTGACACCTTGGATCCTTTTAAAGAACGCATCCTTAAATTTTCTCCAACTGATAGCGAGTGTCGTCTTCTTCCACCACATATACCAATTATATGCTTCGCCTTCCATTTTCATGGAAGCGTGCCTAATCTTTTGGTCATCATTTTCAATATCATAAATCTTGAAATATTCTTTTGCTTTATTGAGCCACACAATGTTGCATTTTTCTTTACCGTCGAACTTGGGTAGCTCGATTTTTTCTCATTGTTGATATGTCGCTAACAGTGGAGTGAAAAAAGGGTATTGATTGGTGAATGGATTCCAGAGCTGCTTATTTTGAAAATTCGCGTTACTATTTTCTTGATGGTGCATGGATGACTTTTTTGGAAACTTGGTTTTTTCATGAAAATCTACTGAATTTTCTGAATCTAATGAATTGTGTTGTTGATCTTGATTACCTACATCATCCTGGAATGTTTGTTCGGGTGAAATCTTCATCATGTCACAAATAGCGGTTAGTATTGACATTGTCTGATTATGATTCATTTTGGATTGGTATGGCTCTGCCCGAGCTGTTTTGTTATCCGATTTGTCGTATCCTGAAGCTTCTTCATATCGTCGAAATGTTTGGTAACCTTACTCTCGAGATCGAGTAATTTTTGGTTCAAATCATCAAAATGGCTAGTAATCTTATTCTCAAGATCAACCAAATTTTTGTTGAAATTAGTCATTGTCATTGACGACATTAAACAGGTTTTTGGGGGAGAAAGAAGTCGGGAGAAGTGACAGCAGACATGGTGGGTTTGATCAGTGGAAAAGGTCGGAAGGGTTGTGATTGGGAAGATGGGAGCACTGATAGTTGTTTGGCTACGGAGGGCAAACAGAGAGCACACGGAGGTGGAGACAAACAGCAACTGAGCAGGCAAAGTAGAATAGCGAGTGACAACGGTTGGCAGCGATTTGTTGGCCAAGACAACCTACTCTAGTACCACATGCAGCAAACAAACCAGCAATAGTCATAAAAACATATATTTTACAAATAATCAATTTGAATTGATGATTTACAAGATGAGAGGCCTAGTCTTAAATACAACCCTACGTGCCTCTTGGTGAATGGGCATGATCTTGGATCATGTCCAGTGCCCTAATTAACTAAAAATACTTAATTTTTATATAACATTCTCAAACCCTTGTGTCTCAACAAACACCAAAACATATCATTGACTAACCATCCAGAGATGTGTTGGAACACCTATAGTTTCATCCACAAAGTTAAGAGAAATAGCTCGAACGTAGACTAAGAAAAAATCTTGGTTTACATGCACTACATCTTGAGGTTGTTGTCCCATCATTGTGAAGCAACATACGTCAAAGAACGTGGAGTCTTTAGTAACTTACATGCATCTCAAGATCGAGATATGTTGAGTTCTATCAAATGGCGGAACATGCGTGGCTCCTCTACCACACATTCAATACTAAATCAACATGCAGTTATTGGTCATGTTCCACGAACACTTCCACCTACTGCTACTACTCTTGTTTATAAAACACAGGAAAATAAATTAGAAGTTTCTCATGGCAACGGGAACGCTTGGTCAATACGAGATCTCATTTTATTTTTACTTCGTGCCTTGTCTTTCTTGTAGCTTATTTTGTAAACATTATTGAAAGTTACAGTTTGAAATTTGCAGTTTGAGCTTACCTTCAAACCACTGACTAAACCTTACAACTCTTTAATAATGAAAATGACACTCTATATCATTTCATGGTTGTTGTTTTCTGTCGCAATCTGATGAAGAAAATATTTGTATGTTGAAATTTATGTGTTTTGGTTGGCAATTGATCACTGGATGACAATGTTATAAGATATACCTACTAGATGATTGATATTATGTGTACTAAATGGTTGATGCTTTACTGATCATCCCTAATCAATCGTAAATTCTATGTTTACATATGTTATGCAATGGATTTGACATTCTACATGTTTTTCTTGAATATATAAGCATCAAAATATATTAAATATGTATTATATAAAAAACACTCCTGAAACACTTCGCTCCAAGAAACTTTTTGAAAATTGCACTTTTCGCTCTTGCTCCCTCCTCCCAACAGCCTTCGAAGAAATCTATATGCAATTTCTATCATAAAGAGGGATGTGTCTCCTAGTCTCACATGCCTTGTATTAACAAATTGAAGAACACACAAGAGTAACATGTTGTGACAGATCTTTTTCAAGAAGTCGCACAAATAGTTTATGATGCATATAAAGTTGTGCACTCTGCATATGGGTTTGATCTATGGTGCCAAATCATTGATTAAAGTATGACTTCAGTAGTTTTTCATTTCCGGTTCAATATATGAGCCCATGTTACAGTATATTATGTATATGAGCCTTCCATACAAATGCTATATATAGTGAGTTTCTACTCACAAATAGCTAGGATCATTTCCACTACTTATTGAGGACTCTTATGGATGATTCTCATCTTATTACAGAGGATCATTCTCTATCATAGTTTGATATAGCTCCTCTTGTTGATGTACCTTCTAGGAAGACTTCATCTACATCATTGTTGAACCCAAACACATTTCACTTTGCATTTCGCTTACTAGACCTTACCTATTCCATGATGTAATGTTACCATTGTCAACCCCACCACATTTGGATATATTATTTCTGTTCCAATAATTGTGATTTTACAGCGCATGCTTTGTCTTATTCTCATGAGAGGCATGATTCTCAACTATTTATGTATGACAACATTGTGGGCGTGATCATATATCCACTTGTTCTAGTGGGGGAGCTAAGTACTTCTTCATCTTCCTTGCTACAACTTTTTACAAGTCTGCAAGATCTGTCCTGCTATTTAGATTAAGAGAGAGGATATCGAACGCAAGGGTGCAATCTTCATCAATCAACGTTGTCTCGAGTTGGGTATTCATAAGAAAACTCTCATTTTTATTCAAGCTATGACTTTTATAAATTTGAGTATTCACATAAACCCACTCTCTTTTGTATATAATCATTTTGCTTCATAGCCCTCTGTTCAACTTATCAGGGGGGTGTTGAGAATGGTGTAATCCTCACATTTGGCTCAATCAACTCATATTCTGACAGTAATGCTTTTGGTCAGGCATTACTGTAATCATTTATTACAATACTATGTTGTGTTTAAGGCTGACCTAGTCATCTTGATGTAGGCCCATAACCCCTGCTTGGGCAAAGTATTCCCACCTACTTGAGTTGTGTGTAAATACACCACAGTCCACAACTCTCTCCTCTGTAAATGATCTCGTGAACCAACGCTCTCTGATAAAAATGTCTAAGCCTATAAGCACCACATCTAGTGGTGTGTTATCATATTCCATGGTTGCTTTTCTCTATTCGAGAATTTGTTGTTTTTCTCTCTCATGCACCTATGAACAGTTCTAGCACACTTCTTGGTGCCTTTTTTTCCTTTTTATTCCCAAATTTTAAGTTTCCGGTTGGTCCATAAAATCCCCTCTAGTCCCTTGTGAACTCAACAAGTATCCATTCCAAAGATGAAAAAAAAAATTTAAAAAAAATAAAAAAAAAATGCCGGTTGATGGCAGACCAAAAAACTTACATCTCAAAAAATCCTTCTCAGTGAGGGGTCATATGTCCTTATTGGTGCATACTATGAAAAGCTAAAAAAACTTCTCAACTTACCTCTTCTTGGGGTGCCCCTTTTTGATTTCAGCGTGGAATATTTCTTTCTCAACCACCAAGGTAAGAGAGATATCATTCCATTTTATTAGCCTTCTCATGATTAAATGGATTCAAGCTCTAAATGAATTCATTCTTTTCTTTGATGGTGTGAAATGTCTCAAAATATTCACCAAGAGCTCAACATGGCTGCTCAAAGGAACAGCAATTCAATTTGATTTGTTCATAGGAGAATCAATAATAGTGACTCCAAAATCAGAGAAGAAACAAACCATCAATTCTCTTCTGCAGCAACAAGTGAACAATATAGAGAAAAGGATGCATTCAATTTACAGGATTGAAGAAATGATGGGAAGGGGAAAAGCCAGCCAGATGAAGTGAAGGGACTCTGTTTCAAACCAAAACAATGACTCCTCATCAAGCAACAACAACAATATAATATAGCATATTGACTTCTAGAGTCCTATAACCTGTCATTAGGATGATCAAACATCCACAGTCAGAGCATAGGACGCAAAGCATCCATGATCCTTTTTGTTTTATATGATGTATTGGATGCTATCACCTATAGTGATAGTTGGAAGTTTGTACCAAATATCTTATTGCAAGGAACAGAAAATGTATTTTAAACCCAAACAAAATTATGGCATGAAAATCCTAATACCGTGATTGTTATAATTTTGTAGATAATTAAGAAAAACTAAACAATATCTACTGTTCACTGTTACCAATAATATGTATCTCAGTGAAGAGAAATTCATAACCAAAAGACGGCAACAACAAATAAAACATTCCCCAAAACATTTGTGTTTATAAAATTCTGAATACTTTGAAGAGGGATCATGTTCAATCATGCCAAATAGTTGTCAAAAAAATAGATAAGGTGTCCATGGATAAAATTCACTTCTATAAAAATGTGTAATACACTCAAACATCAAACTTTGTCAACATGTTGAATACAACATTTCATCCTGTTGCCATCTTTAGATGGATAGAAATGAAAATGTCGCGATCAAAGCATACTAGTACTTTGTGTACTTCCTAATTAAGAAATAGGATATCATATATGATATTATGTATTGAAAAAGGAAACAACATAATAGAATCAATCAATGTAATTACAACGACACAGAGGAAGACACCATACGAATAATGGATCAAGAGAAAATGAGGGATGATGAGAGCCATACCATAACTTTCAAGGTTATCAAACAGTTTGATTATGCCATTCTTAACCAATCCAATCTGCATGAATGCATCAAACAAGCCTTGAGATACTAAAAGATAAAACCTTAAACAAATGAAATATTTCTTGCACATACAAACTATAATGCATATAGTAAGTTTTAGGCCAACACATATCAGCATAAACTGAGATTTTACTTTAAAAACTGTAGTACATGGCCAGTTGTATTATGTAATATTCTGAGATTTTCAGAATTTAAAATGATGTATTTTAACTATCTCTATGTCATTTAACTAATTATAGAATCCATTCACACATATAAGAAGCATACAATCAAAGAAAGTGCATATGATGCATTGCTCAGGAAGGAACAAGAGCTTACATGAGAAGACTATGATATTGATTAGGAAGTTAAAGAGGGGTCGCTATAGAGAACCCAAATCTGTGCCCAAGAAAAATAAAGGACTCTATGAAATAAGTAGTAGACATCTAGTATTCCGCATTTTACTCTGCACTTGGATTCTCATTTTTTATATTTTTTTCCAATTTTGTTTATTTTAGATGTTGGTCTATAGCTTAAAGGACTGTTTAAGTCTTAGCAAGTGTAGTACATGCTCTTTGACTGTTGCATCAAATGGGACATAAGGGAAAAAACATGCAGAATTGTACTCTTAAGAATGTTTTTGTGATACATAACATGTGAACTGCAAAGCAAACCCTGATGAAACATCTTTCAAACCAACTTTTCACGTTCAAGCAAAGGACAAAAAATTCCAGTATGAATTGCAGTGAACCTTCTAGTGTAATGTCCCCAACCGCTTAGGACTCAGGAGGCATAAGGGGGAGTTCCACTAGCCTACCCCGTAGGCTAAGGCGGGACAAAATTAACCAAGGGAACATGATTCCCCTGGGAGAAGTGGTGAAAAGGGGGGCATGTGCTAGGCTAACAAAAAGTCACTTTTAATTTATAAACTGAAAA
This sequence comes from Pinus tabuliformis, assembly GCA_031772625.1. Lineage (NCBI taxonomy): Eukaryota > Viridiplantae > Streptophyta > Pinopsida > Pinales > Pinaceae > Pinus > Pinus tabuliformis. The sequence continues at coordinate 702,449,809 of CM062811.1, forward strand.
AACCACTAAAGTGACTTTATAAAAAATAACGGGATAAAAAGATGGCAAAATGGCAAATGAGTTATAAAAGAGGGTAAATGAAGAGACTCTCCTCATACTCTCGTTTTGCCATTTGAGCAAAACACAAAAAAAAAAAATAAAAAAATAAAAACTAATAAGATTTGAGAGTTCTTAGAGAAGAGTCTAGGGTTTTGGAAACCCTACTTGCAGATTGTTAGTTTTAATGTTGAAACCATACACCCTAGCTAATTTGGGAGCGAGATCACTCAAATTTCACCAATGTGCTTGTTGAAATTAACCAGAAACGTGATTCCTTGATTTGTGCCTTAATTAAAGGAGTCAAATTCGAGTTCCTTCTTTTGTGCATCATCAAGTTCATAAAATTTAGGAGTTTCCCTAAAAATTAGGAGTGCATGAGGTAGTTAACTGATGTGTTGAAATTAAAAGTCAAGTTCTTGATTTTCTAGTGTGAGTTAAAGCGGAGTTAGCCTCCTAAACTTTAGGAGGATCCAGTTAACTAGTTTTGTTGGCTTTTGTTAACTAGAAAAGCTCCAGTTCAGTTCCTTAATTAGAACTTCACTAATTTTAACCATTCAAATTACCTTTAAAAGGAGCAAAGGTACAAATTTAATTATTGTTTTGGTGAGCACGAGTTGGCGAGACCAAGCAATAGGAAGCACAAGTTTGTGCATGGAGCTTGTGAGACGATGTCACATCCCCAATTAATAATTTTGCTAAGGGAATTCTCAATTTTGAAATTTTTGGCAGTTAATAAATATTTGACATATAAACCTAGTAAAAATGAGTGAAAAGGAAAATTTATAAAGGTGTCACCCCCTAACATTAAAAAGGCCAAGAAATTCGATGGGAAGTGGAGAGTGGGGGCCACTCCAAGTGAATACGCACCTCTTAGAAGAATTAGAATTAGGTGAGAGAGGGAATTTGATGGGTGGAGCCCGCAAAGAGCATGAGGGATGGCTAGCTATAAATTGGAGGTTTGGCCCTCATTTTGGGGGCTTTTGACAATTTGGCAATAAAACCAAGTTCTCTTGAGTTGTTGAGCTAAGACAACTAAGTGTTGTTCAGCACTAGGGGATTCCAAGCAGAGATCTCCACTCTACCTTTAGTGGACTTTGAGTGCCACTCTAGGGGAGACATCTTCAAACTTCAGAGTTGTTCTGGGAGGAGTTTGCAGGCACAACCAGTCATCAAGTGGAGCAGTTAGGACACTAAACAGGGGTACGCATTCTTGGGAGAGCCATCTTATTCTGGGATTGGTTCTGGGATTTTCTGGGTTGGTTTCCCTTGGTATTTGCTCGAGATTTCGGTTAAATTGTGGGGCTGACTTGGGGCTATCATTTTCCTATGTCAGGCTTGCGCAGAGGAGCTTCTAGAATGTGCAGTTCATAGAGGGGAGATAATTGTGGGGCAGACCTGACCAGGAGTTTGTGGGCTTGCTAGGAGATACAAGGAGGAGCGTTGAGGGAATTTTCCCAATATTTTGGCGGGATTCAGTGGCTGAATTCCTGTAGCGCAAATTACCTAGTTAGTGGAGGGGCTCACAAGAATTGGGGGTGAATTTGGAGGGTTGGAATTAGACCAAACCCCTTCTGGGTTTTTATGGGTATTTGAAGGAGAGGTCCCGATTAAATTTGCAGAACTTTCCGGGTAGTATTTAGGCCAGAAATCCCCTTTTGTTCAGCAGTGCATTTATTACTCAGGTGGTAATTTGCACCATTTTGTGGGGTTTCGGGGTGGTTAGTCTGGGGCAGATTCATTTCTGAGTTTGATTGAGTATTTTTGGGAGAAGCTATAGCTGCATTTTCAGGTGATTCCGGGCACTACAGAGGGTCATTCTCAGCATTTCCAATGCAGCAACAGTTGCTAGTTTCTGGGTAAGCGCAAAGGAATATTGGGACGAAGTTTCCCAGCTTGTGGGGTCATCTCTTCCACCTGAGTTTGCTCCAGCTTGCTTATGCAAGCTCAAGTGCGCTTGTTCCTTGCCATATATACTCCCTACAGTTCATGATTTAATAAAATGGCTCAGCTTATTTGTCCAGTTTCTTGCTGTTTTTTATGGTGCATGTGTATTTGTGATTTTATTTGCAGCCTAATTCATGTGTCTGTTATTAGCTGTAAATTTCAATTTGGAATATTAAAGAGGAAGAGTATGCAAGAGAAGCTTGTGCACAAGATTGTTAGAGGAGCAGAGATCAGTATTCTTGCAAGTGTTTTCAAGTCTAGTTTAAGGCTGAGAGAAGGTTGTATTCTCTATTGAAACAGTGTATTGTAAGAGATCAATTGCTCAGTTTTGCTATCAATAGAATTCTCATCAAGCAGAGGGTTTTCAACTTTTCCCAGTTGGATTCCATAGAAAAATAGTGTGTTTTAATCTGTGACTGCTTTTTATTTCTGTTCCTATTCAGCTGCAAAATTGAGTAGAGACTTCTGTGTTCATAAGAAAAGAAAGTGTTTTTCAGATTGTTCATATCAACATATCAGAATTTCATGGAAATTCTACAGTGCTTCAAAGCAGTGTTGCGAACATTGCAATCAGGATTAAATCGGCAAGGGGAAAAAATCTAAAGCATCCACGATTTTTTGACGATTTTTATGATTTTTTGGCAATTTTTACAATTTTATCACAATTTTTATTGCAATTTTTTCACGATTTTTTCAAAATGAAAAAATTGCCGATTAAATCTCCATGCTGAAAAAATCATGATTTTCGCAACACTGCTTCAAAGGATAAACATTGTGGAGCTGAAGTAATACTTTCAGGGTGTTATCAGTGGATTTTAAGCTTTGATTTTGTTTTCTGTAATTCTTATTTCAGGTGGAGTTGCCAAGCCAAATCTGAGATAGAATAGTGATGGAAGGGCCAAGCTCTTACTGCCATAATAGCTGAGTCAATTTTGCTGAGGGGGCCAAGTTTTCTTACTGCTAGAGGAGGTCAAATCAGTCATCCTAAGAGCGCCGAGTTGCATCATTATAAGGGACCAGCCTCTGAGTTTTGAAGGGGATGAGTTCTGCTAAAGTAGAGGCAGAAACTACCATTTAAAGAGGGCTGAGTTACCTATCATTTTTGTGGCAGAGATTCAGGGCTTCAAGCTGGCCAAGTACACTACCTTGTAGACTGAGGACTAAGCCTTAAGTCTGGACCGAGTTTAGTCATTTTTTGGAGGGATGAGTCATCCTCTTTGTGGGTCGATTTCTTCTGAACATTTCGTGGACCAAATACTCCTGGAAAGGCCAAGTTATCAGTCACATTCACCTGTGCGTATAGCTGAGTTTGATTGCCGAGTGGTGGGGGTCTGTCATCAGAAGTACCTCTGTTTGTGGCTGCCAAGGAACTTGTACAGGAACAAATTATTGGAGGCTGAGCTGAGTATTAATTTTGGCTACAGTTGACTGAGTTCCAGACTGCTATCCTGGTGCCATCTCATAACCAGACTCTCTGAATTCATTTGCTGATATACATATATATTGTTGTACGCTCCTCAATGTTGCTGTAGCTTACATTCCTTTGGTCGGTACTTCTCAAGAATTTAATATAAATTACAGTCAGTAGGTTTGAAGCATTTTGGTACTGACTTTGTGTTATTTTTAATTAAATACAAGAAATGTGCACCTACAGCCATGTATCATTAAATTGTTTGACTAAATGTGCCACTGAAAACTCAGAGATTTTAAGGGGAAGGTTTGAGATATCTCAAGAGAGTTTCTTACATCTAGTTTTACTCATTCAGATGATAATTTTTAATTGAAGAAAGGTTATAGAAACAAGGGTCTTTCTGATGTGTACAGATTTCATCCATCTAGAAAATATTTGAAATGCAGCTTAAAAACGGATGGATATAGATGAATTTGGTGCCAGAAGTATTTAGATTTTGGGGACAAAGTAATTTTAAACTTTCTCAAAATTGAAGAGATGGCTAAAAAAGTACTACAGAGAGGATTATGGCTCTGTAGGAGAATGGCCATAAATATCCTGCCTTAGGCACCTGACAAACCTATGTGAGAAGATTATAAGATTGTAGGCCCAAGTGCGGTTTAAATTTAAAGGGCCTAATCCTCAAAAAACTCAATAGAATTAATCCCTAATTTGAATTTAGGAATTGTTTTTACAGTTACAATATTGAGAAGATGCTTGAGACAGACAACTATAAACTTATAACACTAAGGGTAAGTTTCATTAGAGACTAATTCCTTTCACTTTGACATAATCACAACTATTGGATGGAGTTAGCAGTTCAGATTTCAGCTAGGATTCACCTTCCAAGGTCTTTTCAGATTTCAGCTAGGATTCAGTTAGGATTCACCTTCCAAGGTCTCTTCAGATTCTTATTTTCTATTTACATATTTAAAAGTTTTTTCCCAATCAAAGATTAGGTGTCAACATTCCCCCCTTTAATTTGAATGGCTGTTTGTAAGTCCAACCATCATTTTGAATCTTTCAAACTTCTCTTCCATGCACTTTGGTGAAGATGTCTGCAATTTGCTCATTTGTGGAACAGTGATGTAGGTGAATAGTCTTTACCTCAACACGATGTCAAATTAAATGATACTATGTATTGATATTCTTGATTCAATCATGGAATTTCGGATTATTGGCCAATTTGATTGCGAAAATATTGTCAATAAGAAGAGCATAATGCACTTGTTTCTCTTGCAAATCTTCAAGAATTTTCCTGAGCCACACAATCTCCTTGGTTGTTTCTGCAGCTGCCACATATTCTCCCTCTGTTGTGGAAATTGTTGGAACTGACTGTTTGTGTGACCTCCAAGAGACAGCTC